>CM042051.1:33573750-36065000 GCA_023525745.1 Arctium lappa
TGATCATTATTGAAGCAGACAACTAGCCCATGCCAACTCTTGATCAAACCCCACCAACCACTCATTTTTCTTCTTAAAAGGAAAGTATTTCACATTTTCAAAGGGGATGCAGTACATTTGCTATCTGATCTTCATTTGGAAAATCTGGATATTGAAATGAAGGAAGTCTGTCCCTCCTTCGCACTTCACTCATGCACATTGAGTCTGTGTTTAACTTACTGTTGTCTTAGTGGTTTACACAATTTTGAGCCTATAAGCAATCATCACGTGCTTAATTCTTTCTAACACATGCACGAACACACAAGGAATTTGTTTCTTTGTTATAACGTTCATAGAATTTGCTCTTGTGGTTTTTCGATGATTGAATGGAAGCCCTGGGGGAGTCACCATCAAAAAGCTCATTTCCAATGTGTATTCATTACACACAGTGACTTAGTGTTACTGACAGACATGTTAACTGATTCATTTGTTGATTCAGGTGTTAAACGATTATTTTGTATGGATTTGCAAAGATCTGAATGAATATCTTTTGAATTGACGGATCAGAGGCTCCTGATGGAATACATTTCTTGATATATGTTTTGATGAAATCGTTGTACTTTTTATCAAAAAGGGGAGAATAGCCTACCAAGAAATGTGAAAGATCAGAGGTTTAGAGAATTCTTCCAAGATAGAGAAGAGAAGAGCTAATCAAGAAAAGATTCTTCAAAGTATTCTAAAGATATACTGATTTGAGAGAATTTTTCTTTGAAAATATTTTGCTAAAGCATTCTGAGCTAAACCTGGAGAATATTACAAATTGAAGAGAGAAAGAGATTGCATCTTCTGAGTTGAAAGAGAATACCAGATTGCTAAATCATTTTAGTAATGATCTTGATCCAAAGGGGGAGATTGTTAGATCACAGATTTATTAGATTCAAGATCATCCAATCGAAGACTGCAATCTGAAGCTAACGCTGAAAAGTCGCTCTCGATATAAGTTTAATGTCCTTTGTAATAAAAGTCAAAGTATGTTTATTGTATTTTACTATTAGTCTTAAATATCTAATTAATAGATATTTAGTTTAGTTTAGATATTATATTAGTTTAATTAATATCTAGATATTTAGTTTAAGTTTTAGATATTATGTTTGAGATATTTAAGGTTATGAGATATTATGTATCTCACAACTTCTAATATCTCAAATAATCTAACATATCGACTAAGAACAGATCAGAGAGAAAGTGAGCTTCAAAGTGTAAACATCAACCCTGTAATCCGCGTTTGTATTCAAACAGGTTGGTAATCTATATCTTTGTTTGTGTTTGATTATCTGGTAACGATCACAGACTCACAAACAACCATCTATAGCGGTTTCTATTTATTTTATTTTTACCGAAGACCACAATTACATCTAAATTTATGCTCACAACCATACAACGGTACCCTTTTCAAAACCCGAGTCATAGACGTCCATTTGACTTTTCTTAGGCGGATACACGGATGTGTTCGACCAATGTACAATCCCCTTTTTCATGTTTTCGAATCCTTAGGATTCCAAATATTATCGTTTTTAACCATAATATCCGTATCCATTTTGAATCGAAAAGTTATCCATTATCTGATCAATTAATCGACTCAATAAACACGTATACAAATCTTAAATCACTTGTATAATATTGAATCAAGAATTATAGGGATTCTTACCTCCACGTCGCTGTGATATATTCTTGATTTCGAATACCGATCTATTACATACCACTTTTCGTTCTTTGTCATCTCTTCCTTTTACATCTCCGCCTCTCTCTCTCTCTCTCGATTTCTCTGTGGCAACAACCGAGATGGAAAAATGGCGGCCACTATCACCACTTATCTACCTCATAGAAGCTCCCCACCCGAGTTATTTATTGGCACCCACAAAACCTAAGTCTCCACCAAAGCCCACAATTGATTTAAAATTCTAGACTCGTCACCTTAATTTGCTCCTAAACTAAATCCATGGGATTAGCTTTTTTTTTCCTTCTTTAATTGATTTACACATATATAGTAATCAAGATCACCTCCTATAATTATCCATAATCTTGATTAATTTCCTTATAAACAAAATCTAAATTTAAGTAATAAAACGTCATTTTATTTATTGTCATTTTATTTCCCCAGATTCATTATTTGAAGAAAATAATAATATTATTTTCTTAAAAACTAGACACTATGAACTCTTCTTTATAATCGATAATACAAATAGCCCCTAGATTGGGGTGTTACAAAAAAACCTTTAAAGCAGCAACGTGCACCAACTCTTCCACCATAAACATCTGCCATTAGTTTGGTTTCAAGAAATATATATAATTATGGCACAAATTGAAACATTATGATATCTAGAACGTAATTTTTTTCATTACAACGAAACTATAAAGTGATGGCATGAGCGACCATATGTTCTTCTATAGGCCTGCCTCGGATCAAACTCCTTTTGGGCCCCGTATCTCCATTGATATATACATATTGGATATGTTAAGGCCATATTTGACAAACTTAAGCTTACTTATTTTTGACGTTATTGCAGAAGCTTCGTTTGGATGAGAAAAAAATAGCTTATAAAAATAGCGTTTCACTAAAGTCCTTAAACTTTTTACCAATTTCTTCCAATTATACCTATGATTATTATTAATTGTTATTTATAATTATAATTATTAATAGATATTAATTATAAGTTATCAATTAATATGAATTTTAATTATAAATTATTCATTAATATTAACTATTGATTATTAGTTATTTAAAATTATTATTTGTTACACCGTCAAATAGGGGTAAGAAAAATAATTATGAAAATTAATTCTTGAGTTTAAATAAATAAATAAATAGATTTTTTATTTATTTTGGACCCAAATTCATAAAGGAAACGATTAGAAATATATGATTTTAATGAAGCTGGATTATGTCATTTATTTATTTTAATAAATGAATTATGAAAGAATATTATAATATGAAAATTATTTTCCTAAATGGACTAAAGATGTAGCAATTGGAAAGGAGAGGGACCTTTGTGCAAAATCTGTAAATTAAGAAAGGAAGACGTTAATGAAGATTTCCTAAAATTGACCACACCCCTATATAAGCATAGCTCGACCAAACCTCTTGGGACATTCTTCTCGAGACTCTTAGGAGACCATGAACGTTGGAATCGACAATTTTGGTGCTCGAGTAAACAAGATATCAAATACCAAAGGAAAAACGTGTGTTTTGACGTTGTTCGGAAGATCAAGATAATTTTTATCACCCATTCTCAGATTTAACTACGGAGTAACATTAGTTTATATGTTTTGAGAGTCCATATAGGATTTGAGGTCGAACGGATGGCCGGAAGGTCATCGTTTTACAAAACGGGATGAATATGTGTTTTCGGTAAAACCGAAAACTCTGAATGCAAAGTTCTGACTTGATACTGAAGGTTTTTGAGTGATTTTTGTTTTTGTGAGTTAGGAACTTGGTTAACTTGTGTTGGGCAAAAAGAATCGGCTAAAACGGCCAAAAAATGACGTCAAACGACCCAAAAATGGCGGTTGCCGCTATAGTGGCGCGTCGGGACTGTTGCGCCCGATCGGGTCCGATCTGGGACGAATGGGTCTATCCGTTGGGACTGGGCTGAGGGGCAATCTGGGCAAAGAAGTTATGGGTCGATTGTTTTGGGCAGTCATAGGAAGCAGAATCAATTCTCAATCCTTATTAATTGGACTAAAATTTCTTGGGTATATTTATGTCAGATTTTTGGGTTAAGGTGATTAATAAATTTAAATGGGTTTCTAAATAAGTAATATATTTATTTATTTTAGAAATTTCATTTAATAAATGAATGAGATTCTTAAGGAGTATTATTTAAGTTGTCTTTTTATATCTTAAGGGATTATATGATTAAATTATTTAGAAGGGTTAAATAATTTAATAAGGTGAACAAAACGTCGTATTTTAGCATGATTTAAATGTTTTAGACGCTTTAATTCGACAAGGTCACGCACCCAACTATAAAGATGTTAAAATAACGTTGTGAATTATTATTTAATTTGGTGTTTAGAGGTTACCTTAGTTGACCGTGAGTTGACTTTAGGGTAACTTTTGGAGGAACATAGTCACTTATTTGACTATTATGGTTATAAGTTGTAGGTTATCAGTAAGAGTTATAACCATGTAAACGACGCTATCAGGTGAGTCTTCATGAAGATGAAACCTACACTGGGATGTATACATATGTACAAAATATATTTTTGGCATTTACCGACTATTTTGTATGTATGCATGGTGAATTATTTTACATACATGTTACGATGTATTTTTACATGTACGTGGTGTTTATAAGATATGTGTTTTATGATTTTAGCACTATAACTGCATGCTATGTGTTTTACGATTATAACACTATAATTGCATGCTATGTGTTTAATCTGCATGCTATGTGTTTTACGATTTTAGCACTATAATTGCATGCTTTTACTGTAGACAATTTTATGGCCAAATATTAGGATGGGTCTAGCATGCATGAAGGAGTCAGACACTTCTTCTATTCTTTTCCCTGGCGTAGCTGGCCCAAATTTTCCGATTCAGTGGTTTGATCTATGATTTATCATTCATGGACGTTGATAATATCCATCCATTTAGCAGCACCTTAGGATGACTGAGGGTAATGAAATTATCCGTGACGTTACCAAATGGAGTCTGAATAAGTCTTGGTATTTCCAAAATGCAGAATAGAAAGAAAGGATTGGATCATGGGCCGGGGCACAAGGGTCCTAGTACTATACAGGTGCGAAAAAGTCCAGAGGTGACTTCCTTTTGCCGCATTTCGCTCAAAGGGTTGAAGGAAGATAATGTATCAAGCTGATAACAAGTCACAGGAGTGACATGACCCCATACTGGGCGGGTGTGAATCGATCGACTGGGAAGGTTAGGTGACAAGATGACCGATAACCACTAGAACAGTTACGAGATCTTATTTGTTTTTAGTGATACATGTTTTATTATTAATAGGGATGAGAATTTGACCTTTAAGTCATATGAGTGACACGATCTAGTAATGGGCTACCGGACGGGTGTGAATCGGTCGACCGAGGTAATGTCAGGTGGCGAAATGATCCATATCCGTCAGGAGATCTCTTTTATTTTCTAATTCATATTTTGAGGAGAATTATATACTATTAATTTTAACCGAGATTACATGTTTAATGTGTATGATATGATACAATTTCATTCATGAAACCACGAATTCACTAAGTATTATAAGGTGACTATAATATGCATCTCAAGGACATAAGTTTTGAAGTTGGACAAGGGAAAGGACATGCTTAGATACTTGCCATTTAGTTAAGTCTATATATATGTTTAGACTTATTCGTTAGATCGGTTTTGTAACGTAACCCGATATGGGACTGATTAGTATTAAAGTTACAATATTTATTGTGTTTTAAGTTTTCTGTTGTAAACAATTTTATTTTAACCATTATTTTGTAGTATTTATAAAGTATATAGGTTGATGACATGACATTACCCAAGGGTGAAAAATGAGGTTGTTACAAATTTATCAATCATTGTTATATTATTATTATTATTAATTTTATTATTGTTCAATATACTTGGCTGTCAAAAACAAAATATAAAAATTTTAAAAATATTTTGTAAATTAATAAAAATCAAATAATAAAACTTTGATAAATATTTTAATAAAATATTTAATTTAGTTATTAGTTTGTTAAAGAAATTATTAATTAATTATGATATATAAGATTGATTTGAAAAAGTGTCTTATAAAAACAAGTGTCCTATAAAAATATGAGTTTATATGACATTTCTAAAAAATGTCCTATAAAATAGCTAAATAACGGTTTATATTAAAAATATCTTAAGAAAACTTGTTAAGACATCCAAAAGCGTCTTATAAACTTATTATGAGACTTTTAGAAAGAACATTTTATTTTTTGGTCCTATAAGTTAAGTATGATGGTTTATATTAAAAATATCTTAAGAAAACTTGTTAAGACATCCAAAAGCGTCTTATAAACTTATTACGAGACTTTTAGAAAGAACATTTTATTTTTTTGGTCCTATAAGTTAAGTCTTATAAAACAATTTATTATGTAGCTTAGAAATTGTTGGCTTCATATAAACCCAACTTTGTTGTAGTTAAGTGACTAAAAGCTTAGTTTACTTATGCACACAAGTGAATACCACTGTGAACACATTGTGAAAACAAACAATCCAACAAAAGTTTGTGAAGATAAAAAAAACTACATCTTGTGAACACTAAGTGGACTTTGTGAACACAATGTAAACTATTTTGGATATACTTGTATGACTTGTGAACACCAAATAAACTAATCAAACCTACCACTTTATGAACACCATGTGAACATTGTGGACATCCATCGAGGGAGAATGGAAAGAGGGGTTGGTATTCTCTAATAAACATGGAGGAAAGGCAACATGAAGGTGGTGTAAGAGAGAGATGACGTGTACGATGACGAAGAAGATAAATATAGAGAGAGTGTGTTGTGTGTGTTAGAAAGGAAGAAGAAAAAGATAAAGCGGGTAAGTGGGTGTGGATTGTAACTAAAGTTTTTATTTATGGGGAGAGAGAATTTATGGAGAGAGAGAACTTAATTTATGAGTAGCAATCCAAATTAATAAATTACATAATTACCCTTCCAATATTAATTAAAGAAAAACATTATTTATCCCAAATCAGTGGCTTAAAATAGGGTGTTCGCGGTGCGATTTGGGGTAAAACCGCAAACCGCATGTGCGGTTTGAATATTTTTCCAAACTGCAAACCGCACCGCATATACCTCAAACTGCACCAAACCGCACCGCAAAATGCGGTGCGGTGCGGTTTATGCGGTTTGTCCCTATCGCACTTTATGCGTACAATCCAAAAAATTATAAGTTTAAAAATTAGATTCAAAAATCAACGATTTAGTGACCGTAGTCCAAAAAAATAAAGAGTTTGAATACATCTAACTCCAAAATGCATAATTAAAAAAACTCAAAGAAATAGTCTAAAAAACCAAAATTGTTTCAATACGATAAACGGATAAGGTAACGTCTCCAACTTTTTCTTTCGTATTCATCTTCACTCTCAATTGTCAATGCTCAATTTTTTTCGTTTGTTAGGCCTTAAACTTTTAAGAAAACTTATAAATACTTAAAGTCCATAATTAAAATTTAAAACACAAGCCCAAATAAATTATATAAATATTAAATTAAATTATTATTATATATATATATATGTTTAAAATTTAAAATTTAAAGTAATATAAAAGGTGCGGTGCGGTTTGAAAACTCAAAACCGCAAACCGCACCGCATAGTGCGGTTTGGTAAAAATGCAAACCGCAAACCACACCGCGAAAGTCTTAAACCGCGTTTTGCGGTGCGGTGCGGTTTGTGCGGTTTGGATGAACACCCCTAGCTTAAAATGGGTTTTACGCAATTCACAAATTATGTAGTTTTAGGGACAAACAAAAACTTCAATGAAATGGAAATAGTGGTATATAAATATGCCAAAACATTGAGCCTCTCAAAAATGGGGAAAAATAATAACTTATTAATTACAAGATGTAATTCAAAGTAATTGGAAATAACAACCTAATAATCTAATTTCAGTAGAAACAAGATTACAATTCAGGTGTCATCCAAAACCTCCAAAAATAAAGATCTTCTATAAGTTGGTGTCCCAAAGGTCTCTTCGACACCAATAGAATATGAGATACACGTCGACACCAAAATAAGTGTTAGGCCAAAAAGCCTAGTGAGTTTGAACAATTAATAATATACAATGAGTAAGATGTGATAACATTTTTTTTACCTATAGACAACCAAATATTGGAGTTAATGAGGGAGACCCATAACATCAATCAAGTTCCACCCAAAGAGTCGATACCTTAGTGTTAAACTACCATGAACGACATTAAAAATGCCCGACACATCCGATGACTACAACCATGACATTATCCCGAATGGTGGAGATCTAGGTACATACCCACACGATGACACCTAAGACTATATCCTCCTATTGTCTAATTGACTTGGTTCATACAATATTCCAAATAGGCCACAAGGCACTTTAATTCATTTGAAATGTGTACAATACCATTATAGACATCTCGTGGTTTAAATACCACATATGTCATAAATAGACTTTCACACAATAATCCAACATTTCCAATTTAACCAATAATAGACATATATTCTCACATAAGAGATGTATAAACTATACAACTATATTTTTATGCACATAAGAACACAATAGCAAGTATCAAGATCATCCATAGGCAAATGTGCATTTTATGGAGTCATATCCCTAGGTTAGGTCAAAACCCTCAAATATGGGCACTTTCATGAAAAGACCAAATACCAACATAGTTTACAAATAAAACATTTATAGTCACCAAGGTCTCATATAGAACGTTTCTCACCATCAAGACTCATGGGATGTCAATATATGAAGATAAAATTTTTTTAGCAAATAAAATAGATTTTACAAAAATATGTAAGGATGATGATAGGAAGCATACAATGACATGTATCTATTTTAACAAAAAGGTTTAGAAAACTCACAATCTATGCTTTTTGGTCAAAACCCTAGAAAAGTAGCAAAACCCTAGAAACTTTGAGAGAGATGAGAAGTTGAGGTTGAGGGCTTGAATCTTCACACTAAGTAGCTTTACTGAGGTCTTGAATGCTCCACCAAAGATCCACCAACTTCAAGGATTTGAAATAAATGAGGTTAGGGTTTGGAGAGTAGAAATCGTCCTAAAGCTCCTAAAAATCGGGTTCAAATCTAATTTAGAAGAGAAATGGGGTGAAAATAAGCTTAAGTGAGAATTTATATCCACAGACCTGTCGACCGATTGTGCGACTTCGCCAACTGGCATTGTCGCTGGCATTCTCGCGGTCCTCTCCCCTATCTCGGTATAAGCCGATCGATATTGACCGGCGACTTATGCCGGGGTGTCACTCTCACTAGCATAAACGCCGATAGTGTATCGTAACCTAATAGCACCCCGCGACTATGCCATGCGGTAGTGCCCCATGGCACTATCGTCGACTATGTCACTCAGACCACGTGCAGGCTCGTTTTCCTTCCTTAGTCGTTGAACTCAACACTCTCATTAACGGTTAATGATTACTAGAAGAATTTCCCATCACCCATAAACTAAATCATGATTCATATATGGAAATTAAGGAATGGTTCTTTACTGATACTTACTTGGATTTTCTTCCGGGTGTTACCATTTTTTTTCCATCTAAGATTAACATTTAACGATGAACATATATTTGTTTGACAATGTGTTTGCTTCATATGTATTCAACTTAAAATGTGAAACTTTTTTATGTACAACTTTTATTTCACAAACAGACAAAGAAAGATTCACATTGTGAAACAAATACATGTGAAACAAATATATGTTAATCAATATTCTAAATATAGTCTTAGATGGAAAAAAAAATCATATATGAAGTAGTACATGGTGCACTAGTCTTTCTCAGAACCGTACGTGAGACTTCCGCATCATGCGGCTCCGTCCCGAGCTACCATCGTCGACCTTGTCATTAGACCACTCTCTCTCTCTCTCTCTCTCTCTCTCTCTCTATATATATATATATATATATATATATATATATATAGGGTTGGGTTCCAGTAAGAATGAATGTCCGATGAGAAGGGTAAGAAGAGTTCTCCACCTTTGGATGCACATTAGGATGAGATGCAACAGATCAATTCCTGTCAAACGTGATTCATGGATAAGGGTGAAATTAAAGTGATCAATAGTCAAAATCCCTTCTTACATTCTTACATTTTCACCTTAACTCTTTTTCTTACACGATCTTTTGTATATATTGTATATCATCAGCTTTACAATATAAACTTAATATTTTTTTGAAGTACATTGGAACAAACACCCAATTGGAAATTGGTGAAGAATTTTGTTGTTAGTTTCATAGTTTACCGTATATTAATATCCAAGAAAACTTAACGATTTGAATTTAAAACCAATAAGTTATAAATTATGGTGAGCGCGTTTTTTCATTTATTTTACGACAAAATGTATAGAAATTAGATTTTTTTTAATCACAAATTGATGTAACTAAGGACCGTTTACAAAACACTTAACCGATGAGCGTTTACTGAGTCATTTATCTTATCGAATAACATGCCAAGGGTCGAGAATCTTACCCGGTAAGAACGATAATAATGATTGAGAGTCTTACCCGATAAGTGAAGATGACGACTCTCTTATCCGGTTGAAAGTGAATTGGGACTATCTATACTATATTATAAAAACGACATAAAAAACTCTTAATTACAACATTTTAAGCACAATATGTACAACTAATTAAAGCCAATTACTTAATTTACAATTTTTTAATGCTTTGGTACAACATTTCCAAACACAATATCTCACATAATCATCTATTTGTGGAATAGATACTCATTTATTAATATAAATATTTGTTTTTTTTGTTGGATGATTTTATAAAATAGATTTTATATTAGCATAATCTATTTTAAATGTAGATTTTACATTTAAATCTATATTAATGAGATGTAATATAAAATCTTTTTTCTTCCGTATTTTTTTTATTACATCTCATAATGATTTTCCTACAAGTTAATAAGCACTTTACAAATAACCATAAGTTAATAAGCACTTTTACAAATAAGCATAAGTTGTTTTAAATAAGCAATCCCAAACACCCCCTATATTTGTTATTTTTACCTATTCTATATTTCAGTATTTTGAAAAAATATTATCATTCGTTAGATATCGCTGATTAATGCATGTTTTTAAAATTCAAATATACATTTAACGATTACTTTAATATAATTTATTAATGCTTCATGATTGAAAAAAACTCAAGTTATGCGTTTATCACTACTAATGCTACATAAATTATAAATATATGATTTACTCCATATATATCTTTTTTTCCTGATAAGCTATTACATTAATTTTTTATTTTCATTTACAATTGTTCACCCCGATACATTGCACGGGTACACTGCTAGTTTATGTTAAGGGGAAAAAAAATACACAGATCCTAATTAATTTAGAACTGAAAAAGGTAAAAATACACAGATCCTAATTATATATATATATTTTAAGATTCACATATGAATCCTAAATTAATTTAGACACGTACACGTTATGATTAATATTCACATATGAATCTATGTTAGGATTAATATGTTCACATATGAACCAATAAACATGTTTAATTAATATGTTCACATATGAACCAATAAACATTTAATTATCACTATCTGGTATGGTTTGTTGGGATTGTTTCACTATAAGATAGAGCAGCTTTTACGGCGGCAAATCCGTTGGAAATTAAAGTTTTAGGCGGATTTTCAGCGAAAAACTGTCGTCGAAAAAAAAAATTACGGCAGAATTACCGGCTGATCAGAGGTTTCCGACGGCCTTTATCCTCCGGAAAATTAAAGAAATTAAAAAAATTAATATATGAATGAATTTAAAAATTAAATAAAATTTCAGGCAGATAATCCGCCAAATTTTTATTTTCTAAATAATAATATATTTATTTAAAAAAGAATTAAATAGTTTCCAACGGATTATTCCGCCGGTAATCCATTGAAAATTAGAGTTGTCCCAAAAAGTTTGTTGCTTTTTTAAAATTTAAAACCGAAAATCCTGTAAATATAAAAGATAGCTGCTAAAAAATAAAATACTAATAAATATTATAAATTATTTTAACTGTCGATTAGAATTGTCCAAGCAGAAATAACACAGTTGTTCAAAACACAAATTAAAATGTTCCAAACCAAATTCAAATTGTTCCAAACCAAATTCATATCGAAACTCAGAAATCTGGGGTTGGGGGGGGGGTGTTGAGGCGGAAACTGTTGATATTGACTGAATTGCTTGACCAAATTACACATATCATCGTACAGTTTTCGTTGTCTCTCATCTTCTATCAGCCGGCGCGTGTTTTCCTCCTTCAATTCTTGGACTTTCGACCTTAAAGCTTCCATTACTACAAAATAAAAAACACATTAGAATATTTAATATGAATTATAAATGAAATAGATAACCATCATCAAAGAAAAAGAGGTACACACCTAGGTAGCAGAAGAAGACGCACCACCTTGTGTGTATGTACCGGTCAAGACCAAATTGGGTTCTTGGGGGTACCCAAACCCAAACAGACAACCTTTTTTTCGTTCTCCCGACAACATGATGTCATTACTCTGTATCAACTAGGGGATACTGGTTGGCGTCCTTCTCGTACTTTTGGGTGAGATTAGCTGCATAGTCACCCTGTGGTTTACAAAATATCAGAAGTCAATTTCGACAACATAACGACTGTAAATGGGACGTTTACAACTAACTTAAACAATCCTAATGTTGCCCAACAAATGACAACCCAAACTAGATAAATATATAAAGATATATACGAAATTTCTAACTTAAACAATCATAATGTTTGTCAAACAAAAATGGCAACCCAAACTAGATAAATAGATAAAGATATATATGAAATTTGTGTTGGTTACATTTCAAACGACCAATGAACATCGATGTTCGTGTTCACATGAGATTTAAGTAAATGAGATTTAATTCGATTTGTAGACTATAAAAGCGCCAATCATGTCATGGTGGAAAATTGAATCAAAAATCGATAATTAATAATATCCAAAAAATGTTATAGAAAAAATAGTAGGTAAATTAGAATATTTTGATTTTTTTCAATAGTTGAGAACCCAATATATTGTGATAACTGTAAGAACTATTGTCGTAAAGTATTATTTCACATAAAATTTTCATCTTAGGCTAGAAGTTAATATATTTATTAACATATATTTGTTTCATATGTATTCGGTTCACAATATGAAACTTTTTAGTGGTATTTTTTGTTTCACAAGCACATAAACCATGTTCACCTTGTGAAACAGATATATGTTATTCAATACACTAAATCCAAGTTGTAGATGGAAAAGAAAATCATATTAAATAGCACATGGTATACCGGTTCTCAATGTTATCACAATTTTTAGGTTCTCAAATGAAAGCCCCGACCTATAAAAGCCAAGCCTCAAACCTTAGAATCCACATCGATGTCACTTCTTTACCAATATGTGACTTATGGCGACAAATCGGTATATCATATATAATATTAGTGGGAGTTTCAAATAATAACGCTAAATATAGTGAGAAGGTAAGAAAGAAAAATTCATGTGTGAATCATTGAAAAGATCTATTTGAAGATGCATATCTAAACCAACCGTTACAGATTATTTATATGTGTTCACATATGCATCTTCAAATTGATCTTTTCAATGATTCACACAACCTTCCCTTATTTTCGCATCTTACATTCTCACGATATTTAGATTTCTTATTTGAACCAATCCTATAAGATTATATATGTAAACACTTATTTTCTACTATTACTCAATTAATTAATGATATTAAACAATTTAAATTATTTAGTTCTCACGAGTTTATAAATTTTTGTGATTTAATAAAAACGCATTTAAACATTCAAAGAAAAGTAATCATGACTGTTAAAGATAAAAAGAATCTATTTTATTCATAAAATCGAAGTCTATCTCTTTGTGGCTTTCTTTTGCTTTAAAGCATTGCAAAAGTTTTTGTGAAATAAGCACCACATATATGCACCTGGGCTTATACGAGCTGGAAAGCTTATTTTCATGTGACAATGTCTTTTGACAGCCTAATAATCTAAAGTAAGAAAACAAAATAAAACTAGAATCAGGTGATGGGATATGTACATTTGGTTTTATCTTATGATTCTCTGCCCTCATACATCTCTTGCAAGACATACAACTGAAAGTACAAGTCAATAATGCTGTTATGGTACCATTATAACATTGTCAATCTAATGATGCCCGTGTTGTAGGCCAAACAAACAAGGATATCGTAATCCTTTTAAATTTGTGTAGGGTTTCCGTTCAATGCTTTTAGGTCTTTTAGTTCGTGGTACCACTACAAGAAATCCATTGCCATAAAAAAATTAGTGATCGTGAGCATGAAGTGTACGATCAGATAGAGAT
This sequence comes from Arctium lappa, assembly GCA_023525745.1. Classification (NCBI taxonomy): domain Eukaryota; kingdom Viridiplantae; phylum Streptophyta; class Magnoliopsida; order Asterales; family Asteraceae; genus Arctium; species Arctium lappa. The sequence goes on from CM042051.1 coordinate 33,587,821, forward strand.
AGTTGAACAACGATATTATTGTTCACCTACAATGCGCCATTTAGGCCCACATCAATGTAATCAATATAATATCATTTTAGTACTTAAATTTTTGTTCGGAGTTTTATCTTCCTTTTTTTTCCTATATAAATCAATGTTAGAATGATGAAAGTTTCCACAAAAGGCATATGTGAAAAATGGACTAGATACATGTTTTGGTTTTAAAACCAAAGGTATGGCTCATAAATAAGATAGTCGATGTAATATATATACAAGTTGTTGCTTCAAGGCGAGTGTTAATTCTCTATCCTAAAAGCAATTTTGCCCTCATATTCTATTGAACATTAGTGCTACGAGTGTGAATTGATTCTCAAGATACAATAAAGCAACATATGTAGAAACCGCACGAAGTGGTAATAAGACGGATTGAACTTATTGGGGTTTCAAAGATTTCAAAAACTAATAATCATGTTTGTATCTTGTGAAGCTCACTCAATGTCATCAGGCTCGGGCTAGCGGGAGGAGGCTTGGGGCTAGTGGATGGTATCCATTGGTCTCAAGTTCGAATCTTGTGAAACTCACTCAATGTCATCAGGCTTTGGGCTTCATCCTTCGGGGTGGGGTTCGGGGCTAGTTGTGGAGGTCCTCTGGGCTGCAACTAGTTAGGCCGGCCTTAGGGTTGGTCAGGCCGCCGAGGATTAGTCGGGTTGCCTCGAATGAGAGCCCGGATACCTCGGGAACGTGTGTGTGAGTTATCGTGCCGTTCAAAAAAAATAAAAAAATAATCATGTTTGAGAGGTTTTGTGAAATATTTGACACCACGTAAGGTGCTGTATAGAGGTTTTAGTGACGGTTAAAACTGTCACAAAAAGTTGGTGACTCTTCGAACAATCACCATTTGGGATACCTGTCCAAATTAACTGCACCACAAAGGTGACTTTTCAAAGGGCCATCTTTTCCTTTTGTGAACGTGTCACTTATATACCCACTTTAGGTTTCATTTTTTTTCCTATGTGGGACAAAGTAAAAACTGCTAAAACTCAAGTTTAATTCTCTTTTCCTAATTAGACTCGATCCAAAGCACTTAAAATTTTAAACATTATTTTTAAAAATTCCCCAACATTATTATGTAGGGTTTCCATTCGGTGCTTTAATTAGGTCTTTTGGTTCGTGGTACCACTACAAGAAATCCATCGCCAATTAGTGACCGTGAATGAAGCGTACAATCAGATAGAGATAGTTGAACACTATATCGATATAATCATTGTTCCCCTAAGATGCCATTTAGGTCCACATCAATGTAGAGGATACATATTTTGAGCACTCATTGTATAATCTTGGGGTATGCCCCTCGTAATTTGTAATTTTTTCTTTTTCTTTCAATAATTTTTTTCGGGCCAGGGTTCTGTCCCCTTTTCCCAAAAAAAAAATTTAGAGGATACTGTTACACCAAGTTCTCTTCATTTATATCATTTTAGTATTTCAATTTTTGTTCAGAGTTTCATGTTCATTTTTGCTCATATAAATCAATGTTATAGTGATGAAAGTTTCCAGAAAAGGCACGTGTGAATATTGGACTAGATAAAAATTAAGGTGGCTAATACGCACCACACCTACACTTGCAAACTAGAAGATGCGCCTTCAATTATTTTATCATATTATAAGGGTTTCTGTTTGACCAAAGATATCCAAATAAAACTTTTTATTGAAAGCACTACTTTCACTGCAGACTGTAGTCTCGCTTGGTGAACTTTTAACAGCAAATAATGGCGCTAACAGTATGCTGCAAATTAATCTTGAAAGAATTTCAAGTTAGTCAAACACATCGGCCCACTAGGGTCTGATTGTTCAGTAGCTAAGATAATGCTTCTAATTCAAACATCCGACAAATCTATATCCATTTGATCCTGATAAACCAAGTGGAATAAGATTCCACCACTTTAATGCTATTTAAAATTAATTCTAAATAATCCAGTATTAGTTAGGGAGTTGTTTGAATAGAAACAGCTTGAGTCAAAACTGTACAAGTGTGGGAAAGTATAATACCATCATCCATATATAGGTGATAAATCTTCAAAGTGGTGGGGCATGACATGCCTCTAAAAAAGCAAGCCATACCCATGTGATTCTTTTTTGTCATGTTTTGCCTTAGCTGCGTAGATAATTGTAAGCCTTCATCTGATAAGTCCTAAGTTTTAGATGCTTCTTTCAATTTAAAGGAGCCCTAAAACCCCTGTTGCTATAAATAGCAATATGTCTTAGAGGTTTCATTCCATGACTCATCACCATAGGAACTCCAACACAACTTCTTTCCATTTAAAGAAACCCAAAAATCTCTCTTTCGTTTTCTCCAAGGACTTGGAAATTTCATTCCAAGATTCATTACCCAAAAAGTCTAGAAAAATCTTCCTTCTGTTTTATAGTCTAAAGACATGGGTATGGGAATAATCAAAATAGCCAATGCTAAACAAAAGCTCAAGCGATCCATCACACCAAAGAAGAATGGATTCCTGGCTGCTACAGATTCCCGAAAGAAAGGCCATTTTGCTGTTTATGTAGGGGAGACACACAAGAGATACGTCATCCCATTATCTACCTTGGACCACCCCTTGTTCCGAGAGCTTTTACATTGGGCGGAAGAAGAATTTGGTTTTGACAACTCGGAAGGAGGTCTTAGAATTCCTTGCAATGAAGATTATTTCGAAGGTCTCATTTCCCTGATAAGTTCTACTTGATTTAGGGAAAGGAGACATTAGTTAGAGCTGCATTTTAGCATTTTCAATACGTCTTATTCTGTCAAGACAGTTGTAAATCATAACGGTCAAAAGCTCATCATCCAGGAAAACCATTCATGTGAAGATGAAACCTTTGCCGTTCCTCGAATGAAGCAACTTTGATAATTCATTGGATAAACATAAAATATGAGATTTGAATTCATGATTTGTAATTAGTTATCATGAGCAGCTTTAAACCATTTGCACAATTGTAACCGAGGAGATACTATTATGTTTCAAATCATGACAAGTATTATTTCTTCAATTCAAGTTATTTTCATGATACTTTCTAGACCAAAATCTGTTACAAGTTAGCTATTATATATATAAAGTGGTTGCTAAAGTACTTTCATGCTTTCTTAAGTTGCATATCTCAACAAATAGAAAAAGAAACATATTAATCAAAATACTTACATTTCCACAATTGTATCAGTGTCCACTAGTCCAATTTTAATCATGTTAACCAACACAAATAGTTAACTAGAAACAAAAGAACCAACGATTAAAAATAGTTTAATCATCTTAGTCGTTGTTATTGTCGATTTATACTAATTATATATATATATAACTAGTCATATGTGATTTTACATTAATAACAAAACATACGCGGGCGACTTTGGCTGCGACTTAAGTCGCGGGGTAAAGTCGCGTGAATCATATATAATTTTGTACATTAACGCCGTTCTCGTATTTTCTTAAATAGTTAACGTTCTCGTTTGAACCCACCCTTATATATAATATTATATATATTTATAAAATTTAGCTGAAAACAATATAGTCAACACCAGCAGGCTCTCGGTTATGGTTGCATGTGAAATCACAAAAGTTTTCGAGGGTAAGCATAATTTTCATTGAAGTATTTAAATGTGAGAACACAAGTTTTTTTTTTTTTTTTTTTTTTTTTTTTTTTTTTGAATTGAAAGCTTAAGTTTTTATTTATTTATTTTTTTTAAAGTAAAAACTTTGTGAGGGGATAAGTTACGCCTTGGCCCTTCAAAGATTTTAGTGTTTTTAATTTGCTCTTTTTCCTTTTTTATTTTTTATTTTACATCCTCATTAGTTAATAAATTAATTAACTTAATAAACAATAAAAAACAAGTTTTTTTTTACATATGACACATTGTAACACCTTGAATTTCGTCATTGTAAGTTAACTTTTTTCCTTCGTCAAACCATCTTAATTATTAGTTTAAGCATTCAGGAGTGCTAAGTTGTTAGTTCCCTTTAGAGTCGAGAGCGTCGGAATGGGAAAAGTCATATTTTGGAGTGTCATTGGGCACGGTGCAACTATGTCTATCGCCGTGTCACAATCGCCGAGTTAGAGGAGCTCTTGGTACCTAGGGCGCGACTATGCCTCGCGAGATGACAACGGGCACAGTCACCGTGTCATAGTCGCTCAAGGCCCGTGAGTGAGCCGCAGTACACTTGGGGTGATTATGCCCTGCGATAGTGACAATGTTACTATCGCTTGGGTAATGTCGCCGACGACCTGTCATTAAATGCCAGCCATGCTCATTATGTCCAAAAATCTCATTTCTCTCATCCTTGAGTCCGATTTTCTGCTCCCATTTGGTAAGGTTCAACCTCCATCTCTCCTCTTCATAATTCTTGGTAGGTTTAATCCTCAAGCATTTAATGTTCATTTATTAGGGCTCTCATTTCTCTAAGAAGAATGATATCCACTCAAGCTCCTTCATCCATCCTTCACATTTTAGGGTTTATGTTTACCAAAACCTACATTGTGAGTTCATCTTACCTTGCTAAATTTTATACATGCCAAAACATTATTCTTCTCCTAAACAACCCCTAATAACTTTTACATATTTAATGGATTTGACCTAACTTGAACATTTTGGGGATTTATAGGGTTTCCACTCTTTTATGAAAAATATTGGGTTTTATTTTGTTAGTTATAAAGTGAAGTGTTGTGTAAGTGTGGTCATTGGAAAGCTTGATTTCTCCATGTTGGGTACATTTATGGTGCCTTAGATGGATGACTTCAAGGACAAGGGTGAGGATTTGGAAAGTAAAATAAATAGACTATTTTAGGTGTAACTTTATGGATATCATGCACTCTACAATGTCATGAATGATTGACTATGAGAATTATTGCATTCAAATGGGAATATTGACCTTGCTTAATATGTGTAATTTCTTGGGATTTATATAATGATGTTTCATAGTGAAAATGACATATGGGAATATTTAATGGCAAGAACTTTATATGTGATTTTGATCGATGCAACGTGTATGCAATGGACTAATGTGGATGAATCCATGGGCATTGAGTCTTAGTATATGGTATTGTTGGGATGTGGGAATTCCATATTGTACCAAGAAATAGGCATGGGTCAAGATGGGTAATAGTTGTCGACTGTAAAGTCGCGCAACGGCCAACGACCATTAATTGTAATTTCTTGTGAATGAGTGAAATCTAGAAGCAATGGATAGACCATTGCTTCGTAGTGGGGCTATTGAAATGATTGTGTGACCTACTCTTGTGTTCCGTCACCGACATGGAAATCGGGTCTCCCCCGTCATCATAAGATGTGCATGTATTCCCAAGTGTTTGAAATTGAGAAAGTATTTACATTTTGGAGGGTATCATCCTCATCTTTTCCGGAAACTATATTTATTGCTTTACTTATAAATGGTTGATCTTCCTAGGCGTTAGCCTAACACTTTTTCTTAAATATGGCTAGTATAACAGGTTCTAAGGTTAGCGGGGATGTGAACGTTGAAAGAAGTGCTAATTGTCGTTTCCAAGGCAACTTTTGGAGGCACACTTTTTGGAGTAAATATTTGGAGTCCTTAGTGGATAAAAAACCTTTTTGGCGGTCTTAGCGACACCCGTCCATAATCTAGATTTATGTTTGATCAAGATTAGTAAGTTGTTGTTCAAGTATTCATTTTATATTTGTAAACTCCTATTCTACATTTCCCCATTATTGGGTGATTAATTATGCATAGATTGGTTTTGTTACATATATTCAGGTTTTATTTTGCCCCTATTTTTAGGGTGTTACACATATTTAGGTAGCGTTTGTTTTTTAAGAGGTCTGAAGTCTGAAGTTTCATTTCACTTCTCATTAATGAGAGGTGGTGCTGATGTCTAAAATTTGAATCAATAAGATTGTTTGTTTTTGTAACGTATTGAGGCGTTTTGAGATAAAGAAGAGCATATGAAATGAGGCGGCGATGAGAGGGTCTTAAGAAATTAGGTCACCACTTCTTATTTCAAATGTATTTAAGAGTTAAGAGGTACTGAAAACTGGAAAAAAAGTTTGAATGTAAAAAGGTCTAACTGATTCAGACTTAAGAGCCATTAAGAGGTTTTAGAAAAAAACAACCCCTTAGAAAAGTTTCGCCAATACCTTTGAAACGATTCCAATGTTGAATATTCTTAAGATATAAAACAAAAAATATCATGTTTTTAACGTCTATGCCATGTGTGTATGGTAAAGGCAATATTTGACCTTCATTAAATACAGACTTACCTGGATTGTCGTTGCTCCTTCTGGAATTTTTCGAATAAAATTTAGTGTGAATAATAAGGTGCAACATTTTTGTACAAAAAATTAACACGACAACAAATTTACTATTAGGGTTTCTTTGGTTAGAATTAATATTAATTTGTTTATACTGCTGTAATGGTATCATGTTAGCGTAATAACATGTTAAGCAACTTCTTAGGGCTACTTCTGTATATTTGGCCCTTACTGTTTACAATCTTGTTGATGGTGTTATACAAAAACAAATAGCAGTGAAACTAGTCTCCGGTTTTATGGTAATTAATGTTGTTTTCATTCTTTTATAATTATAGATGAGTTATACTATCAAGTTTTTACATCTAATAATTGATATTTTTCCAAGTATTGTCCAGTTATGTCTACTATTGTCGCCCGACGACGCGGTGGGGATGTCGGGTGTGATCCTCCTGCTCGTCCAAATACGATAGCTACATCATGCGAGGCACCACATAAATTGCTAATTCAATTCAAGTCTTAATTTTTAAAAATTTGAATATGTTATCTTCTAACATTTTGACTTCAAAATTGTAGCAAAACAAAAGAAAATGCGAGGCATGAGCACAAGTCGATGATGCCTTTGAGGCCAATAGAAACATGCCGCTAACGATTCTATTTGATATTACAGAGGATACATACAGACTTGTGGGACCAAATGCAAATATGTTTGTCAGGTATATATTGGAAACGTGATTGGTCTAAAGTCTAAACATCCCTCTACATCATCCAAGCCATCACGTTCCCCTACGTCCATAGTTACGAGACTTAGGGATGTTTGGTTCGCAGAATTGGATGGAATTCAATGAAATTGGAATGTCCAAATCCATTGATTAAATTCCAAAGTCTTGTTTGGTTCATAGAATTAAAACTAAGGAATCCTGCCGATTCCATCAAATTCCTTCAAATACAAATTTCACAATTCGACAGGGTATCCTACGGAATTCATTTTCTTTGCAACAGATTCATTACGCGATCGATCTCTTCTCTTCTCGATTTGTTCTCTTCGGTTCGATCTGCCCTGTATGACTAATTTTATGAATCATTCCACGATTTGTTTTATTTAATTAAATGATAAAATTTTCTTTTTTATTTAATGAACGGTAATTTAAATAATTTAACATATTGAATAATAACTTTACTGATGTTTATAATTTTAAAGAAAATAATAGAAAAATCATAAAATGTCATTTGTTGATATTTAATTTCAATTCTAAAGTCGTTTAAAAAAAATTCCAATTCCAATTCCAAAGTCGAATTCCATGAACCAAACAAAAAAATTACATTTCCAATTCCATCCAACCAAATACGACCAAAATGCGTGGTCAAATTTCATCAAATTCCAATTCCTTCAAAGTCAAATTCTTTGATGAATTCCAATTCCATCGAATTCAATTCCACGAACCAAACGCTACCCTAGGGTAAATATTTTCTAATTATTTAATATTTACAATTTTAAATAATTTCTAACAATTTTTGTTTTGAAGCAATTCTTTATTCTTGATTGAGTCTTCCCCTATGGCCCATGATAGTGTCGGTATCGAGGGAGAATGCCAAGATCTTTATAGAGATAGAAAGACAAAACTCAAGAAATATTTTGATAAAGCCGGCAGGTACAATGATTTTGAAAATGCATGGCGAAATCCACCACTAGAGCTCAACCATAAAGCTTGGGGTAAGTTGGTGGATCTTTTTCTTGATCTGAAATATGTAAATCGCTTGACGAAAAATGTTGAAAATAGGAAACAAATGAAGTACCCAAGTCTTCATGGATCCACATCATATGCTACTATGTGACATAAGAAGGTAAATAAGTAAACTTTTATACTATTTTTTAGACTGTATTAATGTTTCCATAGTTTTTTTAGTAATATTCAAAAAAAATTGCAGAAGAACCCTCAGACACAATAATTGCCATGTCAAATAAATAAATGGCATGTCATGCATTATAGATCAAGCGGTGGAAGGGTTAACGATCTTGCTAGAATTGATCATGTGAGTAATTGTTTAAGTTTCAACTAACAAATCTATTTAAGTAGTGTTTATGTTACTAATTATTCTTAAAAACAAGGAGGCAATGCTTGCTGAAAAAAATCAAAGAGGTGCTAGCCTAGTGGTAAGGCCCTGGAGGGATAGTGCATGGTATGCTTATCTACCAGGGTTCGAATCCTGGGGGATGCACTTCGGCGATACCCAGACCTTGGGTCGGCTTTCGGGTCGGTTCGGGTCCAGGTTTACGGGCATACCAGTCTATGGGTATGCGGGTTCGGTCTTGACCGGGCTTAGTCGTACTTGGGCGGGTCCAGTCAATTTGGGCTAGGCCAGGTCTCCGCGGATTAGTCGGTGCTGCCCAATTGGATGCCCGGATACCGCGGGTGCGTGTGTGTGTGGGCTTAGCCCAAGTTGCCGTACAAAAAAAAAATGCTTGCTGAAAAAGTTGCACAAATACAACATAGCTCGACCACCTCATCTTCTATAAACGAGGCATAAATCATCACGAAATTAAAGTTGAAGGGTTCCGGTTTTTTCCTCCTTTTCTGATCCCCCCAACCTAACCACATATTTTTTTTAACAACGACAAAATATAACACCCAAAAGGCTAGTGAGAAGCCAGGAGTACAAGAAAGGAGTACAAGGAAACATCAAACCAAGTCTAAAGGATTACATCTCCATTTCTCCCAATTAATATCATCCCCCCTTCTAGTTCTAAATTTGACCCACAAGAAAGAGTTCGGCATCACCTCAGATATAATGATGTTGGTCCGGGTCCCTTTATTGTTGAAGACAAGTGAGTTACATCTCTAACCCAACCACATACTCATAAAATGTTTAAGTTTATTGTTGACACTTCAAATAAGACATTTAGTCAATACTCTCGTCATTCGGTTGACACCTTAAGTAAAGTTTAACCTAGTCAAGAGTTCTCGTGATGTAGGGAGAATTCGAGGGCTAGCAAGGTATTTCTTCTATCTTTGGAAAAGAAGAAAACAAGCTCGAAAGAGACTCGGAAATTGGAATTGAAAAAGAGGCAAACAGAAGCTACCGAGAGTTACACTGAGACTTAATGTAACACCCCAAAAATTGGGACTAACAAAAACCTTCCAAAACTTGAAAGTATGGTATATAATTGCCAAAGCACGAGCCTCCAAAAAATGAGGATAAATAACACCAAAGTAATTGGATATGACAACCTACTAATATAATTTCTCTAGAAATAGATTATAAATCGGGTGTCATTCAAGCCTTTCAAAATGGAGTTCTTCTAATCAATGGTGTCCCAAAAATGCTCCCCATGCTCTTTACAAACCTAGGCTAAGACCTCTTGGTTCCGACACCGCTAGAACCTGAGATACACGTCGACACCAAACAAGTGTTAGGCCAAAAAGCCTAGTAAGTTTGAAAAATTAATAGGAAATAGCGGATAATATGCAATATTATATAAGTCATTAAGAGATCAAAAACTAAAGTCAATGGGGGAGACCCATAACACCAATCAAGTTCCACCCAAAGAGTCGATATACCTTAGTGTCAAACAACCATGAGCGACACCGAAAGGTTCGACATATTCGAGGATTACAACCATGGCATTACCCCGAATGACGGAGGTCTAGGTACATACCCGCACGGTGGCACTCAAGACTATATCCTCCTAGTGTCTACCTATCTTAGTTTGTCCAATATTCTGAATAAGCCATAGGGAATTTCAATCGATGTGAAACATATTCAATACCATCAGTGGCAATGTGTAGTTTAAGCATCACATATGTCATAGCTAGATTCTCACATAAAAACTAGTATTCCCCGTTTATCTCATAATAGTACATACTCTCACCCGTGAGGTGATTAACCATATTACCATATCTTTACACATTTAATAGAGCAGTGGTAAGTATGAAGGTCATCCATATGAGGTAATACTTTTCATAGAATTATATCTCTAAGTTAGGTCAACCCTCAAACAAAGGTATTACCAAAAGAGAATTGAATGCACATATATGTATGTCATGACACAAGATCCAATATCATCAATATATCATTTAAATCATACTACTTCAAATCCCCATAATTTCTCTATATGATGAGGCATAAACTTTAGCTACACATGATGGGTAGTACAAATCAAGCAAGTAAGTGAGGAAATGCACAAAAGACATGTATGTAGTTTTACAAATGTTTTAGAAACTCACAATCTAGGTTTCTGATAGAAACCTAGAAACTTTGGTAAACTCTAAGTGGTTGGTGGAAGAGATGAAGACTTGAAGTAAGATCCACACTAAATGCTCCAATGGTGGACTTGAGGTGCAATAAATGATTCTAACAACCCTTTCCTTTGAAATTAATGAGGGGAGAGGTTGGGAGAGATAAAATCACCCCACAAACCCTAGAAATCGGACTAAAAATGAAAGGAGGAGAGAATATGTCTTTAAAATCGGGCAGCTCAAGTTTTATATCCCCTGTACGTAGGGGGCAACCTTGACTGATGACTATGCCCCAAGCATCTGTCGCCGACATTGTCTCCGTGTCCTCCTTACCCACGGTACGTCCCCCGCGAGAGTGACAGGCGACTATTCCCTAAGTCACAATTGCGGGGCAAAGTCGCTGCAAGTGTACCGCAGCCTGCCTCCTAAGCACGATATTGCCAATCGGCTATGACAAGTGTCATAGTCGCTGGCACACTCGCCCTCGGACCATTCGACATTTGTTTCTTCTTCGATTTTATAACCTGTTAGACCGAAATAAAAGACTTAAAACCCGAGGCAACCATTAACTATTTGGGTGAGACTTAAAACACTAAAATAGGAGATAACAAATGGAAGGACACTTACTAAATTCTCCAGGTGTTACACTTAAGTCTCGGGATAAGTCTCGTTGCCCATCCAGCACCTACCAATAGTTTCATCGAGAGTTAAGTCTCGGTACAAATCTCGCTGCACACTGGATTATTTTGAGCTGATTGATTTCCTTCCTTATTTTAAATATTTTAACTTATGATAATTATTGTTAGTTTTAATTATTATTAGGATTATTATTTGGTTTCCTTTTTATTAATTATTTAATTACTTTTATAGTTGGTTTAGGATTAAGATTATATTTGAATGTAGTTCATATTTATCTCTTAGTTATCTTAGACTATAAATAGGGTTTATTGTTTTCTTTGTTAATCGGAGTTTATTTTTGATCAATAAAATTAAGTGATTTTTGAGTTTTATCTATAGTTTAAGAGTTTTCTCTTATTTTCCGGGTTCTACGATTGTAGACTTGATATTATTTTGGATTTAAACGCTTGTCGATCCGTTCCGCACACCTACGCTGCGTCAGTTGGTATCAGAGCACTTCTCTTGTCTCTTTTATTAACAATGGCCGACCGACCCACTACCAAAGCAGATTTGGAAGAGATGACTACAGTTGTTATCACAACACTCGCTAATCTGATAGCGGATGTCACAAACGCCCTCAACAACAATGACGACAACCATTGGCGAAAAGACAGAAGAAATAATTAAGTTAAGGTTCCACGCAATGGTAACCACGACCAACTTATTATCAATTCAGTTTCTTTTCAACTCAAATAACCGCCTATTCCTGAGAAACCGCTAGAAAAAGATGGAGGCTTGCCTAAGACCTTCCACGTTGTGACAAATCCACAAGAAGAAATATTTACCAAAACCAATGTGTCCGAACCAGATCTCGGACCAACCACCGAAGGAACCGCAAGCGAAGAGGTAGAGGACATCTCAATTCAAGTCAAACAAGTGGTGCAAGAATTTGAAAAAGGATGATTCCGAAGACACTCCCAAAACGCCACAGAGTTAGATTCAAGTTAAGCCACTCTTGCAAAAGTTCGAAGGGGTGCTAGCAAATGATACTTTTAATATGTATCCACCCCTACAACACAACCGACAATTGATTTTGTGGTTCGTACAAACCTCCTAAAGCTACAACCCAAATGTACAAGTCCCAAGGAGTCGGGTGAAGCTATTTTTCAAATGAACTCGAGGTCGAGTTCTTTTCAAGTGAGGGTGTCTGATGTACGGAGAATTCAAGAGCTATCAAGGTATTTCTTCTACCTTTGGAAAAGAAGAAACCGAGCTCGAAAGAGACCAGGAAATTGAAATCGGAAAAGAGGCAAACAGAAGCTACCGAGTGTTACACCGAGACTTAAGTCTCGGTATAAGTCTCGTTGCCCATCCAACGCCTATTGAGAGTTTCACCGAGAGTTAAGTCTCGGTACAAGTCTGGTTGCACACTAGATTATTTTCAGCTCAATGATTTCCTTCCTTATTTTGATTATTTTAACTTAGGATAATTATAGGTAGTTTTAATTATTATTAGGATTATTATTTGGTTTCCTTTTTATTAATTATTTAATTACTTTTATAGTTGGTTTAGGATTAGGATTAGATTTGAATTTAATTCATATTTATCTCTTAGTTATCTTAGACTATAAATATGGTTTATTGTTTTCTTTGTTAATCAGAGTTTATTATTGATCAATAAAATTAAGTGTTTTAGAGTTTTATCCCTAGTTTCAGAGTTTTCTCTTATTTTTCGGGTTCTACGATTGTAGACTCGATATCATTTTGGATTTAGACGTTTGTCGATCCCTTCCACACGCCTATGTTGCGTCATCTCGCCACCACCGACTATTGACTGAGAGTCATTATTTGCATCAATTACAACGTGATAAAAATTGTAGAGCCATTTGAGCACTTCCAGACCAACCACCACAACAACATGATAATGAGATAGATTCGTATGATCATTAGATATTGATGCATGCATTGATATGTTTTAAGACATTGATACATATATGATGTTATTAATTTTTTGTTACAGTTAAATCTTGGTTATTAATCAAATTTACTTTTTAGTTCTTTTACTACCACATCAATTGATTAGAACAAATGATATAATTAAAAAATTAAAAAGGTAAAATAACTTCTTTTAAGTAAATTTCCAGTTTTACCTACTTCTTCGACTTGTCATGGTTATAGGTAAATATAAATTTAATTTTTTTTACCTATAGCCACGCCTTGTTGCAGTAGGTTACCTAAAATCACAAGCGAATAGCAACAGACCCAATAGCGACAAGAGTTGTCGCAGTTAGCGACAGAATTTCTATCATTAGCAACGACTTTTGTCGTTGCAATATGGTTGATTTTCTGTAGTGAGGGGAGGGAGGGGGTTTTGCCTGAAAAAAAAGTGGGAGGTGCATGTTCGGTGTTTTTTTAGAGGTGTGAAAGAGTCTTCGACAGTGACAAGACAGGTTTCAAAGAACGGATGTTTTTTTTTGTGGAGGGGGGTCTTGTGTTTTGTGTTAATTATATGAAAACATAAAAAAACTTTAATGAAACAAAATTAAAAAGACAAGAATGCCCCTCATTTTACAGATGAGAGTTAACTGCAGTTTGTGGGAGGAATTAATTTTTTTTGAAATCCGTGAGCTATTTTGGAATAAAAAACTCTAGGGACCAAATCCAAAAAAAACTTAAAACTATAAGGATCAAATTCGTAATTTAATTACTCGTTTGCAAAATAAAATACTCACCTTGGCTTATGTGATTTACGGTAAAAAAAAAAAAAAAAAAAAAAGTGCAATGATCTCAAACACCTAATCCAAACAAGTTTCATGTCAGAAATCAAGAGGACTTTTGATGAAATTTCCTCAAGCATTTAAGATGGATATTAATGTTTATCTTGATGAAATACTAAAGTTTTCGAAAAAGGCACAACTAATATTCATCTAGGTAAAACGGATGCACAGTGAAAGAGGAAGCAGTCTTCCGAACCTCTCAGCAGCACCACAGAGAAAACAAGGAGAAAATGCTACAGATCGAAAAAGATCAGGTTGAAGCCTCCTTTGATTAAAGCCCAAAAATTGTGCATATATAGATTGGAATCTATTCACGTGAAGATTCTTAAATTTTGTCGCATTTAATAGACATTGTAACACCCTCATTAATGAAAATAACAACTAATTTAAAATTTTCTAAATATGTCGATAATTGATTTATCTACAATCACAAAATAAGGTTTAACCTCAACACACATAATTTAATTTCTACATATCGTCTATAACAAGAACGAGTGCTACTAAAACCCAATAATAGTCGCTATCTCCAAACTGTGGAAGACTTCATCATCTACTTACACTTACACAAATCTAAGGCTCAACTCTTCGTAACTGCTAGAACCAAACCCCAACAGGAACCTGATGCACATGCCGACAAATAAAAAGGTTAGGCTTAACGCCTAGTTAGCTCAAGAGTTTTCAACATATATAAATAAATCGTTTAAAATGGAAGAATGCAATAAAAATCATAATCTTTCAAAGTGATATGTTTCGCTTATGAAAACGACCCGTTTACCAATAAATATGCATTTCAAATGAAAGAGATACCGAGTTAAACGTTAACCAAACCAAACTGTTTTACAAACTAAAATCCCAATATAAAACATCCTTTCGTAAACTTAGATTTAACCCAAAACTTGCTCAAAATGAGAAGAGAGATAGAATTCCCAATTTTATAAAAAGCGGGTAAAAATATTATATCTCAAAATAACCAACACGGGTGGAACATGATACGCAACTCATAACCCATAGATGAAAATCTATATAAATAAATATTGCCGTGGACACGGACATTAGACCCAAAACTCACACGACCATAAAATAGACGAAATTAAATAACGAAACGTGGAAATGACGCATTCCATTAAAACCTTAATATACGTGGGGAAACCCAATATTAAGGCCATCATTTAGCGTCGACCACACAAATCAAAGTTGATAAAATACGACATTAACATTTAAAAATACCATAGATCTACTACGGAGAGACCCGTATACATTGAGAATAGATGAACGCGCAAGTAGGCCGCCCATACAACTTCCTCGCATGTCATCTAAACGTTTCCATCTTGGGTGGCGAGAACACGTGAATGGGGCCACCCGTGATGTTATTGGATTTTACCACATATCCCGGACCTAGTTCCCATGCCACCACCGACATCACAATCCTTGTACCGATTATGCCTCGGGCCATACTCCGTCGAGTTCCACCTCAAGGACTTACAGACATGGGTGCCTATCCAATCTAGACGAGTTACAACTCGGAGGCTCGAGCCCTCCTATTGCCTACTCGCTAGCAAACCCAAGCGGTCACTAAATGTAACCCACAACCTCAAGCCTTACAAAACAGACAGACTTACGTGCCTATGGATCAATTACAACACGGCCTAATGTTACATCAATTGAAAGACCAAAGCTCCCCAAATATGTAACTCTCCAATGACACAAAGATGCGCCATCATACTCAAAACCCCACAACGGTTATTAAACTCGGACAAAACGTCCTCAAGACTCAATTTAGTCAAAACCGAGCCAAAGGTCCACCAATTTACGTAAATACCCAATGAAAGCTAGTAGAGACATCGAAATACGTTTGACCAACAATTATACAAACACCACGACAAAAAGGTAATTAACCCAAAACTTCTCATTGATTGAAACAAAATGTTTTCCAAATGAACTCTTTCTCTTCGTGTTGCCAAAACGACCCATAGTTCAATGATATGCATTTTCCAACGGTTTATAAACTCGTATGCACCAAATGGACAATTATATGAAATGGCCTCCATTTATATATTACATCATCGAAGAAATATATCAAAATGATTTATTTATCAAAATAACCAAAAATCGCAAAGATGTGTGTTACATAAGTTCATAAAGTTAAATATAACAAGTAACCCAAACTTATGACCAGTTAACAATTTAATGTAAAACAAAAACACTTTAAAATAGACATTTTGGCATGTACACCGTTTTCGCAAATCAACTTGAACTCACCTCGCTAAATTTAGGCTAAATCTAGATTTTACCCCGCTTTAAGCTTCCTTGAAGAAATCCGAGTCCACAAGAAAAATCCTTCAAAAACCTAGATACAAAGATTTCCAACCATAAATAAGCATCTTCAACCATATAGAAACATTCCCCAAACATTTTACATCAAAATCTCCATTTTGGTCAAAACCCTAATTTTGACCTAAATTTCTCCAAAATCTTCCAAACCGAAAATAGTAAAACATACTACTTAGGAAATCATCAATGGAGCATTTACAACTTATTTTAAGGTTTAGAAATGAACGGGATAAACTTACCACTTAGATTTTGATGAAAACCTAGAAACCCCAAAAATAGAGTTTGAGGTTGAAGATGAAGATGAAAGTTCTTGGTACCTAGCTTCTACCCTTTGATGACATTTCAATACTTGAGGATGGAGGCATTTGATGGATCAAAATCACCATGGATGGGTTTGGGAGGTCTTGAGAGAGTTTAGAGGGAGTTGGGAAGGAAATGAGAAGTGAAGAATGAGAAAAGGGGTTGAAATTCGGCTTAACAGGAGCCTGGACTACCTTGGCGACATTGCCAAGCGACTATGCCTAGGGCAATGTCGCCTGTCATAGTCGCCAGTATGCCCCAGGCTTCTGTTTCTCTTCTGCGACTGTGCCACGCGCGACTGTGACTTGTCATAGTTGTCGGACATTGTCGCGGGTCCTTTCCGGAGCCCCGGAACTCGATTTTTTCACTGCCAAAACTCCCGATACTCCGAGGGACTTTAAACAATATATTTCCCAACAAAACCCCACTGTTAACAAGTCGTAGAAACATCCGGGTGACAATTACTTACCGAAAATTACGGGTGTTACAGATATGATGAATGGGCCAAATAGTTTGGAAATAATTACTTTTCTACTTGGATATGACCCCAAAGGTATGATGAGGTGATTAATGATTTAGTTGAGCAAAGTGTCCATTCAACTTTGGCAAAATGGCATCCCATACCTATTGGGAATATAAAGGAAACAAAAGAGTATGATGTCCAAGGTTTTTGTCTGTTGATAAGATATATCATACTAGTTGCATAACTCCATATCTTTTTCATTATCGATTATTGCCATATCGTTATTCCTTGCTCTCCAAAGGAAGATCTAAACTTTAGGCGGGGAGAAGGGACCATTAACCATATTGACTTGATTGTAAACTAAGTCTACTCCAATGAAACGAACTTTGATTGAGTCCCAAACTTCCTTTGTAGTCGAGCACTGTGCTACCTGCATTAGGACATCTTCGGGCAAAGTTTGAAAGATCATTGCCTTTGATGTATGTGCTTTATTCTCATCCACTGCATTTTTAATATCAATTGTTTCCCACAAACCATGGGCCTTCAATATTGTTTCCATCAACAATGCCCACGTAGTGTAGTTTGTTTCAGTCAATTTTGGACATTGTAGTAAAACGTTTCCTTGCTCTCGAACTGATGTACTGCTTGATGCGTTATCATGTTTATCACCTTTTCCTGTCATGCTTGCTTGCTTGCTTTTAACTTGCTCACTTCTTACAAATCAGAACCGAGATGGTTTCTGGTTTTCTTGCTCTTGTGTTTGATCGAAAGATAAAAAACCCTTACTTACTACTGGCCAACTTGCTAACCAGTTTTTCTTGCTAAACTTGCTCAATATTGATCAACTTGCTAATCAATATTGTGTTTCCAGACCCACTTGCTAATCTGGTTCTTCCTGCACGTATCTGACCTGCTTGCTAATCAGTTCGTGCCTCCTGACCCACTTGCTAATCAGGTTCTTACTTGCTTTGATCAAAATAATTGATCCTTTCTTGCTGATATTAAACCCAATGATTCTAATTTCTTGCTGGTTTGAATCAAGGGTTCTACTTGCTATTTGAACCTAAGAAAAGGCTCGAAACTTGCTATTTGAATCTTAAGGTTCGGAACTTGCTATGAACCTAAGGATTCGTTTTGACTTGCTATGAACCAAAAGGTTCGGGTTATCTTGCTATTAACCAAAAATTGGTTCGGTTTGTAACTTGCTATTTTGTATTTTTAATCTAAAGTGAAGGATTTCATATTTTTAGATAAAAAATACCAAACTTTCCTTTTTCTTGCTTTTAATATTTCCAAATCCCAGTACTTCTTCTTTCCCTTTAGAGTAACCACAATTGGTGGTTTTCAATAATCCGATTGTCTTCTCCGGTTGCCTCTGTTCGTCTTCTCCGATTGGACTCCGGTTAGAATCAAAGAAAACTTTACTGCTTTCAAGTTCTTCTTCAATCGATTGTTATTCTGGGAATTCTCCGATCGTTGCTCCGGTTATAACAAATCATTTATGTATTTCGATCTCTTCAACGAACAGGTATCCTCCCTACTTCTTTCTTTCTTACTTTGTCGATGGTGTGGTTGTCTGGTTCTTTTCAAAGTATGGCGGTGGTGGTTTGGTATCTGCTTTCCAATCAATCGCCCCTTGCACTTGTTCTTCCCTGGATCGATTAACGTGCTCTGATACCAAATGTTGGAAATAATCTTGCTATGATGAACAAATCACAGGTAATAGTATGAATACACTTGCTAATTTTATTGATACTTGCAATTTTTGTTCATACAATTTACAATACATTGACCCTATTTATAAACACTGAAAAGGTGCCATCGAACCATCACGATGGTTCGGTAATGGTTGTGATGTTTCATGAATCACACCTCTTCACTAATAACTACCATAACTACCTATAACTACCATATAACCACTACTAGAAAAAACACCATTTCCGACGGCAAAATCCGTCGGAAAATCAAATTACCGGCGGATTTCGGGCGGATTACGCTGTCAAAAAATGCCCCGCCAGAAAATGGATTTTCCGACGGATTTTTCATTTCCGACAGTTTTTTCCGTCGGAAATCCGTCGGAAATTAATTTCCGATTTTTTTAAAAAAAAGTCAGATTAATTAACAAATTCTTAATCTGATTAAGAAGTTTCCGACGGATTTCCGACGGATAAAAATTTATTAATTATTTTATTTTTAACCTTTTATTTATTAAAAAATATATAAAGAAACATTTTTAAAAAAGAAAAAGAAATTTCCGACGGAAAATCCGTCGGAAATCCGTCGGTAATTTGTTTTTGTTTTTTAAAATTATTATTTAAAATATTTAGTCCGCCGGAAATCCGTCGGAAATTTCCGTCGGAAATCCGTCGGAAATTTGTTTTTTTTTAAATTGTTTTTTAAAATTATTATTTAAAATATTTATTTAAATTATCCGCCGGAAATCCGTCAGAAATGTCCGTCGGAAATCCGCCGGTAACTTCTTTAAAATTAAAAATTTGAATCTATTTCTTTAATTTCACCGACGGATAATCTGTCGGAAATCCGTCGGAAATTAACTGTATACTTTTAAAAAAAATAATTAAAAAACAATTTTAAAATCCTGTAAATGCAAAAAAGCTGTAAATAAAATATTAAAATAAATTAAAGTTGTCATCGATTATAAAAGACGCTAAAAATACAAATTGTCCCAATTGTTCACTAAAGCAAGTTTATGTACATTAATTTAAATACAAAATAGGTCATAATACTCAACCATCAAGACTCTGGAGGTGGGGGAGGCGGAAACTGCGATTGAGTAAACTGACTATGTGTTAACGTGGTCACCATCTCCATCATTTCCTGATGTTCCTTCCTGCGGACCTCGTCTCTTCGACGCATCTCCTCCATCTCTTTGTTGCGGGCGTCTTCTGATTCGAGAAGTCGGGCCTCTAATGCTTGAATCTACAAAAAAAAAACATTAGAGTTTATAATAAGAAGTATATACGAAATAAATAAACATCAAAGGAAAAAGAGATACACACCCGAGCATCAGAAGAAGATGCACCACTAGAATATCCACTTGAGGACTCCCCGGTCAAGACCAAATTCGGATCTCTGGTGTTCCCAAAGTCGTATGTTCGACCTTTCTTGCTTCCCCCGACCGCCTGTTGCCACAATTCTTCATCTATTATGGGATGGGAAGTGGAATCCTCGCCATATTTTTGGGTGAGATTAGCATTATAGTTACCCTGTGGTTTAAGACACAAATTAATTTCAACAGCATAACGGCTGTAATTAGGAAATTTCCAAATAAAACAATTCCTAAAGTTTGCCCAACAAATGGCAACCCAGACTAAAATGGAGATGTATATACCAACATTTAAACCAAAACAATATTAATTTCCGCAAACAATGAAACCAAATACATATATAACCGCTAAACAATAAGATGTATGCCCCAAAAAATGGCAACCCAAACTAGATATAACACCAACATTTTAACTTAAACAATCCTAACGTTTGCCCAAAAAATGGCAACCCATACTAAAATGGATATATATATATATATATATATATATATACCAACACTTATACTAAAACAATCTTAATGTTTGCCCAACAAATGGCAACCCAAACTAGATATAATAACATTTATTTTGAAGTTGGTAAATATGTACGTACTATATTTGGTAAAAGAAAAATATTATTATCTTTATTTTGAAGGAATTTGTAATTAGGGGTGCTCATGGGTTGGGTTGATCGGGTTGGAGGCTTTTCGACTAATCAACCCAATATAGGCGGTTTCAAAATTTTACAACCCAACCCATCATAACAATAAACACCATACCTCCTTTAAGCCCAATTCAGAAAGTACCTGTCGCATATACTCTTTGGTGGTCAGGACCAACTCGTGGTATACCACCCATCTAGGAAGTACCTTCACACACACAACCAAAAACATCCAACAACTATAACATCAAATTTGAAATATAATGTTAAAAGACAAGCTAGTTGAACGGTAAGGAAGGATAATCTACCTGAGCGTAGGTGGTCTAAAATTCCTATGACGAGGTTTCGATGGCCCCTTGTGAACATCTTTCTTAAGAGCTATTTACCGAAAGCTTACCCATGCAACTTACCGCATCTGGCAAACGATCCCTTAAATGTACAAAAGAGGGTCTCTCTAACCAGTGAACACTAACAGCCATTCAAGGCTTGGCTAAAATGATAATAATAACAACCATTATTGCTAAGAGACACAAATAAGTAAATCAAGATTCAAAACTTCCCCAAAAAAGGAAAAACAATGTATTGCATTTTCTTCCAAAAAAGGGGTTTTCATTTATCTATAACCAGTTTTCCTGCAAACTTGAAATTTTACTACAACATTCCATTTGATGAACAAGTTAGTTATGGATATAGACTGATGACAACTACATGATTTTAACTCACCTGATCTTGCTAAGATTACGAGCATGATAGAAAACTGGTTCGTCTATTGCATTCTGCAGATAGATGCAAGCAGCCTCACAATGGCAAGGACATGTAATAACGTCTGCTGCCTAAATTGGGTCAATCGTCAACTAAGTGACCCCCGTTAGCTGAATCTGTATCAGATTGTATCAAATTTGGATCAAATTGTGTTTGAACTAGAATAACAATAAATGATGATGATTCTGAAAAGCATGGTTACCAAAAGCCGATCAACGTTCTAAGCACAGGGGCAAAGCCTCCTTGTATGCTGATGAGATCCATCACAAGAAAGCAACGATGGTCTTCGTGTATATAAGCACGCTCCTGGATTCAGATTGGTAGGGGCATCCTGTAAATTGAAGTTACAAATCGAAGGTATTAAAAATCAGAAATCGACACCAATGTGCTAATCTTAACCTGTGTAAATCTGAACCTGTAAATCGTAAGGAAAAGATCTCATAAGTAACTACAAAGGAAGCATAAGTAAAACCCACAAAGATATCTAACATAGTGTAACTACAGAACTGCATAAGTGTAACCACAAATCGATCGAATAAAACCTACAAAACGATAAGAACTTAATAAGTAAAACACTACAAATGTACAAATCGATTGAATAAGAAGAAGTGTAAGTTACCAGCGTTTGTAGGAGCAGAACGCGATCGAAGAAGGGGTGGTGCGCCGACGATGTATGAATATACAAAGAAGTTTCAAATAAGGGTTTTTTGGTTCAAATCGAAAACCGAAATCAGAAACCAAATAGATGTTGAACAAATCAGAAACCAAACCAAATCGATGTTGAACAAATCGTAAAGCAAATCAGAAACTGAAACCAAAATCAATGAATGTTGAACTATAATCGATACACACAATCGAAACCAGAATCAATGGTCTTATACAATACTTGAATAGCAACCAAATAATCTGTGCACCTAAATAGCAACTAATGAATCTGTGTTAATACAGAAACCATGGATGGCTAATTGGTTCAGATTAATGAGAAGCCGAAGAATTGGTAATCACCTAAATAGAAACCAAATAAAATGCAAAGAATGGATTTGGGTATAAATTCTTCTAATCACTTGTATTCTTTGATTAACACAATCATCTAACTCCTCATCCTTGATGTTTAACCACATAATCGATGGATGTTTAACCAAATCAGACACTAAAAACCAGAATCGATTTGAAGGAGGAGCAGACATGGAGAAATCGATACCTGGTGGGAGATGGAGAGCAGAGATTAACGGTGGTTTCATGGTGCGATGATGGAGACCAAGGGGTTATAGAGTCAGAGTATAGAGCTTTGAGAGAAGGAGAGTTTTAGGGTTTCTTCTGTGTTAGCGTCGAGGAGACGACAGGGGAGAGGGGAGGTCGCCGCGAGGGAGGTCGCCGGTGGGAGGTCGTCGCGTGGGAGGGAACACCGGAGGAGACGACAGGGGAGAGGGGAGGGAGTACCGGAGGAGAGGAAGCTTTAGTCTTAGGGTTTTTTTTTGGGGGGGAAAAGGGTTGTTTTTGGGGAAGAAAAGATTTGAGCGGGATAGGTGTTTTTGAGAACCCGCCCAAAATCATTTTCTTAAAATTCTTTTTTTTTTAAAGATTTTTAAAAACAATTTAACATTTTTAAAAAGGTTTTTAAATAAGAAATGTTTTTTTTGAAAAAAACGAAATTTTTTCTCTATATAATTAAGCCCAATTGAACCGACTTAAGATCAATATAACCCATAAAAACTAATTATGATTGGCATTGACTTGTTAAAAGCCCAACTAAACCGATTTAAGCCCAATGGAACCGATTTAAGTCCAATTGAATCGATTTAAGCCCAATATAACCTAATAAAACTCAGTTGAATCGATTTAAGCCCAATAGAGTCATCAAAGCCCAATAGAACCATCAAATCCCAATAAAAGCCCATCAAAGCCCATTGTGAGCATTGTTGACTTATTATGGCCCAATATAACCAAAAAACCCAACTGAATCAATTTAAACGTAATTGAACCGATTTGAGTCCAACAGAACCGATAAGATCAATAAAACCCATCAAATCCTAATTGAACCCATCAAAGTCCGTTATGATCGTTGTATCGATTATTAATGCCCAAACACACAAGTAAAGACTTATTATGTGCTTCTTTACACGTAACACACGTAAAGACTTATGATCGTTGTATCGATTATTAATGCCCAAACACACAACTAAAAACTATTATACACTGATATAAGCCACTCAACCACCATTATTGCCCAATATGACATTTTATGACTTATTAAGCCCAATAACACCAATGGTCACTTATTATGTGTTTGTGTGCACGTATCCACTCATAGATGTATATGTTGTATATTAAGGTCGAAAAAAGAACTAAGAACCATTATATCACAATACAAACCAATAAATCACCATTATATCCTAATATGATGCTTTATAACTTATTACGTGCTTGTGTGCAGGTATCAGCTGCATAGATGCATGTGTTGTGTATTAGGGTCAATTAGACAACTAAGAACCATTATACACCGATATGAATCACTTAACCACCATTATAGCCTAATATGACATTTCATGAGTTATTAATGCCCAATAACACTAGTGGTGACTTATTACGTTCTTGCATGCATGTATCAACTGCATAGATGCGTGTGTTGTGTATTAAGATCAATTAGACAACTAAGAACTAGTATACCCTGATACAAACCACTCAACCACCATTATAGCCCGATATGACATTTTATGACTTATTAATGCCCAATAACACTAGTGGTGACTTATTACGTGCTTGTGTGCATGTATCAGTTGCATAGATGCATGTGTTGTGTATTAGGGTCAATTAGAAAACTAAGAACCATTATACACCGATATAAATCACTCAACCACCATTATAGCCCAATACGACATTTTATGACTTATTAATGCCCAATAACACTAGTGGTGACTTATTACGTGCTTGTGTGCAGGTATCAACTGCATAGATGCTTGTGTTGTACATGTATTAGGGTCAATTAGACAACTAAGAACCATTATACCCCGATATGAACCGCTCAACCACCATTAGCCAATATGACATTTTATGACTTATTAATTCCTAATAACATAGTGGTGACTTATTACGTGCTTGTGTGCAGGAATCAGTTGCATAGATGCATGTGTTGTGTATTAGGGTCAATTAGACAACTAAGAACCATTATACACCGATATGAATCACTTAACCACCATTATAGCCTAATATGAAATTTCATGAGTTATTAATGCCCAATAACACTAGTGGTGACTTATTACGTTCTTGTGTGCATGTATCAACTGCATAGATGCATGTGTTGTGTATTAAGATCAGTTAGACAACTAAAAACTAGTATACCCTGATATGAACCACTCAACAACCATTAATAATTTAATTTAATAAGTTCTTATTAATTTAATAAGTTCTTATTAATTTAATAAGTTCTTATTTAAGTTTAGATATTTATAATTTAAGAATTGGTTTCTAAAATTTAATTTTATTAAATTTTGAATTTAATTATGATGCTAAATTTTAATATAATATTAACAATATAATATAAATTTTAATTTGAATACAATTTTATATCATAAATTAATTTAATTTAATTTTGAATTTTTTATATTAATTTTCGACGGATTTTCGACGGAAATTAATTTAATTTAAAATTAAATTAATTTCCGTCGAAAATCCGTCGGAAATTAATTTAATAAGTTCTTATTTAATTTTAGATATTTATAATTTAAGAATTGGTTTCTAAAATATAACTTTATCAAATTTTGAATTTAATCATGATTCTGAATTTTAATATAATATAATTTTTAATTTTAATATATTTTTAGATTTGATATAATTTTAAGATTTAAATTAATTTTAAATTAATTTTGAATTTTTTATATTAATTTCCGACGGAAATTAATTTAATTTAAAATTAAATTAATTTCCGTCGGAAATCCGTCGGAAATTAATTTAATAAGTTCTTATTTAATTTTAGATATTTATAATTTAAGAATTGGTTTCTAAAATATAATTTTATCAAATTTTGAATTTAATCATGATTCTAAATTTTAATATAATATAATTTTTAATTTTAATATATTTTTAGATTTGATATATTTTTAGATTTGATATAATTTTAAGATTTAAATTAATTTTGAATTTTTTATATTAATTTCCGTCGGAAATCCGTCGGAAATTAATTATATTTTTTTAAAATTTTTTATATATTAACCATTTAATGTAATTTAATTTTGAATTTTTTATATTAATTTCCGACGGATTTTCGACGGAAATTAATTTAATTTAAAATTAAATTAATTTCCGTCGGAAATCCGTCGGAAATTAATTTAATAAGTTCTTATTTAATTTTAGATATTTATAATTTAAGAATTGGTTTCTAAAATATAATTTTATCAAATTTTGAATTTAATCATGATTCTAAATTTTAATATAATATAATTTTTAATTTTAATATATTTTTAGATTTGATATAATTTTAAGATTTAAATTAATTTTGAATTTTTTATATTAATTTCCGACGGAAATTAATTTAATTTAAAATTAAATTAGTTTCCGTCGGAAATCCGTCGGAAATCCGTCGGAAATTAATTCAATTTTTTAAAAAAAAATTATGTATTAACCATTTAATGTAAGAAAATGTTTTAAAATAAAAAAAAATTTAAAAATCGAATTAATTTCCGACGGAAATAATTTAATTTTAAATTAAATTAATTTCCGTCGGAAATCCGTCGGAAATTAATTCCATTTCCTTAAAATTTTTGATATCTTAACCATTTAATGTAAGAAAATGTTTTAAAACAAAAAAAAATTTAAAAATCGAATTAATTTTCGACGGAATTTAATTTAATTTTAAATTAAATTATTGTTGTCGGAAATCCGTCGGAAATTAATTAGAATTAATTTAATTTTTTTTCTAATTTACTTGTTTAGTTACTAATTTATTTAATTAAGTATTTTAATTTCAATTAAACAAATATTTGTGACGGATTTGTGGCGGATTTGTGACGGATAAATTATCCGTCACAAATCCGCCACAAATATTAAAGAGAATATAAGTATTTATTTTCCGTAAAATCACTATTACCGACGAAAGTTTCCGACGGATTTCCGGCAATTGCTTCAACAGTTAACCTAAACTTTTGGGTTAAATATAATCAAGTCAGAAAGCACTACTAAAAGTATATACTGCAATTGCTTTCTGACTTGATTATATTTAAACCAAAAGTTTAGGTTAACTATCAACACCAAGGTCTGTGGACTTATAGGCAACTGTTGAAGCAATTGCAGGAAACTGCAACCTTGCTCCTTTGATTTGGCCTCGTATGGATTCCATTATGTTTGATTCTAGTTGTAGTCCAAGGTATCCTTTAATTGAGAGGTCTGTTAGATATTGAAAATAAAATCTGCTCTTGATCAACAGAAGAATTCTGGACAAAAAACATGAAAGTAAAATACTGCAGAAACGTGAAACTTCATTTAATACATTTCAGCATTGTTTTGGAGGGAATAAAACTTCAGATTACAAGGACTTGATACATCTATCTGATTTATACATAACATATATAATTATATTTTGACAGTTAATAACCATAATTAACTGTCAACTAATATCTCTGATGTACATTGACAATTCTTTTTCTGCAATTATAACTTATAAAATCAACAAGGTCGTGATTGCTTAGAGTTCTAAAAGGACAAGTACTTTGGAACCTAGTCCACTCTTATTTTCTGTGCATAACCTAGTTGATCATCTATCAACCATGCACCTTTATTTAGCTCTTGCTTTAGAAAGGATCAATGAGGTTCATAATACTCTTACATAGGACTACTCCATGTGATAATAGAGGCTTGTTTGCTAGCCAATATCCCACGTGGAGATTTCTTCATTCTCTCTCCTTTCCCCCCTCTATTTTAGAGGAGACTTTAGCATAGTTGTTGGAGCAAACTTTTTCCAAATCTCCAAAATTTCTAAAATTGCATAGTTGTTGGAGATGGACTCACCAAGTTATGTGTTGATAAGACATCTTGATAAATTTGTTCCTATCTTGTGTGCATTTCAGTAACCATATATTTCTTCTCTTGGGCATTGTCGAAATTGGGTAGATCTCTGCCTTCTTCATATTCTACCTAATTGCATTTTTATTTTCTTTTAATTACTATTTTATTACGGTTATTGCTAATCGGTAATTTTGTGGATAACCGACGGTTTCCTTTGTCATCGGAAAACTTATGTGAAATTTTTGTTTTTCGGTGATCCTTTCACCGACTGGAAAAGGCAGTCAGTGAATTTCGTCGCTGATAGTTTGTCCTCTAGTACGTAGTGATATATTGAATTAAACTTGTTTCATCGAGCGTTCTATTGTTAAATTTTAGTTATTTGAACTACTGAAACGAGTTATTTTCTACTGGTTATTTTCGAGCTATTCGAGCACATATATATTTAGAAGACTTGTGGAGCTACTAAATCAAGTTTGAACCTAAATAACAGAACGGGAATACTTTTTTATGTCACGTGACGTGATCATCAAATGGGATATGAAGCCTGTCATCGGTGTAGTCGATAAACAAAGAAAGAGAGTGAGAAACTGAAAACAACTAGAATGATACCGGCAACGGCATGGGCAGTACTTATCCTCTCGCCACTTCTCGTCCTTACTGTCATTATTGTTCTTTTATGATTTCTGATCAGGACTTCAGAGAACAAGTAGGCGATATATGTATTTTTCCATATTTATTTGTGTGGATAAGAAAAGCTATATATATCTGATGAATGATAAAGTGAGCAATGCCATGTGAGGCAACACATAAGTAGGTCCCTGCAAAAATTACACCATTTTTCCTCTTTATCAGATTCCTTATTTGCCGGGCGAGTACTTACAGGACAGTATAAGTACAAATTGCATATTTGAGAGATCCTAAGTCAGTAAGTCAGTTCTTAAGTTCACTACTACCCTTTCTTTCTTTCAAGAACAAAGTCATCTTCAATCCAAAGTTATGGCTATTTTCCGGTTGCATTCTTTGGTTTCTAATGCGAAACAAATGATCAAACTGCACAACAAACACCAACCAGATGTTCCCAGAGGATATTTGGCCGTGTACGTTGGAGAAATCCAAAAGAAACGGTTTGTGGTGCCTTTATCTTACTTGGACCAACCATTGTTCCAAGATTTGTTACGCAGGTCAGAGGAAGAATATGGGTTCAACCATCCTATGGGAGGACTTACCATTCCCTGCCAAGAAGAAACCTTCGTCAATGTCACTTCTCGATTACACGTTTCATAGTTTGAGGACATGAACATTTGTCATCCTCCAAATTTTTTTGGCTCTATGAATATATTTGTTCAGTTTATGATCATTATATTGTAGAGAATATAATAGATGTTATCTAAACCATGTTAAAAGGGTATTCCGGTTGTCAACACAGTTGGATACGAGTAGATGTAAATTAATTCTTCTTACACCACCATCAAGCATTTGGGGTTCTAATATTTGACTCCGTATGTTTCCAATATATACTTTGATGAGTTAAAATTGCCCGTTTTGTTATAATTAGCTATAGACCATGTTTCTTTAGTCTAGTTTTCAGTTATTCTGAAATTCACTTACACGACCATCGCTTGAAAATAATATTGGCGATGTAATGGGTGTTCAACACTAATGAGTAAGTTCAACTAGCAAAATAAGGGGAAACGTCATGTATCATCATCCCCAGGAGATTATATCAACCAAATTTTCCCCATTACATCAAAAATAAAAGAAATGCTGATCTGAAGAGAACCTAGACTGGGGGCAGAGCTGTAGACCAATATTAGGGGGCGGAGTACGAACAAACGACATCTAACCCAAATTAAAGTGGATGGATGGGCAACAACGCACTACAACAAAATTGGGTTTATAAGACGCCTAATGTGTTTAAGTGTCCTAATAAGGTCTTTTATAGGACTTAAGTTTATATGACCAAATAATAAAGCGTCATATCTAAAAGTGTTACACATAAATTTATAGGATGCTTTTTCGCGTCATAACAAGGTTTTTAGGACTGTATTAAAATAAAATGTTGTAATAGCTATTTTATATAGGACACTTTTGAGAAGTGTCCTACAAAGCACAAACCCATCTTTTTATAGGACATTTGTGCTTACATTACACTTTTTCATCGTTCTAAGTTAAAGTCGGTGTAAATATTTCAGGTTTTTTTTATCATATTTTCAACTAATAATCCTTCATTCATAAACAAAAACACAAAGTTTTATTTCAATGAAAACTACTTTCTTTCTTATTTCTCTTTAACTTCAAAATTTAATTTTGAAAATTTCCATTCTCCTTTGGTAGCTCAGTTGTGCAGCCTTGCATGTGTTTGCGACTTGCAGGAGGAGGGCGGCACGGGCGCATGTCCAGGCCCAAAAATATTAGGGGCCTAAAACCTTTTTGTAAGTATATACTATATACTAGTAGTCTGAAAAAATTAATATATTAAAGACACCCAAAAAATTGTAGCATATAATAAGAGACAAAAAGAATTTAGTAAAAATGTACCCGCATTTTTTAAGTATTTTTTACATGATTTTTTTTTGGTAACAGAACTGTGTAAAAAGGTTTGAATACCTTTTTACACGGTTGTTTTCAAAACCGTGTAAAAAAGTGTAATTATCTTACACAATTATTTGAGAAAAAAAACGTTTAAAAAGGTCTCGAAACATTTTTACACGGTTTTTTAAAATAACCGTTTAAAAATGTGTAATAATTCTTACACGGTTATTTGAGAAAAAACATTTAAAAAGATCTCGAATCTTTTTTACACGGTTTTTTAAAATAATCATGTAAAAATGTGTAATCATTCTTACACGGTTATTTGAGAAAAAAACCGTTTAAAAAGATCTCAAAACTTTTTTACACGGTTTTTTAAAATAACCGTGTAAAAACATAAAAATTATTACACGGTTTTAGATAAAGATCCATGTAACCGTGTAAAAAATACTATTTTAGCACTTATTTTTTTACACAGTTTTAAATCTATTTATACGGTTGTCCTTTAAAAACACCATGTAAAAAACATATAGTTTTTATTTATTTGTATATGAAATGTTAATTTTGCAGGGTAAAAATGTTCAATAAATATTTCTATGAATTAGATAATAGGTAGGTATATCTTTTTTTTACAGAATATATATAATTATCTTTTTGAATATATATGTTTATTTAAAAGATGAAAAAAAAATGTAAATATATTGATATATATGGTACCTATTTTATGCCGTAAAAAAATAATATCCCATTTTTCAAATATATTAATATATATGGTATGAAATATACTAATATCCTTTTTTAAAGAATATATATATATATATATATATATATATATGATTATCTATACTATATTATAAAAACGGTATAAAAAACTCTTAATTACAACATTTTAAACACAAGTTACAATTAATTAAAGTCAATTACTTAATTTACAATTTTTTAATGCTTTGGTACAACTTTTTCAAGAACAGTATCTCACATAATCATCTATTTATGGAATGAATACTCATTTATTAATATAACTATTTGTTTTTTTGGTGGAGGATTTTATAAAATAGATTTTATATTAGCATAATCTATTTTAAATGTATCTATTTGTGGAATGGATACTCATTTATTAATATAACTATTTGTTTTTTTGGTGGAGGATTTTATAAAACAGATTTTATATTAGCATAATATATTTTAAATGTAAATTTTATATTTATATCTATATTAATGATTAACAGAGAAATTACGTTTCATTTTAACTCGGTTCAACATTCCAACAAAAAATTTATCCTCTCGTGCAATACACGGGCCCAACACTAGTCTTAATAATAGTTTTAAAATAAATACAATTAAATATGGTAAATGGAGCTAATGAAATTTTTATAAATTAAATATCTGATGAAGGATTATATGCCATAATCAAAATAAAGTGATTAACAAAATATTTTCTTAGTATTAGATTACCATAATGAATATTTCCTTTTATTTGTAAACTCATCCCTATTTAAAGGGTTTATGATTAATGAGAATTACAGAATTCTCCTCTCTGTTTTATTGTTATTCTCTCTATATTGATTGTTCTGTAACACGTACGCTCAGTCAATTCACGGATAGATTTTTGGCTTCCAACTTCATCAATCAGTCTCGAATACCTCTACAATCCAAGTAAGAACTTTTCGACTTCTAAGTCGAATATTGTTAGTATACTTGTTTTAAACCCATATAAATCTTTGTCGGTCCAACAATACTACTTAACAAGTTCTAAGAAACAACAACACATTAACGATTACCAACCTGTATTGAATAGAGAAACGATTACAAGGTTGAATGATTAAGCTTGAATGTGTTCTCAATGTTTTCTCTCTTTTACACCTTCTTGTGTGTGTTTGTGTGTGTGATCAGTGATCTGATCTAGAGAGATTGAGAGACACTTAATCTACCAAGTGTGTTAGACACACTTCCTACAACTTGCAATATAAAACTATAAATCTACCTAATATCTACATAATATCTAAACTAGATATTATGTAAACTAACTAAATACTAGAAACTAACCAAGTTAGCTTTATCTAACTATTACAATACTATAATTTAGATATTTAAATCTAAGTAAACTAATACAATTACATTGAGATTTATTACAAATAGACATAGACTTTTATATCGAGAGTCGACGTTCCGGCTTTGGCTTCAGATTGCGATCTTCAGATTGGATGATCTTGAATCCAATGAGACTTTGGTCTAACAATCTCCCCCTTTGGATCAAGATCATATAATAAAAAGATTTATCCAATTCAGTCTTCTTGTTCAGTTCAGAAGATGCAATCTCTTTTTCTGAAATCAACATGTCTTCAATAGAATTCAGTCTTTGACGTGATTCTTGAAACATGTGATCTTTGCCATTTCTTGTGTAGTCATTCTCCCCCTTTTTGATGGCAAGTGCAACGACTTCATCAAAATTTGTTGTAAGAAATGTCAATCTGACGATTAGAGCCCCTGATTCGTCAATTCATAAGAGATTCATCCAGATCTTTGCAAATCCAGACAAATTAGATATGTAACACCTGAAATCAACTAATGAATCAGTTATCATGCCTGTCAGTAACACTAAGTCACTGAGTGTAACGAATACACATTGGAAAGGAGCTGTTTTGATGTTGACTCCCCCAGGGCTTCCATTTAATCATCGAAACACCACAAAGGTAATTTCTATAAACGTTATGACAAAGAAACTAATTCCTTGTGTGTTCGTGCTTGTGTTTGAAAGAATTAAGCACGGATGATTGCTTATTGGCTCAAAATTGTGTAAACCACTAAGACAACAGTAAGTTAAACACATACTCAATGTGCATGATTGAAGTGCGAAGGTAGGGCAGACTTCCTTCTTTTCAATATCTAGATTTTCCGAATGAAAATCAGATAGCAAATGTGCTGCATCCCCTTTGAAAATGTGAAACACTTTCTTGTTGAGAAGAAAATGAGTAGATGGTGAGGTTTGATCAAGAGTTGGCATGGGTTAGTTGCCTGTTTCAATAATGATCACCAAAGAATTGTGAATCACTAGAATGGTGGCTACCCGGCTCAGAAAAAGTTGGTGCAGAGTTTTGATATTCTTTTAACTCTGTTCTCACACGCTCTTTCTTTTAAACTTTTTGCTTTCTCTAATCATACTCATTCCTTTTCTATTTGCACACTCAATCACTAAGGATTAACTTCTTGGGTTGAAATCACTGGTTAAGGTGATTCCATTGAAGTTGTGTTAATTCCTAGCACAATGATTCTTTGTTTTCCTAGATGCACGTGATGCTCAGATGGGTTTAACTATTTCAGTTAAAGCACAATTTAGATCATGAAAACATATAAAATACACTCCCAAAATATAAAATGTGATGAAAAATCGGGAAGTGTTTTGAACATTAAAAACAATGTTTTCTTATGATTGAAAGTTGTCCTTCTTTCAACCATATGTGAGATGAAGATATAGAATTATACCTTTACGTACGATATTCCATCTCATGAAGCTAAGCTTTAAGTCATAAACATATGAACTTGTAAGCTTCTCTCAAAAATTCTGCAAAAGTCTAATGTCAAGTCAAAGTAACAATTTATTCACTTATATTGAAAAGACAAAAAGCAGTAAAACTTTTTAAAGTATGAGTCCTGATCTGAAATAATCAGAAGTCATATCCGTACTCCCTTTTTGACTTGAAGAGCTCCCCCTAAAATCTTGCATTACAAAAAAAATTGGCATTAAAAGGTACATGCAATATTTTATGAGCTCCCCCTCGAAGTAATATTGACCAGATGTCAATTTCTTCTCATACTCCCCCTTGGATCATGAACATTTTGATAGAATGACAGATATCAATCAGAGTTAAGAATGAAGAAATGATGAAAAAGTATACAATAGAAAACTTTGTTAGGTAATTACCGATTATATCTTAAGATTTAGCATACCAAGCTTAGAGATAAGAAGGTTGAACCTCTTTTCATCTAAGGGTTTGGTGAACAAATCGGCAAGTTGATAATCAGTCTTTACAAAGAAAAGTTCAATTGTTCCTTTTTCAACATGATCTTTAATAAAGTGATACCTGACGTCTATGTGCTTTGTCTTTGTGTGCTGAACAGGATTCGCTGTAATTGCGATGGCGCTCTTGGAGTCACAGTTGATCGGGATCTTATTGAAGTGGAAACCGTAGTCGCGTAATTGAGTTCGCATCCATAAGACCTGAGAACAGCAGCTAGCAGCAGCTACATACTCTGCTTCGGCCGTAGAAGTTGAAACGCAAAGTTGCTTCTTTGATCCCCAACTTACTAATTTGTCACCGAGGAACTGCACATGTCCTGACGTGCTCTTCCTGTCTAACATACAACCTGCATGATCTGCATCTGTGTATGCTGTTAGTTCAAAACTAGTATCTTTAGGATACCACAGACCGAGATCTGCAGTGCCCTTTAGATACCTGAAAATGCGCTTTACAGCAGACAAATGGATTTCTTTTGGATTGGCCTGATATCTTGCACATAAGCATGTTGAGAACATTATATCTGGCCTACTCGACGTAAGATACATTAAAGAACCTATCATCCCTCGATAAGTCTTAATATCAACAGCCTTTCCCGAAGGATCGGTGCCAATTTTAGTACCCGGTGCCATTGGGGTACCAATCGGTTTTGAATTTTCCATTTGGAACTTCCGAAGAATATCCCTAATGTACTTTGATTGATTGATAAAGATACCCGTAGAAAACTGTTTTACTTGTAAACCGAGAAAGAAATTCATCTCTCCCATCAAGTTCATTTGAAATCTAGACACCATAAGGTTTGCAAAGTTCTTACAGTACTTAGTATTTGTAGAACCAAAGATAATATCATCTACATAGATTTGAATTAAAATGATATCGCCTTTTTCCTTTTTAATAAACAAAGTGGTATCCACCGTACCTTTTGAAAACCCAGACTTGACTAGAAAAGTGGAAAAGACATCATACCAGGCTCGAGGTGCTTGTTTCAGACCGTAGAGTGCTTTGTCAAGAATGTAGACATGATTCGGCTTCTCTTGATTGACAAAACCCTCTGGCTGAGAGACGTAGACTTCCTCCTTCAGAATTCCATTTAGGAATGTTGTCTTCACGTCCATTTGAAAGACCGTGAAGTTTTTGTGGGCTGCGTAGGCTAAAAACATTCTGATTGCCTCTAATCGCGCCACAAGAGCATATGTTTCGTCATAGTCTATTCCTTCCTCTTGTCTGTATCCTTTGGCTACTAGTCTTGCCTTGTTCCGGATGACGGTACCAGCTTCGTCTTTCTTAATTTTGAAGATCCACTTCGTACCTATAATGGTTTTACCTTGAGGTTTCGGTACGAGTCTCCAGACTTTAAGTGCATCGAACTGATTTAGCTCTTCTTGCATTGAGATCACCCATTCTGGATCAGCAAGAGCTTCTGATACTCTTGTTGGCTCAATCTTGCTCAGAAAGGAGTCATGCATGCACATGTTCATTGATGCTGACCTAGTTTGCACCGGTTTTGATGGATCGCCTATGATCTGGCTTATTGGATGCTCTTTGGTCCATTTATGTTCATGAGGCAATGGATTATATGAATGTATGTCAATTGTGTCATCTATAAATCCACTTGTACCTTCTTCGGTTTGTTCATGAGGAGTGATTTCAGTTGAAGTGGCAGGTTCAGAAGGCTCAGCAGGTACAGCTTGAACTGGCTGTAGATGGATCTGTACAGAATCTCCTACTGTTGCAGCTACTTCTGGCTCTTTATCACATGGAACGTCTTCAACTGTTGGAGTCGGCATTTGAATTGTAATCTCTTGTTGAATCGAGGCATTTGATTCAATTGGAACATCTGAACTGGTTGGATGAGTAGTCGTTAAGTCTTCCATCCTGTCAACCACAACAAATTTCTTTACATTAGATCCGAGATATTCATCATAAAACAATTCAAATAATAAATCTAAATCAGATAAATGGTTAGTAGAAGTTGATGCTTCATCTGATTTGTTCTGTTGAGACATAGGTCCTGAACTGAGTTGCCCAGAAGCTAGTATTCCTGTTATTGCGGGTTCTGAACGTTGTTGTTCGGAAGCCATTTCTTCATCAAAGGAGACGTTGACGCTTTCAATCACCGTCTTTGACTTCTTTAGATAGACACGATATGCAGTTGAAGTCGAGGAATATCCAATGAAGATTCCTTCATCTGCCTTAGCGCTGAATTTGTTGAGATTCTCCCTATCGTTTAATACGAAACACTTACATCCAAATATATGGAAATATTTGATTGTAGGTGTTCTGTTGTTGATTAACGCGTAAGGAGTCTTCTTGAACCTTCGATGTATCATGGATCGACTCTGTGTGTAGCACGCGGTCGAAACAGCTTCTGCCCACAAAAATAGAGGTAAGTTGGAATGACTTAGCATAGTACGAGCAGCCTCGACTAGCGTTCGATTTCTTCTTTCAACTACTCCATTTTGTTGAGGCGTTCGAGCAGCAGAGTATTGATGTGAAATCCCGATAGATTCGAGATATTCTTCAACTTTGTTGTTCTTGAACTCTATTCCGTTATCTGTTCTTAGAAACTTGACCGGTTTCTGCAGATTCACCTGGGTCGTCTTCAGGAATGTAATGATAACATCTGGTGTTTCATCCTTTGTACGTAGAAACTTGACCCATGTGTATCGCGAATAGTCGTCCACGATCACGAGTATGTACTTCTTGCCACCTAAGCTTTGAGTGCGCATTGGACCGCATAGATCCATATGCAATAACTCTAAAGGAGCTTTTGTACTTGGTTCAGGCTTCGGTTTATGAGGTGCTCTCTTCATCTTCCCTTTTTCACAAGTTGCGCAAAGATGTTCTCTTTCGTATTTCAGCTCTGGAAGTCCTTTGACGAGCTTTCCACTGACCAGATCGTTGATGTACCTGAAGTTGAGGTGAGAAAGACGTCGATGCCATAACCAACTTTGTTGCATCGAAGCTTTCGATAGTAGACAAACTTGTTTGTCAGTCTGGACATTTGATAAGTTGATTGTGTAGAGGTCTGATTCTCGTGTACCGACCAAGAGTTATTCGCCTTTTTCATTGCGAACAGAACAGCTCTTGGCTTTGAAGTTGACCTCTAAGTCTTTGTCACAGAACTGGCCTATACTGAACAAGTTGTGTCCTAAGCCTTCTACATAGCTCACCTTCTTGATAGTGACATTGTCATGTTGTACATCACCGTATCCCATGATTGGAGAAAACTGGTCGTTGCCAAATCTTACTGTTCCACGATATTTTTCTTTAAAGTTGGACAATATCTCTTTTTGCCCTGTCATGTGTTTGGAACATCCGCTGTCCAAGAACCATGTATGACAAGTCTGCATAAGATAAATTAGAAATTTAGATTTGTATATGACAACATTGGAATATACACTTTGGTCATCGAAGTGCGGGTCTTGAACTGATTTGTTCAAAAGCCTATTTCGACTTTGATGTTCGGGTTTTGAACTGCATTATCCAAAAA
Organism: Arctium lappa; assembly: GCA_023525745.1. NCBI lineage: Eukaryota > Viridiplantae > Streptophyta > Magnoliopsida > Asterales > Asteraceae > Arctium > Arctium lappa. The sequence goes on from CM042051.1 coordinate 33,625,291, forward strand.
CCTATTTTTGACATTGAAGAACGAGTCCTGATCTGTACATAATCAGAAGTCGCTTTCTCTCTAAGCTTTGTGTGCCTGCAACACAGATTTCACCTTAGGTACCCATTGGAATTTGGGTCCTACTGTGTTAGCACATGATTTTGGTATCCATTTCAAATTAGATCCTATTTTCTTTTGAAATGCATGTGAAGAATGGGTATGAGATGAATGCACATGGTAATTTCCAAACCAATCTTCAGAATCTTGACAGGATATAGATATATGTTTATCATAAAAAGAAGACTTTCCAGCAGATAAAGATAACTGAAATAATTGCTTCATTGTATATTGTTTACGAGAAACATCAAGTTTTGGGTTCAAAACAGCAATATCAGCAATTACAACATCTTTAGTAAGCGAAGTCTTATTACAATTAACACTACTAGACGTTAAGACGGTCTTGTCAAGGTTCCGTTTGGGTTGCCACAGAGAATTTGCTTCTGGCCTTTGATTTCTCAGATCTGAAACATGTAAATCTGGTGAGTTAGACCTTGGAGCAGGAAACGAATGCTTCTTCTTGGAATTACCAGTAGTGGTCGGTTTCTGTGAATGCTGAGATATTTTCTTACCTTTAGCACTCTTAGCGTTCACAGAGACTGATTTATCAACGAAAGCTTTCGTTGATTTTGCACTGTTCACAGGCTTACTGGTTTTTCTTATAGTTTTCTTCACAAATGATGAATGGTTGGGAAGTTTTGTATTAAATTCAAAGAGATTGGAACCATCATCTGAACTACCGTCAAAGTTCAAAAAATCAAGACTTTTATTTGATGAACCAAACAAATCATTAGAGTTTGAAGCTTTTGAAAGAACAGAATTTGAAAACACGGTTGTAAAAATGCTTTGTTCAATATTTATCATAAGTCTTACATCTGATAAGGAAGTCTCGAGTTCAGAAATTTTACGTTCTAAAACGAGAGGAGGGACATATAATTTACCTTTGATAGGCTTCGCCTCCATTTCCTTTACAGAATAACTTGGAAAGAAATCACTTGAATGTGGTTCCTTCTTTTTGTATATTGGGTTTTCGTCATAACTATTATTCAACTTCGCATAATAAAATGGAAGATGAACTTTAGCTGATTTCATCCGTTTTTCTGTTTCATTTGCTTCATCCTCTTTTGACAGTTTAGTCCAAAAGGTTTTAAACGCGGGGAGTCTGCGGGCTAATTGCATATTAAGATGATCATAAAGTCCTGGAACTTCAGACATCCCCTTTTGTAGACAGTGAGGATTCTTATAACCGATTCCCCATCTCTCTGTTTCCTCTTTGGGTTTGTTCAGAAAAATAGTTTGTTCAGTTTGACCCATTTTATACAACTTCTCTTCCAAACTTTTTAGTTTTCCTAACAAAGAAAAGTTCTCTTTTATACAAGAAGCATGCAACTTTTTAAGCTCAAAAATATCTACCGCACCTTTTAGCAGTTGAGATTTAAGATCAGAATTCTCTTTTAGAATTATTGTCTTTTCCTTAGCATTGGTGTCATGTTCTTTATGTAAAACCTCAATTAATACTTTCTTCTCAGCAATTTCATTGCTAAGTTTCTGTATCAACTGGTTTTTGTCTGTCATGACACCATTATCATATTTAGGATTAGATTATAACTTTCTTTGTTTCATACTCATGGCATGCATTTTATTCATGAATTCTAAATCAGAAAGATTACATACCTCTTCTTCTTCATTGTCAGAATCAGCTTCAGCATCTGATTCTATCTTGCCCATCAAGCACATGTTGACGGCTTCTTCTCTATCTTCATCATCTTCTTCTTCATCATCTGAGTGATCGAGCCAGTATTCGTCCTCAGCCATCAGTGCCTTGCCTGCCTCTTGTTGTTTTGCAAGAAGCATCTTGTTCTTGTAGTAGTCTGAATTTCTGACTTTAGATCTGTGGCAGTCTTTGGCATAGTGACCTGGTTTACCACAGTTGTAGCATGTAGGCGGTTCTGGCTGACTTGATCCTTCAGCTTTGAATTTCGTTTCTTCCGGTCTCCTCTCCTCTATCCTCTTTCCTTCCGACTGAAACCTTCTTTCTTCAGGTTTCCTCTCCTCTGATCTTCTCCCCTCAAATCTTTTCCCTTCATATCTGCTACCTTCAATCCTTTCTTTGTGAATGTAGTTGTTCGGACCAGATGAATATCTCTGATTATTTGATGTTGGCTTTGTGTAGAACCTTTTCTGAAAGGCACTAGTCAGCATCATCATTGCTTGCTTCAGCTGATCATTTTCATCTGATTCTGAGTTTGCACAACCTTCATCTTCTTCATCTGATTCATATACAGTCTCCTTGTTCTTCTTCTTTCTGACTACAAGGGCGACCGTGTCTTCAATTACCTTTCCTCTTTGTCTCTTCTCATCCAGAATTTCATCCACCTCTTCTTCATTTTGACAGAGGGTTTCATACACCTCGTGAAGTGGAATCTCATTCAAGTCTTTAATCTGTTTCATCTGACGAGCAAATCTTTTCCATTCAGGTTGAAGAATACTAAGGAATTTTATATTCAGCTCATTTTGAGATTTGTGAACTTTGTTCTTGCTAAGTTCATTCAGCAATGTCACAAACCTGTCATAGGTTTCTTCTAAGGTTTCTCCCACCCTGCCTCTAAATTCTTCATAGTTATTTAGGCAGTTGGAGATCTTCAGCTGATTTCCAATTTTTGAACCCAGCATCATTTTCTCGAGCTGATCCCACATTTCTTTACCTGAAGCCTTGTAACTGTCAATCTTGACGTATATTTCATTTGGGATCCCCTGTAAGATGTATGACTTTGATAATTTGTCGCCTTTGGCTCTTCTGAGGTTATCATCTTGTAGCTCGTGATACTTCAGTTCAACCTGAGTAGGCACGTTATCAATTACACGAGTCGTCATTGGTGGTGTCATAATCCCTTCTTCAATAGATGTTCTGATATAATCACCCAGCTCGTGTCTGTCAATGAAGTTTAGAAACCTATCCTTCCACTGTTCGTATTCTCCTTTAAAGAGAACTGGTGACTTGGTGTCAGTTCATATTGCAAGGGCTTCTCTGGATGTCATCTCTAAGTATGGAATAAGGAGAAATGCGGGTCTTTGAGGAATGCGGGTCTTGAGGAATGCGGGTCTGAGGTATGCAGGTCTTTTGAGAACCGAGAAGTTGAGCTTTGCGGGTCTTTTAAGAACCGAGAAGTTGAGCTTTGCGGGTCGCTTGGGAACCGAGAAGTTGAGCTTTTCGGGTCGCTTGGGAACCGAGAAGTTGAGCTTTTCGGGTCGCTTGGGAACCGAGAAGTTGAGCTTTTCGGGTCGCTTGGGAACCGAGAAGTTGAGCTTTTCGGGTCGCTTGGGAACCGAGAAGTTGAGCTTTTCGGGTCGCTTGGGAACCGAGAAGTTGAGCTTTTCGGGTTATTCAACCTCTGGAATGCGGGTGTTCGACCTGTTCTTCTGTAAATCGAATGAATCTTGTTCCTGAAACGATTTAGCAAAAACAAACACTACCCTTATGTCTAGAAACACTTCTAGAACAGATTGTAGGCACTCGATCTCACTAAAACACTCTTTTTAGAAAATAATCTGATCGCACAGTGACTTACTCTTCTCAACTCTTTTCTCACAAAAACCAGAAATTGGAACTCGATTTAAGCTTTAACGTGAAATTAAACACATACAACTCGATCTAGCATGTATTTCGATCACACTCTGATCGATTCTAACACCTAAAACACTCTTACACTCGAAATCAATTTTTTTTTTGAAAAACTTGTTTGATCTTAATCAGGCTCTGATACCAATTGTCGGTCCAACAATACTACTTAACAAGTTCTAAGAAACAACAACACATTAACGATTACCAACCTGTATTGAATAGAGAAACGATTACAAGGTTGAATGATTAAGCTTGAATGTGTTCTCAATGTTTTCTCTCTTTTACACCTTCTTGTGTGTGTTTGTGTGTGTGATCAGTGATCTGATCTAGAGAGATTGAGAGACACTTAATCTACCAAGTGTGTTAGACACACTTCCTACAACTTGCAATATAAAACTATAAATCTACCTAATATCTACATAATATCTAAACTAGATATTATGTAAACTAACTAAATACTAGAAACTAACCAAGTTAGCTTTATCTAACTATTACAATACTATAATTTAGATATTTAAATCTAAGTAAACTAATACAATTACATTGAGATTTATTACAAATAGACATAGACTTTTATATCGAGAGTCGACGTTCCGGCTTTAGCTTCAGATTGCGATCTTCAGATTGGATGATCTTGAATCCAATGAGATTGTGGTCTAACAATCTTCAAAATTAATACCATAAGAAATAAATATTGTATTTGCTTTCATCAGAATGGTTATGACATAAGGGAAAAAAACCTATGTTTTGATGATATAATATAGATAATATAGCATATTGATGTTGTTGCTTTATCGTCTCAATATATCATAATTGATGTATTGTTTTTGTATACTTACAAATTTTAAATGTTAATTTATTTGTTTCTATTTAAATTTGTGGTTAATATTTATATGATGACAATCAAATATGTTGATAAATGTACATGACTATAAATATATGAATATATTTTTGTTTTTATTCTTTTATTCATCTGAATGAGTCTTAAAAATAAAAAATAAACTTTTTTCTACCGATTGATTTATAAGGAGATACTATTTTATTGAAAAAAAAGGGATGAAATTCGATGTGTTCTTTTTAATTATTATATTTCTTTTAGAAAAAAAAGGCTCTAAACATAATTATAAAATTATTTTTATATTTTATGTTACACTTTCTAACTATTATTTTAATTTTATCAATTAATCAACATAAGTTATCTATTAAATATGATTTTTTAAGATCTTTATTATTTTTTTAATTAAAAATAAAAAAAGTAAATCTTTATTAATAGGAATTGATAACTAAATATCTTTTACTTATTTTTATTTTTCTTTTAAATTGGTTGATTATTTCTTTTGGTATGTATATCCTTAAGATTGTAACCAATTATAAAATATATTTTTTACGTTTTTCTTTCCTAAATGTTATTTAATAAATTTATTGGTAGACTTGAAAAAAAAATTATTTTTTTTTAAAATTGTTTTTTTATATATGAACTCATTTGGCAACCATATATAGAATTATTAAAGGATGATCATATTTGAATGAAAATATTTGAGTATTTAATTATTGTATTTAAATGTTTATTAATTTAATTCTGTATTGCTTTTTGCATTGATTTATGTATACATTATTCAAATGTTTATTTAAGTGTTGATTTTTTTTTAAGGATTTAACATTTGAATTTGATTTCCCAGATAATATATTCAATGAATACCTTAATTATAAGTTCATATTTATAATTCCAATCATATAATTAAGTTTTTAGAATTTACACTTCCAACCCCCATATATTTTGGTTTTTTACCAAAAACTCCAAAAATATTAATAATATGTTAAAAGTTTGAATTTGACTTTATGTCAAAACCAATATTTATTTTTCTAATGACAAAATCTACTAAAATACTACTAAGATATTAAAACACTAAAATTGGTTTCATATGACAAACTCATATTCATTTTGGCTTCATGCCAAACCTCGAACAATGTTATCTTCAAATTAAATAAATCGTAAAATATCGATTAGATTTTTTCAAACGGGTGTAAATAGCCGCAAGGTTTGTAGGGACTTAAGAAATCCATATGATTTCCCTACTACCTGAAAATCCAATAGATTGAGTGATTTATTTTCATAAATTGAAATATTAATGAAGTATTATCAACAAAATGTAAGCATACATAATCCAATATTATTATGATGATGAAATTTCATACATAATATAATGATTATAGATCGTGATTCATTGTTTTAGAAAACCATACATTATCCCTTATATACGTAAATGGTTGAAACAACCTATCCGTGATTCAATGTCCTAAACTCAAAAAAAATTGAGTACAAATATGAATATCCAATGTAAAACTACTTTTGTCGAAAAGGTACAAGAATATATACCTAAAGTCCATCATCTCCCTATTGACCCTAAAACCAACCTTCTAATAAGGTACAAACATCATGTTTTGAGACGTAGGAATACCATTACTAGAAACCCCCAAAGAACTGTAGAATGCCCCGAAAGGGAGAATCGAGAGTACTCATGAATATGTACTTCCGAAACTAATCATACAGCGGAATGAAACCCACTTACTCGATTATAAAAAGGTAACTTATCTCAACAAAGAAATGTTATATCCAAAATTCGTCTCAATCTCTGTGGCAAGTAACTAACAGAAGATGACATGATTTATAACATTAATTCACCTTTCATATATCAGTAAATATTAATGAACCAATATAAGTTGGAACACAATCTTTAGACAAACTCATCAACCTAGTTGAGAGACACAACAAGGTTCTTCAAATAACAACACCAGATATGTCGAGACAAAGAAAATTTCCAAGATCAATAATGAAAGTGTTAGAGGTGGAACAACTCCAAAGAATAGTGAGTGAAAGACAATTTCTCATACGTGGCATCTATGTACCACGTGGACAAAACCGTGGAAAGGGTCAGGGTCATGACAATAGTTGGAAGTATTTTACAATCCTTGGAGCAGAGATGCAACTACTGCCAGTTGATATTGGATAGTCAAAGAAGAAATACATTAATCACTAGTTATTTCGAGAAAGGAACAAATTGAAAATAAACTATATCATATTAATTTAAGATTGATAAGCATATGCTTCCTTGAAATTTATGTTAAGCATAAAATTAATATACACACTCAAATCGATAACCATTATAGATGTAAAGAAATACATCAAAGACAAATACAAAACTCTCAATATTCTCCGTTTCGTGTAGGAATGTATCGAAGAGAACTTGAGTTTTTGTAGGACATTTCACACAATCTAAAGAGATTGACTAACATTTTTTTAATTTATTCAATCAAAATACTTAGACGATGTACTGTCATTTTTCTTGTTGGTACAAGATTAATAGTCATTAAAGCACTATATTAATGAAAACTTTGTTAAGCTATTCATATCAACTAAAAATCATATTATAAGAATGGAATTGAGTATATGTACATCAACTCTAATTATATGAAAGGAACATATATTAGAGAAATTAATGTGTCAAATTAGTAGATTATCTAGGTCACTAAATCATATTTTGTCACCAATAAAGAAGTTTTGGACAATGACACATATATGTTTCACATGGGATACCATGGTCATGACATAGTGATCCGTGTTTGCAAAATACACATAAACACATTCTCTTTCGAGTGAAAGGTACAAAATGAGGCAAATTGCAAATGTTGACTTCTGCAGCATAAGAAGCAACGCCATTATCATAATATGCCCTCTCGAATACCTAAAACTTTTGTATACCCTGATCCTTAGCCAAGACAGGAATGAGACCATCCTAAAGCCAAGAACATAATACCAAAATATTCCATTCTTACAACGAATAAAAAATGATATTTATGGACATAAACATCCAGAATGTGGGTCATTAAAGTACTTTATGGTTCTGATTTCGACACGATGAATGTATGTCTTAATATTGTCCACATGAAATGTTGCACTCCTAGCACTAGCTATACATTTAAGGGCTCACCGCCCTGATTATCTCATCAAGTTTACATGACTTCGAATGCTAGAGAATTTACATCATAAGGATTTGATGATTATTGCATATGTATTGGGATCAATGTAGAGTTTCCTATACCTCATATGTATATCCAAAATGGTCTCGTAGAAGTTGTCATCAAAAGAATATAGATGGTATCCAAGACATTAGTTATGCGCATCGATTTACTTACATGTGTTTGGGGTTATGCAATACTATACGTAGCTTTACTTCTTCATTTTGTGACCTATTAGTAGCTAACTAGTCTCATGTATACCAGTTGGTAACTGGATATAAGCCTGATATTTTACATTTACGCATGTTTGGTTATGCAGTATATGTGCCAATTGCGCCCCCACAGTGTAACACCCCTAATTTCGTTATGTAACCTTGGTATTCTAGTGTTAAGCTTTTGTCGTTAGCACCACGGTTGTTACCAAGTTTGAGTTTGGTTTTTGATGGTTTTGGACAAACCTCAGTGAGCTACGCGAGTTATGTCGCGGGTTGAGGTCGCGGCATAACCCGCGAAACCCTCTGGATGGGTTTGGTTTTGTGTAAGCGGGCGAGTTATGCCGCGAGTGGAAGTCGCGGCATAACCCGCGAGATGGCCTGGCCGACTTATACCCTTTTCAGTCTAAATATCTCTCACTTCTCTCTTATCTCTATCTCTCTTCAAATTCTCTCTCTCTCTCTCTCTAAGATTTCTCCTTGGTTTCTTCGATCTTTGAAGCTCCGTTGATCGCCAGTATTAAGTGCATTGCTCGGGGTTTCGGTGTATAAAGTTTCACCTCTTCGTCGTGGTCGATATCTGGTTCTTCGGGTTTTCGTATAAACCTATTGGGTAAGTTCCTACTATCATTTTACAAACTTTATACATGTCAAAACTCTTATTTGTGAAATCTGAAGTATTTCTACGGTATGATTTCATGTTCTCTACATTTTGATATAAATGAAGTTTTTGGTGATTTTCGGGGTTCCCGATCAGTTTTGACTAAAATAACGGGTTCCGCCTTATCAGAAGTAAAAGGTTGTTTTACTTGCCCATGTTAGTGGCTTATTGAAAGAATGTATATAAAATGATTTTATGATTATCTTTCTTACCAACAGTTGGTCTGAAAAATGGCATTTTCAAATATAAATGTGTTGATAGCTATTTATCTAGCTTTGTTGGTCACATGAAATATTGTGACAAGTCCTGACTGTACTAGTGGATCCCTAGGTATCGAGTCGACTTATGGCTGGGAAGGATATGCCCCTTCCGTTGTTATGGCTGGGAAGGATATGCCCCTTCCGTTGTAGTTAGCTACATTTGATCCTCGGGGGCAACTTAGGTACGGTTATGTGAGACCCGATCCTAGCCATGGTTCAGATGTAGTCTAATGAACAAGTATGACATGGTTCCTTGGGGGCCCTCCCTCACATCGTAGTACGGACTGAAGAGTTCGTGGCCATGGTTCCATGTATTTAGCTCATAACTCGGATTTGGTGGTCTACTTTGTGTTACACCACAATCCTTGGTAAAATGGTCCGTTTGTCATCGTTTAACGAGTTTTCGACCGAAGAGGCCCGGTTGTGGCGAAATGTTATCTTTTATAAACTAAACCTTTATGAAAAGATTTCTTTATGATACTGATGTTTATATCTCCGATTTTGAATAAACTGTATGTTCTCACTAGGCTTTAAGCCTAACACTTTTTCTCAAATGATATGTATAACAGGTTTCCCTTAGCGGTGGGTTGCACAGGGTCTTTGAGAGTCGAGCGCGGACTCGAGGCATTTTTGAGATGTCTAGTATTTTGGTGTTGGGCATTGTTTAAGTCCCATCTTTTAGTGAACTTTGGTTCGTCAAGTGATGTAGTCTAGACGGTTATGTTTAGATTAGTTTTGTTGATAAATTCTCTTTCCGTGCGAGTTTTGTATAGTCTTAAGGACTGATCCCCTTTATGGGAAGTTAATATCATCACGGATGTCTCGTTGCCTTATTTCCAGGTTTTAATTTACTCTGAAACTTTAGAGTGTTACAAGTTGGTATCAGAGCTCTAGTTTAAGCGAACTAGGCATGAATGTAAGATGTCTATACTTAGACTGAGTTTGATAGGCATTGATTGTGAGACTGGGTAGAACTTCTAAGATGGGTTAGTCTTAGAATCGACGGATGTTATGTTAATCAAGCGTTACGATGACGGTAACAAGAACCCTTATGTGTTATATGTTCATAATCTCACTTAGCTAATGTGATTACGAGGATATTTTACGTGAGTGAAATTGGTTCGCTAATGTTGTGACAATTGGTAGACATAGCGGTACGTTTCTTTCGTGCGTGTTTCAGTTAAACTTTTCCTTACCCTTTCTCGTGCTTGTGTTTGTCTGCTCTATCTTAGTATGTTGACCGTTAGAGTAGTGCGAAGGTTTATAAGCGAGTAAGCTAAGGAATGATTGTTGTTTGTAAGCAATGTCTCTTTGGAATTATAGTAAGTGCGTGGGACGCATTAAGTTAATCATCCTAAGCCAGATTCGTTGGTGGAGTTAGGATTATATCTTGTTAGATCGATTCCATATAGAGGAGATTTGTAAGTTAATTTAATAGGATGGTTGCCCTTTGATGCCTGAGGCATCCGGTAGATTATAGAACGTTGGAATTTTGTGAAGCGTAGTATTAAGATGTGAGTGCCGACCGAATTCATGCATTTAATTTATTTCTAAAATAAGGTTGCCTAATTGCTTTTCATGAGCGCCAACCATGAAGTAAATTACATTATAACGTTCTGGCCAGACATTTAGCACTCATCGTATTTTAAACTATGAGCATAAGCATGCTTACATTGGTTTTGTTGCACCTGATTTCAAATTATTATCAAAACTCTCCTTATTCAAGTCTAGTGTTTAAATGCTATTTTTGGATGTCGAAATAATTGTGTTTTAACGCTTGTGGAGTTAATGGGCAAATAGCTGTGGAATTTTGACCTTGACATTGGAGCTCTTCCACGTATGTCAATGGTTTAAAGGAAAAGTTATCCCCATACTTTTGAGTCGAAGTTCTTGGAAATTTTGGTTTGTGTGAGTGTTGTTGAATTGCATGGAGTATTGTTTTACGAATTCTTTTAACGCGTGCGTATATTTTGAGATGCGTAAGTTAATTTTAAATTGTGTGCAATTTATGAGTTCTTTGGGAATCGTGTCTCATCAGAATATTGTCTGAATGGTCACCTTACCTTATATTGAAAAATAGAAATTTTGACACCACTTGATTGTTAGCGTAAATGAGTTTTATAAAATCCAGTTGGATTATGGTGTCTCATCTTACGACTTTTGCGTCGCGTAAATAATTTTGAGAGGCATGTGCGTGTGCATCATTATGTGTGTTAATCTCGGGGTTTTATTATCAAGTATCATATGTCCTGTACTATGTGCATTGGATTTAAGTATAACAAAATGATTGCATAAACGATTTATGTTATATTAAAAAAAAAAAAACAGGACTTTCGTTCTGATCGTATTCCATCATTAACTCTTACTGTTAAAATTTCCGCAAAGCATTTAGCGAATTAGCGGTATTTTTGTCGTTGTAGTTTCTATTATGTCAAATGCGTTTATCTTTTCAACGTGAAGCTTCAAACTCGATTTGAAATTTTAATTGCATCCCCGTTATTTTACCGCCCTTTGGGGAATGAATTATTGCATATGGGGTGAGTTGAAAATTCATTCGTTGCAACGTCTCTTGGTTGTATAAAGAGGAATTTTAAAGATAAAATCGTGATTTTCCTTTTGAGTTGTACAAACAATTGTTACACGTATTGAAATACAAGAACCTATCTTCACGTTCATAGTATAAATTGTTGCGTATATTTTTACTCGGTATTTCTCAAGGTGCGAGTATTTTGTTAAGTTTTCGTATTCGGTAACTTGGATTGTTTTAACAGCATAAATTGTTCATGTCGAACTTGAATATTTCAACAAGTAGATAATGTGATTTACATATTCTGGGTGATTTTGTACACGTAAAATCTACATTATGATATATGCATCTTTGATGATTTTGTGCATCTTAGTATATTTGCATTCATAAACTTTTGGAAAATCTTTGGTCTCAATACGTGTTGAGTTTTGAGAAATCATGTCCTGGTGGTGTGTATTTTCATAAACATTGTTTAAAGACATTTCATTATTTGGGAAAACAGTTAAATGTCGGTTAAAATGTGTTTTAAGGTATACGAGGCTTTCGTTGGAAATTTACGTAAAGTGTCAGGCTTTTGGCTCGGGTTTTGACTAAATGAGTCGTGTGGACATTTGTCCGGATTTATAACCACAATGAAGGATTTTAGCATGATGGGGTTTATTCGTGTTTTGGTAAGTTAAAGTTGAATTGTGAAAATAGTGTACATGCCAAAATGTTTATTTTAAAGTGTTTGTGTTTTACAATAAATTGTTAACTGCTGATAAGTTTTGGTTATTTTGGAATGTTTAATTTTATGAGCATGCGAGACACCCATTTTGGGATCTTTGATTATTTTAGTAAATAAATCATGTTGAAGTGTTTCTTTGATGATTTTACATATATAATTGGAGTTCAATTGACGTAAGTGTCATTTGGTGTGTTTGATCTTATAAACCTTTTTCAGAAAATGCATATTAGTGTGTTATGAGGCCTTTTGAAAACATAAGGATGTGAGTTTAATTAGAAAATGGTTTGTTTCAACCAACGACGAGAATTGAGTTAATCATACTTTTGGTCGTGTTTGCATAATAGTTGGTTAAACGTGTTTCAATATTTATTTCGGCTTTCATTTGGGTATTTATGTAAACCGTTGGGTCGTTGGCTCAATTTTGACTAAATGGAGTCTTGAGGGCATTTGTACGGTTTAAAAACAGTTGTGGAATTTTGGTGTATGATGGCTATTATTCTATGCCATTCGGAGTCACATGTTTTGGGAGCTTTGTTTTTTTTCAGTTGGAGTCATGTAATGTTAGACAGTCTGTCTATTTTGTAAAGCCTGAGGTTTTGGGTTGTACTTAGTGACTGCTCGGGTTGGCTAGCGAGTAGACACTAGGTGGCACGAGCCGCTGAGTTGAAACTCGTTTAGATTGGATAGGCACCCATGTTCGTAAGACCCTGGAGTGGAACTCGACGGAGTATGGCAAGGGGCAATAATAGGTCTGAGGATTGTGATGTCTTGTATGGCATGGGAACTAGGATCGGTATGTGTGGTGAAATCCAATAACATCACGGGTGGCTCTATTCACGTGTTCTCGCCACCCAAGATGGAAACGTTTAGAGGTCATGTGAGAAAGTTGTGTGGGCGGCCTACTTGCGTGTCCTTCTATTCTTTTGTGTACGGGTCTATCCGTCGTAGACCCGGGGTATTTTAAACACTAATGTTATATTTTTACCGGCTTTGGTTATGTAGAGTCGACGGTAAATGATGGCTTTAATATTGGGTTTTCCCCCACGTATATTAAGGCTTGAATGAAATGTGTTATTTGTGCATGTTGATATTTAGTTTTCTTTTGTTTTTGGTCGTGTGAGTATTGGGCCTAGTGTCCTTGTTTTCGGACGAACGATGTGGATAGTGTTACTAATATTTCATACTTCGAGTTATACAAATTGTGTCAATTTATAAAACGTAATTGCAATGAAATATCCGTCTTTGAAAGTGCATGACTTTGAAAAGGAGTTGTTTTTATGTTTTAAGGTTCATTATTTTGAAAAGTTCTGATTGAAAGAGAAGTTCATCAATTTAAATGCTTTTACTTATGTAAAACTCTTGAGCTCTCTAGGCGTTAAGCTTAAACTTTTATTTATTTATTTATCTACATGTGCATCATTTCCTGTCGGGGGTTCGGTTCTAGCAGTGCTTAAAGGAGTTGGGCCTTAGCCTTGAGCTAGAGTAAGTTGTTGGTAAAATCTTCCACAGGTTGGGGTTAGTCTACTCATGGGTTTCTGTAGCGCCCGTCCTTTATAAGTCCGAGTGTGTAGATTGGTGGTACGTTTAGAGGTAAATCGTTATAAAGTTGTTGTAGACGAAGTATTTAGGGTTGTATTAAGAAATTCTAAATAAGGGCTATTCCCAGAATTGGAGTCGGATTGGAGTTGAGTGATAACAGAATCTATGTTAACCGTTTGCCGGAAAGACGCATTAGTGCGCCTTGTAAGAATATCTTTATTGATAATAGGATTAGATCAGTGAAACCTGAGAGTTTTGGGAAGTTTAGCGTCGACCGTTGGCGTTGAGTTCGGAACCGTGCAGTTTGAAAGAAATTGGTAGATGGAAAGTTGAGGTTGTTAATTTCCTGGAAGTAGTAATTGTCACCTAAGGTTGGGAGGCAACCGTAACCTTATGAGTAAAGGTTACTTTAGAGTGTTGAGTGTTCGTTCGGTTAGGAGTGATTTGTGCTCAAGAAGGGTGGCTCATATGGATTTCGGTATTAGGACCTCGTTAATGATTCAGGCTTTTGGGTTTGTGGCGATCTTCTCTGCGGACAGTGTTCCATTGAGAAGAGTAGATTTCGAGGACGAAATTATTCTAAGGTTGGGAGGATTGTAACACCCCTAATTTCGTTATGTAACCTTGGTATTCTAGTGTTAAGCTTTTGTCGTTAGCACCACGGTTGTTACCAAGTTTGAGTTTGGTTTTTGATGGTTTTGGACAAACCTCAGTGAGCTACGCGAGTTATGTCGCGGGTTGAGGTCGCGGCATAACCCGCGAAACCCTCTGGATGGGTTTGGTTTTGTGTAAGCGGGCGAGTTATGCCGCGAGTGGAAGCCGCGGCATAACCCGCGAGATGGCCTGGCCGACTTATACCCTTTTCAGTCTAAATATCTCTCACTTCTCTCTTACTCTATCTCTCTTCAAATTCTCTCTCTCTCTCTCTCTAAGATTTCTCCTTGGTTTCTTCGATCTTTGAAGCTCCGTTGATCGCTAGTATTAAGTGCATTGCTCGGGGTTTCGGTGTATAAAGTTTCACCTCTTCGTCGTGGTTGATATCTGGTTCTTCGGGTTTTCGTATAAACCTATTGGGTGAGTTCCTATTATCATTTTACAAACTTTATATATGTCAAAACTCTTATTTGCGAAATCTGAAGTATTTCTACGGTATGATTTCATGTTCTTTACATTTTGATATAAATGAAGTTTTTGGTGATTTTCGGGGTTCCCGATCAGTTTTGACTAAAATAACGGGTTCCGCCTTATCAGAAGTAAAAGGTTGTTTTACTTGCCCATGTTAGTGGCATATTGAAAGAATGTATATAAAATGATTTTATGATTATCTTTCTTACCAGCAGTTGGTCTGGAAAATGGCATTTTGAAATATAAATGTGTTGATAGCTATTTATCTAGCTTTGTTGGTCACATGAAATATTGTGACAAGTCCTGATTGTACTAGTGGATCCCTAGGTATCGAGTCGACTTATGGCTGGGAAGGATATGCCCCTTCCGTTGTAGTTAGCTACATTTGATCCTCGGGGGAAACTTAGGTACGGTTATGTGAGACCCGATCCTAGCCATGGTTCAGATGTAGTCTAATGAACGAGTATGACATGGTTCCTTGGGGGCCCTCCCTCACATCGTAGTACGGACTGAAGAGTTCGTGGCCATGGTTCCATGTATTTAGCTCATAACTCGGATTTGGTGGTCTACTTTGTGTTACACCACAATCCTTGGTAAAATGGTCCGTTTGTCATCGTTTAACGAGTTTTGGACCGAAGAGGCCCGGTTGTGGCGAAATGTTATCTTTTATAAACTAAACCTTTATGAAAAGATTTCTTTATGATACTGATGTTTATATCTCCGATTTTGAATAAACTGTATGTTCTCACTAGGCTTTAAGCCTAACACTTTTTCTCAAATGATATGTATAACAGGTTTCCCTTAGCGGTGGGTTGCACAGGGTCTTTGAGAGTCGAGCGCGGACTCGAGGCATTTTTGAGATGTCTAGTATTTTGGTGTTGGGCATTGTTTAAGTCCCATCTTTTAGTGAACTTTGGTTCGTCAAGTGATGTAGTCTAGACGGTTATGTTTAGATTAGTTTTGTTGATAAATTCTCTTTCCGTGCGAGTTTTGTATAGTCTTAAGGACTGATCCCCTTTATGGGAAGTTAATATCATCACGGATGTCTCGTTGCCTTATTTCCAGGTTTTAATTTACTCTGAAACTTTAGAGTGTTACACACAACTGCACCAAAATGGGTCTTTAAAATGATTAAGTATATTTGTTGGATATGAATCTCCAAATATTATCCGCTAATTAGAATCCTTGACAGGTAATCTTTTTATCGCTAGATTTGCGAATTGTCACTTTGATGAGACAGTCTTCCCGTCGTTAAGGGGAGATAGGAAAAAAGGATTTTCTATAGGAACGACAGGAAGTGTCATTGAATATTCCCACTCTGACTCATTTTGATCCCAAAACTTCATAATGTAAAGTTGAAGTCAAACGAATCAGACTCGATACCTGATACATTTAATGTTATTCCAGAAGTGACAAGATCACATATACGAGCTGCAAATATACTCGCAAGGTTAAAAGTCCCCAAACAAGGGCACAACGTCGCTGGAAAGTATGTTGCAATCACACATGGTGGAGGTGTGGTTAAGGTCGTAGCTCCCAAACGGAAATGGGGGAAGCTACTTGGTTCGATAGATACTCATCTAAAGGAAGATAAGAGTAAGTCACAACTATTTGTCATCAATACATAAACCTCTCATGAGATTGTCTCTGATTAAACTATGCCTATGAATCATTACTGGAGGATGCTCAGAAGTTAATATTGATTCCAGAGATCCAAGAAATCTCAAATGAATTATGAGAGTGCATATGAGTCGATGGACAGATCATACATACTCATTGATGATATATTTCGCATATATATTGTTGCTTATGAGGTGATAGAACACATTGACATCGAACCATGCTCAGTTGAAAAATATCAACAAAGAAAAAATTGGCCTAAATAAGCAATCCAGGAGAATCATATTATTTGACAAATGAATAGGTATTTAGTTTGGTAGTGCTAACCCACCAAGTGTAAAGCCTGTAATACATAGATAAATCATTTGTCGTCAAGTGTAATGAGAATAATTAAGTCATAATGTATGAGACTCTCCTTTGGCGTAAGGTTTCTCACAACGCCCTGGATTGACCACAAGAAGACTTACTCTCCCGTGATGGACGTCATAACGTTCTGCTAATTAATTAGCCCAGTAGTTTCCGAAAGACTGGAAATGCAACTTATGAATGTGGTTACCACATATCTCTACCCGGATCTAGATTCAAAGATATATAAAAGTGCTTGATGATATTACATTACCAAAATCAAGTAACTCTAAACCACGAAATACGTTTGCAATAAAATTAAAACACTCATTTTATAAATTAAAACAATCTATGCGGTGTGGTATGGGGCCTAAGTGAATACTTGATTGGGAAATGGTATATATGAACGATGAACTGTGTCTTTGCGTATTTATTTAGGAAAACAAGTTCCAGATCTTCAAAGTAGATTTATATGTCGATGTTATGAACATAATAGACACTCTTGATGAACTAAGAGAAACCACAAGCTACTTGAAATCTAAATTTGAGATGGAAAATCTTGGGAAAACTTGGTTTTGTCTAACTATTTGAGCTAGGACACCGAGTTTGTGAAATATTAATTCACCGATCGCATATGTCTAGAAAATAATCAGGCAATTTAATATGGACAAAGCGTATCCGGCTAGCACTCCCATGATCAGTCAAAGTGTTGGATATAAGGAAATATCCATTTCGTCTAAAGGATGATGACGAAAAAGTGTTGGGGAGCTGGAATTCCCTATTTAAGTACAATATGCGCATTATCGTACTTAGCACAATACACTTGACCGTATATTGTATTTTTCAGTGAAATTGTTATCTATATTTAGCTCAATGCCAATACAACGTCATTGGAATGGTATCGAATTAATCTTTTGAAACCATTGACATAGGCTTATACTTTCCCCATAGAAAGAAAAATGGGATTGATAATGAAACTTCAATACCTACTTAGAATGTAAGCAGCAAAAGTACTAGCTCTTATAGAAAAACACCACACAATATCTTGGTATGTCTTTGCTGATATTAGGTATGTGTTTGACCCATACAAAGGTTGTTCCCAAACTTGATAAGGAATTACCACGATGAACACTCCAATTGCTTGGAAGTAAGCTAAGTTAATCCTTGTAACTACCTCCTTGAACGATACAAGAATATTACTCTCCATGAGACTGTTCATGAAATGTATATGATTAAGGACTGTCATTACACATATTAGAGGAGATAGTAATTTTGAGTTCAACCACTATCCTACATGCATATATGGAAATAATGCATCATATATCGAATAAATGAAAGTAAGATACATCAAGGGTGATAATACAAAGCATATTCTGCTTAAGTTTCTATACAATCAGTAGTAACAAACTCTCCTATAAATTCAGAGAATCAAGTAAGACATCAGAAGAATGTGACATATTTTACCAAATCATTACCTAAAACCATGTTTTGGAAACATGTAGAAAGTATTAAAATGCAAATGTTTTCCAAACTTCCGTGATTAATGTACGAATCAGGGGGAGTAGTAGACAAAAGGGGGAGTCTACTATACATTTGACATTGGCATGTTGTGCTTTTTCCTTTACCCAATGTTTTATTTTTTCCACTGGGTTTTGTTCCTTGGTGCAAGGTTTTAGTGAAACAACAATTTATAAATCATCTTGTTTTATAAACCCCTTGATTGATGTACAAATCAAGAAATATAATAAACTAAAGAAATTGTTTATTGGTGTCTTGTACTCTTTCGTTCGTCCAAAGTTTTTATTTTTTCCATTGGGTTTTGTTTCTTTTGCGTAAGGTTTTAATGAGGCAAGAACTATACACCATCACTCATTGACTCGGCACAAGGGGGAATGTTGAAGGATTATGTATCATCATCAAAAGGAAGTGATTGACAGAATATTTTCTTAGTATTAGATTACCATAATGAATGTTTCATTTTCTTTGTAAACTCATTCCTATTTAAAGGACTTATGATTAATGAGAATTACAGAATTTTTCTCTGTCTTATTGTTATTCTCTCTATATTGATTGTTCTGTAACAATATTGACTTTTTTTTTATTAACCATTAAGGTAATGATTTAGGTTGACAATATCACGATTTTTTTGAAAAAAATTAAAAATGATATTTTAAACTTTTAAAATTACATCCCCCCTTAATTTCCTTTAAATTTTTTGGTTCCCTCTTTTTATATCCTATATTTACATGTGGCTACATAGAGGAAACTCTAATTCATTTTTCTCTCTTAATTTAAAACTTCAATTCAGTCTCTCTTCCCTTTTACTCGTTAGTGCTGCAAGTTTTCACACCGGTGTCGCCCCTCTCTTCTCTCATCGGTGTTGCAGGTTTGTTTTTACTAGTGGCTTGGTTTCAAAACGTTGATCCAAAGACGATTCAACTTTTTTCTGTTTTATAGGTTCGTAGATCTATGCTAATTTTTCTTGTCATTCACTATTTATCAAACATATATTTGCTCCTAATGTTTCTAAGTTATGTTTATTCTTAAGAAAATTTAATGTATAGTGTTTCTTTGTAGGGATGAAATGATTGCAGATGTTGCTTACGGTAACTCTCAGTTTGTTCAAGATATAATGACAACATTTAATGAAAAGTACTTATTGGATGTTGTGAAATGCAAAAGGGATTTGTGGATTCATTGGGTGTTGATGTATATGGAATGGATGATTTCACAATGACTATTCAAGTGGAAATAAGAGTTTGCAGTATATCTAAAAACGGTTGGATTTTATTTTGGTCAAGTCTATTATTAGAATTTTCGTTTCACTTTTGTTTCTGCATTCATTGTAATTATTTGAGACAACATAATTGATTTATCTACATGTTTAATAAAGTTAAATTAATATGAATCTAATTTTTACTTCTATTCCTTATCTTTTATATTGTATTTGATTGCATCGTGTTTCATTGTACAAGTATGCAACAATTGTAAATAATATGCTTCATACAAATAGGAGAACAAGAAATTGAATTATTATATTTCTAAAAGAAAATTTTTTACCGACGGATATACATCTGTAATAAGTGTCATCAGTGACCCGTCGACAATATCTTACCATTAGTGATCCGTCGATGAAATTGGTCTCGGTAAAGTTTTGATCTTTTTACACAGTTTTGGCTAGTAACCGTGTAAAAAAAGATGACATTTTTATACGGTTTTAACAAACAACCGTGTATAAAGTTCCTATTTTTACACGTTCTGCCTAACAACAGTATAAAATTGGGATTTTTACACGTTTTTTCTCATAGTTTTACACGGTTTAGAACTGTGTAAAGAAGGGTTGAGTTTTTACACGTTTTTGCCAAGCAACCGTGTAAAAATGTCCTATCTTTTTACACGGTTCAGACTAATAACCGTGTAAAATTGAGTTCTTTTTACAAGGTTTTGTCACATTTTTATACGGTTTTGGAATCGTGTAAAAAAGGGGACATTTTTACACGGTTCCAAAACTGTGTAAAACGCCCTTTACAATTGTGTAAAAAGCCCATTTCTGTAGTAGTGATAACAAGGACCTAAAAACATATTAACTAATTACATTACTAAATGAAAAAAATAATTGGCCATTCGTTATATCCTATTGCTTTTGCTTCATCAATTTTTCAAGGTCCAATACAATTGGCTATTGCTATCTCTATATCTCTATTTGATTGACTATTTTCGTGCTTCAACAATTCAACAGATAACAACTTTAAGCTCATGTATTTGTTGTTGTCATATGTTTTTGTTGGATATTTTTATCTATTTTTGCTTATAATGACTATTGTTATTTGCTTATCTATTTTTCGTAATTGCTTTTATTGGCTATTGTTATATATTTTTGCTTCTTCAAATGATCTTGTACTATTGTTTAACGACCGACCTATTGTTCTTATGGGTTATGACGTGTTACATGGTGTTAGCTATATGTATATATAATGTATAGTTGAGGGATCAGTTTTGTCATTTGCTATTAGTTATAGTGGGTTTATAATCTGTGCTTTTTCTCTCTTGTAAAGTATCGACTTCTTTAATCAATAAACTAAAGATGCTCTCTCAAATGGCTTCCTTCTTCATCCACCATATATCAAACTAAAATGGTATCAAAGCTAAGGTAATCAATATATCTCAACCTATCTTCTAGTAATCTTCTGTCATCTCCTGGTCTCTCTCCTCACAAAATCGATTTTTTTTCCTGGTTATATCGCATTCAAAATCAACCTTTTAAACCTAGTTCTTTCTATTTCCCTCTCTCTTTTACCCAAC
This sequence comes from Arctium lappa, assembly GCA_023525745.1. Taxonomy (NCBI): domain Eukaryota; kingdom Viridiplantae; phylum Streptophyta; class Magnoliopsida; order Asterales; family Asteraceae; genus Arctium; species Arctium lappa. Next base: position 33,646,284 of record CM042051.1, read on the forward strand.
ATTCAAACCCTACCTGACTATTCTTAAACAAGTGTTGAACTCGTACCTTGTGTTTTTTTTGTGTTGATACAAACCCTAGTTGCTTGGATTTGAGTTTGAGCACCACATCCACAGATCTACGTTTTCTTTCCTTTTATTTCAACAGTGGCTGGTGAAATTTTCTGCTTGAACCTAAAATAACTTGCTATTTATGACCTCCAATCATCAAGAAATCAACTCAACTCTGGACTACCATTGCTAGTATACTGCAATTTCTTCTTGGGACCATCATTCATTTAATCATGTCTAAATCACTTAGGAATAATTATAGACCCATTTCATGTATATTGGATGGTTCAAACTATGTACTATGGGCTAGACACATGACTAGTCACCTCAAGGCAAAAATGTTGTGGAAATACATATATGGAACAACAATTAAACCGACTCGTATAGCTGGTGAATCTGAACTTGAATTTGCTAAGAGAGAAGAAATTTGGGATTGCAAGAATGGGGAATTGAGTTCCTATTTTTACAACACCACCACTACTGAGATTAGTCAATTGTTTGCTCAACTCGACACAAGAAAGGAGATCTGGGATTTTCTAAAGGCAAGATACACTACTACTGATTTAGCTCACTAGTACCAACTATGGTCAAATCTTCATGGTAAAAGACAACAACCAGCTCAGTCAATTAGTTCTTTTCATTCTGAGGTTAAGGTGATTTGGGACCAGATGGATCTTGCTATGCCATCTCTATGCACTGACTGCTCTAACAAAGTTAATTGCCATCGGTCTCAACAGAAACTTGTCATGTTCCTTATGGCTTTAGATTCACGATACGAGCATGTTCGAGCCTCCCTGCTTCATAGATCGCCTCTACCCACTCTTGATAGTGCCATATCTGAGCTTATTTTTTAAGAGACGAGACTGGGAGGACTGACTCCTTCATCTGAGAGTGTACTCTTCATTCCTAGACACAAAGGAAATCGACGTTTCCAGCACCCGACTCCAGCTTCTCGATCTCCCATTCCTAATGGGAAAGGTGTTGCTGAGTGCTCGTATTGCCACTCCACCTCTCACCTACTGCTTGATTGTCATCTTCGATTCTGCAGGTACTGCAACAAACAACATCCACGCCACTACCAATCTGACTGCTCAAAGAATCCTAATCGCAACCGAGCCAACTCTGGGATTCCTTCCGATCAAGATACTCACGCAACACTTGTAGCAACATCATCATCCACCTCAACCTTTTCTCAAGATGATGTGATTTCCTTATTGAAGCAGGTTCTATCGAGCTCTACACATTCTTTGAGTACTCCTTCAGGTACAACATCTTGGTTATTTGATTCTGGATGTTGTCGTCATATGACACCGCATCATGATATTTTCCCTACTAAATGTATTCAATAATATGTTTTATATATGTCATGTTCTATAAACTTTTAGTCCTAACATCTTATTTAGTGTAGCAAGAAAAAAAGAAAATTCAAATATTTTCATCAATTTTTGACTTCTTCATCTTTCATTGGGATTCCACTACACACCACAATATTATATTTAAGTATTCAAGCACAATTCATGAGCATACACATTATAGATTTCATTCATTATTTATTCTTATTGGATCTTAATAAATCAACTTTTCTTCCATATTTCTACTGATCCTTATTTGTCTTTATGTCTAGAAAACCTTGATAATCTTCTCTATCATTGATCTCTCATTGACTCTCTCGATTACGTTTTTTGTATCAAAACAACACATGCATATTTCTTGTTATGAACTAAGGAAAATCTTACATTTTAAAAAAACATACCAAGCATATATGGTAGATGGTCAAACTCATATCTATATATTAGGACTTCAAAACTATCGTTGTTTTTTTGTACATTATACACTTGGTTGCTAGTTACCTAATAAAGAGTACACAAATCTGAAGTACTCTCTTATATTTATATATATATATATATATATATATATATATTAAAAAAGAATAAGATTTCTTTTCTCCATGAATTATTAACACTTCTTATATTTAATTTTTTTATTAATAAAAAATATCTATTTTATTAATGAAAAATATCTATTGAATTTTCCTGGAGGCAAAAAAAAATGTTAGGAACAGGGTGGATCCCATTACATGTATCAGAATCAGATATAAATGATGAGGGAATAATTACCGACCATGCGGTCCCACTGCATGAGGATTGGCAGTGCAAAGTGTCAAACTATAACAATAAATGGCATTGTTGGAAGTAATGTGATTTCTAAGAGGTGGTGAGAATGAAACAATGGGCTATGGCATCATTGGAAGTAATGCGATTTCTAAGAGGCTGTGAGAATGAAACAGTGGGCTATATCCATTAGACCATTTCATTAATTCTCACCGCGAATCAGGACCCATTTACGTACCTTTCAAAGAGATAGTAAGGACGATCATCACTCTGCAAGCAACCCGCAAAGCGTTGGCCAACTTGGACACAAAAATTGTTTTTCTTCAAATGCATGTGGTAATGATTTCCATTCTGTGAATTTAGTCGGTCAACAAAAAAAAAATATCAAATTCTCTGGTTAATTAATGTTTCCTATTATAAAAGAAATTGTTTTTTTTTTTTTCTTTCCTAATGATTCCATGCATTGAGAACAAGTAGCCAATTTTTATACAACAGAGTGGATTGTATGGATAGAGAACAGTCAATTAGATGAGTTTAATTAATTGAGTAAAGCCAAGTGAGGCAACATCACATGACTTATGCCCCATTTCCCTCTAGTTGCAAATACAAGATATATACTATAAATAAAAGTGAAGACTGCATGCCATCAAATTAAAGCCAGCCTACTTCCTAAACAATTCCTTCATTAAAAAAAACGTCCTTTCTCACTGCAGATACATGGGTGTTTTCCGTGTGCATTCTTTGGTTGCTAATCTGAAACAAATGATCAAACTGCACAACAAACACCAATCAGATGTTCCCAAGGGACATATGGCTGTGTACGTTGGAGAAATACAAAAGAAACGGTTTGTGGTTCCTTTATCTTACTTGGACCAACCATTGTTCCTAGATTTGTTACGTAGGTCAGAAGAAGAATATGGGTTCAACCATCCGATGGGAGGACTTACCATTCCCTGCCATGAAGAAACCTTTGTGAACCTTACTGCTCAATTGCATTCGTAGTTTGGAGACAAAGAATTTGTCATCCTACAAAGTGATCAGCACCACGATTTTGTTCTTTCTTAATATCATTATTTTTTTTTGAACGGAAAGTTAACGCACACACACGTTCCAGCGGTATCGGGTCTCCATTACGGGCAATCCCACTAATCCGTTGCGACCCGGCCCAGCCTTTGGCTGAACCCGACCGGCAGGGTACCATAGACTGGACCACCCGAACCGGTCCGGCCCCGGCCCCGAAGAACCAAACCGTCTGGATATCTCAGGAAAGTGTCGCTCGTGGAAATCGAACCCAGGTAGTGTGGCTTTCACCCCACACCCCCAGGATGTTACCTATCCAACTGAGCTAACCCCCTTTGATTCTTAATATCATTATTTGATTAGGATTATAGCAGGTGTTGCTCTAAACCATGTAAAAAGATACATTCTCATTTTCGATTGTTTTATATTGTTAGAGATTTCTATATTTCGGCTTACCTAATTATGTGGGTATATATAAGATTAGATATATTTGGATTTGAATTAGTCTTTAATCTTTTCCTGTATTTTCTGCATTTTTTGTTTGTTTTTTCCTCATTATGTATTTCCTATATATTCCTTCATTCATTCATTCATCCATTCATCGTATGTTCTCTCATTCTAGAATTAATCAAAAGATAAACAATGTTCGTCTCTTTTCTCTCTTCTACATATTCGATTTATATATATCAGAGCATTATTGTTTCTTATGAGCAAAGATTTGTTGTGATAACTACGGGTTATATATTCTAGAGTAAATTACACTCTGTGGTTTGCTCAAAATCTGGATATGGTCCCTATTTTAAAATAATTACATCAGAGATCCATGTGTTTTTGCATTTCGTTTCACCTCGAGTCTCTACAGAGGAACTCTGTTCCGTGAACTCAAGGGTAGATAAGTCGTAAACCATTTTACTTTTTTGTCTATTTTTATAATAAAAATTAAAGAGATAAAAGAAGCCACCTGCAACACGTCCCCACCTCCGACCTCTTCCGATCGGCAGCCACCTCCGTTCACCTCCCCACCTCCATCCTCTTCCGTTCACGTCCCTCACATGCGACATAAAAGAACCCACCTGCAACACACATCGATCACAAACCCATAGATGACGTCCCATGGCCTCCTTCACCGTCGACGTCCCCTCCCATCTCTATCACTACTAGAAAAATGTGAAATACCGACGGCAAAAAACAGTCGGTATTTACCGACGGTCTACCAACGGTATCTTTTTAATTTTATTTTTTATTTATTTTTAATAAGTCGTCGGAAAACCGTCGGAAAAATTAGTGAAATACCGACGGCTTACCGACGGTTGTTTTTTTCATTTTATTTTATATTTATTTTTAATAAGTAAATACCGTCGGAAAACGGTCAGTAACTGGAACCGTCGGTAAGTTGTCGGTAGTTGTCGTCGGAAAACCGTCGCTGAATATTACCGACCAACTTTTTACCAACGATCATTCCCGTCACAAAACCGTCGCTAAAGCCTTTTTCCGACGGTTTACCGACTGTTTCAGCCGTCGGTAATACGATTTATTTTAGTAGTGTATACACCAAGCTAGCTAGAGTCTTGATTGCAGCCTCATTCCCAAATCTACACAACGTTTTCGTCACCATCACTTATCAGTAAGTTGTCGGTCATCGATATGAGTATCGATTTTCTTAGTGACAGGTAATGGTGGCATGATTTGATGCATGAACTTGGTCGATTGAAGACTGTATCAATAGAAATTAGGTGGTGAGAAACATGAATTTAAGCGGACGATGTGCTCATATCTGGTTTGCCTGAGATGTGACCAGACCGATGGGTTACACAGGACTAGACGAACTCAGATGAAATTATCGTAGAAAAAATTGCATATATATATATATATATATATAAATATATATATTCAGTATTATATGTATATATGTATATATGTAGTGATATGTGTTGATGGAGAAAAAAGTGTTGTATGTGCATATATATATATATATATATATATATGTGTGTGTGTGTGTGTGTATTCATATTTGTTGGTCCCAAATAGTAGTAAATAAATAAGATAAGTATTGTAGAAGGGGGGGGTGAATACAATACACACAGTATTTTACTTAATTTAATTCTTATTGATTTGAAATCAAGAATTACACATAGAAACTTTTGATTGTTGCAGAAGAAAAAAAGATGAATTTGCTCAAACAATCTTACACTAGGAGAAATGAAGAACAATTGTAAAACATTTAGAAAACAATAAGAACTTCGTAGAGAGAAAATGCTAGCGCACTAAGAGAGTTGGTTCAACTGGTTATCTTGCATGTTGAAGCATCCATTATATTTATAGTGCCTCATTCATTTAATGCATGGGACACCTGTTGAGCAAGGGATGGACACAGGTCTTCTGCATAGTACATATCTTTTGTCTTGAGGTGTTTTGTCATGAAGTGTTGATCTGTAGAGAATGGTGTAGACCTTTCCTCAAAAGAGTGTAGGAGACAAAGCTCACTTTTCTGATCTTCAGATGAGGTCCACGTCAATGCAAGATATCACAAATATACTTTCTCAGAAAAGTACAATGTGTTTGTGCCGATGATATTTTCCCACCAAAACTTATCAAAGACAAGTTTGGTGAATTGAGAGACAAGTCGGCACAGATCACCACATACATCTTCGGGCTCCTGAAGATGTGAGGAATCTTCGGGCTCCTGAAGATGTGAGAATGGCACCATCATGGCCGATGGTGTTGATCATATAAGCATTCTTGGCTTTAGGCTGAGAAGTCCATCTTTAATCCGCTTTGAGACATATACTTCTTCTTTGTCTTTTTTGGCTGATGTTCGACTTCACCGAACATTTGTATTGAAACCAAGCTGCTAAAAGAACCTCAAAATATTCCAAGTATGATGATACAAAATGGAAGATCGGGAGGTCATCCTCAAATCTTCAGATGACCCAACAATCTCCCCCTATTTGAGGATGACATCCATACTTAAGAATAAAACAAAGAGTATACTAAATAATTCATTTTTACCTATATTTACTCTTTTTGGTTTTTTTTTCACATAGTCCATTCTTTTTGTTCTTTTCGTTTTTTTTAAATATATCCGACATTTACAAATGAATAGAAAAATTGGGTATAACTATACAAACGAATAAATAAATACAATGAATAAAGAATGAGAAAGTAAATATATACAAAACTACAAAAGATAGTAGTCGGAATTGATTGAACTTGAGTGGTTGGCTCTCCATCAATTCATACTCCCCCTCAACTAATGTCAGGTGGCTTTGATCACACAGTCTATTGCAAAATTAGTTTTAGCAGAGTTTAAGCCTGAGTGGTAAGTTGCTCCCTCTTAACTCATCCTCCGAACCTGCTCATGGAAAGGCAAATTCATCCTTGGATCGTGCAGAATCATCGGGACTGAGAATCACGGGTGATAGGTTGTGAGGTGGAGAAGAGGCACCTTGGATAGGGGAGGACTCCAAGTCATCCTTATCAACCAAGGAAAAGGTTGACGAGGGAATAATAGAGGTCCCTAATTTTACAATTGTATCCTTTTGTGAGGATACAAAGGAGGTGGCTTTGCGTTTAGCAGAGTCCCAGGGCCAGATGGGAAAATTTCAACACCCACCAATTAGAAAAACCGGTGGGTGGAGTAGGTGGCTTGGCCCTTGAAACCTTCCTCAACCTCTTGAGAGGAGAGGGAGGAGAAGAAGGTGAGTGCCTCCGCTTTAAAGAGAGATGTGTGACCGGGGCAACAACCAAAGGTTCTTTCGGCTGTATGGTCATCTTAGCAATTGCAGAGGTGCCAGAAGCTTTTGAGTTATTTTTTTCGGCTTCACTGGGATGGGGCAGATAGAGCCACTATAGATGAGGGAGCCTTGGACATCGGAGTGTAGAGAGCATCAACCCATTGTAGATCGGAAGAATTTATGAAGGAAATCATACCTGGGCTGAGAGCTCGAATGGTGGATAGAGAGCCCTTGTTGAGAGAAGTCTTCTTGACCTTCTAAGTGTTGGTAGGAGAGTCATCACCAAATCAATTTGTAACACAACTATTTTTCTCCCCCTATTTGATGATGACACCAACACATAGAAAAAAATTGACACAGACACTCAGAAAAATTACAAGACAAGAAGAACTCATAAATTCAGTGGCCCATTTTTTTAGGCTCCGAAGTTTTTTTTTGTTAGAAAGGAAAAAAACGAGAAGAGAGGTAGGAGATGAGAGTTGAGGGTTGAGAGTGCGTTGAAAGAGTTGTGAGATTCGAAGTGGGAAAAAAGTAAGGATGGGGTAAATAAAGGAGGAGAGGAAATGGGAGGGAAGAGTGTAGGGAGAGGGAAGGGTGAGAGGTGTTGAAGATTTGGAAGTGGAAAAAAAATTGAGGAGGATGGGAGTGACGTAAAAAATGGGAGGGAGGAGTGTAGTGTGGGTTATTGGGAGATGTGTGAGTGTGGGTGTGGTGGAGGTGATGGTGAGAAAAAGAAAAGGAGTTGTGGGTTGTTTTGTTTTTTTTTTAATTTTTTTTAAATGTCGGCTGCCGATTTTTCATTGGAGTTTTCATAAGAGAGAGGATGTCATTGGAGTTTTCATAGGAGAGTAATTTAAAAAAAATCTTTAGGAGATCACAAAAATAGTTGATTTATAAAGATCTCTTCAGAAATTTGTTTTACTTGTACACTCAAAGAAAAAATGTAAGCTCTCTCATCATGCTCATCTCATATCAAAATTATGAGAGAGGCAAACTCCCGACAAAGAGATTCATCGATAGCACAAATGATGATGTCATCTACACAGATTTGAACAAGAATGATATTACCTGTTGTGTTCTTGAGGAAGAAGATGTTGTCGACTTTACTTTGAGAGTATTTGTCTTCTAGCAGAAAACTTGACAAAGTATCATACCAGGTTTGGGGAGCCTGTTTGAAGACATATAGAGCTTTATCCAATTTATACACATAGTCAGGATGTGAAGGATCTTCAAACCCATGTGGTTGTTTCACATAGACTTCTTATGAAAAGAGAGATGGAAGATCGACAGGAGTAGGTGAAGATGGAATGTATGGTTGAGAAAGTGGGATGATTTGTGGTGAAGTTTGAGGTTGAGACGAGAATGAGAGATCAGTAGGAATGATGGAGGAAGGACATGTGATATGATGATAAATGGGAAATAATAGGATAGGAGGAATCTTGATCTTCATAGATGACTTTCTGAAGATCAGTGATTGAAGATTAGAAGATAGGTAAGTCACCATTTTGATGAGTTATCTCTGAGGTGAAAGGAACATATGGTTTTGAGTTAGATGAAGGATTTTGAGAATCTTCACCTGCACATGATGAAATCCAACAATCATCATCAGCACATGAAGAGATGATGACTTAAGATCATCAAGCTTCACATGAGTAGATGCATTTTCTCCTAAGATTGTAGACTCGGTAGGATTTAGAAGAGAGAGAATATCCTATGAAGATTCCTTCATAAGATTTGTTGATGCTCAAACACCTGCAATCACAGAGAAATCGTTTCTTTGGTACCCATTTGGAAATGGGTCCTTTTTGAATTAGAAGAAGATGGAGAATCCTTGGAAGTATTTCTGTCGATTCTTTCCACAAGGACAATCCTTAGCAAGATGAAAGGTATTACCACAGTTATAGCACTTTCTATATATAAAAACCTTTTTGGAGCTTTGATCAGCTTCCTTGTGATGACCCGTCACATTGACTTTTATGGATTTTGAAGATAGAGAAGAGTCAAGAGGCTTGGGACCCAAGATATCTTTACCAGAGTTAGCTAAAGGAATAGAAGAGGGTACCTTGGAATCTAGCTTTTTCATCATCACAGATCTGGGGATAGGAAGAGAGAAGGATTTCTTGGAGTCTTTCTTGGGAAACTTCCTTTTGGGAGGAAGATTGACAACTGATTTTCCCTTTTTAAAGGAAGAGAATTTCCTTGAAGATGACTGAGGATCTTTGGTTGGAATTTTGGAGGGTTTGGATTTTGAAGAGGAAGCCTCATTGATTTTCAAGGATGTCATAGACTCAAGAATAGGTTTAGGAGGGTCATTTGAGTCTTGAGCTTCCTCACTTTCAAGAGGTGAGCCAATACTCTTGTCTTTGATGAACATTCCAAACTTGAGATTTTCAGAAAGATCAAAAGAGTCTAAAGGTTCAGAGATGTTAGAGTTCTCTTCAGAAGATTCATAGAATGAAGGAAGAGAGAAAGGAGCATGGGTGTCAAAAGGAGGTTCAAGATCAGATTTCCCAAAGCCTAGTCCAGACTTGTCATCACAAGACATTTGATCTTGAAAAATCCTTTCTAAATTTTTGGAGGAACTTGTCCACCTTTTCATAATTTTTTTGCTCTCCTTTAAAAACCTTTTAAGAAGTTTATTTTTCTCTTTGGCAAGAGTGAAATTTATGTTTTTCAAATCTTCAATCTCAACCTTGACTTTGTCAAAATGTTTCAGTTGAGAAAGAAAAATTTGAAGTTGATAAGAGAGAGATTTTATCTGAGCATTTGCCTTTTTCTTTGCATCTTTGGCTTCATAGAAGTCAAAGGTCAAAGAGTCAAAGGCTTCAATCTTCTCAGCATCATAGAGAGAGAGAAAAAAGGATGTACCTAGGTAGATGAGGTAGAGCACTCAGCAGACACAAAGGCCATAGAGGAGGATTGAGCTTCACTGTCATCAACATCATCTATTTTAGCCATGAAACAAAGGTTGGCCATTTCTTTGTCACTTTCAGAAGTGGGTTCATCTGCCCAATCATGTGTTTCAGTCATTTGACCTTTTCCCTTTTTGAGCAAGGTTTTATTTCTCTCATTCTCTCTCTTATATTTTGCCTTGTATTTCTCAGCACGGTCAGAGTTTGAAGGGACATACATATTTGACTTTTGAAAAGAAGGTTGGTAGGAATAAGATTTGGTTCTGACAGACCTAGAGTACAATTATAGGAGGGTAGTCTGGATTTATCAGATGACCTGCTTTTGCACTCAGAAGCAAAGTGTCCCTTCCTCCCACACCTGTAACATTCCTCATTTGATTTGTCAGAGGTAGTGGTTTTAGAAAAAGTAGAAGATAATTTTCTTGAAAACATGGATTTTCCAGAAGAGAATTGAGGGTTACTGGAAGTTTCCTCACCTTCATCATCAGCCTCACTAAGGTAGGCTTCTGAAGGATCATTAGGGTACTCTTGACTATCACGTTCAGAATCGGAGGGATAGATGATTCTAGGAACACACACAGAGTTTTTGGAAGAATCACTGACAAGAGCTAGAGAAGAGCTTTTAATGTCTTTTGTGATAGACTTCTTAAGCAGTTTAGTAGGCTCACAGTTGAAGAGAGTGCCATACAAAGCAGTGAGATGCATAGAGTCAAGATCCTTGGTAGACTTGATACAAGTACAGACATTTTCCCAAAACTCAGGAAGACAGTCCATGAACTTGCACAAGACTTCCTCATTGTCATAAATGTGACCCACAAGTTTAAGATCATCGAGAATACCGTTTAAACAGTTATAGTAGTCTGAGAGAGATTCCCCCTTTTCATAAGAAAAGAGTTCATACTTTCTTACAAGATCAATCTTTCTGCTCTTTTTCACCTCAGACATACCTTCATAAAGAACACATAGAGTAGACCACATTTCTTTAGCAGAAGAAAAATTAACAAGAGAGTGATAGACCTCATCAGGTAGAGAAAAGGCAATGATGGCTCTTACTTTAGTATCAAGAGCTATAAGACGTCTGTCTTCATCATTATATTTACTGGGGTCCTTTACAATGTATCTCCTGGTAGCTGGAGTTCTTTCTTCCTCAGAAGAGTCCTCATCAGCTTTTGCCTTCTCAGCCTTTTTAGTATTGAACTGGTCCCAAACTCTAGAAATAAAAGGACCTTCATATAAAACAGTAGGATATTTGTTGTCAACTCCTTCTAAGAAGAGTATCATACGACTTTTCCACAGGAAGAAGTTATTAGGGTTGAACTTTGGTGGTTTGGCTATAGAGCCATTGTCGTATGATACAACAGTGGTGTTTTGAGAAGAAACATTGTTCAAAGAAGAAGAAGAAGAGGATGCCATTGCGGATCTAGCTTATTAAGTTAAACTAAACCGCTCTCATACCACTTGTTGGTCCCAAATAACAGTAAATAAATAAGATAAGTATTGTAGAAGGGAGAGGTGAATACAATACACATAGTTTTTCACTTAATTTAATTCTTATTGATTTGAAATCAAGAATTACACATAGAAACTTTTGATTGTTGCGGAAGAGAATAGATGAATCTGCTCAAACAATCTAACACTAAGAGAAATGAAGAAAACACTTAGAAAACAATAAGAACTTTGTAGAGAGAAAATGCGCTGGTTCAATTGGTTATCTTGCATGTTGAAACATCCATCATATTTATAGTGCTGAGTGCATCATCCATTTAATGCATGGGACACCTGTTGAGCAAGGGATGGACACAGGTCTTCTGCACGGTACATGATGTACCTTTTGTCTTAAGGTGTTTTGTCATGAAGTGTTGACTTGCAAAGGATGGTGTAGACCTTTCCTCAAAAGAGTGTATGAGACAAAGCTCACTTTTCTGATCTTCAACTGAGGTCCACGTCAATGCAAGATATCACAAATATACTTTCTCAGAAAAGTACAATGTGTTTGTGCCGATGATATTTTCCCACCAAAACTTATCAAAGACAAGTGTGGTGAATTGAGAGACAAGTCGGCACAGATCACCACATGCATCTTCAGGATCCTGAAGATGTGAGGAATATTCGGGCACCTGAAGATGTGAGGAATCTTCGGGCTCCTGAAGATGTGAGAACGGCACCATCCTGGCCGATTGTGTTGATCACATAGGCGTGCTTGGCTTTAGGCTGAGAAGTCCATCTTCAATCCGCTTTGAGAGATATACTTCTTCTTTGTTTTTTCGGCTAATCTTCGGCTTCACCGAACATTTGTATAGAAACCATGCTGCTAAAAGAACCTCAAAATATTCTAAGTATGATGATACAAAATGGAAAATCGGAAGGTCATCTTCAAATCTTAAGATGACCCAACAATATTTGGGTTTATATATTCAGTTATATATATATATATATATATATATATATATATATATATATATGTGTGTGTGTGTGTGTGTGTGTGTATGTGTGTGTGTATATATATATATAGGGGGGCCTTCATGGGAGAACTGAGTTATTTGTGATAATTGTGAGATCCAATCTCAACCACAAATTAGATGATAAATTAGGAAATTATTAATTTTGGTAATTTGGTAATTTTTGATTTAAAATTTTAATTAAAGGGTATTTTAGGTATTTAAAAAATCTTCTCTCTCCTCTCTCTCCTCTCCAGTCCTGTCAGGATCGAATTTTCAACAAGAATTAATTTTCAGAAACAATATCAAAGAAGTTTGCGGAATAACACTTTGATATTCAATAAAACAGTAAATCAAAACAGTAAATATGAATAACAAACTGTAAACTTGTATTGAATGATTGAAATCACAAGATTACACACTCAACCTCAATCTTGAAGAACAAACTCTTTCAAGACGAATTCTACTTCTCTAGAATTAGGATCTATGCCTTGAGGTTGATTTTTCTATAGAACTTTTAATGAATGCTTAATTTAAACTATTCTATACATTCTATACATATATTAATCAAAAGATAATTACAAGAAATAAAAATATCTTCAGTATATCTTCCATGTATATCTCTAAGCCTTCCATAATCTTCAGTCCATCCAGCTGTTATCCTTTCATGTGAATCTCCATCTTATAAGCAGTATTAATCTTCAGCAACATTAATCTCTTCTAGCAGCATTAACTACTAAGCAGCACTAACTACTAGCAGTACTAACTAGCTAAGCAGTACTAACTTTGTTCAAGCAGCACTAACTTTGACTAGCAGTATTAATTCTACTAGCAGTAGTAATACTCAGCAGTACTAACCTTGAAGTCTTCTAGCAGTAGTAACTCTGAACCAGCAGCATTAACCATACTTAAGCTTTTTTTCAGTTCCCAACAATCTCCCCCTAACTTGACTTTTAGGAAAAGAAGTCAAGTTCTTCAGATGCTCCCAAAATCTTCATTGATCTACTCCAATGTTAGGATCCAGTCCCATACTCTGATTGATAGTTCTCTGAATTAGGTACTTTGCCATTTCTGAGTTTGGTATACAACCCAACTTCTTATTCAACATGGCATGAAGCTTTATATTTGTGTGATTGTAGACCCTATCCACCAAGTAGTACTCCATGTGAAAAGTATCCAATGCTAGTTCATAGACTCCACTCCTTTCATAGAGAGTCCATCCTCTAACAGTTTTGAACACATCTCTGATTAAGTGCTTCACTGCTTCTGGATTGAATAACATGCACAAGTATTCCATGACCAGCTTCACTATAGGTAACCCTGGAGCTGTCAACTGATCTGCATAAACTTTCATCCCCACTTCAAACATTTCTTCCAAATCAGATCTTGAACACTCTCTGACAATTTTGTTCCAAGTGCTGTAGACTTCATACTTCTCATCCTTTCTTTTCAATCTGATGTACTCTTTGCCATCCACCTCCATAGTATCCCAGTAGATAACTTCAGGAGGTTTAAATCCAACAGGTTCAGCTGAAATAGGCTTTGGAATTTTATCCATTACCACCATGTACATGTTTACATCAGAACTCTGTGGTACTTCCTAAGATTTAGCTTCATTCTGAGGTGCCTCTTCTTCTTCAGCATCCTTTTGCTCTTCTTCTACTATAGGCTTCTTTACGCTCTTCTTTCTTTTAGCCATCATTTTGGTTCTTTTCAGAGTCTTTTGAACTTGCCCTAAAGTAGATTCCTTCTTCTTTTCTTCCTTGTTCTCTGCCTTTTCTTTGATAGGAGTTTCCTCTTCACTTTCAGGGAATGGTTGATTGATATTCACATCATGTCTCTCCTTGGCCTTCTTTTCAAACTCCATTCTATCCTTTTCGTTACTCTTCAGCTTCCCCATTTCTTTTTCATAAAGATCCTTGATTTGATCAAAAGTCATCTGCACAAACATTTCTTTCTTTACCCCAATTGCACTCCTCAAGAAAGTTATCATTTTGTTTCTTTCCTGAGTTGCAAGGTAAGTTTGTGAAGGTTTTCTCTTCTTAGAACTTGATTTGGTTATCATAGCCTTTCTCAAGCTTATTGCCCTTTGCTTAGCTTTCTCTGTTTCAAGCCCTTTCTGATAAGCTTCATTTAATTCATTTGCAAGTGCTCTGGCTATTTCTCTGTCTTTCTCCACTTGCTCTTTCTCTGCTTGATCTAATTCTTCTTGCATTTTCTTGGCTAATGCTTCATCTGATTCAACCATCTTTTGCCTTTTAGTTGGTTGATCAGCTTCTATTATTTTCTCTTTTCCTTTTCTTTTTGCATCTTCAGCCATTTCTTTCTTTTCTGTTCCTTTTGCTCCCCCTTCATTTATAACCACTCCCTTTGTTTTGGGAGTGTCATTCTTTGCTTTGATGAGCATTTCTGCTACTTCAATCTCTGTTGGTGATAACTCTGTTACTGCTGCTTGTGAAGTTTCAGCAGCACTAACACAGGTAGCAGCAGTAATACTTCCAGCAGCACTAACCCTGTCAGCAGTACTAACAGTTTTAGTGCTTCTAGGCACCCACATTTTAATACTTTCTTTTAAAATATTTTTCTTCATGAGGCCTTTACTTTCACCATGTTTCTTTCCAGCCTTCCTATAACCAACAGGTTTTTGCACAAATGTTTGAAAGGTCATCTGTTGATTAATAGGGTTAAAGAAGCAATATTTAGCCAAATGATTTAACTTGCCACATATGAAACAAGGTTTTGGTCTATTGATTTTACTCAGATCAACTCCTTGCTTCTGAGCCCATTGATTATTCCAGTTTCTTTGATTTCCTCTTTTTAAACCAGAATTTAGGCTCTTGGCTTTACTGCAAGCACACTGTTTACAAGATCCAGGATTCACAACCGTGGTTTGTTTGTAATGGACCTTGTTATCCTTTCCTTTGGTCTTCTCTATCTCCTTGGACTTGACCCAGATTTTCCCACATCCCTCATTGGTGATAATGTTGTTTTCTAATGGGATCTCTTTACTAACATCATTATCCCTATACTCACTGGCTTCTTTCTCAGTCAAATCCTTAATTACTACCTCATCCAAAGGATCTATCTTAAAAGCTTTCTCAGATAAGTCCTTTTTCTCCTTGGTTTCTAACAAGTCTGAAGTAGGAGAGATATAGTTGTTGTTGTAAGGAGGAGGTGTATTGTTGTATCCAATACCAGGCTTCATCTTATCATGAATCTGAGCCTTTAGAAGAGAATCCATTGCTTTTGAAGCATATGAAAACTTTTCTATGTCAAGTTTAACTTTTGACAGTTCCTCTTTCAGCCTATCACTCTCTTCTAAGGATTTAGACAGTTTGGTCTCTAACTCATTCTTTTCCCACTTCCAATAGTTTGTGTCATAAGAGTGTTGAAGTTCATTAGCTTGAAAGCCTTTGATTTGCTCTTCAAATCTCTCTACTATCAACACATAATCTCTTCTGTCCTTTTCTAATCTTTTGAGGTCATCACACATACTTTGATTGTGATCCCTGTATCTTTTGACAGTGTCTATGCAAGATTTAGTGCAAAGATTAGAAATTACCTCAGAGGGGAGATCAGACACTTCTGCCATAAGAGCTTGATTCTGAATGGCTTCCTCAGCTTGATCACTCCAGTCAAATCCCATTCCTTGTTGAGAAACAAGGGCTTGAGCAGGATTCTTGTTCTGATTGTAGCCTCCATTCTGAGCTTGTTGGTGGTTGTTGTTTGGAACAACACTCCTGCATTCTCTAGCAAAGTGTCCTTTCGTGTGACACTTATAGCATTCCACCTTAGTTTTGTCAAACCCAGCTCCATCTTCTCTTCTTTGAGAGAAGTTATTCCTTCCTGTTATTTTAATAAACTTCTTCACCTTCATGGATAACATGGCCATCTGCCATTTAATATCCATCTCCTCCAGGTCATCAGGGTGAAGTTGATCCAGATCATCATTAATCAATGAATTGTTGCTATGACTGGACAAAAAGGCTTCAAAGATAGTTTCAGTGCCTTTTTCTGGATTTACTCCACTGGCAGTACTAACTGCTTCAGGGTTGGCAGTAGTATCAGTGGATGCTGAAAGAAGTGCAGCATTGTGGATATAACCAGTGGGCTTCTTCTTGGTTTCTACCTCAGTTTCAAAAACTCTTAGATCATTGTATAGATCATCAAGTTCTTTCTCTTCCAGATTGTCACTCTGTCTATATGAGACAGTGTACATAGTCCATTCGTCCCCAAGAGATCTTAGGAACTTTCTGTTGATGTCATCTTGTTCCATCTTCACTCCTACAGTAGCCAGTTCACCAATGAGCTTGTTGAACCTATCAAAAGTTTGAGTCATAGACTCATTCTTTGAGGAAGTGAAGTTCTCATATTGCTGCTTTAGAACATCTCTTTGATTTCTTTTGATGCTCTTAGTTCCAGCAAATCTTTTCTCTAGAGCATTGCAGAGAATCTGAGCATCAGTGCAGTTGCAAAATTGATGCTGATATTCATTGGGGATGTCCAAGAGCAGAGTGCTCAAGGCCTTCATCTCTGTCTGTCTGATCTTCCTTTCACCATCTGTCTTTGGTGGAGGTCTTTTCCCATCTGGTCCTATCCTTCCAGCTTCAGAAGGACCATTCTTAATGATATCTCACATTGAGTAGTCAGTGAGAAGAATATATTGTCTGATTCTGATCTTCCACATGTCAAACTCACTGGGTTTGAGCATTGGAACCTTAGAGACCAAAGTACTGCTTGATTCTGTAAGATTTTCCATGATGAATAGATGTTTCTGAGAGAGTTTGGCTCTGATACCACTTGTCAGGATCGAATTTTCAACAAAAATTAATTCTCAGAAACAATATCAAAGAAGTTTGCGGAATAACACTTTGATATTCAATAAAACAGTAAATCAAAATAGTAAATATGAATAACAAACTGTAAACTTGTATTGAATGATTGAAATCACAAGATTACACACTCAACCTCAATCTTGAAGAACAGACTCTTTCAAGACGAATTCTACTTCTCTAGAATTAGGATCTATGCCTTGAGGTTGATTTTTCTATAGAACTTTTAATGAATGATTAATTTAAACTATTCTATACATTCTATACATATACTAATCAAAAGATAATTACAAGAAATAAAAATATCTTCAGTATATCTTCCATGTATATCTCTAAGTCTTCCATAATCTTCAGTCCATCCAGCTGTTATCCTTTCATGCGAATCTCCATCTTATAAGCAGTATTAATCTTCAGCAGCATTAATCTCTTCTAGCAGCATTAACTACTAAGCAGCACTAACTACTAGCAGTACTAACTAGCTAAGCAGTACTAACTTTGTTCATGCAGCACTAACTTTGACTAGCAGTATTAATTCTACTAGCAGTAGTAATACTCAGCAGTACTAACCTTGAAGTCTTCTAGCAGTAGTAACTCTGAACCAACAGCATTAACCATACTTAAGTTTTTCTTCAGTTCCCAACAAGTCCGGTGAGCGTTATTCCGGTGAAATACACTAGGGTACACATTGTGATACAAAATACATTGTGATACCCACTGTGATAAAAATATACTATGATATCTACATGATACAAAATGCAATACATAAAGACCATGCCAGTTGTGATATAAAATACAATGTGATACCCAAAATAAATACAAAACCTAATGTGATACCCACTATGATACCACTGTGATACCTATTATGATACCTCTGTGATACCCAAAAGAAATTTGTTTTTGACAGATGAAGGAACTTGAATCGAAGAAATTGTATAATACAGACACCACCGTTGATTACCATTGTGATACACAGTGATTATCATTGTATTACAGTGTGATTACCATTGTGTTACATTGTGATTACTACTGTGATACACTCAAAATAATAAGGATTTTGAATGTTGAGACTAGACCCATCTATGTCGAAACAACAAATCTCATTCTCTTCTCGTCGATGAAACTCCATATCCCACTTTATTCTCATCGACACGTTGCTGGATGACATGTAGGTCTCCGTCGGGATAGAACTCCGTCAATAGACACAACCACTTTGCGAGGTATACGTAGTCGATGTCTCTGGCACCTAGACGGTGGAGGAAGCAGATGCCGACGAGGGAACCATGAACGGCGTAGTCGAGGTATATGTAGCCGATGTTACCGCCTGATTAAGATCTGGAACCATGAACGGCGTCCCAGCACGGATCTCCGAAAGTAGAATGGGGTTTGGTAGCGGCAGAGGAGCGGAGGAGGTAGCGGCGAGCGGAGGAGGTAGCGGTGATGGTCAAGGTGGTTACAGATCTGGAGCCTACGATTGAGGGAGAAGGAAAGAGATACGCTTTTTTTAGGGATGATTGAGATATGGAAAGATATAGAGAGATTTATGAGTTGTCAAACATATAAATTACCAAGTTACCCTTTCATATTTAATTAATAATAAAATTAATTTATTTAAATAAGTGGTTCACATTGGATCTCACGGTTACCACAAAATAGTCAGTTCTCATTTGATTACGCCCCTATATATATATATTCAGTTATATATATATATATATATATATATATATATATATATATATATATATATATATATATATAGTGTGTGTGTGTGTATAGAGGGATAATCATTTAGAAACCTTTTAAAGGTTACAAACTATACAAACCTATCTAGGTCATCCAAATCATTGATCAACGGTTGAGGAATTTTAGGATTTAAATTAATTAAGAAAATAGGGAGAAAATAGGGAAAGGGTAGTTTAGGAATAGTTTTAGGTATTTTAAATTTAAATTTTATTAATTAATTTTAATTATCTAATTATGGTTATAAAGTATCCTTAATTTTCTCCATATTTAACCCAATCTTTCTCTCTCTCTTTCTCCTTCTATCTCAAAAAAAATTATGGCCACCACCACCATCATCTTCACCGTCATCACTATGCCGACGACCGAGAACCACTGCGGTTCTCCACTACTCCATCTGACGACTGTCGTGCGCCGCCACCTCTTTCGCCACCCCACGTATCGTGACCTTCTCCCTCGAATCTCCGACGAGTTTATGAATTTTCAGGTTCATACAATGTTTGTTCGAGTTTTATAAACTGTTTTTTTTTCTAGTTTCATAAACGGTTTCATATATTTTCGTAAACAGATTCATATATTTTTCTCCCATATGAATAATCATATTTTTAAGTTTCATATATTTTT
The DNA here is from genome assembly GCA_023525745.1 of Arctium lappa. Lineage (NCBI taxonomy): Eukaryota > Viridiplantae > Streptophyta > Magnoliopsida > Asterales > Asteraceae > Arctium > Arctium lappa. Next base: position 33,665,740 of record CM042051.1, read on the forward strand.
CTCTCATATGAATATTCAGAGTTTTTCAAAATAATCATATATTTTTTAAGTTTCATATATTTTTCTCCTATATGAATAATAAGTTTTTTAAGTTTCATACATTTTATCCAATATGAATAATTCGTGAAAATTTCAAAAAAAAACATTTTATGAAACAAAAAAACTTGAAACTTTCGAAAAAAACAATTTATATATGAAAGTCAAAACACTTATGAAACTCGCCAGAGTGGAAGGAGGTCACCGGAATTGGGAGGACGTCACTGGAAGTGGATGGTGACGGTGGATCGTGAGTGTGTGTGTGTGTGTGTGAGAGAGAGAGAGGGGGGGGAGATAATTAAGGAAGAGATAATAATGAAAGTTAATTTTTTCCTAAAAATACGAAATTTGTAAAAAGACATAAATGCCCTGGTTTGTATTGTCTGTAACCTTTAAAAGGTTTGCAAATGAAGGGTAATATGGGCATTTCATAATTCACGTCTATTTAATGTATTTTCATATTTCAAAAAGTTATTAATATGGTAGTTATCTAAATATTAAATATAATATTTAATATTTAATCTATTTTCATATTTCAAGGAGTTATTAATATGGTAGTTATCTAAATATTTAATATAATATTTAATATTTAATGTATTTTCATATTTCAATTGTGCATATATGCATGTCTACATGTCAGTGTGTATCTCAACCAATGCAGAATAGATCAGATGATATGCACATATACAACATGTACATATTCACAATACTCAATGTGCACATATGCATATTAGATACCAGTGTGCAGATATGCATATGCTCAGTGTGCAGATATGCATATGCTCAATGTGCACATATGCATATTTGATATCAGTGTGCATATATGCATATAATATTTCAGCAAACATATGCATATATGCACTGTATGCAACTGTGCACATATGCACTATCCTGAAAATCGATTTCTTCAAATCCTGAAAATAGTTTTAACCAACTTTCCGGTCAAATTCTGGAGACCCCTATCTTGGTTCAGTTCAACTCTACTTCATTTTCCGGTAACGTTGATTTATGCGGCGATATGTTTAACCTCCCATGCATTATTTCTCCGTTTCCCTCTTTTTCTTCGGCGAACCCAACCCCACCAACCACCCCCGCCAAGAAATCGAACCATCGCCGGAAAATCAAGATTCTCATAATCGCCGTTTCCGTTGGTGGGTTTTTGCTATTATGCATCTTGGTTGCATTGTTAACGATTTGTTTAAAAAGAAAAAAAGACGCCGACGGTGGGTGTGAAAGGCGCTGAAGCAGTTCCGGCGGCGTGTGGTGGCGGCGGAGTTGCGACGAGTGGTTGTGGGAAGAATGGTGGAGGTGGGTTTTCAAGTGAAGGTGATGACGGCGGTGGGATTGGGAAGTTGGTGTTTTTTATGAGATGAAATCCCTAATTATTTGGGTTTTTAATTTGGTAGGCCCATGTTCCCCAAATTAAAAGGAATTATATTTTGACCGAAATACCCCTGTGCATACATGCATTGTATTTTTTTCAACTGTTTTTAATATTTTAATTTAATAAAAAAAATCAGTTAATTGTGGACCATTGATCTCATCAATCTACGGTTGAGATTGGTTAGCATGGTTAACCAATGTCGTGGTTAGCAAATGAATGGGCCTCTATATGCTTATTGTTTATATATATATTGCAGGTTCCTTTTCAAAAAAATTTGCAGGTCAAAAGAGATGGGAGGAAATGGGTTAGTGTAACACCCCGAATTTTGGTTTTTGGTCAGATCTGAAGAAGGCAGAAGTCAGTGCTTGGCGTGTGTCACGACTTGGGTTGGGCCGCACCATAAGTCGCACAGTGCACTGTCCGTTTGAGGATTCCAGAGGTTGGCGCGTGTCACGGCGCGGGTTGGGTCGCGCCATAAGCCACGCGGAGGCCCTAAACGGGTTAAATGGGATTTTATCCCCAAATTCATTCTTTCTCCTTATTCACTCCCTAGTTTCTCTCCCAAACTTCTCCCTCTTCATTTATTTCAACTTAGGGTTTCCTCAACCCTCCATCTACTTCATTTATTGCTTGGATCTAAGAGTTTCATCCAAGGGATTCGAGTTTAGGAAGCTTCAACCACCATCTCCATCTTCATCTTCTCCAAAGATAAAAAATCTAGGTTTTGAGTTTTCTTCAAAAACCCACTTGGTGAGTTCCTACTATCTTTTACTAAACTTTATACATGTCAAAACTTACATTTTGAACTCCTACATATCTCCTTGGTTTTGGATTTAAGTTTATCACATTTTTTAACTAACTTGATATTTTGGGAGATTTTAGGGTTCCCAATCATTTTCAACCAAAACAAAGGGTTCCATCTTATATGAAATAAAATGGAGTATTACTTGCATATTTATGTGAGTTACTCGAAGGAATGTATATAATCTCACTTTATGATTTTCATTCTTATCAGCAGTTAAACTTGGAAATGCTTATTTTGACGTAAATGTTATTGGAAGCTACGTGTTTAGCTTTGGTTTGTCACAAATGAAATTGTGACAAGTCTAGACTAGTACTAGTGGATCCCTAGGTATTGGGTCGGCTTATATTTTTGTGATGTTTTTCCCCATTGTAGCTATGGATGCATTTGATCCTCAGAGGCCCTTTGGTACGGTTATGTGGGACCGGTTACTAGCCATGGATCACAATGTAGTCCTAGTGAACGAGTATGACTTGGTTTCCTCGGGTGCCCTCCCTCACATCTTAGTACGGACCGACGTTATTCGTGGCTATGGATTCCAAGTATTTAGCTCATAACTCGGATTGTGGCTTACTCGATGTTCCGCTACAATCCTTGGTAAAACGGGTATCCCCTGTCATCGCAAGATGAATTTTGGACCGAAGAGTCTTATGTGGCAAAGATGTCAATTGTAAACTCAACTTTCTTGAAAAGATTTCCTTTTGTTACAATTGTTTATATTTCTTTAAATTATAAATTGTATGTTCTCACTAGGCTTTAAGCCTAACACTTTTTCTTAAATGATGTGTATAACAGTTTCCTTTAGCGGTGGGTTGCCAAAGGTTTGAGGGAAGAGCGTGGTCTTGAGACAATTTTTTATACGACTAGTATTTGACGTTGGGCATTAATTTAGGCCCTTTATTTTGGCGATTTAGGTTGACAACCGATGTAATCTAGATAGTATATGTTTAGATTAGTTTGTTGTCAATTTCTATATCCGTTCATAGGTTTTTTGTAAATGCCTTATACATTGGCCCTTGTTGGGTGGTTTATTCCAAATACAAACGTCATTTTGCCAAATTTTTGAATGTTTATGTTATACTAATTTTTAGGGTGTTACAGTTAGAGGGTGGTCAAAAGAGAAGGGAGGAAAGGGGTTAGAGGGTGGGGCGGGTAGGGAAGTCAAAGGAAGAGAATAGTGAAGACATGTGTCGTTTATTATTGGTGTTTTAGAAACGGTTTTTAATTATTAAATAAAATGGCTTATTTACCCTTGAGTTAACGGAATATTTTTAACAAAGTTAACAGTAGGGACTCAAGGTGAAACTAAATGCAAACCACAAATATTCTTGATATAATTATTTTAAAATAGGAAACATATCTAGATTCTAAGCAAACCAAATAACCCAGAGTGTAATTTACTCTATATTCTATCGCCGCACCATAATTACTAATTAAATATACAGTCCATGGCCCACCAATTTACATTTATAGTCCCTGACATATGCTAATGTAATTTAAAATTTTAACTAATTTCTTAAAAAATTAACATAATATTTAGTCTGTCTATATTTTTTCACATTAATTTTAAATATTTAATTAGCTTAGTAAAATTGTTTTAATATAATATTTAGTGCATTTAACACACAGCAACGCCTTATTATTAAACGTTTTTTTTCTTAATATTTACTAAATTAAGTTAAAATATTAATATCATAAGGATATAAAATCAAAAAAGAAAAAGGGATGAAAATTGAACACAAAAACTTTTAGGGTATAAGTTATATAGCTTTATAATTAAATTTGAAACTTTTTTTTAACAGTGAGAATGTATTTCAACCCAACGAGCTAGTGAAGATCTAGGAGTACAAAGAAACATCAAACCATATCTAAAGGATTACAACGCTATTGGACCGGTTCCCTTTGTTGTAGAAGATTAGTGAATTCCGGAGTTGCCATATGGACCATAATTAAGAACATCCCCAATGCAGAAGTCATTTAATGATTTTTTTTTTTTACTTTTGTCACATCAGATTTCCACTAATTCTATCTTACAAAAACATATCTTTAAAAATCAAGTGAATTGTGGATTTGGTCCTTGTGCTTTGTTACTTTCTTTAACTACGGTCCCTATATTATGTTTATTGTGGATTTTGTCCCGGTGGTATTCAATTTATTTTGGTCATGGTCCCTCTGACTAACGCATCCGTTAACTCCATTAAATCAAGAAACATTTTAGTCATTTTGTCTAATTTGTGTCTTTTTATGATAAGAAAAATAAAAAATATATTTTTAACACACACACACACATATAGATATCAAAATAAATAAAATATGATGTTATTGTATGACTTGATTTTTTAAATTTTTAAAAAAATTAATTATATTAATATGATTTAATTTTATTATTTTATTATAATGGTGGAAAAAGTTATGGTTTTATTGTTTTAATGTAACTAAAATTTTAATTTAAACAAACTAGATCATCAAATTATATATATCTTATTTTATTTATATATCTTATTTTATTTAAAGCGAATAAAATAAGATATGTTTTTATGATTTGATTTATTAAATTAAAACTTAATTATATTAAAGAAGATACAATTTTATTGTTCTTTACTATCATTGCAACAAACAAACTTATTATCGATATTTTCACACCAAAATCATTGAAAACCATTGAGAAATGAACTCTAATTTTATCATCTTAAAATTAGAGGTTCCAATTTTCATACTGTTTTTCAATCAAAAACTCAAAACAAACCGTTTAGATTTTAACGAAATAAAATATTTAAGTTACGAATATTTTAACTCACAACCACAAGGCAAAACATAGAACATCATATGTCAGGTAACACAAATATGAAAACATGTTAGCATTTAGAAAATAGCGAAGATCAGCTACAATATCCATCAATAGAAAGATACGACATGGTCTTATCATTATTCAGTACTCCTTCTGTCCCAAAATAAATGTTCATAATAAAAAAAGCACACAGTTTTAGAAATGTGTAATTATTAGTTTATTACACTTGTTAATTTTATTGTGGGTTAAAATATTCGTAACTTAAATATTTTATTTCGTTAAAAATCTAAACGGTTTGTTTTGAGTTTTTGATTGAAAAACAATATGAAAATTGGAACCGCTAATTTTAAGATGATAAAATTAGAGTTCATTTATCAGGTTTTCAATGATTTTGGTGTCAAAATATCGATAATAAGCTTGTTTGTTGTGATGATAGAAAAAAAACAATAAAATTATATCGCTTTTAACATAATTAAAGTTTTAATTTAATAAATCAAATCATAAAAACATATCTTATTTTATTCGTCTTAAATAAAATAAGATAGAATTTTATGATCTAGTTTGTTTAAATTAAAATTTTAATTACATTAAAACAATAAAACCATATCTTTTTCCACCATTACAATAAAATAATAAAATTAAATCATATTTAATATAATTAATATAATTAATTTTTTTAAAAATTTAAATAATCAAGTCATACAATAACATCCTATTTTATTTATTTTGATATATATATATATATATATGTGTGTGTGTGTGTGTTAAAAATATATTTTTTATTTTTCTTATCATAAAAAAGACACAAATTAGGCAAAATGACAAAAATGGTCCTTGATTTAATTGAGTTAACGGATGCGTTAGTCAGAGGGACCATGACCAAGATAAATTGAATACCACATGAACCAAATCCACAATAAACATACTATAGGAACCGTAGTCAAAGAAAATAACAAAACACGGAAACCAAATCCACAATTCACTCTTAAAAATCCTATCGAATGCAATCCATCTTTCCAAAAGCTTTTTGTATTTAACTTTTTGTAAATATACATAAATTATCCATATTTATTTGCAATGTTTCAAAATTTTCATTAATACAAAATTACAACCTTGAAAATATATTTTAAAAAAATCAATTGTGTAATAAAAAAAACAGAAATACCATAATAATATTATATAATGTTTATATTTTTTAATATTCGATATTAGTATTATTTTAATCATCTCCCCTATAACATGAATTAATAATATATTTTCTTATAAATATTTACTTTTATTTTACATATTTAATAAATTAGATTAAATAAGAAAAGATAAAAATGAAAATAAGATTGAATTAAGAGGGGAAATGTGAAAATTTAATTGGGTTATTACTATTTGATCAACCACTTATTGTAGAATAAGTCTTTGTACAATAAGTCTTCAAAAAAAGTCTTTACTCCAATGTTTTAACCAATTTAAAAGAGTTTTTGTAATAGTAATTAGTCTTTGAAAAAGCTACCATTGGAGATGCTCTTAGAATAGATCAAGGATCATTAAAAGAAAAACATATTAATAATAAAAACAAAAAATAAGGATAGATTTGTCAATTTTAAAGGACATGAAAAGGGTATTATGGATATTTAATAGTAAAATCAAATTAAAAGAGTAAATTGTGGATGTCAAATAACATTTCAACTCAGTTCAAATCTTCAATCTTCTTTAACACATATCTGATGGACGACGCAATCTCTCTTTCTTCCTCCCTTAATTAATCAGTTACCACTTTACCAGCTGTACGGATCTTCAGTTGGAGGCTCTGATTATAGAAACTGTTTTTTTCTAATTCATCGTCGTCACGACCATCAAGCCCTATTCCAACTGCGTACAGAGAAAACACAGTCCATTTGTAGTCGTTGGAATCAGATCTACATCTACCTCGAAACGGATTAGGTTCACCGCCATACTGTTACCAGCATGGCGTTATTGTTCTTCGACATCGCTATTTTTCGCACTTAAACTCCAGAGAAACACCGGCAATGGAGAAATCCCGAACGCCGTTGAACACCGACCACGACCCAGATACTCGATGGAAATGGTACTCGATGGAAACCCTATGTTTATCTCTCCTTCGATCACGATCATTAGTCACCGAAGTCACCAAAACAAGATTCACGGTTTAATGATCAATAATCAATTAGGTTTTCCGTCTATGTATCAAAAGAACAGGACTTCTGTTTCTTCTATATCCATTTATATTAAATAAAATAATTGATTATAAAACGATATGTAACTCAGATTTCAAACTTTTTTCAATTGAAGGTTTTTGTAAAAATTGTGTTTTATTTAATGGGTTGAAATAGCATGTTGAGTCTATGTTTCATATGGTGAAGTGTGTTTCATATAATGAATCTGTGTGTTTCATCTAGAAAATCATTATGTTTCATCTGGTGAATAGTGTGTTCCATATGGTGAATCTTGTTACCAAAATGACGATTATGCCCTTTTTTAAAATTAAAAGCAACTTTCAATTAAAACCATAAGATCAAAGACAAATTAAGGCTTAGATCGGTTCTCATGGTTCTCAACTTTTTTGTGATTCTCATTTGATTACCGTCCTATATATATATATATATATATATATATATATATATATATATAGTCTTTGGTTCATTTGAGAAATGGTAAATATATGAGAAATAGAGAAGTAATCCTAGCCATTCATATGGTCAAGATCAGATTTGACTAGTCAAATATTGCGGCTTTGACCGGTCAAAAGTTGCGGCTTTGACTGGTCAAAAGTTGCGGCTATCCAAAAAATAGAAGGACAATTTCGTAAATTTTACAAAACACACGAGCTGTGTTCATATATGAACATGTATAATTCACATATGAACTATATGTTCATATATGAACCAGTGCAATTCACAACTGAACTCTTTTAACTGATTCATATATGAACCTTTGTGATTCATATATGAATCAGTTGAACTAACTAACAGATTCATATATGAACCTTTGTGATTCATATATGAATCTGTATGAATCACAAAGATTCATATATGAATCTGTTGAACTAATTAACAGATTCATATATGAATCTTTGTGATTCATACAGATTCATATATGAACTCATCTCGTGTATTTTACGAAATTACCCTCTACCTTCTATAGACCACACAAGGAATTATCTGGTGCTTCGCGGTCAAAGCCTCAAATGTTGACCAGATGAATGGTTAAGATTACTTCTTTATTTCTCATATATTTACCATTTCTCAAATGAACCTCTCCCTATATATATATATATCACACCCTTAAACTACCACCTGTTCAAATTAGGTGTTGTTCGGTTCGTTTTTTTGTTAAGACCTGTATGAATATAGTTGTCTGAATAGATATAGTTATATGTCTGTAAACAGCTAAGTTGTTGTTCGGTTGTTGGCCTGAATAAACGTTTTGAACGTAAGAAATGACCATTTTACCCTTTTGTTTTATAACATTTGTTGAGCAAGACCAGTACAATACCTTCTACGCCTACCCCACCAAAAGTTAAAATCAAACCAAACCCACAACAGCTACCCGAGAAGAAGAACAAGAGCAACAAGTTAAAGAGCAGCTACCCACAGCTACAGAGCAACAAGTTCCTAAGAAGGAGGTTTTGGTCGTCAAACATCGAAAGAGTCATGAAATTGATAGACACCCAGATCAAGAAACCTGCAAATCGATCGACAAAAAGAAAACCCACAATTCCAGTCATATCACCGATGTTTCCCAATCGACCACCACCACCGCGGTGTCAAATGGTGAACCGAGGAAAACAGGTGCGGTGAGAACATCTCGTTGTACCAAAGAAGAGGTGTATGCGATACTTATACAATGGAAATGATTTCGAAGAGGAGTTATGACTTATGGTTCGAAGAAGTGTTATGATTTCTACAGGTGGTGAAACTCCTAGCTGTGGCCGGAGGTATTCTGGTTCGAAGAGGAGTTATGATTTCGATGTGGAAATGGGTTGTAAGAATGATGATGATGAGGTGGTGGTGGTGGTTGATGGCGACCACCACAGGAGTCAACGGGAGCGTAGGGTTTTGTCTCCTTTTCCAGGAGGAGTAGGAAGAATGGCATGGTGGAGAGAAAGGAAGAAGAAGATTGGAGAAAAAGGGTATTTGGGGGAAAATTAGTGGCTGAGTGTAGAGGAGTTGGTTTTTGTAGCTGATTCGCTCAGCCATCGGCTGAACGAATAAGCTCCTACCGAACAACCAGGTATGGCTGAGCGAATAAGTCATATTTGTTATACAACCCATTAAGCCATTACCGAACAACCCCTTAGTTCACAATATCCCCAAGAATAATGAACAAAGTTTTATATCCATATCCAAATTGGAAATCGATTGGAATAGGCAATAATATCTAGCATATGTAATCAATAATCAATAACCAAACCTAAACAATGAAAATAAAACAAGGGAATAGATAACAAGAGATTTTTTGACGTGGAAAACCTGGAAAAGTAGAAACCACGAACGGAAGATGTCGAGAACTGATCCAATACCATCACTTTGATCATGTTATATATTGTCGAGATTTACAGCCAAAAACAATTGAAAAACGTGTATGGTTCGACTTTGGATTGAAAGAACAAGTATTGTATGAAGATTATAATGAAAAGCCCTAACAAGAGGTTTAATGGACATGCAAACCTGCTACACGATGAGCATAGATCGCATACCGCAATCCCATTTTTTGTATTGAAGGTTGTTATTTGGATGTGATGAAAGAGGTCACTTAATTACAGGCTCATAAAACCTTCGAATGCAATCTGACTATGGCGCAAGCTGCATAACATAGGTTTTAATACAAATTTGCATGGATTTAAGGCATAATTCCGCCAATCTTCATCGCAAGCGAAAAACAAATCCATAGAAAAGCGATACCAAAGTAACTAAAATTCTAAAAGCCATATCTAAACCGGCAAAACGCCCAAAGGGGCTCAACTTGGTGGTTGGGGTATCCAACTAGGTGCAGTGAACGCGATAGTGGGGATGGGGTTAGGCATAGTACTAGTAATTAGTGCATGAAGTTATATTACACAAGCAATTAAATCAAAATTAAAAAAAAGGCTCAGAAAAACAGAACCCGGTTAGTTTTCATTTAATGATTTTAAATATTAAATTGAATTAAATGATCATTTGACCATTTTCAATGTTATTTTGATTCTATTTGATGTAAATGAACTCAATTGCGTAGTCTTGTGGTCTTGTTTTATTTTTTGTTATAGTTAAGCAACGTGCCTAATATTTTATCACACATGAAATGTTTTGAAAAAAAATCCCGGTTTGTTCAAAGCCCCAAAAAATGCATAAAATGGTGCGGACCGAGAAAGGCAAAAAACCGAGCCTTGATTGGTGGTCTACCCTATCGGGGTTTGGTCGGGAAAAGTCTGATCCATATTTGGTTTGGGTTTTTGTCTGGTTAGTATAAAAAATAAAACAAAAAGAAGAAGTTAATGGATTTAAACGAAAAAGTTAAAAAGTCAGACCGGTCATTATATGGTTTGAAAAAGAACTGGCGGTCCGGCTAGATGGTTGTCGTTAGGGACTTTGGTCCATCAAGCCTAATCCAAATGCGGATCTCTAACCAATATGGATAGCAAGGTACATTCAATTGGTCAACTATAGTTATCTTATTACGTTACAAAATTGGCATTGTCATCTGCACATAGAGCTACGTGCCAACTAAATTAATCATGAAAAAGATCTTAAGTTGAATCCGACGACCAATCAAGGCCGTCCTTGAAGAAGGGTGGGCCCGGCATACACCCAAGGTCAAAATTTTCTAGTATATAATAATAGTTAAAAAAAATTAGTAAATAAAAGAGACAAATTCTTTAGTATCTAATAGCACTAAAAAATAATTTAGTAATATATAAAGGGCCCATACATGTATTAATAAATTTTAAATTGAAGAATAAAATATGTAAAAAGTTTAATTGGTCATTCATTTGTCTAAAAAACCTTGATATATTTTTTATCATTCATCTTCTACTGACTCTTTTAATCATTCAATCCACTTGAATTCTATATTTGTATTAGAATATAGTAGATTTTTTGTTATTGACTAAGAAAACTTTATAATTTTTCGAATCCAGGCGCTGCCAAAGCCCTTGTGGCCATGGAGGTTCACCTGCGATAACTCCAGGCCATTCGTGGTCGCCCGGGGATTAGTCGGTGCGCGTAAACCGGCCCGGAAACCCACGGTTACCAAAAAAAACTTTATAATTTTTGAAAAAAGTTATCAACCATATGAGGTTGTCCAACTAATACCTATATTTAGAATTTAAAAACTACCCTTGTTTTTTCACACATATATTGACTCCTTATTACCTAATATTGAGATGAATGAATCTTAAGTACTCTAAAACAAGAATAAGATCACAAGATATAATCAAGATGTGCTTTTGATTCTAAGATTGATGGTTCGAAAAACGATTGTTTTAACCCTAGAAGTCCAAAAAAAGTGATTAAAAACATTAACATGAGGTGAGATGAGATGGAAACCCAACTCATTTATATTGATTCACAAAGAGTGTTACTTCAAAGAGTCAACATTGTGACTCCAAATGATATGGTAAAGATATAATAATGATAATTTTGACAGTGTAACGGATTGACGATGCTATGGCAAAATGATATGGTAAATAATATTAATTTAGAAATTATTATTAGTTCATTAATTCTACGTCTAGGAATACTCGAAAAAGCAGTTTATATGAATTATTAGTATTTCTTGAATTCAATGTTATTTCTAATAACAAAACAATATATTGAAGATTTTTTCATCCATATTGAGGGTCCTTTTTTACATCTCTCTCAGGCCTATCAAATGTCAGGAACGTCTGTGATCAATAATAACACCTTTCCAGTAATTCTATAACTCAGTATCAAGTTATCTTGAGAGAATTCCTTTTACGCTTTACATATTCTGGTCATCCAACAAGATCTCCAAGGGTCATATGTGACACCCGGCCAGATCACTTTTGTACTTGTAGTGCACTATAAGTGCAAGAACGAAAGATATGGGCTGTGCTTTGAGATCAGCCATTGATCAATAAAAAAATTCATATCTTGCTAATAATGCATGATGCAACTTCGAAAAGCTTGTTAGAATGGAACCATGGGCTGTATGGATAATACTGCCCAAGTTAGCTAAAAAATAATATAGGTGGCTGGCTGATGTATTCTTGAAACTGACCGATCATGCATCGAAACCAAATTGTCACATGCCTTTGTAAATTCAGATTCAACTAAAAAATAATAAATAAGTATGAGCATATCCAACCCGTAGGCCAATTTTTGTATTGTGTCTTGGAGCGATAAGAGAAGCAATATTTGATTATTAATAAATAAACACAATCATGTGAGGTAGCCATGAAGTAGGCCCTTGTAGAAATTTAATTGTTCTTTTAATCGATTGTATTTCCCATTTGCATATCCTGTTGCAAGTACACATCCTATAAATACAAGTACGATACTGGTGATTTCCTTCAAAGTACACCTTCCAATCCAATTCTCACTTCTCAAAACTACTTGGATCACTGCATTCTCTGAAAACCAGTCTCTTTTCCGTCTAAAGACATGGGTATTTTCAGGTTGCATTCATTGATTTCTAACGTGAAACAAATAATCAAACTGAACCATCCACAACAGCTAGATGTTCCCAAAGGATATTTGGCTGTGTACGTAGGAGAAATTCAAAGGAAACGGTTTGTGGTTCCTTTATCTTACTTGGACCAACCAGTATTCCAAGATTTGTTACGTAGGTCAGAGGAAGAATTCGGGTTCAACCATCCAATGGGAGGGCTTACGATTCCCTGCCACGAAGAAGCTTTTGTTCATCTCACAGCCCAATTACGCATTTCTTAGTTTGAGGGCAAAGGATTCTTTCTTTAGTTCCAAGAAAGAAGCTTTTTTAGTTTATCATCATCTAACGTCTTTGGTTAACCGTAGTTTCTTTCTTTAGTTCCTGAAGAGTAGAATAGATGAAGTTGTAAAAAGGGGCATTCCCCTCTTCTATATATAATTGCATATAAATTTGTGTTTTCGTATATATGTATCTTCCAATAAACAATGTCCTTGCTGCAGCTTATTAAATTCATAAGGTGTTGTTTGTTTTGTTAATTTGTGTCATTAAAACCCTGTATTGATTAATTAAGTTGTCTGTATTGATAACGATAGGTGATAATCAATCCACCGCTAGGGCTCTTGATATAGGGAGAATTCGAGAGTTAATAACGGTTTTCGGGAATAACCGGGAAAAAGAGAAACGGGCTCGAAGAGAAAACCGAGCTCGAAAGAGGCTCGGAATTTGGTATCAAAAAAGATATAGAGAGGGTTGCGACGAAAATCGAAGAGGCGATCGAAAATCGCAAACAGAATCAAAAGTGGGTTGCATGCTGCTTAACCCGCAACAAACCCGCATTAAACACTGCGTGGTTACTTATTTTGGCGGCTAGGAGCTTGAAGATTCCCTAAATAATAACAATTATAACTAGGGATGTTCGTGGTCCGGTTTGGGCGGTTTAACCCCTCAGACCACAAACCAAACCGTAAGTGGCGGTTTATTGAATTTTCAAACCGAGCGGTTTGACATCAAGTGCCAGACCGGTCAAGTCGGACCGCGGTTTAGGCAATTTGGTCGACCGGTTTAAACGGTTTGGGCCTTTTAGTGGACTTTTAAGTTTAAACATAAAAACATATAAAACTTTGAATTTTAAAGGCTTGTTGGCTCGAGTCCATTTAAAATAAAGAACAACGTCCACAAAAGTTAACTAACTATCCGAAGACAAAACACTAAAAAAAAGTTAATATGCAAAGTGCAAATAAAATCAACGACTCCACTTCTTCATTTTTCCGTTCTTTGTATTCTACAATCTATAAAGATTTCAATCTTTTAAAATACCTTGGGCCTTTTTGTATATACTTTTAGACATTTGAGTTTTATATCATCTATTCTTTATAATAAAGGTATATATATATAAAAAAAAAATATATTTATATATTTGGCGGTCAGTTTGGTCCAAACCGCCAAAAAAAACTTCCAGACAACAGACCGCACTGGACCGCCCGGGTTGACAATTTTCCAGACCGGACCGGACCGGACCGGACCGGACCGGACCGGACCGGACCGGAAGACCGCTCAAACCGCCAAAACCGGTCCGATTTGACTTGGTTCGACCGGTTTGAACGGTCCAACGGTTTTTTTGAACACCCCTAATTCTAACATTAAATTGAAAGTCATGCTATCACCCACGATGCCATACGATGCCATACGATGCCATCCCATATTTTATTGATTATTATCTTTATTTTAAATTCCTTTTTAATTATCTTTATTAATTCTTTTTAATTATCTTTAGGATTAGTTTATTAGTTTTGGTATTTATCTTTCCCTAGTTTAGATTATAAATAGGTTTATTTGTTTTCAGTTGTAATCAAGTTTTAATCAATAAAAATTTAGTTTTTTAAGAGTTTTCTCTTGAATTCCGAGTTTTACGTTTTGTAATCTCGTTATCAAAAGGGTTTAGACGTTTGTCGATCCTTCCGCACACCTACGTTGCGTCAGTTGGTATTAGAGCAGAATTCGTCTGTCTTTTCACTAAGAATTACAGATTGATAGCCGACTACCAAAGCGGGTCTAGTAGAGATGAATGTAGCCTTATCCACATCACTTACTAATCTTTCAGCGACTGTTAACAGGCTTCAACCCAACATTGTCAACGACAACCGTCGGAGAAGAGACAAGTTTGAAGGACCGGTTATGGCGCCATGCAATGGCAACCATCACCGGGTCGATATCTCGAGTTTCGAATCCGAAGAGGAGGAGGAGGAGGAAAATCACCAAGAAAAGATCAATATCGTACTCCAAAGAATACTCCTTTCATCAAAGGAAGAAAGTCGACACGAAAATCTTTTCCGATTGCATTGTTCGGTGCATAGAAAGGTATGTAATTTAGTTATCGATAAAGGAAGTTGTGAGAACCTCGTGTCCCAGAAATTAGTCGATTACTTTAATCTACCCACTCAACCCCATGAAGCTCCTTATTCTCTTGGGTGGGTCAAGAACGGGTTTCAAGTTAGAGTCCCATAACCTTGTCGGGTACCCATCTCAATTGGCAAACACTATCGAGAAGAGGTACTATGTGATGTCCTTGATATGGATGCTTGCCACATTCTATTAGGCCGATCGTGGCAATTCGATAATAATGCCACTTACAAGCGCCGAGACAACCTCGTACTATTCCGTTGGGGCGACCAAAGGATCGTCGTGACTCCGATTAATAGCTTCGATGAAAGTACCAACAAGAAGAGCAACAACTATAACCGTATTATACAATCAGTTTCTTCCCTAGTCAATCAACCACCTATTCCGGAAAAGCGGTCTGAAAAAGACGAAGTTTTGCCAGACAATTTTGAAGAGGAAGTCATCCCCGTCGTGTTCGAGTCACAACAAGAAATTTTTACCGAGACCAAAGTGTCTGAACTAGATCTCGGACCAGCCACCGAAGAAATTGAAAGTGAACCGGCTAAGAACAATCTCGAGCCAACGAAACCGTTGCCACAAGAAGTCGAGAACGATGATTCCAAAGGTGACACTTTCATTATTACCGCACCCAAGACTCCGGTTCAAACCGAAACAATTCCCGGTAAA
This sequence comes from Arctium lappa, assembly GCA_023525745.1. Classification (NCBI taxonomy): domain Eukaryota; kingdom Viridiplantae; phylum Streptophyta; class Magnoliopsida; order Asterales; family Asteraceae; genus Arctium; species Arctium lappa. The sequence goes on from CM042051.1 coordinate 33,681,439, forward strand.
GTTACTTTAACCTCTTACCCTTTCGAGTTTGATAAAATATCGCTCGTATGGAGACGATCACGACAACCTCCGTTGAGATTTGAACACCGGTAAATTTTTTTGAATTTTGGAGGCCAAGTTGTGAATCCAAACGTTTTGAAGAAATGATTGTTCTACGGGTCGGATGAATAGGTTTTTCAAGTGAACTCAAGGACGAGTTCTTTTCAAGTGAGGGTGACTGATACAGGGAGAATTTGAGAGTTAATAACGGTTTTCGGGAATAACTGGGAAAAAAAGAAACGAGCTCGAAGAGAAAACCGAGCTCGAAGAGAAAACCGAGCTCGAATTTGAGAGTCAATAAAAGTTTAGTTTTTTTAAGAGTTTTCTTTTGAATTCCGAGTTTTACGTTTTGTAGTCTCGTTATCAAAAGGGTTTAGACGTTTGTCGATCATTCCACACATCTACGCTGCGCCAACTCTGCCCTTAGACCCCACCATGGGCGATGCCCCTAGGAGACCCCGCAAGGGGTGTGACCCGCTTGACCCCCCGTCATATGGTGACATCTAGCGATCTCGAGTTCTAGTTAGATTATAAGTTCGAATGTCCTAACCAATATTATATTAATGCTTAACTACACTAGTAAATGGAAGACTTTTACCTTAAAAAAGAAGTTGTGGATAAAATGTTGGTGGGAAACTTAAATCAGTGCGATTACCCATACCCTAATTTATTTATTTCTTTGAAAAACATCATGTTCTAACCTCACCATTCTCTTGTGAATCAAATTACACAAAACAACATGATAATTCCGTAAAATCATCAATATGCAAATCCTTCTTTAGTAAGATTCTAAGTTTTTGGTTAAGGTACGTATCACGAAATTCTTATTTGGATACTCCAAATTCTCACTCTTGATCCTAGGCAAAACTCAAGTATAAATCCAAATATTTGTTATATATGTTTGTATATCGAAAAACAAGATAAAAATCAACCATAGTGGTTACAAAGTAGGTAGTTATTTGAAGATAAGAATAATTATAAAATAACTACTAACGGATAACACCAAAAACAGTTGTTGTAAAGATCAGACTTGAGAAAGTAATGAAGCTAATCTTCCGAAGATACGTCATCTGAAGATAGTCATCAAATCAAAGTCAAGGCTTGCTTTCTGAAGACTCGCCTTTCGATGAAGAGTTAGTCTTTTGAACTTACTCGGGTTTTGTGTTGAAGACATAGCGTATTGATTTTTACTTTCTGAAGAACATCTAAGTGTATATCGTTTAGGTTTTGGGGTGCGACCCTCTAGCTTGACACACCCCCATCCTTGACACACCCCCATCCTGTTATATGGTGATCTAAGGTTTAAGTCGGCTTATACAAGCATGCACTCCGCATCACTTGTTTAGAATGCCTAACTTAGGGGCTGTTTGGTTGGTTTTCCATTAAGTCCTGAGTGGATAAAGTTGTGTGTGTGGATTAATATGTCTAGATTAGAAAGGTTTTTGTTTGGGAGGGGTTTTTTGTAGATGGAAAAGGGTGTGTTTTTTAATCGGGAATGACAGTTTTGGAGAAAACTTGGCTTTCTGCATAAAGCTCCCCCCTAAAAGCTTAATGAATAAGCCATTTTCTATACCATTAAGCCACTACCAAACAGTCATGTATAGCTGATTGAATAAGTTGCGAGTCACATTAAGCTCATTAAGCTGCTAACAAACATGCCCTTAAAACCTTTTCTATCCTAAGTAAATCCCAACTACACCAAAATCTTTGATGACACTAAAATCATCAACATTCAATTGGCTTGGCTAGGTTGGGATTTAAGTCCTATTAATTAGTTCCAAAACACCATGCTCTTATTTCCACTTTTGAATGCTATATAGACCAATGTTTTAAAAACCGGGTCGACCCGGCCGGTTGAAATGGGACCCGGAGAAGAGGGCGAGTCAATTGCGACTGGGTTTATGGCAATTTATAGCCCGGAGTGAACGGGCCGGTTTTTTTAATGTATTTATGAAAAACTTATGCTTATGTATGCTTTTTTAATGTATTTGGTTGAACCGTGACCCGGTCATCACACCGGGTCAACCAAAAAAACCGGGTTTTAAAACATTGATATAGACCTCACTAGTATGGTCTTGTGGCATGCATTTACTATTATATTGTTTAAAAGTATATATTTCTTTCATTATATTATTTCCAATAAAAATAACTCATTTTCAAGAAATTAAACATCCTCTAGTGTTTATATAATTAATTGAAGGACTTTATATCTTGCCTTTTTAACTAGCAGTAGGTGGGGCATTAAGGATCATGAACGTTGCAGGGTATAATGGCTGTTGGTGTGGCTGAGGAGGTGACCCTATATAGCATGTCCGGTCACATAGTTGATGACACAGTTTCATGTAATCTGGCAAAGGATTGCGCTAATAAGTTTCACGACCATAGAAGTGATCATACATTTTTACATCCATATATACAATCAAAAGCTTATAAATTTTATCAAAGAGGTGCTAGCCTAGTGGTAAGACCCTGGGGGATAGTGCATGGTATGCCTATCTAACAAGGTTCGAATCCTGGGGGATGCATTTCGGCGACCCAGACCTTGGGTCGGCCTTCGGGTTGGTTCGGGTCCAGGTTTACGGGCATACCAGTCTATGGGTATGCGGGTCAAGACCGGACTTAGTCGTACCTGGGCGGGTCCAGTCGATTTGGCTGGGCCGGGTCGCCGCGGATTAGTCGGTGCTGCCCAATTGGATGCCCGGATACCGCGGATGCGTGTGTGTGTGGGCATATATAGCCCAAGTTACCGTACAAAAAAAAACAAAAAACAAAAGCTTATAAATTTTTGCATACATTCAAACCACCATACAACAGAAAATTATTATAATAAAAAGGCAGTCAAAAATCAATATAAAGTAAAAGTTAAATTAAAATATTGTGACACTGAAAGGAATATATAAACGCCCTAAATCTGAAACCTAAAATTAAACCACATAAAACTAGTTGAAGATTAACATTTCTGACATGGTTAATTGTTCATGGTTGTTGATAAAGAATGATTTTGTGTTAATCTTAGAGAATCATGTTTTATTTCATTGTAATTATCTAGGCCTAAATTAGATGATCTTGATTATTGTATTTATCCCCTTTGTAAACTTTCCTATGTATACAAAGCTATTCCGATCACCCAATTAAGTAATGGTGATTGGCCGTTCATCATATATATGGTATCAGCCTAAAAGTTCACCATAATTGTCATGTATATGTTTGTGTGAAAGGAAAGTTAGAGCATCTCCAACAGTTATGCTAAAATTTTTCTAGAGTAAAAAAGACCAAAATCTCTAAAAAAATTTGCATCCAACTCCAATAGCTATGCCATTTTAGCAACTTTAGGCTATGTTTGGCAAAAAAAAAGCTAGTTTATCTAGCTTATAAGCTAGTGTACATGTTTGGATGACCATAAGCTAGCTTTTCAAAACGCTACTTTGAGTAGCGTTTCAATAAGCTAGCTTATCAGCTACAAGCTAGCTTATAAGCTAGTTTGCCAAACAAAGCCTTAATATTAATTATCTTATTAAAATATTCAATTTATTTAATTATATTATTAAAATATTCAATATATAGAAAGTTGAGAGAAGAAAAGTTTTTTATCTTTTTAGGGGTAATAATTAGTTTTTGGAGAAACTTTCTTTTTAGAGATTTCTCTAAATTTAGAGATTTTTACAATCCCTCTCATCTTTTCTCTATTTTAGTATAGAGGATAACATAGCTGTTGGAGCAACAAAAATGCTAAAATTCTAATTTTTTATATTTTAGCATAGCTGTTGGAGATGCTCTTAGAAAGCCATGAAATTCCGTGCTTGAAATTGGAGATGATGGGCGTTTGAGTCACACTACAACAAAATGAGCTTTTTAGAATGCCTAGTCATTGTTAAGTGACATAACATAGTACTTGATGAGATTTTTATTTTTATAGGACAAAAACATGTCATATATAACAACATTACAATAAGTTGTTAGAACGAAATTAAACGATCTAACAACATTTATGGACAAATTTGGCAAGCTAAAGTAAGGTCGATGACTCAAGAAGTAAATCGTCATATCATGTGTTTTTATATGACCCTTTTGAAGTATGATTTGGTACCTTTTTCATATAACTTAATTTACAGGCCACTTTCAAAAATAATTGTCATATAAAAAGGCTAATATATAAGATGATTTTGTTTATTGACCTATTAAGCTATTAGCCAACTTTATCGGTAAAACTTGTTAGTTGTATAACTTCTTGCTTAAAATTTATTGTAACACCAAATTAGGAGGCATCCCGGGCCTATAAACCTAAAATCCCAAGTACTCTATTTTAGGATGTCCAACGACGACAGATGATCCAAAAATTATACTTTTCTTGTGGTTTCCTATGATGCCTTTGCCGGAGGGAGGTGTCAAAAGCAATGGAGGGTAAGAGGGTAAAATCGATGGACATAATATCGACAAATTTAAGTCCTTTTGTTTTACAATGAATTCGGAAGGTAGTAAGCCTGCAAAAGGATATATATATATATATATATATATATATATATATATAGATTATAAAATATGGCTGATCATGTCATTCGTAAATCGTAATGGGGTGTGCGACCGATGGTGTTGCTACCGTTGAACTAGTTCCTATGTTTTAAGTTAAAGAATATTTTATGTAGTTTTGAGTTATGAAGATCCAAATTGGAGTATAAGCATGCATCATGTCCAGTTCTGCTACCATAAGAGAATCCTTAATTATTCACAAGCAATTCATACAAATCAATAGAAGAAACATATATAGACCAAGAAGCCTTATTAGTATTGGCGTCGGTTCGAAAAAAATGGTGTGGGTTCTACCACATATATACCAGTATGAGAACAGAACACAGTACGTAGTCCACCGATGATGGCAAGCTTTTATGTACAAGGTTCAACTATACATGCAATACTGCAAATTTGGTTAATGGTTCACATAAATGATTGAAACTCTTTCCATATATACATCGCCAATATTAGTAATGATAAAGGGAACATGTGTAAGAGACAAAGATAAAGAAATATCTCACCATTAATTGTCATCTTCTATTTATGTATAGTACATATCAATTAGATCAATTAGTATAAATTAGTCTGCTGTCAATATATTGTATATTAGGTAGTTGCAATTCTCCTCAATTCATTCCTTGGTTAGCCTACGTTAACTTAGCTAGGATTGTACTATATATATTTGTAATTCTCCACAAGTCTATGGAAGCCTTTCATTATCCTTCTCAACTCCCTGTTATGGTATCAGAGCAGGTTCATCCTACTCATCATTCAAACAAGGAAAACCCCAACATTCAACACCCAACAATGGCTTCCTCCACCATTCCAAATGACGATGACCCGAAAACTCCGCTGGTCGTCGTCAACCTTAACAATATCCTAAAACTAACCACTACAAATTACTTATCCTGGAAGCTCCAGATCGAAGCCACCCTCATCGGATATGGCCTCTTCAAGTTTCTGGATGGTTCCTGCCCAACACCATCCACCACCATCACGTCTGATCCAAAAACCGCCACTAATCCCGCTCATGCCACTTGGATTCGGCAAGACAAACTCCTTTTTGGCGCTCTCATTGGCACCTTGGATCCTACTCTTGTTCCTCTAATATCCCGATCTGAAACTTACAAAGCAGCTTGGGATACTCTTGCCAACACTTTTGCCAAACAATCACGAGGTCATCTTAAATCTGTGCGAGCGCATTTGAAGGCCATTACCAAAGGGTCTCAAACAATCACAGAATACATGAATGCTGTCAAAATATGCACAGATCAACTAGCCATCCTTGGTGAACCCATGAATCCCGAAGACATCACCGACAAAGTTCTTGAAAATCTTGACTCCAACTATCAAGGAGTTATCGATGTTGTCCATGCTCGGGATACACCCATCAGTTTTGATGAACTCCATGAGAAATTGCTGAACAGAGAACTTGCGATAAAATCACAGCCTACTCCTGTACACATGCCCGCTTCTATCCACACAACCACCACTCGTCACTCTTACCCACCACCGAATAATACCTACCACAACCCCTCCCCAACCACCCATCGGCCACAACAGTTCTCCAAAAACAACCACAAACGCTCTAATACTTCCAATACGATTGGGTACCAAGGCAAATGTCAATGGTGCCATACCTACGGCCACTCTCTTCAACGCTGCCCAATGTTCCAGCAACGTTTCCCTACTGTCCGTCCCCCACCTCGGCCCACCACCAACACGTCCACTCTCCCATCCACCAATCCGCCCATCCCACAAGCCTTTGTTGCTACTGCTCGACCATCCTCTCCATCCACTCCTTGGCTCCTTGACACAGGTGCCTCGCACCACGTCACCCATGACCTAAACAATCTCGCCCTTCATCATCCTTACGATGGCTCGGAAGAAATAATCATTGGCAATGGTGAAGGGGTCCCTATCACACACACCGGTTCTCTTTCTCTTCACACTTCCTCCAACTCTTTATCTATGTCTAATGTTCTTTGTGCTCCTTCTATGACACGTAATATTATTTCCATCTCTCAATTATGTTATGATAATAATCTTCTAATTGAATTTTCTTGTGATTCTTTTGTTATAAAGGATCGTCTTACGGGGGCACATCTTCTCAAGGGTCCAACTAAGCATGGCATCTATGAATGGCCATCCTTTTCTCCTATCCAAGTCTTCTCTAGTGTCAAAGCTTCATCAATAAACTGGCACCACCGTCTTGGCCATCCATCTCATTCTATCTTTAAGTCTCTAATTTCTAATTTTCAACTTGATGTTTCTAGCAATTTTCCCTTTAATTGTAACGCATGCCAATGCAATAAAAGTCACAAACTACCTTTTGCTCAAAATACTTTGCATTCTAATGGACCTCTTGATCTTATTTACACTGACTTATGGACATCTCCCATATATTCTCTTGATGGACACAAATATTACGTCATTTTTGTTGATCACCATACCAAATACATTTGGTTTTATCCACTCAAAAACAAATCCGACACAAAATTGGTTGTCATCCGATTCAAAGCCTTAGTAGAAAAGTTTTTTGAGAAAAAGATCAAAATACTTTATTCCGACAATGGGGGGGGGGGGGGGAATATCAAGCCCTAGAAGCCTATTTAACCATTGATGGTGTCTCTCATCTTACCTCTCCACCACACACTCCTGAGAGCACAATGGCTACGCTGAACGACGACATCGTCACATAGCAGAGACAAGACAGGTCTAACACTTCTCGCTCATGCTAAACTCCCCCTTGAGTTTTGGTCTTATGCCTTCACCACAGCCACATACCTTATAAATAGGTTTCCTACTCCTACTTTATCCAATCAATCCCCCTTTCATTGTCTCTTTGGGTCGCCTCCCAATTATCTCAAACTCCGTGGGTTTGGGTGTCTTTGCTATCCCTGGTTGCGACCCTATGCCCGACACAAAATGGATCCTAAGTCCACTCCATGCATCTTCATTGGGTACTCCAAAACTCAGAGTGCATACCATTGCTTAGACCCTCTCACCACCAAAGTCTATACTTCTCGCCATGTTCGCTTTGTCGAAACATAGTTTCCATATGCTACGCTTACTTCCACAAAGGGCCCTATACCTACCCCTTCCCCTGATCAATGGAGTTCCATGTCCCTACCAATTCTTCCTACCTCGTCTGTTACACATAATCTCACACCTGATTTCTCATCTCCTACCTCTCCATCACCACTTACAACTACTGAACCTACAACTCCCTCCCTCGATCCAGCCTCTACTGGTCAAACCTCAACTACACCCACTGCTTCCAACAACAACAGCCCAACCACGAGCCACCAACCCACCAGCAGTAGCACATCGTCTCACAACCTGTCATCATCCCCAGTTGAACCCCTGTCTTCACCTCCACCCCAACCCATTGGTATCGTAACCCGTGCCAAAAATAACATTCACAAACCCAACCCCAAATACAACCTCCATACCACTGTTCAACTAAAACCCTCCGAACCCACCAGTATCTTGCAAGCTCTCCAAGACCCATTATGGAAACAAGCCATGCTTGACGAAATTTCTGCTTTACACAAACTTGGCACTTGGGACTTAGTATCACCTGAGAAAAGCCAAAACATTGTTAAATGCAAATGGGTCTTCCGAATTAAATACAATTCAGATGGCAGTATTCAAAGATACCGTGCCCGTCTTGTCGCCAAAGGTTTTCACCAACGCCCTGGGATTGACTACACAGACACCTTTAGTCCTGTTGTCAAACCGGCTACCATCCGCACTTTACTTAGCCTCTCAGTGACCAAAAAATGGCATCTACGCCAGCTTGATATCAGTAATGCTTTTCTTAATGGAACACTTCATGAGAAAGTATTCATGTCTCAACCTCCCGGTTTTGTTGATCCAAACTTTCCGACTCACGTTTGCAAGCTCCACAAGGCTATTTATGGGCTTAAACAAGCCCCTCGGGCATGGTACAATGAATTAGCCAACTTTCTTCTTGCCTCACGCTTCAAACGATCCATTGCCGATGCATCGCTCTTTATTTATCCTCACTCTAGTACCCCTATTTACCTTATTGTGTATGTGGATGACATTATTATCACCGACCCAAATGCTACTAATCTTGATGTTTTTGTTAAAAGCTTGGCTACCAGGTTCTCCTTGAAAGATCTCGGCACTTTGTCTTACTTCCTCGGCGTAGAAGTTACATCTACTCAACAAGGCCTATTTCTCAGTCAAAAGAAGTATATCATGGACATCCTTGAATGCTTCCACATGCAAGAAGCAAAACCTGCTTCCACACCCATGGTTATTAATCAATCTCTTACATTAACGGAAGGTGAACTCTTGGATAATCCGACCAAATACAGGGCAGCAGTTGGAAGTCTTCAGTATCTCACCCTTACAAGGCCCGACGTTGCATATGCAGTCAACAAGTTATCACAATACATGCACCAACCACGCCATCCTCATTTGGTAGCTCTTAAACGTCTTCTACGCTATCTTTGTGGCACCACGATAAAGGTATCAACATTGTTCGTGATTCTCCACCCATACTTCATGCCTTTACCGACGCAAACTGGGCAAGGAACACAGATGACTATACTTCTACCATGGGTCATGTTGTTTTTCTTGGTAAGAATCCTCTCACTTGGAGCTCTAAGAAGCAAAGATCTATATCTCTCTCCTCCACTGAAGCGGAATACAAGGCAGTAGCTTCAACCACTGCTGAAATCATGTGGGTTCAAAATCTCCTCAGCGAGTTAGGGCTTTCGGTACAACACACACCGGTCATTTATTGTGATAATCTTGGAGCCACATGTCTAAGAGTGAATCCCGTCTTCCACTCCAAAATGAAGCACTTAGCATTAGCATATTATTTCATTCGGGAACAAGTTCAGAACGGTACATTACGAGTTACTCATGTCTCTACTGATGATCAAGTTGCTGATTTTTTGACTTGATTTCCTTGTGTCCAAGATGGGACTTTCTCAAAGACCGTCCATCTTGCGGGGGCATGTAAGAGACAAAGATAAAGAAATATCTCACCATTAATTGTCATCTTCTATTTATGTATAGTACATATCAATTAGATCAATTAGTATAAATTAGTTTGCTGTCAATATATTGTATATTAGGTAGTTGCAATTCTCCTCAATTCTTTCCTTGGTTAGCCTACGTTAACTTAGCTAGGATTGTACTATATATATTTGTAATTCTCCACAAGTCTATGCAAGCCTTTCATTATCCTTCTCAACTCCCTGTTAATATGTCCCTTTTTTTACATTTCGTTTAAAACTACACCTATTAGGCTATTATGCTGTCTATGAAATAATGATGGAAAATTAGAAACAAAACCGTGGTTTGAACATTTGTGGATCAGATGATGAAGAATCCCTGTCCACAAACTATGAAGTGTGTAATCGAGCGGTGAGGTCAACAAAAGCATCTTCCTGGCAAGGAATGGTAACTCCTCCCAGTGCATGGTAGAACCCGAATTCTTCCTCTGACCTACACAACAAATCTTGGAACAATGGTTGGTTCAAGCAAGATAAAGGAATCACAAAACGTTTCTTTTGTACTTCTCCGACGTACACACGTACGGCCAAATATCCTTTGGGAACATCTAGCTGTTGTCGATTGTTCAGTTTGATCAATTGTTTCGCGTTAGAAATCAATGAATTTATGCAACCTGAAAATACCCATGTCTTTAGACGGAAAAGAGACTGGTTTTCAGAGAATGCAGTGATCCAAGTAGTTTTGAGAAGTGAGAACTGGATTGGAAGGTGTACTTTGAAGGAAATCACCGGTATCGTACTTCTATTTTATAGGGTGTATACTTGCAACAGGATATGCAAATGGGAAATAACGATCGATAAGAGAACAGTTAAATTTCTACAAGGGCCTACTTATCACTCCAAGACACAACACAAAAATTGCCCTACGGGTTGGATGCTCATACTGATTTATTATTTTTTAGTTGAATCTGAAATTTACAAATGCATGTGACAATTTGATTTCGATGTATGATAGGTCTGTTTCAAGAGTACATCAGCCAGCCACCTATATTATTTTTTTAGCTAACTTGGGCAGTATTATCAATACAGCCCATGGTTTCATTCTAACATGCTTTTGGAAGTTGCAGCATGCATTATTAGCAAGATACGAATTTTTTATTTATCAATGGCTGATCTCAAAGCACTGCCCACATACAGGCAGGCGGAGCCAGGATATATAATTAGGAGGAGCATCGAACATAAATAATTAAAAACGATCGAATATAAATATCAATGTTCTTTAAATGACAAACACAAAGAATTTAGACTACTTAAATAATACATTAAAAAGCATATCAAATATTTTTTTTGAGTGGAACACCAAGCTTAATTTTTGATACATTTTACCATTTTTACTATCAACCTCATCAAAAACATTGTTTCCAATAACCCGACAATCTTACTCGCTAACTCATTGGACAAAAGTGTGATTGTCCAAACACAAGATAGGTCCAGATTCGATCTTCGATGATAGGCTTTGTTAGTGTCAGCCGGTGAGTGAGCCAAAACTATGTTCAATCACATTAGCGTCCTCGGAGGTGGATTCCTTGTCGTGCCGGTTGAGGTTGTCAGTAATCAACTTTTTGCCCAAGGCAAGAAGTGTATTATTATATATGATTACACGACATCTGGGTGTGTTTAATCATATATGATTAAACGTCTATGTATTATCAATATAACATTTGTTTAATCATATTAGTTTCTCGTTTGAACCTACACACACACACACACACACACATATATATATATATATATATGGGAGCGATCAAATGGAAACCACTCTAATTTTGAAAACCGGGGAAACCCTCGATTTCATTGGTTAAGTTAATGAAATTGTTTAATTTGATGAAATTGTTTCATATAATTCTTTTATTGATGAAATCGTTGCATATATTTGTGTTTTTTATGTAAAAATGAAAAAGTTTCATCAGACTGTGAAAATACATGAAACAATTTCATTAGAATGAGAATAATAGATGAAACTACATAAAAAAACACAAATATATGAAACAATTTTATTAACAAAAAGATTACATGAAACAACTTGATCATATTAAACAACTTTATGAACCAATTTCATTAATTTAACCAATAAAGTTGACGGTTTCCAAAGTTTTCAAATAAAGGTGTAAACGTATTTCTGATTTTAATTTTGATATGAAAATAAAGGTCAAAGTGATCCACACGTGTAATGTTTCTTTTAATTGGTAGTTTCAGTTTTTTGGAAAGAAAATATTAGTAACTCTAATACTATAAGAAATACACAAATAAAAACATTACCACAATACCAGCCACTTTGATTTCCATATGAAAAAAGTAAAATAAAATAAATGTAGGGGGAGCATGCTCCCCTGGTGCCTATGTGGCTCCGCCCTTGCATACAATATTAGGTGTTCTTACTTTCTCTCTTCTCTCCATCGAGCTATCTTTCGTTCTTACACTTATAGTGCGCTACAAGTAGAAAAGCGATGTGGCCGCCGGTGTGTCACAGATGACCTTGGAGGAAAACCTTGTTGGATGACCGGAATATGTAAAACCTAAAAGGAATTCTCTCAAGCTAACTTGATACGAGTTATAGAATTACTGGAAAGGTGTTATTATTTATCACAACATTCCTGACATTTTATAGGCCATGAGAGAGATGTAAAAAAAGGGTGGTCAATATGTACGAAAAAATCTTCAATATATTGTTTATTATCAGAAATAACATTAAATTCAAGAAATACTAATAATTTATATAAACCGTTTTTTCGAATAGTCCAAGACGCAAAATTAATTAATTAATAATAATTTCTAGATTAAGATTATCTACTATATCATTTTTACATAACATCGTCAATCCGTTCGATTGTCGAAATCATCCTATTATATACCTTTACCATATGATTTAGGGTCACAATGTTGACTCTTTGGCTACCATGGCTAGGACGGATTGATTCCATTCACGTATCTTGGTATGCCCGTGGGAGCTAAAATGTCTAACGTCTAGAGTTGGCTCCCTCTCATTGAGAAATTTCAAACAAAGCTTTCGATCCGGAAGGCTAAAAATCTCTCTTTTGGGGTCCTTGGCAGCCTTGGTTTGTACCTTTTTCTCGTTGTACAAAGCCCCCAAGAATGTGATCAAAGTCCTCGAAAGTATCCGAGCACGTTTCTTATGGGGGAGACGCGGACAAGACGAAAATCTAGTGGGTGGCTTGGAGCTCTACTATCAACAAAAAAAATCACGGCGGGTTGGCATTGGTAGCCTTAGAGCTATTAACTTAGCCTTGCTTGGGAAATGGTGGTGGCGTTATCATACCGAAAACGAGGGTGTGTGGCGAGTGGTTATCAATTCTTTATTAGGTCATAATGGATGCCTCGTTTAAAGGACAGAGAGGGGTTTAGGGTCTATCCGAGAAAGCTCTTGGGGCAACATCAAGAGGTTCGATAAAGAGGTCTCCCGTTATAATATCTCGTTTTATGGCTATTTTCTTTTTGATATCAATAATAGGACATGGAGCTGGAAGTTGGAGAAAGAAGGGAAGTTCACCGTTTCCTCGCTCATGAAAGTGATTGACGACTCGTCCTTGACCATCCTCGAGCATAGCACAAAATGGAACCGCTTGGTGCCTAGGAAAATTAACTTACTGTTGTGAAGAGCGAGGATCGGGAGACTACCGACGAAACGAAATCTAATCAGAAGAGGAGTCGATGTTAATTCCGACTTATGTCCCCTGTGCCATTCTGCACCTGAATTCGAAAATCGGTTCATTGTTCAGGGTCACAATCAAGATGTGGTGCAATAAGTTCCCCTTCATCTCTCTGCTTCGCTAAGTGAATTCTTAGACTCCGGAAGTGACAACATATCCAACAACGCTCGGGATCTGAGTTTGGAAGTCGTTATTGCACCTACTGCTGATCTGGAATCTTTGTAACTCATCTGGAATCTTTGTAACTCACCTCCTGAAACGAAGGACATCCGGTTTGCAATATCGTCTCTGAGGTGTTGCCACATTCTTCTTGTGGGTTGAGAATAGATGTAAAATGGGGGAGACTCTTACTTATGATAATTGGAATCGTAATCATGTTGTCGTGTCTTGATTTCTTTCTGTATTCTAGCTCCTTGCTAGTTTTTTTTTGGTGAAATGAATCCTATCGTTAAAAAAAAATGTTGACTATTTAGAGTAACACTCATTATGACTCAATATAAATGAGTTGGGTTTCCATCTTACCTCATTTATTGAGTTTCATGTCTTCTTTGGAGGCTATTTACCGGAAGGCTTAAGGCACGAGTCAAGCATTGACTACATCTCCTTCCAACTTCTAGGGTTTGCTATGTTTCTAGGTTTTCTTACTAAAACCTAAGTTGTTAGTTTTTAATCTTTTGTAAAACTAGATACATATCTATGTGCATCTTATCCTTCTCTTATATATATGTGTTGGGTATTTTACTCCGATGTAGTGAAAATCTTATATGATGATATAGTATGGGGATTTTGGGTTATTTTTTATAACAACGTTTTGGCTTGATTTTCTATGAACTCAACTTGTATTCAAACTTTGATGAAGGGTTCTTGTGAGATTAAAGGTGATATGACTTGTCTCACTAATATACCATGGTACAAGATTTGACCTAATTTGAATACTTGACATATTAAGAGGTATTCTAGTGTATATGTGTAACCAATGCCATGACTAAATGCTCTTACATCTGTGATGGGTAGTTTTGGCCACTTGGGATTATTTATGAGGATTATATGCTCTATGAACAACTTAAGAGACTTGGATTATGATGGCTAAATTCCTCTTTCTTGAATATAGTGGTTGGACCACAAGCTTAGTTATTATGGCATTATACACATTTTGCTTGGAGTAAACATGTGAAGTATTATATGGAGAATTTTGATGAATCCTCAAATAGGCACCGGGAAAATATAGTCTTGGGTGTCACCTTGGAGGTATGCACCTAGATCTCCGCCAATTGGGGTAATGCCTTAGAGGTAGTCGTCATTGTGTCGGGCGTTTGGGGTATCACTCACGAGAGTAGATTCCAAGGTATATATATCAACAGGTGAAACTTGGTTTGGTGCTATGGGTCTCCCCCGGTGATTCCATGTGTTGAGCCACTATGTTTATTGGTCACCACTAACCTTTGTTCAACTCACTAGGCTTTTTGGCCTAACACTTGCTTGGTGTCGATGTGTATGTCAGGTTCTAGCGGCGCAAGTTCTAAGAAGTGCTAGATGGAGTGTTAGAGGGAGCTTAAGGGGAAGACCTTTTTGAGACACCACCATTTTAGAAGAACATTCTTTTGGTTGACTGATAGACACCCAATTTGTAATCTTATTTCTTTTTAAGCGATTAGATTATTAGGTTGTTGTTGCAGTCTTCTTTTAGTTGTAATTAACAAGTGTTTATTATTTCTCCTTTTTGGGAGACTCATGCTTTGACATTTGTATACCACATTTCCGTTTTTAGGGAAATTCTTGTTGTTCCAATTTTTGGGGTGTTACATTGTTTTTAAATAAAATATAAGTAATATTAATTAGTATATTTTATTATATTGTTTTTATTTGATTTTTCTATATAGTGTTTTTATGAAATTTGGAAAATATATGAATAGATTGAAATGGTGGTTCAATTGATTGAAAATTGGATGAAATTATTGGATCCGGTCTAATCAAACGGATAAACAATAATAATATCCATTCAATGAACCGTTCGATCCAATCATTCGTTGGATTAGACTTGATCGGTTGGACTAATTGGATTCGATCATATGACAAAATCCAACATCGAATGGATGATTGGATTGGATCGCATCCACCTACATTTATTTATTGGATTTCAACCGATCAACACCCCTATTACGGTGTTGGTGATTTTAGTGAATCCAGATAATTTTATTTTGTGTAATTGGGTTCACAAGAGAGTACATGGTTAATAGTTAATCTATAACACGGGCAAGGAGATGTGGAGTACATAGTTGTGTAAGCTAATTAGAACCCAAGATCGCTAGATGGCGCCATATCACTACAACAAATCTACTCTATTGCGATGACAAAATTCGTCACTAATGCTCCAATTATCGTTGTTATAGAGGTGTTCTGACGACAGCCGCCACTGTAGGTTTTGTCACTATTAGCCCGTAGCTGTAGGTAAAAAAATAAAACATTCGACCTTTTATCTACTACGACGTCGTCGCTATAGGTCAAAAAAAAAATTAATGATATGCCTATTACAACGACAATGTCGTCACTATAGATCAAAAATGAAAAAATTAATTATATACCTACTGCGACGACATGTCGTCGCTATAGGTGAAAAAACATTTTTTTTAGTTTGCAATTTTAAGTCACAAACTAATTTATTCCGGTCATACTAAAACTGATAGCATGAGCAAAACAATTATTATTATGAATTGATAAATTCTACAAATTTGCCTTCATCGAACAAAATCATTATGTATACGATCAATATGAACCAAAAAGAACCAAAAACTATATCAAACTACAAAGTGCTAAGAAACTTCTTCTTTTACACATTTATGAATACATCTAATCAAACAAATTATATTGAAAAAAATAGAATATTAAACTATTTATTCCTTAGAGTTCGTATGGTACAATCTTCACCTTTCGTCTATCTCCTCAAGCTCTCAACGATGTAGTCTCCATACAAAGTCCTTGAGGTCGGATCCAATCTCCTCAACGTTGCTAAATTTCCTTTAATAACAAATAAAAATGTGCAACCAAAATAAAGTGAAACTTCCATATTCAAGAGCTATAATGGAAAAAATAGCTCACGAGATTTACAGACAATCTATTCTACATATTGAATCAAAAGAATTTCAAATGAAGAACTTTCAATTGAGGAAACAAAGTTTCACTTACCATAGATACTTAGAAATGATTTTCAATTGGCACTTGCCAACAAAACATGAGTGATTGCTTAGTCTGCCAGTTTGTTTTCAGTTGCAAACTCTAGTAAACATACCATAAAGATCGCATCTCTACTTACATGGTATAATTGAAAAGAATATAAATTGCTAGTAGCTCTTAGACGAGAAATTTGATCAGAAAATCTGACCTGATCAATTGTGGGCTTGACACCAATTACTCCGGCATGAAGGAAACAATGTGGAAAGATTGGTTCTTGCAAGTGTTTCAATAACATCATAACAAGTCAGTAAATTTGCAATAGGTTTGATTTTTTTTATAAGAATTGTACAAGTTTCAAACCACACACTGAAGTGAATACTCAATTAATATTTGGTAAACCACTAGCTTATGACTTATTCCTTTGGTTTTTAATCTACGATTTGTGGGTTCATCTCCATTTATGATTTATCCGCACATCATGGAAATGTGAACCTTCAATTAAATATGAGCAACCGAGTGGAATGCTTTAGATGAATTGAAGTATAAAATGTAAAATTAAGAGGCATGGTTGCATGATAACCAAGTGGAATGCTTTAGATGAATTGAAGTATAAAATGTAAAATTAAGAGGCATAGTTGCATGATAACCATGACGCAAGTGGGTCATTGTACTTACAGAGAGTACTAAGGACGAAAATATAGTTGTGAGGGTAAACGATAAATCACATATTAGAAATTACCCAAACCAATAGAAGCCATCTTATTTCATCAATTATCATCCTCATTTACCTTGAGTTCTTGAACTTTCTTTTGTCAAGATCGTACTTTACCTTGGTCCCATTGTTAGTTTCAATCACCAGCAAAAAAGAGAGATTTTATGAATGAATTCAACAGATCCCATATCAAAAAAGAGAGATTTTGGAATCAAATAAATAAGGGAATCAAATAAATAAGCAAAGACAAGGTTTAAAATCAATGATCCCATTTATAGCTTTTGTTATACGTGGAGTAATCCGAGTAAAGAAATATAATCAAAACAATCACACATGCGTCACACAAAAACAAGTGTAATCCTTATAACAAACATTCATGGCATCAAACAAAAAATAATTGTAAGATAAGCCAATACAAGTCCTATGACAAAGCAATTTTGCTTATGACAAAAATAAAGAAATGGATAGTGTTTTCAGAAACAATAGGTTATACTTATGTATTCATGTTTTGCTTATGACAAATGAATAGATGGTTCTCTCTATATGAAGGAATTTTTCTTACCTTAAAACAACTCCTAGGTTGCTGACTCCATGAACGGAAGAAGTCCCCAATCAGGACGGAAGAAGTCCCCAATCAGCTGGGTTAAAATCCAACAGTGAGCTCATAACTTTATCTGCAGTTACAAAATAATCAACTCCCTATTAACAAGAAACAAAGAAATTACCCCACAAAAAACAGAGATCTTCCTCTAGATATGAATTTTGGGTGTACTTTGATTCCACTAGAACTTAATTCGTAGAAAGCAGTCTTACCAAAATTTCAGAAGTGGCACATTTCAAACTAAATAGTAGAAAAAGGAAAAGGGGATTTCTTTTAATTATAGAACAGATGAAGAACTGGATATGTACTAACTCCTTTAAAAATAAAAATAAATAGCGGATCAAATCAATGACGATCAAAACTAGGAATTGTCGTGCTTACATGAGTTCCAAACATTGGCGTTCCCTGTCAATTGTCGTGCTTACATAAACTCCAAACAATAAGTCTCAAAGAATATATAAATACAGTCAAAATGACATCTTAAAAATGTTAGATTCAAATCGCCCTCATCCAGAAAATTGCATTGATTTTATTTGTAATTGGATCCTTTAAAGTTTAAATCACAACTTTTTACGGATTAATGTAAAGGTATCCACATAATTATCAAAACAGGATTAACTTGATGTTAGGTCAATTAGTACAAATCCATACACGTTGAGTGTCAATAATAACTTCAGAAAATGAGCAAGATGTCAATATGTTCTTAATTTTGGTAGGCTTCAAGGTATGAGTATTGATGGTAAGGGATGGAATGATTTTTTGTATCTGAAAAATGCTACACACATGTTGTTAAGTAAACTAAGGAATACAATTAAGTGCTCCAAGTGAACTAATTGAAATCTCTAGATCGAAGCGAACACCAAAATTGCACTCAAAATGTGAATCAAAATTGCACTCAAAATGTGATCAAAAGTACAAATTAGTAGAGGAATCATTGCAGTCGGCTTTTTTATCATAAACAAACCATTATTCCTACAAAAATGCAGAAAGAAGTAGTAAAAAAACAATTTACAAACCCTAAACAATTGACTTACCAAGAGGTGAGATTTTTGAACTCTGATTTGTACATTCAACCACAGCCTACTCTAATTTTGATGGAGTCTAGAGGCAAAGCTTCTCACAATCGCAAGGATGATTAAGTGATACGCCGCAAAAAGCTAATTCCACCGTATGAGACGACACAAGGTTAATTAGGAAGTAAGGCCTGGTTGAGTGAGGATGGTCCTTGAATTGGGTCGTATAAAAAATATCATAATTCTTTTGACTCTACAACAACGACAAGTTGAAGCTGTAGGTCCAAAATTTTAATATTTTTAAAAAGTATATCTTTTTCTAATAAAAGAATTTTTTTTTTGACTCAATAGCGACGACACGTCGATGCTGTAGGTCCACCAAATTTTAATTTTTTTTAGTAAACATATCTTCTTCTATTAAAAAGAGGGGAAGAATATTTTTTTGACTCTATAGCAACAACATATCGACACTGCCGGTCACCAAATTTTAGTTTTTTTTGGTAAACATATTTTCTTTTATTAAAAATGTAGGGAAGAATTTCGTTTTTTAACTCTATAGCGACGACAAGTCGACGCTCTATGTCCCAGATTTTACTTTTTTTAGAAAACATATCTTGGTTTCATATAAATATTCTTATTTATTATTAGCGATGATATGTTGTCGTTCACTACCGGAAAATTGCTTATTTCCGATCAACATTTCGGTAATTACCGACGGAAATGAAAACTTTGCGACGGATAGACTATCCGTCGGTAATCCGTCGGTAAATATATATATTTATCGACGGATTACCGACGGATATTAACTTATTTTTTTTTCAAATCCGTCGGAAATCCGTCGGAAAGTTATATAATTTAATAAATATTTATTTTTTTCTGACGTCCGTAGACGGACGGATTACCAACGGCATTTAAGACTCCGTCGCTAATCCATCGGGAAATTTAATAATTTAATAAATATTAATTTTTTTGTGATCATGTATGTATATGTATGTATATATATATATATATATATATATATATATGTATGTTTGTATCTATGTGATCATGTATGTAATATGTATGTATATATGTACATGTACATATGTGATCATGTATGTATATACACATGTACGTATGTGATCATGAATGTATGTACACCATGTATAGTATGTATGTATGTACATGTACATATGTGATCATGTACGTATGTACATCATGTATATTACGTATGTGATCATGTATGTAATATGTATGTATGTACAACCGGGTCCATTAAAGCCCAACTGGATCCATTAAAGCCCAATTCGATACGTTAAAGCCCAACTAGGAACGTTAAAGCCCCACTGAATCCATTAAAGCCCAACTGGATCTGTTAAAGCCCAAGTGATGACGTTAAAGCCCAACTAAATCCATTAAAGCCCAACCGTATTCGTTTAAAGCCCAACTGGGTACGTTAAAGCCCAACTGGAACCATTAAAAGCAACTGGATATATTAAAGCCCAACTGGATCCATTAAAGCCCAATTGGATACGTTAAAGCCCAACTGGGAACGTTAAAGCCCCACTGAATCCATTAAAGCCCAACTGGTAACGTCAAAGCCCAACTGGTAACGTCAAAACCCAACTGGATCTATTAAAACCAACTGGATATATAAAGCCCAACCGGGTTCATTAAAGCTCAACTGGATCCATTAAAACCCAATTGGATACGTTAAAGCCCAACTGGGAACGTTAAAGCCCCCCTGAATCCATTAAAGCCCAACTAGATCTGTTAAAGCCCAACTGGTAACGTTAAAGCCCAACTAAATCCATTAAAGCCCAACCAGATTCGTTTAAAGCCCAACTGGGTACGTTAAAGCCTAACCGATCACATTTGGTCCCCGATCTAACTGGAATTAACGGGAAAAGATAACGACCGTTAATTGTTTCCATTAAGTCCAGTTACTTCAAGGGTATTTTAGTCAATTTAAATATAATTTGATAAATTAATTAATAATTTTAAATATAATTTGATAAATTAATTAATAATTTATTTAATAAATTTGATAAATTAAATATAATTTATTAATTTAAAAGTAATTTATTTAATAAAAAATAAAAAATAAAAATAAAATCCGTCGGTAATTACCGACCGATAATATCCGTCGGTAATTACCGACGGAATTTCCGTCGGAAATCCGTCGAAAATCCGTCGGTGAATTTACGAAATTTCCAAAAAAAATAAGCGGGCTTAAAGCCCTAATCTCAATCTCTCCATCTCGAACTCCCTCTCAATCTCAGTCTCTGGATCCCTCTCCATCTCTCCCTCTCGATACTCCCTCTCAATCTCAATCTCTCGATACTCCCTCTCACCAGCGACCTCTCCCTCTCGATACTCCCTCTCACCGGCGACCTCTCCCTCTCTCTCTCTCGGTGACCTCTCACTCTCTACAGTCCCTCTCTCACTGGCGACGACTCTTACCGGCGACGATCTCTCTCACCGGCGATAGGAACTCACCGGTGATGACCTCTCTCTCTCGAACGACCACATCTCCCTCTCTCCACAGTCCCTTTCCCTCTCGATCTCTCTCCACAGTCTCTCTCGATCTCTCTCCAGCGTCCCTCTTGATCTTCTCTCCACATTCCGTCTTCAGGTATTAATTTGAGCCCTAACTCGTGTATTTTCTTAGATACGAAAATTTGTGTGTATAAATTTGTGTGTGTGGGAAATGTGACTTTGGTTCCTTGATAAATTTGTGGGACTTGTGGAAATACAAATCATGTGGAAATACAAATTTGTGTGTATAAATTTGTGGGACTTGTGTATATAAAATCGTGGAAATACAAATCATGTGACTTTGGTTCCTTGATATGTGTATAAATTTGTGTGTATATTCAAACTGATATGAGTTCTTTTAGCTTATGAAAACACCATTTTTGGTTTGATAAACTTGTGATAATGTTTTTGTATGAGTTTAACTTATGATTTGGTTTTTGTGAAAATATTTTGGTACGATTTGGTTTGATAAATTGTGATATTAATTAGTTGGGTTGTCAATTATTGGACAAACATTAGGTTGATAAATGAAAACATTTGGGGGTATGATTTAAGATTTGATTATACTTGATTTTATTTATTTATTTTAGTTGGGTTACCAATTGTTGGGCAAACATTAGGTTGATATACGGAAATATTCATTTTATAGCCGTTATGCCGCCGAAATTTTAAAAAACATGTAGTGTTCAATAGTCAAACCATTACACTTAGAGTTTTAGAGTCATCGAAATCTTCTCTACACCTATGGTCTGACTTTCAAGAAGGCAAACCATTACATGTAGTGTTCAATAGACTTCTAACTTGGTTGACACCTACGGTTTGACTTTTCAATAATCAAACCATTACACGTAGGGTTTTAAACTTTCCAAAACACCTTTCTTTGATTGTAACCTACGGTTTTGACTTTCCAATAGTCAAACCATTACACTTAGAGTTTTAGAGTCATCGAAATCTCCTCTATACCTATGGTCTGACTTTCAAGAAGGCAAACCATTACATGTAGTGTTCAATAGACTTCTAACTTGGTTGACACCTACGGTTTGACTTTTCAATAGTCAAACCATTACACGTAGGGTTTTAAACTTTCCAAAACACCTTTCTTTGATTGTAACCTACGATTTTGACTTTCCAATAGTCAAATCATTACACTTACAGTTTTAGAGTCATCGAAATCTCCTCTACACCTATCGTCTGACTTTCAAGAAGGCCAACCATTACATGTAGTGTTCAATAGACTTCTAACTTGGTTGACACCTATGGTTTGACTTTTCAATAGTCAAACCATTACACATAGGGTTTTAAACTTTCCAAAACACCTTTCTTTGATTGTAACCTATGGTTTTGACTTTCCAATAGTCAAACAATTACACTTAGAGTTTTAAAGTCATCGAAAACTCCTCTACACCTATGGTCTGACTTTCAAGAAGGCAAACCATTACATGTAGTGTTAAGTAGACTTCTAACTTGGTTGACACCTACGGTTTGACTTTTCTTTGTTGTAGTGGTTGAATATGTCGACAGATAGAGGATGGATGTATAGAAAGAACGACAGTCGGGGGTTTCTTAGCGTCGACTATATTGTTGCAATGGACAGTTTTTTGGACTACGCCTATGCCGATGAAAGGATTGTTGAAAGGAAACCTACACATGATGGGATAGTGCTTCGTATTAGATGCCCTTGTAAGAAGTGTCAAAACTTACGCTATTTTTAGATGTCTGGACGCCCTTCTAGGGGTAGTAGGGGTAGTAGGAGTTATAGGGATAGGGGCAGTAGCAGCTCCGTTGGGTGTGGTGACCCCCAGGCCGATGAGTTCACTGGCGACGCACTAGATCAGATCCAGTCCGATGACAGAGCAGCGGGATCGAGGGTTAGAGGCCCGAATGTGGCATCACAGACGCCCCAGCCGAGTCAGCGACCACCACTTTTGTTGTCTAAAGCGGGCGGGTAAGTAGATGTGATATATTATTTATTCTAGTACATAATAAACCGATCCTAATGTTTTTTATGTTGTATATTTTGTAATTGTGAAGGTTTAAGGACAAGTCGGCAGTCCGGAGGGCCATTGTCGTCTTTAAGTCCATGTTCGATGGTCCTTGGGCTCATTTTAGGGATGTCCCTAATGAACACTATCCACTGTTGTTGGATCGATTTCGGGTAGGTATTTTACTCTATTTAACTTATTGAGTGGATTTATTTTTACTTAATCCAAACAATGTGTTTGCAGTTGTATTATAGTTGGCCTCCTAAGATGGACGTCGAAGTACTAGCTACATTCCGACGCCACCTAAATAATAGGTACACCGACATGATGAGAGATGCACATCGCTTCGCCGAGGAAAGGGCTTTAACCATTGATGGTGTCGAGTTCGACGGACGTGACTACACGATTCTTGCGCCACACCCTCCAGAGTGCATCCGCAGTGAGTTTTGAGTCCAGATGATTGAGCATGTTTGTTTTGTTTTGAATACTTGTATATGGTTATACTATGATTTATATTGATTTATGTCTTCTTTTTAACAGGTATGGAACACCGACGCATTCCGACGTGTATGTGCGGCCAATACGGCCAATCGGGCCACCGAATATGAGGGGATGACATCCAGACACTGTACTGGATCTATTAGTACCGCTATGCATCAGGACCGCTATGCATCAGGACCGCTTGGTAATTTATCATACACTAGACTAAATGTATATAATTAATGAATATATGTACTATATACATGATTTTATTACCTACTAACAATTTAAGTTGTGTATTGTAGAGAGATGCATGTGGCCGTGAGCCTAACAGCGACGAGGTTTGGGAGGCTACACACTGCACCAACAGGAAGCTTGTTCCGGGTGCGACTGGTCCGTCCACGGATCCTCCGATCTACGTTTACCCAAAGGCGGCTCATACGATTGTAAGTTCAATTATGCATGACTAGATATTTGTTTGTTTTATAAGATAAATAGAAATTATGGCAAACTTAGTTTGGGCTGCATTTGTTGGGCAGACGATAGGATTGTTTTGATAAAAGTAGGTCATGGATATATGTTCAAATCACAGTTGAAATGCTGCCGAATTTTCTATAGATTAGTTGACTTGATAATGTCTAATTTGGTAAACTGTAGGATGCCTACCATCGGATTAGGGAGGAGGAGTACCCGGACTTACCTCCCGACACTGTACCTCCTAATGACGCCGAGTTGTGGGAGCGTAGTGTCGGAGGACGGTGTAAGGGTCGTATTTTTGGATGGGGGACAGTCAGGATCCCTATTATGCTATGACCGGTGATTCAGGTGCCAGTTCGAGCGGGAGCACGCGCGACAGTCGTAGTGAGGAGGTATGTTTGTCAAATGTTGTTTAACATTGTTAATCATATGTTTGTTAAATGTTGTCTGACATTGTTCTATATATGTTTGTCAAATGTTGAATTTCAGTTGGAGGAGCTGAGGCAGAGGTTAGAGAGAGAGGAAGCAGAGAGGATCCAGTTGCAGTTGCAGGAGCGACTACAGAGAGAGTAAGCAGAGAGGATCCGGATGCAGGAGCGAATGGATAAAGATGAAGCAGAGAAGAGACAGATGCAGGAACGAATGGCACAGTTTGACACGTTCATGATCAAGTTAACAATCAGCACCCCTTTCCCCCTCCGTAGGATTACGTTTATGTATTTATAGATATTTTGAACAATTTAAGACTTAGTAATATTTAAAAATTGGTAGGTTTTGTACATGTTAAAAACTGGAAAATTTTCATTTTTAATTATTTAAAAAAAAATTAAATTACCGACGGATTATCCGTCGGAAAATATTTTTTAATTTAATTTTTATTTAGTAAAAATCCATCCGAATTAATCCGCCGGTGAATAGCCGTCGGTAATCCGTCGATAAATATAGACTGTGGTGATCCGTCGGTAATCCGTCGCTAAATATAGACCGTGGTGATCCGTCGCTAAATATAGACCGTGGTGACCGTCGGAGATCCGTCGAAAAAGTAAACGGTCGGTGATCCGTCGGTAATATCCGTCGGTGATCTGAACGCCAACCACTTTTTTACCGACGGATTTCGATTTTACCTACGGATCACCGATGGATTCATCCGTCGGTGATAAGCCTCTGTTTTGTAGTGGTTGTATATGTTGTATATTTTATTTTGTTTATTCAAAAAACTCTGGTGGAAGTTATTTGAACCCCTACTGCGACGACATGTCGTCGCTATAGGTGTTTATTTTTTTATAGAATAATTTAAACTTTTCGAGCATGTGTAAAAACTTGTTTTTATATCTACAGCAGCGACGATTTCCTAGTCGTCGCTATAATGTTTGTGGTTGTAGAGGGGATTTCTTGTAGTGTATGGCGGGGGTCAAGGGGTCGTGTCCCCTTGCGGGGTTCTAACGGCAACACCCCTAGCAAGCGGTGGTTCCACAGATGGGTCAGTGGACAGGGGCAATTTGGTTTGGGGCAACGTCTCGTAACCTCAACGGATTTCATGAAGAGAGAAGTACTTAAAAGCAAAAGCGCATTATAGCATTCCAACAACTATGCTAAAGTAGAGATCACGAAGAGTTAGGAGCTTTTCTTTTGCTCCAATCGCCATGCTAGAATGTATGCTAACATAGAGAAAATAAATAGGAGAGAAGATATAGAAATCTGGAAATTTGAAGAAATCTCTAAAACTTAATATTGAAGATATAAATTATTTTAATAGTTTCCACCAAATGAGATTGAATGTGTTATAATTTTTTTAAAGTGAAATATTGAGACGATAGATTTATAGAATATTTTAATAATATAATTGATGTT
Organism: Arctium lappa; assembly: GCA_023525745.1. Classification (NCBI taxonomy): domain Eukaryota; kingdom Viridiplantae; phylum Streptophyta; class Magnoliopsida; order Asterales; family Asteraceae; genus Arctium; species Arctium lappa. The sequence continues at coordinate 33,707,516 of CM042051.1, forward strand.
GGAATTGCTAAAACAGAGTAGTTTTTGAAGTTGAATACAATTTCTTTTTAGAGATTTTTATTTTATGTACTATACTTTAGAACATAGTAAATGTCGGATATGCCAAGTCAAAAGACCATATAAGTGAATTTTATAACCTTGTGAGTTGTGGAGTTAGCTCAACTGACAAAGGAAATAAGCCTTGGGCCTTTTCTCAGCGGTCACCGGTTCAAGTCTTGTAAGGCCCTAGGGAATTTAATGGCTTTTCTCGAGAGCGTGAGCCCTGGGATTAACCGAGGTGCGAGTAGCCTAGCCAGACTACCCCGGACGCCCATGGTTAAAAAAAATGTAGCAAGGATATGGTGCAATGGACGAACATATATACAAAATAAACAATTTATATGCAATTAAAGAAAATGGTTTTTCATTCTCACTTTTTTTTTTAAGTGATGGTGGTTCCCAGACTGCACATTGCTATAAATTGTCGTGAAATTAAGTTCACAAATCATAAATTGACCCCGTAAATAAAGAAGTCAAACCAAAAGTCAACAGTACAACTCAATCCAAAAACAATTTCTTCAATATCGATTTGATCCAACTTGCATATGGTTTGGATGCGACTTCAGGTCAATCCCTGATCTCTTCCGGTCCACTTCTTTGCACATGTGACTTCTATTTTGCAACATCATGTCGCAAGACCAAAATTGAGCAACCAACAAGTCATATACGAAGAATAAAGCAATTAACTCACAAATAATGTAGTGCAACATTTTCCTTTGTACCATCAGATGGGGCTATTTTAGGTGTCTTTAGAACATGACTAATATTGTTTCGTGTCCTCGTAAGAAGAAATACAACCATTTCAGCTGCCATTAGGAGGGAGGGGGGGGGGGGGTTGACTTAATAAGCTTAATGGAATGTATGGCTTAAGGGTTGTTTTTAAATAATATAAAAGCATAATTGTTTATATTTTACTATATTGTTTTTATTTGATGTTTGTATGTAGTGTTAACATTTATTTTTAAGAAATTCGGGAAATATATGAATAGATGGATCCAATAATAATATCCATTGGATGGAACCAATCCGATCCAATCATCGGATTAAATTGGATCAGTTGGACTAATTAGATTAAATCGGTTGACAAGATCCAACATCGAATGGATGATTATATCGGATCACATCCACTTGTATTCATTGGATTTCAACAGATGAACACTCTATTATTGTTTACGGCAGGGGTCAAGGGACCTGTGTCCCATTGCGGGGTTGTAAGGCAGTGCCCCTAGAGGGCAGTGGTTCGAAGGATTCCAGGCAACATTCCATAACCTCAACGGATTTCATGAAGAGAGAAGTACATGGGAAAATGAGCTTCTGAATGGTCTAAGTGCAATTCAGAAGCTTCTGAGTGCTTTTCAGAAGCCAAGTCTTTTTCAAACACTTCTTATTCTGAAGGACTTCTGACTCAGACGCTTCTGATTCTGAGGATCTTTCGACTTTAAAGAGCTAGTTTCTGACTCTGAAGTATCTCTAAGTTGCTTTCAAGTTGCTTTCTGAACTGTGTAAGCAGTTTGTAACTTCTGTGCTGTTAAGGGCCCACTAATTACCCCAACAATTAATCATTTCTATTAATGGGGAGTTATTCTTGTATTTAATATAGGAGTGGTTAAGATGATCTAAGATTAAAAATGAACGATTTCCCTGAGATCATTCTAGAGTTGATTTTGTGAGGCAAATAAGTGTCGCAATACAACTTAAGAAAGCGAGCTATTACGGGATCTTACTGTTATTCCAAGTTTTACTCACGTGTTTTTCTCTGATACTTTTTCGAATTCCTCCAACATACGGTTTAACAAGCTTAATGACATGGTGGCCAGGCTTATTCGTTCTGCCATATTAAAGTGTTTGTTTGCGGTTTGATGATTAAGCTCTCAACAATTTTGGCTGTATATGGAATCAACCCTTCCCTCCTGGCTTTATGGGCTCAACCCTAATTCCTTTTGTTATTTTTTCCCTTACCCACTCCTAATCTATATTAGCAGCTTAACTAATAACAGGTTCAATGAAACAAAAACAAACAAATTAAACAACACCAAAATGAATTTTATAAGCTGAAGTAAGGACCTTGTGTATAGGAACCATATATTCTTACCAAAACACCAATTTATATGCAATTACAGAAAAAGGGAATGCCCCTTTTTACAACTTCACCTAATATACTCTCTAGGAACTAAAGAAATAAATTAAACTACAGTGAAGACAAGATCGTTAGACGGTGACAAAAATCCTTTGTCCTCAAACTATGAAATGCGTAATTGGGCTGTGAGATGAACAAAAGCTTCTTCGTGGCACGGAATCGTAAGCCCTCCCATTGGATGGTTGAACCCGAATTCTTCCTCTGATCTATGTAACAAATCTTGGAATACTGGTTGGTCCAAGTAAGATAAAGGAACCACAAACCGCTTCCTTTGAATTTCTCCTACGTACACAGCCAAATATCCTTTGGGAACACTTTGCCGTTTGATTAGTTGTTTTGCATTAGCAACTACAGATTGCAACCGAAAAATCCCCATATTTTTTATTCGAAAACGAGACTGTTTTTGAGAGAATAAATTGGAAGGTGTAGTTTAATTTGTTGGAAGTCTCAGTTATCATGCTTATATTTATAGTGTGTGTATATATAATCGATCACAGCTAGCCACCTAAATTGGAAATCTTGGGGTTCTTCAAGGGCCTACTTCATGTGAAGCTTCACATGACTTTGCTCACTTTAGTATAATAGTACTACTCAGAGATTTAATATATAGTTTTCCTTATTCATCGAATCAGACGGGAGACAATTAAGAACATGTTGGCCTACTTGTTTCTATCAGGTCATGATCATGACCAAGAAGCAACACTTAAGACCTGCATTTTGATTCTGAGTTATGATATCAGCTGCCCAACTTGGAATGAATTAAAAATAACTAGCTAGTTATAGCCCATTGATATATATATATATAGAGAGAGAGAGAGAGTGAGTGAGGTTCAAACAAGAATATTAACTATTTAAAAGAACACGAGAACTAACAAAATCATTAGTGATTTTACATTAACACACAAATAGGGACTTTGGCGGCGGCTTCAGGTCCGCGTGGCTTTTTTGCGCGTTAATGTAAAATCACTAATGATTTTGTTTATTCTCGTGTTCTTTTAAATAGTTAATGTTCTCGTTTGATCCTCCTTTTATATATATATAAAGTTCAAAGAGGAATGCTAATTGTTTAAGAAAACAAGAAAACAACAAGCAAATCATGTACAAAATCATATGTAATTTTACATTAACCCGAAAAAATGGACGTGGTTGACTTTGGTGGGCAAAGTTGCGTGAATTATATATGATTTTGTATGTACTCGACTGTTTTCTTGTTTTTTCTTAAATAGATAGTATGAACCCACCTCTCTTTCTCTCTCTCTCTCTCTCTCATATATATATATATATATAGAGAGAGAGAGAGAGACCCATTCATTTGCTGACCGTGACATTGGTGTTAACCGTGCTAACCAATCTCAACAGTAGATTGATGAGATCAATGGTCCACAATTAATTGATTTTTTATTAAAATAAAATATAAAAAACAGTTTATAAAAATAATATGCATGTATGCATAGGGTATTCCGGTCAAAATACATTTCCTTTTATATTTTAATTGAAATTTATTTTAATTAATTTTGAAGATAATCACGACATAAATCAGGGAGAATCTTAAATTTAAATTATGCAGTTGGTTATTTTTGGGAGTTATCTTTTTTATTTGAAATTATCCTTTTTTAATTTTAATTTAAATTTCATCATCATCTCCATATAACTCTCTGTCTCTAATATTGTCGTCGTCTACCACCTTCGTCTCCCCCCTGCAGTCAGATTACATATCTCCGAGAGCCACCGGAGATGACCCGAATCCGCCCTCGACCACCACCACACTTACTTCATTTACTCACCATCGACTCCGGTATCTTATTGTGGGTCCCCCAACGACGATATCCCGAGCACTTCCTACACTCGCACGTCGGAAAGATGCGATTTTTCCGACGATACGAAGCTGAAAATCGTCAACTGTGTTCCTCTACCGTCTTCCGATAACAATCCGATAGCACCGCGTATCTCGTTTTCGTTTCCGGTACCTCGGATTTCTTTCGCGAAAGGGTCAAATCGCCTGCGAATGTGAAACTCAGGAGCTGCTATGTTTACGTAGGATATCACGGCCAAAACCCGAACTTGATATTGTTTTGTGAATGGCTAAAATCCGAGCTCGAGGTTCAGGGGATTGCTTGCTTTGTAGCGAATAGATCGAGATACGCAGATTCGCAGAGCCACGAGGTTGCCGATAGGGTCATTTAGAACAGTGAATTTGTGCATATATGCATATGCAGCCAGCACAGCCTGTGTATATATGCATATGCAGTGCATATATGCAGCCTGATGTAAATTGTATATTCATATATGCAACCTGTGCATATATGCATTTGTGCATCTTTTAAGATTGCATATGGTTATATGTTAAGTTTCAAACTTTAATGTTTAAAATGTTTTTTGTTTTCTGTGCATGTATGCATTGTTCAAATTATTAAGCTTTGATGTGTATATATGCATTTTGAATACGCTAAAAACAATAAATTATTATATTCCAAAATAAAGATAACTACAAATTTAAAAAAAAAGTGAACTATGGAAACAAGATAAATGTGGCGTGAATTAGGAAATTACCAAGTTTAATTTAAACATATTATATTTAATATTAAGATAACTACCAAATTAAAACCTCCTTAAAATATGGAGAAAATTTAAATGACCGATAATTTAAAAATATTATATTTAAAAATTGGATAACTACCGATTTTAAAATTTAAAAATATTACCATTTAAAAATATGGAAAAATTTAAAAATTTAAAAATATTACCATTTAATAATATTATATTTAAAAATTGGATAACTACCAATTTTTAAAATATTATATTTAAATGGCCGAAAATTTAAAAATATTATATTTAAAAATTGGATAACTACCAAATTAAAAATCTCCTTAAAATATGGAAAAAATTTAAATGGCCGAAAATTGTAAAATTCCAACAATACCCTATGAGATTTAATAGCATTGAGTGAATGACATAAACTTTATGAAGCTTTTGATTGGTCGAAAATTGGTTAGCACGGTTAGCACCAATGTCGTGGTTAGCAAATGAATGAGACCCTCTATATATATATAGAGAGAGAGGGGGACAATCATTTGCAAACTTTTTAAATCATGCAAACTGCTTACAAACCCATCTAGACCATCCGAATTTTTGATCAACGATTGAAGATTTTTCGGATTTAAATTTATTAAAAAAATAGGGAAATGGTAGTTTGAGAATATTTTTAGCTATTTTAAATTTAAAATCTATTAATTAATTTGAAATAATCTAATTATGGTTACATTATCTTCTTAATTTTCTTCATATTTATCTAATATCTCTCTCTCTCTCTCTCTCAAAAATCCGGCCACCATCTCTCTCTTTCTCTCTCAAAATTCAGGCCACCATGATGAACAAGAATCCGACCACCATGGCATGATGAACAAAAATCCGGCCACCAAGATGAACAAGAAAGTGAACCCATCTCTCTCAAAAATTCCGGCATGAACAAGAAAGTGAACCCGAAAGGGATGCAAAATTCCGACGAATCCTTCTAAACTCCGGTGGGTTTATGCATTTTCATAAATGGGTTCATATGTTTTTTCTTGTATGAAACATGAAAATATCGAAATAATCATATATTTTTATATAATTTCATATATTTTAATAAACATTTCATATTTTTTTCATTAATGGTTTTATATATTTTTCTCTCGTATAAATAATCGGATTTTTAAATTTCATATATTTTATCCTTTATGAATATTCAGATTTTTTTCAAAATAATCATATATTTTCGAAGTTTCATATGTTTTTTCTCATATTAATCGCGAACATTTCGAAGTTTCTTAAGTTCTTTCTCATATAAAACTCGCTGGAAATTGGGGAGGTCGCCGCTGGTGGGAGGACGTCGCCGAAAGTGGATGGTGACGGTGGATCGTGAGAGAGAGAGAGAGAGAGAGATAATTAAGAAAGTTAGGTTTTTCCTAAAAGTACGAAATTTGTAGAAAGTCAGAAATACCCTTGGGTTGCATGGTTTGTACTAATAAAAAGTTTCTATTTGAATGAGCCTCTATATATATATATATATATATATATATTTCTATTGTTTTACAAACCCAATAATTTTACAAATTCACAAACCATTTTTCATGTGTTATTCATATACGTTTTCTAAAATACAATGTATATACAGTATATATGTATATAGGTTTGATATAGGGTCTGTGTTTAGCCGATGTGAGACTCCAACACAATAAATTTTGCTGCTCGTGATGGAAATATGCATTGAAATTATTCAAGTATGTGATCGAAATATTCCTTCTAAACTTTCCGGTACGGCTTGAGTTGTTCTTGGTGGGTTTATATAACTTTTATGGCGCTCGTTTAACTATAACCAAATTATTTAACATAAATTATCGTTAACAAAAATGAGAAACTTGGGATACATTTATACACTTGCCGGTGTTCATTCAAGTGGTTAATCAAGTATACTTTAATTTCACATGGTAACTACTTGTGTGAAGAAATTTATGAATAGGCCTACACTTGTTTCTTGTCAAGTCATGATCATCAGTAGAAACACAATGCCCCACCTACTGCTAGTTAAAAGGGCAATATATAAAGCCCTTCAATTAATTATATAAACACTAGAGGTTGTTTACTTTCTTGAAAATGAGTTAAATTTATTGGAAATAATATAATGAAAGAAATATGTATTTTTAAACAATATAATAGTAAATGCAGGCCACAAGACCATACTAGTGAGGTCTATGTAGCATTCAAAAGTGGAAATAAGAGCATGATGTTTTATAACTATTAAATATAACTTAAATCTCAACCTAGCCATGCCAATTGAATGTTGATGATTTTAGTGTCATCAAACATTTTCGTCTAGTTGGGATTTACTTAGGATATAAAAGGTTTTAAGTTAGGCATTCTAAATAAGTTAGGTGATGCGGAGTACACGCTTGTATAAGCCGGCTTAAACCTTTGATCACCATATAAAAGGATGGGGTGTGTCAAGGGGGCCGCACCCCAAAACCTAAACGGTATATATACACTAAATGTTCTTCAGAAAGTAAAATCAGTAGCTTATGTCTTCAGCAGAAGACCCAGGCGAGTTAAAAAGACTAACTCTTCATCAAAAGGCGAGTCTTCAAAAAGCAAGACTTGACTTTAATTTGATGACTATCTTCGGAAGGCGTATCCTAGGGAGATTAGCTTCATTACTTTTTCAAGTCTGATCTACAACAACCAGTTTTGGTGTTATACGTTAGCAGTTATTTGATAACTATTCTTATCTTCAAATAACTACCTACCTGCCTAAATTAACTGTCCGCATAACCACTACAGTTGATTTTTATCTTGTTTTAGAGCATAGAAACATATATAACAAATCTTTGGATTTATACTCAAGTTTTTGCCTAGGATCAAGAGTGAGAATTTGGAGTATCCAAATAAGAATTTCATGATATGTACCTTAACCAATAACTCAGACTCTTACTAAAGAAGGATTTGCATATCGGTGATTTTACCGAATGATCATGTTGTTTTGTGTAATACTTGATTCACAAGAAAATGGTGAGGTTAGAATCCGACGCTTTTCAAGGAAATAAATAAATTAGGGCTTGGGTAATCGCATTGATTTGAGTTTCCCACCAACAATTTATCCACCAACTTTTGTGACGGTTGTGTGACGAATCACCCCTTTAGCAACGGATTTCGTAGGTAAAAGTCATCCATTTAGTAGTGTAGTTAAGCTATAATATAATATTGGTTAGGAAATTCGAACTTATAATCTAACTAGAACTCGAGATCGCTAGATGTCGCCATATGACAGGGACAAGCGGGTCATGCCCCCTTGTGGGGTCTCCTAGGGGCATCACCCATTGTGGGGTCTAAGGGCAGAGCCCTAGTGGTGGATTGATTATCACCTATCCTTAATCAATATAGACAACTTAATCCATACAGGTTTTAATGAAGCAAACAACACCTTATGATTTTAATAAGCTGCAGTAAGGACATTATGTATGGGAATATACATATATACGAATACACAAATTAATATGCAATTATATATAGAAGAGGAGAATGCCCCTTTTTAAAACTTCATCTATTCTACTCTCTAGTAACTAAAGAAATAAACTAATGTTAACCAAAGATCGTTAGATGATGACAAACTTAGAAAGCTTCTTTCTAGGAACTAAAGAAAGAATCTTTTGTCCTGAAACTAAGAAATGTGTAATTGGGCTGTGAGATGAACAAAAGCTTCTTCATGACAGGGAATCGTAAGTCTATAAATTCAATGTCTCTTCACTTAGTTTTGTGTGACAAGTATTATTCTCATGGTATCAAGAGCCATTTAATCCCATCACCTTTCTCTCTTCTTCTTCCCCTCTCATGCACCTCCCTCCCTCCCCTTTTTTCGGTTTCTTCAATCTTTTCTCCTGCCATGGCCTCCACCTCTCAAGATACCACCCTCCCCATGAACACTATTCTTCATCTGATCACAATTTGTTTATCTTCTTCCAACTATCTCCTGTGGAAGAATCAAATGCTTCCTCTTCTTTCTTATCAGAAGAGGAAACAAGTTTATATAAACTGAGCATAAACATGTCAAACTGATTAAATCAACCTTTTTAAATAAATCTGCATAACTTTCAATACTATAAACGTGCAGTTTATAAAACCCGCATTTATCAAATAACTATCAAAATCATAAAAGATTTAGTTTGAAAGACTCACCTCTGATTCTTCTTGCTTAACCTTTGTCTTCTAACGGTTAACACCACCTACGATGGTATTAAAATACAAAGATAAGCTAACTTGCGACTAAAATCTTTCCTTTTCTAAATAATTCAACACACTGTGCGACCCGGTCAAAACCACTTCGGTCAACACCACGACCGGTTAACATAATACCGGTCGAATACACCTTACCGGTTGACTACACCTCATCGGTCGAATACCCTTACCGGTCTACTACCTTTACCGGTCGACAGTATCGGTCGTTACAACATACCGGTCGACGAGCTATACCGGTCAATCAACATACCGGTCGACGAGCTATACCGGTCAATCAATTATACCGGTCAGAACCTTCGTTCCAATCCGATATTCATATAGAGTCGACAACTTTTACAGAAACCCAGAAAACCTCAAATCTTATAAATCGATCAAATATACGGTTAAAAGCTTGAATAACAAGGCTATTTACCAACTATAACATGCAGATAGAAGCATTAAGCTAGAATCATACCTCTATTTGACCAAAAATGAATCGATTCTTCAAACTTCTTCTTTCTCCCTGCCTTTGCTCTGAACTCTTTCTCTAAGGTCGGTTTCAAAATTTTATCAGAATTTGATATGAAGACAAAACTCTTAAGGGATAAGGTTATATATAACCAAGTTTCAAATAACCCCCCTGAACTTTGGGCCTCGTTTAACTTTTCACCCAACTTCCAAAATTTAATAAAATTTCGGATTCAGATATTATAATCTTCCCCCCCCCCCCTTTAGAGAATTCCGTCCCCGGAATTCTATCGCTAAACAAATGGGGATACTGAGATTTCATGTCCGCTTCTACTTCCCATGTTGACTCTTGTCCTTTGTGAAATTTCCACTGGACCTTTACTAAGCGGATCTCTTTGTTTCTCAACTTCTTTACTTTGAGGTCCGAAATTGCTATGGGCTCCTCAATATAACTTAATTTTTCATCTACCTGAATGTCTTCTAAGGGAACTACTACATCTGTTTCTGCCAAACACTTCTTCAAGTTTTCACATGAAATGTGGGATGAATCCCACGCAAACTTTCTGGTAGATCAAGTCCATAGGCTACTTCACCAACACGTCCCGTGATGATAAATGGTCCAACAAACCTTGGTCTCAATTTCCCTTTCTTTCCAAATCTGACTACCCCTTTCCAGGGCGAAACTTTCAACATTACCTTGTCTCCTATCTGAAACTCTATCGGTTTCCTTCGTTTATCTGCATACATTTTCTGACGATCTTGAGCAATATTTAATCTTGCTCGAATCTGGTCGACTTTATCAGCTGTCACCTGTACTATTTCTGGTCCCGCTAGCTGTCTTTCACCCACCTCATTCCAACATAAAGGTGTTCTACATTTACGACCATACAATGCTTCGAACGGGGCCGCTTGTATGCTAGCATGATAACTATTGTTGTAAGAAAATTCAATTAACGGCAAATGAATTTTCCACGAACCTTTGAAATCAATAACACATGCACGAAGCATATCTTCCAATGTCAGAATAGTTCTCTCACTCTGGCCATCAGTTTGCGGATGATAGGCCGTACTCAGCTTAAGTTGAGAGCCTAATTCCCTTTGCAAACTTCTCCAGAAAGCTGATGTAAAATGAGCATCCCTATCTAACACAATTGAAGACGGTACTCCATGTCTGGTTACTATCTCGTCGATATACAATCGAGCCAATTTCTCTAGTGAGTACGTCTCCTTGATCGATAGGAAGTGAGCTGACTTTGTGAGTCTATCCACTATCACCCAAATGGCATCATGCCCCTTAGGTGATCGCGGTAACCCAGTAACAAGATCCATCGTAATCTCTTCCCACTTCCAAACTGGAATTTCTAACGACTGAAGCTCCCCATAAGGTCTCTGATGCTCAGATTTAACTTTCAAACATGTCAGACATTGTTCAACGAAGTGAGCAATATCTTTCTTTAAACCTGGTCACCAATAGCTTTGTTTCAGATCTCTACACATCTTGTTGGTTCCTGGATGTACTGAGTAACGGTATTTATGCGCTTCTTCCAATACTTTCTGCCGTAGTTCTCCTGCTTTTGGAATCCACACTCTCTTATTGAAGCACTTCACTCCGCGATTGTCAACAACTAATGAGTTAACAATTCCAATTATTCTTTCACTCTTCAAATTTTCCTTTGACACTGCTTCTTCTTGATACTTTATAACTTCTTCTAAGAAATTAGAAACAACATCAACTCGATATGCCACCACTTTTGTTATTTCTCCATGCTCCTTACGACTTAGAGCATCCGCTACCACATTGGCCTTACCTGGATGGTACAGAATATCACAGTCATAATCGCTTAACAACTCCATCCACCTACGCTGCCTCATATTAAGCTCCTTCTGATTGAACAGATATTGAAGGCTCTTGTGATCTGTATAAATCTGACACTTGATCCCATACAGGTAATGCCTCCAAATTTTCAAAGCAAAGACTACCGCTGCCAACTCTAAATCATGCGTTGGGTAATTCTCTTCATGTTCTTTCAACTGACGAGATGCATAAGCAATTACCTTGACTTCTTGCATTAACACACATCCCAGACCCAACTTTGAAGCATCGCTATAAATTACGAATCCTTCCGTTCCGTTGGGTAGAGACAAAACAGGAGCACTACTTAGACTCTCTTTCAATTTACTGAACGCTTCTTTCTAAGCTTCCGCCCAAACAAACTTGACATTCTTTCTAGTTAATGTTGTTAGTGGCGTAGCTATCCTTGAAAAGTTCTGGATAAACTTTCTATAATAACCCGCCAATCCTAGAAAACTTCTTACTTCTGATGGTGTTTTCGGTGCTTCCCACCCTTTAATGGCTTCAATCTTAGCCGGATCAACCTTAATCCCAACTTTCGACACCACGTGACCTAAAAACTGAACTTCTTTCAGCCAAAATTCACATTTTGATAACTTAGCATACAATTTCTCGCGTTTAAGCAATTCTAAAATCGCTCTCAAATGAGTTTCATGATCTTCTTTGGACCGTGAATAAATCAGTATATCGATCATCTATAAAGACTATGACATACTTGTCTAAAAACGGACTACACACTTTATTCATCAAGTCCATGAAAGTTGCTGGCGCATTAGTCAGACCAAATGGCATAACTAAAAATTCATAATGTCTGTACCTCGTACGAAAGGCAGTCTTAGGTACATCCTCCTCCCTCACCTTCAACTGGTGATAACCAGATCGTAAATCTATTTTCGAAAAATAGCTCGCTCCTTGAAGTTGATCAAAAAGATTGTCAATTCTGGGAAGCGGATACTTATTTTTGACAGTCAACTTATTGAGCTCACGATAGTCTATGCACATTCTCATAGACCTGTCTTTCTTCTTCACAAACAACACTGGTGCTCCCCATGGTGAGGTACTAGGACGAATAAACCCCTTGTCTAACAACTCCTGCAATTGAGTCATCATTTCTTTCATTTCTGCCGGTGCCAATCTATAAGGTGCTCTTGCAATCGGTGTTGTTCCGGGTACTAAATCAATACGAAATTCCACTTGCCGATCAGGAGGTAGAGTGGTTAAATCTTTCGGAAATACTTATGGATATTCACTTACTACCGGAACTGACTCTAATCCTTTCTTCTCCTTCTTAGCATCTATTACATAAGCTAAGAACCCCACACACCCTTTTACTAGACACCGCTTAGCCTTAATCATTGAAATCAAGCACGACTTCCTATCCCTCCAATCTCCAAACACTACTATCTCTTCTTTACCTGGCTGCGCTATACTAATTAATTTCTTATTACATACTATATGAGCATCATTAGATGCCAACCAGTCCATTCCCACAATGACATCAAATTCTCCCATACCCATCGGGTACAGTCGAAGTGGAAATGAATGCCCCTCGATGACAATACTACACCCATCATACACCTCCTCCACTAAGATTTGACTATTATCGGCCACTTCTACTTTCAATTCATGCCTAAGCTTGTTGGGTTTCTCATTCAATTTATGCACAAAATTTGGAGACACAAAAGAACGATTTGTGCCTGAATCAAACAATACTTTTTCATAATTCGAATCTATAAAGAAAGTACCGTCACTACATCAGGTATCTCCGCCGCTTCTTCTGTTGTCATATTGAAAACTCTAGCCCTCGCTTTAGCTGGCTCCACCTTTTTCTCACCTCCCTTGTCTACATATCCTCCGACCGATTCCTTTTTCAATTGTGGACAATTATTCCTGATATGATCAGGAGATCCACATTGATAACAAGACCTCGAACTCTGGCAATCCCGAGCCAAATGCCCAATCTTCCCACATTTATAACAACCCTCTTGATCAATCTTACATTCTTCTTTATGCCTTCGGTTACACTTGCTACATGGCTTACTTTCAAACTTATTAACAGAACGCTGATCAAACTTTGCAGACTTAAACGGTTTGGAGTCACGAACTGTTCCATCCCATTTTCTTTTATCTCCACTTCTTTCAGTAACTTGCCTATTCTTTTCTTTCTCTCTCATTTCAGCTGCATTTACTGCCATTTGAAAAGTAAATGGTTCCTTGTTCGAGACAAATTCTCGAATATCACTTCTTAACCCAAAGACAAAATGTTCTACTCGTCTTCCTTCATTAGGTACGTAAATTCCTGCAAATCGATACTTCTCTATAAACTTTGTAGTATATTCTCGAACTGACATCCCCTTCTGCTCTAAACTCAGAAACTCTTCTTCCAACTTTTTAACTGCCGCCAAAAGGCAAAACTATGCTTTAAATCTTTTCACAAACTCACCCCAAGAAATTTCATTGGCTACCGCCGAACTTTGTCCTCCGGCTTCAACATCCACATTACCGCTTCATCTTTTAACATAGACAAAGCATAAACTACTTTATCTTCTTCAGCACACTTACTAGTATCAAATGCTAACTCCATTCCCTTTACCCATCTTATTGCTATCACTGGATCACATTCCCCTTTATAGGTAGGAGGCTTGCAAGCAACAAACTCCTTAAAACTACATCCTTTCCCAGCTACCACTTTAGGCATCACTATGGGGTTTGACTGAGGGTGGCTACCCTCAACCGTTACTGGTGAGTCTGATACCTCAGTAGCTATTCTTTCTTCACTCTTTTCCTTACTTGACGAAACCTCATTAGTACGTTGAGCCAATAAAGCATTCAACGTTTCTTGTAACTTTCCCATTTCTGTCGTGAAGGTTTCTTGGGTAACAAAACCCTGAGTTCGCCCTCCACCACGGTTTCTTGTCTGCTTTCGAACCCTCACAGAAGCTGAACTTTCCTGATGAGAAATTTCTTGCTCTGATCTTACTTCAACACTTCTAGCTCGACGAATATCACTGGTCGTCTTCCCGCCTCTAGTTCCCACAGTGGAAACCCTTGCCTGAGTAGTCGCCTTCTGAGCGTCTTACCTCTAGGTCGACCGCGACTCTTTCCTCGGATAGCAGTCGGGTTAACAACAATCATTCGCTCTTCGGCAACTACTTCATTAACTGGATCAATTTCAGGATTCGGCATAGACCTACTCCTTGTTACTCGCTCTGACATAATTCTGATAAGAAGAAACATAAGATATTCAATCTAACATACTACACATTACGGCAGTTTAAGCACAAGCATGTACTTGTAAATTTACAATTACACTGGCCAGATGAAATTCCAATTTTACCTTACATGCTAGTCCTTACTACCTTAATGTTATCTTCCTATGGTCTTCCTATTTCTCAGTTGTGCTTCTACTATCTTAGTTTAAGTCTAGGCTCATCTGGTCACCTAGATCCCTTAAACTAATGCTCTGATACCAATTGTAACAACCTGAACATTTATACATACAGTAAAATAACATTTATGTCTAAAAACTGCCCCAGGCTTACATTTCAGAGTACAAGGTTTACAACTATCACCTATTACACAACTAAGTCAAAAAGTAAACTATTGCAGGAAGTCTTCTAGCTCCTAGAAATAGCTCACATCTTCTCCTTACCCTTATCTGTACCTGCTACTTTTCGATAACCTGAAACAGGGTTATAATTTTGAAAGAGCGAGAGTTAGACCAATGGTCTAGTGAGTCCCCTCCAATCACTACTGCAACAGTTCAAATATTATTTAAAACATTTAAAAAAAAGCTTGATATCTCAAAAACATAACTTTTTCTTTTAATCAAACATTGAAATACTTTATGCTTCGCAGGCATAACTCAATCTACTGGCCATCACTGACCACTTTTTACGCTTCGCAAGCGTACCTTAAGCTACTGACCAACACTGCCATCAAAGACGGTATGTCTGTCTCGTACTGCCGTATTTTAGGGACACACCCTAATGGCATAAACGGGCCACACTTCCTGGTACGAGCAGGCGGGTCACACTTCCCAACTTAGGTCAGACTTCTGACTCAAATGTATGCATACATTTAGTCCTGACTATATATAAAAAACAAGTTTATATAAACTGAGCATAAACATGCCAAACTGATTAAATCAACCTTTTTAAATAAATCTGCATAACTTTCAATACTATAAACGTGCAGTTTATAAAACCCACATTTATCAAATAACTATCAAAATCATAAAAGATTTAGTTTGAAAGACTCACCTCTGATTCTTCTTGCTTAACCTCTGTCTTCTAACGGTTAACACCACCTACGATGGTATTAAAATACAAAGATAAGCTAACTTGCGACTAAAATCTTTCCTTTTCTAAATAATTCAACACACTGTGCGACCCGGTCAAAACCACTTTGGTCAACACCACGACCGGTTAACATAATACCGGTCGAATACACCTTACCGGTCGAATACCCTTACCGGTCTACTACCTTTACCGGTCGACAGTATCGGTCGTTACAACATACCGGTCGACGAGCTATACCGGTCAATCAATTATACCGGTCGACCTATACCGGTCAGAAACTTCGTTCCGGTCCGATATTCATACAGAGTCGGCAACTTTTACAGAAACCCAGAAAACCTCAAATCTTATAAATCGATCAAATATACGGTTAAAAGCTTGAATAACAAGGCTATTTACCAACTATAACATGCAGATAGAAGTATTAAGCTAGAATCATACCTCTATTTGACCAAAAACGAATCGATTCTTCAAACTTCTTCTTTCTCCCTGCCTTTGCTCTGAACTCTTTCTCTAAAGTCGGTTTCAAAATTTTATCAGACTTTGATATGAAGACAAAACTCTTAAGGGTTAAGGTTATATATAACCAAGTTTCAAATAACCCCCCTGAATTTTGGGTCTCGTTTAACTTTTCACCCAACTTCCAAAATTTAATAAAATTTTGGATTCGGATATTACACTGGTCTTCTTGATGCTAAACCAGTCACTACTCCTATTGCCTCTAACACGGTTTTTTTTTCTGGTGGTGAGTCGTACTCTGATCCCTCGCATTATCGGTCTCTCTTGTTGGTGCTCAGTACTTGACGATCATGCATTCGGATATTTCGTATGCAATAAATCAAGTCAGCCAGTTTCTTCAAGCTCCTACTATTTCCCATTATCAGGCAGTAAACAAACGGCTTCTCCGATATGTCAAGGGTACACTCTCTTTTGGCCTAGATACACCACTCTTGTGGGATACTCTGATGCTAATTGGGCTCATTGTCTTGAGACCCGCCGGTCTACCTATGGTTACTCGATCTTCCTCGGGGGCAATCTTGTATCCTGGAGTGCCAAGAAACAACCAACTGTCACTCGCTCCAGTTGTGAGTCTGAATATCGAGCAATGGCCAACACTTCCGCAGAGATAATTTGGATTACTCATTTGTTGAGAGAACTTCATGCGCTACCACCAGATCGACCGACGTTGCTATATGATAATCAAAGTGCTCTCTTTCTTACCCAAAACCCGGTCTCTCACAAACGTGCCAAGCACATTGATTTTGACTATCACTTCATTCGCGAACTTATGTTATCCAGCAAGCTTCACACCGAGTTTGTTCCTACCAAGCTTCAAGTGGCTGACATTTTCACCAAAAGCTTGTCGCGTCATCGGTTCGAGTTCTTTCGAGAAATGCTTCGTATTGGTCCGCCACCGTTTCACTTGAGGGGGGATATTAGACACACTTGGTTATTATTTTATACATTTAGTTATTGTATAGATGTATATCTCTTGATTCTTTAAGGATGTAAAGTGTAACTTATCTTTCTATAAATTCAATGTCTCTCCACCTAGTTTGGTGTGACGAGTATTATTCTCAGTAAGCCCTCCCATTGGATGGTTGAACCCGAATTCTTCCTCTGATCTATGTAACAAATCTTGGAATACTGGTTGGTCCAAGTAAGATAAAGGAACCACAAACCGTTTCCTCTCCTACGTACACAACCAAATATCCTTTGCGAACATCTTGACGTTTGATTAGTTGTTTTGCATTAGCAACTAATGATTGCAACCGAAAAATCCCCATACTTTTTTATGCGAACAGTAGACTTTTTTTAAGAGAATTAATGAAGTGTAATTTGCATACAATGGAAGATGTAGTTTGTTGGAAATCTCATGTATTAGGCTTATATTTATAGTGTCTATATATACTCGAGCACAACTAGCGACCCAAATTGGAAATCTTGGTGTTATATTCAAGCTCAAGGGCCTACTTCATGTGAATCTTCACATGACTTTGCTTAGTTTATAAGATCGAATAGTTTTCCTTATCTCCGTAGATTATATATTAAGAACATGTTGCCCTACTAGCTAGTTTCTATGAGGTTATGATCATGACCAAGGAGCAACACTTTGGACCTGCATTTGATTCTGAATTATTACTCAAACTCTTACTCGGTAAACGCTTACGGGTAAGATTTAACATTGTAACTAGTAAGATTGTAGTCCATCAAAAAGGTATGGTATGCAACAATTTACCCGGTAAGCTTTTACCAGGTGAGATTCTCGGCCCTTATAATGTTCATCCGTAAAGTAAATAACTGTAAGCGCTTACCAAGTAACCGTAGTGCTGGAATAGATATGTTCATGAATAAACCTATATGATGTTCACATGTGAAATTACCTGTTCATATAGGAAAGAATGAAAATGAATGAACTTGCGCAGAAAAAGTATGTACTTGATTACAGTTGTGTTCATGATCACATATGAAATTATCTGTTCATCTTGGAAATAATGTAAATGAATACTAGAAATCATGTGCAGAAAAAGTATGTGCTTGATAACTTTGTGCATATGTAACTGGAAATTGTTTATGTTCATGTTTACATGTAAATTTATAAAATCAAGCACAACCTGAAGGCTAACAAAAAAAGAAAGGAAAAGAATAATGGGAAAATTGGTTCTTGCTTTGGTGCTCCATTTCATGATTAATTGATTATGTGTTTCATTTATTTTGTTTTTTATTTTCTAATATCTTAGACGCTTCTGATTCTGAGGATCTTTTGACCCTAAAGAGCTAGTTTCTTGACTCTGAAGTATCTCTAATTAAGTTGCTTTCTGATCCGTGTTTAATTGCAACTGCTGTGCTGTTAACTGCCCGCTAATTACCCCAACAATCATTCCCATTAACGGGGAGTTATTCTTGCACTTAATGTAGGAGTAATTAGGATTATCTAAGTTTAAAAATGAACGATTTCTGCCAAAATCGGGACTGAAAACCGGAGATTATCCTCGAGTTGCTTCTGTGATACCCGGTCGCAATACACTTAAGGAAAGTGAGCTCATACGGTTATTCCAAGTTTTACTCGCATCTTTTTCTCTGATACTTTTTTGAATTCCTCAAACATACGGTTTAATGAGCTTACTGACATAGAGGCTGGTCTTATTCGTTCTGTCATATTAAAGTATTTGTTTGCAGTTTGATGATTAAGCTCTCAACAATTTTGGCTGTATGGAATCAAACCTTTCCTCTTGGCTTTATGGGCTCAACCCTAATTCCTTTTGGTATTTTTTTCCCATACCCACTTCTAATCTATATAAACAGCTTAACTAATAATGGGTTTAATGAAACTAAAACAAACAAATTAAACAACACCAAAATGAATTTTATAAGCTGCAGGAAGGACATTGTGCATAGGAACCATATATTCTTACCAAAACACCAATTTATATGCAATTTTAGAAAAAGGGAATGCCCCTTTTTACAACTTCACCTATTATACTCTCTAGGAACTAAGAAAATAAATTAAACTACAGTGAAGTCAAGATCGTTAGATGGTGACCAAAATCCTTTGTTCTCAAACTATGAAATGCGTAATTGGGCTGTGAGATGAACAAAAGCTTCTTCGTGGCACGGAATCGTAAGCCCTCCCATTGGATGGTTGAACCCGAATTCTTCCTCTGATCTACGTAACAAATCTTGGAATACTGGTTGGTCCAAGTAAGATAAAGGAACCACAAACCGTTTCCTTTGAATTTCTCCTACGTACACAGCCAAATATCCTTTGGGAACATCTTGACGTTTGATTAGTTGTTTTGCATTAGCAACTAATGATTGCAACCGAAAAATCCCCATATTTTTTATGCGAAAAGTAGACTTTTTTTTTGAGAGAATGAAGTGTAGTTTGCATACAATTGAAGGTGTAGTTTGCCGGAAATCTCATGTATTGGGCTTATATTTATAGTGTCTATATATAGCCGATTGCAACTAGGGACCCAAATTGGAAATCTTGGTGTTATATTCAAGCTCAAGGGCCTACTTCATGTGAATCTTCACATGACTTTGCTTAGTTTATAAGATTGAATAGTTTTCCTTATCCATATCCAATCAGTAGATTATATATTAAGAACATGTTGGCCTACTAGTTTCTATGAGGTCATGATCATGACCAAGGAGCAACACTTTGGACCTGCATTTGATTCTGAATTATGATCTCAACTGCCCAACTTGGAATAAGACTAAGGGGTCGTTTGCTCAAACGCCTACAGTACTCTAACTTACTTTAAAACGATATTGTATGCAACAATTTACCCGGTAAGCTCTTATCGAGTAAGACTCTCCATCTTTATCATCAATCGCTCTTACCGGGTAAGATTCTCGGTCATTGTCATGTTGATCCGGTAAAGTAAATGACCCGGTAAGCACTTACCGAGTAAGCGTTCACTTAAATATTTATAGCCCATTATTGAGCCTTACAGAGAGAGAATATTCTTATATATATATATATATATATATATATATATATGTAGAGGAAGAATCATGCGAGAAGTTAAACATTTTGTGAGAAGGCGAGAAGTTTCAATATCATATATCATTACATGCTCTTTCGTGTGTTTAATAATATATGATTAAGTGTCTATATCTTGTCAATATAACGTGTGTTTAATCAGTGGCGGATCCAGGAAATGTATAGAGTGGGGGCGCTTAAGAAATTAAACTAAGAAGTACTAATATACCATATCATTATACTTAATAATAAGTGATTACATAAGTTGCTTTCTACGAGTTTTCATCATCTGAAAACGAATCATTACATCTTGATTTGTAACCTTAACAGTCGGGCGTTGAAACATTTCTTTTCATAAATCTTTCCATTTGCTAGCAAAGATAGAATGTATAAAATATTAACTATGATCAACATAAATTATAAAACATTAACTAATAACTATCTACCTACATTGTCTCACAGTGAGTGTATTACTGTGAAAACCAAAGTTACTGTGAAAACTAAAGGCAAAGCAAAGCTACTGTCAAAGACTCAAAGTGAAAACAAAATTCTCACTATCCCAAAGCTACTGTCAAAAGTCGAAAGAAAACCAAATCCCAAAATATTCTATTATTCTATTTATTGCCTCAATTGCCCCACTTTAAAAATAATAAAGAATTAAGATACATGTGTCTCAATTTGCAAAGTTCTTACTGCTATGTGTCTCAATTTGCAAAAGTGAGAGACTGAAAACCAAACTCCAAACTCCAAAGCTACTATGGTCTGTCCGCTACACATAAGGAGAAGAAATAAGAAATATTTGATTTAGAACTCTGAAAAATGGTAAGCAAAATCTATTGTTACCTGGAGCCCTAAATCGATTGAGAAGAAATCGATTGTTAATGGAGTGGTGAGCCTTAATTGATTGAGAAGTTTCCATGAATCTAAGTATTGGAGCCCTAAATCGATTGAGAAGAATCAAGAAATTGAAACCCTCTGTCTGGTTGTGTTGCGAGATTTGTGATGTGAAGATGGAGAATCGGCAAATCGCCGGCCGACCGGCTTGCTGCTGCCGCTAAAACCAGAGAATCGCCAAAGAGGGAAATCGTCGGACGCCGCTGAAGAATGGGGTCCCCTCTTTTTTTGATTGGGGGACGTATGGTAAACTTAGTAAAAAAAGTTTTAACCTAGGTAATTTTTTTTTGACTTTTGACTGGTCCCTTCCCCTCACCTTTTATATACCAAGTCGCCCCTGGTTTAATCGTATATGATTAATTAAGTTTGTGTATCATATATGATATCACAATTCTTGATTTCTCGCAAAATGTTTAGTTTATCGTTTGAACCTGCCCCTATGTATGTATATATGTTTGATGGTCTGTGTCTAGTCGACATGAGACTCCGACCATTATAAAAGGCCTCTATGTCCAGCCATAGACCTGCTAGCTAGCCACCATTTACCATCATATTGTTTAAAGAAATTAAAAAATACACACTTGTTTCATTACATTATTTCCGATAAAAACAACTCATTTTAGAGAAACAAGCTCTAATGGTTATATAATTGAAGGTCTCTGTATATTGTCGTTTAACTAGGGGTAGGGGCAGTGTGTTTCTCCTGATGATGACTTCACATAAACAATTGTAGGCCTATTCATAAATTTCTTCCACACAAGTAGTTGGTTAAATTGAGTGTCAGAATGTGGAACCCCCATATTACTTCTCAAAAGATGCCTTCAAGAAAAAAGGGAGGTTAAAACATATATAAAGTAGAAATGCCACAAGTCTAATCGATGTGAGACTACAACATATTAAATAAATTAACCATTTCAAAGAACACCAATCCACAAGTGTACGTGCAATTGTGCATGCACCAGGTTTTCATATTTTTGTTGAGATAATAATTTGGTCATAGTTAAACGAGCGTAATAGAAGTATTGTAATCAATAACACTCAAGTCGTACTGGGAGAGTTCAGAAATTAAGAATATTTCAATCACACATAATATTGTTGCTAATTTCCATAATCAGCAACAAACTTTCATGTGTTCATGAAACAAATATTGGCTTTATAAGATGTCAAATATGTCTAAATGTTTTAATAGATAATTTTATATGACTTAAGTTTATAAAACCAAACAATTGTATGTCCTATAAAAAGGGTTGTTAGGACTTTAGCCATCTTAACAAGTTTTTTATAACTTTTTTTTTTAAATAAAGTGTCACATTAGTTTTTTTAAAATAAGTGTCTTAATTATGAACATATTTTTTTATTACACTTTCAAATATTGTCGCATAAAAATATGAATAAGATGTTTTGCTTCAAACTTTTCCTAAAAAAACTTGTTACGACGCCCCCAAAAGCGTCATAGCAAATTAGTCTAGCACGTTTATATGTCTTACAAATGTTTGGTTCTAGCTATAAACCTATGTCCTATTAAACAGTCTATTATGACACTAGCTTAGACATAATATGACGTTCTATAAAACCGACTTTTTATATGGTTGGAGTCTCATGTCGACTAGACACAGACCATCAAACATATATACATACATACATACCTATATATATAATATAAGAATCTCCTCTCTGTAAGGCTCTTTAAATATTACCGATGGACCAAGTATTACCGACCAAATATTACCGACTGACCCAAGCCGTCGGTAATTTTCGACGGAACGCCGACGGAAATAAGTTATTTGCGACGGATGAACTATCCGTCCGTAAATATAATCATCACCGACGGACAGGAAATTATTTTATTTTTGATTTTTTTAATATTGCAATCCGTCGGTAATCCGTCGTAAACTTAATAATTTAATTAATAATTATTTTTTCGTGTAATCCGTCGGTAATCCGTCGCAAATTACCGACGGATTTTCGACGGCCGTTAGGAAATCCGTCGGTAATCCTTCAGTACCTAATTTTTTTTCCAAGATCATTATGTATGTATGTATGTATGTATGTATGTATGTGTGTGTGTGTGTGTGTATGTATGTATGTATGTATGTATGTATGTATGTATGTATGTATGTATGTATGTATGTATGTGTGTATGTATGTATGTGTGTGTGTATGTATGTGTGTGTGTATGTATGTATGTATGTATGTATGTATGTATGTATGTATGTATGTATGTATGTATGTATGTATGTGTGTGTGTGTGTATGTATGTGTGTGTGTGTGTATGTATGTGTGTGTGTATGTATGTATGTATGTATGTATGTATGTATGTATGTATGTGTGTGTGTGTATGTATGTGTGTGTGTGTATGTATGTGTGTGTGTATGTATGTATGTATGTATGTGTATGCTTGTATGTATATAGTACATATATATATATATATATATATATGTATATCATGTATATACGTGTATGTCGTAAGTGTGTGTGTATATGTCTAGATCATGTATTGTATACATGTGTATTGTTTGTATGTATATAGCACGTATGTCTATATCATGTCTAGCTATGTATATATGTTTGTATATATCTATAGATCATGTCTATGTATGTCTATAGATCATGTCTATGTATGTGAACATGTATGTATGTATGTCTATAGATCATGCCTATGTATGTGTGTGTATGTATGTCTATAGATGCATGTATTATATACATATGTATTGCGTGTATGTATATAGCACATACGTCTATATCATGTCTATGTATATGTGTATGTAAGTATGTATGTATGTCTATAGATGTATTATATACATATGTATATTGCTTGTATGTATATAGCACATATGTCTATATCAAGTCTATGTATGTGTGTATGTATTTATGTATGTCTATAGATGTATTGTATATGTATATCATGTTTATGTATATGTCGTATGCCTGTGTATATCATGTGTATGTATGTATGTCTATAGGTGTATTATATACATATGTATTGCTTGTATGTACATGTATATGTCGTATGCATATAAATGTGTGTATGTCATGTACATGTCTATATATGTATGTATGTCTATAGATGTATGTATGTCTATAGATGTATCTATGTATGTATAACATTTTTGGTCCCTGATCTAACTGGAATTAACGAGAAAAGATAACGGTCGTTAACTGTTTCCGTTAAGTCCAGTTAGTTTAGGGGTATTTTAGTCAATTTAAATATAATTTGATAAATTAATAATTTTAATATTAAATCATTATTAATAATTTATTTAATAATTATTAATAATTTTAAAAACAATATAATTAATAATTATTAATAATTTAAAAAGTAATTATTTTAATTTTAAAAAAAGGATATCCGTCGGTAACCACTAACGGGTAAGTTCCGTCGATAATTTCCGTCGAAAATCCGTCGGTGATTTTACTGAATCTCTTAAAAAAAGACGGGCATAAAGCCCTAATTTCATCGATTTCTCTCTCTCTCGATTTCTCCCTCTGTCTCCGACTCTCGATCTCTATTCTCTCCCTCTCGATATCTCCTCTCCTCACTCTCCCTCTCGATCTCTCCTCTCCCTATGTCTAGCTCCGACTCTCGTTCTCTCCCTCTGTCTCCTGCAGAAGCAGGCAGAAGCAACTACATCAATTTCGATTGTTTTCGGTAAGTTTCTGATCCCAACAGTAGTTAACTTTTCGTTTAGATGCATTTTATTTGAGATTCCTATGTAAACATGTGGAACAAGTATATTTTCTTGAATTTTGTTTTTAATCTAATTTTGTCTTAGTGTTTGGTTTTCTTGGAACAAGTTTATTTAATGTTTGGTTTATTTGATTATTAGGTTTATTTAAATTTCAAGCAATTTATTTACTGATTTTTATGTTTATTTGATTAGATTAGGTTTATTTCATTATTTGTTTAGATTATCATAGATAGGTACTTAGTTTATTTGTTTAGGTTATGTTTATTTGCTAATGTGTCAATATTGGTTTCTCATTTGTATTTGATTTATGCTTGGGGTTTGATTTGTTGTGTTAGAAGATGAATATGATTGAAGAACACGATGAATATGCTGAAGGTTTGAAACCTCGATACATTGATTGAGAGAAACTTACAATACAGAAAGTGAAAATTATGAAAGAGCACTATTAACCTAGACTACAATACAACTAATATATACTTAGGCTAAATGGGCTTGGGCCCTAACATGGGCCTGGGCCTCTATATACATTAACATCCCCCCTCAAACTCAATTGGGAGAAGAATGCGACAGATGGAGTTTGGAAACTAGATCGCGAAACCGTCCTGGTAAATAGGCTTTAGTGAAAATATCAGCCGGTTGATCAAGAGTCGAAATAGGAAGAAGCTGAATAGTCTTACGTGTCACATGTTGACGAACAAAGTGACAGTCAATTTTAATATGTTTCGTTCGCTCGTGGAAGACATCATTGTGGGCAATCTGAATAGCACTGTTGTTGTCACACCACAATAGAGTTGGAGACTGTTGAGGAACCCCCATGTCAGAGAGAAGCCAGCGTAACCACACAAGTTCTTGAGCTGTATCAGCTAACGCTCGATATTCAGCTTCAGTACTGGATCGAGCTGTGAGAGTTTGTTTCTTGCTTCGCCAGGATATAAGAGAGTCGCCAAGAAAGAAACAGTAGCCAGTAGTAGAGCGACGATCAGTCATGTCACTGTCCCAATCAGCATCAGAAAAACCTCGCAAAGTCAACGATGAGGTGGATGAAAAATGAAGACCATGAAACATGGTCCCTTTTAGATATCGAAGAATGCGCAGGACAACAGCATAATGATCAGAACAAGGTGCAGACATGAACTGACTAACAGTATGAACAGCATAGGCAATATCAGGTCGAGTCACTGTCAGATAGACAAGTGACCCGACTAACTGGCGATATAAAGTAGGATCACGTAGAGGTGGACCAGCATTTGGAGCCAGATGAAGGTTGTGTTCAAGAGGAGTGGATGATGTTTTGTTGTCAGTAATCCCAGCTTTCGACAAGAGATCTGAGGTATACTTGGCTTGACACAGATAAAGACCCGATGGATCAGAGAGCACATCAAGACCAAGAAAATAATGTAAAGAACCAAGATCCTTCATCTCAAAACAGGAGCTGAGAGATGACTTCAGATTGGCTATGCCTGTAGAGTCACTGCCAGTAATAATCATGTCATCCACATATAGGAGAAGTAAGATTGTGCCAGCTTCAGTTGTCCGAGTAAACAACCCTGAATCATAATTGCTGGGTGAGAAGCCCAAAGAGGTGACAGTGGTACTGAATTTCTCAAACCAAGCTCGCGGAGCTTGCTTTAGGCCATAAAGAGCCTTTCGAAGACAACAAACATGACCTTGTGGAAGACGAATGCCTGGAGGAGGTGTCATGTAGACTTCCTCAGATAAGTGACCGTTCAAAAAGGCATTCTTAACATCCATCTGAAAAAGAGGCCATTGTTTGGTAGCAGCAATGGCAAGAAGACTGCGAACAGATGTGACGCGAGCAACAGGTGCAAAAGTCTCCTCATAATCAATACCATACTCTTGATTGAAGCCCTTTGCCACAAGCCGAGCTTTGTACCGATCAATAGAACCATCCGATTTGGTTTTGATTTTGAACACCCATTTGGAGCAAATGGGTTTCTTGCCTGGTGGAAGAGGGACAGACTCCCAAGTTTGAGCTTTGTCAAGAGCCTGAAGTTCCTCATCCATAGCTTTCTGCCAATCAGAGTTAGAAGAGGCTTCCTTGTAGGAAGTAGGTTCGTGATTTGATAGCAGAGTAGCATAAACATGATAATCACGAAGATGAGAAGGAACTTGTCTTACCCGTTCTGATCGTCTAACATTCTGAGATTGAGAAGTTTCAGGAGCCAAAGACTCAGCAGGTACCTCAGATGTTGGTTGTGCGGAAGGAGCAGATGATTGATGATGATCAGGAAAGCTAGGAGAGGCTGACTCAGAAGGAGTTGGAACAATAGGTGGAGGTGATATAATGTCAGATTGGAGTGAGTCCAATGAGACAGAAGCATCAGTGAAAAACGGAGGTGTGAGATTAGGAGACTCACGAAACTTGGATATAGAGGAGAAAGGAACATGTTCCCAGAAGGTAACATGTCGAGAAATACGAAGACGCTGGGAGATAGGATCCCAGCAGCGATAGCCCTTGTGCTCAATACCATATCCAAGAAAGCAGCACAGTCTGGAGCGAGGTTCAAGTTTGGTATGTTCATGAGATTGCTGTTGAACAAAACAAGCACTACCCCAAACTTTTAGAAGTTCATAGGCAGGAGTGACCTCATAAAGATCCTCATAAGGAGACTTATTATGAAGGATGGGAGTAGCTTGACGATTGATAGTATAAACGGCCGTAAAAGCAGCTTCTCCCCAAAAACGTTCTGGACATTTCGCAGAGATGAGAAGAGTGCGAACTGTATCAAGAATATGACGGTGTTTGCGTTCAGCACGACCATTTTGAGGAGAAGTGCCAGGGCAGGAGTACTGAGAGAGAGTCCCCTGAGAGTGAAGAAAGGAGAGAAGGGATGACTCTTTGTATTCCATAGCATTATCAGCTCGAAGAATCTTTATAGATTTTGAGAACTGAGTGTGAATCATCCGAGCAAACATAATATAGATTTGAGGTAATTCCGAACGATGTTTCATAAGATATATCCATGTGAAACGAGTGTGGTCATCAATAAAAATAACAAAATATCGAGCACCACTCATGGATGGATGTGGTGCTGGTCCCCATACATCAGAATGAATAATATCAAAAGAATAAGTAGAATTAGATTCATTCAATTCAAAAGGTAAAACATGATGTTTGCCAAGTTTGCAAGATAAACAAGAAAGATTGTCAGTTGATACACAATTTCCTAACACACCTAAATGAGCTAATGACTTTATTCTGGCTAGAGATAAGTGACCCAGTCGGGCATGCCACAGCTCAAGGGAAGAAGTGCTAGAAACCGAGGCAACAAAACTTGAAGAGGGCAAAGGAAGACGCAGGTAGACCACTTCAATCATCCGTTCAACTTTACGGCCGAGTCCAAGGATCTGCTTGGTCTTTGGATCCTGTACAACACAACCAGAAGAATGAAATAAAATGATCAAATTAGATTCAAGAAGTTGAGCAATCGAAACTAAGCTCAGAGATAGCTTTGGAACATTTAGAACATCCGGTAATTGTATAAGAGGAGTGGAAACATTTCCACTAAAAGATACCGGTAGACCAGTGTTGTCAGCAGTTCTTACTGATGTAAATTGCTGAGGTGGTTTCTTAGAAGCGAAACCATCAGGGAAAGGTGTCATATGATTGCAACACCCAGAATCAAAAAGCCATATGTTACCTGAATCAGCTGAGTGTGGAGAGTTCATACCCATAGCACCAGACATGATCTGTTCCATAAGTTCCTGATTGCGACGCATCAGTTCCATAAGATCAGGTGAGGAGGCTGTAGAAGCCTCAGTATCAGCAATGGTAGGCCCAGCAACAGCATGAGTCCGATTCTGAGAACTAGTGTGCTTTGAGTTCTTCGGACAGTCAGTCTCATAGTGGCGCGGATGCGTGATGCCACACTTACGGCACTTACGGATAGGACAATCAAGAAGAAGATGAGCAGAAGAATGACAGAAGGCACACTCGGATGCGTTTGTCTTGCCCACAGATCTGGAATGATTGTTATTGGTCCATTTGCCTTTTGGCTTGGAATGAGACGTGTAGAGAACACTATCAGTAGCAGACACTGGTGACCGCATGTGAAGACGAGTTTCTTCACTTAGCAATTCTGAGATTGCTTCTTCAAGAGTAGGTAAAGGCTGCCTATGAAGAAGTGAAGCACGAACATTCTCAAATTTATCAGTCAAGCCCATCAAAATGGTGATCAGGTGCAGCTGGTTGAAATAGGCGGTGAACTGTTGAGCGGTTTCATCAAAAATCTGAGGTGCTCCAAGACTGATATGATCTCTGAGAGACTGCATTTCAGAGATATAAGAATTTATGGATTGGTCAGGAAGTTGACGTTTTCTCTGAAAAGTGGTCCACAGTTGATACTGATGAGATAGACCAGATGATGTATACCGCTTGGCGAGAAAATCCCAGAGACTTTTGGCTGTAATATACCCAAGGAACTGTTGGTTGATCTCAGGAGTAGTGGAGGCATTAATGAAGCCCAAGATACGAGCATTATTAATATCCCACTCGTTCATTCGTTTGGCAAAGTCAACAGCATTCTCAGCTGTTTCTTGAACTAGAGCTTTGGATGCGCCAGTAACATAGGTGTAAAGACCATAAGACTTTAACAGAATTGTCATATGATGATACCAAAGAATATAGTTGCTACCGTTGAAAACAACGGAGATGGGATTTGAGTGACTGAAATTGGTAGCCATGAAATAAGGAAAAGATACTGAGAAACAGTATTAAAGACCGGAGAAATGTTCGACCGGAGGAATGCTCGACCGGAGAAATGTTCGACCGAGAAATGTTCGACCGGAGAAATGTTCGACCGGAGGAATGCTCGACCGGAGGAAGTGCTCGACCGAAGGTAAAATGCTTCGATCAAAGGGGTGATTCGACCGAAGGGGTGTTCGACCGGTAAATTGAGATCAACCGATAAACACAAACAGCAGCGGCGGTAAGTAAAACACACAGATCGATCACAACAAGCAATCAATCACAGGCAATTGTCAACCGATCGATTCAAAGAAACAGAATCAAACCACAAGCGATTGATCCAAAACAGAATCAATTCGGATGAACAGTAAAGAAATCGAATGAACCGAGATGATGAACAATAAAATTGTAGAATCAACCTAAAGCTCTGATACCATGTTAGAAGATGAATATGATTGAAGAACACGATGAATATGCTGAAGGTTTGAAACCTCGATATATTGATTGAGAGAAACTTACAATACA
This sequence comes from Arctium lappa, assembly GCA_023525745.1. Taxonomy (NCBI): domain Eukaryota; kingdom Viridiplantae; phylum Streptophyta; class Magnoliopsida; order Asterales; family Asteraceae; genus Arctium; species Arctium lappa. The sequence continues at coordinate 33,737,359 of CM042051.1, forward strand.
GAAAGTGAAAATTATGAAAGAGCACAATTAACCTAGACTACAATACAACTAATATATACTTAGGCTAAATGGGCTTGGGCCCTAACATGGGCCTGGGCCTCTATATACATTAACATGTTGCATGTTATTTATAAGATTTGTTGCTCATTGTTTATAATGTGGTATTTACAACTTAGAGATAGTAGTTACAATTTTACAAGGTCAATAAAGGAAGCCTACAAAAGAATGGAAGTAACATTGTTGCATTGTAGCTACTCAAGATATTGTGGGAGAATGGGTTGTTTTTTAAACTAGTGAAAGGTAATTCACCTATGATTTGTTGTTCAATTTGTCATTAAAATTGTGTGGTATTATGTTCTTTCATGTTCTATGGCTTTTTAGGACTTTTGATTTGTTGTTCAATTTGTTATTAAAAATGTGTGGTAATTCACATGTGCATTGATGATATATGTATGTGCTGTTATGCTTGCTATTTGTGACTTGTGACCTATACATACTACTAGTAGGGACTTCTCAATCTATTTATTTCTTTATTTTAGTTGGGTTGCCAATTGTTGAGCAAACATTAGGTTGATATACGGAAATATTCATTTTATAGACGTTATGCCGCCGAAATTGATAAACTTGTGATAATGTTTTTGTATGATTTTAGCTTATGATTTGGTTTTTGTGAAAATGTTTTGGTATGATTTTAGTATGATTTGGTTTGATAAACTTGTGATATTAATTAGGTGGGTTGTCAATTATTGGACAAACATTAGGTTGATAAATAGAAACATTAGGTTGTCAAGTGTTTATTTATTTTAACTGGGTTGCCAATTGTTGGGCGAGCATTAGGTTGATAAATGGAAATATTCATTTTATAGTCGTTATACTGCCGAAATTTTAAGAAACATATGTTTGTGTTTTAAACTCTTTTCAAAGTCATCCAAAACTCCTTTCTTTGATTGAAACCTACGGTTTTGACTTTCCAATAGTCAAACCATTACACTTAGACTTTTGAAGTCATCCAAAGCTCCTCTAAACCTACGGTTTGACTTTCAAGTAGGCAAACCATTACATGTAGTGTGTTCAATAGACTTCTAACTTCATTGACACCTACGGTTTGACTTTTAAATAGTCAAACCATTACACGTAGGGTTTTAAACTTTTCAAAACACCTTTCTTTGATTGTAACCTATGGTTTTGACTTTCCAATAGTCAAACCATTACATTAGAGTTTTAAAGTCATCCAAAGCTCCTCTAAACCGACGGTTTGACTTTCAAGTAGGCAAACCATTACATGTAGTGTGTTCAATAGACTTCTAACTTCATTGACACCTACGGTTTGACTTTTAAATAGTCATACCATTACACGTAGGGCTTTAAACTTTCCAAAACACCTTTCTTTGAATGTAACCTATGGTTTGACTATCCAAACCATTACATTAGAGTTTTAAAGTCATCCAAAGCTCCTCTAAACATACGGTTTGACTTTCAAGTAGGCAAACCATTACATGTAGTATGTTCAATAGACTTCTAACTTCATTGACACCTACGGTTTGACTTTTAAATAGTCAAACCATTACACGTAGGGTTTTATACTTTCCAAAACACCTTTCTTTGATTGTAACCTACGGTTTTGACTTTCCAATAGTCAAACCATTACATTAGAGTTTTAAAGTCATCCAAAGCTCCTCTAAACCTACGATTTGACTTTCATGTAGGAAAACATTACATGTAGTATGTTCAATAGACTTCTAACTCCATTGACACCTACGGTTTGACGGTTTGACTTTTAAATAGTCTAACCATTACACATAGGGTTTTAAAGTTTCCAAAACACACTTTTTTATTATAACCTACGGTTTTGACTTTCCAATAGTCAAACCATTACACTTAGGTGGCGTTTGTTTTTTAAGAGGTGCTGAAGTCTGAAGTCTGATTTCACTTCTGATTTTTAAGAGGTGGTGCTGAAGTCTGAAATCTGAAACAATAAGATTGTTTGTTTTTGTAAACTGATAAACGTCTGAAATCTGAATCAGTTAATTTTAATCAAGTTATAATAAAACCCAAAATCAATCCAAAAATAATTGAATTATATTTTAATCATTTTTAATTAAATTATCTTCTTCCCCATTGTTGATGATGGAAAACCCAAAAAAACCCCACCACCAGTTCAAGCCCCCTCTTCCCATCGGCAACCATAAAATCCATTTCAACCAAACCTCTACCCATTTACAACCATAAAACCCATTTCACCGTCGTTTCATCCTATAACCTATCAACAACCATAAAACCCACTTCCAAACCTTAATTCCACAAAACATATTTCGACAAGTTTAATTCCACAAAACCCATTTCAACCAAATTCATCCCCAACAAAAACTCAACCAAAAGCAATTAGCTTCAAGAAAAAACGAGTGGATGGTTTGAAGATGATGAAGACGATGATGAATAAAGGAGGAGTGAAAAAGTCATATAAACAAAATTATGAAAAAGGTGAAAAAGTCAAAGAAACAAGTGGGTGAAGAAATAAGTGAAAAAAAAGTGATAAGTTTGTCACTTTTTGGTTAAGTGCAAAATAAGTGTTAAGTGGACTTAATTTATGAAAAAAAACACACACTTAATTGGGTAACCTCTGACCGAATAAGTGATAAGAGGTAAATAAGTCCTGAAATTGAAAAAACAAACAGCCCCTTAGAGTTTTAAAGTCATCTAAAGCTCCTCTAAACCTACGATTTGACTTTCAAGTAGGCAAACCATTACATGTAGTGTTTTCAAGTCATTTAAAAGTCCTGTACACCACCTGTATCTGGATTATGTCGACTAACTACTTCTTTCTTTGTTGTAGTTGTTGAATATGTCGACATATAGAGGATGGATGTATAGAAAGAACGACAGTTGGGGGTTTCTTAGCGTCGACTATTGATGCGGATCGCTAATCAAATGGCGAAACTCAATGAAGCTCTAAAGAGAGTCCCAAGTAGGGTTATGAATTAAAATACTTCAAAAAACTCCCTATAACAAAGAAAGAACCAAAATACTTATAGAAGCTCTAGAATCAAACCAAAACAATGGTTGATTTACGTTCCTAAATTTAAGGCCTATAAATTTAGTAGGAATCTAGTTTCCCAACCAATACTTATTAGATAGCAATCAAATTAACTAGAAAAAGGAAACTAATAATTATCTATTAAAATGTGAGATAACCACTAAAATTAGATACGTTCATTGTTGGTCTGCATCATCCTCCCCCACTTGAAAAGGACTTGACCCCGAGTCTGTGTCATCGTCACTAGTGCCCTCGTACGGTGACAAATCAGCAACATTAAAGGTGGCGGAAACGTTATAATGCCCGGGGAGCTCAATTTTATAGGCATTGTCGTTAATTCGCTTGAGAACACGAAAAGGCCCATCGGCACGAGGTTTGAGTTTTCCGAAACGGCCTCCAGCGAACCGCACTTTGCGCAAATGAATCCAAACAAGATCACCTTCTTTGTATAAGACTCGTTTCCGATGTTTGTTTGCCTGGGTTTGATACTGCTCATTGTGCCGAATAATTTGGTCTCGCACTTGCTTATGGATTTCTTTAATGCGTGTTGACTAGTCTGCCCCCTCAAAGCTAACATGTTCGGTGATTGGCAATGGGGCCAAATCAAGGGGAGTAAAAGGGTTACGCCCATAAACGATCAGAAACGGAGTCTTACCAGTCGTGCGATTAAGTGATCGATTATAAGCAAATTCGGCGTGTGCCAATGTAAGATCCCACTGTTTGGGATGTTCACCGATGAGACTGCGTAGCAAATTGCCCAAGTTGCGATTTGTCACTTCAGTTTGACCGTCCGTCTGGGGCTGGTGCGAGCTACTAAACTGCAACTTCAAACCCATGCGTTTCCAAAAGAGTGCGCCAAAAATGACTCATAAACTTGACATCCCGGTCCAATGTAATGGTTTTCGGAATGCTGTGAAGTCGGACAATTTCAGCAAAATATAACCTCGCAACTTGGCTCGCATCATACGTCTTAGAACATGGAATAAAATGAGCCATTTTTGAAAACCGATCAACAACGACCATAACCGAATCCTTCTGTCTTTAAGTGCGAGGCAAACCCAAGATGAAGTCCAAGATAACATCCTCCCAAGGAGCATCGGGGACGGGTAACGGATTATATAAACCGGTATTACTACCATGTGTTTTAGCTATATGGCAAACCCGACATCTGGAGAGAATTCGCGACACATCTCGTTCCATCTTGGGCCAATAGAAATTATCACGAATTAAATTGAGCGTCTTGTCCCGCCCAAAATGACCCGCAAGTCCTCCCGCATGGCTTTCCACAATTATCGCATCACGTAAAGAACTCATAGGAACACATAAACGAGTACCCTTGAAGAGGTATCCGTCATGTTTGGAAAATTCCTGGAACGGTTGAGCGCTACATTTTTCCACACATCCCGAAAATCCGGGTCATCTTGATACAAGTCTCGAAAAGAGTCAAAGCTAGCGACCTGAATTTTCATGGCCGATAAAAGAATGTGGCGCCGATTGAGGGCATCGACAACAGTGTTGGTAGATCCTGCCTTATGCCGAATTACAAAGGAGTAAGCTTGTAATGATTCCACCCATTTAGCATGACGAGGCTTCAGTGTATGTTGCCCGTTGATGAATTTGAGAGCTTCATGATCGGAAAAAAGAATGAACTCGTTAGGCAACAAGTAATGACGCCAATACTCCAAGCTTCGCACAATGGCATAGAATTCCTTGTCATAAGTAGAATACTTGCGGCGAGCTTCGTTAAATTTTTCGCTAAAAAAAGCGATTGGCCTTTGATTTTGACTCAACACACCACCAATACTGAGTTCGGACGCGTCGCATTTAACTTGAAATACATCGTTGAAGTTGGGAAGGGCTAAACATGGAGCTTGCGTTACCCGTTGTTTTAATTCCGCAAATGCGTCGTCGGCCTCTTTGTTCCACTGGAATTTACCGCCTTTCATGCAATCAGTCATGGGGGCAACATGGCTACTAAAATTTTGAATGAAGCGACGGTAAAAGGATGCCAACCCATGAAATCGCCGAATATCATGAATTGTACTGGGTGTAGGCCAACTCAAAATTGCTTCCACCTTATTTTCATCCATGCGTATGCCTTCCTGTGAAATCAGATACCCAAGAAAAGTAACCTCATGAGTGAGAAAATGACATTTTTTCCCATTGGCGTACAATTTCTAGTCGCGTAAAACCGTGAAAACTTGGCAAAGGTGTGACAGATGTTGGTCGATATCCCTGCTAAACACCAAAATATCATCAAAATAAACCACAACAAAATGAACAATAAAAGGTTTAAATATGTGGTTTATGAGACGCATGAAAGTGCTCGGGGCATTCGATAACCCGAACGACATCACCATCCATTCATATAATCCGTCTCGGGTCTTAAAAGCGTTTTTCCATTCGTCGTCGGGTCGCATGCGGATCTGATGGTACCAACTTCGAAGATCAATTTTTGAAATTATCGTCGACCCATGCAATTGATCCATTAAGTCATCAAAGAGAGGAATGGGGAAACGATATTTAACCGTAATCTTGTTAACAGCCCGACTATCGATACATATACGAAAAGCGCCACCGTGTTTGGGTACTAACAAGGCAGGAACAGCGCACGGACTCATGCTTTCACGTATGAGGCCTTTTGCTAGCAACTCCGTCACTTGCCTGTGTAGTTCCTCATACTCTTTCGGGTTCATGCGATAAACCGGCTTATTGGGAATGGTTGATCCTGGTAAGAAGTCAATACAATGTTGAATTTCACGCATCAACGGTAAACCTGGGGGAATATCGTCCGGAAACACATCCCGAAACTCTTCAAGTATCAGTTGGACTGGCCCGGGTACGATTGGTTCAAGTTTATTTTCTTCTATTATTACTAAAGCAAACATGAGAGCATGTGGGATGAGTTTTGTTAGGCCCATAAATTCAGATCTAGTAAGAATAAGGGCCTCGGTAGAAGAAGGTTGTGTATCAAGTGGCGCTAAGGTAATATGTACTCCATCTTTCGTGAATGTGTACGTATTCTGAAACCCGTCATGCTTGGCCTTTCTGTCGTATTGCCAAGGCCTTCCTAATAAAATGTGGCAAGCGTCCATAGGAATCACTTCACACCACACTTCATCCGTATATTTGTTGCCGATCGAAAAGTGAACCAGGCAGCGCTTAGTGGCTTTTACAATATTACCTTTCTTTAGCCACGTGAGCTGATACGGTGCCGGGTGATTTTCCGCATTAAGCCCTAACTTCTATACCATACTCGTGGCCACCATGTTTTCGTAATTACCGCCATCAATGATCACATTACATACCTTTCCTTTAGATGTACATTTGGTGTGGAAAATGTTTTTCCGAAGCCACGAGCTATCATCAACTGTTTGTGACACCGCGACGTTGAGAACTCGTTGGGTTATCAAAGTGTCGCCATGGTCAGCGTATACGACCTCAACCTCTCCGTCTGATGTTCCGTCTTCGTCGTTCGTCGAATCATAAAAGGTGTTGTTTCTTCCACAAAGGTGACCAACTGTTTGTTCGGACATTCTCTTGTGAGGTAACCTAGCCCTTGACATTTAAAACATCGAATAACACGTGGGTTTGAAGGATTTCTAGTATTATCTGTCACGGTGTCGACGTTGGGTGTTACTGACTTAGAGGTTTGTGTCGTGGGTGGCCGAGATGTGGAGGAAAATCGGTTGTTCGCTAGTCTCCCCCGCCTCTTTAGTTGTTTTTCGACTTTTAAGGCTAACCGGCATACGTCGGCGTAAGTCCAATACTGTTGTAGATGCACCACATCCGAGATTTTGGATCGAATAGCACCTAGAAAATGAGCAATAACATGTTCTTCTTCTTCCACGACACATCTCATCCGAAGCCGATCAAACTGGGCTATAAACTCTTCAACACACAAGTTGTTTTGTGATACATTGTGGTAATCGAGGAAGGCTTCTTGCCGATGATTGATGGGAAGAAACTTACTTTGTAACAATTTCTTTATCTTTGTCCACGTTTCTAATTTCGATTTCCCTTCTTGGAGTCGTTGTTTTTTCACATGATCCCACCACAATGATGCATATTTACGTAGTTTAATGGCAACAAGCTTTACCTTTAAGTGATCTGGAATATCCCGCAAGTCAAAAATTCTTTCTACCGTACTCAACCAATCGATAAAATCATCCGGGTGTGCCTTTCCTTCAAAGTCAGAAATATCTATCTTCATCCCCATGTTGCGCAAAGGGTCATCACGGTACGACCCTTGAAGATTCCGACGGGGGTTGCCAAAAGGATTCTCCTCCTCCTCGTCCCTTGCGTCATTGATCTAGGTTCCGATTCGGTTTCCTCATCATGATCCTCCTGCTGAATCTCGAGCTCTCTGACTCGTTGTTGAAGGCGTTCGATTTCGATATCACGTGGGTCTCTTTGATCACCGTCGTTGCCTCGGTCGGCGTTTCGACGAGCGGCATTACGAGGAGGGCATCCACGACCAGCCATTTGGGGTACCAAGAGCTCTAACACCAAATGATGCGGATCGCTAATTAAATGGCGAAACTCAATGAAGCTCTAAAGAGAGTCCCAAGTAGGGTTATGAATTAAAATACTTCAAAAAACTCCCTATAACAAAGAAAGAACCAAAATACTTATAGAAGCTCTAAAATCAAACCAAAACAATGGTTGATTTAAGTTCCTAAATTTAAGGCCTATAAATTGAGTAGGTATCTAGTTTCCCAACCAATACTTATTAGATAGCAATCAAATTAACTAGAAAAAGGAAACTAATAATTATCTATTAAAATGTGAGATAACCACTAAAATTAGATACGTTCATTGTTGGTCCTGCATCAACTATATTGTTCCAATTGACAGTTTTTTGGACTATGCCAATGAAGGGACTGGTGAAAGGAAACCTACACGTGATGGGATAGTTCTTCGTATCAGATGCCCTTGTAAGAAGTGTCAAAACTTACGCTATAAAGAAAGGGATGACGTGAGGCTGCATTTGATGAAATACGGTTTCATGCCTGATTATTCCACATGGTGGGCAATTGGTGAAACCTATTACCACAATGTTAGGACTAAAAGTCCTATGTGTTGAAAGTGGAATAAAGTATTTATAAGGGTGCATAATGTAATTCTTTAATAGTTGATTAATAAGATGGGCCCAAGCCCATAAGCCCATTAGGCATGCGCGCCTAAGTATTTAAAGTTATTATTTAGTTCATTTGTTAGGTTAGAAAGTTTAGTCTCATTATTTTCATAACACTAGTCTATAGGTTTACTCTCTCAGATCAGAAATTCTTTCTGTAAACATGTAACCCTTTGATTTCATATTAATCATATGACTAGTAGTTGTGGCCATATAATTGTTCATCTTTGATATTATTTGCTGCTGATTGCACTGTATTGGGATCTACACACAATGAAGGGCATCAAGACGTGGGTCAATCTTCTACTCCGGTAGTAGATCATAATGAAAGGTATGTTGAAATACTGAACGATCACATGATACATGATGGCATGACATGGGAAGAAGAAACCCATAATCCTTCTGCCCAAGGATTTTATGACATGTTACAAGTTGCTGATGAGACATTATGAGACGGGTGTCCAAATTACTTGAAATTAGGAGTTGCGACGAGATTGTTGAATTGGAAGGCAGAATGTAATGTACACGAGACGACTTATAATCGAGTTGTTCCTATAATTAAAGAGATGCTACCCGAGGGTGACAAACTACCCGGTAACTTCTACGAGACGAAGAATAGTTTGAAAAAGATTGTTCTACCAAAAGTAAAGATTGACGCTTGCAAAAACATTGCATGCTATTTTACAAGCATGATTCTGAGTTGACCCATTGTCGGTATTGCAATGAAAATCGTTACAAGACTAGTGGACGACACAAGGTCCCAAACTTGGTATTGACGTACTTGCCTATGGTTCCTAGACTTCAAAGATTGTATATGTCAAATAAGACGTCTAAAGAGATGAATTGGCACAAGTATCGTCAGACATAACCGGGTGTGATGGTACATCCAAGTGATGGTGCGGCTTGGAAGCATTTCGACATGGTACATCCTGATTTCACTTCTGATGCCCAAAATGTGCGTCTTGGCTTATGCACCGACGGTTTCAACCCGAATAAGTCAAATTCGAATACGTATTCACTCTGGCCAGTGTTTCTTACCATCTACAATTTACCTCCTTGCTTGAGTTTGAAAGATTCATATGTTAAACTTGCATTGGTCAGTCCTGGTAGAAAGAGCCCCAGTCAGAATTTGGATATGTTTCTTAGGCCGCTAATAGATGATCTCAAAATGTTGTATACAGTGGGTGCTCTTACGTATGATGCTTATCGTAAGAATAATTTTGAGATGAGGGTTATACTTCTATGGATCGTTAGCGACTTCCCTTCCTACGCAATGTTGTCGGGTTGGAGCATGCACGACAAGCTATCCTGCCCGTTATGCATGGGTACAGTCGATTCGTTTCAGTTAAAAAATGGAGGTAAATCTTGTTGGTTTGACTGTCATCGGAGATGGTTACCTAGTGCACACCCCTTCCGACGTGATCGAACAGGATTTTTGGACGGATCTAGGGTGTTAGCCAGTCCACCACCCAAGTTAACCGGTGATGAAATATAGGAGCAGGTTCGTCATCTTCCAACTATTTACGATGGCTCCCTGTTTCGATCGACCAATAGAAAAATTATCGGCTTCGGAATCACTCATAATTGGGTGAAGAGATGCATCTTTTGGGAGTTGCTATATTGGAAGAATTTGTTAATCCGACACAACCTGGATGTCATGCACATTGAGAATAACGTCTTTGAGAATCTCTTTAACACTGTCATGGACACGTCAAAAATGAAATACATTATAAAAGCAAGGAGGGATGTAGAGATTTATTGCAACCGATCGCAGTTTCACATTGCCACGCCAGGTAATAAAGTAGTGAATTCGAAGTTGTCGTACACTTTGACCAAACAAGTAAAAACACCATCTTGACTCAGGAATAGGCGATCGATTGAGCATATTCAAGGTTCCATCTCGTAGATTATTCGAGAAGGGGAGGAAGACCATCTTGACTCAATCCAAGATTCACAAGATCCACACATATGTGTTGTTGAATTGTGAAGAAGTTCGACCTTTTCAATGGACCTTTGATGAGTGGATACGGCAAAGAGAACCTCATCTTGATGCAGTTGCATGAGATAAAGCTCGGGATGAAAGGTTTTCTACTTGGTTCGAACAACACGTGAGTACAGAAATATGAAAATTACGTAAGTAATGTTACACATATGTAATTTATTTCTTATTTTTGGTTTTATAGGTCATGCTCGGATCAGCCGATTTCTCCGATCATTTGAAATCCCTAGCACATGGATCGGGCCGATATGCTTGTTGCATAAGGGATATTTTTTCAATAGTTACAAGTTTCATACGGTAACACATGCTGTTGGGCGTGTCACACATAATAGTGGCATATGTGTGAGAGGATCTTGTTATGACGACTCTAAGTTTGACTATTACGGAATGTTGGACGACGTGTTAGAGGTGGAGTATTACGGTGTGGGCTATTGTGTTGTAGTTTTGTTCAAGTGTACATGGTTTAATAGTCCAGAGGGAGTTAGAGTCGACCCTAAACGTGGGTTGGTTGATATCAAATACAAGTACATACTCAAAGGTGAGGACTATTACGTCCTAGCATCACAAACGGAACAAGTGTATTACACACCCTATCCTTCAGGCAGTAAGGATTTAAAGGACTGGTAGGCAGTTGTGAAGACTAAAGCCATGGAATATATGAAGTTGCAGAAAGGGCTATTGATGAGTTGGATGATGATAACGTGGATGGAGAACCGTTCTTTCAAATCAATGAACGGGTAACTCATAATACAAACAATTGGGTAAATGAGGACCTCGATTCCATCTCTCTTGTCACTGGGGAGCTCAACGTAGTCGCCACAACTAACGAATCTAGCGATAAGGAAGATGCATCGGATCACGAAGCTAGCGACGAGGAAGAAGAATTTGAAGATGTGGACGATGATGAAGATAACGAAGACGAACTTATGTTATCTGATCAGTCGTATGATCACTGGTGTGCCTTTCTTATATAGATATTATTCATAATAATTATATCCTTATTATATGTTTGTACACTCATATTTTTGTGTCTTATGATTTATATACACTTATATCATTGTGTGCGAACCATTCTCTATTTTTAGATGGTGGAACGCGACACTAAGGGTAGGGGTAGAGGCGCTAGCAGGGGCAGTAGCAGCTCCACTGGGCGTGGTGACCCCCACGTCGACGAGCCTATAGACGAGTCCACCTTTGTTGCAGCTACCGACGAGGGACTAGTTCAGATCCAGCCTGAGGACGGGCCTGAGACACCGTCAGTTGGAGCGGGCTCGAGGGTTAGAGACCCCAATATTGCATCACAAACGCCCCATCCGAGTCAGCAATCGATGCTTGTGTTGTCTATCGGCGGCGGGTAAGTAGATGTGATATATTATTAATTCTAGTATATAATAAACTGATCCTAATGTTTTTTATGTTGTATATTTTGCAATTGTGAAGGTTTAAGGACCAATCAGTGGTCCGGAGGGCCACTGCCATCTTTCGATCCATGTTCGCTGGTCCATGGGTTCATATTAGGGATGTCCCTTAGGAGCACTATCCACGGATGATGGATCGTTTACGGGTAGGTATTTTACTCTATTTAACTAATTGATTGGATTTTATTTTTACTTAATCCAAACAATGTTTATGCAGTTGTATTATAGTTGGCCTCCTGAGATGGACGCCGACGTATTATTTGCATTATGGCATACCCTGACGAATAGGTACGTGAACATGATGAGAGATACCCGTAATGGGGCCAGGGATAGGGCTTTAGCTATTGATGGTGTCTGGTTCGACAGACATGACTACACGGTTCTTCGCGCACACAATCCATAGTAGATCTGTTGATCCAAACTCTCTCAGTGATTTGATAACGACCCTCTCCTACTTAGTGAAAATTACGTTTTAGTATGTATTAGTGTTTCACCATCAGCGATCAGACTGAGTCTGTTCAGTTATCGCTGATAGTCTTTCTTATAAACATTTCTATGTATTAGTGTTTCACTATCAGTGATCGAACTGAGTCTGTTCAGTTATCACTGATAGTTCCTAAAGTAAACAACCAACGTAATCCCTGAAGACAAGTTTCGCGTCAACAGATGTTCATAGCTGAATCAAAGACGAAGCTGCTGAACAATGAGAAGTCTACTAGTGACCTGATGCGGATATCAGTGAAGCAAAGACAACTCTACCAATACGCGAAGGAACAGGAGAAAAAGCTTCAGCGATAGCTGAACCTCTTTATCTCTGAACTTAGAGATACTCAGCTATCAAACGATCACAAAGCTTATGCCTCAAGTTTCCTTTTGTCTATCCTTGCACAACCTAGTACGATGTGTCAGAACGGACAAGTCTCTGAAACCATTCGTACAACAACTCTGTCTACTACACTGTTCATGACCCGGCCGAAAGCATGTCTCCCAAAAGTCAGTTTATCAAAGCTAATCTGTGAACGCCACGTGTAAAGTATCCTGCCATGCATTTAATGCATAGGGTATAAATAGGAAGTTCACCCCTTCATCTAAATGGGTGCTTCATCCTTGAACTCAAGATAGAAACCCTTGTTTTCTATATCTCTAATCCCCATTCTCTGAACTTCTTGTGCAATTATCTTAGTGTTTCTTAAGTTTGTTTAGATTAAGTCTGTCTTGATCTTATTCCGCAACAAACTTGTAAATTGTATTTTGATTCTTCAATAAACAATTTATTAAACTTTAAATTCTGTGTTTGTATTCAACCCCCCCCCCTTCTACAAACTTGTTTAGCACCTTCGGGACCAACAAGTGGTATCAGAGCAGTTTGTTTAAATCTAATAAACAAGATCTTGATGTATACTCTTCCTTGCTATTCTAAAATGGCATTAAACACAAACACAAACTACTATGATAATGGTTCACTTTCTAAACCTCCTCGATTTAGCAGAGATAACTTTTCTCTATGGAAAAATCGAATGATGCTATTTCTTGAAGGTGCGGATCCTACTATACCTGAATATATAGAAAACGGACCCTATGAACCTGTTAGAATTATAGCTGCGGTTCCCGCTACTGCCACCACTGAAGCTGTCCCTGAACGATATGTCGTTAAGGAAATAAGACAGTGGAGTGATGAAGATAAAAAGAAGGTAGGCATAGATGCAAGAGCAAAGACCATTATTTCAATGGCTCTGCCTGATGAAGTTTTCCATTCCATCATGCATCTGAAAACTTCTAAAGAAATGTGGGAAACCATATGTGTTCAATATGAGGGCACCACTGAAATCCAAGAGACTCGAAAGATTAACTTGGTAAGACAGTATGAAAGTTTCATCGCTGGTAAGAATGAATCTCTTTCTGATGTTCATCAGCGATTTAACTGCCTAATAATTGATCTAAGAACTGTTGGTAGGACCTATTCTAATTCTGAGGTCCTAACAAAATTCTTGGAATGTTTTCCTGAAAGCTGGGACAGTTATTCAATATGTCTTAAGCTGACAAAAGACTTACATACTCTCTCCTTAAGCACTCTGTATGGAATATTGCTCTACTATGAGCAATCAAATCTTCTGAAGAAGAATCTTGTAAAAGATTCTAAAGACTCTAAAAGCACTCCTGTTGCTTTAATCTCTTCAGAGATAATTCCATCTCAGCGATCTACTCTCACTATCACTGAGTTAGATTCTGAATTTGAGGATCTATCAGACCCTGGTCTTTCAGAGTTTGATGAGTCCTTAGCACTCTTGACAAACTCTTTTAAGAGATTTGCAAGAAAGAGTAACTTCCGAAGAAGTAAACCTCTCTCTATTTCTGAAAAGCCAAAATCAACTCCGGTTGATAAGGCTACTGCCACTTGCTATAACTGCGAAAAGATTGGACATTTTGCTAGTGAGTGCAGGTCGAAAAAGGTCTTCAAACCTTCTACCTCAAGAAGATCCAGTGATGACAAATACCTTAAGCTGAAGAACAAATATCAAAAGCTGAAAAGTCATCAGCGAAAAGGTAAAGGTCTCATCGCTGAAGAAAACGACTGGGCTGAATCAGAAGAATCATCTTCTGATGAAGAAGAAGTCGCTAATCTTTGCCTCATGGCTGAGATTAAAGAAGAAGTGGAAGAACCATCTGAATCTTCTATGAGCTACATATCATCTCAGGTATCTATCTCTACAAATCCCTCTCTACCTGAAGCTGAGAGAAGTCGCGCTGTTGATGTACTGACGATTGACCTTTATAATGCCCTAAACGACAAAACTCAAGCTGAGAACAAAAATGTTCATTTAACTCAAGAGCTGGAGAAATGTCATGAAAAGATCAAAGAACTAAATCTTTTAGAAGAAAAGTTGAAAGATCAAGTCATTATAAATGAAATCATCAGTATTGAACGCGAACAAGCCATCGCTGCTTTAAAAACAGAAAAGGCTCATGTTGAAAAATGGTGCAAATCATCAACAAAAATCTCTGAGATAATAAATGCTCAAACCCCTAAAAGTGATAAAACTGGTCTTGGTTTTTGGACACCTCAGGATGAACCTAAGAAAGAGAGTTCCTCGCTTAAGTTTGGAACCTTTGTCACCTCCTTCTTTGACACTTCTTACAATCAACTCTATCCCTGTTCTTCTTCAAATCCCATCCCTGAGGAGAAATCCAAAGACACTAAGTCTACGGATAAAGGAAAGTCCATTCTCCTTCCTCAGAAGGCAACCAGGAAAGCAAAGCTGAAAGTTCCTTCTAAACCTTCAGCTAAGCAATCCTCTAGCTCTGTGATAGAAATCTTTGATCTCTGTCCTCCAAAGCTGAAGATTGACCTTAAACCTTCGAGATCTGAAGGAATGAAAATTCCTCCCAGATCTCAAGAGAAAAGTCTTCTTGGACCTGGCCCTGCTCATCTTAAACTTGCAAAACCTTCTACTTCTGGTCCTAAAACCATTTTTAAATACAGAAAGTGTTATCACTGTGGTTTTACTGATCATATTGCAAGTAAATGTCCAACCGCCACTAAAGCTGATAAAATAGCTAAAGTGAAGAAAAATGCTTCTAAAGCTGAGAAGGTCACCAAGGCTGAAAAATCAACCAAGGTGAAAAATACCACTAAGGTTAAGAAATTAACCAAAGTGAAGATTATCACTGAAGCTGAATCTTCGTCAGCTGAGAATACTACTGAACTTACATTATCCACTAACTCTGAAGGACCCATTGAAAAGTGGGTACCAAACAACGCTTAATCTTCCTTATGTGCAGGGATCAAAGGGCATCTGGTATCTTGATAGTGGATGTTCTCGTCATATGACTGGACAAAAAGACCTGCTCACTGAATACAAGGAAGAAAAAGGTCCCTCTGTGACCTTTGGTGGAAATGGTAAAGGATTTACCCGAGGGTTTGGTGTCCTCAGCAATGGGACAACTACCTTTCGAAGAGTCGCTTACGTAGATGGACTGAAGCATAATCTTCTAAGCATCAGTCAGCTATGTGATAAAGACTATGAAATACGCTTTACTAAGAAAGCATGTTCAGTGTTAAATGAGAAAGGAAAACTTGCTCTCAGTGGTCATCGCAGAGAAAATGTCTATGTAATAGATATGGACTCTACTATCACTGAAAACTTATGTTTTCTATCTAAAGCCTCTTCTGATGTCAACTGGCTATGGCATAAAAGGCTCTCTCATCTAAACTTCAAAACCCTGAATTCTCTCTCATCAAAGGAACTGGTTTCTGGTCTTCCTCAGCACTCATATGCTAAAGAATCTCTCTGCTCAGCATGTGAAAAAGGAAAACAAACAAAAACAAGTTTCAAGTCGAAACAAGTTTCCTCAGTGACAAGTCCTCTTCAGCTCTTGCATATGGATCTATTTGGCCCTGTCAACATCCAATCAATAGCTGGAAAAAAATATACACTTGTCATTGTAGATGAATTTTCTCGCTACACCTGGGTTATCTTTCTTCGCTGTAAGAGTGATACTCCAGAAGAACTGATATCTTTTGTAAAAAAAATGGAAGTGCTGAACAATCTTACTGTTCGTTCAATAAGAAGTGATCATGGAACTGAATTCAAAAATAGTTCTCTGAACAATTTCTTTGAGAACAAGGGAATCTCTCACAACTTCTCTTCAGTAAGAACACCTCAGCAAAACGGAGTCGCTGAAAGAAGAAACAGAACGATCATAGAAGCTGCTAGATCAATGCTCAGCGATTCTCATCTCCCTACTCAATTTTGGGCTGAAGCTGTAAACACTGCATGTTTTACTCAAAACAGATCGCTGATAATAAAGCGATTTGGGAAGACAGCTTATGAACTTTTTGTTGGAAGGAAGCCTTCTATCAGTTTTCTTCATATCTTTGGTTGTCAGTGTTTTATCTTAAACAACAGAGATCAACTTGGAAAGTTCGACCCAAAAGCTGATGATGGAATATTTCTAGGATATTCCTCCATCTCCAAAGCCTACAGAGTCTTCAACAAGAGAAGACAAACCGTAGAAGAAACAATTCACGTCACTTTTGATGAAACTCGCTCAGCGAACTCCAAACCAATCGCTGACAATGAAGAGTTAAATGCTTGGATGCTTTCTCACTACAGAGAAACTGAACCTTTCTTTTCTAACCATCAGCATTCAGATCCTCCAGTCGCTGATGATGATCCAAACATTATACATCCTACCGCTGAATCCAACTCATGGGTTTCAGCTGAACCTTTAAACACACTCCTACCATCAAATCTGCCTTCGTCTGAAAACCTCTCCAGTGAATCTACTCAACAGTTGATCGCTGATGAACCTCAATCGTCATCATCGATAAACATTCAAATTGTTGATCCCACCTCTGAGTTAAGCAATAATGCTCCTGCTCAGCGATGGACCAAAGATCACCCAATAGATCAAATTCTTGGTGATCCAGATGCAGGTATTCAGACACGACGAAGCTCAGGTAATATTTGTCTCTTTGTAAACTTTCTCTCTTTAATAGAACCAAAGAAGACTGATGATGCCCTCAGAGATCCAAACTGGGTCAGTGCTATGCAAGAAGAGCTGACTGAGTTCTCTCGAAACAAAGTTTGGAATCTCATTCCTAGACCATCTGATAAAACTGTAATAGGCACCAAATGGGTGTTTAGAAACAAGTTAGATGAACATGGAACTGTAACCCGCAACAAGGCTCGACTTGTTGCTCAGGGATACAGACAAGAGGAAGGCATAGACTATGATGAAACCTTTGTCCCTGTGGCCAGGCTCGAAGCAATTCGACTATTCTTAGCTTATGCAGTCTATAAAGACTTCATCGTCTATCAAATGGACGTAAAATCAGCGTTTCTAAATGGAAAGCTGAATGAAGAAATCTATGTAGAACAACCACCAGGGTTCTATGACCCTAAGCATCCAAATTATGTTTATAAATTGGATAAGGCTCTCTATGGTCTAAAACAATCCCCTCGTGCTTGGTATGACACTCTCTCATCTTTTCTTATCTCTGAAAATTTTGAACGTGGCAAGATTGATAATACGTTATTTTTCAGAAAGATAAAAGGTCATATAATTCTTGTACAAATATATGTCGATGACATAATATTTGGTTCTACTAACCCATCTCTGTGTACTCGCTTCGCTGAAAGAATGAAGAAAGAATATAAAATGAGTATGATGGGTGAGCTGACATATTTTCTTGGTCTTCAGATTAAACAATCTGACAAAGGTACGTTTATCAACCAAGGTAAGTATGTTAAAGATATGCTGAAGAAGTTTGATCTTACTCAAGCTTCAGCGATGAAAACTCCTATGGCACCACCCCTGACACTTAACAAAGATCCTTCTGGAAAACCTGTTAATGTCACTGCCTATAGAGGAATGATAGGCTCTCTGTTGTATCTCACAGCAAGCCGACCTGACATCATGTACTCTACTTGTTTATGTGCACGCTATCAATCTGAACCCAAGGAATCCCATCTGATCGCTGTAAAGCGAATTTTCAGATATCTGAAAGGAACTCCTAACCTAGGTCTTTGGTATCCCAAAGACTCAGGGTTCGATCTAACTGGTTATTCTGATAGTGATTTTGCAGGATGTAAACTTGACAGAAAGAGTACCACTGGTGGATGTCAACTCTTGGGAGGAAAGCTGGTAAGTTGGACAAGCAAGAAGCAAAATTCTGTGTCCACTTCCACAGCTGAAGCTGAATACGTAGCCGCTGGAAGCTGTTGCTCTCAAATCTTATGGATGAGAAATCAACTATTAGATTATGACCTTCAGCTGTCAAAAATTCCTATCTATTGCGACAGCACTAGTGCTATCGCTATAACAAATAATCCAGTGCTACATTCAAAGACAAAACACATAGAGATCAGATATCACTTTATCAGAGATCATGTGATGAATGGTGATATTGAACTTCACTTTATCCCTACTGACTTTCAGCTTGCTGATATATTCACCAAACCTCTTGATGAGACAAGGTTCAACTTTCTCATCAGTGAGCTTGGAATGCTGAATCTTGAAGAATAATTCTTCAGCATTCATGCATTGTGTCAGCAATCAAAAAGTTTCTTTTCATCATTCTCTGATAAGTATTCTGACTCCCAGGTATGATTTCTCAATCCCTACAACTGAATCTTCATTCAGTTATATAAAACTTAATCACTGAATTTTTATTCAAATGATTAAAAGCTTTTTGAAATTAAATTTATCACTGATATTTATATTCAGTGATCCTTTTAAAAGAAAATATATCCCTATCTTTTCATCAGGGATACTTTCAAAAAGAGAAAATTCTATCGCTGATTTTTCTTCAGTGATAATTTCAAAACGGAAAAATGAAACGTCTCTTTCCCATGACGTCATTTGAGCGGATAATCCACGACACGCCTTTTCTGACACGTTCGTCCGTTGCTCTTCTATCCAATCAACTTTGTGGAACGTGTCAATGTCATGATGATTTTTTTCCCGCTTCATTCCTTCTCTCTCCTCTATCTCTATGTATAAAAGGAATTCTTCTCTCCTTTATACGGTTTACGCTTTCAAAACTTTCTAAGCAAGAAACTCTCTCTCAAGAACACTCAAGCAAGTAAACCCAGAATTTTGAATCTGCCAATCTTCGTCTTCGAAATAAACAGGTTTATTTCATGTTTATGTGCATTGTTTGTCTGCTTTCTATTTTTTTAAAATCCTACTCGTTCTTGTTCTTCATGGATTTTATAATTTATCTTGTTTAAAACTAAAAATCATTCTTTCTGATTTTATTTTTTTAAAATAAAAACCTTTTGGTTTTTAAAGTGTTCTTCATTCTTTCTACCCAGAACACTATTTTTTCTCTTCCTAAAAATAACTTGATATTCTTCCAGTTTCCCCTCATTTAGAGAAACTGGTAATCATATTATTTTTAAACCATAATCATTTCTTCTATTATGATTCTTTCCATAACAGAAATGGCACAATCTTCAATCGTTGCTTCCAAGAATGTGCGATTCGCTATCACTGAAGTTGAGATTACTAAATGTAATCACTTGGGAAGACTCGACTTCAAAGCTGACAAATACCCACATCTGGTGGAAGCTGCTGACTTTCTTAAACAATCATGCATAGCTTACGCGATCACTGTGGATCCTAAGCCTTCAAAGACTCTACTCCAGCAGTTCTGGTTCACTGCTGATGCCACTGAACTCACCAACAAAAAGGGTGAACGAGTCCCTGCTATCTCCTTCAGCACGGATTTGGGTCCAGGGAGCATGACCGCTCTTAGCCTCAGGAAATCCTTGAGATTTCCTGACAAACCAAAGAGTGGGTTCGACGCACTCCCCACTGATGCTGAGCTGATCTCCTTTCTGGATGCAATGGGTTATTGTTGGGAAACAAACCGAGATCGTCTATTCCCAACAAAAAGCTCACCAAGATTCTCAAAGCTCAGATGCCTTCACAACTGAACTTCATCTTCTCGCACATCATTCAGTGCATGAGCGGGAAGAGTGGTTCGCTGGATCAAGCCAGCAAAATACAACTGCAAATGGCCTACTCAGTAATCGCTGGTCAAAACTTTGACTACGCCACTGCCATCTTTGAAGACCTGAGGTCGAGATTAGAGAAGCCTGAACGAGATCCCAAGATCTCGTACGTACGTTTCATATGTACGTACATCAAGTTCCTCTATCCCAACACTTATCCCACCAAAGATGATGGCACTTTTGCACTGGAGGTAAAGCCACTCGCCAACGAGGTAAGTATCTCTCTCCTTCGTTCTCGTCTCTCTCCCCATTCTTCTTTTTCAGCGACCACGCAGACGGTTCCTTCGTCTGCTATCCCTGTCGCTACCACTACTTCCAAACGTCCATCAGCTGGTCCGATTGGTTCTTCTAAGAAGGCCAAAAAGACTAAGGAAAGTACACCTTCTAGTACTATACCTGAGGAAGCTTCTCAACAAGCTACCTTAGATGCTTTTGTGGGTCTTTCCTCCACAACTCCCGCAGTCACTCAACCTGCCGTGTCAGCGATTTCAATCGCTGTCACACCATCAGTGACCCCACCTACTATCTCATTCGCTGAGATTAACCCCAACCTTACTTCTATCCCCATAAATCTTCCCTCTCCTTCTTTGGTCTCTGAACCCGCTACCGCCTCTCTACCTATAGGACCTGAACATCAAACGTTTGAGGAATCTTTGCAGTTCTATAAAATGTTTGATACTTCAGGTAAACCTATTATCCTAAACACTTCTTTTCCCATCTCTCCAAATAAGCCCATATCTGAACTGATATCCTTTTCAGGTCCTAGTTTGGCGTCTGTTGACACGCATGTCAACAATCTGGGAGAAAAGGTGGACGCTCTCACCAACACCATAAACAACACCACCAGCGCCGTTAATCAGGCTGGTGAGGAGTTGAAAAGGTTGACAGCCACCTGCTCATCCAAAGCTGAGAACTCCAAACTTTCAGCTATAGAAGAACAAGTCGTCCAACTCAGAGAGTCCTCTCAACTCTTTCAGGGACGATTTGAGTCTCTTACCACTGAAGTTCGAGATCTCTCTTCTAAGGTTGATCTCTGCACGTCGCTTCTACAGCAACTTCTCCAAAAGGTATCTGAAACAGCTCCAGCGCTGCCTCCCTCCTTCACTGAAGATGATCGGACAAATCTCAACATCGCTGTGGAATTCATCCATGATGCCACATGCGACATCCCTGCAGTTGAAGAACGGGTCACGTGTCTGGAAGCTGACATTCAAGTGCTAAAAGCTTCAACAGCTACTCCAGCAGTTGAGCAACCCCCTACCGCTGATAATGACAAAGTGGGGGAGAAAGCTGAAGAAACATCTATCGCTGCTGCTGGGGAAGCTAAGACTTCAAAGAAACCTCCCTCTCAATCTGAGGGGGAGAAGGCGAAAGAACCCTCCTCATCTATTCATTCTCTTCTCTTTGAAGATGATGAGGAAGAAGACGATGAAGAGGAAGATGATCTAGATCTTGTTGATCAAGAAAAGGATCAACCCTCCGATGATGACGACGACGATGAAAAAGACCAATCTATGTGGTTCTCCAAGCCGAACGTTTCATCAGGGACAACTTCACAAGAGGTTGTCAAAGCAGGGGTGAGAGGTGATACATCTTCAAGCGCTCCTTCGCAGAGCAAAGACAAGCAACCAATCGCTGAAGAATGCTTGAGGACTGGATCACAATCTGAGGGGGAGCATCCTTCTCAGGTATGTCTTTCAATTGTACCACACTCCTACTTTTTCCAAACCCCTATCTCTTTCTAGCCTTTATCTTTCTTTTTCTAAATATACACTTATCCCTTCTTTCCTTCATTTTTCTATCCAGACAGTTCTCACCCCTGCTTAAGGGTTCAGAACTACAAATAATCCCAGCTGCAATCGCTGAAGAAATAATCCCAATCTCCATCGCTGAGATTGATGATGAAGAAGAAGAAGACTCCCTGGTCCATCCAGGAAGGCCCTCTAAACCATCTCATGGGGCAGAGGAAGTGATGAAGAAAAGAGCTGAAATGATCACTCAACTAGAAAGTAAACGGCTGAAAGTCCCTCTTCAAACATCCTTCTCAGAGCTCGACTTCCTCACTAAAGCTGAACGAGAAGAATCTGCCAAAGCTGAGAAACTGATCGCTGAATGCAGACGAGATGCCCAACTCGCTTTAAAGATTCAATCTTCTCAAGTCAAGGACAAGAAGCTGAAAAGAAAGCCTGTGGAAGTTCAAGCTGCACTACTGAAAGAAATTGAAGAGGAACGATCCAAAGAACAAGAAATCAACGATAAGTCCATTGAATGGTGCAAACAGAAGATGGATTATCGCTCTGATCTTCTTCCAATATCAGCCGTGACTATCTCTGGTCGCAAGAAGAAGGATCAACTCTCAGTGACCATGGAGATTACTAGAGAGGATGAAACTCAGAAAGCTATGTACGTTTCCAAACTTGAAGGTTTCGGGTTTACAGAGTGGATAGAATTCTGGGATGCGCTGAAGAAATCAAAATCTACATACAGAGGCTACGTTGAAGGACTTCTTAAAGCTCTCATCAACAGAGTCACTTCTGTACTGAACCTGCCATCTCCTATCCCTCCCAATCCCAAGAAACTCAAAAGAAAAATCGGGTCCTCCTCCTCTGAAGACGTCGCCATCATCAGGAATGAAACTTCTATCAAATTTTCAAGAGATGCACTGTTTGGTCCTCCTCCTGATCTTTCAGTTCTGGATTTATCTATGCCTCCTGGTGGTCCTTTCCAAGCTGGTCAAGTAATTGATCATCCTTATGGAATATTCTTCAGAGATGATGATGAGGAACTCAGATTTCAAAGAGTCTCTGAGATTCCTATCTGTCCTCTGAATCATCTCAAGGATCTACTATGCTTATGGTGTGACTTCTTCCCTGCTGCTGAGAAAATCAAAGAAATCATCAGCCAAGAATCTTTGGAACGAAGACAGAAAGGAGAAGAAATACCTGAGTATATGATAAATCCTCCTAAATCTTCTTATAGCTGATAGATTAGTTTTCTCTTCTGTAATCTATTAGTTGTACTTACAGTAGTTAGTAATTTACTTGTAATTTTCATTCCTTGTAATTCTATTCCTGAATTAATGAAATTTCAGTAAAGTACTTAACTTCATCAGTGCTGTAAAAGATCCCTCAAAATAGTAATTGGGACATGTATGTTACGAGTCCTGATTATTCCATCATTTTGAATCATAAAGTAATTTTCTTCAGTTACTTTGTCATTATCAAATAGGGGGAGATTGTTGATCCAAACTCTCTCAGTGATTTGATAACGACCCTCTCCTACTTAGTGAAAATTACGTTTTAGTATGTATTAGTGTTTCACCATCAGCGATCAGACTGAGTCTGTTCAGTTATCGCTGATAGTCTTTATTATAAACATTTCTATGTATTAGTGTTTCACTATCAGTGATCGAACTGAGTCTGTTCAGTTATCACTGATAGTTCCTAAAGTAAACAACCAACGTAATCCCTGAAGACAAGTTTCGCGTCAACAGATGTTCATAGCTGAATCAAAGACGAAGCTGCTGAACAATGAGAAGTCTACTAGTGACCTGATGCGGATATCAGTGAAGCAAAGACAACTCTACCAATACGCGAAGGAACAGGAGAAAAAGCTTCAGCGATAGCTGAACCTCTTTATCTCTGAACTTAGAGATACTCAGCTATCAAACGATCACAAAGCTTATGCCTCAAGTTTCCTTTTGTCTATCCTTGCACAACCTAGTACGATGTGTCAGAACGGACAAGTCTCTGAAACCATTCGTACAACAACTCTGTCTACTACACTGTTCATGACCCGGCCGAAAGCATGTCTCCCAAAAGTCAGTTTATCAAAGCCAATCTGTGAACGCCACGTGTAAAGTATCTTGCCATGCATTTAATGCATAGGGTATAAATAGGAAGTTCACCCCTTCATCTAAATGGGTGCTTCATCCTTGAACTCAAGATAGAAACCCTTGTTTTCTATATCTCTAATCCCCATTCTCTGAACTTCTTGTGCAATTATCTTAGTGTTTCTTAAGTTTGTTTAGATTAAGTCTGTCTTGATCTTATTCCGCAACAAACTTGTAAATTGTATTTTGATTCTTCAATAAACAATTTATTAAACTTTAAATTCTGTGTTTGTATTCAACCCCCCCCCTTCTACAAACTTGTTTAGCACCTTCGGGACCAACAAGATCCGACATGATTTTTGGGTCGAGATGATTGATCAGTTTTGTTTTATTTTGAATACTTGTATCTGGTTGTACTAGGATTTATATTGATTTATGTCTTGTTTTTAACAGGTATGGAATACCGATGCGTTCAGGCGTGTATCTACGGCCAATCGGGCCACCAAGTATGAAGGGATGACATCCAGACACTGTACCGGATCTATTAGTACCGCTAAGCATCGAGACCGCATGGTAATTTATCATCCTCTAGACTAAATGTATATAATTGATGAATATATATATATATACATAATTTTGTTACCTACTAACAATTTAAGTTATCTATTATAGAGTGATGCATGGGGTCGTGAGCCTACTAGCAACGAGATTTGGGAGGCTACACAATGTACCAACATAAAGCTTGTTCCGGGTGCAACTGGTCCGCCCACGTATCCTCCGATCTACGTTTACCCAAAGGCGGCTCGTATGGCGGTAAGTTCAATTATGTATGTCTAGTTTTTTGTTTGTTTTATAAGAGAGATAGATATTATAGCAAACTTAGTTTGGGCTGCCATTGTTTGCAAGGCAATAGGATTTTTTGATAAAAGCAGGTCATGGATATATATGTTCAAATTACAGTTGAAATGTTGTCGAATTTTCTATAGGTTAGTTGACTTGACAATGTCTAATTTGGTAAACTGTAAGATAATTACCATCGGATTAGGGAGGAGGAGTACCCGGACTTACCTCCCGGCACTGTACCTCCCAATAATGCCGAGTTGTGTGAGCGCAGTGTCGGAGGATGGAGTAAAGATCGTATTTTTGGATGGGAGACCAGTAAGGATCCCTATTATGCTATGACCGGTGATTCAGGTGTCAGTTCGAGCGGGAGCTCGCACGACCGTCGCGATGAGGAGGTATGCTTGTCAAATGCTTTTTAACATTGTTAATTATGTTTGTTAAATATTGTCTAACATTGTTATATAGGGTGTGTATCTTTTGCAAACCAAGCAATTTGTACAAACTATGTAAACCACTATTTTAAGAAACAATAGATATATTTATGGATAATGATTATGATTCATTAATAATGATTGTGATATATATGGAAAATGTTATGTTTATTCATTATAATCATGATTTTAAATTAGGAAATGTTAAGTTTATTCATTATAATCATGATTTTAAATTAGCAAACATAATAAAATCATATATTCATTAGACTCTTGGAGGCAGGGCAATAGATTCATCTTGTCCTTGGCTTGTGAAGGGAATGAGGTAGGGTAGCCAAAGCCCCCAACAAAGGGATAGGGCAATCCTTCCCAAGTAATGCATAAGCAAGATCAGGACTAGAGGGGTGTGAAGAGTAGGGGGATCTCTTGTGCAAAGCAAAGACAGGTACGTGCTAGCAAAGAAGGGAAGTGGCAAGGGATTTCAAAGAAGAAGAAAGAAGAGAAAGTTAGTACACAGAGTCTTCCCCTGCCTAATTGATCTAATGATAAAGAAGTAGGCTAAGTAAAATAGAAAGTGTGTGTAAACAATAAGTAATGACTTGCTTTGTGAGAGCTCAGTTTCTAAGACGAAGGCTAAGAATTCTCTACTAGAGGGATTGAAAAGATCGAGGGTAATTTCTGAGTCTTGATGGACCTTTCTTATTATAGGCCAAAGGAATAGCTAAGGACTTCTTCCCTCATTCTCATCAAATTGGGGTAGCTCAGGAACTATAGAATCTCTCAAGCTCGGGAACTATAGAATCTCTCAGGAGTTGAATAAACTCTTTTATGCTAGTGGAATTGGGAAGCATGATAAGTCCGTACTCCACATTCTAGCTTCATCCTTGGTTTTCAAAGAAAGGAAACTTCAAAGACTGAAGAGAAAGGTAAGATAATTCTTTCTGGCCTTAACTGAAAGCGGGGGAGGCCCAGGTCTACATACAGGTCTTGGATCAATAGAATCCTCCAATTGCTAGGGAAAGAATATCGGGATTAGTCTCCTTGCCATTGCTACTGTCTTTGAAAGTCTAGCTATCCTCTCCTTGTCATGCTTAGTTATTCTGCATTGCTCCTTCTTCTGATCTTGCTTTCTTGCCTTATAGAACTGACCTTTGTCCCCTCCTTCCAGTTTTAACTCACTTAAAGTCCATTCCTTGCTCTTGCCTAGTTCTAGGCTTAGACGAAAGAGCTCATTCATAGATTCCATCTTTCTAGCATTTCATGTCTTTCTTCCTTCAACTCTAATTCATGCCATGAATTGTTAAGTCCTTCTATAATAGCTATTGGCTCTCTTCTCACCTCCCCGTTAGCCTATTGAAGAAAAATCCGAGGCTCACTCGCTGCCCTAAGCCCTACAGTTCCTTCGTTTACCGCCTAAGATGAATCTATTGCCTCCCCTCCCTCCACGAGTAGATATTTAGTATTGAATAGTGTCAAACCCAATCCCAAGCAATAGTCAAGAAGAAAAACTCAGGACTAGGAAAGAAAGGCAGAGACAGGGAAAGCTAGGGTGATAGCCCTATAGATGAGTAATAGGATAGGGAGCACTCCGCTACACTCATTAGGACAACAACCTCCTAACTACTATGAGTTAAGCAACTAATGGACAGACCAGACCGCATAAGACTACTGGAATAGAAAAAGAGAAGGGATTCACGGGCAGTGAAGGCAACCAAGGGAGAGGAATCATTCCATTCAATTCCGAAGCCTAGCGTCTCCTGTAAGACTCTATCACCTTAATTCTTTTGTTGAGGTTCTGGCACTTCTTCCTCTGGCCCTCTATTTACATAGCGAAGAAAGGCAAAGGCTCTTGCTCGAATGCGTGACTTATGTCTCTTTTTCCATTTATAAAAAGTAAGATGAATCTACGCTCCTCGGCCTATAGTAAGTGAATGAGAGGGTATGGGGTTCCGGGTCTTTTTCCAGTCAAAATTTACTAATAGGCAATCCCCTTTTTCCGTGATAATGTGAAAGGACTCAATTCCTTCTTTCTTCCCCAGCGAAATGTAGCAGGAACAGCCTTCCCGCAGTCGCATTAAGGAGATTTTTTCTTGAAACTCTTTACTCCTTCACCCGTAGCAAGTACTCATTTCTATTTAGTTGTTTTCTTACTCTATCCGGCTATTGAACCTGGTTTCCCTCTGCATATGGTAATAGAGAGTTAGACAGCTTAGAGAGCTCCTCAAAGGGCTAGTTCTCACTCTGTTTTGGGGACCCCCAAGACTTCCCTGTGTTTCCTAGTCTATATAGGTCCAATCTCATCTGCTAGCGCTTCTTCGTTGCTTGGTCGGGACACATTCATCGATTTCTTTTCATTCTTCCTGGGCTTGCAAGTGACTTACTTCTTTTGGCCGTTCTTGCTGTCTTAAGTCGTCCTCTTTTCTTTAGAAGCTGTTAATTGATTTCGTGCCTGCCCTAAGGCTAAGAGGAGAACTGCATGTCCTACTAGTTGGATAGAAGCCTACCCACCTACCAGCCTACCTTGTTCATATCGAGCCGGACAGGAGAGACACTCTTTAAAGTTAATAGAAGCAATTCCTTTTATAAGCTTGAAAATAGGCGCTGTAAATCAATTCAAATAGATAGGGGAGTTCCGAACCAGCAGCAAGCCCTTTCTCGCCCTTTCTAATGTCCTAGGCGAAGGCAGTGCAGGTGAAAGCCCAATAGATCCCATTTTTTTTATCGCTCCACATAGCTCACGACCCGGCACGAAGAAATCTCTTAGATGGGCGGATGCGAATCTGGATCTATCAACGGAGCAATTCCATTCCAGTCGTAGTCTCAATCCCATATTCAATGAAAGTCTCCGCCGTGTCTGACCCCCTCAATCTTTCTATCCGGAGTGAGTCAGGCGGCTAAGCCTTTCATCCTGATAAAAGAAAGAGTTTTCCCACCCTCCAAGTATCCATAAATGGAATCGGTTTGAGTGAATTACTTACCGCAGTCAAAGCCAATAGGGAAAGTCAGGTCAAGAGAGAGTCTCTTTCCGATTAGTGCATCTCGCACTTTCAATTCATTCCGAGTTAGAAAAAGTCAGTTCCTTCCCTCCCTTTTACTGCAAAGATACGTCCCCTATATAGTCTAATGAATATATGATTTTATTATGTTTGCTAATTTAAAATCATGATTATAATGAATAAACTTAACATTTCCTAATTTAAAATCATGATTATAATGAATAAACTTAACATTTCCTAATTTAAAATCATGATTATAATAAATAAACATAACATTTTCCATATATATCACAATCATTATTAATGAATCATAATCATTATCCATAAATATATCTATTGTTTCTTAAAATAGTGGTTTACATAGTTTGTACAAATTGCTTGGTTTGCAAAAGATACGCACCCTATATATATATATATATATATATATATATATATATATATATATATATATATATATATATATAAGCCTAACGTCTGCCCAAACAATGGTAGCCCACACAATTCTAGACAGTTAATATATATAAGTATGAAAGTCAAGGTAAACTTATGCTCTAAATACATATGTGTGTGTGTGTGTGTGTATATATATATATATAATGTAGCATATCACCTTAAGACAAGATTAACATATTAGGTGGTTAGATGGTTTCATACATTAAGATAATATTTATTTAAAAGTTGTTTAAAACTAATTAAGTATGAATTCTATATCAATTTTCGTTTCAAACTTACCAAGGTCATGGCAGCCTTCGGGTGAATAAACTCCCCATAAGAGATTGTTCCATCCTCTAATATTATCTTCTTGCAATGGGTTTCCTTGAAGACCTCAACAATCGTCGGCTCACGAGTGAGTTTTTTTTTCCTACAAAAGTTGAGCATTTAGTAGTCATTAATTAAGAAAAGTAGTTAAATAAAAGGACTGTTGACATGCTACTTACCAGACCCAATCTATGTTGGGCACAACTAATAGAGCCGCAAGTGTGTTTTGACACACTACCATTTACCAAAGTGGCACGGTTCTTTTTACCAGTTTTAGACTTTGCTTTCCATCCATCAGTACTCCAGACCTTGTAGAAACCACATTGTCATTAAAGATAAAAGACTAACAAACACTAACATACACATCAAAATTAAATATAAATACCTTATCAACCAAATCGTCCCATAACTCCAGTCTGATCCAAGAAGGAGCATATCCCTTCAAAGTTGACATGCCCACATTGTCGGGGTTCCTCTCGTTCTTTCCGGCAAGAGCAAACGCCCTTTTTTCGTGCCACCTTCATTATGTCATATTGACGATTATTAACTTGAGTGGCAAATGCCTTTTCCATGAGGACATCATTCTAGGGGGCCACCTATACATCAACTGCACATACATAAAGTTATGATGTTAGGAAAAAAAACATGTGGAGATACTTTTAGATAGAACACAAACGTACATACCTGAAACCGCTCGAACATCCTCTTAATATGACTGGGGGATATCAATGTACGCATTCCACAAACCATCATACATTATCTTAAACAATATTGAAATCTACCTAACAACATCGGAACTAGTAATTCTACATAATTAAAACAAAACAATATTTATAACATTAGTACATATTGAAATGTAAATATAAGAATAGTATATACCAAGTTAGATTGACTTACTCCGGCAGTTCCAAGAATGGTCGAAGATCAGTCGAAGATCAGGATTCTTAGGCACCTCCCCCGCAATATTTGAGCCTCAGACCTCTGACTCCCCTGCCTGCTCGTGGAGAGGTTCGTGGATTGGAGCATGGTCCAAATGCTCCGAAATGTATTCCGGTCCTAATGGTTAGCTAGAAGATCCAGCAGTACCTCTACAGCTAGTCGAAGAATCACAATCCCTACCTCTGCCCCTGCCTCTACCCCTATCACGTGATGAACGTGCCATCGATTTGCTTGAATTATTTGATATAACATCAATTCAACCATAAACATATATATAAGACATCGAACGGACAAATAAACAAACGTCTACATATTGCCAAATAGACATACATATACACATTGTCAAATAAACATACGCATATACATAAAACATCTGATAAAAATTCTTCATCTTCCTCGTCTTCGTTTGAATCAACATAAGTGTCTTGAAACTCTTCTTCCTCATCGCAGTCGTCACCATTGTTACTACCCACCTCAATTAATATGTTTGGTTCGACAAGAGAAACTGGTTCGAGATCGTGGTTTACATTTGTGGATGGTGTAGAAAACACCCTTTCGTCTATCTGAAAGAAATGTTCTCCATCCACATTATGATCATCCTCGACCTCATTACCAGATTTTGCCACTTCATATATTCTCTTTGGCTTCGTCTTCACAACAGCCCGCCAATTTTTCAAATCATTTGTTTCCGAAGGGTATGATGTATAATACACTTGTACCGCTTGTGATGCTAAGATGAGCGGGTCGTCAGTTCCTAGTATTGACTTGTATTTGACATCAACCAAACTATGTTTAGCATCTACTTTAACCCACTGATTAATATCAAACCAAGTACACTTAAATAACACAACTACACATCGACTTATACCATGATATTCTACTTCCAATACCTCATCTAAAAACCCATAGTAGTCAGACTCGGTCTCATTATACGAATACCCCTTCACACATGATCCACTATTATTTGTTACACGCCCAACACCGTGTGATTGTGTATGGAACTTGTATCCATTGACAAAGTAACCCTTATGTGTGAAAGCATAACGTAGTGGACGACGTGCTAGAACTTTCAAGTGGTCATTGGAGTCGTCTGACGCATTCATAATCTATTAAAATGAAAGATCATTGCACTTCATTAAAACACAAATCGATAAATCAAACCTTTTAGTAAAGAAGTCTTGTACGTGTATTATATACTTACATAGCTCTCGAACCAGTAAGCAAATTCTTGATCCCTTGTTCTCTCAAGTGCACAACTCTATTATCGCGCCCCATATCAATGATGGTATCATCCCTTTCTAACACTCGTAATTTTTTATCGGTAAAAGTCATCGGACGTTTTGTGAAAACTTGTAAAAGGTGGGATTGTGTTAGAAAAACATCATTCAAGTCCCTTGGAGTATCGGGAGCTTTCGAACGCGAAAAAGGAAGGAATTCGGAGCTCTGTACACCCTGGGCGATAGTGACATATGTCACTATCGCGTGGCATAATCGTGGACATGGTACTGCGAGTACTAGGACGCGGGCGACAATGCCACGCGACTATGCCAAGGGCATAGTCGTCGGTCATTGTCGCGATCGGGGGCAAGGACCTTTAAAACTCGAATTTTGCCTATCTCATCCCATTTGTGGCAATCTCCTTCAACCCTACCCTCTCCTTTCTCTCTAAGTCGAACCTCATGACAACCATTGTTGATTTTGAGCTTTTGATACTCAATATCTCGGGTTTTCAAGTGATAATTCACCATCCATCAAGGTTATGGAAGCTTAAGCTCAATCTATCCACTTTATCATCTTCATCTTCAACTTTCTAGGGTTTTATCAAACCCTCCTTATGACCCTCTTTATTCTCTTAAAGGTTGTGGTAGTTGCTCTCATGGATGACCAAGAGAAGTATAGTTGATAGATTCAATCTATGGTAAAGGTAATATCTCATTCTCTTCGTATATGGAAATTAGGGTTTGGGTATAAGTTGGGAATTTCATGTTTAAATGTTTGGGGAATGATTCTATATGGTTGAATAGGTTTATTTATGGTTGAAAACTTATGGATCTAGGTTTTTGGAAGAATTAGCTTGAGGATTCAGATTTCTTCAAGGAAGCTCAAGATGGGGTAAAATCTAGATTTAGCCAAAATTTAGCAAGGTGAGTTCAAGTTGATTTGTGAAAACATTGTACATGCCAAAATGTTATTTTTAAATTGTTTTTTTTTACATGAAATTGTTAACTGCTGATAAGTTTTGAGTATTGTGAAGTAAAAATATGCCTTACTTGGTGTTTGTCAATGTGTTGAGTATCTTGATAAGTTTTCATATTTGATAAACTTGGGTTGTTTTAGTCTCACAAAATGCCCTATTCGGGATTTGTGTGTCTTGATAAGTATTAGCATGGTTTATCATTTTTGGTGATTTTGTGCAAATAAAGTCCATTTTATGATTTATACATCTTTGGTGATTTTTGTACAAATGAAGTCTAATCTATGATTTATGCATTTTGGTGTATTTGATTTCATAAATCATTTGGAAAATATTTTGTCCCAATCCGTGATGAGTTTTGGGTTAATCACATCTTTGAGGTATATGTCTGCATAAACGTCGTTTAAATGCATTACATTATTTGGGGGGCTGTTATTTGTTGGTCAAATGGATTTTGAGCATTTAAACTCGGTTTTGACTTCAAAGAGTCTCGTGGACATTTGTCCCAGTTTTAATGGCTCTTTGAAGAGCCCATGTTCGATATACATCTTAATGCATTTTATTGCATATTTATGATAATTACATGCTCGAGTGCATTGGTCATTCAGGTGTAGTCATGTAATGTTAGACTGTGTTGCAATGGATCCATAGGCACGTAAGTCAGTCTTTAATTTGATGGTCAAGTGGGTGTTGCGGGAATTGACTCTGGGGTCCGTGTTTTATGATCTTAACTTTTCAAGTGTACACTAGGATGGCTGATTCCGATTGAGTTATCATCAGCTAGGAGGGCGATTTTATATTTGGGGCCTCCGCCAGGTAGGGGCAATGCCTTGGTTGTAACCCCAGACTGTGCCGAGCCTTGGGGTGGTATTCCTGGAAATATTCGCTAAGGTCAGATGTCTCTTTTGGTGTAGCTTGAAGGGTGTCGTAGGGGCACTTGGGCTTGCGTGTCGTGAAGTTTCATACGAGTAACATTGTATGAGTGACATACTTTTGTGTTCCTCCACTCTCAATGGATACGGGTCTCCCCCGTGGTCGGCCAATAGTATTTTGGATACTTAATTTTCATGCTTCATTATTTGGATTTCATTCCATGTTATGGTCGCGTGAGTATTGAAATTTAGTCCTATGTTTTCGATGGCATATCATATTTACATGGACTGTTTTCCATTGTGTATGAGTTGAGTATTATGCCCCACCCGTGTTTCGGGTGTTTTGGGATATAAAGTTTTATCCGTGATTTTATACTTGGGAGTCTGTTTTCTATTCATGTTCGAGTGATTTTTGGGCGGCATCATTTTATAAAATATGTTTTGCATTGGGACGTTCGTCCTTAAAACGCATGTTATTGGAAAACGAGTTGCTTTCATGGTTAAGTTAAATCATTTTGATAGATCATGATTTAAACTGCATTCTTCCCTTTTATGAAATATTTATTCATGTTGAAAACTTTTGAACTCACTAGGCGTTAGCCTAACCTTTTTATTTGTCGGCATGTGCATCAGGTTCATTTGGGGGTTTGGTCCTAGCAGTGATATGAAGAGATGAGCCTTAGCTTTACGCAAGAGTAAGTAGTTAGTGAAGTCTTCCACAATTTGGAGATAGTGGTTGTTATTGGGTTTTGGTAGTGTTCCTATTATAGACTATAAGCGTAGAATGAAAGATGTGTTTGAGGTTAAACCTTAAATTGTGATTGTAGATGAATCATTTACCGATGTATATAGAAATTTTTTTTATTAGCTGTTATTTCTAATTCTGAGGGTATTACACCCTTTCAATGCAATAGGGAGCAATCGTTGCGTAAATACATGACAATCGTGACTTTTGAAACTATAAAAACTACCATCTTCTAAGTTCACACATCCCCCAATGTTTGACGCGTACCCGTCAGGAAATCTTAGCTTTTTCAACCATTGACACACTTTTCGTACTTGCATTTTTCTCAAAGTATATGTTGCTTTTGGTTTATACACTTTGGTGCTTGATGTGCGAGTGTAAATCTAGTCGGTTGCAATATATTGATACATCCCTTCTTGCCTTAAGATTGTCTTTTGTTTTCGACGTGTCCATGACGGTGTTAAAGACATTGTCAAAAACATTCTTCTCAATATGCATCATGTCTAGGTTGTGTCGAATTAATAAAGTCCGCCAATATGGCAACTCCCAAAAGATACTTCTCTTTACCCAATTATGGGTAATCCCAAAACCTGGAAA
Organism: Arctium lappa; assembly: GCA_023525745.1. Taxonomy (NCBI): domain Eukaryota; kingdom Viridiplantae; phylum Streptophyta; class Magnoliopsida; order Asterales; family Asteraceae; genus Arctium; species Arctium lappa. The sequence goes on from CM042051.1 coordinate 33,771,677, forward strand.
ATTTTTATTCTGTTTTCGGAATGGTCTCCCTTCATAAACCATATCAAAGCCACGAACCTGCTCCCATATTTCATCACCATTCAACTCCGACTATCATCAGTGCATAACCCAAGATGAACATTACGGGCCTCTACCGCGAAGGAAGGATGTTTCAAGTCAACATGTTTCCAAGACTCACCGTCACTTAGATGTACCATCACACCCGACTGTGTCTTATGCTCGTAATGCCAAGTCATCTCCTTGGTAGTCGTTTTTGACATATACAACCTTTAAAGTCTAGGAGCAACTGGAAAGTACGTCAATACCAAGTTAGGGACCCTACTTTTTCCATTTGTCTTGTAGAGAAATTCCCCACACACCCGACAGTGGGTCAGGTCAGGTCAGAGTCAGCCTTGTAGAAAAGCATGCAATGGTTTTTACATGCATTGATCTTTTTTTTCGAGAGAGATAGTGGATTCAATGACGTCTTCGTCTCATAGTAGCTCTCGACTAGTTTATCATCGTCTGGTAACATATCTTTGATGATGGGAAGAAGTTGATTATAGGCAGCCTCCGGTATATTGCATTTCGCCTTCCAATTCAACAACCTCGTGGTAGCTTCCAATTTAGAATAATTCTGACACCTAGCCCACAGAGGCTCATCGGCAGCTACTAACATGTCATAAAATCCTTTGGCATTCAAATTCGGTTCTTGTTCTTCCCATCTATCTGTACCTTGAGTTGGATATATGTGATCTAGCACCATCTGAGTGCAACCATCAACATTATCATCCGTTGTACTCTTTGATGTTTGTCCCACGTGTTGAACTGCATTAAAGGACTCACCGTGGGCCTACCAAGTTGTATAATCAGGCATGAAACCCAACCACATCAAGTGCAAATTTACCTCATCCCTCTCTCTATAGTATAGAAGTCGGCATTTAGAACAAGGACATCTTATTCGAAGCATAATCTCATTACCAACTCTTTTCCTTGCAACACTCCCTTCATTAAAAAAAGCAAAGTCTAAAAAAACCTCGAGTTGATTGCAATAGTCTCTACTAAGAAAACCTTCATTGTCAGTAATTTTGTACATCCATCCTCTATTCGACATAATAAATAACTACAACCAATTAAAAGAGGTGGTGGTTAGCGAAATTTTAACTATTTGTGTACAACTCATTTTGAATTTTTGATAAAATTTTAACCGACTATATTTTGATAGAATTTTAACTATTTGTGTACAACTAATTTTGATAAAAAATTTAACCGACTATATTTTGATAGAACTTAGTTAAAAAAGCCAACCTTATCCCACTTAAAAAGATATTTAGCAAACAGGATGTTTTAGAATGGAAAAATCACATCAATGTTGTACTAATTAATCTTGGTAAGTGTAAGTTTTTGAGTGTAAGACATAAGGATATAACACACTCGAAGCTCCCTCTGTTCAAAAAAGAAATATATAAGGAAAGAGATGACACCAAGTATTTGCATATGTAAAGAAAATCATAAAATCGAAACGATCCATGTCAAACCTATATTGACAATTAATCTTCCCATACCACTACTAGTGTTAGTGACACCAAGTATTTGCTATGTTCACAATTAATCTTAACCCACAGTAGAAAAATCAGCACCCAAATCTAAACAACAACAATCTTGATAAAGGAGGTAACAGTAAACAATTACAACAGGAGACAATTTTGAAGGAGGAAACAGTAAACAACGAAGTAAACAACATTTGTAACCCAAAATCATAACCTTTTGTCACTATTTTTAACCAAAAATCGATGTAGAAACACTAAACAACGAAGAGGACAAACCAGAGGAAAGAAGTCGATAATGGAGAAAAGGCATGTATACTTGCAGTTCAGTTGCAGTTGAACTAGAAGGTGAGGCAGAAATCCCAATCGGTGGTGGATGAAGGAGGAAGCAATCCAGTGAATAAGAAAGAAATGCAGCTAGGGTTTAGAAGTGTTTAGAATTATAGGAGGGAATCTCAAATATTTTGATAACAAAATAAACTTTTAATTGTTTTTAAATAAAGAGTAAATTACAGATTTGGTCCCTGTGGTTTGTTAAAATTTTTGATTGGGTCCCTCAAATGAATTAATTACCGATGACATCACCATGGTTTCCATTTTGTTGCGGATCAAGTCCCTCCTTCTAATCCCCTTTAACTAAGGTATGGACATTTCTGTCATTTCAAAAACCTTTTTTTTATTTTTTTTAATTAAACACTTACTTTAATTAAGTCCACTCAGAGTCTCCCCCAACACCTTCATTAACTTTCTATATAACAACCAATTCAACCCCATCACTCATCACCTTCAATTCAATTCCACCATGACTCACCACCACCACCGTCTTCTCAGAACCAGCGGCTGCAACACCAACGGTTTTACTATTATTCACCATCACCGACTGTAACAAAAGTTTGATGAATAAATCGTCGTCGATGGTCGGCAAAACCGACTGCCATTTATAAACGAGTTTCATCGCGTTTTTTGGCACCTTTTTCATTATCCGGAATACAGTATTAACTTCCGGCACCGGAACTAATTTCACGGTGGGATAATATAACACCGAAACTGCCGCCACCACCGCCACGTATTACCCAGAAAAGATCTTCACCCATTGTTTTCCGATTTAGAATCTTGTCGTTAACGTTAACGATCTGGTCATCAATCACGTGATCGACGGATAACCCGTATTTTTGAAGCATGGTGCCATAACCACCGCCGCTTAGATGTCCACCGACTCCAACTGTCGAACACACGTCGATGGGGAACGCATACACCTTGCTTTTTTCCTAAATGTGATAATACAGTTCACCCAACTGAGCTCCGGCTTGGACAACCGTCGTTTCGTCGGCGATGTTGACCTTAACTGTTCGGAGATTAAACATGTCGAGTACGATGAAATTCTTTTCGGATGAGACGTGGGAGATTCCTTTGTAATCATGTCCACCGCTTTGAATCTTGATCTGGACGTGGAGTTTTCCGGAGCAAATGACGGCGGCTTGAACATGGGATTCTTTGATCCTTCACAATCGATCCCTCCTCCGTCAGCGACCACAAACCCCTCGTCAGAACAACACCCTCTACTTCACGTTTCACCCGTTGTCGTTTCTCCCTTTTTATCCACTCCTTTCTCAATGTCATATCAATCCCCCCACTCCTCCCCTCCTGTTGGTGGCTTACCTTACCCATCCAACTCTCACTACGGCCGTCTCCCAGTCGGAAAATCACCGGCAAACTGTTCGGAAACCGGAGGGGACACGTCAGCTTTGCGGTGCAGTATGACCCAAGATCCGAACAAGTATTGGTGGTAGAGTTGGCGGTGTCGACGGCGGCTCTGGTGAAGGAAATGTCGTCTAGGTTAGTTAGGATCGCGTTGGAGTGCGAGAAACAACACCACCATGGTGGTGGCGGCAGCGGCAGATGCACGAAGCTGTTTCACGAGCCAACATGGAGCATGAGCAGAAGAATGGATTAAGTCCACAACGTTATTGATGATGATGCAAGTAGGAGTATGAGCAGAAGAATGGAATGTGGACTTAATAAAGTAAGTGTTTAATTAAAAAATAAAATTAAAAAAAAGTTTTTTAAAATGACAGAAATGCCCATACCTTAGTTAAAAGGGGATAGAAGGAGGGACTTGATCCGTAACAAAATGGAAACCATGGTGATGTCAACTGTAATTAATTCATATGAGGGACGTAATCCAAAATTTTAACAAACCACAGGGACCAAATCCGTAATTTACTCTTAAATAAATTAAAACTTCTTATACATACGTAGTATCTTTAATTTTTTTTTTTTTTTTTTTTTTTTGAAAACTATTTTTTATTTAGTTTTTAAACTTTTTATTTTTTTAAAGAAATTACTTTGTATTAAATATTTAAATTAGTTTTTTTAATTATTGAACATAATTAACTAATTCTTGTATTTGTTATATCGTACAAGTTGTCTCATATTTATAAAATCATTTTTTTTTAATTCAAGTTTACAATTGTATTGGGTCCAAGGTTCTAAATGACTTGAGGCTTAACGTGGCGGTGAGATCAAGCCTTAAACTTTACAAGTTACGGTGAGGCCACGACGTTTTTTCAAGGCGTGCCCTAAGACGATATATGTAAGTTTTCCACTTTGTTTCTGTCTGTTACACATAAAAGTCCTACCAAACATGGAACAGTGATTACTATTTTGTTCATGTCATGTCCAGTGCATCAAACGGAACCTTAATAATTGTTGAACCTTGTTGTGTTGTATTAGACTCATTAATTATTAATGATCCTCATTGGGCTTTCGTGGGTGGTTATTAATTGTATTGGACCTTAATGAGTTTTAGTGGATCTTAATGAACTTGATCAGGCTTTGATCGGATAAGTTGATGTTAATGAACTTGATTGAGCCATAATGGTTAGTATTAGACTTAATAGTTGTTGATGAACTGTATGGAGTCTACATGACTTTCTTAATCCAGTTATTAAATTGTATCGGGACTGATTGGCTACAAAGGGTAGTAAAGACTGTATTATGCCTTGATGGATCGTATGGACTCACTGTTGTTAATGAATTGTATTGGGCCTTCATGGGCTTTAATAGCTCTTAATGAAGTGTATCAGGCCTATTACGGGCTTTAAGTGACTATGAAAGAACTTGATTAGGGTTGTAATGGATTTTAATGGCTCGTATTGGAAGCAATGACTTTTAATGAATTGTAATGGATTTCATGGGATTCAAATGCTTTAATGAAATTGACTGGGCCATGATGGGTTGTATTGGACTTAATAGTTGTTAATGAACTATGTTAGGCCTACATGGATTTAGCGGCTATTAATAAATTGTATTGGCCTTTGGTTGGTTGTCATGGGGGCAACGAACTGTATTGGGTCTTAATGGGTCGTAGTGTACTTAATAGTTGTTAATGAATTGTGTTGGACCTTAATGAGCTTTAGATCCTCTTAGTTAACTGTATTGATCCCTTTATGGCTTAAGTGACTCTTAAAGAACTTGATTAGGTAGGTAATAGGTTTTGATGGGTCGTAACTGTATTCGGCCTACATGGCTTTTAGTGACTATTATTAAATTGTAACAGACCATGATTGTCTATCATGGGTAGTAACGAAGTGTATTGGGCCTTGATGGGTCGTAATTAACTCACTAGTTGTTAATGAATTGTATTTGACCGATAGCAAAGTTGTGGCAAAAGTAAATATATTTGTCTCAAATGAAATACAAATTTTAGCAAGATTTATTTTGATTTTCTCAATATCGAATATAATTAGATCCATAGCAAACTCATGATAAATCTAAATATATTTGTCTCGGATTAGCTACGGATTTTATTATGATTTTTTTTATTTTTTTAATATCGAATATATTTAGATCGGTAGCAAAACCGTGACAAATCTAAATATATTTGTCTCGGATTAGCTATGGATTTTTAAAGATTTGTTTTATTTCTTTTAATATCGAATATATTTAGCTCCGTAGTAAATGTAGTTTTTTAAATTATTTAGCGACGGATTTGCGACGGATCTTTATGTTTAGCTTTTTATTTATTTTAAAAATAAATGTTTTCTTTGTCCGTCGTTAATCCGTAGCAAATATATATAAGTTGCTACAGATTAGCGACGAATAATACATGTGTAGCAAAAAATGTGCGTAAATATTAAAAAAGTTGGATCCGTAGCTAATCCATCGTTGATCCATCGCAAATTAGTGATGGATCCGTCCGTAGCAAATTATTGGTCGTTGATACCCAGTTTTCTAGTAGTGGCAGAGAGGATCCTGATGCACGAACGACTAGAAAGAGAGGAAGCAGAGAGGATCCGGATGCAGGAGCGACTTGACCAGTTTGAGGCGTTCATGAAGAAGTTTCAAGATCACCCTCCCCCCCTCCCCCGACGTAGGATAGTTTGTATTACGTTTTAATTTGTAGATATTACGTTTTAATTTGTAGATATTACGTTTTAATTTGTAGATATTACCTTTTAATTTCTAGATATTAAATGAAGAATGGGCAGGTTTTGTATAGTTTTAAACCGGATATTAAATAAAAATTTGACAGGTTTTGTACAGGTTATAAACTGGCATTTATTAATTTTTAATTATTTTTTAATAAAAAATTAAACTACCGACGGATTATCCATCGGTAAATGTATTTTAATTTAATTTTTATTTATTAATAATCTGTAGGAAATCCGTCGCTAATTCCGTCGGAAAATATGCGTCGTTAATTATCCGTCCGTAAATGGAGACCGTCGGTGATCCGTCGGAAATAACCCACGCCGTCGGTGATCCGTCGGAAAATGTATTTGTCAGTGATTCGTCGGAAAATGTAGTTGTCGGTGATCCGTCGAAAATAACCCACGCCGTCTAATATCCGTCGGAAATATTAACGCCGACCACTGAATTTCCGAGGGCCATTTACGACGGATCACCGACGGATTTTTCCGTCGGTGATAGGCGTTTTGTAGTGTTTGGGCTATAAATATTTAAGGGTAGTTTACTATAAACGCTTACTCTAGCGCTTACCGGGTCATTTACTTTACCAGATGAAAATGACAAGGGCCGACAATCTTACCCGGTAAGAACGATTGATGATAAGAATGGAGAGTCTTACTCGGTAAGAGCTTACTGGGTAAATTGTTGCATACAATATCATTTTGATGGACTACAATCTTACCCGGTAAATTAAGTAAGTTAAAGTGTTAAATCTTACCGGTAAGTGTTTACCGGGTAAGCGTTTGAGTAAATGCCCCTTCGTCTCATTCCAAGTTGGGCAGCTGAGATCATAATTCAGAATCAAATGCAGATCCAAAGTGTTGTTCCTTGGTCATGATCATGACCTCATAGAAACTAGTAGGCCAACATGTTCTTAATATATAATCCACTGATTAGATAGATATGGATAAGGAAAATATTCGATCTTAGAAACTTAGCAAAGTCATGTGAAGATTCACATGAAGTAGGCCCTTGAGATTGAATATAACACCAAGATTTCCAATTTGGGTAGCTAGTTGCGATCAACTACATATAAACACTATAAATATAAGCCTAATACAGGATTTCAGCAAACTACACCTTCCATTGTATACAAATTACAATTCATTCTCTCAAAAAAGTCTACTTTTCGCAAAAAAAAATATGGGGATTTTTAGGTTGCAATCATTAGTTGCTAATGCAAAACAACTAATCAATCGTCAAGATGTTCCCAAAGGATATTTGGATGTGGACGTAGGAGAAATTCAAAGGAAACGGTTTGTGGTTCCTTTATCTTACTTGGACCAACCAGTATTCCAAGATTTGTTACGTAGATCAGAGGAAGAATTCGGGTTCAACCATCCAATGGGAGGGCTTACGATTCCCTGTCATGAAGAAGCTTTTGTTCATCACAAAGCCCAATTACGCATTTCTTAGTTTGAGGACAAAGGCTTCTTTCTTTAGTTCCTAGAAAGAAGCTTTCTTAGTTTATCGTCATCTAACTATCTTTGGTTAAGGGTAGTTTCTTTCTTTAGTTCCTAAAGAGTAGTAGAATATATGAAGTTGTAAAAAGGGGCATTCCCCTCTTCTATATATATTTGCATATAAATTTGTGTTTATATATGTATCTTCCAATACACAATGTCCTTGCTGCAGCTTATTAAATTCATAAGGTGTTTGTTTGTTTGTCTCATTAAAACCAATTGTATGGATTAAGTTGTCTGTATTGAATGAGGATAGGTGATAATTAGCCCACCGCCAGGGCTCTGCCCTTAGACCCCACAATGGGCAATGCCCCTAGGAGACCCCGCAAGGGGGCATGACCCTCTTGACCCTCGTCATAATAGTGATCTCGAGTTCTAGTTAGATTATAACTTCGAATGTCCTAACCCATATTATATTATAGCTTAATTACACTATTAGATGGAAGACTTTAACTGGGAAATACCTCGCTAAAGGGGTGATTTGTCACAAAACCGTCACAAAGGTGGATATAAATTATTGGTGGAAAACTCAAATCAGTGACAAGTTGCGTAGGCCCTAATTTATTTATTTTCTTGAAAAACATCGGATTCTAACCTCGCCATTCTCTTGTAAATCAAATTACATAAAACAGCATGATAATTCAGTAAAATCACCAATATGCAAATCCTTCTTTAGTAGTCTAAGTTTTTGGTTAAGGTACGTATCACGAAATTCTTATTTGGATACTCCAAATTCTCACTCTTGATCCAAGGCAAAAACTCAAGTATAAATCCAAAGATTTGTTATATGTTCGTATGTCCAAAAGCAAGATAGAAATTACCGTAGTGGTTACGGACAGTTAATTTAGGCAGGTGTAGTTATTTGAAGATAAGAATAGTTATCAGATAACTACTAATGGATAACACCAAAAATGGTTGTTGTAGATTAGACTAAGAAAGTAATGAAGCTAATCTTCCAAAGATACGCCTTCCGAAGATAGTCATCAAATTGAAGTCAAGGCAAGGTTTGGTTTCTGAAGACTCGCATTAACCATTTTTGTTGGGAACTAAAGAATTTATCAAGTATGGTTAATGCTGCTGGTTCAAAGTTAATACTGCTAGAAGACTTCAAGGTTAATACTGCTAAGTATTACTACTGCTAGTAGTTAATACTGCTAGTCAAAGTTAGTGCTGCTTGAACAAAGTTAGTACTGCTTAGCTAGTTAGTACTGCTAGTAGTTAGTGCTGCTTAGTAGTTAATGCTGCTAGAAGAAATTTAATGCTGCTAAAGATTAATACTGCTTATATGATGAAGATTCGCATGAAAGGATATACATGGAAGCTTAGAGATATACATGGAAGATATACTGAAGATATGTTTATTTTTTTGTAATTATCTTTTTGTTTAGTATATGTATAGAAGATACAGAATAGTTTTAGAGAAGATTAATTCTAAGATTAAGAGAGAAATCAACCTCAAGGCATAGATCCTAATTCTAGAGAAGTAGAATTCGTATTGGTGAGCCTGTTCATCAATATTGAGGTTGAGTGTGTAACCTTGTAACTTCAAAGCATTCAATACAAGTTTACAGTTTGTTCTTCATATTTTCTGTATTGATTTACTGTTTCATTGAATATCAAAGTGTTATTCCGCAAACTTCTTTGATATTGTTTCTGAGAATTAATTCTTGTTAAGAATTCGATCCTGACAAGTGGTATCAGAGCCAAACTCTCTCAGAAACATCTATTTATCATGGAAAATCTTACATAATCAAGCAGTACTTTGGTCTCCAAGGTTCCAATGCTCAAACCCAGTGAGTTTGACATGTGGAAGATCAGAATCAGACAATATATTCTTCTCACTGACTACTCAATGTGGGATATCATTGAGAATGGTTCTTCTGAAGCTGGAAGGATAGGACCAGATGGGAAAAGACCTCCACTAAAGACAGATGGTGAAAGGAAGATCAGACAGACAGAGATGAAGGCCTTGAGCACTCTGCTCTTGGCCATCCCCAATGAATATCAGCATCAATTTTGCAACTGCACTGATGCTCAGATTCTCTGGAATGCTCTAGAGAAAAGATTTGCTGGAACTAAGAGCATCAAAAGAAATCAAAGAGATGTTCTAAAGCAGCAGTATGAGAACTTTACTTCCTCAAAGAATGAGTCTATGACTCAAACTTTTGATAGGTTCAACAAGCTCATTGGTGAACTGGCTACTGTAGGAGTGAAGATGGATCAAGATGACATCAACAGAAAGTTCCTCAGATCTCTTGGGGATGAATGGACTATGTACACTGTCTCATATAGACAGAGTGACAATCTGGAAGAGAAAGAACTTGATGATCTATACAATGATCTAAGAGTTTTTGAAACTGAGGTAGAGATCAAGAAGAAGCCCACTGGTTATGTCCACAATGTTGCACTTCTTTCAGCATCCACTGATACTACTGCCATCCCTGAAGCAGTTAGTACTACTAGTGGAGCAAGTTCAGAAAAAGGAACGGAAACAATCTTTGAAGCCTTTTTGTCCAGTCATAGTAACAATTCATTGATTAATGATGATCTGGATCAACTTCACCCTGATGACCTGGAGGAGATGGATATTAAATGGCAGATGGCCATGTTATCCATGAGGGTGAAGAAGTTCATTAAAAGAACAGGAAGGAATAACTTCTCTCAAAGAAGAGAAGATGGAGCTGGTTTTGACAAGACCAAGGTGGAATGTTATAAGTGTCACATGAAAGGACACTTTGCTAGAGAATGTAGGAGTGCTGTTCCAAACAACAACCACCAACAAGCTCAGAATGGAGGCTACACTCAGAACAAGAATCCTGCTCAAGCCCTTGTTTCTCAACAAGGAATGGGATTTGACTGGAGTGATCAAGCTGAGGAAGCCATTCAGAATCAAGCTCTTATGGCAGAAGTGTCTGATCTCCCCTCTGAGGTAATTTCTAATCTTTGCACTAAATCTTGCATTGACACTGTCAAAAGATACAGGGATCACAATCAAAGTATGTGTGATGACCTCAAAAGATTAGAAAAGGACAGAAGAGATTATGTGTTAATAGTAGAGAGATTTGAAGAGAAAATCAAAGGCTTTCAAGCTAATGAACTTCAACACTCTTATGACACTAACTATTGGAAGTGGGAGAAGAATGAGTTAGAGACCAAACTGTCTAAATCCTTAGAAGAGAGTGATAGGCTGAAGGAGGAACTGTCTAAAGTTAAGCTTGACAAAGAAAAGTTTTCATATGCTTCAAAAGCAATGGATTCTCTTCTAAAGGCTCAGATTCATGATAAGATGAAGCCTGGTATTGGATACAACAGTACACCTCCTCCTTAGAACAACAATTAGAAGCAAGGAGTTGATCTGACAATGAAGCCTGGTATTGTAAACAGTGTGATTGCAGTAAAGCCAAGAGCCTAAATTCTAGTTTAAAAAGAGGAAATCAAAGAAACTGGAATAATCAATGGGCTCAGAAGCAAGGAGTTGATCTGAGTAAAATCAATAGACCAAAACCTTGCTTCATATGTGGCAAGTTAAATCATTTGGCTAAATATTGCTTCTTTAACCCTATTAATCAACAGATGACCTTTCAAAGATTTGTGCAAAAACCTGTTGGTTATAGGAAGGCTGGAAAGAAACATGGTGAAAAGAAAGGCCCCATGAAGAAAAAGATTTTAAAAGAAAGTATTAAAATGTGGGTGCCCAAAAGCACTAAAATTGTTAGTACTGCTGACAGGGTTAGTGCTGCTGGAAGTATTACTGCTGCTACCTGTGTTAGTACTGCTGAAAACATTAATGCTGCTAATACAGTTAGTACCTCTTCAAAGGTTAATACTGCCAACACAGTTACTGCTGCTAACACAGTTACTACTGCTAACAAGGTTAGTACTGCTAAGCATGCAAGTGCTGCTAAGGCAGTTAGTACCTCTAAAACTAGTACTGTTTCTAGCACAAATGTTTCCAAGCCTATTATTGTGACAAAGTACTCCAAGAATGAGGAGTTAAAATTCAAAAATCTTGTCAAGAAAGAATGCAAGTATTTTGATGAGTAAGGGGTACCCAAGACCACTTTGGCTTGGGTTCCTAACTCATACTAACTGATCTATCTTATGTGCAGGGCAACCAACAGCTCAAGGGAAGGAGCATATGGCATGTGGATAGTGGTTGCTCTAGGCACATGACAGGCAACATGTCATGCCTTCAGGATTTCAAGCATATCAATGGAGGACATGTTGCATTTGGAGATAATCTTACTGGTGGTAAGATAAGTGGAAAAGGTAATGTCACCAAAGGTAAGATGACATTTGAGGATGTCTACTATGTTGATCAATTGAAGTACAACCTGTTAAGTGTATCACAGGTTTGTGACAAACAACATAGTATATTATTTACAAATACTGAGTGTATGATCCTTGCTCCAGGGTTCAAGGTAGTTGATGAAAGCATGATACTACTTAGAACTCCAAGAAAGGACAATGTTTACTGTCTAGATATGGACAATGTTGATAGTGATTCGTCTCTAAATTGTCTTGTTTCAAAAGCTTCTGTAGATGAATCCTCTCTATGGCACAGAAGGATGTGTCACATGAATTTTAAGACTATGAACAAACTTGTTAAAAACAACCTTGTAAGAGGTTTACCATCTAAAGTCTTCTCATGTGATGATCATTGTGTTGCTTGCCTTAAAGGCAAACAGCATAAAACTTCTCATAAGACCAAAGAGATAAATTCAATTTCTTCTTGTCTCCAGTTATTGCACATGGATCTGTTTGGTCCTACAAATGTTATGAGTATAGGCAAGAAATCTTACTGCTTGGTTATTGTTGATGATTACTCTAGATTTACCTGGGTATATTTTCTAAGGACTAAGGATGAGACAAGTGGACTGATCAAATCCTTTATCCTAAGAATTGAAAATCAAACTAATCAAAAAGTAAAATTCATTAGATCAGATAATGGGACTGAATTCAAAAATCTGGATCTAAACACCTTTTGTGAAGAAAAAGGCATTGAGAGACAGTATAGTGCTCCTAGGACTCCTCAACAGAATGGTGTTGCTGAAAGGAGAAATAGGACATTAATAGAGGCTGCTAGATCTCTGTTGGCTGATTCAAAACTGCCAATTACCTTCTAGGCTGAAGCAGTTAATACTGCCTGTTATGTCCAAAACAGAGTTCTAGTAGTTAAGCCAAAGAACAAGACACCATATGAGCTTTTAAATAAAAGAAAACCTTTCATTGGATTTTTCAAACCTTTTGGGTGTCCTTGTACAATTCTCAATACCAAATCTCACTTAGGTAAGTTTGATAGCAAAGCAGATGATGGATTTCTTGTTGGGTATTCATCTCAAAGTAAGGCCTACAGAGTTTTTAACACATCTTCTAGAATAATTGAAGAAAGTGACAATGTCAAATGCAATGAGAACACACCAAGTCCTATTGGAACTGGTCCTCAGTGGCTATTTGACATTGATTCACTAACTAACTCCTTTGGCTTCAGTAGTGATGAATATGCAGGTTCAGGATGTGGAGGATCAGGGACTATACAGGTTCAAGAAAGTATATCTAAATCAGTGATCTTTCCCATACCCACAGTGAATTCCTTTGAAGACTGTGAAAAGGAACCATCTACTGGACCAAGTCAGAGTGAAGAAGAAAGTAGAGATGAAGAGACTCAAGAAGATAAAGAATCAGAAGTAGCTGCTGAAAATACTTCAGTTGAGTTGAATGACTCTAATCTAGAGGCTGGACTTAATGAAGAACCTAGTCATAACACCAGAGTTCAAAAGAATCATCCTCCACAGCTGGTAATAGGAGATATATCCTCTCCTATGATGACTAGACACCAAAGCAGGCTTCAAGAAATGCAAGATCAACAGCATACAGTGCTTTCTTGTTTTCTATCCCAACTTGAGCCTAAAAAGGCACATGAAGCTATGAAAGAATCCAGTTGGATAGAAGCTATGCAAGAAGAACTGTTGCAGTTCAAACTACAAGATGTATGGGATCTAGTAGACCTTCCTAAAGGTCACAGAGCAATTGGCACAAAGTGGATTTTTAGGAACAAGAGAGATGAAAGAGGTATTGTCATAAGGAACAAAGCAAGACTGGTGGCTCAAGGGTATACTCAAGAAGAGGGTATAGATTATGAAGAAGTTTTTTCACCTGTGGCTAGAATAGAAGCAATCAGATTATTCCTAGCCTATGCTTCTTACATGAACTTCAAAGTCTATCAAATGGATGTAAAAAGTGCTTTTCTCTATGGCTCAATTGAAGAAGAGGTATATGTCTGTCAACCACCAGGGTTTGAAAACCCAAGCTATCCAGACAGGGTATACAAATTGAAGAAAGCTCTTTATGGACTGCATCAAGCTCCAAGAGCATGGTATGACACTCTGTCATCCTATCTCTTGGAAAATGGCTTTGAAAGAGGAGTCATTGATAAGACTCTATTTATCAAGAGAAAGAAGAAGGATATCTTGTTGGTCCAAATCTATGTTGATGACATTATCTTTGGATCTACAAGAGATAACATGTGCAAGGAGTTTGAGGATCTAATGCATCAAAGATTCAAAATAAGTTCCATGGGGGAACTTACTTTCTTTCTTGGACTTCAAGTTCAACAGAAGTCAGATGGCATCTTCATCTGTCAATCCAAGTATGTGTAGGACATTCTAACCAAGTTTGGTTTCTCAGATTCAAAACCTGCCAGCACACCTATGGAGACACACAAGCAGATAACAGCAGATCTTGAGGGGGAGGATATGGATGTGCATCTTTATAGATCCATGATTGGCTCTCTCATGTATCTCACAGCATCAAGGCCAGATATAATGTTTCCAGTCTGTGTATGTGCAAGATTCCAAGTTAGGCCAAAGCAATCTCACTTTCAAGCTGTTAAGAGGATATTCAGATATCTCAAAGGGCAACCCAGATTGGGACTTTGGTATCCTCATGACTCACCCTTTGACCTAATAGCATACTCAGACAGTGATCTAGGTGGGGCAAACTTGGACAGAAAATCTACTTCTGGAGGATGTCAGTTTTTGGGTGCTAGACTAGTTTCATGGCAGTGCAAGAAACAAACCACAGTGTCCACATCTACAACAGAGGCAGAGTACATAGCAGCTGCAAGTTGCTGTTCTCAAGTCTTATGGATTCAGAATCAAATGCTGGACTATGGGGTAACCTTTCTACACACTCCCATTTTTATTGATAATAGCAGTGCTATCAGCATTGTAAATAATCCTGTCAAGCACTCTAAGACAAAGCACATTGAGATCAGGTATCACTTCATAAGAGACTGTAATGAAAAGAAACTTGTTCAAGTTGTAAAAGTTCATACTGACAACCAGTTTGCTGATCTATTCACCAAATCTTTTGATGTGGGTAGATTCACTTTCTTGGTAACAAGTGTGGGAATGATCAACTCTGAATAAGCATTCTCTCAAAAAGTGGTTAAATATCTGAATATTATAGTTTCTTGGTGTTACTAATCCTCCTTTGCAGAGCATACATAGCAGTACTCAATTCGGCTAAGCTTCAAAGAGTAAGTATGGTTAATACTGCTAGTGGTTAATACTGCTTGTTAGTTAATACTGCTAGTGGTTAATACTGCTCTCAGTTAATACTGCTAGTGGTTAATACTGCTAGTGGATGCTTGCAGTTAATACTGCTCTCAGTTAATACTGCTAGTGGTTAATACTGCTAGTGGTTAATACTGCTAGTAGTTAATATTGCTCGCAGCTAATACTGCTCTCAGTTAATACTGCTCTCAGTTAATACTACTAGTGGTTAATACTGCTAGTGGTTAATACTGCTAGTTAGTTAATACTGCTAGTTAGTTAATACTGCTCGCAGTTAATACTGCTCGCAGTTAATACTGCTCGCAGTTAATACTGCTCTAGGTTAATACTGCTTATGTCCCGAATACTATAAATACCCTTTGCCCGCCTAAAAGTTCATAACGACTCTTTGTATACTGTTCACTTGCGCTCTAAACCCTTTCTCTCTCAAGTTCGAAGTTTCCAGGCAAGTTTTTCACTAAGATCAATGGCATCCATGGCATTCATCGATGAACACAATGAGATCGCGATGTTACAAAAGCCAAAGCAAGCTGCAGGATTTCATCAGATTGTGGATTTCCTCAAGTCAATCCATATTGCTCATGCTCTTATTGTATCACCTACAATCTATATCGAGCATCAAAGGCAGTTCTGGGCTAATGCCACCATTGTTGCTGAGAATGGTGTGCAAATGATCAAGACAAGGATCTGTGACAAGCCACTAACAGTTACTGAAGAGGTTATTCGCATCAATCTACGTCTAGACGATGCCTATGGTATAACTTCTACCCCAAACGATGAACTGTTTTCCAATCTTACAAGAATGGGGTATGGAGGCCCATTGGGTGTTTTCAAATTCTCTAAAGCCAAATTTTCACCCCAATGGCGTTTCTTTGTCCATACCCTTATGCACTGTATCTCCAAAAAGACTACTGGATGGAGTGAGTTCAGCAGCACTATTGCTTATGCTTTGGTGTGCTTGGCCATTGCCAGAAAGTATAACTTTTCTAAAATGATTTTCAGTGATCTTGTCTCAAACATGGGAAACAAAAAGAGCTTCTTTATGTACCCCAGGTTTGTTCAAGAAGTAATTACTCATGAATTGACGGATATACCTCAACCTGTTGGGGTATATGTACCTAAACCCCCCAAAGGCAAGGTTTTCTCAAATATGAGAAGATCTGTTGGGGACTCGGAAGGAGTTGACACCCCATTATTCTCTACAATGATGGTGGTGTCCCAAACCAATGAAGGTATGGCAGCAGGGTCAATGCCCCCATTAGACCATCCTACTGCTAGCCAATCCCAACCTTCCCACTCAAAATCTATCCCCCAGTCCCTTCTTGAAAAACCAACCTCTCCCATCACACAAACTTACAAGAGGAAACAGGTAAAGAAGGCTCCTTCCCTTCTTGTACCATCATCCCCTAAGCCTTTAAGCCCTCTAAGGGAGAATTCTCCTTTAGGGAATATCCATAGGGAAACCAAAGGGGTGTCTCCCAACCCCAAGGAGGAGGAAGAGCATATGGGTGATGAGGTTGCCACTACTCCTGCTAGCACAGAGGAGGAAAGTGGTAACATCAATAAGACCTCCCCCATGGCAACTTTGAATGAGCAATCATTCGAAGGTCCCTGGTGCCAAGAAACCACGGGGGTGGATAGTGATTCTGCTAGGCAGAAGACTTCCACTACTAAAAGATCCAATGATCCTTCAAAGGAGGGTAACACTTCTAGAGAAGGTGAGGACAGATATAACTACCAGGAATTGATGGAAACAATGGGAAACATCAACCAAGATGTCATCAAACAAGGCAAAGAGATAGAAGAAATGAAGCTGGTAATTATGTCACAACAAGTACAGATTGCTAAGCTGAAGAAGATGGTGATCAGTCTGGTACAGAGGAAGAAGAGAAAGCAATTTCAACTAAGGAGAAGGAAATCTGAGAATGATGCTCCCAAAAAGGGGGAGATCAACATGGAAGAAGTCACAAGAAAGGGGGAGCTTGATGGAGAGAAATTTGATGTTGAGGGGGAGCAGGAAGCAGAAACAGAAAGAGATTCAGTGCCAATAGAAACACAAGAATCAGCAGAAACAGTTACTACTGCTGACATAAATAAAGCAGCAGAAACAGTGAAAGAGGTATTAACAGATCTTGAGATTGCAGAAACCTTACTTAAGGCCAAGAATGATACTCCCAAGGTCACTTCAAAGACCAAAGGAGTAATCATCAAAGAACAAGGTGAAGTGATCAAGAAAGATAACAGTAAGAAGGCACTCAACAAAGACAAAGGAAAAGCAAAGATGGTGGAATCTGAGCAACCAGTCAAGAAGCAAAGGTTGGTTGAATCAGATGAAGCCTTAGCCAGGAAGATGCAAGAGGATATTGAAAAGGAAGAAAGAGTTTAGGTGGAAAAGGACAGGGAGATGGTAAAAGCTCTAGCTGTTGAACTGAATAAAGCTTATCAACTGAGTCTGGCAACTGAAATTGCACAGAAGAAAGCTGCAACTATGAATAAATCAGTGGTGAAAACAGTTGCAAAGAAGAGACAACCCTCAAAGACTTTCCTAGGTACCCAAGAGAGAAACAAGATGATTATATTTCTCAAAGGTGTTGTAGGAGTCAAAAAGGAGATGTTCTCAAAGATGTCTTTTGAGAAGATTAAAGAGCTATATGATTCAGAGATGAGAAAGCTTCAGGGAAATGAAACTGCTAGGGTGGAGATGGAGAAGAGAATGAAAGAAAGTAATGACTTTGATTTTCAAAAGCCATTTCCAGATGAGCAAGAAACACCCCCTAAGAAAGAGGCCACTCTGGGAGAAAGTCTAAGGACTTTAAAGAGAACAAAAATGATGGCTAGGAGAAAGTCAATCAAGAAGCCTAGAATAGTTGAAGAAGAGGCTGATAAGGATGCTGAAGAAGAAGAGGCACCTGAGTCATTTAAAATGCAAGAACCTGCAAGTATAGAGAATGTCAAAATGTACATGGTAGTGATGGACAAAGTGCCTGAACCAATTTCAGCAAAACCTGTAGGGGTTAAACCTCCTAAAGTCATTCACTGGGATATCATGGAGGTGGATGGCAAGGAGTATATCAGACTGAAGAGAAAAGATGATAAATATGAAGTGTACAGCACATGGAGCAAGATTGTCAGAACCTGTTCAAGGTCTGATATTGAAGAAATGTTTGCAATAGGGATGAAGTTATATGCAGATGAACTGAAAGCTCCAGTGATTTCAATTAAAAAGCTGGTAATGGAGTATCTGTGTATGATGTTCAAACCTGATGAAGTAGAGGAGGTAATAAGAAATGTTTTTCAAACAGTGAATAATTGGACTCTATATGAAACTAGTGGAGTATATGCAGTGACTTTGGATTTAAATCACACTGAGTACTTCCTAGTGGATAGAGTGTACAATCATAGCAGATTGAAGCTTCATGCCATGCTGAAGAAAAAGCTAGGGTGTATTCCAGATTCAGAGATGGCTAAATACTTGATCCAAAGAACCATCAATCAGAGTTTGGGATTGGATGCAAATACTGGAATGTAGGCCATTATGAAGTTTTGGGAGCATCTTGAAAAGCATCTTGAAGATTAATTCTGAAGAACTTGACTTCTTTTCCTAAAAGTCAAGTTAGGGGGAGATTGTTGGGAACTGAAGAATTTATCAAGTATGGTTAATGCTGCTGGTTCAAAGTTAATACTGCTAGAAGACTTCAAGGTTAATACTGCTAAGTATTACTACTGCTAGTAGTTAATACTGCTAGTCAAAGTTAGTGTTGCTTGAACAAAGTTAGTACTGCTTAGCTAGTTAGTACTGCTAGTAGTTAGTGCTGCTTAGTAGTTAATGCTGCTAGAAGAAATTTAATGCTGCTAAAGATTAATACTGCTTATATGATGAAGATTCGCATGAAAGGATATACATGGAAGCTTAGAGATATACATGGAAGATATACTGAAGATATGTTTATTTTTTTGTAATTATCTTTTTGTTTAGTATATGTATAGAAGATACAGAATAGTTTTAGAGAAGATTAATTCTAAGATTAAGAGAGAAATCAACCTCAAGGCATAGATCCTAATTCTAGAGAAGTAGAATTCGTATTGGTGAGCATGTTCATCAATATTGAGGTTGAGTGTGTAACCTTGTAACTTCAAAGCATTCAATACAAGTTTACAGTTTGTTCTTCATATTTTCTGTATTGATTTACTGTTTCATTGAATATCAAAGTGTTATTCCGCAAACTTCTTTGATATTGTTTCTGAGAATTAATTCTTGTTAAGAATTCGATCCTGACAATTTTCTTTAATTGCATATAAATTGATGATTTTGTATATATGTTCGTCCATTGCAGTGGGCTTCCGGCAGCCCGAGCTTACTCACACCTCGGTTAATCCTAGGGCTCGGGCTCTCGAGAACAGTAAGGAAAATCTGTAGTGGCCTTGCAGGACTCGAACCGATGAGTAGAATCCCCAAAGGCCCAAACCTTATTGCCCTTGTTAGTTGAGCTAACCCCACAAGGTTATAAAATTCACTTATATGATCTTTTGACTTATTAGAGCATCTCCAACTGTTATATTGTTCTTAAGTATAGTATCAAAATTAAAATCTCTAAAAAAATAGAATCAACTTCAAGAGCTACTCTATTTTAGCAATTGCAGCATCAATTATATTATTAAAAGATGCTATTAATCTATCATCTCAATACACTTTTTAAAAAAAAAAACTTTATAAAAATATTATAACACATTCAATCTCATTGGTGGAAACAATTAATATTATACATCTCTTCAATATTAAGTTTTAGAGATTTCTTCAAATTCACAAATTTCTACGTTCTCTCTCCTTTTTTCTTTATTTTTGCATACATTTTAGCATAGTTGTTGGAGCAAAAGAAAAGGCTCCTAAATCTCCAAGATCTGTACTTTAGCATAGTTGTTGGAAAAGCTATAATGCGTTTTTGCTAATCAAGTACTTCTCTCTTCATGAAATCCGTTGAGGTTACAAAACGTTGCCCCGAACCCCGTAGCCCCCCTGCCTATTGACCCATCAGCGGAACCACCGCTAGGGGTGTTGCCCTTAGAACCCCGCAAGGGATGCGGTCCCCTTGACCCCTGCCATATGGCGCCATCCAGCGATCTTGGGTACTCCACATCTCTTAGCCCATGTTATATCTTAACTATTAACCATGTATTCTCTTATGAACCTAATTACACAAAATAAATTTATCTGAAATCAACAGCACCGTGTTTTTTATTTATTTATTTTTTTGGGGGGGTCCTAGGCTATGCCTAGACTAATCCCTTGGCAAATTATGACTGTAAGACATCCTCCCTGATTAAACCTCAGTGGGCACAGTTGTTGTGTACGCCTGGATTCGTAGACAGATGGGATATTCCACCACATCCCCAGGCCTTAACCAATACGCCACAACCTTTATGGTTTAATAATAGGGGTGTTCATCGGTTGAAATCAAATAAAGTAGGTTGATGCGATCCAATCCAATCCAATCATCCATTGAATATTGGATTTTGTAATCTGGTCCTATCCAATTAGTCCAACCCATTCGGCCAAATTCATCGGATGATTGGATATCGGTTCCATTAAATGGATATTATTATTGGTTATCCGTTTGATTAGATTGGATTCATCCAATAGTTTGATCCATATTTCAATCAATTAAACCACCATTTCAATTATTCATATATTTTCTGAATTTCTTAATAAAACACTATATAGAAACATCAACTAAAAACAAAATAATAGAATATAATTAATTTTACTTATATATTATATAAAAACAACCCCTAAGTCATATATGTCGTTAAGCTTATTAAGTCAATACCAAACGGCCACTAAAATGGTAGCTGAAATGATTGTGTTTCTTCATTCGAGGACTTCACAGAAACAATAGTAGTAATGTTCTAAAGACACCTAAAATAGCCCCATACGATGATGTGTATATTATCATATAGGTTGTGCAATTTGTGCCTTAAATCCATACATGCAACTTGTTGACGGTACACCGAAAATGTTGCACTACATTATCTCCAAGTTAATTTGAAGGTCCAGCCTTTGGTTTCTCGGAGATATTTTGAGTTTTTCGGCAGGCATGTTTAGGACATTTCGTGATGGATGCACGACAATGGCAGAAGGTTCACAATCGTAAGGGCCCGACAACATGTTTCTCGTCACTTGGGGAATCATGCCGGAGTCGGTTCATAGGGTTCAAGGAAGCTCAATTGTACAGTATTTCCACTACTGTATTCGTTTCTAACTTTCCCACGCACTTTACCACACGAGAACTTTGGAATATGTGAACCATAAGGGTTGCAGCATACTGGTTAAAGCCCTGGGGATGTGGTGGAATATCTCATCTTCCCAGAGTTCGAATCCAGGCGTACACAAAAATTGTGGCCACTGAGGTTTAATCAGAGTTGATATCTTAGAGTCATAATTTGCCAAGGGATTAGTCTAGGTATAGCCTAGGACACTGGTAGCTAATTATCGTGTACTGCACAGCGGGGGCACAATATTACCCAGTGAGAGCACATGTATATACCTTCACTGGAATCGCTACAAGTAATATAATGGTACAAGTACCGAGTATCGTATCCACAGGGACTGGCTTACTGAGAAACAAAGATTTTCATGAACTTCTTGCACAAGTTTCGAGTGTGAGAAAAATAATTGTTTTTGATGGTTGATTAATGCTAAACGTACGAAATAAAGTTTATAATTAAGAAATGGGTACGGGTGTAAGCTTTTCTTGAGATGGACGTAGTGACAAATGGATAGGCCTTTTGTAGTACGGAAAGTCTATAAAAATCCCGATATCTCGAAAGTGAATTTTTAGAGACCGATCCTACAAAATGCCCATAAAGTGTCCATCGTTACCGACTCTTAATCTTGCCGATTTAATTACGTTGATAAAAATCAAGTTCTACCGGTGCAGAGATTTACACCCAAATCTCTTTGTGATATAAATCTCCTCCGACGTTTGAACCGCAATAAATCATGCAAAACCCGTATCTCTACGTGATTATCAAAGACTCTCTCAAATCTTTGTGCATCCCTTAAGCCGTATTTCGAATCCGCCCCTCTCGAGGTCTAGATTTAATATTAACACTTCAAAGTGATCGGCTTATTAGCGTTGAGTTTAAGTCTCAACTTAAGTGACCAAGCTTAAGAGCTAGTAACGATGGCCACACCCAAGTGTTGCCTACTAGTCTCAAGTTGGCTCACACCCTTACCCAAAAGATGGTTAGTTCATAATAAAATGCATAATAATAAAAGACATAATAATAAAATGCATAATAATAAAAAGCATATAAATAAAGAGCATAAGAAATATAAAAGACTTGGAAATAATAAAAGACGTAAAGAAAGAAAGGAAATACTTGTTACTCTACTTGCATAAAATTAAAATTAAGCTACAGACATGCCCACAGCGGGAAACTGAGGGCAGAAACGAAAATACAAGAAATTAAATTCTTAAAATTAAAAGCAACTTTCCTAGCTCCAAAACTCTTCCAAAGAGAGAGTTAATAGAGTTGGAGAAGGTTGAGGTGTGTTTAAATGCTTAAGCTAACAACCTATTTATAAGAGAAAATAAGACTTTTACCCAATGGGTAATACCCACAAGTTAAAGGGTTATTAACCACTAGACAAAAGAGTACAATGATTGAGGAATCTTCCAGCTAGCATCCACCCTCTTATTATCAGATATTTTCCATCCTTGAATACTGCAATACCCCCAGAATACGAATACGAATACGCTGTATAAATACCGTATGCATCCTCTGGTGCCCTCGGTGGGCAGACAGTGCCCCAAAGTCCCACAAAAACGAGATTTTCTTGACAAAACCGCATCCTTTGGTGTTTTCATCATACTTGCAAACTTTAAAGACCAAAGGAAAGAGATGGAAGCAAAAGTGGCTAGAAAGGTGAATAAAATGAAGGAAAATAGTAGCAAATAACACTCAAAAATGAGGGTTATCAGACACCCTTCCCAAAAAAAACTTTGGAATATGTGCTCAAAATTTGGTACGGTGATCGATGTGTATATTTTCAAAAGAAAGACCAAATCCGGGAGAATGTTTGTTTTTGTACGGTATCGTAAGGTCGACGACATACATGTTGTGATCAATGAGCTTTGTTCTACTTGGATTGGGAAACTACATTTAATGGCCAATATAGCTCGTTTTGATCGCAACGATAAACCTTCCGAGGGGTGGAACCAAGGTCGTGCTTTGTTTAAGGTGCACCCTAGACCCGTTGGAAATAGCAAAGGTGGCACTTATGCGGACATTGTCAAATTAAGGAGCTCCCAAGGATTCATCATACGAAGCTAAAGACGATTCGGTTGCCATGGATGGATCGGTTGAAAATAATTTTCCATTAGCACTTGTCAGGTGTGTTGCCGAGTTCAAAACTCTCCCTAATGTCCATTGGAGGTCATGGGTCCTTCTCGATTTCGATAATATTGGTTTCGTGATAAGTTTTTTGCTCATACGAGAGTTAATTCTTGGTTTCAAATGCTCAAAAAATGGTCCAATAATTTCAAGGTGGAGGATAGGCTAGCTTGGATTGATGTGGAGGGTCTTCCGTTGAAAGCGTGGAATTCTAAATTGTTCTCGAAAATAGCTAGTAAGTGGGGACAAATTATCTTTTCAGATGATTCGGATGGTAAGAATCTTTACAGTAATCGTCTTTGTATTCAAACCTCTTGGACCTCGTTAATCTATGAAATGGTAAAAGTGCTCGTGAGAGGATGTGTTTTCCACGTTCAAGTGAA
Source organism: Arctium lappa (assembly GCA_023525745.1). Taxonomy (NCBI): domain Eukaryota; kingdom Viridiplantae; phylum Streptophyta; class Magnoliopsida; order Asterales; family Asteraceae; genus Arctium; species Arctium lappa. Next base: position 33,795,490 of record CM042051.1, read on the forward strand.
AGAGATTTGTGGGTGGACTCCGAATTTTCTCGTAGAGGAAAGTGACTTGGAGGTGGAAGTAGAGGATGAAAGTGGTAAGGTGTCGGATGAGGGTTCGAAGAACGAGGAGGAAGAAATACCAGAGTCCTTCCCTAAAGATGAAGTTCTGGATGGTGCAGATAATGTTGATGAAGACAATTCTAATAATGCCTCTGTGGATCTAGGGGACGAAAGTGATGACCCGTTTAGTTTGAACAAGCTACTTGTGGAAGACATGAAAATTATGGAGGTTCATAGCAAGGATGGTGGGATCCCATATAACACCCCTCACTTTTCACCTGTTTTTACCCCTAACGAGGGTGGAGGTATTGATGAGAGTCAGCGGGACATACTTGACTTCAAGGAAGATGTGACAGCTGTTTGTGGTGGTATTGGTGCCCCGGTAGAGCCGGATTATCTTGTCTCAGCGCCTTCAGGATCGGTTGAGGCGAATGAGGGGCCAAATGCTTCCTTGGGTCGTGAAATTTTAAGTTGTCTTCCATATCCCAAAGTTCTCATCATTTTGGGGGTTCGTTTACTTCTTCAAAATCTATTCGGGAAGGCTATTCTATGCTTGAGGAGTTATCTGCTACTATTGGTCTTCGACGGGCATTGGGATTCTCCATGAAAGGTTGCGAAACTGATCTCAAAGCTACTATCAGCAATGCAAGAGGTAAGAAGATGCCAATATGAATGTACTTTCTCTCAAAGTTCAAGGGTTAGGGGTGTGGAGAAGAAAAAATGGGTAAAAGAATTTTGTGTTTGTCATGGGGTAAACTTCTTGTCTCTCCAAGAGACGAAAATGACTAGGCTTAATTTATTTGTGGTGAAATTCCTTTGGGGTAATTCTTTTTTTGACTTTGCTTCTAGTTCGGCTAGGGGTAGATCTGGTGGCATTTTATGCATTTAGGACAACATTTTATTTAAAAAGTATCGAGTTTCTTCTTCGGAGTATTTTGTGGCTATAGAAGGAATTTGGGTGCGTAATAGACTATCTTTGTTGGTTATATCGGTGTACGCGCCTCAAGAGACGGTTAACTTATGGTCTATGCTTTTGGGTATGATTAGTAGATGGCATGGGGAGGTCATTCTGATGGGTGATTTTAATGAGGTCCACGTCTATTCTAAAAGATTAGGTTCGGCTTTTCAGGCTAACTCCGCAGACAGATTCAATGCCTTCATTCGTGACACCAACCTTCACGACCTTCCTCTTGGAGGGTATTCCTTCACGTGGACAAATAAATAGGCTTCTAAAATGAGTAAGCTTGATCGGATCCTCATGTCCGATGGCCTTTTTGATATAATTCCCAACATTTCGGGTCTGGTGTTTGATCGTAAACTTTTTGACCATAGGCCTATTCTTTTTAAGGAGTTATCCATTGATTACAGGCCTACGTCGTTCCATCTTTTTCATTCTTGGTTTGATATGCCCAAATTCGAACAAATTGTGAAAAAATCATGGTATGATGATAGTGTGATTGCTTTAAAAAAACTTCAATTATTAAAGAAATCATGATAAAAGAAAGAGTGATATAGAGGTGAAAATTGGCTTAAAAACAAGTATTATGGACATTGACGCTCGGATTGATTCGGGTAATGCTTCTAGATTGGATATGGAATCTCGTATCCAATTTATGGAGACTTTGGGTGACTTGGAAAGGGTAGAAAATTTGGATGTGGTGAAAAAAGCTAAAATCCATTGAGAGTTAAAGGAGATGAGAATTCCAAGTTTTTCTATGGAATTCTTAAAAAGAAAAGACATCAACTAGCCATTCGTGGAATTATGATTGATGGCGATTGGGTTATGGAGCCAACCAAGATCAAAGATGAGTTTTATTCCCATTTTCAAGATCGATTCAACACTTGTGGGGGGGGGGGGGGGGGGGAGTTCGTTCAAATTTAGAGGTGGAGTTTCCGAATGTTTTGTCTTCGGATCAAGCTTCATTTCTTGAGGAGCCTTTTGCACGGGATGAAATTAAAAAAGCCGTTTGGGATTGTGGAGCGGATAAAGCCCCGGGATCGGATGGTTACTTTCCATTTTTTCAAGAAATTTTGGCATCTCATTAAAAATGACGTGGTGAAATTGGTGGGTGATTTCTCTGAGTACAATCAATTCCCGAAAGGATGTAACCCTTATTTCATTGCTCTCATTCTGAAAGTCCATGATGCTAAATTTGTTAAAGACTATAGGCCGATTAGTCTTATAGGTTGCCAATATAAAATAATTGGTAAACTTCTTGCTAATCGGCTTAGTATGGTTATTAGGGATATCGTTAGTAGCGAGCAATCCGCTTTCATAAAAGAGCGGCAGATTCTTGATGGTCCTCTAATTTTGAATGAAGCTATGGATTGGTATTAAAAAATCTGGTCTAAGCTTCTGATTCTTAAAGTTGATTTTAAGAAAGCTTGCGATTGTTTAAGGTGGGATTACTTGGATTTAATTCTAGCAAAAATGGGATTTGGCGTGGGTGGATTCGTGGATGCCTTGAGGACTCGATAGGGTCGGTTCTCGTTAATGGCTCTCCGACTAAGGAATTTTACATCGTCGTGGATTAAGGCAAAGAGATCCTCTCTCCCCTTTCCTTTTCATCTTAGCCATGGAAGAATTACATGTCATTATTCAAGATGCGATTTCAAAATGTTATTCCCAATATTCAAGTTCTAATCAATAACAAATAATCAAGATGAATCAAATCGTGAAATCACATGTCATTGATGAAACAAATTGATACAAAACTCACTTTCTTTCTCTACAAACACTCTCTCTCACTAGAATGATATGTTCTATAGACTTCTTCTCTGATTCGTATTATGAGTGACACCACTTTACAAAGACAACAAAGGTTATTTATACCTGCAACTAATAACAAGGAAACAAAATATAATATGTTGACTTTGACTTTATTACAAATAGATTTTGACTTTAATGAAAGTTGACTTTCAGCCTTTGACTTCTTGACTTTTGATCTTCAATTTTTATGATCTTGAATCCAATAAATATGTGCTCTAACACAAAAAAATCTCTTCATGGGTGCTGCTATTAGTAAAGAGTGGTGCCCTCTTTCCCACCTATTTTATGCAGATGATGCGATTAATCTGGGTGAATGGTCTTTATCGAATGCTAGGAATATTATTCGTATTCGTAGACTTTTTTCCTTATCTCGGGTCTCAAAATTAATCTTCATAAAACAAACTTTTTGGTGTGGGGGTGGATTCGCAAGAAGTCGAGTGTTTGGCCTCTTGTGTTGGGTGTGGTGGATTGAAGATTCCATTTTCGTATTTAGGTTTAACCATTGGGGGTAATATGTCCAAAAGGAGGGTTGGAAGGTGGTGTTCAATAAATTCTTGGCCAAAATTTTCAATTGAAAAGTTAAAATTCTTTCGGTTGGTGGTCGGGTTACCCTTTTAAAGTCCGTTTTGGGGAGCCTTCCTACTTATTTTATGTCTATCTACAAAATCCCAAGGTTGGTTGATCAAGGCTTGGAATCTTTCCGAAATAGATTCTTTATTGGTTGTGATGTGGAGGAAAAGAAAATGTCTTAGGTCAAGTGGAAAAAAGTTATGGCTAGTCTCAAATTCAGAGGACTTGGTATTGGTAGCATTATGGCGTTTAACCGTGCTTTGCTTTTCAAGTGGATTTGGCGGTTTTGGTTGGAGGATGAGGCACTTTGGGTTAAAATTATTAAATCCATCTATGGTGAAAAGGGTCTAATTGGTTCGAATGTGCCTAGGAAAATTTCGAACTCAACATGGGTCTCTATTTTAAAATCGGTCAACTCTCTAAAGGACAAAAGCATTGATCATTTCTCTTTTTGTAAGAAAAAGGTGGGCGATGGTGTTTTGAACGCTTTTTGGGATGATGAGCTTGGGGATTCTCCTTTTCAAATTCAATTTCCTAGAGTTTACGCTTTAGAATTGGATAAATCGACGAATGTCAAGTCTCGTTTGGAGTTAGGGTGTTGGGATGTGTGTCTTCGAAGGGCGCCGAGAGGTGGGGTTGATGTTGTCCAATTTAGTGAACTACAACAAATTTTGTCTACCTTTGTGCCCTCCAGTCAAAAGGATAGATGGGTGTGGTTGTTAGAAGGGTCGGGTGATTTTTCAGTTACTTCAACTAGGCGTTTAATTGATTCTAGTCATTTGGAGGTGGATTCTCATCCTACAAGATGGAATAGACTTGTCTCAATCAAAGTTAATGTGTTCGTGTGGCGGTTGCATCTCAATTGGCTCCCTACTCAGATAAATTTGGATAAAAGAGGTATCGATGTTTCGTCTCTTTTATGTCCTACTTGTGATATAGGAGTAGAGGACTGCAGCCATCTTTTCTTTTCATGTAATGTCGCTAAATACTTATGGGCTCTTATTAGTCGTTGGTGGCGTATGGATATTCCGAATATACTTATTTGGATTGGATCTCTTGGATCGACTCAATTCAGTTGAAGAATGAGGTGTTTTTGTGTTTTGAGGCCTTTACGCTTACCACTCTATGATCTATATGGGTGTTTTGGAATGGTATTCTCTTTGGCAACCCGAAGCCAAGGAAGGCGATGTTTTTTGAGAACATTATAACCTGTGGCGATGTTTTTTGAGAACATTATAACTCGTGCTTACTTTTGGGTAAATCATAGAAGTAGCAATTTGTCTATTAATTGGGTTGGTTGGCTTACTAATCCTTCATTTGCCATTACTTCTATGTAATTGTTTCTTTTTCTAGCTTCTTGCTGGTTTTATAAAATTTCGTCGTTCAAAAAAAAATGTTTATTCATCATGCCTTGTCGGATGTTGCATAATAGAAGTCACATGTGCAAAGAAGTCGAACCGGGCAAGATCGGGATTGACCTAAAATCGTATCCAAACCATATGCAAGTCGAATCGAAATCAATATTGAAGATATTGTGTTGGATTGATCAGTATTGTTGACTTTTGGTTTAACTTCTTTATTTGGGGGTCAATTTATGATTTGTGAACCTAATTTCACAGCAATTTATAACAATAATTACTTCAAAAAAAGTAGGAATGAAAAACCATTTTCTTTAATTGCATATAAATTAAATGATTTTGTATCTATATTCGTCCATTGCACCATGTCATTACTCATTACTACAGCTTATTTTATTTTTCCCTTTTTTCATGCTTACGCGTACCTCGACTAATCTTAGGGACCTCGAAGAACAGTCAAGAAAATCTACAATAGCCTTGCAAGAATCAAACCGGTGACCTATTTGTAGAATCCCCAAATGCCTAAATCTTATTACCGGTTAAGCAAACTTCAAAAGGTTATAAATTCACTTATATGGTCTTTGACTTATTAGAGCATCTCCAACAATTATATTGTTTTAAAGTAGAGTATTCAAAATCAAAATTTTGGAAAAAAATTACTTTCAGCTTCAGAAGCTACTCTATTGTCTCAATACACTTTAAAAAAAATAATAATAAAAAACCTTAAGAAAAATTATAACACATTCAACCTCAACGATGGAAACAGTTAAAGTAATATATCTCTTTATTAAGTTTTAGAGATTTCTTCAAATTTACGGATTTTTACGTCCTCTCTCCATTGTTCTCTATTTTCGCATACAAGATCTCTATCTGTTACGCGCTTTTGTTAAACATAACTTTATTTATGTTTCGTAAATTTGGTTAAAATGAAACAAGAATAATGTAATGAATATGATTATAAGAATACAAATACACAACCGATAAATGTTTTCGTAAAACTACAGATTTATAACTCTCTGTTTCTTACCATTCTTTCCCTTCCTGTATCCCTTTGTGCAATCGCAAGGCCGTAGCAAATATCCCCGACCAAAAACGCGCCACCTCCAGACGAATATTATATGACAATCAATAAAAGAATCTGTGGGAAACCTGTATCGAACCCTATGAACACCTTAATCATCGGGATCCATTTCAACATCTTCTTCCAAGGGAGATAAATTGTTTGTCTTGCTTTCATCTTCTGAATCCATTTGCTCTTCATCTATTCCATCATCATCGGGTTGTTCATTCTCGTTGAGCGTACCGCTCTCTTGCAGTCGGGATTTGGCCAGGCTTTCTTCCATCCATTTGGGACACGTGTTGTGGCTGCTAGTTTTAGAAATGGTACAAGAGCATTCTGGGATTGGGTGGGAGAGGAATGATATTGGTTTTGATTGAATGAATTGTCTCTTTAATCCTTCCTCTCCCAGGCTGTCGTTCAGATGTTTACGTACTGCTAGAGTCCAGCTTCGTTTTGGAAAATAAAGATGATCTTCGGTGCTGTTGAACAGATTAGCCAGAAATTTCCTGCTTGGAAAAGCCGGTTTAATCAGAAGCGCACGCTAGGATTAAAACAGGACAAAGAATTCAAGTAGATAAATTTTCATAAACCAAACTAAACAGACCCGCGGGGGGGGGGGGGGGGGGGGGGGGGGGGAGGAGTCCCAGAAGACAGAGACTATTCCCGGAAAGACTTCATAGAAACTAGCAAATGAGCATAGTTTGTCAGGAAAATATAGTCTACATTATCTGGATCATGGTCGGCAATTTGTGAATTGAAAGGTGAAATGTGAGAGCCGAATCAAATGATGGATCGTCTGGACTTCATAGAACACGTACATATTAATATTAAAGAAAAGAAGTATTCTAGTGAGAATAAACCAAAATATACTTGTATCATCACTTCCTTTGTGGTCTTATTCCATTTAGTCGTTTCTTGGGGCATAAAAAATACCAACAGACAATCTTGTTGGTTCATGTGGCCACTAATATGTCCAGGATTAATAAACTCTACTTGAAAGTTCACAAAAACAGCATAGATAAAGTAAGAAATCATGGTAAACCAAGCCAAACCATTATATCCCGCCTGGTGGTGGGGTCCAGGGAGGTAAGATCTTCAGTGACCGGACCTCTACCCCCAAAAAGTAGTGTGGTGGTTTTTATGAAGACCCCGGCTTGTGAAAAGCATGTCAAAGACAAAGTCATTTAAAATTTTGCAAAGCTGGTTAAGAGTAAGCAATAACATACAAATAGACGCCGGTAAAAGAAAAGCATAACCAATTTATGGAAACTACACACCCCTAGTCTAACTCACTTATATCTACCACCCTCTACCTCTACAGCTCCCTACCTCCCGTCTACTCCAGCTAGGGATCTCCACCCTAGTCTGCTACCCTAATCCTGTGTCTCCAAGAGTCCTATCAAAGGCATGACCTCGGAAATGCCTAAAGCCACCATGTCCAACCTCAGTTGCTCATCCCATGTCCTCCTTGTCCTATCCCTCCTCCTCGCCCCCTCGACTCTCACACTTGCTATCTTTCTCACTGGAGCCGCCATTTGTCTCCTAGGAACGTGACCAGACAACCACAATCTCCCCTCCCTTAAATTATCCTTGATATGCACAACTCCCAACATTGTCCAGAAGATTATACAATGGCAAATCAGGAAGGATTTATTTGCCTTATGAATCTAATTGTAAGAGTCATGAACCATACAATTTTGACACGGGCTTTTCTGCCACATAAAATATGAGACTGGATATTGATATCCTCTTTGCATCCTTATTATTAGAATCTTCAAAAAGTTAATCAGCACATATCTATATAAGTGATGGAGATAAGTGGTAATGGAAGGAGTTGAAGAAGCATACGTGTCTCTAAAGCATGGTCTTAGAATGCATAGTCTGCAGAAACAAAAGAAAGAAAAACAGTATAAACATCAAAACATGTATTTACCTGTCTGGTCGAAAAGTTCTGGCGGATGCCATCTCATAGAGCCGATGTCCCATGACCAAGCTTGAAAAATCTGGCCACCCACTACCATCATTATTGAACCCAGGGAAGAATGCATCTGCTTCTACTGATACAAGATAGTCAAGAGCATCCCACAGCAACCGGTGAGCTTTATCCCTTAAATCAATTGGTGAAGGGTCTGGCTCTGAATCTTTTTCTGCAACCCAACCATACCATCCTTCTTTTTCATGTTGATAAATAGGGCGGTCGGGAGGTGGAGGAAGAGGTCGAGGGCGAGGGCCAGCCTGATCCCATTCTTCCTTCAGCTTTTTGGCGGTTTTAATAGGAGGTGGATTGAAAGAGTTTGAAGGAAGTGGGGCTTCATTGCCTAATAATTTGTTTAGTTCGTGTTTATTGCATAAATTAGAACGATCCACTAAGTTGGTGTACATGGCACGAAGGGGGATCATGACACGTTGACCACCAAATGTTTCAGAACCTGCCAAGTAGATTCTTATTGTCGGTGGATAACCCATGGCTCGGAGGAGAAGTCCCACCTGCAAAGTTGATGGTGAATAGAAATAAATAAATATGTATGTGTGTTCATACTCTAAACCTAGAAATATAAATAAAAATATCTCAATGAAGACGCTATGTTTTGCTTCATTTAATACTTGGTACAGTTAAAGCTTCAAATTGTCAACGTCTTGAGAGAAACTCGGAGGCAAAAGTTTACAAATGTTAATTAAGCATGCAACTGCGATCTTTGATCATTTTTTGACAATGTGCCCACAGACTGCCATAGCAAAAAAACAGATAACCATGAAGAATATAAACTCGTATACCTCTTCAGGCATCAGTGGACACGAGCCATTTAGTTTCCGAATAAATGAGTCGACAGTTAGTTCATCATGAACAGTTTTCTGCTTGATCAATTGTGCCCGTCGATACTGTATAAGTTCAGTATGGACATCCTACACAAAATAGATGACAGTTAGGTATGGAAGTGATAGTTTTGAGGATTTCCTTCATATAAGCATCAAAGGTTTTGGCTGATCCACATGCGATATTGCATGCATTATTTGAGTGACGCTGCCAATTGCATTTTCTATTATGATGCCAAAAAATCACTGAACTTCTTGTGAATTGTTGGTTTAGATATAATCACATCTGCAAAGGAGGAGTGTTCTTTGAGAAGAAGGCTCAAAGAACTGATGAGGTATTCACCGATGCAGATTCTAGTAGAAGATCTACAAGTAGATACTGCTCATTTGTATGGGGAAATCTAGTGACTTGGTGAAGTAAAAAGCAAAAGGTAATGGTTCCACAACTGTGCTGAAACAGAGTTCCATATTATGGCCAATGGAATCTGCAAGGCAATTTGGCTCAAACGAGTACTAAAGGAGCTACAACAACCATTGGATGGTCCTATGATACTATATCGTGACAAGGCTGCCATAAATATTCCTAATAATCTTGTGCAGCATGACATGATAAAATATGTAGAAATTGACCGTCACTTCATCAAAGAAAAGCTAGAGAATGAAGTGATATGCATGTCGTATGTTCCAACCACGTAGCAAGTAGTTGATATCTTTACAAAAATATTGTTCAAACCAAGTTTTGATGGAATCATCAGCAAGTTGGGTCTTATAAATATGTATTCCCCGACTTGAGGTGGATTGTAGGTTTAGATATAATCACATATGTAAATTATGTCAGGATAAACTAGTTTCCTAGTTCAGCATAAATTAGTTTCCTACTTTAGCAAAAATTACTTTCCTTTATAGATTAGTTTCCTATTGATAAGGAAACAAATTGATATTCAAACACAGCTACAAAACGAGGCAAAAATAATTCAAATTGGAAAAACTACATGAACCTTTTAGCCATAAGCCCATAAGAATATGTGTTCATTCTGATTGTCATATGTAGCTTGTTCTTTGATACCGAAGATTTATGGCATTGAATATCCCAAAAACTCAAATCTGTAACTTTTCCAACAATCTCACTTACAAAGCAATTGCACAAATTTGCTCTTTTTAATATGCAGACAAATAGCAATGTATCGTGCTTCAGTGAAAGATTTAAGTCTAATAATCTCTTTGTGAAACATAAATATTAAGGACAATGATTAGATGGAGAGAAACACAGAGGTAGAAGAATACTTGGGCATATTTTTGTACGGGCTCCACTGCCAGTAACACTACAACTGTAAAGTTAAAATAAAATAAATTGCTAACCTGGAAAAGCTCGGCACAACCCTTGTAAGCCAAGCTATCTCTTATTAGACCAGGATGATAAGCAAGATAAGGTTGTCCAGAAGCTCGTAACCTACATAAGAAAGATGTGATGCTCAAATACTAATGTGATCAAGGAGCGGTGGAAATTTAGCACTTCAAGGGATGGTGAGGATTAGTTCTCTCATGATGTCAAAAAAAGTAAATGGAGGTATATATCCAAGGCTCCAAGCTTCTTCTATGGGCCAATAAGAACTTAAGGTTCAACCAAAGGGCCTTTGGCCTAGCGGTATAGGAGCCTCTAGCCTCCTAAGAGGTCAAGGGTTCAAACCTCACCAAAGGTGAGGAGGGTGTGTGAGTTTATTTGTTGCATTTGCCGTATATAAATATTATATACTTCAAAAAAAAAAAGAACTTAAGGTTCCTATACTAGGACTATGCCAATGAACTTGTAGCATCATATGTACCTCACCTCCAAATCACTCTACATGCATGGAAATCTTGGGCACTATTCCACTTTCTAGCATTCATGGTGAAGCTAAAATAAAAAAATTAAGGTCGACATGAACTTTGTCATATAAAAAGTTGTCTTGCATGTTCAGTAGTTCTTCCTCAACCCCAAATAAATGCACCAATAACATTTTACATGTTTGGTGATATCTTGATCCAATATCACCAGCGGCCGCGGATCCAGAAATTTATGTGATTGGGGCACACTTAGGGGTTGTTTGTTTTAAAAAAAAAAAACTCTTAATGGCTCTTAAGTCTAAATCGTTCAGACCTTTTTACACACCACCTCTTATTAATCATAACTAAAATAAGACTTCAGACTTTAGACCTCTTAAAAATCAAACGGCACCTTAGAGGTGTTAAAAATTCTGAAACTGAATAACCTTCCGAACCAAGACGATTTCGGGTTATTTGTGTTTTGGGTTAAACAGTTCGGTTAATCGAATAAAGATAACGTAATTTGCTTCAGTTTTCAGTCAACTTTTTACTATTTCTGTTAAACCAAATAGCACATTATACTATTATTTATATATTTTACTATTTAGTTAAACTGAAATCAAGTACACATTGCACATCAATGCAAAATTCGAGTGATTCACAATGGACCAGATGGCTAGAGGAACAAACGACTAAACCAATTTTTAGTAGAATAACATGTTGATACTCGACCCTATATCAATTTGTAACAAACCTAGTTAATGATAAATCAGAATGCTTAATAGTTAATAAACATATAAATCAGTAGTGAGTTGCAAGAAATAAGAGAAGAAGCCAAGAAATCACCAAGAAATTAGATTCAAACAGATAGAAATCAAATGGCCTGAGGCCAAGAAATCAGAAATAAAAGATAAACCAGTAGCAAACCCAAAATCAAGAATAATTGTGGCGTGCTGGTTAAGGCCCTGGGGGATGTGGTGGAATATCCCATCTGCCCAGGTTCAAATCCAGGCGTACACAACAATTGTGGCCACTGAGGTTTAATCAGAGCCGATGTCTTAGGCTATGTTTGGCAAAAAAAAGACGTTTGGATGACCATAAGCTAGCTTATTGAAACGCTACTCAAAGTAGCATTTTGAAAAGCTAGCTTATCAGCTACAAGCTAGCTTATAAGCTAGTTTGCCAAACAAAGCCTTAAAGTCATACTTTGCCAAGGGATTAGTCTAAGTATAGCCTAGGACACCCTTCCCAAAAAAAATCAAGAATAACAATCCCAAGAACCTACATCAAATAACAATCAACAAATAGAGAACTACTTATTAACAAATAACAATAAATATAGATCTACAAAAGAATAAAATGCAAAAAGAAAGTTGAGAAGGCCAAAAAGAAATGAGGGCAAGAGGTCAAAAGCGAAGGGGAAAAAGGTAAATTAAAAGAAAGTGTAAGGATAAAAATAGAATTTCTTTTTTCCTTCTAGATTTTGATTTAATTGAGGGCCTTTTGCCCCCACTCCAGAAAGAGTGGGTCCAGCCATGAATATTACCGCTTTGTCCATTAACAATCACTAAGCATCACAAATACTGATAGCATGGATTTTGATTAACAAGATTCCTCTAATTTGTCATTATTGAAGGGTCTTTTGTCTAATAGTCACAAACTTTCATAAACTATCGGTTGAATCAAACTTTGCATTTATTTTGGGATGAAGTGGGTACCATACAAGTCTTCAAAAAGAAGACGAGGTTTTTTTTCACATTCACACTCCGTAATCCAACAGGCAGATTATTACTAGACAAAAGTAGGCCTTGGTCAACACAAATGCATGAGAAGTGCATTAAGTGGATGTTGAACTCATCTTTTAAGGTGTGATGCATAACTGCCTAAAGAGATTATAACCGCCTAAAGGATATGCCTAAGAGTGATATGAATATGTTGTCTCATTTTGAGAGAACAAAGGTGATAATTAAGTTGCACTTAGCACTCTACATCTCTCTATAACTGAATAAAGTTCAAGAACAAATAAGATAGCTTTACCTTTTCACCATTAGATGAGCAAGTGCTAGAATCTCAGGACGGAAATGAAGAGCGTGAAATGCTACCCGACATCGGAGCCTTTGATATTCAACCAACTTAGACGAGAGGATAGGCTGATAAGAAAAATAAGCATTAGATTAGAGGAGAGAATCAATAGCAGAGTTTTTAAGACATTATATTTGGTTGGTAACTGGAATATAATGGTGGAAATTGTAAGAACTCCAATCATACAAAGACAAGTGCGATTTTTATAAATTACCCCAATTGTTGGTATTTGTGAGCTTGGGTCAGTATAATCTATGCTGTTAATATCGCTGATATCTAAGATATCGGACCTTGGCAAAAAATCGGTTGCAAAAAATCGGAAAAAATATCGGTTCCGATAATTTTGGCCGATATTTACCAATATTTGAGCGATATTTTGACCAAAATGTCGGTCTTAAATACCGTTTTTTTTTGGGATTTTTAAATAACAACTATTGGGCTTTATATATTACTTGGGCTTCTTTTAATTAGTCAACTAAGTAGTCTTAGGCTTCCAATTCCAACGTTCTTCTACGGTTCTACGGTCGAGCTTTCTTCCAGGCACGAATACGATGTTGAAACTATGTTTTTAACTAATGCATATGATATGTTTATGGATGCATACATATATATATATATATATATAATTCTAAGAAATATTATATGAACCAATATTTTTGGACCGATATATCACCGATGTACCACCGATATATCCGATATTTCAAATATTGGACCCTGACCGATATACCACCAATATCCAATATTATCAACATAGAGTATAATGTTAATCACATTGTCGGTATATATATATTCTAACCATGATCTGTTTACACGTAACAATCCAATAAGCTAGCTGACTTTGCTCATAGAAATTGTAAATCTCTCTGCGCATGGAGCATATTTGTGTTCATTAGTTCAGATACACTTGGGAGAGAGAAAGCTGCAGTTCAATTCAAGACAACTAGGTCGTCCTTTGTTGTGTTTTTGTTAACATTGGTACTAAAGCACATACATACACACATAATAGAGGGAGACATTCTGATTTGAGAAGGAAACGTTTTCCAAAACTCAACCACATTACTAAAGACCAACAATAGCAGTTTGACAAGCAAGATTTATCTAACGGTGGAGAAGGCAAGAATATACGAAAACTAATACCTGTAGACAGCCTCCATCCATGAGCACCAATCCAATAACCTTTGCCTTCTTTAACTCTGGCAAGAGTTCCCTAATGTAATAATCAGGAGAAGCCGACTTCTTTGGCTTAAAAGTACGAAATTCTTTGCGTTTTCTTGCCTCCTTCAGATTAGAGGGCAGATTTTTCACAATGATTACATCATTTTTAAGAGCGCTTATGAACTGTTCTTCATTGTAGAGGTATGAAAAACTTTTAAACTCGGAGCTGCAGAGAATTAAAAAAAAAATAAGAAATGCTCAAGGATTACAAAATAAAATAAAATAAAAGATTACTGGTCATTTCTAATTGTTCCAAACACCGCCAACTATACCTGATGCCTTTTGAATTTGTACTTCCTTGAATCTCTGGTATGACCAGAGTAGCATTGAGAAGCCTGGATATCGCAACAAGATCACAAATCTAGAAAAATGTCAAGCCCGTATAAACCTTTAGAAAAAGATTAGCAAATTACTGAAGAAAATTTTGAGATCAACATGAACATACCGAAGATCTAATCTTCTCAAATTCACCAAATATTTTGGCATATATGAAACCATTACTTGGGTCAACGGGAACTGCAACACGAAAATCAAGTTGAAGTAACAGGAAGCAAAAGAGTACGTGGAAGGTTAAGGTATTAGTGCTATTGGATACTGCATGAGAGCAAGTAAAGGTATGAATCCAAGAATACTTAACTCAGAACTTAGATTAAATATGTATCACAATGACAATTTAACCATAAAGATAGAAGCTTCCATCTATCTGTTGATAGGAAAAGATGAAAACAGCAGTCGAAAGTATCTTACATATTCTTTATAGATCTAGTTCTACAAGTCCCATAGCTTGTGATAAGTGTAAGACAAGGTAGACAGCATGTTCATTACCAGGATAGTGACTTCTAGGGTTTGCATACGGCTGCAAAACCTCTAAAGGTTTAACTTTCTTCCACAACTTCTGAGATCTAACACCCTGCAGTAACCAAAAAGAAACAAATAAATTATCAAAGTACGAATACTATAATTTTGGTTGATATTTACGAATTAATAATGTGCGAATTAATATATATACACTACCATAGAATTAGAGATCAAAGTACAAGTTTTACCTGTTTCCCTGCAACATCTATATTCAAATCCTCAATAAATCGTGTCATCACGCTATACTGTACTAGTTCCACACTTGTATTTGCAACAAACATGTGCACCAGCAAAGACAAAAAAGACAGAACCAGGCCTCCAAGTGCCACCCATTTGATTTTGGATCTGAACATCATAAGGATCTATCACACACTTGAGCAACGCTTGGGTTGTTACTTGTTACAGCTGCACCAGCAAATGAATCCAATGCCACCAATCATGACTGAAAATGCAACAGAAGTATAAAAAAAAGTTTAACTCCCGGGTAATATAACCAACTGCAAACCACAATTCTTTTGCCAGGTCATTACATCCAGTAAAATGTGTACCCTAAAGACCACTCACCTGCGCTACTGTGGCCAAACAAACCGGTTTAACGTCATCAAGAATTTGCATTTGCAGAACCACCAATTTGTTCTTCTAAGTTCCAATGTCCTGAAATTAATTTTGCCAATGAAATCAGCAAATAGGTCTATTGTCTGAATTTGAATTACTTGCTAATGGACTGTGGTCAAAATACATGGCATTTGAACCGATAATTTATTAAACTGGCTTCTGATTGCAGTTTCATTTTGGGATGCGGGGGTATAAAACCACCCGCTCACATCAAGTCACCAACAGAGCTAAGAATAATTCAAATGCATAACTAACTGAAAATTTTTCAAGCGCCAAAATGTCATTGTCATAACAACTTCCCAAATCACTTGTTGCTATTAAACGACCAAATTAGTCCAAGAAATCACAAAATCTATGATGAAAAAAAAAATTAAGTTCCATCTATATAACAGCTCAGTGATTAGGTTGGACATGCAAATTTATTCAACAAGATAAGAACTAATTCAACAATTTTACAATTGATCACTATTTTCAAAGTGCGAAGCATTGGATTGGTAAGCAGATCTGAAATCACAAATTTGTAAACACGTAGATACAGCGCGTGCGTGTATGTGTGTTTGAACCTGAAATTCGCATAAACAGTTGGATTGCTGATCGAAATTTACGGCGAGATGGACGGACGATGAGGCGGTGGTTGAATGCTGCGGTGGCCGGAGAGAGCCTGCGAGTGTGACAGATGGAACAGGGGACTGTGTGTGTGTGTGTGTGTGTGTTTCGGGTGGTGATTTGTTAAAAAGGAAAAAAGGGAGGGAGTGAATTGATGTTGCGTGTAAACTCGGATAGCGGCCTCGTTTAACTCAAATCTCGACAAAATTTAGTTTAGACGAAGGGTTGTTTGTTTTTTTAAAAATCCCCGGATTTTAAGTTTGAATCGTTCAGACGTTTTTATATTTAGGGGTTGTTTGTTTACCTCTTAATAGTTCCATTAAGAGGCAATCTCTGAATCGCTAAGAGGTGAATCTTATTTGGCAAAAAAAAATTGTCTCTTAATGGTTCCAAAACCCTCTGAATAATTTTGAATTCTGGACCTCCCTTAATCATTAAGCACCCTGATTTCATTCTAAACAATTACAAAACAACCATATTTCACTTTGAACTATTTCATAAGTGTCTGTTAATCATTCTGCACCAAACCATTCAACAACTGTCAAACAGGCCCTTAGATTGTTATTTTTTCCAGTTTTCAGAATCTTTTAACTCTTAAATACATCTAAAACTAAGAAGTAGTGACCTAACTTCTTAAAACCTCTTATTGCCTCCTCTTTTCATATGTTCTTCTTTCTCTCAAAACGCCTCCAGACATTGCAAAAACAAACAGTCTTATTGATTCAAATTTCAGACTTCAACATCACCTCTTATTAATTGGAAGTGAAATAAGATTTAAGACCTCTGAAAAAACAAACGTCACCTAAATTACAAATTTGGTCCCTATGATATGTTGATTTCCGGGTTCTCGTTCTTGGATTTCATTTATGAAAAATGTAACCCCTATGGTATGCATTTTGTTTCGGTTATAGTCTTTCATCCCAACGTCCGTTATGATTTTCTGTTAACTCCAGTAATATCTTTCTCTCACATGAGGAACATTTTCCTTCTAAGACAAAAGAAATCTCTTTTGGTTCTCTACCCACACCCCTTTCCTTCACCTTCCACACTCTCAGACCTCTTTCTTCCATCCCTCTTCCAACGTAAATTAGTTGTCACAAATCCTTTTGCATTCACATTACTTTCACTTCCATTTTCTTTTTCATCAGTGGTCTCCATCGTCTTCTCCATCTGCTATTGCATTTACTTCGCCTTCTCCATCTGCTATAGCTTATCCCTTTGTCAAACTTTATTAAGACCAACCTAAACCGCCAATTTTTGGAACTCATCCGCTCTACCTCTGCTCCTTCCTTATACTTATTTAGGGTTTTAGGGTGTTGATTCTAAGGTTTGCACAAAGTTATTGTGTACGGTCATATCATATTGATGTTCTTAGGATGTTTATGTTCAGTGTTTATGATTGTTTTTTAGATGTTTATGTGGTGGGTGGCTGTCTCGATGGTAGTGGGGGTGGTGGTGGTCAAAAATAATAATTATACACGTCATTGTGAAATCATCGTCATCTCATATTTTAAGGGTAAAATGATTGTATTTCCCTCGTTTAAGACAACTTAATGATTGGAAGTTAATGGTGGTTAAAAGGATAGATTAAAACCAAACAAAACATATAAGACAAAGATTGATTTGTAATAAATAAAGTTTATGTGCGAGAACCCAAAGAAACAACACACCATAAGGACCAAGTCCATAATTTACTCTTTAATTTACTTAAATTATAATTGCGTAAGATTTGAAGTTATGTTGACTTTTTTGTTTGTTATTAAAAATTGATTTGCCCATTTTTGTTTTATTTTATTAAGAATTATATAATTGTATTCGCGCAATACAGCGAAATACATCATGATTTTAATGTTTTATTTTATTTTTTTGTTGTTTTTTTATAAATTTGTTTAATTCAGACTTAATAATATAATTTTTTTATATAAAAAAAATTAAGTATTTTGTTAGAATTTAATGATTATCTTATATATTTTAATAACATCTAGAAAAAATAATCAATTATATATTTAATAATATAATTAAAACAAATTTATAGTAATATAATATATTAATTAATATTAATACATGGAAATGTTTGCATAAAAGGAAAGTCCTGCATATACCAAATTGATGGATGTTAGAAGCATGCAGTAGTAATATGTATCTTGTGCTTTGAAACTTGTAAATTAAGAGATTTTTAAAATCTTGCATAAAATAATAGTTCTTTGTGTCTAATAATTTGTATTTAAGATTTTTTTATCTGTGCTTTATAATATAGTACTAAAAGTGTACTCGCGCAATGCAGCTAGATATATCACGATTTTAATGTTTCATTTTATTTTCTGTTTTTTGTCGATTTACATTACGATTTTGGATGGTTGTGAGAGAGTAATAATGATTTTTTTATATAAATTTGTTTAATTTAGACTTAATAATATAATGTAATTTATTTTGGTTTAATAATATAATTTTTTTTATAAAATATTTTGTAAGATTTTTTAATTATATTTTAGATTTTTTATATCTAAAATATACTGAGAGTTATTTTAGGGGAGTTAATGTGGGAAATGATTTTAGGGGAGTTAAAATGGTTAGAGATAATGGATTGAAAATTAATGAATAACATTAAATGTAGTACATACAGCTTTTATGACTGTTTTTTAAGTAATTAGCATTAAATAGCGGTACATTAAGCTTTAAGACTTGTTTTTAAGAGTTTTTTATGTCATCTTTATAATATAGTATAGATAGATAAGGGTAAATTACATTGGTCCATGTGGTTTGTCAGAAATAACATTTTTCATTCTTACAGTTTTAAAATTACAAGATGAACATAATGTTCGGAGTTGATCCCTTTCTCTAACGGCAGTTAAAAAATTCCGTTAAATGACGAGTGTTTTCATCCTTTTATCAATTTTTTATCTTTTACAATTTATTAGTTTTCTACCTTATTTTATTAAACGATTAGTTGTGTACCCGCGCAAAGCGGCGGGATACATCTTGATTTCGAGATTGACAACTAAAACCCATAATGCAACTCATAATTAACAAATAAAACTCTATATGTATGTTTGAACAAAATAGAATTATAATCATCTGCGACAATACAAATTTGTACACATAGAAAACGATAAGATATCACTCGGAGCATCCATCTGTAGACTTGCCCTGTAAGAAATGTCATATGATTATAATAGATACAAACCAAATATAGTTGTAACAAATGTATAATAATAAGTAGTCGTTTGTACCTTGTTAATCGCGTAAAACTTCTTGATACACCACATTTGTAAAGATAAAGTTCTTATTAAGAACCTTTATTATAAAGTTTTTTTTAGTTGGCAAGAAAAAGTAGAATAATGAGGTTCTTAAAAGAACGTATGCTATAGATACTCTCTTAAGTTAACTTATCTTTTGAACTTCTTAAAGAAATTTTGTTTGGATGGTCAAAAACTACCTGATAAATTACAAGTTGTTTATAATCTACCTTTTGAATGCTACTTGGAGTAATGTTTGAATAAAGCTTTATGAGTTTTTTGCCACTTTCTTCTAGTTATACCCCTGGTTAGCATTAATTGTTATTAATTACTAATAAAATTAACTATTAAAAATATAATTATAACATACTATTAATACTAATCATTTTGAATTATGGTTAATCAAATTAATTGTAAATTATATTAAATTGTTATTATTCAATATATTTAATCAACCAAAATAATCAAATATAACAATTATAAAAATATTGTTTCATAAATAATAATACTTTAATACATATTTTAATAAAATATAATTCAACTATTACTTATTTGAAGAGTTATTAACTAATTAAGATATATGCCTTCTAAAAAAATTCTCCTAAAATTTGTATTTAGTTAAACAAATTCACACACACATAAGGGGCTAATCATGGAATTTACTAAAATCCATATTTAGTTGCAATTTTAAATACCTCTAACGAGCCAATTAAAAAATAGGGTAGAATCCAATATTTATCCAAAATATTGTTATCTTCAACCATATACAACATTTGTAATGTATTTGTTTGTTTATATAATCGTTCAAGCACTAAATGGGTCGAGTTCCATATTATAGATGTGTCATATGCTAGTTGTGAGACTTAGCACCTACGTCATGACAAAAACGTTTATATGATTTAGTGACTACTTTACCCAAATAAAAAACCAATCTTAAAATAAATTAAAAAATTTTGAAGGTACTCTAAGCAAATTTCAAAATTTCATGCTAAAATACATTACTAATATTCCAAAACTTGAGCCAATAACTTCATAACGTCTCGCAGTTGACGGACGGATCAATGGGGATATTGAGTTTCAAATGACACAATGGGGTGATCTGATCCGCGTTGGAAAGGTTCACTGGAAATGCTTGAACAACAAACTTGAGACAACGACAAATAGCCTTCAGAGCATCTTTCGAGGCACCAGCCACTTGGACCAAATCTTGTGCACCAACACAACATTGTGGGCTAGGCAATGTCGAAAATCCAAACAAGAAAGGCTGGCAAGTGATAAGCTTCACGATTACATCTTGACATCCTATTTGTGCATCCGCACGTTGGTTTGATAACAGAAGTATCGAAACCAACATCAAAATAATCGGAATCGTGTTTCGAACCATTTTTTTGGATGCATATTTTTTGTGGATGTATATTTTGTATGGATGTAGTATTGGATAGTATTGGATGGTAAAGGGTATTTATAGGGGAATAAAAGTTCATTTTATGGTAAGGAATTAAATTAAATTAAATGTAATAAAGTTAATTTCAATCAAATTTTTTTGGTTTATTTATTTATTTTTGGTATTGATTATAATATTTATAATAGGAATTAAATTAAATTAAATGTAATAAAGTTAATTTCAATCAACGATGCGATTTTTTCGGTTTATTTATTTATTTTTGGTATTGATTATAATATTTATAATAAACAATTTCTTTTAAAATAATTGCTTATTTGTTAAATGGCTAAAATACGTTGTAAATTAAGAAATTGACTTTAATTAGTTGTACCAAAGCATTAAGAAATTGTAAATTAAGTAATTGACTTTAATTAGTTGTAACTTGTGTTTAAAATGTTGTAATTAAGAGTTTTTTATGTCGTTTTTATAATATATTATAGATTATATTTCTTATACTTTTATTTTGTGCACCTAACGTAACTTTCACAATTTAGATCATATTTAAACTATAAATCAAATCTTTATAAATGGACCTCTTGGACTTTGATCACACAATTCAACGTTTTAGGCTCTACCTACATAGTAAGACATACTCCAAGTAAAAATTGTAATTTATTATTAATTATAAAGTAAACTACAAATTTGGTCCGGTTGTTTATCAAAAATAACACTTTTTTCGTCTTTACAGTTTTGAAATCACAAGATGACCATCATGGTTTACAAAATGTCAAGATTTAGTTCCTACCTTTAACGACAGCTAAAAAATTTAGTTGAATAAAAGGTATTTTTGTCATTTTATCCATTTTTTTTGTCTTTTACCTAATCAAAATCGATCTTTTATTCAACTAAATTTTCAGATGTTGGGTGTTTGGATTTGGTCTCTGATTGGATTGGATTAGCAGCTTGAGTATTTGCAATCATCATTCTGGAGTTTTCTTGACGATGCTAGACCTTTGAGTGCTCTTAATCATTCTTTTGATCTAATCAATCAGAATTGTGAGTGCTTGCAATCATTGTTCTGGTGTTTTGGTTGTGATCCAGACTTTTGAGTGTTTATAATCATCCAGCTGATTCGTGAAGAAAGGAGGTATGAGTTTATTCATTCAGTGTTCTAGAAAGCAGTTAGAAAATGAGCATTCTTCATCAGTTGTTGAACAGATATCAGAAATTTCTTCTAACCTTAGTCAAGTAGTGTTTGCTACATGTTGTTTCCTCCTATGAGCTGAACTGAAAAAGGTTTTAAGTTGAACTCCTATTCAACTCGCGGTTCAAAGACAAAGTCGTTGTTATAAACTGAAGATGCATTGTGGTTGTCAAGCAAAATTCATACGTTTCTTTCTTATGGACATAACGAATGTGTTGAATTTTTATGAGATAAAAGTTGTCTTGAGTGCACTCAATCGAGGTTATTGTGCACATCGAATCTGGTATTAAAGTTGAAACTTTGATGAATAAGAGTTTTATTCAAGGGGGAGCCATAACTATCTTGAAGATACGCAACGCTATAGTTTTCCAAAGAAATCAAGGGGGAGAAGAGCTGGAGCTTAAAGAGGATGATTCATTTACAAAACTTTAGGGGGAGAATGTTAGAACATAAAATGTCCTTAGTTAGAAAATTTTGTAAAGGCCTCTTTGTTTTATATTGGGCCTTGTATTTAACATTTGAGTTTAGGCTTAAATGTTGTACATGGGATGGTTGGTATAATAGGTTCATGTTTGTATTGTTTTAGAGTAATTTATTTTCACAATGTAGCCATAGAAGTTTGTAAGTGTTTCTAGAGAGAGAAACATTTCCTCTCTCTAGATTGTGAATAAAACAATCATGTTCCTCCCCAATTCATCTCTTGTTTGATCAATCTACATTGAATTAGTTGTGAGTTGGACCTAACACTTAATATATTATGTACAAAAAAATATTAACTTTATCTCATAAATCTCCTCTTATTTTCGTCCAACACCATTTTTTCGATTTCAATGTTGGTTTTAGCCCAGATGCACCTTAAATTTGTAA
Organism: Arctium lappa; assembly: GCA_023525745.1. NCBI lineage: Eukaryota > Viridiplantae > Streptophyta > Magnoliopsida > Asterales > Asteraceae > Arctium > Arctium lappa. Next base: position 33,817,971 of record CM042051.1, read on the forward strand.
AAACGCAAAATATGGAGATTGTAGATTTGTGTGTTGGCTTTCCAGAACATCTTGAATCGCTTAAATTGGGACTTCGGTGTGTGAGATATGATTAAAACTCCACAGTCTCGCAAATCTGGAATCATCCTTCTTTTGTTTTTTGTTTTTTTTTTGTTCGTTCTGTCCTTCGATCATCGATGCTCACTTCAATTGATGTATTTAAGTTGAATTTTTTAGGAATAAAATAGACAATAATATATAATCAGACGACTTACAAAAACAAACAGTCTTATTAATTCAAGTTTCAGACTTCAACACCACTTCCTAAAATCAGAAGCGAAATCAGACTTCAGACTATAACACCTCTTAAAAAACAAATGACCCTAAATAATCAGTTGAGGCAAGGTATATGATTTGACCCTGAGCACCACTTAGTGTCATGGAAAAAGACGATTTTCCTCCCCATATGATGGTTGTAGGAATTGTACGATGGGGACTCTAGAGAACCCTCTCCTATTTGTATTTTGTAATCGTTGTCGGTGATACCCCCTTGCCCTTTCAATCATCGTCGTCTGTCAAATAAACCACTTCTATTTTTTGAATTTAATGTTTTTTTTATGTTTTAACCATCAAAACTCTATTTTTTGTGTTTTCATCAATGGATACTTTGCATTCAGAAGTATTCTAGTCATTTATAGGGATGCAGATGGGTTGGTATTAACCCTAAAAGCACTACAACCGAGGTCTGCAATTCAAAAAGAAACAAACATTTATTCAAGAAGGACGAGTTTATATACAGTGATAAGCTTAGAGATGACAGCTACATCGTATCCTACCATGTCAATACAGGGAAAGACGAAGATTTTTGGAACCCACTGTCAAGTGGGAAAGACGTTTGATAGTAATGGTTGGATGTACTATGCAAGTAGCATACTCGGATCAAGCAACATCTCTTTTGGTTCAAAGCGAGTCCAGGAATATATGGCAAGTTGGGCGGACGGTCTCTCAAGCGATTCTTCCAATCTTTTTACATCTTGTGGTGAAGGGAAGTCTAGTTATTAGTAGCAAAAAGAGAAAAATGAAGGGTTGGGAAGGGTACTCCGAGTAGTGGGTACCTCGTAGGACCTCGACCCGCCTACTCGGTGTAACACCCCGAATTCTGAGAGCCTGTGTATTATCGTTCTCATTTTGGAAACCCCTTAACAATAAGGATTTATCAGTTTTATAGTTAATCTTTTGGAGTTAAGCATCGTGGGCTAAAAAGTGTCAAAATTGTGAAGAGGGGGTTGGCTCGCGACAGTGCCCGCGATAGTGACAGCATGTCACAATCGCGGAGGCACAATCGCCGGGGGTCAAAGACTCTCGGTACGTCTCTCGCGATAGTGCCATGCGAGAGTGACAGGGTCACAATCGTCGGGCACTATCGCCCGGATTGTACCGCGGGTGGGGGTGTTGGCGCGATTATGCCCGCGAGAGTGACAAGTGTCACTCTCGCCGTGTCACTATCGCCGGCAAGCATTTCGGGTATAAAAAGGCAAGTCGCGATTTTCAGTCATTTTTATCCGGGTTCTAGGGTTTGGGAGCGATTTTGGCAGCTGACTTCGGTAAGCATTTTCCCTCTAGACTTCTCCCTTCATTTATGATGATTCTAGGTCATTAATGGTGGTCCTTAATACATTTAGGGAGTGGTGATTGGTGAGTTCTCAAGTGATTTCATCTCCTCTATTCCTAGGATTTGGTTTCCTTCTTAAGAAAACTACCAAGGTGAGTTCTTACACATTTTATCAAACTTTATACATGTCAAAAAGGTGGATTTTGGAATACCTAATATCTCCCCTTTCATATACTTGATTTTGTAGAACATTGTGTTAAACCTAACTTCTTGAGATATTAGTGTTTTGTATGATTTTTGGGGAAATGATGATTTATGAACTTTATTAATGTTCTTTAACTAGTTTCTACTTGGGTTGCACTTTTAAGTGAATGGCCTTACTATGCAAATTTATGATCTTGGAAATATTGGTATTTTGGTTAACTGCTGATAAGTTTGCATATCAGCTCATTTCATATTTTGGGGATTTGAAAATAAGGATGAATCGTCTACACTTTCACTACCGGGCTTTTGCTAAACAATGGGAGCGGTTTGGTGGAAAACATCCTCCATATCAATTATTGCATACTAATCACATTTGAGATTAATTGCTGGGCCTTATATGCACTATTTGGTTTAAGTGATGCATTTGGGAGTCATGACCCCGTATTTGATTATTATTGTTCCGGCGTTGGGACGACTAGTTTTCCACGTCGAGGCACGTTAGGTACCGGGTGCGGTATAAGTCCTTCGTGCTGCACGTTAGGTACCGGGTGCGGTATAAGTCCTTCGTGCTTAAGTATTACGATATTGGATGAGGAGCTCGACATAGGGACCCGACGGGGTTGAACTCGAGTTTTCGTGGGTGTATGTTTAAAGCTACTGAGCCTGACATCCCTTGCGTGTACTTTATGTGTTTGTTGGCTTTACTGACCCATCGAATGGCTTACTTTTGTGTTCCGTCATTCGGGTTAGTAGGCGGGTCTCCCCCGTTAACCCAAGAGGTATTGGTTTATTTCAAAGAGCATTCTCATTACTATTTCATTATTGATGTTGTACAAACGGAAATCTTTTACTTATTTTATATTAAATCTCTTTAATTACAAATGTCTGATCTCACTAGGCTTTAGCCTAACACTTTTTCTTAAAATGACATGTATGACAGGTCAGGTCTCCGGTGGGGTTCGTCGGGACTGAGCGGATAGCTTTGGATTAAGAGCGGTCTTTTTGGGAGATGTATAGACCGGTATTTTGAAATAGCGATCATACCTTTTGGGAGAATAGCAACACCCGATGTTAATCTTTCTTACTTAAGTTAGATTATTAGGTTGTTAGTTATCTTTCATTTGATTTGTTGTTATGATCATAGTACTGTTTCCCGTCCTTTTGGGATGATACTTTGGGATTGATTTTAATAGGTTTTATATTCAGGTTTTACCTATTTATAGCAGTCGTATTGCAGAAGTTTCGAATTTTATTCCGCTAAATTTTAGAGTGTTACAAGTTGGTATCAGAGCTTTAGTTTAAGTGAACTAGGTATAAGAGTAGGGTACCTAGACTTAAGCTGTGAAATTAGGCGATGATCTTGTGAGATGGGGTAGAACTGTTAAGATAAGATAGTTCTAGAGTCGATGGAAGCTACACAAGTTAAGAGTTATGGTAATGGGAATGAAAATTTTTATGTATTGCATGTTCATAATTTCGCCTAGCTAACGCTATTATGAAGATGTTTTACGTGATTATGCTTGTTTTCCGTTTTTATGATAATTGATGAATGTAGTGGTACATTTCCTTATTTATAACCGTGTAGTCTCATCTATATTCTCGCATGTGTGTGGCAGACTATGGTTAATACGCGAAATCGACCGGAAGGACAGGATACGGTCGCGTCTACGGCTGATCAACCAAGGGTAACGAATAACGATTTGCCCCCACCGTTTATAGATGCGTTGGGGGGAGGACCGGAGCATGTACCTCGACGCAACATCGCTACAACTCACCCAGTTATGGAAGAGGTAACTCCGGAAGCTAGAATGATGGAGCGGATGATGCAAGCGATGAATGCAGCTATGGCTCAGCAGCAAGAGGCCTTCCTGAAACTATTGGATGACAGGGATGCTAACCACCGTAGACCAGAGACGGTGGAGGAGAATGTGATTGTGGCAGGATCTGGAGGTTCGGGACCCCGTATCCCCACCAATGAGACGGCAATCCCGGGCGTAAGACCTGAGGCAAAGTCTTGTACATTCAAGGCATTTCTCGGATGTCGACCGCCGGAGTTCAAGGGCACTGACAATCCAGTTGAATGCATGAATTGGATTAGAGAATTAGAGCAAGCCTTCCGATCGAGCGGGTGTGGGGAGAACCAAAAAGCCGTATTGGGATCTCAAATGCTTAGAGGGGCGGCCCTCACATGGTGGAATGTATATTCTGCTTCTATTGAAGCCACTGTATTGGCTCAACTAAGCTGGGAGACTTTCAAGAAGAAGGTCATGGAAGAGTTTTGCAACGAATGGGCTATGGACCGGATCGTCGATGAGTTCCGAAGTTTGAAAAAGGGGAGTTTGTTGGTGAAGGATTACAACAAGCTATTTATGGACAAGCTAGGTTTGGTGGGACATCTGGTCCCCACCGAAAGAGATAAAATCAAGGCGTACATCAAAGGTTTGCCTATAGAAATGATGAATATGGTTCGAGTGTCCAAGGCCTCTACCCTTCGAGAGGCTATAGAGGAGGCACAACTGGTAGAAGACTCCTACGGCTTGGGTAAGACGGAGAGAAGTGGAACAATTGAGAAGAGGAAATGGGAAGGAGGCCACACGTTTTCGAGGAGGCCGAGCAACTTCAACAACAGTCAACGGGGAGGTGGTCCGAGACGGGATTCCCCGTGGTGTTCCAGATGCCGAAGTAAACACACCGGTCCTTGCAACTCGAAGTCAGAACCGTGCTACAAATGTGGTAAGCCTGGCCACCGTTACACTGACTGTCCAATTAAAGAACGTATCTGTTTCGGGTGTAAGGAGCCGGGCCATGTTAGAAGTGAATGTCCGAAGGCAATGGTAAGCTATAATGGAGGCAAGAAAGTGGACACTCCCAAGGCAACCGGGAGAGCTTTCCAGATGACCACGGAAGAGGCGAAAGCGTCAACGGATGTAGTGTCGGGTACGTTTCTCCTAAACTCTGTGCCTACGCGTGTACTATTTGATTCGGGAGCTAGTTTCTCGTTTGTGTCGAGTTTGTTTTGCCCAAAACTATCCATGCCCACTACTAGTTTAGACGAGGCGTTAGTAGTAGAGCTGGCCGATGGCGACCAAGTAGTGGTTCGGAGTATTCTAAGGAATTGCAAGCTTGAAATCGAAGGAAGAGAATTCCCGATCGATCTTATGCCTATGGTCATCGGGGGATTCGATGTCGTAGTCGGTATGGATTGGTTGTCAACTAATCATGCTGAAATTCTCTGCGCAAAGAAGTTGATCCGAATTCCAGATTCGGATGGTCGTGCGGTGACCGTGTTTGGTGAAAGACGAAAGGGTGAAGTCGCAATCATCAGTATGGTAAAGGCACGGAAATGTTTAGTGAAGGGATGCCCATCCTTTTTGGCATACGTGATAGATGCCAAACTGGAGAAGAAGACGATAGAAGATGTCGAAGTGGTAAGGGAGTTTTCCGACGTATTCCCGGACGACTTGCCTGGTTTACCTCCCGACCGTCAAGTGGAGTTTAAAATTGATCTGACACCGGGAGCGGCCCCGATAGCCCGAGCTCCATATTGTTTGGCTCCGTCAGAAATGAAGGAAATGATGAGCCAATTGCAAGATCTTTTGGAAAAGGGATTTGTAAGACCGAGTTCCTCGCCTTGGGGAGCCCCGGTCTTGTTCGTAAAGAAGAAGGATGGTACTATGCGCATGTGCATCGACTATAGGGAGTTGAATAAGGTGACCGTGAAGAACAAATACCCACTCCCTAGGATCGATGATCTATTCGACCAACTGCAAGGAGCGGGATGCTTTTCGAAGATAGACCTCCGTTCGGGTTACCATCAAGTAAAGGTCAAAGAAGAGGACATTCCTAAAACTGCTTTTAGGACGCGCTATGGCCACTATGAGTTTCTAGTAATTCCATTCGGCTTGACAAACGCCCCAGCGGTGTTTATGGATTTAATGAATCGGGTGTGTCGACCCTTCTTAGATGAGTCAGTTATCGTGTTCATTGATGACATCCTTATCTACTCAAGGGACGAAGTCGATCATGCTCGACACCTTCGGGATGTTTTAGAGATCTTGAGGAGAGAGAAACTTTATGCAAAGTTTTCCAAGTGTGAATTTTGGTTGAAGGAAGTGCAGTTTTTGGGGCACATAGTTTCGAAGGACGGAGTGAAGGTGGACCCGGCCAAGATTGAAGCGATGATGAGTTGGGAACCTCCCAAAAGTCCATCCGAAATTCGAAGTTTTCTGGGCTTGGCGGGATATTACCGAAGGTTCATACAAGACTTCTCCAAGATTGCTTCTTCGTTGACAATGCTGACCAAGAAGAATGTAAAGTTTGTATGGACCGAAGATCAAGAGAAGGCATTTAGGACTTTGCAAAAGAAGTTGTGTGAAGCTCTGATCTTATCTTTGCCAGAGGGATCAGAGGATTTTGTGGTCTTCAGCGATGCATCCAAAATGGGGCTTGGATGCGTACTAATGCAAAGAGGGAAGGTGATCGCGTACGCGTCTAGGCAACTGAAGGTGCACGAGAAGAACTACCCCACTCATGATCTGGAGTTGGCAGCGGTAGTGTTCGCGCTAAAGTTATGGCGACATTACCTTTACAGCACAAAGTGCACCTTATACACAGATCACAAGAGTCTGAAGTATGTTTTTGATCAGAAAGAACTCAACATGAGGCAACGAAGGTGGTTAGAGCTACTTAAGGATTACGACTGTGAATTACTCTACCACCCGGGTAAAGCAAACGTAGTAGCTGACGCCTTGAGTCGGAAAGAGTATAGCGGGAGACTTCAAGCCAAACTTACCAGGATTGAGTTGGTGTCAAGTCTCATGGAAAGGATTAAAGAGGCGCAAAACGAAGCATTAAAGAAAGAAAACCTTAAGGATGAGGTGATGACCAAGCAACAAATTCTGTTGACCGAAGATAGCCGAGGGATCAAGTGTTTCAACGGGCGAGTGTGGGTACCAAAGTTTGGTGGCTGCCGAGAGCTACTTTTGGAAGACGCATACAAATCCAAGTATTCTATCCACCCGGGAAGCACCAAGATGTATCGAGATTTGAAGCTACATTTTTGGTGGCCAGTTATGAAATTGGATGTAGCGCATTATGTGGAACGATGCGTAACTTGTTCACAAGTGAAGGCCGAGCATCAACGACCCTATGAAAGCCTTCAATCACTAGAAATACCCGAATGGAAATGGGACAAGATTACCATGGATTTCGTGACCAAACTACCGAAGACCTTGAGAGGGAACGACACTATTTGGGTTATTGTCGACCGTTTGACTAAGAGTGCTCACTTTCTAGCAATGCGGGAAACCTTGCCGATGGATAAGTTGGCAAAACTCTACATAGACGAGGTAGTCTCTAGACACGGCATACCTTTGTCGATAGTGTCTGATCGTGATAGTCGGTTCACGTTGAGATTTTGGGGAGCCTTGCATCAAGAGTTGGGCACACGGGTAAATTTGAGCACAACATACCACCCACAAACAGACGGACAAAGTGAAAGAACGATTCAAACGCTTGAAGACATGCTTAGATCATGCGTGATCGATTTTGGCGGTAGTTGGGACACCCATCTACCTTTGGTAGAATTTGCGTACAACAACAGTCACCATTCTAGTATCGGAATGGCGCCATTTGAAGCTTTGTACGGGCGGAAATGTAGAACCCCCGTGTGTTGGCTAGAGGCGGGGGAGAAGCAGTTCGCCGGCCCGGAAATGGTACAAGAGACAGCCGACAAGGTTAAATCTATTCGGGACCGGTTGAAAGCGGCGCAAGATCGTCATAAGAGTTACGCCGACAAAAAGAGGAGACCGGTAGAGTTTCAAGTGGGAGATCGCGTGATGCTAAAGGTGTCCCCTTGGAAGGGATTGATTCGGTTTGGAAAGCGTGGGAAGCTAAGTCCCCGTTTTCTTGGGCCGTTTACCATTCTGGAACGTATCGGACTCCAAGCTTACAAGTTAGACTTTCCGCCGGAGATGGACGGGATTCATCCCACTTTCCACGTGTGCTATTTACGGAAGTGCCTAGCGGAAGAAGAAAGCGTCATACCTTTGTCCGAGATTCGAGTGGATGGTAATCGTTGTATCGAAGAGCCCGAGGCAATTTTGGAAAGGATGATTAAGAAGCTCAGACATAAAGAGGTGGCAATGGTAAAGATTCAGTGGAAGCACCATCGCGGCACCAATGTGACTTGGGAAGCGGAAGAAGACATGAGGCGTAGATACCCTCTTTTGTTTAGTTAGTAGGATTTCGGGGACGAAATCATTCCCAAGTTGGGGAGGATTGTAACACCCCGAATTCTGAGAGCCTGTGTATTATCGTTCTCATTTTGGAAACCCCTTAACAATAAGGATTTATCAGTTTTATAGTTAATCTTTTGGAGTTAAGCATCGTGGGCTAAAAAGTGTCAAAATTGTGAAGAGGGGGTTGGCTCGCGACAGTGCCCGCGATAGTGACAGCATGTCACAATCGCGGAGGCACAATCGCCGGGGGTCAAAGACTCTCGGTACGTCTCTCGCGATAGTGCCATGCGAGAGTGACAGGGTCACAATCGCCGGGCACTATCGCCCGGATTGTACCGCGGGTGGGGGTGTTGGCGCGATTATACCCGCGAGAGTGACAAGTGTCACTCTCGCCGTGTCACTATCGCCGGCAAGCATTTCGGGTATAAAAAGGCAAGTCGCGATTTTCAGTCATTTTTATCCGGGTTCTAGGGTTTGGGAGCGATTTTGGCAGCTGACTTCGGTAAGCATTTTCCCTCTAGACTTCTCCCTTCATTTATGATGATTCTAGGTCATTAATGGTGGTCCTTAATACATTTAGGGAGTGGTGATTGGTGAGTTCTCAAGTGATTTCATCTCCTCTATTCCTAGGATTTGGTTTCCTTCTTAAGAAAACTACCAAGGTGAGTTCTTACACATTTTATCAAACTTTATACATGTCAAAAAGGTGGATTTTGGAATACCTAATATCTCCCCTTTCATATACTTGGTTTTGTAGAACATTGTGTTAAACCTAACTTCTTGAGATATTAGTGTTTTGTATGATTTTTGGGGAAATGATGATTTATGAACTTTATTAATGTTCTTTAACTAGTTTCTACTTGGGTTGCACTTTTAAGTGAATGGCCTTACTATGCAAATTTATGATCTTGGAAATATTGGTATTTTGGTTAACTGCTGATAAGTTTGCATATCAGCTCATTTCATATTTTGGGGATTTGAAAATAAGGATGAATCGTCTACACTTTCACTACCGGGCTTTTGCTAAACAATGGGAGCGGTTTTGGTGGAAAACACCCTCCATATCAATTATTGCATACTAATCACATTTGAGATTAATTGTTGGGCCTTATATGCACTATTTGGTTTAAGTGATGCATTTGGGAGTCATGACCCCGTATTTGATTATTATTGTTCCGGCGTTGGGACGACTAGTTTTCCACGTCGAGGCACGTTAGGTACCGGGTGCGGTATAAGTCCTTCGTGCTGCACGTTAGGTACCGGGTGCGGTATAAGTCCTTCGTGCTTAAGTATTACGATATTGGATGAGGAGCTCGACATAGGGACCCGACGGGGTTGAACTCGAGTTTTCGTGGGTGTATGTTTAAAGCTACTGAGCCTGACATCCCTTGCGTGTACTTTATGTGTTTGTTGGCTTTACTGACCCATCGAATGGCTTACTTTTGTGTTCCGTCATTCGGGTTAGTAGGCGGGTCTCCCCCGTTAACCCAAGAGGTATTGGTTTATTTCAAAGAGCATTCTCATTACTATTTCATTATTGATGTTGTACAAACGGAAATCTTTTACTTATTTTATATTAAATCTCTTTAATTACAAATGTCTGATCTCACTAGGCTTTAGCCTAACACTTTTTCTTAAAATGACATGTATGACAGGTCAGGTCTCCGGTGGGGTTCGTCGGGACTGAGCGGATAGCTTTGGATTAAGAGCGGTCTTTTTGGGAGATGTATAGACCGGTATTTTGAAATAGCGATCATACCTTTTGGGAGAATAGCAACACCCGATGTTAATCTTTCTTACTTAAGTTAGATTATTAGGTTGTTAGTTATCTTTCATTTGATTTGTTGTTATGATCATAGTACTGTTTCCCGTCCTTTTGGGATGATACTTTGGGATTGATTTTAATAGGTTTTATATTCAGGTTTTACCTATTTATAGCAGTCGTATTGCATAAGTTTCGAATTTTATTCCGCTAAATTTTAGAGTGTTACACTCGGGTCTTGTATGGATATGCAGGAAGGGGTGCTCCTAGGTGTGTGTAGGGGTTGTGTTTGTTCGCGAGAATGGATTCCTCGTCAAGTCAGTTTGGGGGGGGTGGCCATTTAAACAACCCAATCCAAATCCAATTACTTCAGCTTATGAAATCATAATTCATGCAAGCCTCTTTGAAAACATAACCCAACCCAACCTATTACATGTCATTTTGGGTTGGGCGATTTGAGGTCATTTGAACAACTCAACCCAATTACATCAGTTTGGGAAATCATAACTCATTCAACCCTCTTTGAAAATATAACCCAACCCAAACCATTACATGTCAGTTTGTGTTGGTGCGGTTTGGGTTGGGCGGTTTGAACGTATGTTTAAAAAAATGATTATATTACAATTTCAAACCCAAAACAAGTCATATATTACTAGTTGATAATTAACCAGTCAAAAATATTACAATTGTAACACCCGTAATTTTCGGTAAGCAAATGTCAACCCATACTTTGTTGCAACTTGTAATTGATAGAATTATGTCAAGAAACCATTTCATGCGGTCCCTATGTAACACCCTAAAAATAGGGATAACAAAAATCCGAAAATAAACGGACGTGCAGTATATTAAAATTGCCATAGCAAGAGCCTCCTAAAAATGGGGAATTAATACAAACTTGTTTAATCACAATTGTAATTTAACGGACAACAAATAACAATCAACTAATCTAATTTCTACAACTAGAAAAGAGATTACAAAAGGGTTGTCATCTATAAACCCAACGGTTCACTCCAAAAGCATAATACGTCCAAGTGCAAAATCCCCAAGCTCTCACACAAAGCAACTAAACTTGCTTAGGACCGGCGCCGCTAGAACATGAGATACACATCGACACCAAACAAGTGTTAGGCCAAAAATCCTAGTGAGTTAAACAATAATAAGCATGCATGAACAGTTACAATTCTTATCAGCAGTTAACCACAGTTCAACAAATGTGGAGTCAATAGGGGAGACCTATAACACCAATCAAGTTCCATCCAAAGAGTCGATATACCTTGATGCCCTATAACAAGAGACACCCGAAAGTCCCGGCACATCTGAGGACTACAACCATGGCATTACCCCCGAATGGCGGAGGTCTAGGCACATACCATCACGGTGGCGCCCAAGACTACATCCTCCTAGTGTCTACTGACTTGGTTCGTCCAACATAATATATAGGAGGTTTTGAGGTATATTCCAACCAAAACATTTCGATACCAACCATGGGTACAATGTTACAATCCTAACACATAAGTCCAATATGAGACCCAAATACCAACATAATCAATGTATAGATATTAAATCACCAAAAATGCATTCCAAGTAGAATTTATCATCTACTATACCACATATATCCCAAATCATGTAAAAATATCCAATATGTACATTCATGAAGTCAATCCCGAATATCCGACCAATAAAGTAAATCATGGCATTTCACACATAACCATATTCCCAACATTTCTTCATAACCAAATCCCAAATACTTTAACATATAGAGATAAATAACAACAATAGAAGAATATGATGTGTATCTAGTTTTAACAAAGGTTAGTAAACTCACAATCTAGGTTTTGAACCAAAAACCCAGAAAATAGATGGAACCCTAGTTTTGAGAAGATAAGGCTTGGAGAAGATGAATATCTTGAAGAATACTTCAATGCAACCACTTGAATGAACCTTCAATGATGACTTAATGCTCACACCAACCCAAAAACCTAGAAAATATGAGGTAGGAGATGAAAGCCCCAAAATCTAGCTTTTGACACTTGGGGAAGATGAAGATGGAGATGGTGGTGAAGCTCTCAAACCGAAACCTTGGATGATGATCTTAACTTTAGCAATAAATGGTAAAGGTTTGGTGGTTGAAGAAACCCTAGATGAAGTAAATGAAGAGGGAGGGTTTGGGAGAGAATACTTGAAATGAAGAAGATGAGAAATGAGAAAAATTTGGGGAAAAATCACTTTTAACCCGCATAGATCCTTCTGATGCCACGCACGACCCGTGCATTTTTTGTGAAGAGATGCGCACGACCCATGCGTTTGCTTATGGACAGCGCACGACCCGTGCGTTGTTTTGTGAAGGGACGCACACGACCCGTGCGTTTGCTCTGGACTGCGCACGACCCGTGCGCCCCACAAATCTCGATAAGTTGCCCCTTTTTCTCTTTTCATCCTTTCTTCTTCTTATTTGGCCAAACGTATATTCAGGTAACACTAAGAGTGTCGGGGGTCTTGGCATTGAAAAGTTCGAGTTTCGGGGCTTGGAAAGAGTCTCGCTACAATGCTCGACGACTATGACAGTGTCATAGTCGCACCTGACAAAGTACCAACAAAAGAACAGAAGGCTGGAGGCTCTTGGCGTCTATGTCAAGTGACATTGCCATGGCATAGTCGCTTGGCAATGTCGCACAAATAGGTGCAAGGGCTGTTAAAGTCGGGATTTCAACATTTTATCATTTCTCACTTCTCATTTCCTTCCCATTTCTCCCCAAACTCTCTCTAGAATGAAGCCAACATATTTATGGTGATTTTGGAGCATATGTGGCTCAAATCCTCGGGTATTGTGGGGGTAAACCATCATCAAGTTAAAGATTGGAAGCTATGATCAAGAGTTCACCGTATTCATCCATTTCTTCAAGGTTGTAGCTAGGGTTTATAGGTTTCCACCAAAACATAAGTGGCAAGTTCATCCCCTCCATTTCCGAACTTCTTTATGATTTATAAATGTTTCATTGATAATTTCCTAGTGTTTTATTTCTCCAATTTCGATTTGGAAGATTTTGAAAAAAGTTAGGTCAAATTAGGGTTTTGGGTCAAAATGGAGATTTTGATGTAATATGTTGGGTGAACGATTCTAAGTGGTTAGATATGATTATTTATGGTTAAAAACTTGTGAATCTAGGTTTTTAGAGGTTTTGGCTTGAAGACCCAAATTTTTCAAATGAGCTTAAGTTGGGGAAAATCTAGATTTAGCCTAAATCTAGCAAGGTAAGTTCAAGTTGCTTTGTGAAAACTATGTACATGCCAAAATGTGTATTTTGAAGTAAAAATATGTTTCACTTGGTAATTATCAATGTGTTGAGTATTTTGATAAGTTTTCATATTTGGTAAACGTGGGTTGATTTGATCTCATGAAAGACCCATATTTGGGATTTTGATAGTTTGATAAGTAAATAGCATGACTTATGCATTTTTGGTGATTTTGTACAAATGAAATCTATTTATGATTTATGCGTTTTTGGGTGTGTTTGATTTCATAAATCATTTGAAAATACATGTCTCCGTGTTATGAGATATTTTGGAAACATAATGGTATGAGCCCATTTGAAAGATCTTCTGTCTCAATCCGTGATGAGTTTTGGGTTAATCACATCTTTGAGGTATGTGTCTGTGTAAACGCCGTTTAAATACGTTTTATTATTTGGGGACTATTATTTGTTGGGCAAATGGATTTTTAGCATTTTAGCTCGGTTTTGACTTAAAAGAGTCTTGAGGACATTTGTCCGGTTTTAATAGCTCAAGTTAGAGCCCCAATTATGATTTGCATCTTAATGCATCTTGTTGTATATTAATGATACTTACATGCTCAAGTGCTTTAGTCATTTATGTGTAGTCATGTAATTTTAGACTGTGTTGCATTTGATCCATAGGCACGTAAGCCAGTCTTTATTTGATGGTCAACTGGGTGTTATGAGATTTGACTCCGAGACCCATGTTTTATGACCTGAACATTTCAAGTGTACACTAGGAGGGCTGAGTCCGGTTGTGCTATCGTGTTAAAAGGCGTTTGGGGTAATGCCTTGGAGGTAGTCCTTAAGTGTGTCGGGACTTTGGTGGTAATCATGGTAATATTCACTAAGATCAGTTGTCTTTTTGGGTGTAGCTTGAAAGGAGTCGTAGGGATACTTGGGCTTTTATGTTGTGAAGTGTCATACGATTAACGTTGTATGAGTGATATACTTTTGTGTTCCTCCACTTTCAATGGATACGGGTCTCCCCCGTTGTCAAACAATAATACCTTGGATATTATAAGGTCCACACCTTGATATTTGGATTTCATTCCATTTTATGGTTGTGTGAGTATGGGGTTTTAGTTCCATGTTTTCGGTGGCATATCATATTTATATGAATTTATTTTCCCATGATTTATGGGTTACGTTTTATGATTCATCCGTGTTTGGATGTCTTGCATAATAGAGTTTTATTACCGTTCACATTATTTGGAAGTTTGATACGTTTTCACGTTTTGAGTGAGTTTTGAGTTGTGTCACTTCATGAGGGAATGTTTCGTATTGGGGCGTTCATCTTTAAAAATGCGTGTTATTGGAAAAAAGTCGTTTTCATATTTAAAGTAAATCATTTTGAAAGATTATGATTTAAATTGCATTATTTTCTTTTAAAGATATATTTATTCATGTTGAAAACTCTTGAACTCATTTGACGTTAGCCTAACCTTTTTATTTGTCGGCATGTGCATCAGGTCCCGGTTGGGGTATGATACTAACGACACTGCGAAGAGATGAATACTAGATTTATGCACGAGGGTGAGTAGCTTGGTGAAGTCTTCCGCGGTTATCTTGGGAATAACAACTTGTATTTTGGTTAAGTAACACCCGACCTTATTTAGTCTTAGTATGTGACTTAGGTTATTGAATGTTGGTGTTAATTTTATGTTTTTAAGATTGAAGTATTTCCAAGGATGAATTGGTATAAAGGATTTTATCATTTATTTGGGTCATTTATCGAAGTTTTTGTTTAGTTGTTTTTTCCAAATTTGTGGGCGTTACAACAACCATCAAAGTTTATGTGTAATTGTATTAAATATAAATGTCACGATACATATTACAATAAGAATATTGAATTAAATTGACACTTTCGATTAATGACGATGGTTTTCAAATTTTCTTACTCCGATGTTGCTTTAACCTCAACATTGAGTTTGTTCAAATTGTCTACTATTTAAAAAAACAAAAGCTAGGCTCATCTGATTATTGTCCCATCTTAGTGCTCAAGACATCAAAAGAGAATGTAAAATTTTCCAAAAAAGTTATAAGAACTTTAATTAAGCTTGGGAAAAACAGTTTCAAAAGAGTGAGATGATTCGGATTGTTCAAAAAAATTATTGGGTAAATAGTATAGAACAAAGGACGGAAATCCATAGTAAAGATTAAACCTTGAAAATCACATGAGTAATCAACATGTTCCTCCCATGATCGGTCAAATGTATTCAAATAAGTGTCAATGTGTCATTCCAATCTTCATAGGGAGGTGCAAGTGAATGTAAGTGCCAATATCTTGAATATTTGTACAAAAAAATAGGATATAATAAACACGTTTTATACAAGATATCCAAAATATCAACAAACGAGTTTGACAAGGAAAGAGGTGTTTTTGTTTTTGTTGAGATGGGTCCCATTTTACCACCTGCAAAAATGAAAGACGTCTCCGCCAAATTCGCTCCTCCTCAGTCTCTCTCCTCCGCCGGATTATCAGAGAGAGAAAATAACTGCCACGCCGCCGTCGACGACGACCATGGATCCTATTCATACTCAAGATGAGAACAACAGCAACCAGAAGACTGTCTCCTCCGATAACCATATTTCTACCATCGTTATCATCATCGGTACTTTATATTTCTACTATTGTACATATGCGTATGTGTGAAGTAGCAGATTTAAATTACGTTTGATGATTTTGATTTTTGGTGATGGAAATTGGAGCAGCTATGCAGACGGAAGCACTTCCTCTTGTGGACACTTTTAAGCTAACGGAGGACCGAAATTCTCCGTGAGTGTTTGCTTTACTCTTTTTAAGTTTAATATTTTGTTACCTATTCATTATCGTTAGAATTAAGTTTTTTTGCCTCCTAGTTCGTTGATTATGTATGCGAAGAAAGGAAAAAAAAATGCCCAATTTTTGTTTATGATTGCTTTAATTTATCAATATGTTTAAATGTCATTACCAAATATGGAGTATTGTTAATCGTTCCAGGCAAAAACATACATTCTTGACTTTTTTAAGAGGGGTAATATATCAAATTCGATGTGAATTCTTTTTTCTTTTTGTGGAAATTTTGATTGATCTGCCCAATGTCATGTTACCACGCCTACACGGCACAAGCCATGCCATTATATATATATATATATATATATATATATATAGTGGAAGGATATTTTGCAACCCTGAAAAAGGTTGCAACCCTTGCAACCCACATCTTAACCGTTGTATTCATGATCGACGGTTATTTTATTTATATTTTTAATTAAAAATATTGGGCCCCATATCTATTGTAACCGCCGATCATGAATCCGACGGTTAAGATGTGGGTTGCAAGGTTTGCAACCTTTTTAAGGGTTGCAAATAAAACAACCCCTATATATATATATATTGGCTATTGGGTTCCGGTGAGAATTGAAGTTATAGTGAGAAGGGATTTCCCTTGGATCAATCCTAATTGAAGATCAATACTAATGTGGTGCACCGAGATGCACCGGATCAATTCCCGTGATAAGCGCAATTTCTACAAATCAAGGAATTCATCATTCCTTAGCTAAAGTGAAAGAATTGAATTCCATCCAATTTCTACCAATCAAACGCGTGGTCAAATTCCATTCCAATTCCTTCATAGTCAAATTTCTTCAATGGATTCCAATTCCATCAAATTCCATTCTGCGAACCAAACGTCCCTAAGGTCCCGTTTGGTTTGCGGGATTGGAATGGATTTGGAGGGATTTGGATTTCAAATCCATTCCAATCCTGCGTTTGGTTTGCAGGAATGGATTTCATTGACCGGATTTGAAATCCGTTGACCATTTAAAAATCCCTTACATGATGGATTTCAAAATCCGTTGCAATGAGCCTGGATTTGAAATCCAAATCTGATGGATTCTAAAGTCTGATGGATTTCAAATTCTTATCCAAACACATGAAGGGATTTCAAATCCCCCAAATCCAAATCCAAATCCCCCCAAATCCAAATCCCTCCAAATCCAAATCCTTACTTGAAATCCAATCCATTCCCGCAAACCAAACGCACCCTTAAGAGTATCAAGAATCCAGATCCCTTCTTACGCTTCTCACCTTAACTCCTATTCTCACACGATCCTTCGTCTATATATGTATGTATGTATGTATATAGGGGACAGTTCATTTGAGAACCCCAAATAATTTGAGAACCCCAAATAATTTGAGAACCAGGAACTTATGTTTATAGCGTGTAATCATCGAAAAATACACACTATATAAATTTCATCAAATTATGTATGCTGTCAATGAGCATATACTATATATTCATTAATGAATATATTCACCTGTATTTGTATTTTGTCAACAAGTATATTCAACAATATGTACACTAAAAAAATAGTTCCCCAGTTCGACAGTGTTTATCAGATTCTGGTATGGATTTATGTATAAGTTCATTATCTACACCACAATGCTAACATGGTTGGAGGACTAAAACTTAAAGAAAACAACATTTTTCTATGGTGACAAATGCTTGAGACTAATTAGGAATAAAGATAACTTTAATTGGGTACTAGTCTTGTGTGGGTGTTTACTTATTGAAAAATGAGAAACCAATATGCCAAATATTGTTGTGCCTGTGGTATGTCACATGTTTGATGCTCCTTAGAATGCAGGAACTGAATTTCTTACACACACACATATGTGTGTGTATTAATTTATTTTAACTCTAACTTTTAATTTTAATTATGCAGGTTCCCAAAAGGAACTCCTTGGGTTCGCTATTATGGTTCATACAGAGGTCTGAATGTAAATATCTTATGGCCGGGAAAGGATGCTGCTTTAGGTGAGTGTTAGGTCTTCAGTTAGTGTATGATATTAACTTTTCCTGTGACCACTATGAGGACATTTTATCTTCTATCATCAATTCTTATGCTCTTCCGAGGCTTTAAAATAGTCTGGTTTGTAACTTTGTATTATATATGTATGTTAGGACTTAGGAAGAATAATTATATTTCCATGTTAATCAATCAAAATCGTATTTACCAATCTAAAAAGAAGAGGAACCAATGTTCAAATAATTACAGTTTCTTATATTACCTTTTTTGAGGGTAGTATAGGTTAGGGGTGGAATATCCTACCCCTGATTTGGTTCCTAGGATTTTAATTTTTCTTTTTCACAGCATTTCTCGCTTAATATCAAATGTGACAAAGAACTGTCTTTGCTTATAACAACTATGATAGGTGTGTAATGGGAATTCAGAGGTTCTAACTGTACGTTCTGTTATGATTTACATAACCGAATTTCATTTTTATTCTGCATACTTGTCACTCCTTTTGGGTATGACCATGGATTTGTTATGACATATAAAGTTAACATATCTGGCTTGCAAATACATAGTGCACTTGGTTTCTTAACTATAGTTGATTATCATACAATTATCAAATGCATCATACTTTTGCTTTTGCTTTTACTGATGCTGATGCATCACATTCATGTAATTATTTGGTCAACGAAATGAACTTATTAACTCTTGATTATTATTCCTCAGGAGTCGACAGTATTGGTACTGTTTCTGCATCTCTTGTGACTTATGCCGCTATTCAAGCATTGCAGCCAGACCTTATTATAAATGCTGGCACTTCTGGTGGCTTTAAAGTATGGATTTAATTTCCGTTATTCCATAATCATTTCATTCCCAGTTTTATTTCTAAGATTATTAGCATTTTGTAGTCTGTTCAAAAGTTTTTTTCTGTTGAGGAAACCATAGTTCGTATTTATTCTTTCTAAGATGAAGGCTGTGTCGATAACAATGTTCTGGGGTGCCGATTTTCTTTTAAAAATAAGTTGGTAGAGAAACATCTGTGGTGTCGATGCAATCATGCAATTACCGCTTTTGTGGTTTAATGGTGTTTTACCATGTGCACAAAAGGTTTCATATTGATTATTTACTAACAGGCGTACCATTTATTG
Source organism: Arctium lappa (assembly GCA_023525745.1). Taxonomy (NCBI): domain Eukaryota; kingdom Viridiplantae; phylum Streptophyta; class Magnoliopsida; order Asterales; family Asteraceae; genus Arctium; species Arctium lappa. Next base: position 33,836,969 of record CM042051.1, read on the forward strand.
TCTTATTTCTTTTATGTACTTCTTATCTTTATACATGTTGCATGTCTCAATGGTTGCTTCTTTAACATGAATTTATAACCTTTAGATATTTGCAGGCAAAAGGAGCTTGTATTGGTGATGTCTATATTGCATCAGAAGTTGCTTTTCATGATAGAAGGATACCAATCCCAGTAAGCTGCACTGATCGTTTCTTGTATTTTTCATATAACCAGTTTGGGAGCCCTCCTGGCATACAATAAATCCTGAAATTTTGTTGTGAATATGTTTGTGGGAGCCCTCCTGGCATACAATAAATCCTGAAATTTTGTTGTGAATATGTTTGTGGTTTTCATATTGCTTGACCATAAGCGAGAACTCTAGAAGGCCAGAGAATGTTTTTTCAAGGACATGGGTATCATTAAGATATATTTTCAAAGTGTGCCTACAGAGTTATTCTTTAGTTTATGAATATCCCGAGGTTTGACACAGAAAGTATTGCCTGTGTTGAACACTGAGGTTAGGGGATCCATTTGAAGTGGTAGAGGCCAAAGTATTCTTGGAATTAACATAGTCTGCAAACAATCTCCTGATATATTTATTGTAGACAAATCGTTTGATTTTTGTTTCCAATTGACTTCTAGTATGCACTTAGTCACTTTCTCCTGATACTGCAGGTTTTTGATCTGTATGGAGTTGGTGTGCGGCAGGGTTTCTCAACACCAAATTTGTTGAAGGAGCTCAACCTTAAGGTATACAACACTATGACAATATTGAACACCAGTCTTTAGCAATGTCTGAGTCTATGGATTCAAGTTTTAATTTTTGTAAATTCATAGTTCATGCCTCATACAATCCCAAGGATTTCATAGATTTTTTTCGAGTAGCATCTAGATAATTTAAGAGCCTTCATTTGTTCAGTGAGATTGACAACTTAGGCCCTACATCTTAAAATGTTTATGCAGAGCTTGCTTATAGAATATGAACTAAAATTTCCAGAGTGTTTTTTTTAAATATGAACACAACATTTTGAAAACGGTAAGATGCTTCAATATGCTACCTATATAACCTGTATAATTTGGTTCCAAATGGTACGTTTTTGTTCTGTACAATTTTACTAAAGTTTGAGGTATAGGATGGCAATGAGGCCTGTTATGGTTTGTGGGGCCCACCAATGACATGTACATATATGAATATACAGAAATGTGAATGCTTAAATGGATGTTGGACATATGAGAATGGATAGGATCGGAAATGAGAATGCTAAGGAAAATTTTAGTGGGTCTGGTTGAAGAAAACCTCAGACAACACCGATTGAGATGGTTTTCTCATCTCCAACGTGGATATTTGGGTGCGAGGATGATGAAGGGAGATGTGTATCGGGAGGGTGGTATCAGGCGAGATAAGGAATGGCCAAGATTAACATGGGGGAAGTAGTACATAAAGATATGAAGGACTAGAAAATAGAAATATGGTTAAAACTAACCAAATTTCTTTATATAGAATAAAATCATGAGTTAATTTAATCACACCCTTTTTCTTCTAAAAAAGGAAAACCATAACGCTTACAATATCATGGTTGGCCATTTTGCAAATTTCTATTTATCAAACAAGGTTATCTTTGTAAATATTATTTTTTCTTTTCTAACATCCAGTTGGGAAAGAGCCGTATCTCTGTGATTCTATATTCAGTTTCTAATTATCTTTCTGCTAAATTTCAGGTTGGCAAACTTTCGACTGGAGATTCTTTGGATATGACCCCATTGGATGAAGCTTCCATAGTTGCAAATGATGCAACAGTCAAAGACATGGAGGTAAGCTTTTGCTTTATGTTCTCTTCCTATACTAGTCAATTTTGAAAATGGGGTGGTAATGGGTCAGCCAAGTGGTATCCGGGTTATCGGTAAATCTCAATCTCCTTGGAAGTCGAGGGTTCAGGAGGGCCGTGCCTGGGGGAGGGCGGGCCGGGCGTACGCCCAGGGCCCATGAGAAATAGGGGCCCAATTTTTTAGTATATATTATATAATAGTAGTAAAAAATAGTAAATAAAATAGACAAATTCTTTTAGAATTTAATAGGACCCAAAGAATTTCTTATTTAATTAGGGCCCAAACATATATTAATTAATTACATTGGAAAAGAAAATATTTTAAAAGTGAATTGGTTGCACAATTTATAGTATTGTTTATTATTTATTTAAGTCTTTTATTTGATACCACCGTCTAAAAATATTTGCCTAAAATATTTAATATGTTCACCATCATTCATCTCCCACTTGTTGTATTAGAAATCCAAAGTCTAAGGAAATCTAAAGAATTTGTATTATATTAAGAGCCCAAATATATATTAATTAATTACATTGAAAACAAAAATATGTAAAAAGTTAATTGGTTGTTCATTTTATAATATTGCATATTGTTTCTCTAAGCTTTTTTTTTCTATCTAGTATCAGAGTCTAAAACTACTTACCTAGAAAATATTTTGATATGTTATCCATCGACCATCATTCATCTCCTACTGACTCTTTTAAGTATCTCATCCGCATGAATTTTATATTTGTATTAGAATATAACAAATTTTTGTTATTAACTAAGATAACACAACCCTACCTTTTGAAATAAATTACCAACCATATGAGATATGAGACGGTTTTAACTTAATTTTTTTAACAACGAGAAAATGATCACATTATTAAACAAAGAATGGGCCTAGCGAGGGACTAGGACACCGGGATAAACAAAAATTACAAGATACCCACCCACACATCTCTCGGATTACTATACCAAGAATCACAACTTAAAACCTGCCCCCGATTTAGATCTAGAACAAAACCATTGGAAGGAACAAAGTTGGACGTTTTTAACTATAAAACAGTGATGAACAACATATAACCTAAGATGATATGGAAACCCAACTGATTGATATTGATTTACATAAATTATTACTCCGAATAGTAACGATTTTGACCCAAAATTATGTCATTTTATATATTAAATGTACATCATAAGGATGTTTTTGACGGTGAAACAAATTAACGATGCTATGTAATTAAAATTGACATGGCAGAAAATATTAATTCAGAAGTAATTATTGATTGATTTTGCGCCTAAGCATACTCGAAAAAATGATTTTATATGAATTATTAATATTTCTTGAATTGAATTTTATTTCTTACGATAAAAACAATATATCTAAGATTTTTTTTCATAATTATCGAGGGCCCTTTTTCTACATCTCGCCCAGGGCCTATAAAATGTCAGGAACGGGTCTGGGCCTCACCAAACGTGAGGAGTGTGTGTGAGTTCTTCTGTATATAAATATTATATCTTTTAAAAAAAAAAAAAAACTTAGTTGCTGCTAACAGGAGCCAAATTTTTTTGAAGCTAACTATCCTTGAAGCAACAAGAATCAACATGAAAGATGCAGCAGTTTTCATTTTGCTATCTCCTGTGAAAATTGCAACATTTTTTTTCTTGGAAACTTTCAGTTTACAGTAGCCTATTTTGCTGTGTTCAAATGAAAAAAATAAAGACATCAATCATTCCCTTAATTTTTTTTCATCTGCGTTTCGGTTGTGTGAAACTTTGCAATTTTAACCAGTCAGAGGCACTATGAGTTCACCATATGATTTGTTTCTGTTTACATCTTGATATTTAAATGAACAAACGTATCGTTGTTGCAACGTTTGACTATGGAACCTTAGGGAGGGCATAAACTGACCTAATCATTCGATTTACATCATCTTGTAAGGCATACATACTTTTGAAATGTTAGTACTTGATAAAACAAATATTTGGTGTTCAGGGAGCTGCTGTCGCGTATGTAGCAGATCTCTTGAAAGTCCCTGCAATATTTGTGAAAGCCGTCACTGATATCGTTGACGGAGATAAACCAACTTCGGAGGAATTTTTGCAAAATTTGACAGCAGTGACAGTTGCACTTGACGAAACAGTTGCTCGAGTGGTTGATTACATCGTTGGAAAATCCGTCTCCGAACTTTAAACCGTCTTTACCATCCAGTTTTGATGGAGGTAACAGCAATTTTTTGCAATACCTTTAATGAAATGTGATTGATTTGTGTATGGAACAAATGATATGTCTATGACATGTGCCTTATGGCCCTTGTGTATGTTCGAGCTCATTATTAGCGTGTGTGCTCATTGATGGTCAAACCCGTATAAGAATTGTATTGAATGATGCATTGTACAAATCCAAAACATGAAAAAGTGGCAACATTTTTATAAGTTTTGCTGTTCTTGCAATGCTTTAGGTGTGCTTTTTGATCATCTTGGTAGCTTCTCTATCTTTTGAGGGTGGGATTGAACAAACCTTCTTAAAATGATATGTATGCTTATATTTGCATATCGAACGCCCTTCAAATGGAACAAAGTTCTCTCATTATGCACAATTGGTTCAGTCTAATTGGAGTTTATGAGCTTAAAATCTCGTAGTTGTGGGTTGTTGGGTGAATAATCAAGTACACAGGATAATATAGAGGTTGAGTTCGGATATCATACTTATTATGCCAGGTGATAAAAGTCCGCATGAGTTACTGATTAGCTTGTGTGTAAACATAGAACTATTAGATCTTTCTTCTGTGCATGCATACACACATAGGAGACCCCATACGGTTCTGTATCTGTAACGGATAACGTACAAAGCTTTGGAATATTCTTATCGGGCACTAGAACGAAACCACGATCATGCAAATTCATCCGGATCAAGGACTTTTTGCTATTTTAGTTATTAGAGTTACTTCTCGAAAACAATAGTTCTACTTTTTGAGGTAGAGGCCAGGTCTGCCTACATTCCACCTTCCAGTGGATATACTGGGCTCGTTTAGTTTGGTTACTTCTCCAACTGCTCTACTCTTTGGGTAGCGGACAGATTTGCGTACATCCCATCCCCAAACACTACCTTCTGGTGGGATATACTGTGCTCGTTTGGTGTGGTTACTTCTCCGAATCACCAAAGAGCGAAAACCATCACCAGCTAGAGTTCACACCAAAAACACTCCACACAAACCTAAACCCTAATTACAAGTCACCAGCCTTATACTTACTCCTTTAGTGCATGACCTCATGACTTTCTTGCTCTTCAACTAACCCTCCGTAACTCCTAAGCAAGAAAACCATAACGCCCCTTCTTTGCTCTCCCTTTGAGCATTTTGACTCGAGATTTTCGGGCAATAAACAATGTAACTAATATGTCTATATAAACCTACCTCTATGAACTTTATATCTCACCCTCTTTCTTAAGGAAAGTCACAGGTTTATTCGTCTGAAAGAATGATTCAAGAAGAAATGATAACAAAGGCCGATGGTGGGAAAGCTAACATCTTGGCTCTTGGCAAAGCATTCCCTCACCAGCTTGTAATGCAGGATCTGCTTGTTGATGGGTATTTTAGAGACACTAATTGTGATGATCCTGAACTCAGACGGAAGCTCACTCGACTCTGTAAACATCCATCATTTCAGCTTCTCATTTATTATTGTTTTTTTTGGGTTTCTAAAACAAGTAGATATACACCCGAGGACTAGGGTTAGTCCTTTTGGCCGATGGGTGCTTCAGCCAACTAGCCAAGTGGCATGGTTAACCTTCCTAGTCCTAACCGGTCCTGGCATAATTGGTCTTTTGTGTCGACTTGGTCATATTGGTCTTCAGCTGGAAATATTCTGTCGTAATCGATCCTAGGATAATTGATCTTTTATGTGAACGGTCCCTCACCACTTTGTCGATCCCGTAAATCTTAGTCCGAATCTGAATTGGTGCTTCTGTTCTTTTGCTTCTTTTTAAGATTCATTTGGATATTATGGTGCGTTTGGTATACAGGACAAGCCAGAACACAAAGTTTTTGCCCCATGTTTTGGCTCAACACTAAACTGAGACAAATAGGGGCCGAGTAGTACACAAATGCATTTTCTTTGTCTCGCCAAAATAGGAGGAATAAAAATCAGGAGATGGGACAAGATTAGTAAATTACTAAACTACCCATATCAAATGAAACCCTTAAAACCATCCACCATTCTTTCACCGGCCTACCTCACTCTCACCGATCCAGTCATATCCACCTACCAAGCGCACCCTTAAAGAACACGTTTAAGGAACACAGTTGCGTATTTTACTAAAAAAAATTTAGAGCTTATAATCAAAACATGTAAATGTTACAATAACAGCTACCTAACTCCAACCCTGAACCATCCCAATCCTAACCGGGCTTCACTTGACCCATGTAGCGGTCTAGGTCTGGTCGGTCTTTGACCGGTCGGTTTCTTGAAGAAATACTGTTTCTGATTTGGTCTTTTTTTCACAGGCAAGACTACAACTGTGAGGACAAGGTATGTGGTTATGTCACAGGAGATACTGGAGAAGTACCCTGAACTAGCACTTGAAGGCCTGCCAACAGTCAAACAAAGACTTGACATTTGCAACAAAGCTGTCACACAAATGGCAATTGAAGCCTCACAAGCCTGCATCAAAAACTGGGGCCGGCCCGTTTCCGATATCACCCACTTGGTCTATGTTTCCTCTAGCGAAGCCCGACTCCCAGGTGGCGATCTTTACTTAGCCAAAGGGATCGGGCTAAGCCCGGACACGAACCGGGTCATGCTCTACTTTGCAGGCTGCTCCGGAGGCGTGGCCGGGCTCCGTGTCGCCAAAGATATAGCCGAAAACAATCCCGGAAGCCGAGTCTTGTTAGCAACTTCAGAAACCACTATTATCGGCTACAAACCACCGAGTGTCAACCGGCCTTACGATCTAGTCGGGGTTGCGCTTTTCGGAGACGGTGCTGGGGCGATGATAATCGGGTCGGGCCCGGTTTTGGGCCTTGAAAGCCCATTATTTGAGTTGCATACTGCCATACAAAACTTCTTGCCTGATACTGAAAAGGTGATTGATGGGAGGCTGACTGAAGAAGGGATTAGTTTCATATTAGCAAGAGAGCTTCCTGAAATCATAGAGGAAAATGTGAAGGGGTTTTGTGACAAGTTATTGGGCCAATTGGGCTGTGATGATATGGGCTATAATGATTTCTTTTGGGCCGTGCATCCTGGTGGGCCTGCCATATTGAATAAGTTAGAGAAAAAACTTGATTTATGGCCAGAAAAGTTGAGTGCAAGTAGAAGGGCATTGGCTGATTATGGGAATGCAAGTAGTAACACAATTGTGTATGTGTTGGAGTATTTGATAGAAGAGAGTTTGAAGAAGAAAAAAGAAGGGAAAAAGGGTGGGCCTGATTTGGGCCTTATTTTGGCGTTCGGGCCCGGGGTTACGTTCGAAGGGATTCTTACGAGGAACTTAACCGTGTAATAAAATCGACATCAATCTTTGTTTTTGGATTTGATTTTAATAATCGGTATAACGTATCGTCCAGAAGTTGAATGATATTTGTTTGATATGTTTATGGATAGTATTTACTATTTGTGAATCTTTTTCTTTATTATCTGTTTTCTAAGAAACAACAATCGGTTTTTGAAATGAACTTGTTAATTTTAATAAATAGTTGCTTAGGAAGCATGAAATAGTTTTTACCATGATACAACATTTCATGCATCTATCAATGACCATTAGTGCAACATTCAACTTTTTTATGTAGTAACAAAAATTTAAAATTTTATATTTTGTATCCATTTTGATTGGTAAGATGTTGATTATGTAAACATTTGATGAATAAAATGCCAATTTGTCAAAATAATGATTGAAAAAACCTTAGGGCGCGTTTGGTTTGCGGGATTGGAATGGATTGTATTGGATTTCAAGTAGGGGTGTAAATGATGCGAGTCGAGCTCGAGTATCATTATACTCGACTCAACTCATTAGTATATCAAGTCGAGCTTATTCGAGTCGAGTGTTGACCGAGTCGATCTCGAGAAGCTCGCGAGTTGTCTCGTCTCATTTACACCCCTACATAGGTTCAAGTCATTTAACAAAGGCAAAAGATGTAAAACAAATAAGGAGAAAGATCTATATACAGTGGAGTTCAAAGCATTGAGTTCTATATCCTGCCAATGTTGGATGAATTAGACACATCATCAAGAGTTTACTCATGTCTACACCATCATTTTCCAAAAAAAAAAATCAAAAAACTTGAGTTTTTTTTTATTATTATTATTAATTAAATTAAAATAATATTACCAATTATTATTATTATTATTTTGCTTATCGAGTATCTCACGAGCTTATCGAGTCGAGTATCAGGTTGCTCGACTCAACTCGTTAGTATATCGAGTCGAGCTCGAGTTCAAGTCGAGTCTATTCGAGTCGAGTGTTAACCGAGTCGATTTCGAGTAACTCGCGAGTTGTCTCGTCTCATTTACACACCTAATTTCAAGTAAGGATTTGGATTTGGGGGGATTTGAAATCTCTTCATGTGTTTGGTTTGTAGGATTTGGAATGGATTTAAAAACCATTCCTTTATAAATCTTGTTTGGTTTATAGGATTTGGATTGATTTTTTTTTTGAAGTTATTAAAAATATTCTTAATGAAATGATGCCTTAATGAATTAATAAAATATTTAATAGAAACGGTGCATTAATGAAATTGCATTAAACAGATAATATTTAATAGAAACCATGGATTTCATTAAAAAAAATTGGAGGTGTCTAAGAAAAAAAGATAATATTTTATTAATTTATTAAATATTCTTCGACTAGGTTCAAGGTGGTTATTATTAGTAGTGGTAGTGGTAGTATGTTAAAAACATTTGATTTCTAATAATCAGTTAAATAAAAGTTAATTTAATTATTTATATATTTTTTAATGATTTTTTTATAAATAATCAATTTCATTCCAAATCCTATAAACCAAACACATCAAATATTCCAAATCCAAGTCCCTCCAATTTGAAATCATTCCAATAAATCCAAATCTTTCAAAATCATTCCATCAAACGAAACTCCCCCTTAGAACCCATCTGGTTTGCAAAATTGGATTTAACTAGTATGGGAACCGTGCATTGCGCGTTAGTGTGAGTAATTTAAATTATATGTAAAAAATAAATGTTAGTGGTTAAATAAAATAATCAACGAATCATATTTAAATTATATGTAAAAAATAATATATGAAGTTCTGCCAATCCCACTTGAGTAGGAATTGAAGGCTTATGATTATGGTATTTATATAGCTCTTTGGAACATCATGAAGCATAGAGTTTTATCTATAGACATGAATAGCTCCATCACAAAGAAACTTTCAACCGAGATTCCAGTTATAGGCAAACATATCTCCATATGTGAAAATAGTTGATTTTTTCTAAAAACGAAGATCTCGATTTTCTACCTCTCAATTGAAGGCTTTTAGAAGACGGCTTCTCAATTTTGACATGTTCTTTGTAAAAAAGAATGCATAAGTAAAAACCTAGAAAAAGTTGAAGATAGAAGTTAAAATCAACCATGTAAAACCATCTATGTTGAACCAGATTAGGCCCCATAACAGCTAATGTAAAACCAACCATGTAAATTTATGGCATGAAACAAAATCATAAATAATTCATTCCAGTTTATTACATATTTATTACATATTAACTTCCGGTTAACATCTAAGGGTTAACAATTTTATTGCAGAAATATCAAGTCTATTCCATATTTTTTAAGACATAAAATCAACATATACGTTTTACCTAGGGATAAAAGATTCAGGATTATGTTTTTCGTAGAGATATTTGGAACACCATGGAGCCTGGAGTTTTGAATCGTTCTATCGCAAAGAAACTCTAAACATCGTCGGCCCAACTGAGATCCCGACTTTAGATTCTGAATAAGAGATTTAAATTCAGACAACTCATCATCGTGGACCAACAATAAGTTCTCTAATCCCATTTGCCTCATCTAGTTGTAAAGTTAGTCCTTTGCCTCTTCATCAGTTTTAAGATGGTGTACAAATAATTTCTCGATGATGCTTTTAAAAGTGGTCGTTCTAAAAATAGTAACATAAAAGTTGTTGCCCAAATATACATGTACAAATATAAACATAAGCAGGCTCAACTTCCCAATAAAATGCATGCTTCCCATCTATATAACAATATATCGTAATATTTACATATGAAAGTTACATATTATCATTATGTTTAGTCCCTGCCTAGGATTGGATTTGAATCCAATCTCGACACATAACCAAATTCAATCAACAAATTTGATATCAAACCCAAATTCACTGGATATGTGTTTCAACTGTGAACAACAGCCTTGGCAAGAAAACATGATTTATAGCAGACGAAAACAAAAGATATATAGATCCATATCCATATTAATAATTATAAATAAAAATTGACTCTATTTTCAAGCACATCTACAAACTTCAATAGAGCCATAAATTATTCAACAACAAATACATAAACAAATTTCATAAAGAATACATGCATACCTATAATTAAAGTTGATATATTAGGTCCATCAAGACTTCAATATCCATTGATATAATTAAGAAAATAACATTCACCCTAACTAACTCCCATGCCTATTATCTACTTGTGAACCACTAATGCCAACAAATAAAACAAAATTACAGTAAAGCACTTGATGGTAACCAATCAAGTGCAAAGCTTATTGATCAAGCTTCACGTAAACAGCGATTGGCTCTATTTACGTGAACAAAATATCATATAAACTTATTGATAAACCTTCGAAACATTTATAAGCATTAAAATCTTACCTTATAAAAGAACCACTTAAGTATACACTTCTTCCCCCATAAGACCACATGAACCTTGCTATTATAAGAATTATGTTGGCGCAACCGCTTTCCAGGCCATAATCCACTCCTAAAGCAGGCATTATTTTTTCTACATCTATTCAAATTAAGCTAACTTTTCAATTCTTGCTCCTGGAACAGAATAAACATGAAAAGGTTGAAAAAAGAAAACAGATTAAGCAACTTTCCTAGGACATGCTGTAAATTACAAAACTTAATTAGATCAGTACCAAAACTCCATTAGAGCTCTGATTGGGTTTCTTCTAAAAGCTGATGTTTGATGTCAAAAACGTGAAAACAACCTCATGTTTAGAAGAAATTCAAGACCAATATAAATATAGAAGAAAATAAAAAGAGCATTGATGTGAAAAACTGAAATAACACCATCCAGGGAAGTAATTTCTCCAAGAAACTTGTTGTTTGGATCATGTTTGCTTAATAGTTTCATATAAAAATATATTAAATCGGTCAACAAATTGAGAAAAAAACACTCACGTGGTTCCTATATATGTTGATGGGGTAAAACCCAGAAGCCTTATGTTTCTGCCATCTACTCTTTCGGTCTCGACATTATCCTTCATGGTTGAATAAATACACACAACTTCTATTAAAAGCTTGGTCTCCATTTTTATCCAATGATGGTTGCTGTAAATACCTGATTCATATGTCAGAGACAGAGAGATGGATACCAGCAATCTACAGGCGAAGTCGGGGGCTAGAGAATGGAGGCAGCCGGTGGTCGTCGTGAGCAGGGAGAAGATAGAACGTGATGAGGAGACTGAGGAGAAGTGAAAAGGCAACAGGCTGTTATGAAGGAGGAGAAGAAGATAGAACGGTAAAATAAGGAATTAAAGAGAAATTTGAAGGAGAAAATAGAAAAAACGGTTCTCTTAGGCCACGTCAATGGACGTGGTTTCTCTTTTAATAGATATATATAGATGGATAGATTTGGAGGGATTTGGAATTATATTCCATTCTAATCCCATGTTTGGTTTAAAGGATTTGTTGGACGCGAAATCCATTGAAATCCCACAAACATAAGATTTTGCAATCCCACAAGATTGGTTGATATTTACTGAATTTCGTAAGATTTTTATGTATCAATATTTTAAAATATGTTAAAAACATTTGTTATGTAGGAATCAATTAATAAATAGATAATTTAACTATTTTATAATTATTTATAATTTCTTTTTGTAAATTATTTATAAAAAATGAAATTCAGTTCCATTTCAAATCCGACAAACCAAACACATCAAAAATTCCAAATCCAAAACCCTCCAATTTCAAATCCAAATCTCTCAAAAACCATTCCGTCAAACAAAAACGTTCCCTTAGCGTTAGATCAACCAATTACCAGTCAAATGTATATCGATTAACAACGTGATTCTATATCACACTGATCAAAACAGATTACATAATAGAAAATATTGGTTTATTAAGAAAAAGAATTTCTTTATTGCACTAAATAAAAACTAAATGGACGTTTACTTAAAACACTAACCGCCTCTTGTCAGGTAATTAAAAACCTCTTACCACACATGGCCAGTAAAAGATGACAGTTTTTACCGACAATTTTATCCCGTTAGCGCTTATCGGGTAGAAGACATTTATACTATATTATTTTAATGACCAAGAATCTTATCCAATAAGGTAAATGAAGGTTGTGACTCTTACCCGATAAGCGCTAACCCAATTTAGGTTGGTAAATGGCCTCTAAAGTGAGCAACATTTGGTGCATTAACGCAATCAAAGAAAATCTTGAAATCCACTTAAAGAAAGGGGGTTATAATTTAGACCACAACCATGTTGCCAAATTTACAACCATCCACCCATTTGCGAAAAAACCCCAATCACATGCGGCAAGGTTAATGAACTAAAACTTGGACATGTATAAATGGAAATGAAAATCGAAGACCACATCCTGAAGAGTTAGATCCACGATACAATTTTTCGCTTAAACAACTCCAGAAGGTAGGCGTAAAACAAGTTGCCCTCCAAAAACACTGAGAGAATAACAAACACAAACGTTATCACACGATAAAATGTCTATATGGTACTTGTATTATCGGATAAAATACTATTCGGTCATTGCATCTTACATTATGAAGGAAAAAGAAAGAGAATTGCACTACCCTCCAGAGAGCGCCCCCACTGTACTGGTCCCACAACCATCCTGGGGGAGGTAAATTATGGTGTTCCAAGACAGAGTGGGCAGAGTCGAATTTGAAAAAGAGAACTTCCCGTAGAAACTCCACCTTTCTACTGAGGCTAATGTATCTTATGTTTTGATCATTTTTGTGCATCTTATGTTGATATAGTCTTTTCTTTTGAAGCATATAATATTTATATACAACAAATAAACCCATTCTCACCTTCCTTGGAGGCCAAAAGGCCCCGACACCACTAGGCCAAATTGTACTAGAACATATTCTATTATGTGCAACATTAGATGTTTACCCGGAATGTCCAGGGTCTTGGGAGGGTAAGATGTACATATATTTGACCTTTACTCCAAAGAGTAGAGCAGGTTGTTTCCGTGAACCTTTGTAATCCTTTTTCTTTCTTTTTCGAATTTAGAAAACCAAAAAAAGCAAGTGCCAAGTTAAGTCCATGATGGGAAGCAAAAGTTTATAGCTCATCTAACCTTTTCACATAGTAGTAACAGAAGTCTGCTAATATGAAAGTCTGAACGATTTCTGAGATTAGAACCATGGACGGCCATAACCCGTAACCTAGGGCAGTAAGTAGATGGCCGCGGCTATCCAAAACCTGTCGAATGGAAAGCAGAATAAGCAATTAATGTACTAAATCTTGCTTGTTTCTAGAAACCTGAAAGCAAATGAAAAATAACATGAATATCAATTGAGAACAAATAGTCTGATAAAACATGCAACATTCCCATTTTAGCGACTTTATAAATTATTGTTTTCAGATAAGAGGTGGGCATCCCTGCAGACTGAGTAGGAGGCATGGGATTATGATTTCGGGTACCACCCACCGGCCCTCTGGACACGCGATTCACTTCCAACCATGATGGCTATGGACCGGTACGGTGGGGGAACTATTGAAGGGTGTCTATGACATTTGACTAACAGTCGAACATTTCTTGTAAATCATGTATCCGTTAGTATGATATTTGCTAGTAGGAAAGAATATCCTGACATGTATATCAGAAAAGCAAGTTTATCGAAAACCTAGATAGATATTTAAATGCTTAAAAATATTGAGTATCTGATCTCCGAGTCAAACCTGAAGAACCCAATGAGCACAACTCAAGAACCTGGCAACACCGAGAGCGAATACATAATGAGCTGTGAATGGTTCAACAATCTGCCAAACAGAGTTAGACCCAAGTAAGCGAAAGAAAAATGAAGAGCAAAATGTCGGTGAAATTGAGTCATAAACTCGATTAAATAACACCATAAACCTTTGTGTTCTGCATGACCCTAAGTTGAGGTAGAACAGAAACAGCTTCAAGATAAACGCAGAATGCCCAAAATATCCTGTTCATAATGTGATGTGATGTTGATGGATGAACTAACAAAGCTAATACCGCACAAGGAACAGCCTACAAAAAGAGTTGACATAAAGGTAAGATTTTTCTGAATTATAGTACTAAAATTTCAACATTTTTATTTGTAGAAAGTTTTTCTTTTATTATTTCAATCCACTATTTATACATAGTAGGCTACCTATTTATCCACAAAATTCTCTAATTTTCTCGTAGTTGGAGATACTTTAGGCATTTTCCAAATACTCGTAATTTTTTCTAAAAAATTATGTGGGTAGTCAAATATAGCAATTTTCATAGGATGGAGCTAAATGAATGTAGTGAAGAGGTAAAAAATTCTGAAGCATATTGGAACAAAGGGGGTAGTAGTGTATAATTTCATAGTGCAAACTGCAAGAAGAAAACGAATATAAGTCAGCAGCAAATAAAATAACAGACTGAAAAAGTAAAGAAAGTTGGTCGGTTTATAAATGCATCCTGCAGCAAATGGAGTAATAATAGAAACAAGTTTGACATGTAACCCTTTTCAAAACATGTAATTCAAGGAAAAACATTTTTTTGTCAAGTATCCAAAGTACCCTCAACAAAGACAAAATAAAGAAATCTTGTAGACCTTAACTACTGACAAACTATTAAATTTATTTCCAGCGGAAATGGGCAAATGGGTAATTTGCACATGAAAACTTTCGGGGAAGGGAAATTCATCAAAACAAAACATGAGCTGATTTTTGTAAAAAAAAAATAAACGAATCTTATGAACCCAAATTAGTGGCATTAATTTATTTATAATGACAACAATGAGCAAATAGGTATCTTTACATGGTAACTTTCCAAGAAAAGAAATGTTGCAACTTTCAAGGGACATCCAAGAGAACAAAAGGATGCACTTTTCATGGAACAGAGGAACTACTATGCATTAAGCTCAGATTTCAAAAGGGATAGCATGCGCTCATTGCTGCAAATTATGTTTTAATATTAATGATAAGGTAACTTCAAAAGTTCAAATTCATGCAAATGTGAGGATGCACAAGGCTTACCACATAGTACATTGCAAAGTTGTCTTTGTCCTCCATGTAGCTTGACTTCAGTCTGAAACGAATCATAAAGATAACCCACAATGTTGCAGCTAATGTAGATAAATCAAGCAGGGTGTGTATATCATATTCCATGACGACACTACAATACAGTCTAACAGCCAAAAACATAGCCGTCAGTTCTTGCGATTTGAGTGATATACCTGCAATGATGGGTAACACAATACACTAAACGAGATCAACATTTTTTAGACTGTACTGCCGTAAGGAAAAAAGCAAAGCCAAAAACAATATAATACTACTATTGTCCGAATTACATTCACAAAAAATGTTGCATGTAAACATCACATCTTCATATCTCCTTGCACCAAATGGATTCATAAAATGAAAATGTTAAATGGCCAAAACAAATACTTCCTCTTTTCCAAAATAAGTACAAATTTTGACTTGACATGTATTAGTCAGGGTAGGCTTAACCCAACAAAATCAATAATATTACTTTAGTCAAAGTGAATTACGATATGACCATAATCATCTTTATAAACATACGTCCTAGTTCCTATCATGCTCCATTTCATCAAATAGTTTAAAAGAGAAGACATGGATCCTGAGGGCATTGAGCAAGTTCACTAGGGTACAAGTTATTGAAAGCACAAACCACAAATATCCCTAACAGATAGCGTCTAGTGTATTGTACTAGCATGATACAAATGGGATATGTGTCCAACACCATGGAGAAGTATTGGGGGGCTTTCAGTTTGACATGACCTGCCTTTTAGACTAGGCCTCGGTACTTTTTTGACACCCTGATGGATTCCTTCACCTTTTTCTGAGGCATAGAGACTAAAAAAGGTTATATGAGTTGAAAGAGAGGAAGAAGAGAAGCGAGAGGGGGGGGGGGGGGGGGAGATACTAATTGTCCACACCTTTGTCTTTGATCATCAATTCTCTTTCATCTTTGTTCAAACACGAATTAGAAAAACGTAGAGAGATAGGGAAAAAGAGTGTAATTCTCTTGCATCTGCTTCAATTGTATTTGGCAATTTTAGTACATCGTTATACATGTCTTCACAAGAGAAATTGCATATAAACTCTTCAGTTATCTTCTAAAGGATTATAAAGTACACCCTCATGTTATACACATGTAATTTTACTGAAATTTCTAAAAATACGTTTGAAATAGATATCTTTATGTTTATAGTTTAAATGTTTCTATAATGATGATCTTAATACCAAAAATGAAATTCTTATCGTAACAATAAAAATATGATGATCTCCATGTGCAAGTGGGCTCAAAATTTGATATTCATTAGAAGTGTCATATCGTGTCATAATGTTGTCGACTTGTGGGTTGGTACTGCCTGGTTAAAACTTTGATTCCTGGTTAAAACTTTGATAAAGTATAAGCTTTCCCAACAAAAGGTAGTCAAAGCTTTCAAAAGTTTATCACGTGCATCGATGTTGAACCTTGCCTCCCAATAGCAGACGGAAAATTCCCTCGCTTTAGCAAATTCTCCTTGTATAAGAAGTAGGCATAATCCCTTCACCTAGAGTCACAACTAGTCATAAACACGATGGGTCAACTTTGAACTTCACTTTTCCCTCAACCCACTAGATAACAGCATCACAATTCACAAAGATATATTACCATCCTACAGCTAATTTATTCCTTTCATCGAAGCATGGTCTTAGAAGATCTGATACCATTTGATGAAGTATCTTGGTGGTTTATTGTTGGCTAAACCCTGATAACTTGCCTCAAAAAAAGTTATGCCTGTGTTCTATTTGCAAGTGTAAAAAAAACTAATTTATTCGTTTCATCGAAGCATGGTCTTAAAGATACATTTTTCCTACAAATTATGGCAAAATGTTGGAACCAAACAATATATTTTTCTACTGACTAGATCTCAAACAAGTACTACCAAAAAGGCACAAGGCATATTTACCATCCTTTGATCCATGAAAGTCTACTCAACCACATAAAAGCACAAAATAGGTTGCAATCAATCAATCAATCAAAACCAAGTAGAAAATTAAGAATTGGACAGGCTACCTCAAACCTGTTTGGCACTATGAACAAACTAACAAGATCATAATATCCTTAACCCAATTGTTGAATTTCTTAAATGAGTGTAGGCGAGACTTGATCTAGTGATGATCGCCAACAGACTAATTTCACCACTTGCAGTAACATTTGCAACACCCATCTAATGAAATTTACACACGATGAAGACTAGCAAATAGAAAATTGCTTAGAGGCATCTATGATAGTACTACCTAGATTTTATAGTAACAACCCAAAAGCTACATCGTAAGTAAACAAAGAAAAAAATGATATTAACATTTAACACTACTACAAACTTAAGCCAAACCAAACAAACCCAATAAATCCCACTTGAAAGTAGGGTCTGGAAGGGGTAAGATGTATGCAGAGTCGCAGACCTTACCTCAACCACTAGGACCGAGAGATTGTTCAGTGAAAACCCTCGGCTTGGGCATGATGCAAGGTGTGTGCAAACAGGCAATAAGATAGATAATATAACAGGTAATCAAGAAAACAATAGTGTCTGCACGATTCAGTGGTGTACTAAAACTTCATAGATATAAATTCAAAAAGGGGCAAGTAAAGTCACTCCTATGTGACCATACGGCAGTTATCATACCCAAAGATCAGTAAAGCGCATGCTTAGGGTAGGGCCTCACCTTGGCTGAGGAGAGGCACATTTAATGAAGCACGAAGGAGTGAGGTAAGTTGAGGGCTTCTTTATGTGAGTCGCATCAATCAATATAATATAGCTTTTTAGGGCACGTTTATTGAAAAAGATGTACCAAATTCTTAATTCTTATATGAATCATGATTTCGTAATAATTGTATTATATATAAATGAAGGCTTATGCATAAACTTATTTGTCTAATTAATGTCCACCTAGATGATTAAGTACCAGAAGATCAATTGACCACCTAACTCCACTTCACGCTTTTTAGAACACTGGTCACTGTATGAGAAAGTTTATATGCATAGAAGAAGAAAACTTCTAATAATAGTCTGACCCACTACTAATTCCATAATCCATACCAAAAGACAGGAGTACATAATATCTAGATGTCCAGTGCACTCACATCATCAATATCTAGAATAACCCAAACCAATCACACCAACACAAATTATTTTAAATCTATGGAGAATGTTTATACATAGCTAATCCAAGACACCTCTATAAACCCTAGACCGAAAAAACTACTTTGACTCATAATCTAATAGAATAAGTCTTTAATTTTAAATTCTTTGCATGATAAGATAATAGGCCAGCTAAAGAAGCTAACTTCTTTATAACAAAAGAGAAGATACCTAACTGATTCAAAAACCAAAAAATCGGGAAATATGTATTCCCTCCATTATGAAGGGAGAGAGGCGCTCATGTACATATTGTTAATAGAAGTTAACATCCATGATTTCGCTATATGTAGTATCTGTCATAAATTCTAATGTATCTATGGGATTTTCTTTTCGAATCAATAATGGTTCATATCACATCCGAAATTGATAATTAGTTTGTTTTACCTCAAATCCTCAATAATTAAATTATACCTCATATTTGCTTCCCTTTTTGGAAAGGGAGTGTGTAGAAAGTAACTTCCAATCCAACTTAACAAATAAGGGCAAAGACAAATTCTTTTACAAGATAACCCCCCACCCCAAACAAAATTTAAAAATAAAAATAAAAACCAATCAGGAACAACCTGATAACCAAATCTCGAGTAACTAAAAATTTGCAAATGCAACATTGATATGGATCTTGTTGCAAACTTAAAACCAAAGGCGCTCAATTTGTAGTACCAGTTACAAGGTTCTATGTACATGTCAAATTATCCTCCAGAAGTTCTTGGAATCCACTTCAACTTTGAATACAAAAAATATGGTTCAAGTTAAAAAACTAAAGTATATCCTTTTAGAAATCCGAGATCATAGAATCAATATCACCAGGTTAATAAAATAACAAAAAGAGGATGAAGTAATTCCGTTCAAGAACTCTAGAACTTCCTATTAGAAAACAAAAACTTATGAACTTTCCTAATTTCAGATATGCACAACTAACAGAAGATAAAATTACACTGAATTACACTAAACAAATAGATGATGTGTAGATCAATTTGATAAATTACTAACCAGCACAAGTTTTTTCCTTAGAGAGCTTATATATAAGGACGGCGATTCCAATGGAGTGAACAGCTTCGGCAGCAATAAATAGATTATCATGATCGTGCACAATCGCACGTAGCAATACCAAGGCCGCCATGCCGGCGACTACAGCCAGAAAAGCTTTCACCTTTGGCGGTTGCCGCCGTATCCATGACGATATCACGTGGATCGTCTTCTTCGGTGGCCTCATGTTCCTTTTGCGAATCTGCCTTTGTTTTGCCCCTGTGTATTTTCTACAACGAGGTGGAAGTGGTGCCGGATGCAGTAACGGCGGCGGTGGCTAGGGTTTGACTACGGCGGAGATTCGGTGGCGAGGAGGAGGGGAATTTTGGGGGAAACTTTTTGTTGAAATATCGGTTTATTTTCCAACTCCGACGAGTGTTTTGATGTATAAAGAAAATATTATATACGTACTAACAAAATAATATTTTAATATAATGTTTTATTAAAAAATTCAAGATTAGAGTAAATTATGGATTTGGTCTTTGAGTTTTGTCATTTGTACAGAGATGGTCCTTTATCTTCACTTATTATAAAATAACCCTTCATCTATGCAATTTGTATTGGATTTGGTCCCTCACCCTGATGTTCGTCCACCATTTCTGTTTAAGTAAGAGGGAACTTAACAACTTTTATTTACTTTAACCTGTTTTGTCAAACTTTTATATAACAAGAAAGTATAATTATACGATAATGTTTTACCTATAAATCAGGGGGCAAACACTTCACCAACGTCTTTGTCCACCCTTTTTCTAGCACCGCCTCAATTCCTATGGCACCTCAACTTCATCGTTGGCATCACGCCCCACACCCACCTCAATCTCCATGGCCCTAACTTCGTTCACCATGTTGCTCGATCCCTAAACCAGACTTCACTATAACACCCCTCCTCCTCGATTTTAGATCTAATTCATCTTACATGTCTCATATTTTGATTTCAGTTTCTGACCTCCATCTTGATTTTTGGTTTCTCATATTTGGTTTGTCTTAACCTCCATCTCAATTTCAAATGTCAGATGTAGTTCGTCTTAACCTCCATATTGATTTTTGGATAAGAGGTTGGTCAGCTGAGGTGTACATCGGGGAAGAGGATGACGATAGAGCTATAAAATGAGTAGGGTTAAGCAACAGTGACCAGTGATGTTCAACGGGGGAAAGGGTGACGATGGAGTTGTAAACAGAGAGGGGTTCGACAACGATAACTTCACCGTTGAAGAAGTCGTTAATGGGAGGGATGAAAAAGATTTAATGATACATAAAAAATACATGTGGCTCAATCTAATTGGTCTAGGAAATGACAATGATTTTTTTGAAGTAAAAAAAAGACTAAGGTGCCGTTTGTTTTTTAAGAGGTCTAAAGTCTGAAGTCTTATTTTAGTTATTATTAATAAGAGATGGTATGTAAAAATGTTTGAATGATTCAAACTTAAGAGTCATTAAGAGGTTTAAAAAAAAAAAAACAACCCCTAAATGATAAATCAAAGAAACAAAAAAGACAAATTTTACTTTTAATATGGTTTTGTTTTGGCCCATGTTATATAAAAGTTTGACAAAAACAATTTTTTTTTGTTAAATTATTATTTCACCCTTTTACTTAACGGAAATGGTGGACGTGAGGGTGAAGGACCAAATCTAAGACAATTGCATAAGTTAAAGATTTTTTTTGGTAATAAATAAAGATAAATGATCAGTTTCGTAACAAATGACGAACCTTAAGGACTAAATCCAAATTTACTCTAAAAAATAAAAATGGTAGGTTAACATGTCTTCCAAATTTCAAAACATAGTTAAAGGATCTTTAAAAAATGTGTATATATGTATTAGAAGTGTACTAGCATAATACAGGGCGATACATTTCGATTTTAATGTTTCATTTTATTTTCTGTTTTTGTTGATTTTATAATACGGTTTTGTGTGATTTTTAGAAAACGATAATATATTTTATAAATTTGTTTAATTAAATTTTTATTATAATTATAATTCAGGTTTAATAATGATGTAGTTTATTTTAGGTTTAATAATATAATGTATTTTATAAAATAATAATAAAATATTCTGTTAAAATTCAATGATTATCTTAATTATCTTTTATATTATTTATATTTAAAATAAGATATTTATCTTGTATTTGATTATATTTATCAGTTAGTTATGAATTCAAACATCTAACTTAAAAAGGTTGTACTAATATATCGTTTACTTGTGATCTTAAGTTTTAACTAATATATATCTATAACAATATGTGATGCATAAAAATTTATTTTTAAATTTATTTCTCAAATATTTTATAATATATACCGATAATACTATAAAACTTTTTGATATAATTGTTTCGTTCAAAAGTTTATTATAATTTAAAATTTTTAAATTAAAAATAAGAAAGTAATTTATTGGATGATTCTAAAAGAATACCTTCTACTTGGTATTTGAACACTTATATACTACTAATTAATACTTAATAATTTTTTAATTTTTATTTTATTTATTAGTTATCGTAACTTAATTATTATTTTTTTATTAATTTTTGCCTAACAAAATAAGCATAATCATTTTTGTTTTCTTTTATATTTACATTTTACGTCCTTTAATTTTACTTTTTATCTCTTTTCTGAAAATAAAAAATATTTGTATTATATATATATATATATATATATTGTGTTTGGTTCATTTGAGAAATGGTAAATATATGATAAATAGAGAAGTAATCCTAGCCATTCATATGGTCAAGATCGGATTTGACTAGTCAAATATTGCGGTTTTGACCGGTCAAAAGTTGTGGCTTTGACTGATCAAAAGTTGTGGCTATTCCAAAAATAAAAGGACAATTTCGTAAATTTTACAAAACACGCGGGTTGTGTTCATATATGAACATGTATAATTCACATATGAACTATATGTTCATATATGAACCAGTGCAATTCACAACTGAATTCTTTTAACTGATTCATATATGAACCTTTGTGATTCATATATGAATCTGTATGAATCACAAAGATTCATATATGAATCTTTGTGATTCATACAGATTCATATATGAACTCATCCCGTGTATTTTACGAAATTACCCTGCTACCTTCTATAGACCACACAAGGAATTATCCGGTGCTTCGCGGTCAAAGCTGCAAATGTTGACCAGATGAATGGCTAAGATTACTTCTCTATTTCTCATATATTTACCATTTCTCAAATGAACCTCTCCCTATATATATATATATATATATATAGAGAGAGAGAGAGAGAGAGAGAGAGGAAAGTTCAAATGAAAACTCATTTTTCATTATACACGTGAGGACAAATCTCAGCCACTTGATCTCTTTTGATCCAACAATTCATATTAAATAGAGTTTTTAATTATAAAATGTTTAGGGGTAAAAATGGAAGAAAAATTTAAACATACGCCTACCAAATTTGACTTTTTATTTTCTTTTTTATTTAAAAACTTTTTACCCAATTAAAGTTTAAAATAAATTATCTTAAAAATTACTAATATTTTAATCAAACAAATTACATCAAAAAAAACGAGAATTCCATGCTCTTCGATATGACATCCATCTCGATATAGTTTTTGTTGTCGTTTTAACCATTTTTTACGTGAAATGCTATATATGTGTTATATTTATGTACGTTCAAGTTTGTACAACGCCTCGACACCGTAATTATGCAACTCGACATCACCTTCTTCAACACTTTCTTCAACGTCGTAAGACATCACGTTTCTTCAGCACCGTAACCCAACACCCATCAAGAAGAATCGAGAACCAATCGACTAATTCTGTTGTGAATCGGGGAACAAAAGAGAACGTGTCACGTCTCCAAATCTTCATAGGTCATTCATGTGTTATTCATCATGAATAATACAACAATCAGGGTGAATAATTAACGATTCATGAATTCGTATATTATTCGTCATGAATGTTGTGTAATTCATCTTGAATATTATATTATTCATCATGAATAATGAATGAACGTTCACAATTGTTATTCATACTGAATGTGGGACATCCGGGGATGCGCATACATATTCATAATGAATTAAACCAAATTTCAGTTGTGAATTGGGAAACAAAAGAGAGTGCGCCATGTGTCTACACATTCACGGGTCATTCATATATTATTCATCATGAATAATGTATCATTCAGGGTAATAATACACGATTCATGATAAATAATACATGAAACATGGATTCGTGTATTATTCATCCTGAATATTGTATTATTCATTCTGAATACTGTATTATTCATCATGAATAATGAATGAACGTTCACATTTGTTATTCATACTGAATGTGGACACCCGATGACGTGCATGAATATTCATAATGAATATAACACGTAGATAGAATTTCACGTAAAATTCTATACGATTTGTGATAAATAATACATGAATCATGAATTTGTGTATTATTCATCCTGAATGTTGTATTATTCATCCTGAATAATGTATTATTCATCATGAATAGTGAATGAACGTTCACCTTTGTTATTCAGACTAAATATGAACATTCGGGGACGCGCATGCATATTCATAATGAATATAACACGTCTATAGAATTTCACGTAAAAAACGGTTAAATCGAGAAAAAAACTATATCGAGATGGATATCATATCGAAGAGCACGAAATTCTCGTTTTTTTGATGTAATTTGTTTGATTAAAATATTAGTAATTTTTAAGATAAATTATTTTAAAGTTTAAGGGGGTAAATTTTTTTTAATTAAAAATAAAAATAAAAAGTCAAAGAAGGTAGGCGTTGATTCAAAATTACAATTTTGTCCTTAATCACTTCCCAATTAACCTTATTATGTAATAACCATTGATTAGTTTTCTAAGTTTTGATCAATGGTTGAGATTTGTCCTCATGTGCATAATGAAAGATGAGTTTTCATTTGAACTCACCCCTATATATATATATAGCCTTAGGTGCATCTGAGAAATGATAAATATATGAGAAATAAATAAGTAATCTTACTCTTTCATATAGTCAAGATCGGATTTGACTAGTCAAATATTGCGACTTTGACTGGTTAAAAGTTGCGGCTATTCCAAAAATAGAAGAACAATTTCGTAATTTTTATAAATACACGAGACGGGTTCATATATGAACCTGTATGATTCACATATAAACTATATGTTCATATGTGAACTAGTGCAATGCACATATGAACTATTTTAACTGATTCATATATAAACCTTTGTGATTCATATATGAACTAATTAATTGATACACATATGAACTAATTAACTGTAGGTTCATATGTAAATAAGTTGAACTTATTAACAAATTCACATATGAACTAATTAACTGATTCTCATATGAACTAATTGTAACACCCCAAATTTTGTATGGATTATCCCTTTCATGTATCGTTACATAAATTAACTTTGGAACATAGTGTATGTGTATGTTATTGAGTTCTGGGCTAGTGGACAACTTCTTGCGTCGTTATCTGATCAGTTTGTAATGGAAAAAGAGTTTTCGAGCAACTCACACACCATGCGACAGTGCCCGGCGACTATGACATATGTCAAGGTCGCAGGGCATAGTCGCGGAGGGGAAAGGGCTCTCGGTACAGGTTCAGCGATAGTGCCCGGTGATTATTGCTAGGGTCACTATCGCATAGTCATAATCGCGAGGGGCGTACCGAGGGGACCCTAACGCGAGCGACATTGCCCCGCGACTATGGCATTGGCATAGTCGTCGTGTCATAGTCGCCGACGGGCTGTTTGGGTATAAAAATCAGATTTTCGAGATTTATCAGTTTAGTTGATTTTAGAGAGCAGATTTGGGGGTTTCTCACCTGCGATTTTGGTAAGCTTCTAACCCTAGTTTCACCATCTTCATTTATGAATCTACTAGGTGCATTAATGGGGATTTAATGTTCCTCTAGGGTTGGTTCTTGTGAAGTATATTAATTGCAACCATCTCTCAAGCTTTCATCTCACCACCTCCTCTCCTAGGGTTTTGATTTCCTTGTAAGGGGTCACCAAGGTGAGGGTGTTTCTTGACCTTCCTACTTATTTGCATGCTTATTTATGTACTAACGATTATTTCAACCTTTCTTGTCCTTGGAGTTGTTTCAAGTAAAGTTAACCTACAAATCTTATTTTTGGGTAATGTCTTAAAGAAGAGCATTTGAAGAGAAAGTTGAGTGTAGTATGTAATATGGGTTATGTGAACTACCACAACATGTATTGGTCTCATTGATAGTTTGTTGGTGGCTTTATATTAATAGACTAAAGACTCGGTTTGAGTTGATGTCCCTAATAGACTAAAGAATCGGTTTGAGTTGATGTCCCTAATAGGCTAAAGACTCGGTTTGAGTTGATGTCCCTAATAGGCTAAAGACTCGGTTTGAGTTGATGTCTCTAATAGCTAAAGATCTCGTTTGGGTTGATGCTATCAAGTAGATTACTTGTTGGACTTATGACCATTGATGGTGAAATTATATTGAAAACTAATCTTTGATGGCAGGTGAAGTAACTGGGTGTTGATACCATATCAACGTGGACGATTCTGTGTATTATAACTTTATTTCACTAAATACTTTGCGAATATTTCTTTCCACTAGACTTAGGTCTAACACTGTTTTATTTGGTTGTCTTGGATGACAGGGCGTCCTAGTGGAGGGAATCATCGGGAATGAGTGGTCGATCGCGTGACTGAGAGCCGTCATTTTTAGAGGTCTAGAGATCGGTTTATGCTTTTGGTGGTTAACCATTTTGGGAGAATAGCGACACCCGACCGTAATCTATTGGAATAGTTTAGATTATTAGGTTGTCGTATATTATTCTTCATTTATTGAAATTGTAAAGGCTATGCTATATTCCCCGTTTGGGACGATACCTTGGAATCATTTTGACAGGTTTATGTTTAACCAGGTTATGTTCAGTTACAGCCGTTATATTGCCAAAATTTCAAGTTTTGAATTTTCCCCAATTTTAGGGTGTTACAAGTTGGTATCAGAGCATTAGTTTAAGTGAACTAGGTATGGATGTAGGATACCTAGACTTAAGCTGTGACATTAAGTTTGATCGAGTGAGATTGGGTAGAACTCCTAAGATAGGATGGTCTTAGAGTCGCCAGAAACTACACAAATTGAGAGTTATGGTAATGGAGATGAAAATTTTTATGTATCGCATGTTCATAATTTCGCTTAGCTAACGTTATTATGAGGATGTTTTACGTGATTATGCTTATTTTTCCATTGTTATGATGATTAATGTATGTGATAGTACGTTTCCTTGTTCATAATCTGTGTGACCCCATCTCACCTATATTCTCGCGTGTGTATGGCAGAGTATGGTAAACACTCGTAATCGATCGGAGGGTCAAGATGCGACGACATCTATGGCCGACCAACCAAGGGTAACCAATGCAGATCTTCCCCCACCGTTTATTAACGCATTGGGCGGAGGACCGGAGCACGTACCCCGTCGTAACATAGCTGCAACCCATCCGATCATGGAAAAAGTAACCCTAGAGACCAGAATGATGGATCGGATGATGCAAGCCATGAGTGCTGCCATGGCTCAACAACACAAAGTATTTCTGAAATTGTTGGAAGACCGGGATGCCACCCACCGTAGAAATGAGACGGTAGCGGAAAATGTCATAGTGGCAGGATCTGGGGGTTCGGGACCCCGTATCCCTACCAATGTGACTACAACCCCGACCGCTAGTCATGAGGCAAAGTCTTGTACGTTCAAGGCGTTCCTCGGGTGCCGACCGCCCGAGTTCAAAGGATTGGATGACCCGGCCGCATGTGTGAGCTGGGTTAGAGAAATGGAACATGCTTTCCGCTCAAGTGAATGCGGAGAAGATCGAAAAGTAATTTTTGGCTCGCGTATGTTGAGGGGTACGACTCTCACGTGGTGGGACGTATATTCCGCCTCCGTAGAGATGGTTGTTCTGGAGAAACTATCTTGGGATACTTTTAAGGAGAAATTACTAGAAGAATATTGCAACGAACGGACAATGGACTGGATCAAAGAAGAATTCCAAAATCTTAAGAAAGGTAGTTTGTCGCTGAAGGAGTACAACCGGAAATTCATGGACAGATTGGGGTTGGTGGGACATCTAGTCCCGAGCGAGAAGGAGAAGATCAAAGCCTATACCAAGGGCTTACCGTCGGAAATGTTGAACCTAGTGCGGGTGTCTAAGGCCTCCACCTTACGGGAGGCAATCGAGGAAGCTCAACTGGTAGAAGATTCCTACGGCCCGGGTAGAGAAGAAAAGAGTAGACCGGTTGAGAAGAGAAAGTGGGAGGGAAACTCTACGCCCTCAAGAAAGTCGAGACCTTTCAACAACAACTACCGTGGGAACGATTCTAGTCGTGAGGCTAGATGGTGCTCTAAGTACCGGAGCAAGCATGTTGGCCCATGCACGTCAGGCGGGTCGAAATGCTTCAAGTGTGGGAAGTCGGGACATGAGCGTCGCGATTGCCCGGTCAAAGGAGTCACGTGCTTCGAATGCCATGAAATGGGTCATTTTCGAAGTGAATGTCCAAAGTTGAAGTCAGGAGGTAGCGGAGCAAAGAATCCGGACCCTCCTAGAGCATCGGGCAGAGCTTTTCAGATGACCACCGAGGAGGCGAAAGCTTCAACGGATGTGGTGTCGGGTACGTTTCTCCTAAACTCCGTACCTGTGCGTGTATTATTTGACTCGGGAGCTAGTTTCTCTTTTGTATCAAGTTCGTTTTGCCCAAAACTATCCATGCCCACTACTAGTCTAGAAGATGCTTTAGTAGTTGAGCTAGCGGATGGGGACCAGGTAGTGGTCCATAACGTTGTGATAGATTGCAAACTTGAGATCGAAGGGAGAGAATTTCCGATCGACCTAATGCCCATGGTCATCAGAGGATTTGATGTTGTTATCGGTATGGATTGGTTGTCGTCTAACCATGCTGAAATCCTGTGTGCTAAGAAGTTGATTCGAATTCCAATCTCGAATGTTGAGTCGGTAACCGTGTACGGCGAAAGGCGGAAGGGCGAAGTGGCTATTATTAGCTTGGTGAAGGCGCGAAAGTGTTTATCAAAGGGATGTTCGTCCTTCTTGGCATACGTTATGGATGTGAAGCTCGAGAAGAGGAAACTTGAAGATGTTGTGGTAGTAAAAGAATTTCCTGACGTATTTCCAGACGACTTATCGGGACTACCACCCGATCGTCAAGTGGAGTTCAAGATTGACCTAACGCCGGGAGCGGCTCCGATAGCTAGAGCCCCGTACCGACTAGCTCCATCAGAAATGAAAAAGATGATGAGTCAGCTGCAAGATATTCTTGAGAAGGGTTTCGTGAGACCGAGTTCGTCGCCGTGGGGAGCATCAGTTTTATTTGTAAAGAAGAAAGATGGCACGATGCGTATGTGCATCGACTATAGGGATTTGAATAAAGTTATAGTAAAGAATAAGTATCCACTCCCTAGAATTGATGATTTATTTGACCAATTGCAAGGAGCGGGATGCTTTTCAAAGATCGATCTTCGCTCGGGTTATCACCAAGTGAAAGTCAAAGAGGAAGACATTCCTAAAACCGCTTTTAGGACGCGTTACGGTCACTATGAATTCTTAGTGATGCCCTTTGGCTTGACGAACGCACCAACGGTGTTTATGGACTTAATGAATCGCGTGTGCCGACCCTTTTTAGATAAGTCTGTCATCGTGTTCATTGATGACATACTTATCTACTCGAAGGATGAAGTCGATCATGCGCGTCACCTTCGAGACGTCTTGGAAATCTTGAGGAAGGAGAAACTCTATGCAAAGTTTTCCAAGTGCGAGTTTTGATTGAAGGAAGTGCATTTCTTGGGGCACGTAGTTTCGAAAGACGGAGTGAAGGTAGATCCGGCCAAGATTAAAGCTATGATGAATTGGGAACCTCCCAAAAGTCCATCCGAGATCCGAAGCTTTTTAGGCTTGGCGGGGTATTATCGAAGGTTCATACAAGATTTCTCCAAAGTTGCTTCTTCGTTGACGAAGTTGACCAAGAAGAATGTAAAATTCGTGTGGACGGAAGAGCAAGAAAAAGCATTTAGGACCTTGCAAGGGAAATTATGCGAGGCTCCGATCTTATCCTTGCCGGAAGGGTCAGAGGATTTTGTGGTTTATAGTGATGCGTCCAAAATGGGACTTGGATGTGTACTTATGCAAAGAGGAAAAGTTATCGCGTACGCATCTAGACAATTGAAGGTTCATGAAAAGAACTACCCCACTCACGATTTGGAGTTGGCGGCGGTAGTGTTCGCTTTAAAGTTATGGTGGCACTATCTTTACGGCACAAAGTGTACCTTATACACGGATCACAAGAGCTTGAAATATGTTTTTGATCATAAAGAGCTCAACATGAGGCAACGAAGGTGGTTGGAACTACTTAAGGATTACGACTGTGAATTACTCTACCACCCGGGTAAGGCAAACGTGGTGGCCGACGTCTTGAGTCGGAAAGAGTATAGCGGGAGACTTCAAGCCAAACTTACAAGAATCGAATTGGTGTCGAGTCCCATGGAAAAGATTAAAGAGGCACAAACCGAAGCATTAAAGGAAGAAAACCTCAAGGAGGAAGTGATGACCAAGCAACGGTTATTGTTGACCAAAGATAGTCGAGGGATAAGATGCTTCAATGGGCGAGTTTGGGTGCCAAAGTTTGGTGGTTGTCGAGAGCTAATCTTGGAGGACGCGCATAAATCCAAGTACTCTATCCACCCGGGAAGCACCAAGATGCACCGGGATTTGAAACTACATTTTTGGTGGCCAATTATGAAATTAGACGTGGCTCATTATGTAGATCGATGCGTAACTTGTTCGCAAGTGAAGGCCGAGAATCAACGACCCTGTGGGAGCCTTCAGTCACTTGAAATCCCTGAGTGGAAATGGGACAAGATCACCATGGATTTCGTGACCAAACTACCGAAGACCTTGCGAGGGAACGATACTATTTGGGTCATTGTCGATCGACTTGTAACCCCCTCAAAAATCAGAGTAAATTAAAACCTGGAAACCTGACAATATGACGTAAGCAATTCCATTAACTTCCCATAAATGGGATCAGTCCTTAAGATTATACAATTCTATACAAGGATTTCATCAAAAGAATGGGATTTAACAATGCCCAGCAACAATACTTAAAACATCTCCAAAACCCCGAGACTCAAAACTCGTCTCTCCAAAAACCCCTGCACCCACCGCTAATGGAAACCTGTTATACACATCATTTGAGAAAAAGTGTCAGACTATAAAGCCTGGTGAGAACATACAGTTTATAAAGCTCGAAAGATATAAACATCAGTATCATAAAGAAATCTTTTCATAAGGGTTTAATTCGTAAAGATAACATTTCGCCACAACCGGACCTCTTCGGTCCAAAACTCTTAAACGGTGATAAAATGACCATTTTACCAAGGATAGTGGTGTAACACAAAGTAGACCACAAATCCGAGTTACGAGCTAAACCAATTGGAATCCGCGGATACGAATCACAAAGTCCGTGCTTCAACGTGAGATCAAGCCCCAAGCGCAAAACCAAGGTATACTCCTTCGCTAGGATCACCATGAACCATGACTAGTATCCGGCCTCACATAACCGTACCAAGTTGCCCCCGAGGAACATGTGATCCATAGCTACAAATTTGGGGAATGTAACATCCCAACAAAACAGTCTACTCCAAAACCTAGGGATCCACTAGTAATGGTAAGGATTCGTCACAACAACATATGTGACCTACCATAAATAAATATATGGTAATAATTACATTTTATAAACAAAATGCTACTTCCAGTTCAACTTCTGGTAAGAACGAAAACCATTAATAATGAGTTCATAATCATCCTTTTCAAACGACCACATAATGTGCAAGTAGAACATCATTTTACTTCAATAAGGCGGAACCCGTCATTTTGGTCAGAACTGACCGGGAACCCCGAGAATCACCAAAAACTTTATTTACAACAAAATGTAGAGAACATAAAATCATACCGTAGAAATACTTTAGATTTCGCAAATAAGAGTTTTGACATGTATAAAGTTTGTAAAATGATAGTAGGAACTCACCGGTAGGTTTTCAGAATAAAACCCGGAAAACCAGATAATGACCACGACATAGAGGTGAAGCTTAAAACACCGACCCCTCGCTAGAAACACCGAAAACTAGCAACCAAATGAACCTTTGAAGATTGAAGGAGAAAAAGAGAGAAAATGAAGAGAGAGAGAGAGAGAAAACCTGAGATTTTTGAAAATCTCAACAAGAATGATATATTTAGCAAGGCTTTGCACACCTCCCAACACAGCGCACGGCCCGTGCGTTTTCCAAAGGGAAGGGCGCACGGGCCGTGCGTTTTCCACTGTCTCGCACACTGTTTCATGCGCACGACCCGTGCACATTTCCTGAAGGATGGCGCACGACCCGTGCGCCCTGTAGACAGAAACATCCTCTTCATTTTTTCTTTACAACCTCTCAAAACCAAACGAGAATTCGGGGTGTTACAATCCTCCCCAACTTGGGAATGATTTCGTCCCCGAAATCCCAACTACTAAAAAAGGTGAGGATATCTTCGCTTCATATCCTCCTCGGCTTCCCACGTCACATTTGCTCCCCGGTGATGCTTCCACACAAAAGGTGACTTCTTTATGACGCAATTTCTTAGACTTTCTCTCTAAGATGGCGTCGGGTTCTTCCACACAATGGTTTCCTTCGTCAACCCTTAACTCTGAAAGGGGAATGACGCTGTCTTCCACCGCCAAACATTTCCGGAGGTAGCAAACATGAAACGTGTTGTGTATTCTACTCAACTCCGGTGGCAGTTCCAACTGGTAGGCTTGCAAACCCACCCGTTTAAGCACTTTGAAAGGTCCGAGGAAACGGGGACTCAACTTCCCACGTTTTCCGAACCGTATAATGCCTTTCCACGGCGACACTTTAAGCATAACACGGTCGCCTACTTGGAATTCCATCGGCCGCCTCTTCTTATCGGCATAGCTCTTCTGACGATCTTGAGCCGCTTTCATTCTTTCACGAATGCACTTGACCTTATCGGCAGTCTCTTGCACGATTTCAGGTTCGGCAAACTGCTTTTCTCCCGCTTCAAGCCAGCACACGGGAGTCCGACACTTTCGCCCATACAAAGCCTCAAAGGGTGCCATTCCGATACTCGAGTGGTAGCTATTGTTGTAGGCAAACTCCACCAAAGGCAGGTGAGTGTCCCAGCTACCCCCGAAATCGATGACACAAGACCTCAGCATGTCTTCCAAGGTTTGGATCGTTCGTTCGCTCTGCCCGTCGGTTTGCGGATGGTAAGTCGTACTCAACTTCACCCGAGTACCAAGTTCTTTCTGAAATCCATCCCAGAAGTTCGAAGTGAACCGACTGTCGCGATCCGACACGATCGACAATGGTATGCCGTGCCTCGAGACCACCTCATCGATATAAAGCTTTGCTAACTTATCCATCGGTAGTGTCTCGCGCATAGCCAAGAAATGAGCGCTCTTTGTCAATCTATCAACTATCACCCAAATGGTATCGTGACCTCGAAGAGTTTTAGGCAACTTTGTCACGAAGTCCATGGTGATATGCTCCCATTTCCATTCGGGAATCTCTAAAGACTGAAGACTCCCATACGGTCTCTGATGTTCGACCTTAACTTGCGAACACGTCACACAATGCTCAACGTAACGTGCCACATCAAGCTTCATTACTGGCCACCAATAGTGCAACTTCAAGTCCCTGTACATCTTTGTGCTTCCCGGATGTATGGAATACTTGGACTTGTGTGCATCTTCTTGCAACAGCTCCCGGTTTCCCCCAATCTTGGGCACCCACACACGACCGCTGAATAGTTTCACTCCACGACTATCTTCCTTTAGGAGCAATCGCTGTTTTGTCATGACTTCCTCTTTGAGATTCTCTTCCAACAATGCTTCCATCTGAGATGTCTTGATCTTCTCAACAAGACTAGACACAAGCTCGATTCTTGAATGGGTAGCCCGAATACTCCCGCTATAGTCCTTCCGACTTAGCGCATCGGCCACCACGTTCGCCTTACCTGGATGGTAAAGCAATTCACAGTCGTAATCTTTCAGCAACTCAAGCCACCCCCTTTGCCTCATATTCAGCTCTTTTTGATCAAAGACATACTTCAGGCTCTTGTGATCTGTGAAAAGAGTACACTTCGTGTCGTATAGGTAATGTCGCCAAAGCTTCAAAGCGAACACCACCGCTGCTAACTCCAGATCATGGGTTGGATAATTCTGCTCGTGTATTTTGAGCTGTCTCGAGGCATAAGCGATTACCTTACCTCGTTGCATCAACACACAACCCAATCCCATCTTTGAAGCGTCGATGTAAACCACGAAATCTTTCGACCCTTCAGGTAATGTCAAGATCGGAGCTTCACACAAATTCTTTTGAAGGATCCGGAACGCCTTCTCTTGGGTTTCGGTCCATTCAAATTTCACATTCTTCCGAGTCAGAACTGTCAAGGAAGAAGCGATCTTTGAAAAGTCTTGGATAAATCTCCTGTAGTATCCTGCCAGACCCAAGAAACTTCAGATCTCGGACGGACTCTTAGGAGGCTCCCAATTCATCATAGCTTCTATCTTGGAGGGATCCACTTTCACTCCGTCTCGAGTGACTACGTGCCCCAGAAATTGTACTTCTTTAAGCCAAAAGTCACACTTGGAAAACTTGGCGTACAATCTTTCTTTTCTCAACACTTCCAGAACCTCACGTAGATGTTGTTCGTGTTCCGACTCACTCTTGGAGTACACTAGTATGTCATCAATGAATACAATGACCGACTTGTCGAGGAAAGGTCGGCACACTCTATTCATCAAGTCCATAAACACTGCTGGTGCGTTCGTCAGGCCAAAAGGCATTACAAGGAACTCGTAATGGCCGTAACGCGTTCTAAAAGCCGTCTTCGGAACATCTTCTTCTCTTACCTTCACTTGGTGATAACCTGATCGTAAGTCGATTTTGGAGAAACAACCCGCTCCTTGAAGTTGATCGAACAAGTCGTCTATTCTCGGAAGCGGATACCTGTTCTTCACTGTAGCTTTGTTCAACTCACGATAGTCAATGCACATTCTCATTGTGCCATCCTTCTTCTTGACAAATAAGACCGGAGCTCCCCAAGGTGACGAACTCGGTCTTATGAATTCCTTCTCTAATAGCTCTTGGAGTTGTGCTACCATCTCTTGCATCTCCGATGGCGCTAAGCGATAAGGTGCTTTAGCGATTGGTGCAGCGCTAGGCACAAGATCAATCCGAAACTCTACCTGACGATCGGGTGGCAACCTGGGCAAGTCGTCTGGAAAGACATCTGGATACTCACGCACGATCTTCACATCTCCCAGCTTTGACTTCTCTAACTTAGCATCGATCACATAGGCTAGGAAAGATGAACATTCTTTTATTAAACACTTGCGTGCTCTTGCCATTGTGATTATTGCCACTTCACCCTTCCTCTTTTCACCATAGATGACCACGACCTCTCCGGAGGGGTTGGGAAGTCGAATCATCTTCTTGGAACACACGAACTCGGCCTGATTGTTTGACAACCAATCCATACCGATTACCACATCAAAACCCCCGATTAACATCGGTAATAGATCGATCGAGAATTCTTTCCCTTCGATACTAAGAGTACACTGCCTCAGAACTTCGCGGATCAGAACTTGACTACCATCGGCTATTTCTACCACTAATGCATCCTCAAGACTAGTAGTGGGCATAGCAATTTTCTGACG
This sequence comes from Arctium lappa, assembly GCA_023525745.1. Classification (NCBI taxonomy): domain Eukaryota; kingdom Viridiplantae; phylum Streptophyta; class Magnoliopsida; order Asterales; family Asteraceae; genus Arctium; species Arctium lappa. Next base: position 33,872,122 of record CM042051.1, read on the forward strand.
GAACAATTCAGATACGAAAGAGAAACTAGCACCCGTATCGAACAAAATATGAGCAGGTACAGAGTTTATGAGAAAAGTACCCGATACCACATCAGCGGATGCTCTAGCCTCTTCGGCCGTCATCTGAAATGCTCGACCCGGAACCTTAGTAGGGTTCTCCTTCCTTGCTGGCGCGCTACCCGACACAAGCTTCGGGCAATCTCTTTTCACATGCCCCGGTGCCTTGCACTCATAACAGACGAGTCCTCTAACCGGGCAATCTCTGACAGTGTGACCAATCTTCCCACACTTATAACAAGTTTGAGAATTGGTGTAACAATTACCATGATGCTTGGTTCGACATTTCGGGCACCACTTTGCTTCCTGATAGCTGCTGAAGTTGCGGTTCCCAACAAAAGGTCGGGTCCGCTTGGGAGGTACTGAACTGCTCTCCCATTTTCTCTTATCAGACACTATCACAGAATTCTCAGATTTGCTCTTCGCGAACATCTCTTCTATGAATTGAGCTTCCTCCACCATCTCTCGGAGGTTAGAAGCTTTGAAATTATGGACCATCGATTGCATGTCCGCTGGTAAGCCGTTGAGATAAGCTTTCATTTTATCTTTCTCTGTTGGGGCAGCGTGCCCCACCAGACCCAGCTTCTCCATAAACTGACGGGTGTACTCCCTCACCGTTAGGCTTCCCTTCACCAAGGACCAGAATTCTTTCTCAATTCGGTCCATGGTCCTCTCGTTGCAGAACTCTTCTAGCAGCTTCTTCTTGAACTCGGCCCAAGACAACTGGGCCAAAACTTCAGGAGATAGAGTGGATTGGATGATATTCCACCAGATGAGTGCAGTGTCCCTCAGCAATTGGGTACCGAACCGCACCCTCTGATCATCACCACATTCGGAAGAGCCAAAAGCTTGCTCAACCGCTCGAATCCACTTTACACACACCGCCGGGTCATCTGAACCGAAGAATTCAGGCGGTCCGCAGCTCAGAAAAGACTTATAGGAACAACTCTTCCTATTCCCCGGAGCATCAGAAATAATGTGCTCTACCGCTGTGACCCTTATACCATCGCCTCCAGAACCTGCTACGACGTTTTCCACAACCGTCTCAGTTCTACGATTGTTCACATCACGGTCCTCAATCACTTTTAGCAGAAACTCTTGCTGCTTTGCCATCTCTTCCCTCATTGCCAACATCATGCTGACCATCAACTCAGACGGGGAACTAGCATCCCTGATTACTGGGTAGGACGAAGCCAGGTCCACACGCGGAATGACCTCTGGCCCCCCACCTAGTACTTGCTGAATGGGTGGTCGAACGATAACCTCAACTCCTTCCGGCTGATCAGCTGTAGAGGCTGTCGCTTCCAGACCATCAACACGAGTACGCGGTCTACCACGCGTATTCACCATACTGAACTGTTTCACATAACAGAGACAGAGATAAGAGAGAGATTGAATAAACACAAAGGAAACGTACTACCACATTACCAATTGTCATATTAACAGTAATTCAAGCACTCTTACATACAGTATCCTCATAATAACATTAGCTAAGTGAAATTATGAACATACAACACATAACAGTTCTTGTCACCACTACTACAACGCCTGATAAACGTACTTTACGTCAACTCTAAGACTAACCCATCTTAAGAGCTCTACCCAAATCTCGCGGATCAATTCTTAGCATACGCAGTCTAAGTCTAGACATCTTACATTCATGCCTAGTTCGCTTAAACTAGAGCTCTGATACCAACTTGTAACCCCCTCAAAAATCAGAGTAAATTAAAACCTGGAAACCTGACAATATGACGTAAGCAATTCCATTAACTTCCCATAAATGGGATCAGTCCTTAAGATTATACAATTCTATACAAGGATTTCATCAAAAGAATGGGATTTAACAATGCCCAGCAACAATACTTAAAACATCTCCAAAACCCCGAGACTCAAAACTCGTCTCTCCAAAAACCCCGGCACCCACCGCTAATGGAAACCTGTTATACACATCATTTGAGAAAAAGTGTCAGACTATAAAGCCTGGTGAGAACATACAGTTTATAAAGCTCGAAAGATATAAACATCAGTATCATAAAGAAATCTTTTCATAAGGGTTTAATTCGTAAAGATAACATTTCGCCACAACCGGGCCTCTTCGGTCCAAAACTCTTAAACGGTGATAAAAGGACCATTTTACCAAGGATAGTGGTGTAACACAAAGTAGACCACAAATCCGAGTTACGAGCTAAACCAATTGGAATCCGCGGATACGAATCACAAAGTCCGTGCTTCAACGTGAGATCAAGCCCCAAGCGCAAAACCAAGGTATACTCCTTCGCTAGGATCACCATGAACCATGACTAGTATCCGACCTCACATAACCGTACCAAGTTGCCCCCGAGGAACATGTGATCCATAGCTACAAATTTGGGGAATGTAACATCCCAACAAAATAGTCTACTCCAAAACCTAGGGATCCACTAGTAATGGTAAGGACTCGTCACAACAACATATGTGACCTACCATAAATAAATATATGGTAATAATTACATTTTATAAACAAAATGCTACTTCCAGTTCAACTTCTGGTAAGAACGAAAACCATTAATAATGAGTTCATAATCATCCTTTTCAAACGACCACATAATGTGCAAGTAGAACATCATTTTACTTCAATAAGGCGGAACCCGTCATTTTGGTCAGAACTGACTGGGAACCCCGAGAATCACCAAAAACTTTATTTACAACAAAATGTAGAGAACATAAAATCATACCGTAGAAATACTTTAGATTTCGCAAATAAGAGTTTTGACATGTATAAAGTTTGTAAAATGATAGTAGGAACTCACCGGTCGGTTTTCAGAATAAAACCCGGAAAACCAGATAATGACCACGACGTAAAGGTGAAGCTTAAAACACCGACCCCTCGCTATAAACACCGAAAACTAGCAACCAAACGAACCTTTGAAGATTGAAGGAGAAAAAGAGAGAAAAAGAAGAGAGAGAGAGAAAACCTGAGATTTTTGAAAATCTCAACAAGAATGAGATATTTAGCAAGGCTTTGCACACCTCCCAATACAGCGCACGACCCGTGCATTTTCCAAAGGGAAGGGCGCACGGCCCGTGCGTTTTCCACTGTCTCGCACACTGTTTCATGCGCACGACCCGTGCGCATTTCCTGAAGGATGGCGCACGACCCGTGTGCCCTATAGACAGAAACATCCTCTTCATTTCTTCTTTACAACCTCTCAAAACCAAACGAGAATTCGGGGTGTTACACGACTGACGAAGAGTGCCCACTTTCTAGCGATGCGGGAAACTTTGCCAATGGATAAGTTGGCGAAGCTTTACATAGACAAAGTGGTCTCTAGACATGGTATACCCTTGTCAATAGTTTCCGATCGCGATAGTCGGTTTACGTCGAGGTTTTGGGGAGCCTTACACCAAGAGTTGGGCACGCGAGTAAATTTGAGCACGACATATCACCCACAAACGGACGGACAAAGTGAAAGGACAATTCAAACGCTTGAAGACATGCTCAGATCATGCGTGATAGACTTTGGTGGTAGTTGGGATACCCATCTACCTTTGGTGGAATTCGCGTACAACAATAGCTACCATTCTAGTCTCGGGATGGCACCTTTTGAAGCTTTGTACGGGCGGAAGTGTAGAACCCCCGTGTGTTGGCTTGAGGCGGGGTAGAAACAGTTTGCTGGTCCGGAAATAGTACAAGAGACGACCGACAAGGTTAAATCAATTCGAGAAAGGTTGAAAGCGGCTCAAGATCGTCAGAAAAGTTATGCCGACAAGAAGAGAAAACCGGTGGAGTTCCAAGTCGGGGATCGGGTAATGTTGAAAGTATCTCCTTGGAAGGGTTTGATCCATTTTGGGAAGCGTGGGAAGCTAAGTACCCGTTTCCTCGGGCCGTTTGCTATTCTTGAGCGTATTGGGCTACAAGCTTATAAACTAGACTTGCCACCCGAGATGGATGGAATCCACCCTACTTTTCATGTGTGTTACTTGCGGAAATGTTTGGCGGAAGAAGAGAGTGTGATACCGCTATCCGAGATTCGTGTGGAGGACAACCGTTGTGTTGAGGAACCCGAAGCTATTTTGGAAAAGGGAAACTAAGAGACTTCGCCACAAGGAAGTCGTGATGGTCAAAGTGCAATGGAGACACCACCGAGGCATGAACGTGACATGGGAGTCAGAGGAGGACATGAAGCGTAGATATCCTCACATGTTTGTATAGTAGTGATTTCGGGGACGAAATCGTTTCCAAGTTGGGGAGGATTGTAACACCCCAAAATTTGTATGGATTATCCATTTCATGTATCGTTACATAAATTAACTTTGGAACATAGTGTATGTGTATGTTATTGAGTTCTGAGCTAGTGGGCATCTTCTTGCGTCGTTATCTGATCAGTTTGTAATGGAAAAAGAGTTTTCGAGCAGCTCACACACCAAGCGACAGTGCCCGACGACTATGACATTTGTCAAGGTCGCATGGCATAGTCGCGGAGGGGAAAGGGCTCTCGGTACAGGTTCGGCGATAGTGCCCGACGATTATGCCAGGGTCACTATCGCATAGTCATAATCGCGAGGGGCGTACCGAGGGTACCCCAACGCGGGCGACATTGCCCCGCGACTATGACATTGGCATAGTCGTCGTGTCATAGTCGCCGTCGGGCTGTTTGGGTATAAAAATCAGATTTTCGAGATTTATCAGTTTAGTTGATTTTAGAGAGCAGATTTGGGGGTTTCTCACCTGCGATTTTGGTAAGCTTCTAACCCTAGTTTCACCATCTTCATTTATGAATCTACTAGGTGCATTAATGAGATTTAATGTTCCTCTAGGGTTGGTTCTTGTGAAGTATATTAATTGCAACCATCTCTCAAGCTTTCATCTCACCACCTCCTCTCCTAGGGTTTTGATTTCCTTGTAAGGGGTCACCAAGGTGAGGGTGTTTCTTGACCTTCCTACTTATTTGCATGCTTATTTATGTACTAATGATTATTTCAACCTTTCTTGTCCTTGGAGTTGTTTCAAGTAAAGTTAACCTAAAAATCTTATTTTTGGGTAATGTCTTAAAGAAGAGCATTTGAAGAGAAAGTTGAGTGTAGTATGTAATATGGGTTATGTGAACTACCACAACATGTATTGGTCTCATTGATAGTTTGTTGGTGGCTTTATATTAATAGACTAAAGACTCGGTTTGAGTTGATGTCCCTAATAGACTAAAGAATCGGTTTGAGTTGATGTCCCTAATAGGCTAAAGACTCGGTTTGAGTTGATGTCCCTAATAGGCTAAAGACTCGGTTTGAGTTGATGTCCCTAATAGGCTAAAGACTCGGTTTGAGTTGATGTCTCTAATAGCTAAAGATCTCGTTTGGGTTGATGCTATCAAGTAGATTACTTGTTGGACTTATGACCATTGATGGTGAAATTATATTGAAAACTAATCTTTGATGGCAGGTGAAGTAACTGGGTGTTGATACCATATCAACGTGGACGATTCCGTGTATTATAACTTTATTTCACTAAATACTTTGCGAATATTTATTTCCACTAGACTTAAGTCTAACACTGTTTTATTTGGTTGTCTTGGATGACAGGGCGTCCTAGTGGCGGGAATCATCGGGAATGAGTGGTCGATCGTGTGACTGAGAGCGGTCATTTTTGGAGGTCTAGAGATCGGTTTATGCTTTTGGTGGTTAACCATTTTGGGAGAATATCGACACCCGACCGTAATCTATTGGAATAGTTTAGATTATTAGGTTGTCGTATATTATTCTTCATTTATTGAAATTGTAAAGGCTATGCTATATTCCCCGTTTGGGATGATACCTTGGAATCATTTTGACAGGTTTATGTTTAACTAGGTTATGTTCAGTTTACAGCCGTTATATTGCCAAAATTTCAAGTTTTAAATTTTCCCCAATTTTAGGGTGTTACACTAATTAACTAATTCACATGTGAACGTATAGTTCATATATGGACTCGTCTCGTGTATTTTACGAAACTACCCATCTATATATCTTCTACATATATCACACAAGGAATTATTCGGTGCTTCACGGTCAAGGCCGCAAATGTTGACCAGGTAAAGGGCTTGGATCATTTTTCTATTTCTCATGCATTTAACATTTCTCAAATGAACCTCTGCTATATATATATATATATATATATAAACCTTGTTTTTATTATATTCTTATATTATTCTTATATTATATTATATTATATTATAAAACTTTTGTGGAAAAAACTCTTAAAAACAAGTTTTTGTGCACATGGACATTCCAATCATTCTGGAATCCCTGTTACACAAATTACAAGGCAAAATAGATAACAAAGATACATATATACAAATTATAGAGACAATAATGCGGTGTAACACCCCAAAATATAGGACAACAAAATTTTTCGAAAAATGTACATGGTATTTAAAATGCCATAGCATGAGCCTCCCAAAAATGGGGAAGTACATAAACCTGTTTAATTACAGTTTGTAATTCGTAAGGGAAAATAAACAACAACCTATTAATCTAATTCCTTAAACAAAAATAATATTACAAAAGGGGTGTCGTCTATAGTTCAAAGAAGTCTTCACAAAAATGTGCACCCACTTGCACTCCCCAAGCTCACACGGGTCCGCCTAGACCTTCTTAGACGTGGCGGCACTAGGACCTAAGATACACATTGACCCCAAGCAAGTGTTAGGCCAAAAAGCCTAGTGAGGTTACATGACAAGTAATAAATGTATAAATGGCAAATTACATAGTTCCACCGTAAATCATGACCGTAATTGGAATCAATGGGGGAGACCCATAACACCAATCAAATTACACCCAAGAGATGAGATACCTTAGTGCCCACTTCCACGAGTGACACCACAAGGCCTGACACACCCGAGGATACAACATAGGCATTGTCTTAAGTGGCGGAGGTCTAGGCACATACCAACAAGGTGGCGCCCAAGACTATGTCCTCCTAGTGCCTATTTGACTTGGTTCATCCACACAACTCATATGTGATCAAGAAGAAACTTGCCCTTTTTAGAGTGTATACAATACCAATGTACATCATATGGTCCAAATATTCATGCCCATAGTACAAGTAACGTAAGAAACATAACCTCTCGCATATCATACATTTATATGCACATAACCATAAATAAAGTTCACCTACAATAGGAAGATTCCCAACACCTTGGGTGACCACACCATAGATTTGTATGAGAATGAATCCCATTCTTTACCATGTTCACATTTCCAACATATACATACTTCCACCTCTCATAGATTACCTTTCATGTCCCATAGCACATTTAAGTCAAATAAATAAACATGAGAAAACCCTAATTCCACATGGTAGAGAAAATCAATATTTATGCAAGTAATAACATGTATCTCATTTAAAAGAGTTTAGGACACTCACTATATATGTTTTAGATAAAAACCCTAGAAAAGTTGATGAAATGAAAGGAGGTGAAGTCTTGAGATCCCCAAGCTTGATTGATAGCTCTTAAATGTACCATAGTTGTGGTTTTGATGGAGATTTATTGCACCCACCAACTATAGTTTATTAATGGAAGAGAGAGTGTGGAAGTGAGTGAAAATCGCCTCCAAGAATGCTCCCAACCGAACACTAAATCTGATTTTGTTAAACAGGCAGACCACGCGGGGCGAGAGTGCCCCGCGACATTGCCACTGGCACTATCGCTAGGGCATAGTCCCCGCCCTATCCCCACTCTCGGTACAATACCGACGATTGTGACCGGCGAGAGTGACCAGGGGCACAATCGCGGTCACTCTCGCCTGAGGTGTACCGTAACTCACAAACCACTGCGACAATGTTGCGCGACCTTGACACATGTCACTGTCCCCGACAAGGTCGCTAAGAGAGACTGGCCACTCGATTTTTGTCCGCAATGCTTCGTTAACAAATAATAGTGACCTATAAGATTATTTCCATGAATGAAAATGCAATTAATCCAGATAAGGCCTACTAGAGTGACACAAAGAGAATTAGACTTAAATCTTACTTATCTAAGAATTCCCGGGTGTTACATGCGACTTATTGTTTTTATCTTCGGATAGAAATTAGAGATGCACTAAGCTGGGCTATAATTTTACATTCATTGATTAAAGGCACTAAACAACATAAAATTGGACCCCAAAATGTTCATAATCACATATTTAACATGCTAAAGAACGATCCTGTTTGTGCATCAAGTACTGTTTTTTGATGCACATTACTTAAAGTTTAAGATTACAAGTAAATGATACATGCCTATAATTTTTTAAAGCTACATGTTTAAAATCATAACTAACTGATAAACATAATCAAATATATGATAAACATCTCATTTTAAATATAAAGAATCTAAAATCAGTGGCGGATCCAGAAAAAATATTTGACGGGGGCGCATATAAAAAAATAGTTAATCAAAAGATATGATTTCATTAAAAATGGTAAGAAGTTACGTTTTACAATTGAGTCCTGCGAGTCTTCATCTTTTGGAATTAACTAATTATATCATCACTTGTAACATCGAGAAGTGCTTCTTTTTCTATAGTACAGATTAATGCAACATTCAAAAATTCATCATCGATTTTGTTACACAAATCAGTCTTCACAATCTTCATGGCATAAAAACATCTTTCGACCGTTGCAGTAGCAACGAGCAAAACCAAAGCTAACTTCAATAACCGATATACTAGAGGATAAGTTTTATGCTTTTTGTAAATCTAGCAAGCTCGGCAATACCACTCAGATTGGAAAATCTCTCATCTTGACACACAATCACGTAGTATGTGACACTCTACAATTCAGAGTAAATTAAAACCTGGAAATAAGGCAACGAGACATCCGTGATGATATTAACTTCCCATAAAGGGGGTCAGTCCTTAAGACTATACAAAACTCATACGGATATAGAATTTATCAACAATACTAATCTAAACATAACCGTCTAGACTACAACACTTGATGAACCAGAATTCACTAAAAGATGGGACTTAAACAATGCCCAACACCAAAATACTAGACATCTCAAAATATGCCTCGAGTCCACGCTCGACTCTCAAAGACCCTGTGCAACCCACCGCTAAGGGAAACCTGTTATACATATCATTTGAGAAAAAGTGTTAGGCTTAAAGCCTAGTGAGAACATACAGTTTATTCAAAATCAGAGACATAAACATCAGTATCATAAAGAAATCTTTTCATAAAGTTTTAGTTTATAAAAGATAACATTTCGCCACAACCGGGCCTCTTCGGTCCAAAACTCTTAAACGGTGATAAAAGGACCATTTTACCAAGGAGAGTGGTGTAACACAAAGTAGACCACAAATCCGAGTTATGAGCTAAACACTTGGAGTCCTCAGCAATGAACCCAGAGTCCGTGCTACGAGGTGAGATCGCGCTCCCAAGGGAAACCAATGTATACTCCTTCACTAGGATCACCATGAACCATGGCTAGTAACCGGCCTCACATAACCGTACCATAAACTCATCACGGAACATGTGATTCATAGCTACATATTTGGGGAATATAACCTCCCAACAAAACAGTCTACTCCAAAACCTAGGGATCCACTAGTAATGGTAAGGACTCGTCACAACAACATATGTGACCAACCATAAATAAATATATGGTAATAAGTACATTTTATAAACAAAATGCTACTTCCAGTTCAACTTCTGGTAAGAATGAAAATCATTAAAATGAGTTCATAAGCATTCTTTTTACATAATCACGTAATGTGCAAGTAAAACATCATTTTACTTCAATAGGGCGGAACCCGTCATTTTGGTCAAAACTGACCGGGAACCCCGAGAATCACCAAAAACTTCATTTACAACAAAATGTAGAGAACATAAAATCATACCGTAGAAATACTTTAGATTTCGCAAATAAGAGTTTTGACATGTATAAAGTTTGTAAAATGATAGTAGGAACTCACCAGTAGGTTTTTAGAATAAAACCCGGAAAACCAGATAACGATCACAACGAAGAGGTGAAGCTTAAAACATCGACCCCTTGCTAGAAACACCGAAAACTAGCAACCAAACGAGACTTGAAGATCGAAAAGAAGAAAAAGAGAGAAAGGAAGAGAGAGAGAGAGAACTAAGATTTGAGATATATGAAATATCTCTCAAATCTAGATATTTAAGACATCCTCAAAAAGCAACCTGACAGTCGTGCGCCCTCAAAGAAGGAAATGCGCACGACCCGTGCGCTAGCACTGTGCCTCGGCCCTGGATCCTATGCACGACCCGTGCGTTTTCTCTGAAGGAGGGCGCACGACCCATGCGTCCTGTAGACAGCCCCAAAAACTTCCTTTTTCTCTAAACAACCTCGCAAAACGGCTAAACGAAATTCGGGGTGTTACATAGTACATGTTAAGTTCTTTCTCAAGAGCGATCATTTCCATACGATCAAAACCATAAGGATACAACTTACCCAACTCCAATAAATCCGATACGTTGAACTGAGAAAATGAATCACATGGACTCAAAGCTGCTATATTTTTAAGCAATTCAGTGCTTACCTCACTAAATCGATCCCCAAACTCTTGAAATTGCATGTCCATGATAGTGTTGAAAATATCAAACTCGTAATGATGACGATTGGTGATGCCGGTCCTTAGTCTTCCATTATTTTTATAACATTCTGATTTCTGCCATATCCAAACTCGCAATACCATTTGCTTCACAAAAAGAACACATCTTCTTCAAAAGTGGATCAAACCCAGATTCTCTAAATGTTTGCAATAGTTGTTTCGTTCCTCTTATCAACAAAATCACTTCCACGATATCTTGATCCTTTTTTTGAAGAGCCCGTGACAATAAATCTGTGACTTCTAAAATATGAAACATCAAGTGCAAATAAATTACAAAATCAAATGTCTTCAAATAAGCTAGAATACTGGTTGCTTGAGTACGAATAAAACCATTATCACCATCCTCTTCAACATATTGAATCACTTCAATAACATTTGGGAACAAAGCAATCAAACTCGCCATGGTTTTGTAATGGAACCCCACCGTGTATCTCCGACTCGAATAAGAGAAAGCTCTTGGTGTAACCCACGTCCGGTTTCAATTTCACAATTACCAATTGCTTCTTGCATTCTATCTTTGTAACTTTGTCGAAGCATGTCTTTACGTTTGCAAGAAGCGTTAACCACATTGACCACCATGCTTAGCATATTAAAAAAATTCTCAACCCCATCGCTCGAATACAAATTCTCTAATTAAATACTTTCTCCTTATTTCATCTCTTTGGTTTGGATTATACTCGGTAATTCTTTTCCTATCGGCCGGATCCCAAGGAAGATCACTCAAATCGATTTCGCAAGGCATTGAAGGAGCAGAACTCGATTCAGGTGTTGATGCTTTCCTTTTAAAAAATCTTTCCATTTTTTCTAGCAATAACAATAGCGAGATAATTACATAAAAATCAATGGTTTATTTATCAAATACCAATAGCAATTAGCAATTTAGTTTGAACTTTAAACAAAATTGCAATTTGCAAAATTAACCTAAGTAGCAAGTACAGTACCTAACAAGTAACAAACATTTCAATTTCTTTAAAAACCTACAAAATCAATCCAAAATACCAAATACCCAAATTGCAAATACCAAATACTAGGAAAATAAAACCAAATACCAATTAAAGTTACTAACAAGTCAACAAAATTATTTATCAAATATCAACTAAAATAAAGAGTATAAATCAAATTAGGTTTTTACCCAAATCTGAAATCAGGGGACTTGCAGTTGCAGTAGCCGACTTTGTGCAACGATTGAGCGAGAGAAAGAATTAGAAGGAAGCGAATATCGAGAGAAGGGAGACGAAGTCAGTCGGAGTCACAATCAACAGCAACAGCGTCGCCAATATTTGAGCTGAGAGTCAGCGTCTTGTGTTCTGTATCTGTTTTCAGATTTCAGTCATCGTCTTCGTCTCATCGAGAGAGCACGAGATTGAGGAGAGTTAGCTAATGTATTGATTATGGACTGCTGGAAAGTGGAAATTAAAGGGGCATAGTAAAATTATTGTAGGGGGGCCATAAGCTTAAACACCATAAAACATAAGTAATTTTTTTTTGGGCTGTCACGTGGTTGGCTGGTTGGGGGGGCCAGGACCCCTACCAGCCATGAGTCCATCCGCCCCTGTCTAAAATATAATTAGGATAATCATTGAATTCTAACAGAATACTTAATTATTATTTTTTTATAAAAAATAATATATTATTAAACCTAAAATAAATTACATCATTATTAAACCTAATTAATTTAAAATAAAAAAATAAATTAAACAAATTTATAAAAAGAAAAAACATTATTGTTTTCTCAAAACCACAAAAAATTGTTTATAAAATCGACAAAGACAAAATATATAATAAAACATTATAATCAAGATGGATCACGCTGATTGCACGAGTACACTTCTAGAATTATAAAACAACTTATTTTATAATATTGAAATAAGGGTAAATTAAAACAAAAATTACCTTGTTTTACTCTTGATATAAACCCTACTTTTGAAGTTTTATTTTGGGTGACGTTTGGTTCGTACGATATTTTTGGATGAAATGAAATATGTCAAAGAAATTTGACTTTAAAAGAATTAGAATGAAATGTTACATATTTGTCAAAATCTTAAAAATAGCTCTTTAAGCGTTCATTACTCTTGACTATGCATATTCATTCATATCTAAAACCTCTCTAGCTATATAACTACACATCCATCTCTTTTTACTATCACTACAAAAGTTCGAACCCGTTAGCCCATATATCAAAACCACTCTCCCTCATCTGCATCTCATATTTAAATGTTAGGTAATATTTTATTTATTAGTGAAAATAGGTTAATCACCATTGATCTGGTTTTTATGGACCAATATCGAATGTATCAATTGTTTATACGCGATGCTTGATAGGAACTAGATTTAAGATCAATAACAATTTGACATGGTTGATAAGGTTCAACATAGATGGATTTCAATAGTGTAACTGTATATACTTCTCCTTGATATGTTCTTCATGTTCCACCGTTTTTACTACATTTCTGAACTCCTTATAACTAACTAGCTAGCTATTTCTTACAATCTCTTGTAGGCATTCCACTTTCTCTGATGTTGATTATAACGCATTTTAATAACAATATTTAGCCATTGCAATGTACGAATGTTTATCAATGTGTATGCTCAAATGCTTATGAATGTACTGAGTAGCAACGAATATCTATTAAACTTTATCAAGTATAGCTAGTAAGAACAAATCAATCAAATACCAATGAATCAATGTTCAATTATCATGTTCAATACATGTTCGCTATGTACTCAATATGTAACACCAAAAAAAAAAAATAAGGCAAGTAAAACAATGTTCAATTGACCAAGAAATTCAAATCCATTCGTGTGAATGATCATGAATGTATGAAGTTCTATTACGTATAATTGTTCATTTCAGATGACATCGGTAAAAGGCCCCTAAGTAGATTTGGAAACCGGAAAAATATGTTACGTCAGATGACATCGGATTGTGAATAAATTAATCGAGGCGATCTTAATACGTAATTAGTTTTATAATGGAGCTTATTTATATTAATCAATAGAACAAAAAATATAAATCAAAAGTAAAATAACTTTTTATTATATAAAGAGATCCGTTTCGACCCCTAGGTTAGAAGGTTTGTGTTATGCAACTACATAGTACACATAATAATTGTTTGATTATATAAAACATCTATTATGACGTTTAGACATTTTTGACGTCCTATATTGTTGGTGATTTTAGTGAAATCATCGGTTCATTTTATGCAATTGGGTTCACAAGATAATAATGGGGTTGGTAGCTAAGCTATAACACGAGCTATGAGGTGTGGAGTGCACACTCGTGTAAGCTAGCTAGCACCCAAGATTGTTGGACGGACATGTTTGGTGGGTTACTTAATGATTGGATTGACAGTGTTTGGCGCGGTTCTCCGCGCGGGTACACCTGCGCCGCCAGGCACGCGGAGCACTCGATTGCTTGTCGACCAGTACTTGGCGCGGGTCTCTGCGCGGGTTCACCCACGCCGCCAGGCGCGCGGAGCACTGGAATGCTTATCGTCCAGTGCTTGGCGCGGTTCTCCGCGCGGGTCCACTTGCGCCGCCAGGCACGCAAACGTCCAGTTTTGTAACTGTCGAATTTGAATGATAATCAATCTGTAACCCCCAAATCCTCTTGTAACCGATAGTTAATTTTGTCCACAATCAATCCCATTAATGGGGAATATTATTATCATTAATAATATATGATCGGTTATGATTCTTTTGGTGTTTAAATAGGATCGATTTCTGCCAAAATCACACCGGTGAATTTGAGATAATCCTCGAGTGAATTTCGTGATACCCAGGCAGAATAGGGTCGAAATATCACTTAAGGAAAGCGAGCTCTCACGTCATCTCATATTCTATCCAAGTTATGATCACTCTTTCTTCTCTCCCTCTACCCATCGATTTCTGCACCACACTCCCCAACAATCTTAAGTGATATTCCGTTCGTAAGAGAGATGGCAAGTGATCAATCCGTGAGAGACATGACGACCAAGTTCACGAAACTGGAGAAGTTCGAAGGCGTCGAATTTCGGCAATGGCAAAAGAAGATGCACTTCTTGTTGACCACGTTGAAAGTCGTGTATGTGTTGAGCACGCTGATGCCGGAAGTAATGGAGGATGAGACGTTGGAGATGACCCGACGTCGCGACAAATGGGAAAATGACGACTACATATGTCACAGCCACATCTTAAATGGTATGTGTGACTCCCTCTTCGATATTTATCAAAGTGTTGAATCTGCTAAAGAGCTATGGGACTCTCTTGAGTCCAAATACATGGCGGAGGATGCTTCTAGTAAGAAGTTCCTCGTGAGTAATTTTAATAATTACAAAATGATGGATTCAAGGCCTGTAATGGAGCAATATAATGAGCTCCTACGCATTCTAGGCCAATATCCTCAACATGATATGAAGATGGATGAATCCATCTCCGTATCGAGCATAATTGATAAATTGCCTCCCTCTTGGAAAGACTTCTAACATATGTTGAAACACAAGAAGGAAGAGTTGTCTCTTGTACAACTCGGTAGTCACTTGCGCATAGAGGAATCTCTTCGGGCGCAAGAGACTGAGAAACCTAAAATGAAAGAGGTTTCTGCACCTTCGGTGAACATGGTGGAAGAGGGATGTTAGACCACAGTCTCATTGGATTCAAGATCATCCAATATAAAGATCGCAATCTGAAGCTAAAGCCGGAACGTCGACTCTCGATAATAAAGTCTATGTCGTGTGTAATAAATGTCAATGTAATTTAATGTAATTGTTTGTTTATTATATTAGTTTACTTAGATTAATTATCTAAGTTATAAATATTGTAAAAAGTAACTTAGTTTGTTTCTAAGTTAGTTTCTAGTTTGTTAGAAATAATATCTAGAATTAATATCTAGATATTATCTAGTTAGTGTGTTCAACACACTTGGTAGTTGTATTGTGTCTCTCTACTCTAAAACAAAAAGATCAGATAACTTATCACACACAAACACACACAAGAAGGTGAAAAAGAGAGAAAACATTGAGAACACATTCAAGCTTAATCATTCAACCTTGTAATCGTTTCTATATTCAATACATGTTGGTAATCGTTAATGTGTTGTTGTTTCTTAGAACTTGTTAAGTAGTATTGTTGGACCGACAATTGGTATCAGAGCCTGATTAAGATCAAAACAAGTTTTATAAAGAAAAACGTCTCTGTGTTCTTCAAGAAAATCGAGTTTGTGATTTTGAATGTTTTAGGTGTTAGAATCGATCAGGTTGTGATCGTACTACATGCTAGATCGAGTTGTTGCTATTTGATTTCATTATTAAGCTTAAATCGAGTTCCAATTTGGTGATTTTAAGTGAAAACAGTCGAAGTGGGTAAGTTACTGTGCCATCGATCTTATTTCGAAAAAGAGTGTTTTAGTGAGATCGAGTGCTTACATTCAGTTCTAGAAGTGATTCTAGACACATTGGTAGTGTTTGGTTGTGCTAATCATTGCAGGAACAAAGATTTAGACGAATTTTGCAAGTTCAGGACGAACACCCGCATTCCAAAGGTTGAATAACCCGCATTTCTCCACTTTGCGGGTCCAACTACACCCGCACACCTCAACTTTGCGTGTCTCAAGTGACCCGCATTCCTTACTTTGCGGTTCCCACTTGACCCGCATTCCTTACTTCACGGGTCCTCAAGCACCCGTAATCCTCAAAACTCGGGTCCTCAAGCACCCGCAATCCTCAAAACTCGGGTCCTCAAGCACCCGCAATCCTCAAAACTCGGGTCCTTAAGCACCCGCAATCCTCAAAATCGGGTCCCAAAGCACCCGCATTCCTCAACTTCTCGGTTCAAAGCTCAGACACGCACACCTTGTTCCAACTCAGACCCGCATTTCCATACTTAAAATATTTTTTTTCTGAGAACTTTTCGAAACTGTAATAGGGTCTTTATTAGTCGTAAATTTTTTCTCTGGGGGACAAAATTTCTTGTGTGATCAAATTTTATCTGTACTAACGGTCAAATCCAAGTTCTTTTTGCACATCAAATTAAACAGCATGACATCAAGCGAAGCTTCTTCAATATGTATGGATGAGAAACCACCTGTACTCTTTAGAGGAGAGTATGAGCAGTGGAAAGATCAGTTCATGGACTTCATTGAAAGACATGATTTGGGTGTATTCATCAGAAAATCTCTGCAACAAGGAATTATGATAGTTCCAAGAAGAATGTTTACTCTTGTAAAGAAGAATGGTGAGAGAGAAGAAAAAGAGCTCCCATTAAATCTTAATGAATACACAAATGAGCAAAGAAAAAGATATGAAGCTGACAGTTTGGCCAAAACGTTTATTCTGCAAGGAATAACAGAGGAGATTTCAAACGAGATCTTCTTTACACTAGAACGTGAAGAGGCTACAGGAAAGCTGTTATGGGAACATATTGCTAAGATTATGATAGAATCATATATGTCATCAAGAGTTAAGGTTTTGGAAGCTGAGAACTCTGAGCTTCAAAAGAAAATATCTGAGTTTGAAAAGAAGTTCTCAGATCTGTCAAAGAAGGTGTGGAGGAGAAAAAGGTGATTGAGCTTCAAAATTTAATGCTTTCTCAAAAAGTTGAAGACTTTGAGAAAGTAATCATATTAGAAAGATATCAGTTTGCCAAGGAGAAGAAGACAGCTGAACAAAAGGGTGCAAAGAAGGATTTTGAAAAAGATAGAAATATGTTTGAAGCAAAGATAAAGAAGCTTACCGAGAAGCTATCTGAATTATCTACGAGTGTACTGACAGAGAAGAAAAAGAAGTCTGCATTTGAGAAGAAGATTGAGCTCCTTATCAAAGAACGAGACAGTTATTCTTCAAAGGTAAAAGAGCTTCAAGATATTATTTCCAAGATGGTGGTGGTGACTGAGCGAACGACTCCAGAGTCAAAAGTCCACTCACCTAGAAATAATTCAGTTGGTTCTAACAAACCAACCGCAAGCTCACATCAGAAAACTGCTCTTTTCAAAAGGTC
This sequence comes from Arctium lappa, assembly GCA_023525745.1. Classification (NCBI taxonomy): domain Eukaryota; kingdom Viridiplantae; phylum Streptophyta; class Magnoliopsida; order Asterales; family Asteraceae; genus Arctium; species Arctium lappa. The sequence continues at coordinate 33,889,720 of CM042051.1, forward strand.
AGTTAAATCTTCTAATCAGATTCATTCTACTAATCTTTTCTATGACAGGAATAAAGATTTTTCAGGTACACATCAAAGAAGGAGAATAAGCTTCCAGGAAGAAGCTGAACTGGTCTGGAACAGGAAACCAGTTAAAGAAGAGCTGAAATGTAAAAACTCATGTGTACATACGCCGATTGCCAAGAAGAACAATGCGCTGAAAGGTAAACCTGATTTTGTTTACTCAAGAGATAAATTAATCAGTTTGTCAGGTAAGAAATTTTATTGTTCTTATTGTCGTACACATGATCCTATTCACAAGACAAGTGACCATTACTGGTATGGTTCTTACTCAGTAACCCCCATACGAACTGCAACTAACACGCATGGACCCAAATACCAGTGGGTACCAAAGAAAACTAAACCTGTGTTGCAGGCACCTACTGTCAAGGGGGAGTAGGAAGAATAATGGCTTCTAAGTAAATCAGCTTAGAACCCGTACTTCAACGAAGTTTGACTTCTAAACACAACAGTTTAGAACCCGCACTTCAAAGATCAAAAGACCTTACTCCGTGCTGAAAATGAAATTGTACTCCAATACTCGAATGAGGAAATCAACCATCAAGAGGGAGTATATATTTATCTGAAATTTTATGCATATTTTTTTTCATATGATAATTTTCAAATGCATAATTTCAGGGGGAGTATAAAAGGATGCGACTTCTGATTATTTCAGATCAGGACTCATACTTTAAACAGTTTTACTGCTTTTTGTCTTTTCAATATAAGTGAATAATTATTACTTTGACTTGACATTAGACTTTTGCAGAATTTTTGAGAGAAGCTTACAAGTTCATATTTCTATGACTTAAAGCTTAGCTTCATGAGATGTAAGATCATACGTAAAGGTATAATTCTTTATCTTCATCTCATATATGGTTGAAAGAAGGACAACTTTCAATCATTGGAAAACATTGTTTTTAATGTTCAAACCACTTCCCGATTTTTCAACAGATTTTATATTTTGGGAGTGTATTTTAAATGTTTTCATGATCAATATTGTGCTTTAACTGAAATAGTTAAACCAATATGAGCATCACGTGCATCTAGGAAAACAAGGAATCATTGTGCTAGGAAATAACACAACTTCTATGGAATCACCTTAACCAGTGATTTCTACCCAAGAAGTTAATCCTTAGTGATTGAGTGTGAAAATAGAAAAGAAATGAGTGTGATTAGAGAAAGCAAAAAGTTTAAAAGAAAGAGCGTGTGAGAACAGAGTTAAAAGAATATCACAACTCTGCACCAACTTTTTCTGAGCCGGGTAGCCACCATTCTAGTGATTCACAATTCTTTGGTGATCATTATTGAAACAGGCAACTAACCCATGCCAACTCTTGATCAAACCTCACCATCTACTCATTTTCTTCTCAAAAAGAAAATATTTCATTTTCTAAGGGGATGCAGCACATTTGCTATCTGATTTTCATTTGGAAAATCTAGATATTGAAAAGAAGGAAGTCTGCCCCACCTTCGCACTTCAATCATGCACATTGAGTCTGTGTTTAACTTACTGTTGTCTCAGTGGTTTACACAATTACGAGCCAATAAGCAATCATCTGTGCTTAATTCTTTCAACACAAGCACGAACACACAAGGAATTTGTTTCTTTGTCATAACGTTTATAGAAATTACTTTTGTGGTGTTTCGATGATTAAATGGAAGCCCTGGGGGAGTCAACATAAAACAGTTCCTTTCCAATGTGTATTCGTTACACTCAGTGACTTAGTGTTACTGACAGGCATGATAACTGATTCATTAGTTGATTTCAGGTGTTACATATCTAATTTGTCTGGATTTGCAAAGATCTGGATGAATCTCTTATGAATTGACGAATCAGGGGCTCTAACCGCAAGATTGACATTTCTTACAACAAATTTTGATGAAGTCGTTGCACTTAACATCAAAAAGGGGGAGAATGACTACACAAGAAATGGCAAAGATCACATGTTTCAAGAATCACGTCTACTCTTCAAAAGGGAAGATTGTTAGATTGAAGACATGCTGAATTTAGAGAAAGAGATTGCATCTTCTGAGCTGAACAAGAAGACTGAATTGGATAAATCTTTTTATTAAATGATCTTGATCCAAAGGGGGAGATTGTTAGACCACAGTCTCATTGGATTCAAGATCATCCAATATAAAGATCGCAATCTGAAGCTAAAGCCGGAACGTCGACTCTCGATAATAAAGTCTATGTCGTGTGTAATAAATGTCAATGTAATTTAATGTAATTGTTTGTTTATTATATTAGTTTACTTAGATTAATTATCTAAGTTATAAATATTGTAAAAGGTAACTTAGTTTTTTCTAAGTTAGTTTCTAGTTTGTTAGAAATAATATCTAGAATTAATATCTAGATATTATCTAGTTAGTGTGTTCAACACACTTGGTAGTTGTATTGTGTCTCTCTACTCTAAAACAAAAAGATCAGATAACTTATCACACATAAACACACACAAGAAGGTGAAAAAGAGAGAAAACATTGAGAACACATTCAAGCTTAATCATTCAACCTTGTAATCGTTTCTATATTCAATACATGTTGGTAATCGTTAATGTGTTGTTGTTTCTTAGAACTTGTTAAGTAGTATTGTTGGACCGACAAGGGAAGATCTAACAACTTCAAGGGAAAACGCCAATGAAGCCAGGAAAAGGTCCCAACAAAAAGGTTAAATTAACCTGTTGGACTTGTGGGATGGCCGGCCATCTCAAATGGGATTGTCGGGTTGTCAAGAATAAGAAAAGTTCTTTGGTCCCAAGGATCCAAGGATCAACACCCACGACAAGGTCAGTTTATTGACTTTGGTTTTAATTCAAATTTGAATTATGTACCACTAATATCCGAATCATTTTATGTGCAGGATGATGATGATGATGATGCTTGATGGATTGACACGGGTGCCTCGAGTCATGTGTGCAAGGATCGACGTTGGTTCACCACTTTGGAACCGGTTGAAGACGCATCCGTGCTAGACATGGGGAACGAGTCAAATGCTCCCATTCTTGGACGTGGCTTAGTTAGACTAGAGTTTAGTTTTAGCAAAATTATTGAACTTTTAGACGTTTTGTTTGTACCACAAATTCGAAAGAATTTGGTTTATGGTAGTATTTTGAATAAGTTAGGATATAGGCAAGTTTTTGAATCCGGCAAGTTCACCTTGTCAAAAGGTGGCTCTTTTGTAGGATTTGGTTATTTGAATAATAATATGTTTATGTTAAGTTTGAATAAAAAGGATTGTGTTTCTAATTCCGTTTATGTTGCAAATGAGAATTGTGTCGATTCTTTTTTATGGCATGCAAGGCTTGGTCATGTTAACTTTAAAAGAATGGTTGAAATGTCAAAAGACGGCCTTATTCCGGCTTTTGACGTTAAAACCGAAAAATGTAAAACTTGCATGTTGACAAAGATCACTAGACAACCTTTTCCTAATGTGAAAAGGGATTCATCGGTGCTTGAATTAATTCATAGTGATCTTTGTGATTTGCATTCAACTCCGTCTTTTGGTAATAAAGAGTATGTTGTTACTTTTATTGACGACACTTCACGTTTTTGTTATATTTGTTTGTTACACTCAAAAGATGAAGCGTTAGAAAAATTTAAGATTTATAAAACGGAGGTTGAATTGCAAATGAACGATTTAATTAAATGTTCACGCACAAATCGTGGTGGGGAATTTTACGACCCCATGTTTTTCAAATCCGTAAAAATTATTCATGAGACTACGGCTCCTTATACACCACAACAAAATGGTGTGGCGGAACGGAAAAATAGAGTTCTCAAAGAAATGGTGAACTCTATGTTATCCTACTCGGGATTGAGTGATGGATTTTGGGGTGAAACCATGTTAACGACTTGTTATTTATTAAATCGAGTTCCTAACAAAAGGAACAAGATTACCCCGTATGAACTTTGGTTAAAGAAAAGGCCTAACTTGAATTATATTTGAGTTTGGGGTTGTCGGGCGGTCGTTCGACTACCCGAACCCAAAAGGAAAACTTTGGGTGAGAAAGGTATTGATTGCATCTTTGTTGGATATGCCGAGCATTCCAAGGCATATAGGTTCTATGTTATTGAACCTAATGATTCTATAGTGATTCACATCGTTATAGAATCGAGAGATGCATTATTTGATGAGACTAGATTCTCTTCAATACCTAGGCCAAAGGACATAGTTCCAAAGACTAGTGTAACTAGTGAGGTTGAAGAACAAGCAATTGTTCCAACCGAATCTCCAATGCTTCGAAGGAGCAAAAGAGGAAGGATTGAAAAGTTCTTTGGTCCCGATTTCCAAGTATACTTGGTAGAAGGATCAAGAGATGAAATTGGATCACAATTCTCTTACTGTTATAGTATTGAGGAAGATCCAAAATCATTTGATGAGGCTATGAAGTCTCAAGATATTGCTTTCTGGAAATAAGCAATAAATGATGAGATGGATTCCATCATGGGGAATAATACTTGGGTATTATCGGACTTGCCACCGGGTTGTAAACCGTTGGGATGCAAGTGGATCTTCAAAAGGAAGATGAAAGTCGATGGATCAATCGACAAGTTCAAAGCTCGATTGGTAATCCAAGGCTTTAGGCAACGGGAAGGCATCGATTATTTTGATACCTATGCCCTGGTTGGAAGGATCTCCACGATTATATTGTTGATAGCCTTAGGTGCTATCCACAATTTAGTGATTCACCAAATGGATGTCAAAACGGCATTCTTGAATGGTGACTTGGAGGAAGAAGTTTACATGAAACAACCGGAAGGATTTGTTATGCCCGGAGGTGATCCTTGGAATAAGGATCAAGCGTGAGAACAAAGGGATTGCAATTACGCAATCTCATTACATTGAGAAAGTATTAAAGAAATTTAATTGCTTTGATTGTTCTCCGATGAGTACTCCATTTGATCCAAGTGTGAAGCTTATGCCCAATTCGGGTGAAGTGGTGTCACAACTCGAGTACTCAAAGGCTATTGGATGCTTGATGTATGTCATGACAAGCACTAGGCCGGATATCGCTTTTGCCGTAGGCAAGTTGAGTAGGTATACTAGTAATACTAGTATACATCGTTGGCAAGCGATAAGACGAGTATTTAAATACTTGAAGAAAACCATTGATTATAGTTTGTCATATGTCGGGTTTCCTTAGGTTTTAGAGGGATATTCGGATGCTAGTTGGATTACCAACTTAGAAGATCACTCTTCTACGAGTGGTTGAGTATACTTGCTTGGGGGAGGTGCCATCTCATGGGCTTTCAAGAAGCAAACTTGCATTACGAGTTCGACTATGGGGTTGGAATTTGTGGCGTTAGCCGCTGCCGGTAAAGAGGCGGAGTGGCTAAGGAGTTTAGTCCATAAAATTCCGTTATGGCCGAAACCAATATCTCCCATTTCTATCCATTGTGATAGTGCGACTACTTTGGCTAAAGCTTATAGTCAAGTATATAATGGCAAATCTAGACACTTAGGTGTTAGACATAGCATGATTCGTGAGCTAATCACGAATGGGGTGATTTCGGTTGAATTTGTTCGGTCGCAACAAAATCTAGCGGACCACTTGACGAAGGGGTTAGCTAGGGACTTGGTTCACAAGTCGGTGATCGGTATGGGATTAAAGTCCATTTGAATCTCTAACGGTGAGATACCCAATTCCCTTCTAATATAACGTTAGAAGTTGAATTCAATGGGAAAGTTCACTCTAAGGGATTGGAGCACAAAATAATCATCCCAAGGTATGTGCTCGGTACTGCAGGCAAGAAGGTAATTGTTCTTTTGTAAAAGTGCATGTGCAGATGCATGATGAAAGTAACTACCTATATGAGTGTGAAGTGTGGCCGCTTCAAGAAGCTTGGACTTAGCTTTGATGCACTCACGAATGGATAAGGACACACGACCTGAATAGTGTCAAGTTTAAACTTTAGAGAATCTTTTAAATTCATGTGTATGTTATTTTCTGGTACTCAAATGGGTTGAAGGGTTAAATCCATAGGACACCCGGATTCTCGAGTATTTGAAATGTGTAATGTACTAAGATGAAAATTCAATCTTCTAGATATTTTCATTTATGCATGAGTTTGTTTCCTATATTAATTGTTGTTTGTGAACCAAGGATTGCACTAAAATGGGGGAGGAATGTTGGTGATTTTAGTGAAATCATCGGTTCATTTTATGCAATTGGGTTCACAAGATAATAATGGGGTTGGTAGCTAAGCTATAACACGAGCTAGGAGGTGTGGAGTACACACTCGTGTAAGCTAGCTAGCACCCGAGATTGTTGGACATACATGTTTGGTGGGTTACTTAATGATTGGATTGACAGTGTTTGGCGCGGTTCTCCGCGCGGGTACACCCGCGCCGCCAGGCGCGCGGAGCACTGGATTGCTTGTCGACCAATGCTTGGCGCGGGTCTCTGCGCGGGTTCACCCGCGCCGCCAGGCGCGCGGAGCACTAGAATGCTTATCGTCCAGTGCTTGGCGCGGTTCTCTGCGCGGGTCCACTCGTGCCGCCAGGCGCACGGACGTCCAGTTTTGTAACTGTCGAATTTGAATGATAATCAATCTGTAACCCCCAAATCCTCTTGTAACCGACAATTAATTTTGTCCACAATCAATACCATTAATGGGGAATATTATCATCATTAATAATATAGGATCGGTTACGATTCTTTTGGTGTTTAAATAGGATCGATTTATGCCAGAATCGACACTGATGAATTTGAGATTATCCTCGAGTGAATTTCGTGATACCCAGGCAGAATAGGGTCGAAATATCACTTAAGGAAAGCGAGCTCTCTCGTGATCTCATATTCTATCCAAGTTCCGATCACTCTCTCTTCTCTCCCTCTACCCATCGATTTCTGCACCACACTCCCCAACATATATACGACGATTAAAACTTATTATCATGTTTCGCGGAGGCTAAAGGATAATAGTATCATCCCTGACTCCACCCTGACCTCGATTAGTGTATAGAAATCAACCCTCACCCGTCCCGACCCCATTACCTACGAAGATGGGGAATCCCCATCCCACTTGGAACGAGTCTCCCATACATTACAATAAAATTGGGTTTTATAGGACGCACTACAACAAAATCGGGTTTATAAGATACAAAAAATGACTAAGTGTTATAATAGATTGTTTTATATGACTTATGTTTATAGAACCAAATAATAAAACGTCTTACTTAAAAGTGTTAGAATAAGTTTATAAGACGCTTTTGGACGTCTTAACAAGTTCTTTTAAGACATTTTAAAAATAAAGTGTCGCATTAGCTATTTTATAAAACACCTTTGAAAAAGTAATCTATAAAAATAAGATGTGTTATAGGACACTTATAAAAAATGTCATATAATATAGCTAATACTACACTTTATTTTTAAAATGTTTTCAAAAACTTGTTACTACATCGAAAAACTTCATTCAAACAAACTGTAACACTTTTACATAGGCCGCGTGATTGTATAATCCTATATATTTAAAATCCTATATATTTAAGTCCTATACAATAACCTATTAGAATTTATATAGGGGTTTAATCAAATGAGAACTGTTTAGTTTGTGATAACTGTGAGATCCAATGTGAGCCACATATTTAATGTAATTAAATTTATTTTTTCATTAACATGGAAGGGTAAATTGATAATATCTTCTTTTTTATATTAAGGAATCTTTGAATAATTGAATGTTTTAAATGTCCTCCTAAAAATAAGTTGTTGGTTTAATTTTATTCTATTTTTTAAAATATATTATTAGTTAAAATGAATTTACAAGCATTTGTTAAAATCCTAAAATTATTAGTTAAAATGAATTTTGAGTATATCACAATGGCAAACACAGTGTAACACAATAGTAATCACAATGTTCATAGTGTATCACAATGGTAATCAAAGTGTAACACAACGTTAATCACAGTGTAATACAATGTATTTTGAGTGTATCACAATGGTAATCAAAGTGTAACACAACGTTAATCACAGCGTAACACAATGTATTTTGAGTGTATCACAATGCTCGTTGCATGTCTCACAATGGGTAATGACAGTGTAACACAATGTATTTTGGGTATCACAATCATGATCTTTTGTATGTACATTTTTTTAACAGTGTCCCTTTTTTTAGGTATCACATTGTGCATCCGTCGGAATAAGGTTCACACTAGAGAGAGGAGAGAGGAGATTTTTTAATACCTAAAATTCCCTTTAAATTTAATTTCAATCAAAATTACTAAAATTAATTATTTTCTAATTTATTCTTTAATATGTGGCTCATATTAGATCTCACAGTTATCACAAACAACTAAGTTCTTCCTTAAATGACCCCCTATATATATATATATAAATAACATTTATTTATTTGATTTCCTATAAACCCAATATTTTATTAACAAATCTCTATCCCAAGATCAAATTTTCAATCTTTACATTTGACAAAGCAACTAATTAATGCTTACATCCTCAGGAGTTTTGCTTTAATAGTATAAAATATGTTTCTAGAATGTTTAGGGACTATATGTAAATGTAATGCATTTACGTGTTTGTTGGTAACTTCAAAAGAATTTATGTGTGGAAAAAAAACAATTTATGTCATCTTTTTCACTTTTTCACTTTTTCACGCACCTCTTTGCATTTACATGATCATATTTTATAGCTATGTATTAACATTCTAGCTTTACACTTGTTGAAAATTAATTGAAGGAACCAACTGGGCTAGCTCAGTTGGCCACCAAGGTTTTCTTAAGGTGCCTTGGGGAGGGGATGTTTGGCTAGGGGAGGTCTCAAGTTCGAGTCCCACCCGAGACGTTTTACCCCTTCAGGTGATATTGGAGAAATAGGGGGTCTCAGGGTCAGCATACTGCCCAATTGGATGTCACTGCTGGACCTGAACCACTAACCACTAACAACTAACAACCCGTTCTAAAAAAAATTGAAGGAACAAAAAGAAATACAAAAAGAGGTAACATATGATTTTTCTTCATTAATGTACACCTACTTCTAAAAGTCAACAACAAAAAAAATTGGGAGCAAAAGTCCTTGATAGAAAATGGTCGGATCATTTCCCGATCATGATTTGTGATGCATGGGCCGACTTTGGGCCAAAACCTTTGAAGTTTTTTGATGTGTGGTTAAAGGATAATCGGTTAGAGGATATTGTAAAAGAGGCATGGAATAAGCAAGTAGAGTTGAGTCGTCCGGATTGCATTTTTCGTGACAAGTTGAAGAACGTAAAAGGAGTGTTGAAAGGCTGGAGTAGGGGCGATTGGGGGAATTAGAAGAGGAAGTGAAAGAGAAAAAAATTGAGGTTAAAAAATGGGAAGAAGAATGCATTAACGGGAACATGGATGAAGAAAAGCGACAAAAGGGAGTAGAGGCTAGAGCAAGATGGTTGGAACTAGAAACCAAAAAACTGGAAATAATGAAACAAAAAGCAAAGGTTCGGTGGGCTAAAGATGGGGACGAGAATTCAAAACTTTTCCATGCGACAATCAAGAGTAGGGAGCGACGGAATGCCATTCGGGGCTTTAATGTAGATTCAATATGGATGGAAGAACCGGGAAAAATCAAGGAGTTGGTCTACAATTTTATAAAGGTAAATTCTCTGAAACCATGGAGGATAGACTGTTTATGCATATGGATAACATAAAGAAGTTGCGGGATGAGGAAGCAAGCTACTTAGAGAGGAGGGTCACGGAGGAAGAAGTGTGGAGTGCGGAAGCAACAAGGCACCGGGCCCGGATGGGTTCACGATTACTTTTATAAAAGCATTTTGGGGGTTGATAAAATCGGATCTAGTGGCGGCGATTGAGTGGGTCATGGAAAAAAGGGAGATTAGCAAGGGATGTAATGCGTCATTCATAACGTTGATCCCGAAGGTGGAGAATCTGGTTAGTCTAACCAGCCAATTAGTCTTATTGGCATTTTCTACAAAGTTTTGTCAAAAGTCTTAGCGAAGAGGTTGAAATCCGTGATAAGTAAATTAAAAAGTATTGAGCAAAGCGCGTTCGTGAAAGGGAGATACATCCTCGATGGAGTTTTAATTACAAACGAGACGGTAGAATTCTTGAAAAGAGCGAAAAAAGGGGATTAATCTTCAAGGTCGACTTCGAGAAAACCTATGATTCGGTAAATTGGGAGTTTCTCATGGAGGTTATGGAAGCTATGGGGTTTTCGGCAAAATGGAGAGGGTGGATAAAATCATGTCTATCCTCATCTAACGTTTCCATACTTGTTAATGGGGCACCAACGAAGGAATTTAACATGGAAAGAGGTCTTAGACAAGGCGACCCACTAGCGCCATTCCTATTCCTTTTGGTGGCCGAAAGCCTATATTTATTGATGGAAGGGGCGGTGGAAAAAGGCCTTTTCAAAGGCATTTCGGTGGGTCGAGATGAGATCCTAGTTTCACACCTCCAATATGCCGACGATGCAATCTTTTTTGGCGATTGGGAGTTGGGAAACATCAAGAACCTACTAAAAATCCTCCAGTGTTTTCACCTCATTTCGGGACTTAGAATAAATATGCGGAAAAGCAAAATTTTTGGAGTGGGAGTACCGGAAGATGAAGTCGAATCGTGGGCAAGTCTTTTGGGATGTGGATGTTCCAAGCTTCCGTTTAATTATTTTGGTCTTCCGGTCGGGGCATCCATGCGAAAACTTGATGCGTGGAAACCGGTAGTGGAGAAGATGGAAAAAAAGCTTGCTTCGTGGAAATCAAAGATGATGTCCTTTGGCGGAAGACTAACATTGGTAAAATCGGTTCTAGGTAGCACATCATTATACTTTTTTTTCCTTATTTCAAGCATCACTTGGAGCGTTAAACACTCTTGAGCGGTTGACAGGAAACTTCTTTGGGGGGGGGGGCGGCGGCGGTAAAACAATTGCTTGGGTCAAATGGGATTCGGTATTGGGGGGTTCAAAAGGGGGGACTAAACGTTGGGGGGTTAAAGGAGATGAATTGGGCACTACTATGTAAATGGTGGTGGAGATTTCATTCAGAGAGGGAGTCCTTGTGGGTTATAGTACAAAGCCTATATGGGTGGGATGGGGGGCTAGGGTGGACAATAATAATGGTATGGGTGGAAAGGGAGTGTGGAGGGATACAATAAAGGTGGGAAGAGAGTTAGAGAAGATTGGCCTAAATTTCGAGGAATCTTTAGTTAAGGAAATAGGGGATGGTGTGAACACGCGTTTTTGGTTGGAAAAGTGGGTGTCAAATAGAACATTAAAAGATGAGTTCCCAAGACTCTATAGATTGGAGAATAGAAAAGACATATCGGTAAAGGGTAGAGGGGAGTGGGTTAGGGATGATTGGAGGTGGAAATGGGATTGGAGGCATGTTCCGCGAGGGAGGGAAGTAGGTGATCTAGAAGCGCTCTTGGGAGAGATTCAATCTAAGGGTCCTAGAAGGGATGGCAAAGATAGGATAGTGTGGTTGTAGGACACCCAAGAAAGGTTTACGGTAAAAAAATGAGGGAGATTTTGGAGGATAAGAGAGCGGGTGGATTGAATGTAGTGACGGAAACAAAATGGGTCACGAGTATCCCAAAAAAGATAAGTGTGTTCCTATGGAGAGCAAGATTAGGGAGGTTACCAACAAGGGAAGTATTGGACAAAATGGGAATAGAGTTGGAGTCATTACTTTGCCTAAGATGCGGAGAAACTATTGAGACGATCAATCATGCCTTGTTTAATTGCGAAGAGGTAAGATGCCTTTGGATTCAAATGGGACGATGGTGGAACGCAAATCTATCGACGGTTAATTCGATCACGGAACTATTGGAGATGGGGAATCAACTTAACTTGAACTAAATGGCCTTGAAACGGTGGACGGCGGTCGTGGGATGTTTTGTATATTTCATTTGGTCACATCATAATAAGGTGATTTTTAAAAAGGATCAAGGAAATTTTTTGGATCAATTCTTCATGGCGCATGTAACGCCCTAAATCCGATCACAAATAAAAATTAAAAATTTTGCAATATGACGTCTAAAACATCGATAATTCCATTTTCTATAAATCAACAACTAAAACCCAAGAGGTTCGGGGTAGTTTGTAACAAATATAGTAGTGAAGGAATAAGACATACATCACAACAACCTAATCAATCTAGATTAAATGACACGACTAGATTAACATGGGTGTTTCTATATCTTCAAAACGCTCTTCTCAATGTTATCCCAAAAGCCCGGTCCACCGTCGGTCCTAATCCCGAACCAGTAGTCAAGGTGCCTTCTGCACACCATTAGGAGGACCTGAAGATAAACACAATATCAAGTGTTAGGCGAAGGCCTAGTGATCTTTCAAACATGTGAACATAATGAAATTAGAAAATGGATAGTATGAAGAACTCCCGTGTTACCGCACCACGCTGATTATCCGAGTATAGTCCAACAAAGGGTAACGACACAACCTGTACACATTATAATATGAAGCATAACAACACTTCAAGCATAGGGAGGTTACACCTCAGACTCTCACTTTAGTGCACACCGTTCCCGGCGTCACCTCAAGTGTTTAAACCACCTTTAGTGCCCACTCCGTCGAGCTACACCTTAAGGTTCGTAGAGTGTTAGTGCCTATCCCAACTATTATAGGGTTTCACCTCAAGGAGTCGGTCCTTTAGTGTCCACCCACAATTCATATATCGTGGTACCAAAATCATCCAACAAGCACCCCAAACTCCCGTGCACGAGAGTTGGGTTCCAAAACGATAATCATCTCCTATAACACCATTTCACAATTAAGCATGTAGGAATCATAGTACAATTACTAACATAATTTTATAGCCATTTAGCATCTCTAATAACTCTATCCACAAACAATTTAGAATACTATTCATTCTTATCAGCAGTTGGGTCAAAATCACCAAATCAACAATTTATGAGAATCTAAAAAAATCATAGTAAAGCATTAGCATGTTAGGAGTAGGTAGAAAACTCACCTATAGGGGTTGTGAAGTAAAAACCCTAAAATGTTGAAACCCTAGGTTGGGGAGATTTTCTCTTGAAGTCTTAAGGGTCTTTAAGTCTTCACTTGGATGGAGCTTAATAAATGACCTAAATGAGGTTAGGTCAAGTATTCAATGAGGGGAGAGGGAGAGAGGTTGAAAATCGCAGCTTGAGAGAGAGAGAGAATCGGTATTGGAGGTTAAAATATGAGAAAATGAGATAAAAGGTGAGAAACCTGTCTGAAATAAGGACCAGGTGGCCCGCGACGATTGTGACATTCGCGATAGTGCCATGGCACTCTCGCGCCAAATGTATCGAGAGTTGGTACATGGCTCGCGATTGTGACCTTCGCGAGAGTGACCCTGGCACTCTCGCGCCAAACCTCCGGGCTCCGAAATTTCGTTTTCTCCAATTTGAAATGCAACCAATTAACACCAAGGCTCAATAACATGGGTGCGAGGAAGAAACGACATAATAATACTCATTAATGCAGTTCTAAATACCGAGATTTAACAGTTTTAACACGAAAGCATATAAATGGAATTTAGGGAACAATTAATCATAAAGACGGGATTTCGGGTGTTACAGCACAACTTCGAATCTTTGAGTGGCTCATGGACCCTCAGCATTAACAGCGGTGAAACAGCAGTGGTATAACTCGAGGCTTGGTCTGTCCGCTGTGGTGCCGTCTGATCTGATGCTGCAGATGAAAGTCGCGGATGGCTGAACATCTCGGGTCGACATTTGGTACTAGAGCTGGCTGTTCGAGGGGGCTGCACATTCCAGCGGCTGTTCGAGTTGGATGTTCGAGGAAGGCTTCACACTCTAGCGACATTCTCCAATTGTGCCGCCATCACGATTCGGTCCGTGTATAAATGATGCGGATGTCTGTGGTCAAAGTTCGTTGTCAAGGTTTGTTCCTCGTAAACCTGGAGGTTTTTGTATTTCCTTATTGTGTTACTGGTTTGGTATTAGTTCCGATGTTGTGTTGTTCGTTCGAATGTTTTGGTGTTCGGTAATCTTATGTAGTCTTGTTGTAACCAAGTTGTAAGATGGGTTAAACCCAGTTGGTTGTGGTAATAAAATTTCTTGTTGTTCAAAAAAAAAACATATGCACAATTTAATTATATACCCCACAAAATTATCCTCAAATGCCATCTATATATATAACCTCAAGGAAATGAACACTTAAACTCCGATAGACATCCGCTCTTCAAATCAATTCGCCACAAATTAGTTAAGAATGGATCTATCGTTCTTCGTTGTTCTTTTGATACTCACTTCAGGTGAATGGCTCTATCAATATATATGTTATGAAACGACACTGACGAAAGAATTTTTTACGCAAACAATTTGATATAGCTTAATATGTATGTGTAGACCATGTTTGACAAGCATACGTTGGATTATTTTTTTAACTTATTGAAAAAATTACTGTTTGATAATTACTTAATTAGACATAAACAAACTTTTTTGAAAAGTTATTTCAAGTAGTGTTTCAGTAAGTTTCATGGATATTTTCATTTTTTTCAATTACCCCCTTGTATTTTTTTAATTAAATTTTTAACATGTTATTCCGAGTCATTTTATACTCATTTAGTTTATCAGCTAACGTAGTTGTAATATGAACTAAAATATGTTGTTGGAATTGTTGTGATATGCAGGTTTGATGAATTTCAGTGCATTTTCACAAGATACTTATCCACCTTGCCATAGTGTCAAAGATTGCCTATCGTATTGTTTCGGCAGACTTGGAATCCCTTTTGCATATCACATCGTTGTTTTTGTCTAAGGAAGGGTGAAAGACCACAACCAGAAATCAATCAAAACAAACCCTAATAAATAATATTTAATCTTGAATTTGCGTAATTTGGAACCTTTTTTGGATCCATACATACATAAATAAATAAATGTTTATTTTAACCATGAGTTTTTGGGCTAGATTATACGCATCGACTAATCATATATATATATATATATATATATATATATATATATATCGTGCGATGTAACGACCGTAAATTCTTGGAATTAAGAGAAAATTTAGTAGTTGGGGTGAAAATAGGAAATGAGGAGAATTGAGGGACTTGATTGTAAATAGGGTAAATAGGGGCTCAAAACCCTAGACACTTCATCAGTCTGAGTCGTTTGTCTTGGAAGCGGCGCAAGAGCAGAGAGGAAGGTGACTTGGGAGCTCTTGGGAGAAAGTCGGAAATCGTGAAATCAGAAGAGGAAAACATGTATCTGGTTGAGGTTCTTCAAAGAGGTAAACAATAAAATCCCTGATTATTATCTAAAACCCTTTTATTTTGTTATTTAGATGGGGCGATTATTAGTTTGTGTAATCTTAGGTTTTAGTCCTATAAATCGATAATGGCGAAAGGTTTGGGATTAGAAATTTGTTAGAAGTGGAGATTTATCGATTAAGTTTTATCTCCTGTTAATCTTGCTGGTTAGTGGAATGGGTATGTTGCCATCGACTTCTGTTCGATTGAGTTTCAATCTGTGTTCAACCAACGGGGGGGGGGGGGGGGGTCTCCCAGCGTTGAATGAAGACCGGGGCCGCCCGGTGTGGTGAAGTTCGGGGCCGACCGGGGTCGCGTGGACTGGGATCGCCCAGGGTCGTGACGACCGGGGTCGCCCGAGGTCGATCAACCAGGGCCGGGGGGGTCACAGTCTGGGGCATCCGGGGTTCTTTGAACTGTGGTATCAATAAGATCAACCCACACACTTTTAGTCAGACCTTAATCTAGAAACCTGTTGGAAGTAGGATCGAGTAACTTAATGACTTTATAAAATTCGAATGTAGGACTTGATCTTTGCAAGTCGAGTATTCGGGTGTGGATACCAAGATTCATCAAGCAGGTGAGTTCCCGTGTTTTCAACCTATGTAAATGTATTTTTGAACTGGAAATGGATCTTATTACATTACTTATTATGCTTATGGTTAACCTTGATAAGGCAATATTCTTAACATCGTTATGATGTTGTTGTGTAAGCTTTATTTACCTCTCATTTGTATAATCAAACTTTATTGTGATGTGATATTTGATTGTGTATTGGCCGAGGCTATATATATATATATATATATATATATATATATATATATATATATATATATATATATATATAACCATCGGGGATGGTTGAACCGTGTGTTTGGAATCTGTTTCCCTACACACGAAAACGACATCGACATGGGGGGCCGTATGGGGATCTACTGGGGGCCCCAAAGACGAGTAGTCCTTACGCTTGTGGATAAGTTGTGGCGTGATCTTGTCACTTCATGTGACATCAAGTTGTGAGATTTAATTTAATTAATTATTACGACTTTTGTGTTTTATAAATGGACGAGGTTGGGAATTCACTAGACCATTCAAGCTAATCCTCGCTTCCACTTTTCTTAAAACCCATTTTCAGGTAACAGAGTTGTTGCTGGAGCTTTAAAGGGGAAAGAGAAGTGTTAGAGATTAGCATGCGTGGAGAGCGGGCCTTAGTTGCGGCATAGTTGCAGTTTTATATTGTTTTTTAGTTTCTCGGTTGTATTAAACGATGTTGAACCATGTTGATCTTTTTACTTTAAAACTTAGTATTGGGACCCGATATTTGGGAATTTGATCTTATCTTTATGTTATGGCAAATTTTGGGTTGTTACATGCGACCACAAATGGTATGGAGTCATTGCAGTAAACCTCCATGTCCACACAGGCATTGACAACGCCTTTTGATGATTCAGTCGCATAAAATAGGGTTTATCTATTTTGATAAAAAACAAAACTATGACATAATTCAAGTAATGAAATAATGAATGATAGTTAGGAATTTGATACGTAAATAATGTATTTATGAGGAATAGTTATATTAATATAGATATAAAACAAACATAATCATTTGGTGCAGAATGATTAAGTGACCATAATGATTAAGAGACTATGTATGGTTTAGTATCATTTAGAAAATGATTGTTTGAAAACTGTTCTGAATCCACGGTCTGAATGGTGTAGTCTTGTGTTGAATGAAAATTAATGTATGACAAAAGTTTTGAATGAAAAATAAAAAATAATTCATGGTCGAAGACAATACATGATATCATATCCGCCAAATACCACAAAAGTTTTGCTTGCTAGCTGCATTTTCAAGCAAATATGCACATTTGAAGTTGCTTATGTATAACATAACTTGCACATAAGTACTAGTTGGCGATTTTGACTCTTTTCAATGGAATTTTGATAAATTCTTCTGTTTAAGCAATCAAGACACATACTTCTAAAGGAGACTCTTGACTATCCGCAATTAGACCTGGCAAAAACTGACACGACACGCTAACCCGACACGAAATAAACGGGTTTGGGTAATACATTTCAACCCGTTTAAGTAAACGGGTTGACACGACACGACACGAAAATTAAACGGGTAAGGTCAGGGTCAAAAATTTTAACTCGAAAATGACCCGAATAACCCGTTTATATATATATATATATGTATATATATAAGTTTTCCTTTTAATGCTTTGGATTTTTAGTGTTTTAGATTTGATTATAATTTTGAACTATAAATTTTGGATTATAATGCTTTCATTTGAATTTTGTATTTGTATTTGTATTTATTTGTGAATTTTCGATTTTTAATTTTAATTTTATAAATGTTAAACGGGTTAGGCGGGTCGTGGCGGGTTAGGCGGGTCGGGTTAGGGTTGGGATTTTCTGACCCGTTTAATAAACGGGTTGGGTTAGGGTTAGACATTTTCAACCCGTTTAACTTTGAACCCGACCCGACACGACACGTTTGCCAGGTCTATCCGCAATCAATCAAGCTAACAGCTCACACTTGCATCTTACCGTTAACCTTGATAGAACCTCCTATCCAAGAATATTCTAAAATGCATTTATATTTGAAAACGAGAATTAGACCGTACGACCTAGTGAATATTTCATGTTTCAGTAAAACCATTTCAACTGCAAAGAAAGATTTCGAATTACAAGTAAACCACTTAAATGTAATCTCGCAAGAATACATTCCCCTCCCTTTACACCTCGACAAACAACAGTCACAACCCCGGTTTGGACAACCCTGCCCGACCCTTTTGTCTAGCGAACAACAGCCGTATTAGCCCCAATTTAGACAACCCCCCGGTTTGTCTACAATACGACCGAAACATCAACCCCAAAAAGGAGCAGTAAACAGTCCTTACTGGACAACTTCTAAACCAATCCTATCGACAGTCCTCAACCGAGATTTTAGATTAAAAACAACGATTAAAGGAAGCCCCCACCCTTCGACCGTGAAAGTCAACGAAGGTGCTTCTTGTGGATTTCTCATTAGACACAATAAACCAATACTATACAGAAGGTATGGGCATATGGTGCTCATTGGTGAATTTTATCAAACACTTTTCTTGAGCGGGTGTACCTTTAAGGTGGATCAAAGTCCCACAAAGTCATGGGTTTAATCGGTGGAAAAAGTCGACGAGGTTTGACCCAAGGGAAATTCAATTATGTCAGTTTCGGGAATAATACGTTTTTCCAAATAGAATCGACCTTGATTTTTTAAGCAAAAGACAAGACTATATCCCTTACGTCTGACGTGTTTTTAGCTTAATTCCACCCTTATGGGAAACTTTTTTTTGTTGATTTCATAAAATTTTCCATTTTTTAATATTTGATAGAGTAAATTACATATTTGGTCCCTGTGGTTTATGTGTTTTAACACTCTGGGTCCCTAATTTGAAATATCTATGGATTACATCCGTGTGGTTTGCAATTTATAACGCATTAGGTCCCTTATCATTAACTCTATTAGATTTTTCTGTTAATTAGTTTAACAAAGAGGACATTTTGATTGTAGGGACCAAACACGCAATAAAAACCATGAGGACCAAACATGTAATTTACTCTCTATGTGTTGTATATTCATATGTATGTATGTATGTATGTATATATATATATATATATATATATTATTAATTATTATGTTTAATAATATTATATATTTATTTATAAAATATACATTTAATAATTAATAATAGAGTAAATTACGGATTTGGTCCGTCAGGTTTGGCGTTTGTTACGGAATTGGTTCCTTAACTTCAAAAATTACATGATGACCCTCCCACTATGCATCTTGTTATGGATTTGGTCCCTCCGGGATGAATTTTGTTGTGGATTTGGTCCCTCGAGCCAACGGCCATCTATTTCCCCCGTTAAGCACGAGGGGTATTATGGTCATTTTACTTATTTTTTTTATTTTTCCATTTTATTATTATTTTACTTGAATACTCATTCCCTACCTCAAGAACACCAAGATTCAAAAAACTCAAATCAAACTCATGTTAACAATCAAAAATCCAAAATCAAACCCATTTGGGATATTTCCAAAATCCTAAATCAAACCCATTTGGGATGTTTCCAAAATCAAAACCAAAACTAGTGAAATTACATAACCCAATTTGGGATATTTCCATATTCTTACTTTAATTCCATATTTAACACCAAGAACACCAGGAGAGAGAGAGAGATCTGACAGAGAGAGAGAGATCTAGAGAGAGAAGAGTTGGACGAACACAGGGACGAAAACCGTTAAACCCTTCTCCGGCGACGTCGTCTTCTCCGGCGACGTCGTCTTCTCCGGCGACGTCGTCGTCTCCATGTGGTCTACATCGTCTCTCTTTTATGTATCTCTTCTCTCGATCTCTACCTCATATCCCTCTCTCTTCTCGCTCTTTCTAATATATCTCTCTTCTCAGGTGAGTTTGATTTTCGTTATTGTATATGTGTATGATTTTGGTTATTGTATATGTGTTTGATTTATGTTTTTGATTTTTAATCTACGTTTGATTTAGGTTGTTTTGAATATGGGTTTGATTTAGGGTTATTGGTGATGAAGATGAACATTTAAGATTTTGGATTTTTAACAAGTTTAATTTGGGTTTGTTGTTGGTGTTCTTGGATTTTTAACAAGTTTGATTTATGTTTGATTTAGGATTTTGGTTTTTGAATATGAGTTTGATTTAGGATTTAGGATTGTTAACATGAGTTTGATTTGAGTTTTTTGAATTTTGATGATGTTGGTGTTCTTGATGTTCTTGGTGTTATTAAGGTAGGGGATGAATATTCAAGTAAAGTAATAAAAAAATGAAAAAATAGATAAAATGACCATAATACCCTTGGCTTAACGGAGGAAATAGACGACCGTTAGATCGAGGGACCAAATCCATAACAAAATGCATAGTGGGAGGGTCATCATGTAATCTTTGAAGTTAAAGGACCCATTCCGTAACAAACACCAAACCTGAGGGACCAAATCCGTAATTTACTCTTAATAATATTATATATAGAGTGAATTACATAAATGGTCCCTCGTGAATGCCCGGATTTTACAAATCGTCCCTCCTGTTCTGAAAGTACATTGGTGGTCCCTAAAAGCGAGATATGGTGCCCAAACTCGTCCCTGGCGCTAGCGCCGTTAAGGCATTCTCCGTTAAGTGGGTATGTGCCCCTCACGTGAGGGGCAATTTGGTCTTTTTCCTCCTTATACATTTTTTTCTTTTAGAAAATAAAAGGTTTTAATCTTTTATATTATAAAATAAATAAGAAAATAAAAATAATATTAAAACAAAAACCATCCCTTAGAAATCTTTTTTTTACAGTGGATCTTCTTCTTCATCATCAAATCAAAACCACAAATGCCATTCTTCATTACCAAATCAACACAACCACCAGATCAATTCCATTTCAAGCGTGAAACACAACCACCAGATCGATTCCACAGAGGGGTGAGTCTCAGTGGTGGTTTAAACCGAAAGGTTTCTGGGTTTTGTGGTTGCCGACTGTGAAGGTGATGGTGGTAATGGGTTATCAACAGAAAGGGCCTCTACCGTCGGCGATGCTTTATGGATAGATGGATAATCGAGTGGTGGGTTTGGTTTAGCCGCCGGCGGTGAGGGTTTTATCGGCGAAGGGTTTTGGACAGATGGAAAATCGACCGGTGGTGGGGGTAAAGGGTTTTTGGTCGACGGTTGTGAGGGGTTGGTCTCACCAGTACCTTCACCAGGTCGATTCCATTTCCGACGACCCCCCACCAAATCACTTTTAATCATCCTCGAAAATCAAGATTCTGCTTATGTGTTCTTGAGTAAATAGTTTAAATCAGGAGAAATTGATGTCTTGTTAAAGAACTCCTTCACTCTCGCCTGAAATCCCTCTCGCCGAAAAACTCCATGAAAGCTGAAAGCTCCGAGCTTTTTTTCTTCGTTTTTCTTGAGAAATCGTTGGGTTCATGAGATAATTGTGGTATTTACGTAAAAGGTATTTGAAATTCCAAGTTGGTTTTCTTCTTTACTAGAAATGAGCTCCTCTTTCTTCTGTTGTTCTTGGTGGTTTGGGGTTTTGATTTTAGAGACTTGATCTAGGGTTTTCATTTTAGAAATTTGATTTAGGATTTTGATTATTGAGATTTTTAGGGTTTGGATTTTTTATATATCACATATCTTATTAATGAATTCGTTTAAAGTTGTTTATATAACTTGTTTTAGGTTTAAATCTAATTTAGGCTTTGATTTCTTGAAATTATGTTTTAACTTGGGTATGAATGTTCTTGAGAATGGATGTTCTTGATTTGAAAATGAATGTTCTTGGGGATGGATGTGAGATTAAAGAAGATAGGTAAAAAGACCAAATTGCCCCTCACATGAGGGGCACATGATCCACTTAACGGAGCATGCCTTAACGATGTTAGCGCCAGGGACGAGTTTGGGCACCATATCTCGCTTTTATGGACCACCAATGTACTTTCAGAACTGAAGGGACGATTAGTGAAATCCAGGCATTCACGAGGGATCATTTATGTAATTCACTCTTATGTATATATGTACTTATAGTACACATTTAACAATTAATAATATATATATATATATATATATATATATATATATATATATAATAGTTAATAATGCATGAAATTGTACGCAAAATAAATTTTTAGAGTAACATTTTTTAATAAGATTTTTTTTTAAAAACACATATTTTTAACAACTTTTTAAAATGTTAGTGATATAAAATGTGTTTTACAAATCTTCTTAATTTTGTTATATTAATGAATAATTTAAATTTTTTTCTAATTAATTTATTAAATAATATGTCAAGTCATTTTTTAAAAGCAAATAAGATATATTATTTTCAAGATAAATACTTTATTTGTAAAAAACATAACAAATTTTATTTCTCTTTTTCAAAAAGTACATTTTTAAACATTTTCTAAATGCTAGGGAGATAAATTGTGATTTGCAAGTTTTCTTAATATTGTTATATTAATAATGAATAATTTAGATTTTTAATTTGCATAAAACGTTTTCTTTAAATAATAAATTTGCCAGACCAGTTCATGTAACGGGTTACCTGTTAAAACGGTAAATGAGACCCTTAAATAAACGAAAAGTTTATTTTAGATCCCAAAATTATGATTTTTAAAGTTGATTCCCCAAAATATAAATTAGGCTAAAGTTGGTTCCATTTTGATACAATTTTTCCTTTTAAATAATCTGTAAAGTTAGAACTTTTGAAAGTATAATGTTTTAATAAGAAATGTCACGCCAACAATATGTTACATGTGAACAATGACATGATATGGAAACCTGGTAATATATGTCATGTCATCTTAATTTAAATCAAAATGTTACTTATTACTATGATAGGTAAAAAATTTAACGTATAATGCAATGATAAAAAATAATTTGAAAGTACGTTGTTATGATAAGAAAAAATGAAAGTGCAATTTATAATAAGAAAGTTTGTGAAAGTAAGTTGATATTTCATACATTTGGTCCGAATATATAATATATATATATATACACACACAATATTATTAATTATATATATATATATTATTAATTATTGAATGTATATTATAAATATATATGTATATTATAAATAAATAAATATAATATTATTAATTATTAAATGTATATTTTATAAATAAATATTATTAAACACATATATTAATAATATATATATATATATATATATATATATATATAGGGGCCTAATCATATGAGATCTTAGCATTTTGTGGTAACTATGAGATCCAATCTCATCCATTCATCTTAATTTATTATTTTTTTTATTAATTAATACGGGAGGTTATATTAGTCATTTGATAAATTAAATAATATAACAATTCTTTTTGTAACTGAAAATATCAATCTCTTATCAATCAAATATTAGGTTTCCTTGAATATCTCAACAAATTGATTTTGAGATAATATCAATATTTGGGTTTGAAATTCAAGCGTATGAATCCTCCATTCTTGATGTCGAAGCCTGCATTCTTGCTCCATAATTAAGTTTGTGTTCCTGCATCTGGTTGTTATCTGCCTTTCAATGGACAGTGAATTATATGTAGATTCCGTTCGATGTTGGAGCTTTTGGAAGAATATCAAATGGTGATGGGTATGTTAAGAGAACGTACGAGGAGCATTCTTAATGGCTCCAACTCATCTACTTCGTCGTCAAGGTCATATACCCAGAGATCTGACTCCTCTTCTTTCCTTGTTTTTTTTCCTGATATTTAATTCTTCTTTTCATTTAATTGCCATCTTCTCCAAAAAAAATTTGGTCATGTATCTACCTTATATATATATTCTCCATCTCCATCGACGCCGACAAATTCTGGGATCTCGATCTCATTCCTTTTTTTCATTCCCCCACAAAATTTCCAGGCAACATGGGGAAGAAGATGAATAAATAGATGATTTTGTATGGTAATCACAATGTAACACAATTGGTATCATAGTGGTACTACAGTTGGTATTACCGTCGTATCATAATGAGTATCACATTTGTATGTTAATCACAGTGTAACACAATGTTCTTTGAGTGCATCCCAATAGTAATCACAGTATAACACGATGTTAATCACAGTGTAACACAATGTTCTTTGAGTGCATCACAGTGGTACATTGGGTAATTTGTAGTGAATGAGAGCATTGATCACAGCGTATCACCACATTTTGAATTAGCAACAAATTTCCCATCATTGTATCATCAAGGAGATCAGATTTTTGCAAGATAATCATAGTGTATCACATCCCATTTGCTGTAACAAAACCGGTTTCCTTTTTAAATTGTAAGACCACAGTGTAACACGGTTTATTATATCACCAAGAAATATGTATACAGTTTCAATATTTTGAGATTATCGCAATTGATTCCATGCCAAAATTATCGGACCCGCCTAAATTAGATCACACTTAATTATAATATTTTTTGACATTTTACCCTTTTTACCTATTTTAATGGCCTAAATTTATGTCTTTAATTATTATGTCTCTTAATTATTTTACATCATTGATTATTAAAATGGATGGATGAGATTGGATCTCATAGTTACTATGTAACACCCCGATTCTTGAAAGATATCATTTCAAGTTAATACAAAAATCGATATATCGAGGAAAAATAAGATATTTAATTTTGGACTTGAATCCTGGATTTTATAGTCTAGATGGATGAAGGATTCAATTACGAGTCCAACGGTTCTTTCCGGAGCGAAAACGGAGCTATAACGAAGAAGTTATGGCCAAAATAGTTTCGGTACGCGCTGGGCTATAGTGCCCGGCGATTGTGACAGTGTCACAATCGCCTGTCAAGGTCGCCGGAGCCCGAGAACTCTCGGTACAATCTCAGCGATTGTGCCCGACGATTGTGACATGGTGGCGATTGTGACATGGTCACTATAGCCTGGCACAATCGCCTGGGTGTTTCAGGGTGTTAAAATCGCGATTTTCAGCCTCAAACTTCATTTCTTCATAACTCTCTCATTTCAACTCCGATTTGGGCGATTCAAGTTGCTACGGTTTCGTTTTTGAGAGATTTTCAAGGATATGGAAAGATATTGGAAGTATATTGGAGTATACTAGAGTATTTGGTGGTGGTAAGCTTCTCATCTCTCACTATTCATCTTCTTCCCCAAAGTTTTCTAGGGATTCATACACCCTTTGTGCTTCCTTTCATAGATTGGAGATTTGTGACCATTTTGGTGAACTAGAAGTGTTTTGGTTGATGGATTCAAGCTTGGGTTAAGGTAATCTTCTATTCTCTTAAGTTATTGAAGTTAGGGTTTCGGTTTTAGTTGAGGTATTCATGCTCATGGTTTGGGAAACGATTCTTTGTGGTTGATTATGTTTATTTATGGTTGAATATGTTTGGATTTAGGTTTTGGAAGTTTTGTCTTGAGAATCCAAGTGTTCTTCAAAGGAGCTCTAGTTGGGGGAAAATCTAGATTTAGCCTAAATCTAGCAAGGTGAGTTCAAGTTGATTTGTGAAAACGGTGTACATGCCAAAATGTCTATTTTAAAGTGTTTATGTGTTTTACATGAAATTATAAAATGTTGGGTTATTTGTTGATCTTGATTATTTGAAGTATTCAACGTTACAAACCTTGTATAATACCTACATTTGGAATTTTGGGCATTTAATATATGTGTCACAAATGAATGTGTTTTGAGGTCTTATTGCATAAATAGATCTTTGGTCAAAAACATACACTTTAAATGTTTGTCGGGTTTTATGCATCATTCACGAAATGGAATGTTTTGTAAAGTATTAATTGCACATTTATGCGAGGTACTGGGAAGAATGTTTATAGTCTCATTTTATTATTTTCATTCTTATCAGCAGTTAAAGTTGGAAAATGCATATTTTGTGTTATCAGACATTTGGAAAAGTTATAAGGGTATAAGTTCATTTGGAAAATGGGTTGTCTCAACTAATGTTGAGTTTTGAACTAATCTTACTTTTGGTCGTGGTGTTGACATATCCGTTGGTCGAGTGCGTTTTATCGTATTGTTATTTTCATTTATCAATGAGTCAATTGGGTTGCTAAGCCTGCGGCTTGGCATTGTTATTTTGATGGGGTTTTGGACAATTGTCCAGTTTTGGTAACTCGACTTCGAGCCTTGTTGGCAATTTTGGATGAAGCTCGTTAGGTATCGGGTGCGATGTAAGTCCTACGAG
The DNA here is from genome assembly GCA_023525745.1 of Arctium lappa. Taxonomy (NCBI): domain Eukaryota; kingdom Viridiplantae; phylum Streptophyta; class Magnoliopsida; order Asterales; family Asteraceae; genus Arctium; species Arctium lappa. Next base: position 33,915,710 of record CM042051.1, read on the forward strand.
CTGCACGTTAGGTATCGGGTGCGATGTAAGTCCTTCGTGCTGCACGTTAAGGTATCGGGGTGCGGTATAAGTCCTTCGTGCTCAAGTATTACGATATTAGATGAGGGGCTCGACATAGGAACCCGACGGGGTTGAACTCGAGTTTCTGTGGGTGTACGTTTAAAGCTACTGAGCCTGACATCTCTTGCGTGTACTTTTGTTTATATGACTAGTCATAACAACATAAAATGGGCTTACTTTGTGGACCGTCACATTTTATGGAATCGGGAATCCCCCGTCACCGAAAGGTGTTGTTTTTGGGTATTGAGTTTTATTATCCAAGTTTTCGGTGACGTTTGGTATTATTGGGTTTTACCCCTGATTTTATGGGATGAGTATTATGCCCCACCCGTGTTTTGGGTGTCTTGGGATATAAGGTTTAACCGTATCTTCATAAATGGAGAATTCAAGTTATATTTACACTTTGAGTGAGTTTTGGGTTAAGACTAATTTATAAATGGGCGGCTTACATTGGTATTATTAACTTTGTAGTGGTTGGGTTTGAAAAACGTCCAAATTTGTGTTCTTTGTTTAAAATGCATATTATTGGAAAATGAGTCGTTTTCACATGTAAGACGTATCATTGAAGGACTACGATTTTAACCGCATCCTTTCTTTTAAACGGTTATTTTATATATGTTGAAAACTCTTGAGCTCACTAGGCGTTAAGCCTAACCTTTTTATTTGTCGGCATGTGCATCAGGTTTCAAGGTTGGGAGTTGGTCCTAGCAATCCTATGAAGAGTCGAGCCTTAGCTTTGTGCAAATGTAAGTAGTTGGTGAAGTCTTCCGCAACGTTGGAGATAGTAACTATTATGGGGTTTTAGTAGCACCCGTCTTTATCATAGACTTTTGTATAGAATGAATGGTTGTATTGCGGTTAAGTCATAATTTGTGGTTGAAGATGACTTATTTATTGATGTAATTAGTAAATTTTTAATAAGTTGCTATTTCCAGAATTGAGGGTGTTACATACTACAAAATAGTAAGATTTCCCTTGAAAGACCTCCTATATATACATAGAGGGTAAAATACATGTTTGGTCCTCATGGTTTTTATTACATGTTTGGTCCTTATGATCAAAATGACCAAAATGTTCTCTTAGTGAAACTATTTAACAGAAAAATCTAACGGAGTTAATGATAAGGGACTCAATGCACTATAAATTGCAAGCCACAATGATGTAATCCATTGATATTTCAAATTAGGGACTCAAAGTGTTAAAACGGGTAAACCATAGGGACCAAATATTTAATTTACTCTATTTGATATGTTTGTCTGTGATAACCAAGAGTTTTATTTTAAAGAAAGTTAAGGGGCAAATTGGTTGGATAAGTGTTTCTTCCACATTATTTTAAGTGTTTGTGTATGTTTTCTTCTTCAAAAGAAATCGCATCCAGGAGGCACATGAAGAGAAGATTTTTCAAAGGCTTTTGTTTGGAATTTTTATTCTTTAAGGGGCTTTTTAGCAGTTGCTGAATGGTTTGGTGCAGAATGATTAAGTGGTTAGAATGATTAAGGGGTTGTTTGTTTACCTCTTAATGGTTCCATTACGAGGCAACATCTGAATCGTTAAGAGATAAATCGTGTTTGGCAAAAAAAAGTTCTGCCTCTTAATGGTTCCAAAACCCTCTGAATGATTTTGTATCTTGACCCTACCTTAACCATTCAGAGCCATGATTTCATTCTGAACAATTATCAAACAACCATATTTTATTTCGCACTATATCATAAGAGTCTCTTAATCATTCTGACAACTTAATAATTCTGCACCAAACCATTCAGCAACTGTCAAACAACCCCTAAGAGGCTCTTATGATATAGTGTGAAATGAAATATGGTTGTTTGCTAATTGTTAAGAATGAAATCAGGGTTCTGAATGGTTAAGACAGGGTCAAGATACAAAATCATTTAGAGGGTTTTGGAACCATTAAGAGGCAAACCTTTTTTTTTTCAAACAAGATTTATCTTTTAACGATTCAGAGGTTGCCTCTTAATGGAACCATTAAGAGGTAAACAAACAACCCCTAAATCTTCCATCTCTAGCTTAATTTTCTCTGAAAATATTATTGGCTAATAGTTGGGAGTATGAAGTTGGGTTGTTTTAGAGGTTTAGTAATCAAAGTTTTTGATTAAAAAATATATCTCCATGTTTAATTTTGAGTTCTTTTTAGTTTTAACCTGATTAGATTATGTTTCCTTGCTTGTGCTGTTAATTTCATTTCATATGTGGGTTTATTGATTTTTACTCATTTTGATTAGGTAAACCCCTTTGAATTAATCATATCGGTATTTGTTATTGGTTCCAAATGATGTTTTCCAAATTCTGTCCATGAAGTTGTGAGGTTGTTTGAAGTTTTGCGTAAAAACCTATGTTAGTATTTGAGGTTTGGAAATCTGAAGTTTGTAGGTCGAAACAGGGAAAGAAAACGTACCAGAGGCTAGCGTGACTTTGCCCGTGACTTAAGTCGCGTAGACCATTGTGGTGGCGTTTTTCGATTTTCGCTTCGTCATTTTGGGGTCTTTCGCGGTATCATTTAGAGCCTAATAGGCTTCTTAAAGTTATGGATCGGGTTTAATTGCTTAGTGATTGTATGGTTTTTGGGTTTATTGTTTTGGAGTCTTTGAGGTTTTTTATCCGTCAACAATTACAGAGTTATTGTGTTTATGAATAACACATAGTCACTGTTCAATGATAATAATATACTTGTAAAAAAAATATTTAGATTGAGATCTATGTGTTTCTTGTTTAATGTGTGCAACATGGAAGGACACCAAAAAAGGTATTTGCTTTAATTTATCGAGAGATAAAAAAATCCATATGTTATGTGTTCGATCCCAGATTTCTCAATTTAATCTTGATTAGAATAAAGTAACGGAAGCACAAGTACGATCATAGGCAAATAAACAAATAATATAATTAGAGAGATTTCACCATGAGAAATCATGTCATTTTTGTATTGGATTGAATCTAAAGATTACACTTGAGAGGGGTTACAATTGAAGCATCACATGGGTTGATTTCCTCAAAGTGTTTTCTATAAAAAAAACTTAATTTGTGATTCATTGATTGATACAAACACAAGTAATGAAAGAACTATTTATAGGCCTTAGAGGTTTAAGTCAAAGCAGTAATGAATAGGAGGCTTCCATGTGTAAAGGTGCTAAAAAAACTTTGGACAGGAATGGTTGTGGTCAGACCTTCTAACCTTCGATCAAGATGTAAGTGTTGAGTCCAAAGGAAGAACTTTAGAAACTGTCGGGTTCTTTGGAAAGGCTAAGTAGAGCTATGAAGTATCTCTAGAATGGCTGATGAGAGACTCAACACTTAAAAACTTTCAGGTATTTTTTACAATACTTTTACAATGAAAATTAGGGCTAACAGTGTGTGTATGTGCAAGGGGAAGGGGCATCAATAAATTAAGGAGGCCATAGGTTCTCTAACAATCCATTTCCCTCTCGTTTCTTCATTGTTTAATAGAGAACAATATATTCGATACGGAAACAATGGGTGAAACAACATAGTTTAAGTGTCTTTAAAACAATATGGGTTGCTCATAACTTATGAATCTTAAGTGGGGTTGGATTTAATTTGGGTGGAGTTGTTGTTAGGGGTGGAGCCATAAAATTTATCTAGGGGGTGAGTAGAAACAATGTAAGAAAATTCATGATTTTAAAGTTTCAAAAACCCTTTGAAGTATATATGTTTTTTAATAAATACTTGTCCTAAAAATATTTGTAAAAAAGAGTTGAGTTAAACAACATAACTATGTCTATATTTATACAAACAAATATAAGATGTGTATAGATAACCATACAAATAGCCAAATAGGAAAAGCCCATTGAAAATACATGAAACTTTTCGTTAAAAAAAATTATGTATTCAATAAAATAAGATGTGTTTATTTTAGAAATTTTAGAAAATTTGGCATTTATAAAGGAAGAAAAAGGAGAATTTGATATGAATAAATTAAGTTTCAAAGGGGTAATTGAGATTTGAAACTATATCAAATTTTATTTTGAAGTTTGAGGGGGAGCCATTGCCCCTTTTGGCTCGAAGGTGGCTCCGCAACTAGTAATTGCTTAATGGAGATGGTGGTGATAATGAGGGAAAGTTTTGGGATGGAGATGGAGAATTTGTAGTATTGATTTAACCTAAATTTCAATAACATAATTTTATAAGGATACCAGCATTTAATTTCGATCCTCTACATTATTATTGTAATATCTTTTTTGTTAAAAATTATTCTTGTCAATATTTTTTTTCAATAGTCATAAATAGGTTGATTCGTTGCCCTCTCAATGAGGTGCAATTGTATGTATAAATAACCTTCATAGTTGTTAATAAAATCATCAAGTCTTTCATCCTTTACATGGTATCAGAGCCCTGATTCATCTTTTCTGTCAACCAATTTCTCATCATGGCAAGCGATGGCAACACCACCACCCCCGGCCTCCTTTCCACCCCAAACACCAACAACAACACCGCACCTCAAAACCTTAACTAGGTAAGTGTCAATGGTGTCATTATGTGGGTCACATCATTTCTCAATGCCCCATCTTCAAACAACTCCTCCCTCACATCGTTTTTCCCACATCTCCCATTGGTCCAAATCCAACCCGAGTCTCTCGCCCCATCACCCCTACTTATCAAGTTACTCGCTCGACTCCTCAAACTAATGTCGCTACCTTTGCTAATCTCCCTTCCTCTTCATGGCTCTTGGATAGCGGTGCTACCCACCACGTCACAAATGATTTGGCCAACTTAGCTTTACATGCCCCTTATGACGGATCCGATGATCTCATCACTGGTGATGACTCATCTTTAACGAGTTCTCATATTGGTTCTTTCTCTCTCCCCACCTCTCATAAATTATTTAAATTTTCAAATGTTTTATTCGTACCATCTATATCCCGAAACATCCTCTCTGTTTCTCAATTATGCATGGAAAATAATGCTTTTGTTGAATTCTTACCTACTTCTTTCTGTATTAAGGATCGTTCAACGGGCCTCACTCTCCTCCAAGGGCCAACTAATAGGGGTATCTATGAGTGGAGCTTGTCACCTCCTCTCGTTCACTCAAGCATGGTCATTCCTACCACCACTTGGCATCATCGTTTAGGTCACCCCTCTATTGATATTGTTAAAACCCTACGAAGTCAGGTGCCATTAAATTTTTCCTCACTTCATATAACAACCCAAACCTTAAAGCATTTAAAACATAACTATCATAAAAATATCATGCCAAAATGGTCCAAGTCAAATAATAAAATATGAAGGTTTGCGAATAAGCAACCCATTACACAACTGAGATCTACAGAAATACTAAAAAGGAGTCTTCTATGGTGACTGTCGCTTAAGCCTTCTCCTTCCCTTTACCCGAGCTACCAGCCTCACACCCACCTGAAAAGGTTTTTGAGTTTTGAAAGAGCGAGAGTTAGACCAACGGTCCAGTGAGTCCCCTCTAAAAGCAGTTGCAATTCATGAGATAATTTAAAGATTTAATAACAAAGCAAACCATATTCAAATACAATTGAATAATTAACCTTTCAGTAAACTCTTCAGCTCACACTACCGCCACCCTAAGGTGGCAGAGTGTCTGTGACTCACACTGCCTTGCTGGGACACACCCCCAACGGCATAAACGGAACACCCCCCCGGTATGAGCACAGGCGGAACACCCCCCCCCCCCGACTTTAAGCTTATCACTTTTCTAATCATGCATGCATACATTTCCACTTTAACCAAAATAACAATCAAACTTTATCATTTATAAAGAATTCTCGCAAATTGAATATCGACATAAACAACATTTCAAGACTTGCATAAAAGCTCATATAATATAAGCATAATCTCTTTGCTGTAAAAAGGCTTTAGTTCAGAAAACTCACCTGGTGCCCCTTGCTTAACTCTTTGTGCCTACTTGAACAAAACCTATAAGAAAACCATTACCCGGTAAACTTCCGATACTTTCTAATTCACAACGGTACCCGACCTTAACATACTATAAATCCCAAAAAGTTGGAAAGATTAATGACCGCTAACCTCGGCTCTTAGGGTAATTAATATTAAGCTTACCTCAATAGCCAACGAATAATCCATAATAAATCCGTTCCATTACAATTAATATCGGTCCACTCCCTTCAGGGTCAGGGACCAAACCCACATCGCCCGGGGTGTTGGTCCTTCGACCGGGGCGTGACCGGGGTTGGTCGCCCGGACTCCCATCGACCCGGGTCTCGACCGGACCTCCCTTGACTGGTGTCGACTGGTGTATCACCTTGACCGGTGTCGACCGGTGTTTACGTGACCGGGGTTCCCCGGTTCCCCACCCCACTGCTCGATCGACTAAACTGCGAGACAAACCTCCCCATAGACTTACCAATTTTAAGAATAGAAATCCAACCCCTTTCTATCGATTAACTTACATTAATAATTTTAACATCAAACTCCTCAATCCAAGAACCCATAGACTGATTAAATCATTAAACCTAAAAAATCCCCCAAACCCAAAACCATCAGATTACAACAAATATCCCCAACTCCAAAGAATAAATCTAATGCCAGAGGTTCTTGTAGAGAAGATTGTGAGTTGGAAGAATGCTTACCTTAAAGAAGAACCAAGAACTTGCAAATCTCGATCGATGACCTCTCCCAAGCTCGATCGTCCAAAATCGCCTCCTTCTCTATTCTTTTCTCAGGCGCCCCAAAAGCCAAATGAGAGATTTTTAGGGTAAAAAACCCTTTTATTTCAATGTTACCCCTTACCCCTCTACCTTTGAGCCTTGACCAAATAAACCCCCAAACTTTACTTTATTAAAAATATACCCGATTATTACACTTCAGTCTAGTTGTAATTCTTGCAACATTCATAAAAGTCATAAACTACCCTTCTCCCAATCTACTCTTACTTCTAACGCTCCGTTACAGCTAAAAGTTTGAATACCATCTTCATTCATTTCCCTCTCCTATCGTCATTTCTGTGTGAGTTGTTTTATAATCTATAATCTATTTCCACTTTTCATATAAAATAATCTCTTTGTTCTTTGTGATTTCATTTCTATCGTGCAGGTAATGATAAATAAAATGAGGCTCAACTACCAAAGGTTGTTGTAGTTGATCCAGGATTTGTATATTAACCTTGAAAGCTGATATAATTTGGATCAAACAATGGAGGCATAACTCTTTTTCTTCCTAGAAATTTCGTTATGTAAGGGTTGTCAGTTGATTGGGATGATCAATTTTCGTTCTGTAAGTTGAAGTTCAAGTACATTATGTAGGATAGAGATGTTGTAAGTGATGTGATGTTTTTGCTAATGAGTTCTTTGCTACTGCACACAAGAAGTAAGGGCTCTTTTTTCTTCCGAGAAATTTAATTATTAAGATATCTTTTATTGAAAGCCCAAAAATTCTTGCCTGGCCAACTATTTGGCTCCGAAGCTTTTTTTTTTTGGCTCCGAAGCTTTAGTATGGTTGCATATGGATTGACAGCAACTGAACCTACTAAGATAATCTAATTTGGTTTAACTCGTTAGTCTTTGAATTTGCTTGTGAAAAACAAAGTTTATTTGATTGTGTTAGTTGCTAAAAATCGTACTTAGTTAGGGTTAGAAGGCATCACATAAGTCAACTGCGTACTCCAATTTTTGAGATTCTCAAAGGAGACAACATTGTTTTTTTTCTAATTATAACTAATTACATTTGTTGTATACTATTTTCTTTAGAAACTTGAGGATCATAATTTCATTATAGGTTTTAACATTAGGAACATTGGCAAGTTTTGATTATTGGGTTTTGTTTCATTGTGTTGTTTTTCTTGACTTCAACTAATATTGTTTGTACCTCGTATTCTTTATATGTTCAATTGTTCAATTCAATATAAATTAAATTATTTACTTCATATGTATCTTCTATTTCAAAATTATTATTTTCTTTCTTTGCATTTTCTATTGCATATTTAGAGGTGGGCAAAAAGACCGTGTCGAATAGACCGGGCCAAGACTCATCTTGGTCTGAGTTTTTTTTTGTACAATCTGGAATCTAGATTGGGCGAAGGTTGGTAGTCCATTTTCAAATCAAAGTATTTTAGCCTGATTGGAAAGACTATGATTTATCTGAACCAGACAAAAACAAAGTTTGACATTTTGTTGGTCCAAGGCAGACCGAACTCGTTTTAGGCTAGGATTTTTTTCTTTTTGATTTTTTTTGTCGACAAAATATATTATAAACTTTAAGATTATTACAAAAAAACAGAAGGTTGAACAATTGGTTTATTAAGAAAAAGTTGTCATAAATGACATGTCAATCCGAGGATTGTGCCGACGTTGACTAGACTTCGACTAGATCGGGTTTTTGGGACCTGGCTGTGCCCGCCTATATTACATATGACATACAGTGACGTAAATTTATCAAAATCGTCATCGTAGCATTACATACAGTAGTGCCTATTTTTCAAACCGTCACTGTTGCATGATGTATGGTGATGTTTATTGTTCAAAATCGTCACAGTATATATCAAGATCTACGGTGACGTTCATTTTTCAAAAGCATCACCATAAAAAAGGCGTGGGGTGACGTTTATTTCTTCAAAACTTTCACCATAGCATACATACGGTGACGTTTATTTTTAAAAACCGTCGTCGTAGCATGACGTATGTTGAGGTTTATTTTCAAAATTGTCGTCGTAACATCACGATAATGTTTATTTCTGAAAACCATTACTGCATCAAGACCTACGGTGACGTTTATTTTTCAAAATCATAACCACAAAAAAAAACGTACTTTGGCATTTATTTTTCAAAACCGCTACCATAACATGACGTTCGGTGACATTTAGTATTCAAAACCGTCATTGTATCATAATGTGCGGTGACGCTTATTTTTCAAAACATCACCGTCATGATTACGTATGACGACATTTATTTTCGAAACCATCACCGTAAAATGATACACAGTGTCGATTGTTTTTCAAAACCGTTTCCATAACATGGCTTACATTTTTTTTTTGAAAATCGCCACCGTAGTATGACATGGGGTGACATTTATTTTCCAAAACTGTTACCATAAAACGTCGACGTACGATGACTTTTGGTTTTGGAAACCATCACTGTAGCATGACGTCAATGACGTATATTTTTCATACGTTGACGTTTAATTTTTCAAAATCGTCATAGTAGTATGATGTACGGTGAGGTGTACTCCCAAACCGTCACCGTATCATGACGTATGGTGATAGTAATTTTCAAAACCTTCCTCATAACATGAAACAATGTGACATTTGTTTTTTTTAAATTGTCTCTATAACATGATGTACGATGATATTTATTTTCAAATTTGTTACCGTAGCATGACGTACGGTGACACTTAGTTTTCAAAACTGTCACTGTAGCAGGACGTAAGATGATGCTTATTTTTCAAACCAATCATTGTATCATGATGTACAATAACGTTTATTATTCAAAATCGTCACCATAGCATGTCATATGGTGATGTAAATGTTTTTAAAATTGTTACCATAAAATGACATTACGTGGCGTAAAACTTTCAAAATCGTTTCAATAAACTATCTTTTGGTGACGCAAAGTTTTGAAAACCGTAGCCATAGAAACCGATGACTTCTAGAAATTGTTTTCAAATAAAACGTTGCTATATATATATATATATATATTTCAGTTTTTGAAAACCGTTACAACATAAAACAACAATTTAGACAAAAACCGTTACTAAATGGTCCCCAACAACAACAGTCTTTCAAAAAACCGTCACAATATAAAGCAACGGTGTTCAAAACCGTCCAAAACCGTTACAACATAGAAACTTTTAGCAACGATTTTTTTTAAATCGTTGCTTTATGTTTTTAGCTGTTTGATAGTGGTAACAGTTTTTATAAAAATCGTTACTAAAACAAATATCTAATATTTTTATGACTTATAGTAAGGGGTTTTACCAATCCGTTACAAACCCGTTTTTTTTTTCAAAACCGTCACAAAAAGTCATTTTTGTACAAGTGTGTTAATTTGTTGTTTAGTGTTGGGGCCAGGGGATATGAAAAGTTTAATAGGTTTATGTAGAGGGTATAGATAGAATTTGTCAAACCATATAATGATTTCACTACTAGGAAAAAGGCTTTCATAATTAGTGGTGAATCACTGACGAATTCGAGAAGGCTGACATTTTAGGCAGATTAATTTGTTGACTTCTATTATACATCCGCTAGTAATTTTAATTATTTTTTCATTTTTTTGATTCAAGAAATTTAACGGATTAGCTGCAAAAATTAATTAATTAAATAATTATATTTAAAATCCGTTGTTAATCCATCGGTAAATCTAATAGTATTTTTATATAGTTTTAAACCTTTAAAATTACCAGCAAATTACATACTTAATTTTAACTATTGTTAAATGAGTGATTATCAAGTACATTTTTATAGTGAAATGAAGGTGTTACATAGATATCTTCAACAACTACTTTATATTTTTTTTTTCAAATCCCCAAAAAAGATTGCATTTAATATTTACAACAACCTTTTATTCAAAAAAATCTAATATTGATTATATATGAAAATATTCAATGAATAATACATCAACAAACATACTAAAGAATAAATAGAATTGATGATATATTTTGAAGAAAAAAGTGTATTACAATAAAATTTTAATATAAATCAAACAAAGGAATAAATATAAGTAATCGCATATTATATACTTCTCCTTTTAATGGTCAATTCCATTCTAGTGTTTGATTTACATATGGATTGAAATTGAATTCCAATGTTCATTGGTTTGGTCATTACATTACAAAAGAGAAAGAATTGATTTTTATTCCATCTCATTTTTTAAGAGATCAAATTACCCCTTAGAGTATATATATATATATATACTAGCAGTGTACCCGCGCGATGCAGCGCGGGTGAATCACAATTCCAAATCATATTTTTTATTACCTTCGATTTTTATTTCATGAGTTTGCATGGTTAATTTGCAAGTCAACTAATATATAAAGTTGAAGGTTAATATGGTGTATTAGCAAGATGTTTTGGACTTCTAAACCAATATACACCGAACTCATTACAAATCAGTTTCATCATCCTTCATTTCAATGAGTGATAATATCTTAATGGAAGCCAATTACATCTTACCATACATCTATAAACTCAACAAATTCCATCAATATAACTTCATAGCTTTCTATATGTGATATTAAATTATCCTAATGAAAGGCTATACTTTAACAGAGTTAAAAACCCCTATTTTCTTGTGACTTTCTACATTTCCGGTTCTGCTCACATTCATCAACAAATTGTTAACAATCACGACAGAATCCTATAAGATTATACGTGTCAGCAATGGCTTTTATGCATCGACAAACCAGAACAAAAAATTTATTCGATTCAAATGAATATAACGATAATTTTGGACCCTATAAACTTAGTGAGATAAAAAGTCGAAAAACATAAATGGATATTATTGCCAATTATTATTTTTAAAAAAAATGTTGTAAAAAACTATGAAAATTCCACGGGTGATATTTTTAAACATTTATTAGTCATGAATGGGTTTATTTTAGTCGGGTATGGGGATGGGTCGATGTCTCGTAAGGGATGACACTTCCAAGGGATGGGTGATCGGACATGGGAGAGTCGTATAACCTAGGAATATTTTGTTTCACTATATCAAATCCATTATGTTTCACTATATTAATATTTTGTGTCTAGAGGTAATATTGAAGATTTCATATGAATATCAACTTTCATTAATTGAATGAATCAATCACTAATTCATAAGAATAAAAAAAATGATTTGTAGCTTGAATCAATTTGTGTTTACCTAAATTATATGTTACATGTTTAAATTAATAAATGATCAATATTACCATATATAACATACATTAAAATTAAAAAATTACTATTATAATAATAATAACAACACGTATCCTATATATTATGAAATATGTAAAAGACTAAAATAACCTTATCAATTAAAAATAAAAATAAAAAAAAGAAAAAGAAAATTCATTGATTAATTTTTGTTTCCAAAGTTTCCAAAAGTCACAAACAAAGATAAAAAAAAAATTCCCAAAACCCCCAAAAAGAAGGGTTTTCTTCTGCTCTGACCAAGGCACCACCACGATTCATCACTCTCTATCTCTATCGCTAAGCATCGCCATCACCACACCACCGGCGCCACCCTGTTGGCTGTCGCATCCCCTCCGCCACTGCTACCCTCTCTCTCTCGATCAAACACCAGCCACTGCCACCCTCTCTCTCGACAAACAACAGCCGCTGCCACCCTCTCTCTCGACCAAACAACAGTCGCTGCTCTCTTTTTGTCGATCGAACAACAACCTCTGCCTCTTTCTCTCTCGACCAAACAACAGTCGCTGCTCTGTCTCTCTCGATCAAACAACAGCCATTGCCATCTCTCTTTCTCTCTCGATCAAACAACAACCCCTGCCTCCCTCTCTCTTTCTCGATCGAACAACCACCGCTACCTCCCCTGCTCTCTTTCTCGATCAACAACAACTATGCTGCTTACATAAGGGATAAAAGTTTCATAGTTTGGGTAAGTTTTTAAGGGATGTCGGCCTTGGTAGGAGAAATGCTAGAAACCTTCTTTCGAAATTTTTGCTATTGTGGTATGCTGCCAGTTTCAAAATGAAGAGTTTGCAAAGAGAGTTTCTAATTATGGGTGTTTGTTTGGTTTAGGTGGGTGGATTTTATGCTTTTAAATTGAGGAAATAGGAGTGACATGTATGTGTTAGGTGAAGTAAAAGGGGAGGTGAGAGTTGGTAGAAGGAAGCCATGCTTATTCTGGTTCTCCATTTCAGGAAGAAAAGTTTGGTTGGAGGTATGGGCTGACACGTATGGGCTGACACTCTTTATTGACAGTTTTTGAAATTTGAAATGTTTGCATCAAAGACTTGTACATCTTGCATTATAACATGTAATTAAGAGTTTTTCAAGTTTTGTGCATAAAATGGAAGTAAAGTGTGCATTATGAGTTGTCTTTAAGACTTTTTTCCTAAATGTATATTAAGGTAGTATAGATATATATATATATATATATCAAATGAGAACCAAAAATATGTTGAGAACCATGAAAATCGATCCGAGCCATAATTTGGTTTTGATCCTATGGTTTTAATTAAAAGTTATTTCACTTCCAACTTATTTCAAACTTGCATTGCCTTTAATGACCATGGATTAAAATTAATCAATGGTTTAGATTGGTTCTCAATCTTTTTTTAGTTCTCACATGATTTAACCCCTATATATATATATATATATATATATATATATATATATAGAGAGAGAGAGAGAGAGAGAGAGGAGGGATCAATTGGAAACCGAAATTAACCAATCATTGAATTTTTTTTTTATTTTTAATTGATAAGGTTATTTTAGTCTTTTACATAATTTTATAATATATATGGTAAGTGTTATTATTATTATAATATTAATTATTTAATTTTAATGTATTTTATATATAGTAATATTGATCCTTTATTAATTTAAACATGAAACATTTAATTTAGGTAAACACAAATTGTTTCATACGCAAGCTACAAATCAAATTTTTTTTTATTCTTATGAATCAGTGATTGATTCATCCAATGAATGAAAGTTGATATTCATATGAAAATATGAAATCTTCAATATTACCTCCAAACACAAAATATTAATATAGTGAAACATAATGGATTTGATATAGTGAAACAAAATATTAATATAGTGAAACATGATGAAACATAAAATGTTAATATAGTGAAACCTGATGAAACTGATTTGATATAATGAAACATAATGGAAAGGTAATGAAACAAAATATTAATATGGTGAAACCTGATATAGTGAAACAAAATATTAATATAGTGAAACCTAATGAAACATATTTGATATAGTGAAACATAATGGAAAGTTAATGAAACAATAATGGTAATGGAACTTAATGAAACTTATTTGGGTTTTTACATACTGCATATTGATGAACAGTTATAAAAAGGTAGTCTTGATATGCTCTTTTTTTTAAGAAATATATGTTTTTCTATATTTAAGCATATTTTATTTTTGTTGCCAAATTTGAAACACAAAAGAAAAAGACACATTTACCCTTTTGACATATTATTATTATCTTTTATTAATAAATTAATTAATTTATTACCATATATAATTCAAATGAATCTTGACCATTGATTAAAAAGATCAATGGTTAAAATTTGGTTTCCAAAGTTTTCAATGAAATTTAGTTTCAAATTGAAACCACCCCTATATATATATATATATATATATATATATATATATATATATATATATATATATATATTTATATAGGGAGAGGTTCATTTGAGAAATGGTAATGTATGAGAAATAGAGAAGTAATCTTAGTCATTCATCTGGTCAACATTTGCGGCTTTGACCGCGAACCACCGGATAATTCCTTGCATGGTCTATAGAAGGTAGAGGGGTAGTTTCATAGAATACGCGTGATAAATTCATATATGAACCTATATGATTCACATATAAACTATACGTTCATATGTGAATCAGTTAATTAGTTCATATATGAATCACAAAAGTTCATATATGAATTGGTTAATTAATTCAACTGATTCATATATGAATTTACAGTTAATTAGTTCATATGTGAATCAGTTAATTAGTTCATATATGAATCACAAAGGTTCATATATGAATAAGTTAAAAGTGTTCAGATGTAAATTACACTGATTCACATATGAACATATAGTTCATATGTGAATTATACAGATTCATATATGAACACAGCCCCTGTATTTTGTAAAAATTACGAAAGTGTCCTTCTATTTTTAGAATAGCCGCAATTTTTGACCAATCAAAGCCGCAACTTTTGACCAGTCAAAGTCGAAATATTTGACCAGTCAAATCCGATCTTGACCGTATGAATGGCTAGGATTACTTCTCTATTTCTCATATATTTACCATTTCTCAAATGAACCTAAGGCTATATCATTAATCGTTATCTTTGTAAGTTTAGGAAATAAAGAGTAAAACTTTTATGTAGGTTTATTGGTGTTTTCAATTTGCGAGTACTAATTGCCTTGATTTGCAAACTCGCAAATCAAGGGGCATGTGCACTTAATGTGCACTTCCACATATGTGTGTGTATGTTTGTTAATAATCTTTGTCTATTGAGTAACTTATCATATATTTAAAGTACTGACACTTGTTTTAGTTTAGGTGTAACTGCTATAAGGTATGAGATATGAGGTAGGCAAGTTGATATGGCTTGGCGACAATCATTTGGCCACGAACAATTGAAATTTAAATGTGCATATTGTATATTCAAATTGATATGAGTTCTTTTAGCTTATTAAAACGTCATTTTTGGTTTGATAAACTTGTGATAATGTTTTTGTATGAGTTTAGCTTATGATTTGGTTTTTGTGAAAATGTTTTGGTATTTTGTTTTAGTTAGGTTGTCAATTATTGGACAAACATTAGGTTGATAATGTAACACCCCGTTTTCACTATTACAATAATAAGAAGATTATGACCATTTAGGAATCTTAAATCTTGTAGATAAATATTAAGCATGATGATATATAACAGGGTTGATATCTGATAGATAATTAAATATATTTATCCGGTATGAAAGTATTTACGTCGGATTCAAAGTTAATATCGAACAATGATATTATTAAAAAGAGCATAATTCAAATATTTAAATATCTTTGTTGGAAATAAAGAAGAGAAAAAGAAATATTTGATTAATAAAGAAGAGAAAAATATATAATTGTAATATATATATATATATATTTAAATATTTAAATTATAAGATATATATATATATATATATATATATATATATATATATATGAATCATGCGTATATATATAATTAAATATTTTAATATTATTTCTATTTAAAAGGTTTTGTCGTTTTACTCAAAATAGCTAGTTGTATGGATTTTTATGAAATGCGACTAATATGTTTTTGTAACCAGCGATTTATGACAATCACAATGAAACTTTCAGATTTGAAAACCGACAAAGTTTTATTTATAGGACAAATTTGATATTAAATATATCGTTTTTATTAGTTTCAGTACTCAAACGGATTTATAATTTACACAATGCATATATATTCGGACTCAACGGTTTACATAGATCGTATTGACGTTTTTAGATTCGAAAAAGAATAAAGTTTTTATTTTAGGGTCATTTGAACAGGACGATAGAAATGTATCATTTATGGATAATAGAAATATCGGAGTAATACCAAATTTCATATTTAAATACGTTGAAAAATCTAGATACCGTAAATGTCAAAAAGATCAAAATATTTGTACGACTCAGAAAAAAGGTACAACAATAGCATGTCTATGGGTAGATACTATCACATAGGTCCCAAATATATATTCAAATTGAGATTTGGGGTTACGTATATAAAGTTATACTCAATAAAGATAATGTGTATATATATAATATATATATATATATATATATATATATATATATATATATATATATATATATATATGCAGGGGCTAAATCAAATGAAAACCACAAATATGTTACAAACATTTGAGAACCAATATAAAAATATTTTTTCACATGATATATTTTCACCAAATGCTTGGATTTAATATATTTCTTCCCATATATTTGTTTCGTAATATGATAGTTTTACATGTATTTGTTTCACCACATGAATATTTTTTACCTGTATTTTTCATTTCACTAGGTGAATCAAATTTTATTTTTCACGTGTAATCTTTTCACAAGGTGAACAAAAACATATATGAAACAATATCTTAAATCATAGGTTTTGATGAAAAAAAATCATGTAAAAAATATTTTTTTTATCGGTTTTCGAGGGTTTGTAACATATTTTTGGTTTTCATTTGATTATCGGCCTATATAGGTATGCTACGTAAGTTAACTTAAGGATAAAGAAAAAAATTTTTATGAGATTTTGGAGTCCACCGCCATATCATCTCCTCATCCATTTCATAGGGAAATTGGCTGAAATAGCCATATTACAAAGGCAATTGCATCTCCTAGCCATTTCTCTCCCCGATTGACCAAAATAGACCTAGGTCCGCAATGGCGGAACGTGCAGGTCCGCTACCATGCAGAAAAAAATATAAAAAAGGTAGGTGAGTCTTAAATAAAGCAATTAATAAACTTAATAAACAGCAGGTCCACAATGGCGGATCTGCAAGGCAATGGCGGAGCTGTCGTCAAGTGAGATCGTGACATGTGTCAACCCGTTGCGGACTTGTCTTGAACCGACAATTTTTTTTTGTCTTTTTCTGCATAGTAGCGGACCTGCAGGTCCGCCTGGGTCTATTTTGGTCAATCAGGGAGCGAAATGGCTAGGAGATGCAATTACCTTTGTAATATGGCTATTTCGGCCAATTTCCCCATTTCATATCATCAGCTTCCAATTCACTATAAATAGATGTATGCATTTCGTTTCATAAAACACGTTACAAACACCAATAGTAAATTAGAGAGTTATATCCACTCTAGGATGGTTAATCAAGCGTTTCGGTTAAGCAATTAAAGTGAGTACGTTATGAGATTTACTGGGATACATATATGCTATAATAAATGTTTTTATGCATGATGAATATTTGAAATGATGTTTTGGCACGCTAGCCTTGCATGAGATATGGGTATGCTTATAATGCATTTTATGAGAAAGACATGTATTTTAGATATGGCATATGAAATGTTTTGTGCACGTGAAAGTATGGCCATGTTAAATATCCAATGGGGTATAAGAAATGAGGATGTCTTGCAAACGGACCTCAGAGGGAAGATCCTTCGCGGAACCCCAGGGGGAAGATCCTTCGCGGAACCCCAGGGATCTAGGATCCTATTGAGAATGTTTGACATACTTACACATATGAGATCTCGCACTAAAAGAAGATGTTTTTACTGAAATGGTTTATGCATCAATGTTATTATGCATAATTGTGAAAAGTGTAGTGAATTATTATTCATGCACTTAAACCATATATTTTATGAAAGATGATTTCTTCATGAAACCATAATTGCTCACTAAGCTTAAAGCTTACATATTCCATATATGTATCTCAGGTAAGATCAAGATAAGACATGAAGGGATCGCACGACGAGTTATAGTTCTTAAAATAGCCGTTATAAATGTTAGGCTATTGAGCTGATTCAGAACGCTTCCGCAGACGTAATGGTTATAATGTTATGGAGAGAAAAAAACGAGGAGTCGCAGATAAATGGAAACATTTTGTATGATTTAGGATTTGATTATACTTTATTTTATTTATTTATTTTAGTTGGGTTGTCAATTGTTGGGCAAACATTAGGTTGATATACGAAAATATTCATTTTATAGCCGTTATGCCGCCGAAATTTTAAAAAACATGTAGTGTTCAATAGACTTCTAACTTCGTTGACACCTACGGTTTGACTTTTAAATAGTCAAACCATTACACATAGGGTTTTAAACTTTCCAAAACACCTTTCTTTGATTGTAATCTACGGTTTTGACTTTCCAATAGTCAAACCATTACACTTAGAGTTTTAGAGTCATCCAAAAATCCTCTACACCTATGGTCTGACTTTCAAGAAGGCAAACCATTACATGTAGTGTTCAATAGACTTCTAATTTCGTTGACACCTACGGTTTGACTTTTCAATAGTCAAACCATTACACGTAGGGTTTTAAAGTCATCCAAAGCTCATCTAAACCTACGGTGTGACTTTTCAATAGTCAAACCATTACACCACCTCTATCTTGATTATGTCGATTAACTACTTCTTTGTTGTAGTGGTTGAATATGTCGACAGATAGAAGATGGATGTATAAAAAGAACGACAGTTGAGGGTTTCTTAGCGTCGACTATATTGTTGCAATGGACAGTTTTTTGGACTATGCCTATGCCTATGAAGGGACTGTTGAAAGGAAACCTACACGTGATGGGATAGTGCTTCGTATTAGATGCCCTTGTAAGAAGTGTCAAAACTTACGCTATAAAAAAAGGACTGACGTGAGGCTGCATTTGATGAAGCACGGTTTCATACCTGATTATATCACATGGTGGGCACATGGTGAAACTTATTACCATAATGAAGGGCATCAAGACGTGGGTCAATCTTCTACTCCGATAGTAGATCATAATGAAGGTTATGTTGAAATAGTGAACGATCATATGATACATGATGGCATGACATGGGAAGAAGAAACCCCTAATCCTTCTGCCCAAGGATTTTATGACATGTTACAAGCTGTTGACGAGCCATTATGGGACGGATGTCCAAATTACTCGAAATTAGGAGCTGCGACGAGATTGTTGAATTGGAAGGCAAAATGTAATGTACCCGAGATGACTTATAACCGTAATGTTGCTATAATTAAAGAGATGTTACCTGAGGGTAACAAACTACCCGGTAACTTCAATGAGACGAAAAAGAGTTTGAAAAAGCTTGCTCTGCCAAAACAAAAGATCGACGCTTGCAAAAACCATTGCATGTTATTTTATAAGGATGATTCTGAGTTGACCCACTATCGAGTGTGCAATGAATATCATTTCAAGACAAGTGGTCTAAGCAAGGTCCCTAACTTGGTGATGACGTACTTGCCGATTGTTCCTAGACTTCAAAGATTGTATATGTCAAAAAAAGACGTCTAAAGAGATGACTTGGCACAAGAATCATCAGACAGAACCAGGTGTGATGGTACATCCAAGTGATGGTGCGGCTTGGAAGCATTTCGACATGGTACATCCTGACTTCGCTTCTGAGGTCTGGAATGTGCGTCTTGACTTATGCACCGACGGTTTCAACCCGAATAATTCAAATTCGAATTCGTATTCACTTTGGCCAGTGTTTCTTACCATCTACAATTTACCTCCTTGGTTGAGTTTGAAAGATTCATATGTGAAACTTGCATTGGTCATTCCAGGTAGAAAGAGCCCCAGTCAGAATTTGGATGTCTTTCTTAGACTTCTAATAGATGATCTCAAGATGTTGTATACAGTTGGCGCTCTTACGTATGATGCTTATCGTAAGAATAATTTTGAGATGAGGGCTATACTTTTATGAACCGTCAACGACTTCCCTGCCTACGCAATGTTGTCAAATTGGAGCACGCACGACAAGCTAGCCTGCCTGTACTGCATGGGTACAGTCGATTCGTTTCAGTTAAGAAATGGAGGTAAATCTTGTTGGTTTGACTGTCATCGGAGATGGTTACCTAGTGCACACCCCTTCCGACGTGATCGAACAGGGATTCTGGACAGATCTAGGGTGTTAGCCGGTCCACCACCCGAGTTAACCGGTGAAGAAATATGGGAACAGGTCCGTCATCTTCCAACTGTTTACGATGGATCCCCGTTTCGATCGACCAATAGAAAAATTACCGGTTTCGGAATCACTCATAATTGGGTGAAGAGAAGCATCTTTTGGGAGCTGCCATATTGGAAGACGTTGTTAATCCGACACAACCTGGATGTCATGCACATTGAGAAGAACGTCTTTGAGAATCTCTTTAACACTGTCATGGACACATCAAAAACGAAATACAATATAAAAGCAAGGAGGGATGTAGAGATTTATTGCAACTGATTGCAATTGCACATTGCCACATCAGGCAACAAAGTAGTGAAGTCGAAGTTGTCGTACACTTTGACGAAACAACAAGTAAAACAAGTATGTGAATGGTTGAAGAGACTGAAGTTTCCGGACGGGTATGCTTCGAATATTGGGGGTTGTGTAAACATGGCAGATTACAACTTTTATAGCTTCAAGAGTCATGATTGTCATGTGTTTATGCAACGATTGCTTTCTATTGCGTTACGAGGGATGATACCGACTCCCATATGGGATGCGATAACGGAGTTATGCACATTCTTTCGTGTCATCTGCTCAAGGGTGTTACACTTAGAAGACTTGATTCCATTGCAAACAAGTATCGTTCAAACAATTTGTAAGTTGGAAAAAGTCTTCCCGCCCAGATTCTTTGATTCTATGGAACACTTAGTGATACATTTGACATGAGAAGCCATAAATTGTGGGCCGGTCCAATATAGGTGGATGTATCTTTATGAGAGGTAAATGAACTTTGCCATTCAAATACTTACCCATTTATTTTCTAACACGTATTTCAATCGTTGTTTAGGAAACTTGGGTCATTGAAGAGGACTATTAGAAACAAAGCAAGGGTGGAAGGGTCTATCGTTGAGTCTTATCTAGTAAATGAACTCTCCACCTATTTCTCCCTGTATTTTGATCCACAAATAGAAACTCGACATAATCGCGAGTCAAGAAACTTTGCCCCAGATATTCCTAGTTCTTCAGGAATAGACGATCGCTTCAGCATATTCAAGGTTCCATCTCGTAGATTATTCGAGAAGGGGGGGGGAAGACCATCTTGACTCAAGTCGAGATTCACAAGATCCATATATATGTGTTGTTGAATTGTGAAGAAGTTCGGCCTTTTCAATGGACCTACGATGAGTGGATACAACAAAAAGAACCTCATCTTGATGCAGTTGCACGAGATAAAGCTCGGGATGAAAGGTTTTCTACTTGATTCGAACAACACGTGAGTACAAAAATATGAAATTTACGTATGTAATGTTACACATATGTAATTTATTTTTTATTTGTGGTTTTATAGGTCATGCTCGGATCAGGCGATTTCTCCGATCATTTGAAATCCCTAGCACGTGGACTGGGCCGATATGCTTGGTCGCATAAGGGATATTTTGTCAATGGTTACAAGTTTCATACGGTAACACATGATGTTGGGCGTGTCACACATAACAGTGGCATATGTGTGAGAGGATCTTGTTATGACGACTCCGAGTTTGACTATTACGGATTGTTGGACGACGTGTTAGAAGTAGAGTATTATGGTGTGGCCTATTGTGTTGTAGTTTTGTTCAAGTGTACATGGTTTGATAGTCCAGAGGGAGTTAGAGTCGACCCTAAACATGGGTTGGTTGATATCAAATACATGTCTAGACTTAGAGGTGAGGACTATTACGTCCTAGCATCACAAGTGGAACAAGTGTAGTACACTTATATCATTTATGTAGACATTTTCGTGTTAACCATTCTCTATTTTGCCTTTCTTATGTAGACATTTTTGGGTCTTATGATTTATGTACACTTATATCATTTTGTGTTAACCATTCTTTATTTTTAGATGTCGGGACTCCCTTCTAGGGGTAGTAGGGGTAATAGGGGTAGGGGCAGTAGCAGCTCCGCCGGATGTGGTGACCCCCACGCCGATGAGTTCACCGAGGACGGACTAGATCAGATCCAGTCTGATGACGGACTAGCAGCGAGCTCGAGGGTTAGAGGCCCGAATGTTGCATCACAGACGCCCTATCCGAGTCAGCGACCGCCACTTTTGTTGTCTGTAGCGGGAGGGTAAGTAGATGTTATATATTATTTATTCTATTACATAATAAACCGATCATAATGTTTTTTATGTTGTATATTTTTCAATTGTGAAGGTTTAGTGACAAATCGGCAGTCTGGAGGGCTATTGCCGTCTTTAAGTCCATGTTCGATGGTCCGTGAGCTCATTTTAGGGATGTCCCTGATGAGTACTATCCACGGATGCTGGATCGATTACGGGTAGGTATTTTACTCTATTTAACTAATTGAGTGGATTTATTTTTACTTAATCCAAACAATGTGTTTGCAGTTGTATTATAGTTGGCCTCCTGAGATGGACGCCGACGTAGTAGCTGCATTCCGGCGTATCCTAAATAATAGTTTCGCGGACATGATGAGAGATGCTCGTCGATTCACCCAGTGCAGGGATTTAGCCATTGATGGTGTCCAGTTCGATGGACGTAACTACACGATTCTTGCCGCACACCCTCCAGAGTGGATCCGGAGTGAGTTTTGGGTCCAGATGATTAAGCAGGTTTGTTTTGTTTTGAATACTTGTATCTGGTTGTACTAGGATTTATATTGATTTATGTCTACTTTTTAACAGGTATGGAACACCGATGCGTTCCGGCGTGTATCTACGGCCAATACGGCCAATCGGGCCACCGAGTATGAGGGGATGACATCCAGACACTGTACCGGATCTATTAGTACCGCTATGCATCGGGACCGCATGGTAATTTATCATACGCTAGACTAAATGTATATAATTGATGAATATATATATATATATATATATATATATACATGATTTTATTACCTACTAACAATTTAAGTTGTCTATTGTAGAGAGATGCATGGGGCCGTGAGCCTACTAGAGACGAGGTTTGGGAGGCTACACACTGCACCAACAAGAAGCTTGTTCCGGGTGCGACTGGTCCGTCCACGGATCCTACGATCTACGTTTACCCAAAGGCGGCTCATATGGCGGTAAGTTCAATTATGCATGGCTAGATTTTTGTTTGGTTTATCGGATAGATAGAAATTATAGCAAACTTAGTTTGGGCTGCCATTGTTGGGCAAACAATAGGATTGTTTTGATAAAAGCGGGTCATGGATATATACGTTCAAATTACAGTTGAAATGCTGCCGAATTTTCTATAGGTTAGTTGACTTTACAATGTCTAATTTGGTAAACTGTAGGATAACTACCATCGGATTAGAAGGGATGAGTACCCGGACTTACCTGCCAGCACTGTACCTCCCAATGACGCCGAGTTGTGGGAGCGTGGTGTCGGAGGACGGCGTCAGGGCCGTATTTTTGGATGGGGGACCAGTCAGGATCTCTATTATGCTATGACCGGTGATTCAGGTGCCAGTTTGAGCGAGAACTCGCGTGACCGTCGCGATGAGGAGGTATGCTTGTTAAATGTTGTTTAATATTGTTAATCATATGTTTGTTAAATGTTGTCTGACATTGCTCTATATATGTTTGTCAAATGTTGAATTTCAGTTGGAGGAGTTGAGGCAGAGGGTAGAGAGAGAGGAAGCAAAGAGGATCCAGATGCAGAAGCGACTACAGAGAGAGAAAGTAGAGAGGATCCAGATACATGAGCGAATAGAGAGAGATGAAGCAGAGAGGAGGCAGATGCAGGAGCGAATAGATCGGTTTGACGCGTTTATGAGGAAGTTTCAAAATCACCCTTTTCCCCCTCTGTAGGATTACGTTTTTGTACTACGTTTATGTATTTATAGATATTAAATTAAGGTTTTGTACAGTTTAAAACTTAGTATTAATTAAAAATTGGCAGGTTTTGTACAGGTTAAAAACTGGAATTTTTTAATTTTTAATTATTTAAAAAAAAATTACCGACGGATAAATGTTTTTTAATTTACTAAATATCCGTAGGAAATCCGTCGCTAAATCCGTCGAAAACGATCCATCGGTGAAAAGCCGTCGGTAATCCGTCGCAAAATAGAGACGGTCGATGATCCGTCGGAAATTAACATGTCGTCGGTGATCCGTCGGAAAAATAAGCCGTCGGTGATCCGTCGGAAATCTGAACACCGACCACTGCTATACCAACGATATTTACCAACGGATCACCGACGGATTTCACTTTTACCGACGGATTGGTCCGTCGGTGATAAGCATCTGTTTGGTAATGATTTAAGTTCAAAATTAAACATGAAGTGTCTATCATGCATTTGATTATGTTTATTGATTAGTTATATGCATTGAAATATGAATTTGTGTTATCTTGTATTTGATTAGTTTTATCCGTTAGTTAAATTAATTCAAATATGAAGTTTTAAGAAGTTATACAATGCATCATTAACATAAATATTTGAATCTTAAGTAATGTGATGTGATTAATGATATTTAATGTGAAAATAATGGTTTTAAACTTCACACCAAATGCTTTATAGGGGCCCTTCATGGAAGAACTGATTATTTTGTGATAATCATGAAATCCAATCTCAACCACAAATCAAATAGGAAATAAATAAATTTTGTAATTTTGGTTTAAGATTATAATTAAAGAACATTTTAGGTATTTTAAAAAATCTCCTCTCTCCTCTCTCCGGCATCCGATGAAACTAATTCCAACGAAATACACTATGATACCCTATTTTTTATACAAAATAGATTATGATACCAACCATGATATACCAACTGTGGTACCAACCGTGATACCACTGTGATAACAATTGTGATACCAACTATGGTACCCAAAATACATTATGATACCCTTTTTATACAAAATACACTATGATACCCTTTTTTATACAAATAGACTGGTACCAACCGTGATACCACATTACCACTGTGATATCAATCGTGATACCAAATGTGCTACCAGTGTAATAACAATTATATTATAGTTTGGTCAAAGAAAAATAAAAAAAACATTATATTCTATTCTAAGAGCTTTTCTCATAATTAAAAAAAAACTACCACATTTAAAAGAGATAAGAGATATCTTCATAGAGTAATAGATGAAAGAAAAGATACATTGATTATTTATTTATTTATTTATTTGTGAAGATATGAGAAGAGAAAAATAAAATAAAATTATTACATTATAAAAAAGTTCGTTTGAAAATTTATTATGTATTAAATATTTTAATAATATAATTACTAAATTATGAGAAAAGTAATAATTTTATTTTTTTTCTCTTCTCATATCCTCACAAATAAATAAATAAACAATGCATCTTTTCTTTCATCTATTACTCTCTGAAGATTTCTCTTCTCTCTTTTAAATATGGTAGGGTTTTTTTTTCTTTTCATCCTTTCCCCTTATTTGGAGATTCTTTTAAAGATTATGTTAAAACAAGAAGAAAAAATAATTATATTCTCTCCATTTAAAGACTCTTTTGTATAAGCTTTTTTAATAATTGTCAAAGCCAAAAATTTTAAATGCGCATTTGTTGTTAATATTTTATCGGATTTATTTCAAAATATATAGAAAAGGGATAGAATTAAATGCTATGTGATTTAAATGACCAATATTTCTCTATAAAATTTGATAGGGATGATATAATACTTCATACAAATAATTGACCAAGAGAGGGAGAGAGAGAGAGATTCTTAATTCTTCCCAACAAAGAATGAAGATGTCGTCTTTGAAAATAGCAACCTTCGTTGTCTTGTTGATTTTTGTCTTCTGTAAGCGATTCTTAATTCCTCTTCGTGTAATAATGTATACACTTTCATATGATACTTTTGACGCTAATTGGGGAATGAGTTTTATTTATTTTTTCTGACAGGTATGATGAACTTCCCTCAAGTCTCACTTGCCGATGATTATCCTCCATGTAACAGTGTTAAAGATTGTTATCCGGATTATTGTCCAATAATCTCGATTCCGCTATGTATTAAACATCGTTGTATTTGTATAAGATAAGAGTATCTCCTAGCGTCAATCGAGACATCAAAACTAAATAACTAGTGCATCATGAATTATAGTATAATGAATATGAAGTCGTGTTCTTGAATTAACGACTTTTTTTATTTGGATTTGATTATTTATTGTTGTCCTTAATGTTTCTATGATTTCATGATGTTATATCATATTTTTCAATCTTATTTTAAGTGGAACTTATCTTGATTTCTTAATACATTTACAAAAACCAAAACCAATTATGAAAAAAGAATCCCTTATATATGTGTGTATATATGTAAATAATAGTTCTATATCTATGCAATGCATTGAGAATTAAATTATTGTAAATCGAGAATGACAAATTAATAAAACTCCTTATTAAAAAATCCAAAATTAATGTTTTAAAAAAATAAAAAATTATAATAATTTACAATCGTACACTTGTATAAGATGAAAAAACACAACTATATAAATAGGGTAATAAGTTGTGAAAAGAAAACAAAAGAAAATTATAGGAATATGATAATAATTTGTGAAAAGAAAAAAAAAATCTAAACATCAAACTTTAATAAAAAAGTGTGCCAATTTTGGCCACATGATCTTAAGATATATTTTCTCCAAACAAAACGAAATTGTCAAAATAACAAAAGATTTTAGTTAGGGGCGGAGCCAGGAATTTGTTTCGGGGGAGCATCATATAAAAAAATCAACATTATGAAAACAGCAAAAATAACGTTGTTATATACTTATATTGATAATATTTGACCTTTACATATTTAACAGTGACCTCGACGAGTTTTCATTTTTTGGAACTTATCTATGATATCTTCGTTATCAATCTCAGCAAAAATATCTTTTTCAATATAAGTAACCAAGCAGTCCTTCATACATTGATCTCCCATTCTATTGTGCAACCTATTCTTTACGATGTTCATAGCTGAAAATGTCCTCTCAACAGTCGCAGTCGCAACAAGTAATATCATTGCTAGTTTTATAAGCAAATACACGAGAGTGAACACCTTATCTCTTTTTGTTTCAACCATTTTCTGTGCAAGTTCACTGATCCCTTTTAGGTTAGAAAACTTTTTTGTAGTCCGTATATCAACGATATAAGTCTCAAGCTGATCATCAAGTATCAAAAGTTCCATTTCAGAGAAATCATCCGGATATAAACGAGCAAGATGAATCAATTTGCTCTTATCAAAAGCTGAAAAAGAGTCGCTTGGATTTAGACATGCCATGGAAATAAGCAACTCAGTGCTAGTTTCTATAAACTGATTCTCCAATTCCATAAGTTGCAAATCGATGACCGCATAAAATAACTCAACACGGTAGTGATGCAAGTTTGTCATTTGTGGAGCTTTTCAGCGTGACCTTCCGGGAAGTAAGAACATTTCGTCCATGTTACAAACATCAATATCATGCTTCTCACAAACCAAGGTAACTTGATTGAGTAGAGAATCCCACCTATTATCTTCAACCCTCATTTCTTGTAGTTGATGCTTGCAAACTCCAACCAACTTCATCGCATTTACAATATCTTGTTCTATCTTTTGCAATGCTTGGGATAATTCGTTGGTGATCCCCAATATCATTTTCATAAAGTGTAAACAAAACACAAAATCAAATGAGTGCAAAGAGTAAGATAGAAGACGAGTATTTTGTTTGGAAGTTGTTATTTCTGTTTTTGGGGATTTCAAATCATTCTTTGGGCTGGTGGCTGTCTCAACTCAGGGATTTCTGTTTCATGACTATTTGTTGTTGTTGTCCTGTTGAATCTGACCACTTGGAGGTTTGCTGGGGCTACTGTTCAAGATTTTTAAATCTATTAACAATTGTTGTTCTATTTCTGCTTCGTGCATGACAACAGTTGTTTCTTCCTATGGGCTGTTTGTTTGTATAATAATATATGGATTTTCAATTGGTTGTTGCATGAAATATCCCTTGTCCAATTCAATTGTATGTTATTTTCGATCATAATTTGATTGTTGTTTATGATATATGACTTTGCAATGGCCTTTGGCCAAATTGCAGAATTTTTGGTGTTTCAGATCAGATTAGATGGATTTTCTAGTTGAGAACTTTTTGGGACTAGACTAGTTTTTTTTGTTTTGGATCTGCTTAGAGTCTGTCTGCGATCTTTCAAAAATGAGGCCGTTTATCAAATGCTTACCTGGTAAGTGCTTACCGGGTGTCACTTATCTTCCGGGTGAGCATGACAAGGGCCTACAATCTTACCAGGTAAGAGACATAACAAGGACTGAGACTCTTACCCGGTAAGTACTTACGATGGGGTAAAAGTTGTTTACCAAGAATCCATTTTGATGGCCGATAATGTTATCCAATAAGGTAAGTGAGGGTGGTGCTCTTGCGGGTAAGCATTTACCTGGTAAACGTTTGATAAACGGCCCCTTAGTGTATGGTTCTACTTTCAGCAGCTGTTGTTTGGGATTTGGTCGTTGTTTTATTTTTATATTGGATGGTTATTGTTTAAGAATGGTCAATCCTGTTTGTTGTTTAGAATTATGTTCAACCACTGTTTTAAGTCTCTTCTATAGTGGTGAAGTTTGGAAGGCAAAGGTTTAGAATTTTTCGGTGCTTTTAAGGACAACATTTACAACAGCAGCTGTAAAAACAATGTTTGAAAATTAGGAGTGGTGTTCTTATTGATCATTTGGATTCAAGGTTTGGGGGATTTTTTGATAAGTTGTTGGTTTTATTGGTGTTAAAATTTCTGGGTTTTGGTGGATAAAGATTAGGAATAAGCTATGTGGAGTTGAGATTTTGCTTGGTATATGTTGTAATAACCATACTTACTGGAATAAAATAAACTTTGGGGAAGTCTTTATAAAAATGCCATGATAGAAGGGTCTATAGGGTAAAAAGGGGGGAAAGAGGGATTTAACCCTAGGACCTGGTTTGGTGGGGGTTGGCGGCTGGCATTCTTGAGGAAAGAGCGAGAGAAAAAGTTTGAAGAAAACGATCGGAGGAGAGCAAAGGGATGAGTTCTTGGTGCTCATCAACCTTCCAAGGTAAATCCTAATCCTATTCTCTCTATTGTTAAGGGTTTTAGCATTTGTTTTCAAAATCTCTTAGTTGATTATTCTAACTATCAGACCTCCCATGGGTTTTGATTTTGGTTTGGAAATGGTTATGGAAATACCTATGTGATTAATGGATTTTGTTAAAATTGAGTTTTTCAATTGATTATTGGGTTCTGGATTGAGTTGTATCAAGACCTAAGAAATAATCTGGAAGTTGTGGTATCTGCATATCGATGCTTCGATGGTTTTCGTTCGAATGAGGTCCGGTCGATAAAGTGTCTCAGTCCTCGGGGTGGACACCGGTCGGTGTAGGACACCGGTCACCTGGGGGAGGGTAGACCCCGGTCGTAGGCCACTCCGAGCGGCCATAAGGCCCCGGTCCCCGGGCTCTGTTGGTAGGTCGAAGCCCATATCTAATTTAATGGGTAAGTTAAGTGTTGGGCTTTGTTTTTCTAGAAGGTCGGCCCATTTTCATGTTATTTCAAGGACTCGAGGTACCTTGTCGTAAGTTGGTGTTCTAGTAGGCTAAGTTACTTCTAGAGAATAGGTGACATTGGGAGTATGGTGTTAAGGTCAACTTTGTTATAAAATAGAAAGAAGTGGGAGTTCACCGACCAATGTCTTGTTTTATAGGTTTCGGATCGGACTATAAAAGTAGACGTAAAGCTTTAAGCAAAGGACACCAGGTGAGTTTTCTGACTAAACCTTTTGTTAACGAAAGCATATGAAGTTTAATTTTAAACTTTGAATTATTTTCGATGGCATGATTATTATGAAATTATTTAAGTGTGTTATAAACCGTTGGTATTTAAATGTATGCATACATTATTTGTGGAGATTGTGACCTAAGTCGGGGAGTGTGGCCCACCTACTCGTACCGAGGAGTGTGGCCCGTTTATGCCATTGGTGGTGTGTCCCAAAATTTAAGGCAGTGCGAGTTAGACACACCGTCTTCGACGGTAGTGTGGTCAGTAGTGTGATTTATCCTTATGTGTTTATAAATCTGTTGATTTAAATTTGCTGTAAGTTATATTGTTGCTTATCTGTTAGAGGGGACTCACTAGACCTCTGATCTAACCCTCGCTCTTTCAAATTCTAAAAACCTTTTCAGGCAGGCGAGATTTAGGAAGGGTGGATAAGGGTAAAGAGAAGATGTAGCGGAAATGGATAGAAGACCGTCATTTTAGTTTCCTTTTCCTTTAATATCTCAGTTGTGTATAGGTTGCCTTTGCAAACCTTGAATTTAAATTGTAAGCTTGGGGCCGTTTTGGCATAGTATATTATGTTGAGTTAATTTAATAGCTTGTATTTCTGGTTGGGTTGTTATAGTTGGTATCAGAGCCATAGTTTAAGGGATTTAGGTGACCGGATGGGCCTAAACTTAAACTGTGGAGTCGGGGACACAACTGAGATTTAGGAAGCCTTTAAGAAAGACCTTGATCATCGTGAGGCGTGATAACAATAGTGAGTACTCTCATGTAAGGTAAATTCAGAATCGCATCTGGCCAATGCCATTATGAATTTACAGGTGCATGGGCATACTCGATTGCTATTGTTGAGTGTGGTTCAGGGTAGAGAGTTTTATCTATAAATTGATAGTGTTAGTCTAGCGTGTGGGGGGAGTTCATTTTGGGTTGTAAGGTTAATACCGGTTGGGATGTTTATTGTGCGGGATGTAGATATTTTGTTGAGAAAAGACCTCTTGGGTCCATAAGAGAATAATGCTTGGAGGTGAGCTTCTCGCTCCAAGGGAGTCTTCGGTTTGGTAGATTTTTGTGTCGATTAGTGGGAATCAGAAGAGTGTTAATCTAAGAATCGAAGGTTAGAAATGAGGCTTTTTGAGCTATAGTTATTTGAGGAGTGGCAAGCATGGTTGAAGGCGATATCAGTGTTGACTGATAAAATTAAGTAAGGACAGAATAGAAGTGAGCTAATGATGGTAAGTTTATTTGGGTCATTGTGAGGACGCATGAATTGCGAATATTTGATCGCGGTGGTAATTGGTAGTGGATCTTGCAAGGAAATGGGGAAGTGTGGGTGATGGAGATTGTGGTAAATGTGAGGGCCCTGCTTGGTTGGTCGGAAGAAGAGAGATGTAATAGATTGTGGCGAGTGCAAACAGTGACCCTACTAGATGGAATAACCTTCAATGTGAAATGAGTCTCATGCATTATCTTTTGAACAAAATGTTGGTGTCCATCATGTCATATTTTTGGGGTAAGTGTGTGCCTGGTGAGACATTCATTTTGAAAACAAGATAACGTGTGTAAGCGTGTGTCCGGTGAAAAGAACGGGTTTAATGTGTGATGCATTGAATCTTGAATTTGATAAATGAAGAATCATTTCACTTATTTTATAAATGAGTAGGCATTTTGTGGAAGTGTAATATCATCTAATCACCTGATTTTTATTATAAGTGAAATTTTATGAACCGCATGGGTAAAGTTTATTGAAATTTTTTTCAATAGCGTCAACATTGATTTTCGATTGGGTGAGACCTATTTCATCATGGAGACTGAGGCGAAACGATCCTCAAGATAGTTGTGTACGGCTAATCCGTTATGCCGATGCGGTATCGTGCATACTCAGGCTTGTTTCGTAACGTAATGTCTTCACATTTTCAAAAGTCAACAGTATAAATTTATTGTGTCATCATGCATGAAGGCTATGAACTCTCTATGTCATGGGGAAGGGATTGCATTTAGGAATGAGGAAAGTTTTGAAAGTGAAAGTTGGACGCTCGTTCAAAGGGTGGTCGATTATTGGTTTTGGTGTACCTGTTAAGGAAAGGTGATAAACAACAGGAGTGGGTATTGTAGGCCTTGAATCTTTGATGTTTAGAATGCTGTAATATAAAGGCTTAACCGTTTGCTCGGTGATTTGAAATGTGAATGGCGGCAAAAAGGTTGTGTCTGTCGGGAATTTAAAGTCGTAAAGATATTTTTAGCAGTTAGCTACTGCAGTGGAAGAGGTAGGTTTCTTTGGGGATTCTTGTTGGTTGGAGACATAGTGGAAGTATCTCAATGTCGGTTGTTGCTGTGGGAGTCAGAAATCATGTTTGTGGTGGATGGCGGGATGCTGAAAATGAAGAAGTAGCTATGGATAGTTTTGAGGAGTTTCCGTGTGGAAGCGAGGAATTATTCAGAAAATGTGGATACCTAATGTGATGTTGGACAACTGGTGTGGATCTTACAAAAGTTGAAAATCTCTATGGTTCTTTATCAACGAAGTTTTGATGGTTATGTGGGAGTGAATTTTACATATAGCGCAACTGGAAGGGGGTGCGCTTTGAGTATTTAAGTATGCGAGGTAGTACGCTTAATCTTTCAAACTACTGGAGTTTTATTCCAGTAGGCCGCGATGAGCCGACAAGGACCTAAATCCTGGTGCAGGGCGTTATTGAGCATGTTTTTGTGGTTGTTCAAATTTGGGGAGAACAAAGGCGTGAGATGGCTTTATCTCAGGTATTAGTGTTTTGATCAGTGTAAATAGATTAGTATCTGGTAGGGGTGAGGATTGTTTGGAGGAGTAGCATTCGGGTATGTCATTGGTGGTAAGGAGTTTCTTGAGATTTATCAGGGTATTGGTGTTGTTGTTATGAGTAAAGTGTGAATGAGAATCTTGCTCGGAGATTCTTGAGGAGTTTTTCAGAAGTGGCAAGTATGTTTCTAAGAGGTGTGGGGGGTAGAGTTGGCATAGTGGTGGTGCTAAGTTGATATTAATGATCGATCGACTGTGAGTGGCTATCTAAAAGAAGGAACTATGTGCCCTGGTTCGCGGCGAGTAAAGACGGGTTATCTTTTACCGTTAAAATATTGAAGGAAATGTTGAATGGATTAGTTCGGAAGGTTTTATAGTTGGTAAGAAGGTTTGTGGGGTGGTCAAAGTATTCCTTAAGTGTTAAGGAAATTCTAGCGGATAGGTCATTCATGTTTGGGGAGCGAGAAATGCGCAACGCTGCCTAGCGTTGGGGATTGTTTTGGAAGGGATTGGTTGAAGAACTTGAAGGAGAACTGTGGGTAGCCGTTCGGCTAAGCATAGTAATGAAAAGAAAAATGCGTTTCGGTACTTTTTGGATCGTCAAGTAAGTAGCTAAGTTGAGGCCGAGAAGTTTGACAAGAGATTCGGAAATGTGGAGTTATGTTTCAGCCTTGCTGTGGTAAGTTCGTAAACCCTGGTGAGGGTGCGGGGAGGATATTTGGTGCGTGTTGGGATTTTGGGGTTGAGAAGTCAAAGTCGGGTGATTGATCTAAAAGCTCGCATCCATTAGTAAGTGATCCTTGGTAGGGTGTTGGATGTTTTTTTAGAGGAAAGAGGGAAATGTTGGTTGTTACATTACCTGTCACCCAGTGTGGAGATTATTTGAGGTAGTTGGGTGAGAGTAGTCACTCCGTATTTAAACAAATGGAACTTGGATTCATTGCAAATACGTTCGGACAGATTGATGGTTGTGATGAGAAACGAAAGTATGGGTCGTTTTAATTCAGACAGTTGGAGTTGGGGACTATGAAAGGGATGAAGTGTGAAAGTTTTTCTTCCTATGTAAAATTTGGGACAACGACGTTGGAAGTAATGTATGCATAACGTGTATGGGTTGCACAACACCGTTGAGTGGGACCAGTGTGTCTCGGGAGGGAAAGTGTTCTCTTGGTACTAGAAGTAAGTGGTGTTGTGGGAAGATATTTTTTTGCTATGGCAGGGTACTTGATGAGGGAGATTCATAACAGTGGATTCATGGTGATTGTTGGGTCATCTGAAGATTTGAAGATGACCTCCTGATCTTCCATCTTATATCATCCTACTTAGAATATGTTTGAGGTTCTTTTAGCAGCTTAGTTTCTATACAAATGTTCGGTGAAGTCGAAGATCAGCCGAAGAAGACAAAGAAGGAGTACATCTCTCAAAGCGGTTTGAAGATAGTCTCCTCAGCCTAAAGCCAAGCATGCTTAAGTGGTCAACACCATCGACCAGGATGGTGTCAATCACATATCTCTCAGGAGTATGAAGGTGTTCTCACATCTTCAGGAGCCGAAGATCTCTCAAGTCTTCGGCAGCCGATGATCTCATCTCTCCTTAGAGTATGAAGGTGTTCTCACATCTTCAAAGAGCAGCCGAAGATCTCTCAAGTCTTCGGTAGCCAATGATCTCTCTTTAGAGTATGAAGGTGTTCTCACATCTTCAGGAGTCGAAGATCTTTCAAGTCTTCGGCAGTCTATGCTTAAGGATTTCTTTCAAACACATTGTACTTTCTGACAAAGTATATTGTGATATCTTGCATTGACGTGGACCTCATCCCAAGATCAGAAAAAGTAAGTTTGTCTCTTACACTCTTTTAAGGAAAGGTCCACACCATCCCTGCAGGTCAACACTTCAAGACAAAGTCACTCCAAGACAAAAGGTACATCATGTACCATGCAGAAGACCTGTGTCCATCCCTTGCTCAACAGGTGTCTCGTGCATTTAATGCATGAGGCACTATAAATATGGAGGATGGTTCAACATGCAAGATCACCCAGCTCTACTACCTTCAAGTTCTCTAAGTGCCTGGCAACTTTCTCTCTACGAAGTTCAATTGTTTTCTAAGTGTTTTACAATTGTTCTTTATTCTCTATGTGTAAGATTGTTTGAACATATCTCATATGTTCTCTTCCGCAACAATCAAAGTTTTCTATGTGTAATTCTTGATTTCAAATCAATAAGAATTAAATTAAGTGAAAACTGTGTGTATTGTATTCAACCCCCCCCCCCCTTCTACAATACTTTTCATATTTACTTACTGCTATTTGGGACCATCAAGTGGTATCAGAGCGGTTCAGTTTAACTCAATAAACTAGATCCGCAATGGCAGCCCCTTCTTCTTCTTCTTCTTCTTCTTCTTCTTCTTCTTCTTCTTCTTCTTCTTCTTCTTCTTCTTCTTCTTTGAAAATTGATTCTTCTCAAAACACCACTGTTGTATCATACGACAATGGCTCTATAGCCAAACCACCAAAGTTTAACCCCAATAACTTATTCCTGTGGAAAAGTCGTATGATACTCTTCTTAGAAGGAGTTGACAGCAGATATCCTACTATCTTACATGAAGGTCCTTTTCTTCCTAGGGTTTGAGACCGGTACAATACCAAAAAGGCAGATAAGGGAAATGATGATGAGGACTCTTCTGAGGAAGAAAGAACTCCAGCAAATGGGAGATACATTGTAAAGGATCCCAACAAATATAATGATGAAGACAGACGTCTTATAGCTCTTGATACTAAAGTCAGAGCCATCATTGCCCTCTCTCTGCCTGACGAGGTCTATCATTCTCTCGTTAACCTTTCTACTGCTAAAGAAATGTGGTCCACTCTTTGTGTTCTTTATGAAGGTACGTCTGAGGTGAAAAAGAGTAGAAAGATTGCTCTCGTTAGAAAGTATGAACTCTTTTCGTATAAAGAGGGGGAATCTCTCTCAGACTACTACAACCGCTTTAATGGTCTTCTCAATGATCTAAAACTTGTGGGACGCATCTATGATAATGAGGAAGTCTTGTGCAAGTTCATGGACTGTCTTCCTGAGTTTTGGGAAAACATTTGTACTTGCATCAAGTCTACCAAGGATCTTGACTCCATGCCTCTCACTGCCTTGTATGGTACTCTCTTTAACTATGATCAAACTAAATTGCTTAGGAAGTCTATCACAAATGACATTAAAAGCTCTTCTCTAGCTCTTGTTAGTGATTCTTCCAAAAACTCTGTGTGTGTTCCTAGAATCACCTATCCCTCCGATTCTGACCGTGATAGTCAAGAGGATCCCAATGATCCTTCAGATGCCTATCTTAGTGAGGCTGATGATGAAGGTGAGGAAATTTCCAGTAACTCTCGCTTCTCTTCGAGAAAATCCAAGTTTTCAAGAAAATCCACTTCTACTTTTTCTAAAACCACTCCCTCTGACAAATCAAATGAGGAATGTTACAGGTGTGGGAGGAAGGGACACTTTGCCTCTGAGTGTAGAAGTAGGTCTTCTGATAAATCCAGACTACCCTCCTCTAACCGTACCTCCTCTAGGTTTGTCAGAACCAAGTCTAACTCTAATCAACCTTCTTTCCAAAAGACAAATATGTCTGCCTCCTCAAAGTCTGACCGGGCTGAGAAATACAAGGCAAAATATAAGAGTGAGAAGGAGAGAAATGAAACCTTGCTCAAAAAGGGAAAAGGTCAAATGATTGAAACCCATGATTGGGCAGATGAACCCACTTCTGAAAGTGACAAAGAAATGGTCAACCTTTGCTTCATGACTAGAATAGATGATGTTGATAAACAGTGAAGCTCAATCCTTCTCTATCTGAGTGCTCTACCTCAGAGTCCTCTACCTCCTACCCAGGTACATCCCTTTCTCTCTCTCTCTTCTCATCTCTCTTTCGGCCTCTTAAACCCACCAAAGAACAAACCTCCCTCTTACCTCCCTTCCCTCACCTTCGGCCCTCAACCCCTCTCATTTTCTTCAGCCTCTCTCTCACTCTTCTAAAGCCTACCATGTCCACCATCTTCGGAGAAACTGCATCTACTCATGTGAAGTTTGATGATCTTAAGTCATCATCTCTTCATGAGATGATGATTGGTGGATATCATCATGTGTTGGTGAAGATTCTCATAATCCCTCATCTAACTCCAAATCCATATGTTCCTTTCACCTCAAACACAACCCATCAAAATCGTGACCTACCCATCTTCTCATCTCCAATCCCTAATCTTCAGATAGTTTTCTCTGAAGATCAAGATCTCTCCTTTCTCCCATCATTATATTTCACACCTACCGATCTCATTTCTCATCATATCACCTCTCCTTCCTCCATCATCAATATTTGATATCTCATTCTTGTCTCAACCTTAAACTTCACCACAAATCATCCCATTTTCTCAACCATACATTCCTTCTTTACCTATTCATGTCGATCTTCCATCTATCTCTCTCAAAGATGTTCCATCCAATTCTCACCTACAACTTTCATTTCTTCCTCAACTAATATTCAAAAAAAAAAAACTTTCGGTAGTACTGTTCATCGGCTACCGAAATTTAAAAAAAAAAGATTTTTTTGGTTACTGTTCATCGGCCGAATTTAAAAAAAAAAAAAAAAACTTTCGGTAGTACTGTTCATCGGCTACCGAAATTTTAATTTTTTTTTTTTGGTTACTGTTCATCGGCCGAATTTAGAAAATAAAAAAAAATTGTTACTGTTCATTGGCCGAAATTCAAAAAAAAAAAAAAAAAACTTTCGGTAGTACTGTTCATCGGTTACCGAAAACTTCTAAAAAAAATTACTGTTCATCGGCCGAAGTTTAAAAAAAAAAAAAAAACATTGTAGCCACTCACCTGAAAGTTTTTTTAAAAAAAAAAAGAAAAGTTTTAATTTTTTCTTTGGGTGAGCCGATTTAAACCCTATTCGATTTGGAATCTTAAAAAAATGTTTTTCTTTTTCCTTTTTTCTTAATCCTGCCGAATGGGTTGTTTTTACAAAAATAAAATAAATAAATAAATAAAATTTCTTTTTCAAAGTTTTTTTTTTCGGCCGACCCCCTATTGGCCACTTCCTTTTTCCCCACCAAAACACCCTCATCACCACCAATCCTTGACAAATCCCAAAGACCTCCCTTATTCCTCCTCTTTCCCTCCTATCCACCGAACCTACCAGCGGAATCCCTCCCTCATCCCCTTGTCTCCTCTTCAAACAGCCGAACACCCCACCTAAGCCAAAGCCTCACCTACCGAAAATCCTTTCTCTCTCTCTAATCCCACCCTTCGGTCCCTAACACCTACCGAACACCCCCCTTATACCTCCCTTTAATTTTCGGTCATTAAACCCCCACTTTCCCATATTCCCTTTCAACCCCTCTAACCCACCGAAAATCCCAACCCCCCTCACACCAACATTTTTTTTCGGTCCATCTCACCTCCACCACCGAATCCTCCACCAAAGACCACACTCCAACCATTTTTTTTTGGTTGTGTTCGGCTCCCCCACCCCCAAACCGAAGCCACCACCTTCGGCTCCTCCTAGCCACCGAAGCCACCACCTTGTTTCCTCCGACCTCCCACCTTTCGGCTGCACCTCCTTCGGCCTCCCTCTCTCTCGGCCCTTCCCCTCTCCACCGAACATCTTCAAATAAAACACCCCCCTTCGACCGAAGACCACCTCTCCTCACTTCAAACACCCTCACAACCCTCTCTTCCTTTCCCTCTAGCCGATCTCCCTCTTCACCCTTATCCCAGTTTCGGTTTCCCTCTCTCTCTGACCACTTCCTCCCTTTCGGTCTCTCTCTCTCTAACCCTCTCCTTCGGCTCCCTCTCTCACCCACCCACCGAATCCCTCTCTTCCTCCCCTCCCCCTTCGGTATCCGATCACCTCACTCCTTTCTCCCCTCTTCGGCCGCCCAAACCCCTTCACCACCTTCTCCCTACCGACGCCTCCACCTTCCCTCCTTCCTCCCTTATTACTCCTATTCACCGAAAACAACCAAAAACCCCCACCCTCTAGCCGAAACCCCCCTCCCCCCCTCACTCTAATTTTTCTTCAGCTAACACCCCCTCCCCTCACCCTCTAGCCGAACCTCCCCCTCTCCCACTCCATTTCTTTTCGGTATTACCCCCCTTCCTTTGACTTTTCCTACATCCTATATCTCTTCCTACCACATCTCAACCAATTTCTTCCTTTCCCCTATTCTCTCTTCCTTTTTTTTTCTTTTCCAAAAAAAAAAAGAGAAAAGAGCCCCCCCCCCCAAAAAAAAATGGGCCACTGAATTTATGAGTTCTTCGTGTCTTGTCGTTTTTCTGTGTGT
The DNA here is from genome assembly GCA_023525745.1 of Arctium lappa. Lineage (NCBI taxonomy): Eukaryota > Viridiplantae > Streptophyta > Magnoliopsida > Asterales > Asteraceae > Arctium > Arctium lappa. Next base: position 33,954,866 of record CM042051.1, read on the forward strand.
CGGTGTTTTTTTTCTATGTGTTGATGTCATCATCAAATAGGGGGAGAAAAATATTGTTGGCTCTCTAGTTGATTTGGTGATGACTCTCCAACCAACACATAGAAACTCAAGAAGACCTCTCTCAACAAGGGCTCTCTATCCACCAATCAAGCTCTCAACCCAGGTATGTTTTCCTTCATAACTCTCCCGATCTACAATGGGGTAATACTAAGGACACTTCGGTGTCCAAAGGTCCCTCAACTGTAGTGGACCCTCCTTTCTTCAGTGACGCCGACTAGCACTAAATCCTCAAAAGCTTCCGACACCTCCGTACTTGCTTTGATGACCATACGACCGAAAGAACCTTCGGTTGTTACCCTAGTCACATATCTCTCTTCAAAACGGAGGCACTTACCTCTTCCCCTCCCTCTCCTCTCAAGAGGTTGAGGAAGGTTTCAAGGGCCAAGCCACCTACTCCACCTACCGATTCTCTACAATCAGCAGGTGTCGAAATTCTCCCATCTGGGCCCGGGGACTCTGCTAAACCCAAAACCACCTCCTCTGTATCCTCACAAAAGGATACAATTGTAAAATTGGGGACCCCTATTATTCCCTCATCAACCTTTTCCTTGGTTGATAAGGATGACTTGGACTCCTTCCCTATCCAAGGTGCCTCTTCTCCACCTCACAGCCTATCACCCATGATTCTCAGTCCTGATGCTTCTGCACGATCCAAGGATGAATCTGCTCTTCCAGGAGCATGTTCGGAGGATCCCAAAAATCTTCTAACTTCTTACTTTTCGACACCATGAATTAGTTGAGGGGGAGTATGAGTTGAGGGGGAGCAACTTACCACTCAAGCTTAAACTCTGTTGAAACTAATTTTGCTATGGACTATATGATCAAAGCCACCTGACATTAGTTGAGGGGGAGTATGAATTGAGGGGGAGCATCCAACCACTCCAGTTCAAACAATCCCGGCTACTGTCTTCTGTATCTTTGTATATATTTTTTTCTTTCTCATTCTTTATTCATTGTATTCATTTATTCGTTTGTATAGCTATGCTTTTTTCTTTCACTATGTAAAAGTCAGATATACCAAAAAAAAAGGTCTATGTGAAAAGAACCCAAAAAGAGTAAAGATGGGTCAAAATGTATTTATTCAGTACACTCTTTGTTTTATTCTTTAGTATGGATGTCATCCTCAAATAGGAGGAGATTGTTGGGTCATCTGAAGATTTGAAGATGACCTCCTGATCTTCCATCTTATATCATCCTACTTAGAATATGTTTGAGGTTCTTTTAGCAGCTTGGTTTCTATACAAATGTTCGGTGAAGTCGAAGATCAGCCGAAGAAGACAAAGAAGGAGTACATCTCTCAAAGCGGTTTGAAGATAGTCTCCTCAGCCTAAAGCCAAGCATGCTTAAGTGGTCAACACCATCGACCAGGATGGTGTCAATCACATATCTCTCAGGAGTATGAAGGTGTTCTCACATCTTCAGGAGCCGAAGATCTCTCAAGTCTTCGGCAGCCGATGATCTCATCTCTCCTTAGAGTATGAAGGTGTTCTCACATCTTCAAAGAGCAGCCGAAGATCTCTCAAGTCTTCGGTAGCCAATGATCTCTCTTTAGAGTATGAAGGTGTTCTCACATCTTCAGGAGCCGAAGATCTTTCAAGTCTTCGGCAGTCTATGCTTAAGGATTTCTTTCAAACACATTGTACTTTCTGACAAAGTATATTGTGATATCTTGCATTGACGTGGACCTCATCCCAAGATCAGAAAAAGTAAGTTTGTCTCTTACACTCTTTTAAGGAAAGGTCCACACCATCCCTGCAGGTCAACACTTCAAGACAAAGTCACTCCAAGACAAAAGGTACATCATGTACCATGCAGAAGACCTGTGTCCATCCCTTGCTCAACAGGTGTCTCATGCATTTAAATGAGGCACTATAAATATAGAGGATGGTTCAACATGCAAGATCACCCAGCTCTACTACCTTCAAGTTCTCTAAGTGCCTGACAACTTTCTCTCTACGAAGTTCAATTGTTTTCTAAGTGTTTTACAATTGTTCTTTATTCTCTATGTGTAAGATTGTTTGAACATATCTCATATGTTCTCTTCCGCAACAATCAAAGTTTTCTATGTGTAATTCTTGATTTCAAATCAATAAGAATTAAATTAAGTGAAAACTGTGTGTATTGTATTCAACCCCCCTTCTACAATACTTTTCATATTTACTTACTGCTATTTGGGACCATCAGTGATGCTTAAGGTTGGCATCGTGTTATGTTGGTGAATCGAGGGGTTATTCTTGTAGGCAGGGATTTATGTCGTTGTGACGCCATTTCTGATAAAGTTCGTCCTTCTAATGAAGTAAAGTTATATGTGAAAATCTTAAGGAGGCGCGTTTTAAAACCGTGAGTCTGGGTGTGTGGACAAAGCGGACAATATCTGGTACGGTTGGCCTGGGATGTTATAGATGGGTGTGTGAAAATCTTCGGTTGGTTTTCAGAGGGTATGACTTTGGTTTTGGGTCGGTATGTTTTAGGGCGTTTGGGAGAAGTTAAGTTGATATGATTGAAAGAACGCAAGTCTTGTGAAAGACGATCTAAGTAACCGTCGGAAGATGTACGCAAATAAGCGAAGGAAGCCAATAGAGTTTCAAGAAGGGGACAAGGTGATGTTAAAAGTCTCACCGTGGATTTACGAGGAGTTCACCCCGTTTTTCATCTGTCGAATCTGAAGAAATGTTTAGCAGAAAGCGATGTCGTTATACCTTTAGAGGTTATCCAAGTGGACGAGAAGCTAGGCTACATTGAGGAACCGGTGGCCATTTTAGATCGTAAAGTGAAGAAATTGAGGAGCAAGGAAATCCAGCTGGTGAAAGTTCAGTGGCAATTTCAGAAGGGACAGGAAGCGACTTGGGAGTTAGAGTCGGACGTGAGGTCTCTTTACCCCAGTTTGATCAGCGAAGGAATTCCGGGACGAAATTCTTTTGAGGGGGGGGGTATTGTAATAACCATACTTAGTGGAATAAAATAAAATTTGGGGAAGTCTTTGTAAAAAGGTCATGATAGAAGGGTCTAGAGGGTAAAAAGGGGGAAAAGAGGGATTTAACCCTAGGACCTGGTTTGGTGGGGGTTGGCGGTTGGCATTCTTGAGGAAAGAATGAGAGAGAAAGTTTGAAGAAAACGATCGGAGGAGAGCAAAGGGATGAGTTCTTGGTGTTCATCAACCTTCCAAGGTAAATCCTAATCCTATTCTCTCTATTGTTAAGGGTTTTAGCATTTGATTTCAAAATCTCTTAGTTGATTATTCTAACTATCAGACCTCCCATGGGTTTTGATTTTGGTTTGGAAATGGTTATGGAAATACCTATATGATTAATGGATTTTGTTAAAATTGAGTTTTTCAATTGATTATTGGGTTCTGGATTGAGTTGTACCAAGACCTAAGAACTAATCTGGAAGTTGTGGTATCTGCATATCGATGCTTCGATGGTTTTCGTTCGAACGGGGTCCGGTCGATAAAGTGTCCCGGTCCTCGGGGTGGACACGGTTGACACCGGTCGGTGTAGGACACCGGTCACCCGGGGGAGGGTAGACCCCGGTACCAGGCCACTCCGGGCGGCCATAAGGCCCCGATCCCCGGGCCCTGTTGGTAGGTCGAAGCCCATATCTAATTTAATGGGTAAGTTAAGTGTTGGGCTTTGTTTATCTAGAAGGTCGGCCCATTTTCATGTTATTTCAAGGACTCGAGGTACCTTGTCGTAAGTTGGTGTTCTAGTGGGCTAAGTTACTGTGTGTCCCTTAATCTAGTTTCTAATCTATAACACAATCAAACAAACAAGATTGAACAATAAAATTACCTGTTTGATTACTTGATTTCTCAAATTACACTTTCTCACTCTAGAAGTATTTCTCTCTCTCTCTAAAAACGTATTCTTCTCAAGACCACACAACTAACTTCTAAAACTGAAAAACTAAAACTATTTATACCTACAACTAATTACAAGGAAAAACTAAAATACAACTAAACAAAATACATTGACTTTTATTAAAAGACTTTGACTTTTAATGAGATTTGACTTTCTTCAGCTTTGACTTTCTCAACTTTGACCTTCAGTATTCTTGATCTTGTATCCAACAGATTTATGCTCTAACAATCTCCCCCTTTGGATTCAAGATCACTGTTGAAAGATCTAGCAATTCAGTCTTTACTTTAAGCTCTGTCAAAAACAATCTCCCCTTTTATTTTGATGGTCTTCTTTCCAAAGCTTTCACACAACACTTCCAGACTTTGGAAAAAATTATCTTCAGAATCAGCTTGAATGCTTTATTTCTGATTATTTCTGACTTATAAGTAACAAGGAGTAAGACAATGATTTCTGACTTTAAGCTCTGTCGTTCTATAATTGTTTTACTGTTTTACGTCGTTTATTTTCGAATAAATTTTGTGAATAAATTTTGACTAGACTTTGAGACTTATACAGGATGAGAGAAGCTGACACGATCATATATTAATGACGATAGCTTGACTTTCTGAGAATTAAGATTGAGCGTAAAGGTAAATTTATTATCTTAATCTCAAATGTATCTGAAAGAAGGACAACTTTCAGATATAGAAAACATGTTCTTAAATGTTCAAACCACTTCCCGATTCTTAAACAGATTTTATAATTTGGAAGTGTGATTTTAAATGTTTTCATTTTATTTTTGTGCTTCATTGATAAACAAACCGTGTGATTCCAAAGATAAATACTTGCGTATTGTCTTTTCTATATACTTTCAAGTATTCACACACACTGGTTTGAATTTTTGTTCAACATGTTCTTACCATGTCTCTAAATTGAAACAATTTTTCTTCGATGGTAAGACACTCCGCTTGTATTCAAAGAATTTTGAGCGATATTTCATTTTGAAACGGTCATTTCAAGAATGTCTATATTTTGTTTCGTATAGACAAATATCAATTTTTCTTGACCTTAAGCTTTAATTGATATATCATTCATTTCTGATCATTTTATACAATGTCAGATTTTCAAACAAGTTTCTTGCATTCATGTTCATTCATTCAATTTCCTTGTTTGAAAATACTTCAATGGTTTAAAATGCTCATATCTTCATGATTATATCACTGAGCATACTTATATCTGACATTTGTATATGAGATTTAACTGATACAGTTAAACCATTTGAGTAACACGTTCTTTTAGGATTACTGGGTTCTTTGTGCTAGGAATTAACTAAACTTCTATGGATTCACGTTAACCAGTGTTTCCTACCCATGAAGTTAATCCCTTAGTGATTGAGTGTGAGGAGTTAAAAGAAATGAGTATGGGTGTGCTGAGGTAAAATGGAAAAGAGAGTTTGGTTAGTCGTGAGCTTAATGATAAAAAGAAAGAGGGTGTGAGATCAGAGTAAAAGAATATCAAACTCTGCACCAACTACTTTCTGAGCCGGGCAGCCACATTACTAGCATTTCACAAATCTTTGGTGAATGTTATTGAAACAGGCAAATAGCCCATGCCAACTCTTGCTTAAACCCCACCAACCACTCATTTTCTTCTCAAAAAGAAAATGTTTCATTTTTTCAAGGGGACGCAGCATATAATCTATCTGATTTTCATTTGGAAAATCTGGATATTGAAAAAGAAGGAAGTCTGCCCCACCTTCGCACTTCAATCATGCACATAGAGTCTGTGTTTATCTACTGTTGTCTCAGTGGTTTACACTATGTTGAGCCTTAAAAAGCAATCATTTGTGCTTAATTCTTTCTACACTTGCACGAGCACACAAAGAATTTGTTTCTTTGTCATAACATTCATAGAAATTGCCTTTGTGGTATTTCGATGATTGGATGGAAGCCCTGGGGGAGTGAACATCAAAAAGCTCCTTTCTAATGTGTATTTGTTACACACAGTGACTTCGTGTTACTGACAGGCATTTTAACTGATTCATTTGTTGATTCAGGTGTTACATTCTTATTTTGTCTGGATTTGAAAAGATCTGGATAAATACATTGTTCGAATTGGCAAAGAATCAGAGGCTCAGATCAGATTGGTCAAAGACATTTCTTGGAGAGAAAGTTTTGATGATATTAATGCTCAAATCATCAAAAAGGGGGAGAAGAGTTCAAGAAATGTTTGAGAAAGCAAAGAAGAATACAAGAAATGTTTGAAAGTTTTTGAATGAAAAAGAATAGAAGTGTTGAAGATTATTTGCTGAAGCAAAGTGTGTTTTGTCTGAAAGAGGTTTGGTTACAACCTTGGGAGATTGTTAATATTCTTGAAGATCAGTTTTTGAAGAAGATTGCTGAAAGTTTTTAAAGATATTGTGCTTATCAGAGAAGGGGAGATTGTAAAGATTTCATACTAATAGGGGGAGCATGAGAATTGGTTGAGAAATTCATGTTTGTATCAAAAGGGAAGATTTCAAGAGAAGATACAGATTGTTCAAAAGGGGAGTTTATTCAATCGAGCTTAATCAAAGTGAAGATCGCATTGCTAAATCTTTTAGTAATAATCTTGATCAAAAGGGGGAGATTGTTAGAGCACAAATATGTTGGATTCAAGATCATAAAGATTGATAATAAAAGATGAAGAAGTCAAAGCTGGAAAAGTCAACTCTCATCAAAAGTCAAAGTCTATTTGTAATAAAGTCAAAGTCAATGTAATTGTATTTTGTTTTCCTTGTAATTGCTATGAGGTATAAATACCTTTGTTATCTTTGTAATTCAGATGTGTGTAAGTCATTGTAAAAGAGAGAGAGCAGATTAGAGAAGAAGCTATTGAATATCATTCTAGTGAAAGAGTTTAGAGAGAGAAAGTTGAGAGTTTGTAATATGTGTTGTTTGAATCAATGACATATGGATTCGAATTCTCATCTTGATTGTTTAGCAATTAGAACTTGATGATTTTGGGAATAACAGTTACTTCTAGAGAATAGGTGACGTTGGGAGTATGGTGTTAAGGTCAACTTTGTTATAAAATAGAAAGAATCGGGAGTTCACCGGCCAATGTCTTGTTTTATAGGTTTCGGATCGGACTATAAAAGTAGACATAAAGCTTTAAGCAAAGGACACCAGGTGAGTTTTCTGACTAAACCTTTTGTTAACTAAAGCATATGAAGTTTAACTTTAAACTTTCAATTATTTTCGATGGCATGATTATTATGAAATTATTTAAGTGTGTTATAAACCGTTGGTATTTAAATGTATGCATACATTATTTGTGGAGATTGTGACCTAAGTCGGGGAGTGTGGCCCGCCTACTCGTACGGGGAGTGTGGCCCGTTTATGCCATTGGGGGTGTGTCCCAAAATTTAAGGCAGTGCGAGTTAGACACACCATCTTCGACGGTAGTGTGGTCAGTAGCGTGATTTATCCTTATGTGTTTATAAATCTGTTGATTTAAATTTGCTGGGAAGTTATATTGTTGCTTATCTGTTAGAGGGGACTCACTAGACCTCCGATCTAACCCTCGCTCTTTCAAATTCTAAAAACCTTTTCAGGCAGGCGAGATTTAGCAAGGGTGGATAAGGGTAAAGAGAAGATGTAGCGGAAATGGATAGAAGACCGTCATTTTAGTTTCCTTTTCCTTTAATATCTCAGTTGTGTATAGGTTGCCTTTGCAAACCTTGAATTTAAATTGTAAGCTTGGGGCCATTTTGGCATAGTATATTATGTTGAGTTAATTTAATAGCTTGTATTTCTGGTTGGGTTGTTATATATGTTGAGAAAAAGTGTTAGGCTTAAAGCCTAGTGAGAACATACAATATATAATTTTGAAGAAATAAATGTGATTGAAACAAAAGGAAATCTTTTCAAGAAAGTTGAGTTTACAAATAGAACCATTTGCCACATAAGGACCCTCCGGTCTAAAAATTCATCTTGCGATGACGGGGGATACCCGATTTACCAAGGATTGTAGCGGAACACAAAAGTAGGTTACAGTCCGAGTTGTGAGCTAAATACTTGGAATCCATGGCCACGAACAACGTCGGTCTATACTAAGATGTGGGGGAGGGCACCCGAGGAAACCAAGTCATACTTGTTCACTAGGACTACATTATGATCTATGGCTAGTAACCGGTCCCACATAACCGTACCAAAGGGCCTCTGAGGATCAAATGCATCCATAGCTACAAAGAGGAAAAATATCCCAAAATATAAGACGACTCAACACCTAGGGATCCACTAGTAGTAGTCTAGACTTGTCACAATTTCATTTGTGACTAACCAAATCTAAACACATAACTTCCAATAACATTTATTTCCAAAATGCATTTCCAAGTTTAACTGTTGATAACGATGTAAATCATAAAGTGAGATTAAATACATTCCTTCGAGTAACTCACATAAATGTGCAAGTAATACTCCATTTTACTTCATATAAGATGGAACCCTTTGTTTTAGTTGAAAATGATTGGGAACCCTAAAATCTCCCAAAACTCAAGTTAGGTCAAAATGTGATACTTAAATCCAAAACCAATGAGATATATAGGAGTTCAAAATGTAAGCTTTGACATGTATAAGGTTTAGAAAATGATAGTAGGAACTCACCAAGTGTGTTTTTGAAGAAAACCCAAAACCTAGATTTTTGATCCTTGAAGAAAATGAAGATGGAGGTGTGGTGATCGAAAGCTTCCAAACCCGAATCCTTAAATGATGCTCTTAACTTAGCAATAAATGAGGTAGATGGAGGGTTGAAGAAACCCTAAGTTGAAGTAAATGAAGAGGGAGAAGTTTGGGAGAGAAAACTTTAGGGAAAAGAAATGAGAATGAAAACATTGGGGCTGAAATCTCATTTAATTCGATCAGGAGTCGCACGCGGATGGCGACGCAGGTGGACTCACACGGGTAACCGAGCGGAACACTGGAGTCGCGAAGGGCAGAGCCCCACGCGGATGGTTGCGCGGCTCCATCCGCACGGAGAACCGCGTAGAGCACTGGCCACAAACTCCACTGTAATTCGACTATTACACACAACAACCAAACGAGACAAGATACTAGGCAACAACCAAGGCTAAGGTTTTGCCCCACAAGATAAACGGATAAAATGAATGATTTTCTTACCCAGAAATTTTGGGTGTTACATTTTATGTGCAACATCAACTTGTCTACCAGTTTCTTTTCTTGATGAAAATCTAGGGTAGATGTTATGATGATAGGAAATTTGTCTTCTTCCTAGAAAAACATATTTCAAATGAGAGGGGAGTTGTTTCAACTCCATGTTAGGTGGTGAAACAATGGATTTTTTGTTCTCTATTTTCCAATAGCTCAAATGTTTCAACATTTAATGGGACAGTCTCATCTTTTCTTAAGGCAAACTCCTCAACATCATTTTCCTCTTCTATGGCTATTTCCTCATCATCCTCATCCTCCAACTTTGTAACACCCGAAATTTCATGTAAGTAAAACCTCGTGTTTCTTTTATTTTATGTAAAAGGCTAAGAAAGGGAGTAATCCTCAAGTCGTATTAGTTTAAAGGAAGGTCGTGAGAGCTCAATTCAAACCACTAGGGTGTGTCGTTTGTGCGAAGTGCCAAGCCTTTAAAAATCGAAATTCAGTCCTGAGGAGAGAGTGGGTGACAATGACAGCGAAATTGCCATGGGGCACTGTCGCTTGTCAAAGTCTCAAGAGAGGAAAAGGTCATGGTATAAGGTTGGCGACCTTGACAGGCGACAATGACATAAGGCATTATCTCCTGTCACAGTCGGGCGGGAGGTACTGTGGGTTGGGGAACGCTAGCGACAATGCCAGCGATTATGCCCATGGCAAGGTCGTCGGGCATAGTCTCCTGAACATGCCTGGACGTATAAAAATCCCTTAGCCCGATTTTACTTGCCATTTCTCTCTAAAATCAGTTGAGATCATTTTGGGAGAAAAGAAGGGCGATTTTCTTCCTTTAAGGACTCTTTCCTCATTTATTGCAATTCTAAGGTTTTGGTGGGAGCATTCATTAGCTTCAAGACTTCATCAAGGAACATTTATTGTGGTCTTGCATCTTAGAGCCAAACTCTTCTTCCAACTACCTCTGAACTTAGGGTTTCAAGTTTATAGGGTTTTCTATAAAACCTAGATTAGTGAGTCTTCTAACTTTTAAAAATGAGATACATATCTAAATGTGTTCTCCCTTACTATGTTATGCTTTATTTCCTCATATCACTCATATTAAACAAAAAGGATTATATTTTCTCATGTTGGGGGATTATGGAACTTATGTAAAAATCACTTTCATTGATACATTGATAACATTAGTCATGCTTGGAGGTATATAATCTATACTATATTATAAAGATGACATAAAAAACTCTTAATTACAACTCACTAAGCTTTATGTACTATCATTTAAAGCTATCTACTTAAAATCTCTTAAAAATAACTACCAAAACCTAATGTACTACCTGTAAAGCTTTTAACCCTAATTAATATATTTCATCCTTATCCCCCAAAATCCTTATCTCTAATCCCCAAACCCTAAAATTATGAAATTTGAATTCTGATAAACATAATCAAAACAGGATAAACATCTCAATTTAAATATAAAAAATATAAAATATATAAGATAATTAATGAATTTTAACAAACTACTTAATTTTTTTACATAAAAAACATTATATTGTTAAGCCTAAATTAAACAAATTTATATATAAAAAATCATTATCACTCAATAAAAAACATCCAAAATCGTACTGTAAATCAATAAAAAACAAAAAATAAAAATAAACATTAAAATCGTGATGTATTAAGCATTATGTACTATTATTTAATGTTAATCAACTTAAAATCTCTTAAAAAACAATTAATGAAGCAATATGTACTACTTTTAAATGTTTTTAACCCTAATTAATAAATTTCATCCTTATCCCCCAAAATCTTTATCTCTAATCCCCAAATCCTAAAATTATGAAATTTGAATTCTGATAAACATAATCAAAACAGGATAAACATCTCAATTTAAATATAAAAAATTTAAAATATATAAGATAATTAATGAATTTTAACAAACTACTTAATTTTTTTATATAAAAAACATTATATTGTTAAGCCTAAATTAAACAAATTTATATATAAAAAAACCATTATCAATCAATAAAAACCATCCAAAATCGTACTGTAAATCAATAAAAAAACAAAAAATAAAATTAAACATTAAAATCGTGATGTATCTCGCTACATTGCGCGAGTACACTTCTAGTGATATTTGAAGAGATCTTGTTTATGGGTTTTACTTGTGGAATATACGCATTTTAGGGTTTCAACCCAACTTGGGGTTTTGACCAAATAGAATGTAACACCTATAATTTTTGGCCTATAAAGGTCTCCGGACGTTTTTGGAACTTGTAAATGGTGGGATCATGTTAGGAAAACATTATCTAAGTCCCTTGGAGTATCGGGAGCTTTCAGATGCGGAAAAAGGAAGATTTCGGGACCCTACATAGCTTGGGCGACAGTGCCCGCGACTGTGACGTGTGTCACTATCGTGGGGCAAAGTCACGGGCCGGGGTGAAGCCGCGGTACATCTCCAGCGAGAGTGTCCGCGAGGGTGCCAAGGGCACAATTGCGATCGGCCCAGATTGGTTTAAAACCCCGATTTTCAGCCCTAATTCATTTGTTCTTCTCCCAACTCATTTCCTCTATACCTCAAGACGAAAACCCTTCTCTCTTTATGGATCTTGGAGCATTCAAAACCTTGAATTTAAAGACCTAATGTGACCTATCACATTTTGGTTAAGATTTGGAAGCAAGTTAGAGCCCCATCTCATCTTCCACCTTTCATGGACTTCTAAGAGTTCATCAAACTTTCTCCACCCTTTTGAAGATCTGAAGGGTGATGTTCATAGTGGTGACCTAGAAGTGTTTTGTTGAGGGATTCAAGTCTTGGTAAAGGTAAACTTCTCTTCTCTTCAACTATGGAAATTAGGGTTTTGAGTTATGATGAAATCTTCATGTAAAATGATTTGGGGATCAATTATAAATGGTTGGACATGATTACTTATGGTTGGGAACTTGTGGATCTAGGTTTTTGGAAGATTTGGCTTGATGATTCAGATTTTTTCAAGGAAGCTCAAGTTGGGGTAAAATCTAGATTTAGCCTAAATCTAGCAAGGTGAGTTCAAGTTGATTTGTGAAAACGGTGTACATGCCAAAATGTTTATTTTAAAGCGTTTATATGTTTTACATAAAATTATTAACTGTTGAGTTATTTGGCGAATCTTGATTATTTGAAATGTTTGGTTTTATAAAATTTGTAAAATACCCACGTTGGGATTTTGGGCATTTTGGCAAATAAATCATACACATTAGTATTTTAATGATTTATTTCATGAAGTAGAATTTGGGTTTAAATACATTTTATTGTGTATTTTAAATAAGTGATTGAGTTTGTTGTATGGGACGTTTTTGAAAGAATAAATTATATAAACCCACTTGGAAAATGGTTTGTCCCAGTCTAAACTACGTTGGAGTTAATTATATAAATTGGAGTATGGGTTTACATACATGCGGGTTGATTAAGTTTGATTTCACTTTATGATTTTCAAAGTTAGATCTTTGGATTTGTTGAGCTTATGGCTCAGTTTGGATTTTGTTGGGTCTTGGGGACACTTGTCCGATTTTAATAGCTCGATGTGGAGCGTTTGGTCATGATTAGCATCTATTGCATCTTATTTGAGAATTACATGTTTGAATGCATTAGTTCATTCGTTTTGAGTCATGTAATGTTTTAGTTAGTGCAATGGATCCATAGACACGGTGTTCTTTTGTCCCGTTTTGGACAAGTTCACCACTTTGGCACGGAATAGGCATCGGGTCACCATGTAAGTAAGGTGTGGACCTATACGGTCGGGCAGCGTCCCATGGGCAGTAAGGTGTATTTCCCTTGTGCATAAGTTCCCGTTTTAGAACTGGGTTCCCCTGTTTTGGAACTCTCAAGAACAGACCTAGAGGGGTTGACTTGATGTTTTCGAGCAATAGACTTAGAGGAGTTGAGCTCGATATGTTTTATGGGTATAACCTATATGTTTTGGTTTTCTACATAGTTATGTGACCTACTTTTGTGTTCCGTCACATACTAATCGGGTCTCCCTCGTCACCGCAAGGTGTTGTTTTGGTTATGGAGTTTTATAATCCATGTTTTCGGTGACGTTTTGGGTACTGATTGTTATCCATATTTTTGGGTTTTGCATATTGAACTTTATCCATGTTTTGGAATATTTTGGATGATAGAGTTTATCCACGTTTTCAGTATTTGTTTGTTAAAGTGTCAGTTATGTATTATGCGAGTTTTGGGTTTTGGATTTATATTTGAAGAAATGTTTGTCTTATGATTTTAATCACGAAAAGGGTGAACGTTGAAAAAGAAATTGTTTTCAGATTTAATGTATTTTGTCTTGGTCATTTCAGATGGAACGTGTCATCATTTTGGAAATCACGATTTAAATAACATTCTTTAAGTTTATTGCTTTATACGTTTATGATAAAAACTCTTGAGCTCACTAGGCGTTAAGCCTAACCTTTTATTTGTCGGCATGTGCATCAGGTCCAATTGGGGTTTGGTTCTAGCGGTGCCATGAAGAGATGAGCACTAGATTTACACGAGGGTGAGTAGTTTGGTGAAGTTTTCCGCAGTTGGAGATAGTGACTGTTATTGGGGTTTAGTAACATCCGTACCTATTATAGATCGCGTATAAGGATTGAAATGTGTTTATTGAAGTTAAACCTTAAATTGTTGTTGTAGATGATTCAGTCATCGATGTAATTAGAAAATTTTAAATTAGTTGTTATTTCCAGATTGAGGGTGTTACATAGAAGGCTTGAGAAATCTAGCAACGCTCTTTGGTTATGATCTTATGATTTGGGGATATTTTGTGTGGGATTACATGCTAATTAGACCAAGTTGTGGGTCTTTGATTGTTATGATTAATTCCTATCATGTTGAATATGGTGGTTGGACCACAAGCACACATGTTGATAATATGTACACTTTGCTTGGAGTAAAATTTGTACGTTGGTATATTGGAAATTGGATGAACCGCAAGTAGGCACTAGGAGGATGTAATTTTGGGCGTCACCTTCGAGGTATGTGCCTAGATCTCCGCCATTCGGGGTAATGCCTTGTAGGTAGTCCTTAGATGTGCCGGACCTTTGGGGTGTTGCTTGTGAGAGTGAACACGACTCTTGATGTGAAACTTGTTGGTGTTTTGGGCCTCCCCCATTGATTCCTTTTCGGAGCCTTATGTCTACTTATGTTTATTTCCTATGTTATGCTTATGTTCAAACTCACTAGGCTCTTTTGGCCTAACACTTGTTTGATGTCGATGTGTATCTCAGGTTCTAGCGACGTGACCGTCAAGAAAGGATAGTGGGACTATAGATGTGAGTTTGGAAGCAATTTTTGGGACGCCATACTTGAAGATATTGACTTTTGAGATGTAACACCCCGAAATCTGAGAACTTAGTTGGTATTCTTTTCGTGTTAAGACTTACCGTACTTTGAGATTCAATATTAAGTAGTGAGTTTTATTGAATTAAGCATCGTGGGCTGAAAATGTTAATTTTGGAAGCATGTGACATTTCTCGCGACAGTGCCCACGATAGTGACAAGGTGTCACTATCGCGAAGGCACAATCTTCGGGGGCTTGTGGCTCTTGGCACAACTCGCTGTCAGGATCGAATTCTCAACAAGAATAAATTCTCAGAAACTAATATCAAAGAAGTTGCGGAATAACACTTTGATATTCAATGTAACTGTAACCAAAACAGTGTATAATCAACAACTTGTAAACTTGTATTCAATTATCAAATCACAAGATTACACACTCAACCTCAATCTTGAAGAACAGACTCTTTCAAGACGAATTCTACTTCTCTAGAATTAGGATCTATGCCTTGAGGTTGATTTTTTCTAAAACTTAGAATGAATGATTCATTCTAAACTATTCTATCAATTCTATACATATACTGAATAAAAGATAATTACAATAAATAAAATATCTTCAGTATATCTTCCATCATTATCTTCAATCCTTCCATGAATATCTTGATTCTTTACAGCTGTCATCCTTTCCATCCGGATCTTCAATTCATAAGCAGTACAACTAAGCAGCACTAACCACTAGCAGTACTAACTAGCTAAGCAGTACTAACTTTGTTCAAGCAACACTAACTTTGACTAGCAGTATTAATTCTACTAGCAGTAGTAATACTCAGCAATATTAACTTTGAAGTCTTCTAGCAGTAGTAAATCTGAACTAGCAGCATTAATCATACTTGAGCTTTTCTTCAGTTCCCAACAATCTCCCCCTAACTTGACTTTTAAGGAAAGAAGTCAAGTTCTTCAGATTTTCTTCAAGATGCTTTCAACACTTCAGGTTCAGTTTCCCAAATTTGGATTTAGCCCCAGACTTTGATTTACAGTTCTTCTCACCACAAGTTTAGCCATCTCTGAATCCTTTGAGCATACCAGTGTAGCTTTAAGCATCCCTTCTAGCTTCTCCTTGCTATGCTTATAAATTTTGTCCACTAGATAGTATTCATGATAACAATTGTCAATAGTAATCATGTATACCCCACAGTTTTCAAAAAGTATCCATTTATCAATCTTCTTGAATATAAACTCATGATGATGATCTTTAATCCTATAAGCCACTCTTTCTGGATCAAACATCATGCACAAGTATTCCATTGCTATCTTGAGAAGATTCTCTTCAGTACCTTTCAACACAGGCTCATAGAGTTTTATCCCCACTTTGTATAATTCTTCTATATCAGCTCTTGAACAACTTCTGATAACTCTCCCCCATGTTGAATATGCTTCAAATGAACCATCAGCTCTTTTGATTCTGAAGAAGTCCTTTCCATTATCTCTTAGAATGTCCCAAAAGGTAATCTCAGGAGCTTTCATGGAGATTGGAACAGCCTTCATAGGTTCTACTATGGGCATATACAAATCCATACTCTCAACAGTTTGCTTATTGGACTGCTCTGGACTTTGCACTGATTCTGCTAAAGGTACATCTGAAGGTTCTGTTGCAGTTTCTGCTGTTTCTTCCATTCTAGGTCTTTTAGACTGCTTTTTGGAAGCAATTGTCTTCACCCTCTTTCCAGATTTGGCTTCTATACCAACACTCTCTTGTTCTTCCTTCATCTCTTCAGCTTTGTCTTTTGAGGGTGTGGTCTCCTCAGGGAATGGTTTTTGAATATTAAGATCATACCTCTCCTTCATTCTTCTCTCAGCCTCTTCCCTTTTAGATGAATCCCCTTGAAGTTTTTCCATCTCTTTCTTGTACAACTCTTCAACCTGATTGTATGCCATGTTTGTGAACATCTCCCTCTTGACTCCAATTGCACCTTTCAGGAAATTTATCATTTTTCTTCTTTCCTGATTGGCCAAAAAGGTCTTGGAGGGTTGTCTCTTCTGCTTTTTGAGTGGCATTCTTTTGACTTGTACTTTCTTGGCCTGAGCTGCTGTTTTCATGCTCTTCTGATACTCTTCATTTAGTTTTCTGGCCATATTCAGTGCAAGCTCTCTATCCTTCTCAGATTGTAACAGTTCCTCTTTTTCCATCTCAGCTTGAAGCTCTTTTGCCACTTCTTCATCTAACTCAATCTGACTTTTCTTCTTTAAAGGTTGTTCAGGTTCAACCATCTTTCCTTTTCCTTTTGTATCCTTCAAACCTGCCTCACTTCTTTCTTTTCTCTTCTTTTGAAGGCCTCCTTCATCTATGACCACTCCCTTGGCCTTTTGAGACGCCTTAGGAGTGTCATTCTTGGCTTTTACCAACGTTTCTACAATTTCCAATTCTTCTACAGAAAGCCCTGTTACTACTGCTTCTTTGACCTCAGCAGCATTAACAATTTCTGTTGCTTGGGCAAATTCTGTTTCTTTCTCTATTTCTGCTTCTTTCTCCCCCTCAACATCAAATCCCATCTCAGATTTGCTTTCCTTCTCTGTTTCATTCTCTTGATTCTCCCCCTTGTTGGAAGCATCTTGAGCACTGTCCCTCTTCTTTAACACAAATTGCTTTCTTCTCCTTTTCTGGACCAATCTTGTCACCAATTTCTTCAGTTTGGTAATTTGTACTTGTTGAGACAGAATGACCAGTTTCAGCTCTTCAATATCTTTCCCCTGCTTGATGACATCCCTGTTGATGTTGGCCATTGTGTCCATCAATTCAAGATAGTCATATCTGTCCTCACCTTCTCCAGGAGTGTTACCCCCTTTTGAAGGATCATGGGATCTTTTAGTAGTGGAAGCCTTCTGCCTAGCAGAAGCACTATCCACCCCCTTGGTTTCTTGGCACCTGGGACCTTTGAATGATTGCTCATTCAAAGTTTCCATGGGAGAGGTCTTATGTATGTTACCACTGTCCTCCTCTGTGCTAGCAGGAGTAGTGGCAGCCTCAGGACCCATATGCTCAACCTCCTCCTCAGAGAGCACCTCCTTTGGGTTGGGAGACACCCTTGTGGTTTCCCTGTAGATATTCTCTAAAGTAGAATCCTCCCTTAGAGGGCTTAAAGGCTTAGGGGTTGTTGGTACAAGAAGGGAAGGAGCATTCTTTACCTGTTTCCTTTTGTATGTTTGGGTGATTGGTAAAGTTGGTTTATCAAGAAGAGACTGTGGAATTGATTTAGAGTGGGAAGGTTGGGATTGGCTAGCAGTGGGTTGGTCTAATGGGGGCCTTGACCCTGCTACCATACATTCATCAGTTTGGGACACCACCATCATTGTAGAGAACAATGGGGTGTCAACTCCTTCCGAGTCCCCAGCAAATCTTCTCATATTTGAGAAAACCTTGCCTTTAGGGGGTTTTGGTACATATATCCCATCAAAATGAGAAATATCCATCAATTCGTGGGTGATAACTGCTTGAACAAACCTGGGGTACATATAAAAGCTCTTTTTGTTTCCCAAGTTTGAGACAAGATCATTGAAAATCATTTGGGAAAAATTATACTTTCTGGCAGTGGCTAAGCATACCAGAGCATAAGCAATGGTGCTACTGAACTCACTCCATCCAGTAGTCTTTTTAGAGATACAATGCATAAGGGTATGGACAAAGAAACGCCATTGAGGTGAAAATTTTGCTTTTAAGAACTTGAACACACCCAATGGGCCTCCATACCCCATTCTTGAAAGAGTAGAAAACAGTTCATCATTAGAGATAGAAGTTATACCAGAGGCATCGTCTAGACGTAGACTGATGCGAATTACCTCTTCAGTAACTGTTAATGGCTTGCCACACACCTTCGTCTTGATCATTTGCACACCATTCTCAGTAACAATGGTGGCATGTGCCCAGAATTGCCTCTGATGCTCTATGAAGATAGTAGGAGATATAGTGAGAGCATGGGCAATGTGGCTGGACTTCAGAAAGTCGACTATCTGATGAAAACCTGCAGCTTGTTTTGGCTTTTGGAGCATCGCGATTTCATTGTGCTCGTCAATGAACGCCATGGATGCCATTGACCTTGAAGTTTCTTGCTTGAAAACTTGGAACTCGAGAGAGAGAGGGTTTAGAGCGCAAGAGAACAGTATGCAAAGAGTCTTTATGAACTTTTAGGCGGGCAAAGAGTATTTATAGTATTCGGGACATAAGCAGTATTAACTTAGAGCAGTATTAACTGAAAGCAGTATTAACTGAAAGCAGTATTAACTGAAAGCAGTATTAACCACTAGCAGTATTAACTAACTAGCAGTATTAACTGAGAGCAGTATTAACTACTAGCAGTATTAACTAAATAGCAGTATTAACTAAATAGCAGTATTAACTGAGAGCAGTATTAACCACTAGCAGTATTAACTACTAGCAGTATTAACCACTAGCAGTATTAACTACTAGCAGTATTAAAATTGTACTGGCAGTATTAACCATACTTACTCTTTTAAGCTTGTGATACACTGAGTACTGCTATATATATACTGAAAAAGAAGATTAGTAACACCAAGAATAAACAATATACAGGTATATAACTACTTTTTGAGAAGGGGCTTATTCAGAGTTGATCATTCCCACACTTGTTACCAAGAAAGTGAATCTACCCACATCAAAAGCTTTAGTGAATAGATCAGCAAACTGGTTATCAGTGTGAACTTTTACAACTTGAATAAGTTTCTTTTCATTACAGTCTCTTATGAAGTGATACCTGATCTCAATGTGCTTTGTCTTTGAGTGCTTGACAGGATTATTCACAATGCTAATATCACTACTATTATCAATAAAAATTGGAGTGTGTAGAAAGGTTACCCCATAATCCAGCATTTGATTCTGAATCCATAAGACTTGAGAACAACAACTTGTAGCTGCTATGTACTCTGCCTCTGTTGTAGATGTGGATATTGTGGTTTGTTTCTTGCACTGCCATGAAACTAGTCTTGCACCCAAAAACTGACATCCTCCAGAAGTAGTTTTTCTGTCCAAGTTTGCTCCACCTAGATCACTATCTGAGTATGCAAGCAGGTCAAAGGACGAGTCATAAGGATACCAAAGTCCCAATCTGGATTGCCCTTTGAGATATCTGAATATTCTCTTAACAGCTTGATAGTGAGATTGCTTTGGCCTAACTTGGAATCTTGCACATACACAGACTGAAAACATTATATCTGGCCTTGAGGTTGTAAGATACATGAGAGAGCCAATCATGGATCTATAATGATGAACATCCATATCCTCCCCCTCAAGATCTGCTGTTATCTGCTTGTGTGTCTCCATAGGTGTGCTAGCAGGTTTTGAATCTGAGAAACCAAACTTGGTTAGAATGTCCTGCACATACTTGGACTGACAGATAAAGATTCCATCTGACTTCTGTTGAACTTGGAGTCCAAGGAAGAAAGTAAGTTCCCCCATGGAACTCATCTTGAATCTTTGATGCATTAGTTCCTCAAACTCCTTGCACATGTTATCTCTTGTTGATCCAAAGATAATATCATCAACATAGATTTGGACCAGCAAGATATCCTTCTTCTTTCTCTTGATGAATAGAGTCTTATCAATGACTCCTCTTTCAAAGCCATTTTCCAAGAGATAGGATGACAGAGTGTCATACCATGCTCTTGGAGCTTGATGCAGTCCATAAAGTGCTTTCTTCAATTTGTATACCCTGTCTGGATAGCTTGGGTTTTCAAACCCTGGTGGTTGACAGACATATACTTCTTCTTCAATTGATCCATAAAGAAATGCACTTTTGACATCCATTTGATAGACTTTGAATTTCATATAAGAAGCATAAGCTAGGAATAATCTAATTGCTTCTATCCTAGCCACATGTGCAAATACTTCTTCATAGTCTATTCCTTCTTCTTGTGTATATCCTTGAGCCACCAACCTTGCTTTGTTTCTTATGACTATTCCTCTTTCATCTCTCTTATTCCTGAAGACCCATTTTGTTCCTATTGCTCTTTGGCCTTTAGGAAGGTCTACCAGATCCCAAACATCTTGCAGCTTGAACTGCAGTAGCTCTTCTTGCATGGCTTCTATCCAACTGGATTCTTTCATAGCATCATGTGCCTTTTTAGGCTCAAGCTGGGATAAAAAGCAAGAAAGCACTGTATGTTGTTGATCTTGCATTTCTTGAAGCCTACTTTGATTTCTAGTCATCATAGGAGAAGATATATCCCCTATTACCAGCTGTGGAGGATGATTCTTTTGAATTCTGCTGTGATGACTAGGTTCTTCATTAAGTTCCACCTCTAGATTAGAGTCATTCAACTCAACTGAAGTGTTTTCAGTAGCTACTTCTGGTTCTTTATTCTCTTGAGTCTCCTCATCTCTACTTTCTTCTTCACTTTGACTTGGTCCAGTAGATGGTTCCTTTTCACAGTCTTCAACAGGATCCACTGTGGGTATGGGAAAGATCACAGACTGAGATATACTTTCTTGAACTTGTGTAGTCCCTGATCCTCCACTCCCTGAACCTGCATAATCATCACTACTGAAACCAAAAGAGTTAGTTAGTGAGTCAATGTCAAATAGCCACTGAGGACCAGACCCAATTGGATTTGGTGTGTTCTCATTGCATTTGACATTGTCACTTTCTTCAATTATTCTAGAAGAATAGTTAAAGACTCTGTAAGCCTTACTCTGAGATGAATAACCAACAAGAAATCCATCATCTGCTTTGCTATCAAACTTACCTAAGTGAGATTTGGTATTGAGAATTGTACAAGGACACCCAAAAGGTTTGAAAAAACCAATGAAAGGTTTTCTTTTATTTAAAAGCTCATAAGGGGTCTTGTTCTTTGGCTTGACCACTAGAACTCTGTTTTGGACATAGCAAGCAGTATTAACTGCTTCAGCCCAGAAGGTAATTGGCAGTTTTGAATCAGCCAACAGAGATCTAGCAGCCTCTATTAGTGTCCTATTTCTCCTCTCTGCAACTCCATTTTGTTGAGGAGTCCTAGGAGCACTATATTGTCTCTCAATGCCTTTCTCTTCACAGAAGGTGTTTAGATCAAAGTTTTTAAACTCAGTCCCATTATCTGATCTAATGACTTTTACTTTTTGATTAGTTTGGTTTTCAATTCTTAGGATAAAGGATTTGATCAGTCCACTTGTCTCATCCTTAGTCCTTAGAAAATATACCCAGGTAAATCTAGAGTAATCATCAACAATAACCAAGCAGTAAGATTTCTTGCCTATACTCATAACATTTGTAGGACCAAACAGATCCATATGCAATAACTGGAGACAAGAAGAAATTGTGTTTAACTCTTTGGTCTTATGAGAAGTTTTCTGCTGTTTGCCTTTAAGACATGCAACACAATGATCATCACATGAAAATACTTTTGAAGGTAAACCTCTTACAAGGTTGTTTTTAACAAGTTTGTTCATAGTCTTGAAGTTCATGTGACACATCCTTCTGT
This sequence comes from Arctium lappa, assembly GCA_023525745.1. Lineage (NCBI taxonomy): Eukaryota > Viridiplantae > Streptophyta > Magnoliopsida > Asterales > Asteraceae > Arctium > Arctium lappa. Next base: position 33,976,714 of record CM042051.1, read on the forward strand.
GCCAAAGAGAGGATTCATCCACAGAAGCTTTTGAAACAAGACAGTTCAGGGATGAATCATTATCAACATTGTCCACATCAAGACAATAAACATTGTCCTTTCTTGGAGTTCTAAGTAGTATCATGCTTTCATCAACTACCTTGAACCCTGGAGCAAGGATCATACACTCAGTATTTGTAAATAATATGCTATGTTGTTTGTCACAAACCTGTGATACACTTAACAGGTTGTATTTCAATTGATCAACATAGTAGACATCCTCAAATGTCATCTTACCTTTGGTAACATTAACTTTTCCACTTATTTTACCACCAGTAAGATTATCTCCAAATGCAACATGTCCTCCATTGATATGCTTGAAATCCTGAAGGCATGACATGTTACCTGTCATGTGCCTAGAGCAACCACTATCAACATGCCATATGCTTTTTCCTTTGAGCTGTTGGTTGCCCTACACATAATATAAATCAGTTAGTATGAATTAGGAACTCAAGCCAAAGTGGTCTTGGGTACCCCTTTCTCATCAAAATACTTGCATTCTTTCTTGACAAGATTTTTAAACTTTGACTCCTCATTTTTGGAGTATTTTGTCACAATGATAGGCTTGGAAACACATTTGCCAGAAGCAGTACTGGTTTTAGAAGTACTAACAGCATGAGCAGTACTTGCATGCTTAGCAGTACTAACCTTGTTAGCAGTAGTAACTGTGTTAGCATCATTAATATTTTCAGCAGTACTAACACTGTTAGCAGTAGTAACTGTGTTAGCAGCATTAATATTTTCAGCAGTACTAACACTGTTAGTGCTTCTAGGCACCCATATTAAAACACTTTCTTTTAAAACCTTATTTTTCATAGGGCCTTTGGTTTCAACAGATTTCTTTGGTTTCCTATAACCAACAGGTTTTTGTACAAATCTTTGAAAGTTCATCTGTTGGTTAATAGGGTTGAAGAAACAATACTTAGCCAAATGATTCAGCTTGCCACATATGAAACAAGGTTTTGGTCTATTGATTTTATTCAGATCAACTCCTTGTTTCTGAGCCCATTGATTATTCCAGTTTCTTTGGTTACCTCTTTTTATACCAGAATTTAGGCTCTTAGCTTTATTGCAAGCACACTGTTTACAAGGTCCAGGATTCACAACCGTGGTTTGTTTGTAATGGACCTTGTTATCCTTTCCTTTGGTCTTCTCTATCTCCTTAGACTTGACCCAGATTTTCCCACATCCCTCATTGGTGATAATGTTGTTTTCTAATGGTATCTCTTTACTCACAGCATTATCCCTATTCTCACTGGCTTCTTTCTCAGTCAAATCCTTAACTACTACCTCATCCAAAGGATCTATCTTAAAAGCTTCCTCAGACAAGTCCTTTTTCTCCTTGGTCTCTAACAAGTCTGAAGTAGGAGAGATATAGTTGTTGTTGTAAGGAGGGGGTGTATTGTTGTATCCAATACCATGCTTCATCTTATCATGAATCTGAGCCTTTAGAAGAGAATCCATTGCTTTTGAAGCATATGAAAACTTTTCTATGTCAAGCTTAACTTTAGATAGTTCCTCTTTCAGCCTATCATTCTCTTCTAAGGACTTAGACAGTTTGGTCTCTAATTCATTCTTTTCCCACTTCCAATAGTTTGTGTCATAAGAGTGTTGAAGTTCATTAGCTTGAAAGCTTTTGATTTGCTCTTCAAATCTCTCTACTATCAACACATAGTCTCTTCTGTCCTTTTCTAATCTTTTGAGGTCATCACACATGCTTTGGTTATGATCCCTGTACCTTTTGACAGTGTCTGTGCAAGATTGAGTGCAAAGATTAGAAATTACCTCAGAGGGGAGATCAGATACTTCTGCCATAAGAGCTTGATTCTGAATGGCTTCCTCAGCTTGATCACTCCAGTCAAACCCCATTCCTTGTTGAGAAACAAGGGCTTGAGCAGGATTCTTGTTTTGATTGTATCCTCCATTCTGAGCTTGTTGGTGGTTGTGGTTTGGAACACCACTTCTGCATTCTCTAGCAAAGTGTCCTTTCATGTGGCACTTATAGCATTCCACCTTTGTCTTGTCAAAACCAGCTCCATCTTATCTTCTTTGAGAGAAGTTGTTCCATCCTGTTCTTTTGATAAACTTCTTCACCCTCATAGATAACATGGCCATCTGCCATTTAATGTCCATCTCCTCCAGGTCATTAGGGTGAAGTTGATCCAGATCATCATTAATTAATGAATTGTTGCTGTGACTGGACAAAAAGGCTTCAAAGATAGTTTCAGTGCCTTTTTCTGAATTCACTCCACTGGCAGTACTAACTGCTTCAGGGTTGGCAGTAGTATCAGTAGATGCTGATAGAAGTGCAACATTGTGGATATAACCAGTGGGCTTCTTCTTGGTTTCTACCTCAGTTTCAAAACCTCTTAGATCATTATATAGATCATCAAGTTCCTTCTCTTCCAGATTGTCACTCTGCCTATATGAGACAGTGTACATAGTCCATTCATCCCCAAGAGATCTGAGAAACTTTCTGTTGATGTCATCTTGCTCCATCTTCACTCCTACAGTAGCCAGTTCACCAATGAGCTTGTTGAACCTATCAAAAGTTTGAGTCATAGACTCATTCTTTGAAGAAGTGAAGTTCTCATACTGCTGCTTTAGAACATCTCTTTGATTTCTTTTGATGCTTTTAGTTCCAACAAATCTTTTCTCTAGAGCATTCCAGAGAATCTGAGCATCAGTGCAGTTGCAAAATTGATGCTGATATTCATTGGGGATAGCCAAGAGCAGAGTGCTCAAGGCCTTCATCTCTGTCTGTCTGATCTTCCTCTCACCATCTGTCTTTGGTGGAGGTCTTTTCCCATCTGGTCCAATCTTTCCTGCTTCAGTAGGACCATTCTCAATGATATCCCACATTGAGTAGTCAGTGAGAAGAATGTATTGTCTAATTATGATCTTCCACATGTCAAACTCATTGGGTTTGAGCATTGGAACCTTAGACACCAGAGTAATGTTTGATTCTGCAAGGTTTTCCATGATGAATGAATAGATGTTTCTGAGAGAGTTAGGCTCTGATACCACTTGTCAGGATCGAATTCTCAACAAGAATAAATTCTCAGAAACTAATATCAAAGAAGTTGCGGAATAACACTTTGATATTCAATGTAACAGTAACCAAAACAGTGTATAATCAACAACTTGTAAACTTGTATTCAATTATCAAATCACAAGATTACACACTCAACCTCAATCTTGAAGAACAGACTCTTTCAAGACGAATTCTACTTCTCTAGAATTAGGATCTATGCCTTGAGGTTGATTTTTTCTAAAACTTAGAATGAATGATTCATTCTAAACTATTCTATCAATTCTATACATATACTGAATAAAAGATAATTACAATAAATAAAATATCTTCAGTATATCTTCCATCATTATCTTCAATCCTTCCATGAATATCTTGATTCTTTACAGTTGTCATCCTTTCCATCCGGATATTCAATTCATAAGCAGTACAACTAAGCAGCACTAACCACTAGCAGTACTAACTAGCTAAGCAGTACTAACTTTGTTCAAGCAGCACTAACTTTGACTAGCAGTATTAATTCTACTAGCAGTAGTAATACTCAGCAGTATTAACTTTGAAGTCTTCTAGCAGTAGTAAATCTGAACTAGCAGCATTAATCATACTTGAGCTTTTCTTCAGTTCCCAACACTCGCGCGATAGTGCCAGGCGATAGTGCCTTGGTCACTATCGTGGTGTCACTCTCGCCCCGTTTGTACCGCGGATTGGGTGATCCGTGCGACTATGCCCGCGACAGTGACACGCCATGTCAGGGGCAGGGGTATAAATCAGTAAGTCGTGATTTTAGGTCTTTTATCTGATTTGGTTGGTTTCTAGGGCGATTTTCTCTCCTGATTTTGGGTAAGTTCTTCTTCCTAACCACCCCCTCCATTAATGCTCCCATTTACCACCACTCTTGATCATTTATGAACCCATTCTAGGTGTTGTGAAGCTTAAGTGGAAGTGTTCAAGTTTAGCTAATCTCAAGTCTTCACCTTCTTCATTCTAGGGTTTGGTTTTCTTTTGAAAGCTACCAAGGTGAGTTCATTCACTTTTATAAAACTTTATACATGTCAAAATGTGGATTTTAAACACCTAAACATCTCCCTTTTTCATATACTTATTTTGTGGAAACTTTGTATCAAACTTAATTTTTGGAGATTTTAGGGTTTATGACAATATTATGGAATGGAGGTTATTAAGCCTTGATAATGTTCTATTAGCATATTTATACTTGGGAAATCTATTTAGATGAATGACTATAATCATGTAGAACTTAGGGTTTTGGAAGTGATGAACTTATAGTTAACTGATGATAAGTTTGTAGTTGGGGTTTTGGCATGTTTTGGAATTGAGGCATGAAAGGATCAGTTATGTGTCAACTATTGATGTCTTGGTAAATAATGTGGAATGCATTTATGAAAACCACCTCTTATATTATCTTATGCACTTTATTAAATGTCGGATTCCTCGTTTGGCTTTACGGGCATTATGTGGCTTAATTGCTTGCATTTGGGAGTCATGACCCCATATTTGTTGTAACCTTTGGTCCGACGTTGGAACATTAGTTATCCACGTCGAGGCACGTTTAGGCATCGGATTGGGTTATAAGTCCTACGTGCTAAGTATTACGATATTGGATGGGGATCTCAACGTAAGGGTCTTTCGGGGTTGAAGTTGACTTTCTGTGGGTGTAAGTTTAAAGTCACTGAGCCTGACATCCCTTGCGTGTACTTTCTATGTGTATTGGCTTTACTGACTTGTCAAGTGACTTACTTTTGTGTTCCGTCACTTGTGTTAGTAAGCGGGTCTCCCCCGTTAACCCAAGAGGTATTTGCTATGGTAAATAATCTTATCATTATTATCATAAATTCAATCCTTTTATTTGCATTCATATTTGATTATTTCCAATTGTAAATGTTTGATCTCACTAGGCTTTAGCCTAACACTTTTTCTTAAAATGACATGTATAACAGGTCAGGCTAGCGGTGGGATTCGTCGGGATTGAGTAGGCGGCTTGGGGTCGTGAGCGGTCTTTTTGGGAGATATAGTGACCGGTGCATATGGATAGTGAACATACTTTTGGGAAGAATAGCAACACACGATCTTAATCTTCCTTGTCTAAGTTAGATTATTAGGTTGTTGAAATCATTCTTCATTTGATTAAGTTCTTGTAACTGTCACAACTTTGTTTCCCATTACGGGATGTTATTTTTGGGATGAATTTAACAGGTTTTATCTACCCAAGTTTCACATTTTACAACCGTCATAATGTCAAATTTTCGAATTTTATTTCTCTAATTTTTAGGGTGTTATATGAGATTTCGACAACAACTGTTTGTAATCTTATTTCTTATTAGGGATTAGATTTAAATTTAAATTGACTTTTTTTGTTATTTTATTTTATTTAACTTTTTTTTAAAATATTTTCGGTCGATAGAAAAAAATTTAATTTAAAAAAATAATTTTTGGGATTTTCGGCGGATCCATTATTTTTTTATTTTTTTAAAAATACAAAATATCTGCCGAAAATCCGCCGAATTTTTTTTAATTTTTCCGACGGATTTTCGGTGGATATTCTTTTTTTATTTTCTTTAAAGAGAAAAAGAAAAAAATATATTTTTTTTGGATTTTCGACGGATTTTCGATGGTTCCATTATTATTATTATTATTATTATTATTTTTTAAAATTCAAAATATCTGTCAAAAATCCGTCGGAATTTTTTTTAACTTTTCCAACGATTTTCGACGGATTTTTTTTATTTTTTTAAAAAAATAATTAAGTAATTATTTCCAGCGAATTTTAATTAATTAATTAAATTAATTAATTAAAATCCGTCTGGAATCCGCCGAAAATAATTAATTAATTATAAGTAATATGAAAAAAATTAAATAACGTCGGTAATCCGTCGAAAATTATTGATTTTAAAAAAATAATAATAAATTTTCGACGGATTTTTGGCAAAAGTCAACGGGGTGACCCGTTCGTTTGACTTCCGCCGGAAAAGTCTTTTGTTTAGTGGTGATTCTCAATTCCTCTCTGTTTGATAATGTCTACACTTTCATATGATACATTTGACGCTAATTGTGAAACGGAATTTTTTTTTCTAGTAGGTATGATGAACTTCCCTCAAGTCTCACTTGCAGATGATTATCCTCCATATAACAGTGTTAAAGATTGTTATCCGGACTATTGTCCAATAATTTCGATTCCTCTATGTATTAAACATAGTTGTATTTGTATAAAATAAATAACTAATGCATCATGAATTCTAGTCATATGAATATGAAGTCTTGTTCTTGAATTAACATTAATCTTTTATTTGGATTTGATCATTTATTGTTGTCCTTAATATTACAATGATTTCATTATGCCATGTCATTTTTTTCATTCTTATTTTAAGGGGCTGTTTGGTTGGTTCTTCATTAAGAACTGTATCGATAAAGTTGTATGTATAGATTAATCTGTCTGTATGAATTGAGAATGTTTTTGTTTTATAAGTAAAAAACATGGTAATAATTTCTAAAAAAAACAAAATTATAGAAATATAATAATAATTTGTGAAAAGAAAAACACAAAACCCAAACATCAAACCTTAAACATAAGTATGTCAATTTTGTCCACATGAACTTAAGATGTATTTTCTCCAAACAAAAATAAATTATTTAAATAACAAAAAAAATTCAATAATCTGGAAATATAGCAGTAACTATGTCAACTTAGATAATAAAGAACTGCAAAATTATAATTCATATTACAGTTGCAATAAAAAAAATTCAAAATTCAAAAAAGATAAAAATAAATGAGAAGTTATCCCCAAAAATATTTATTAAAAAAAGAAAGCAAATTGTAAGCAGTTAAACCAAAATTTGTTTAATTAAAACATGTTTTAGGTAAACAAATAATAAAGTGAAAAACAATGTTGTCTTTATCCCTCCGGCCTAGAAGATCTTGTTTTTACTATGATGAAATTTTTTCGATTTTTATCGCTTTTATAGTTAACTACAATCCCAAAATATTATATTGACCCCCATTTTTTTTTCATAATTATTCACGAGAAGCAATATTTATGTATATAACCTTAAACCGGATCTTAATTAAATGCATGACTTTCCATCTATTAAAAGAAAAAGGACTTCATACTTGTTAAAAAATTATTAAGGAGTAATACGGAAATCATCAACTTTACAACGTTTTAAGAACGGCTCACACTTTTTAATGATCTTTTTTATGGTAATGCCAAATCCTCTTGTTAAAGTACTCAATTGAAATTTAATCAAAATCCCATTTAAGATTATATATCTAAATATCTTATCATTTTTAGTCTATACTATATTATAAAGATGGTATAAAAAACTCTTAAAAACAAGTCTTAAAGCTTAATGTACCGTTATCTAATGCTAATTACTTAAAAAACAACCATAAAAGCTGTATGTACTACATTTAATGTTATTCATTAATTTTCAATCATTATCTCTAACCATTTTAACTCCCCTAAAATAAGTCTCAACATATTTTAGATATAAAAAATCTAAAATATAATTAAAAAATCTTACAAAATATTTTATAAAAAAAATTATATTATTAAATCAAAATAAATTACATTATATTATTAAGTCTAAATTAAACAAATTTATATAAAAAAATCATTATCACTCTCACACAACCATCCAAAATCGTGATGTATCTAGTTGCATTGCGAGAGTACACTTCTAGTATCATATGAAAAGCCTATAACAAGACCTATAAAAAGAGTGTTTGTGAACCCATCTTCACAGTTCACAACAATAACAACCATCGGTCCAATTTACAGAACCTACAAAACAGAAAGCAAAAGCCCATCAATATGTTGTATAAATTCCCAAATAAAAATGATTGCTTACAAAATGAATCCGGTTACTAACCACACAATTAAAGGACTCCCTCTTGTTCATAGTTGCATTGTCATTCTCTTTAAAATCGAAAAAGAAAAAAAACTAGCATTTGAGGCTTGCTTCATCCATTTTGAAATAGTTCTATAAACGTCCATTTGATACGTGCCAATACAGTTGTAATATATAAACATATTTTGAGTCTCGCCCAATGTGTAAACAGTAAGGTTACAAGCTAGATTTACAAACAAAAATTAATTCCACATTGTCTTATCTGGTTAATGGACTGTAAAACAACTCCTCTGCATCCAGTTAATATCCAAAACCAATACATCCATTAGAGGACATGACAACATAAAACTGAAATACTAGTTTGCTCTTTTGCCACGATACTATTTGTGATTAGTCAATAAGCCAAATCAACCCCCAACCAATGAGAGTAACGAATGGTTAGAAGGAGAGGAAGTCTGAAGGGAGATGTTAGAGTGGTAAAGGTGAGGAATAGAATGGCGGAGGTCACAATGGTGGCTAGTGTCACAATCAGGAGGAATTAGGGCATCTTCAACGGGTAACACCAAATCCATAAAAACTGGTGCAAAGAATAATTCTTCTTTAATGGGCAACACCATAATTTAAAATTCTAGGTTCTTTTTTTATCTTTTCTAATTGATGTAAAATTTAATGTAAATAAATAAGTGTTAAACCAAATTTTGTATAAAATTTGATGTTCCCATCAAAGATCGTCTTAGAAAGTTATGGTTGATGTTCTTGATGTATCAATTGTTTGTACACATGCTTTAAACACTTGTACAATAAAATATATAATTTATAAATAAGTTAAATTATAAAAAATATAATATTTTCTTTACAATAAAAACTTGAGTAAATTACAATTTTTGTCCCTGTGGTTTGTTAATATTTTTTATTTTTGTCCCTGTGGTTTAAAAATTGCAATTTTCATCTCTATAGTTTACAATTTATTGTTATTTTTGTCCATGAACTAATTCTTACCTTTAAGTATAAGAGACTAAAACAATAAATAATTATAGACCACATGGACCAAAACAAAAATAAATTATAAAACGTAAGAACGAAAATAGCAATGAATTACAAACCATAGGAATCAAAACCCTAATTTCTAAACCACATAGATGAAAATAGAAAATTTGACTCAAACATGCATTTTACACAACGAAATTGGTCTCTTAGTCATTCCTCTCCCGATTTTGTACAAATGTCACTACTTCCGCAATATACATGACCGTAATTGCGGACCTAGCTCAAACACACACACACACACAAAAAAAGGGATTTGATCGACCCTTGAAAAGAATTACGACTTAGATCCACAATTACGAACCTTAGATCCTTAATTGTGGACCCAAGTCCGCATGTTTTTTATAAAGAAAAATCGATCAGCTTTGTTATTTTTTTTTTATTGTTTTTGAGTTAGGTTCGATTACGAACTTGTATATTACAGATGTAATGATATTTTGATAAAAATAAACAGAAATGACCAAAATACCAATACTTAAATAAAATAGTTATTTAAGTCAATTTCTCCGAAAATAACAATTTTTAACAAACCGAAAGTAAAAAAACAAAAGAAAATAATAATTTACTCGGTACGGAGATTTTTAGCTATATAAGCTTAAATAATCACCCCTCGGGAGAAACTAGTTTCTGTAGACGTAAATCCACCGGATCAATTCCATCCCCAAAATCACAAACCCTCGCTTCGGTCACATCCCTCTCTGCAAAGGCACGTTTTTCCGGCGAATACCACCATATCACGAGCGGCGGAGACGGACTGAAACCTAGAAGGAAAGATGTCGGGCATGGGGGACGGGTACGTCGGCACCGCCCAAGACGCTGTAAGAATCCGAAGGCTTGAGAAACAAAGAGAAGCAGAAAGGAAAAAGATCCAAGAGCTTAAAAGTAAGAACGCAAAAGGCCAATCCGGTCTTCTTCAATTCGGCTCCGGAACATCCGAAGTAAGCGTTGATTATTCGTATATATATGCATATACATGTCCGTTTTGATCAATTGATGTATATTCACAGTTATATTTCTGTGCCCTAATTCTATGGATTACAATTTAGCCTATGGGTAGCTTGAGCCTGTAAATTTGACGTACATGATTTTACTGTTGTCAATCAGTTATATAAGATTCTCAAATATACCACGTCTCATCGTTTGTGTCCACGTTAGATTTTTTGAGTGTTGTTGGGGTTGATTTTGAACTTCCAAGATTGAGAAGGTAAATTTTGGTGAAGAGAATTGTAAAAGATATTGACTATTAAGAAACATTAGCAGCCATTTGGAATTGAAAAACTTGCCGCATCAAATTTACATCCTCATTTAGTGCTGGTGAATTTTCAAGATCATGGTAGAATCTAATTAAGCAACGGAGAGATATTTAACAGTTTGTAGGATCATTTATTTAGTCTTTTTGAGCTTTTTTTGGGATTGTTTGCATCACAAACGGGTCTACCTAGTTGGCCAGTTGCCACCAATTTCAGATAAGGATTGAATTTCATGCATTGGTGCATGAACTAGTGATACAAATCAAACCTGTATTCAACAAAGTTGGTGATTACCAACGATTGATTGAGGTCTCTTAATCAGGAAAAACCAATAAGAGAATGATCTACGAGATTTAAGAGAGATGAACAAAAAATTGAGAGGAAATTTAGCATAGAGGAAAAAGGTGTATATTCTTCATTACCCTCATTGGTAGAAAGATCACCCTTATAAACTGAATAAAAACAAACTAAGGGAGATGACGACATCTGTCCCTCACAAGATCAGCCATAGAATTATTTAGGCACTATATGTGCTGACTAGGCAGTGGTCTCCTTACTCATACGTATCAACTAGCTGGTGATAACAGTAGGTTTAGGGGAACCTTGCCCAGTATGCATTGATTTCAAGAAGAGAAATAAAAGGTTTGGGTGCACCTGCACACTGTGTGAACCTGAAGCTGAGAAAACAGAAATAAGAGAAGAAGAAATTTTGGGAGAAAGGGAGAAAACCATAGTGGAAAGAGAAGAAGCAGGTAAAGGAAATCTGTATGTTCTTTTTCATGATCGTTAAATTATCAGTGTTCTAGATGTGGATTAAAGCAGGCACCTAGACATTGATACCGAAATCATAACCCGATTAACAGTCACTTCTTTTAGTTCTAGACTCATACCAAGGTGTTTGTCCAGCAGCTGCAAATGAGGAAAAGTCGCCCTTAGGAGTCAGCAGCAGCATAACAAGGACCCAAAACAGGAGTCCTTTGCTGGAAAATGAATTGAGGCGTTGGTCATGTTGAGCTCCAGAAGCTGGCCTCATAGCAAATTATTGGTACACATAAATTAGCAATATAATATGGATTGGGTGATGCATCAACCTGATATGTTAGTGGCTCATTGCCCCCATATACACCACAAAACATATAAGAGTTTACATATCCGACACTCTCAATAATAGACCTGCCGGAACCTTGATAACATCATCCCTTTTTCTGCAAAGAGGTTGATCTAGGGTGTTCGTGGTCTGGTCTGGGCGGTTTAAGCATTTTTTAATTTTTACCAGACCAGACCACAAGTGGCAGTTTGAGACTTATTCAAACTGTGCGGTTTGAAATGAAGTGTGCAGACCGGTCAAACCAGACCACAAAAATGCGGTCTGATCTGACCAGTTTAGGTGGCATGGGATAATTATAGGCTTTAATGCGGTCTGATCTGACCAGTTTAGGTGGCATGGGATAATTATAGGCTTTAAAGTTCAAAACTATAGTAAAAATGCAAGTAAAAACCAACAAAGCAACCATACTTTAGTCCATACATCATATCTACTCCCATATTGGTAATTAGGAAATTAAATTCTAATTTCAAGTAACCTGTAAATCTAATACTTGATAATCAATAATATTAAAACTTAAAAGGCTTATAAGTATTAGCCCAATATATAAATCTAAAAGCCCAATACTAAAATAAAAGGATATGAAATTGTGAGGCCAGATGAAACACATGTATTAAAAAGTATATATTCATATACACAACCCAAAAAGAAATGCTCAAATTGCAGACTTGACTGGACTGCCCGCTGCCCTGTTTGGTAATTTTCCAGACTGGATCTGACTGCCAAACCGCCTAAAATTGCCAAAAACAGTTTGGTTCTGTCCAACCGGTTTTTGTGGTTCATCGTTTTTTTTTTGCACCTCTAGGTTGATCTGCGTTTATGCTTCTCTTTGATATCTTGTTCGTGGTCCCATTCCCATATGCTTTAATGGAATTACAATCAATCAAAAAAGTTTATTACTGTGTATTGGGAACCTAAGCTGGCTCATCTATCAAGGCGCCATGGTGGCTCATCACTCCATGATGCTGTTGTGGACTTCTGGTCGAGGCCCTGTAGTCAATGATGTCACTTGATAATGGTGAGGAGTTGTGGTAGAAGGAAGAGGACAAAGGAAGTCTTCAGAGGACCAATATGAGAAAGAAGCAGGCGTTAAGGACTTACGATTGCCTTAATTGGTTGACCCTGAATGCAGTATATATTATATTCTTGAATTGTATTTTGGTCATATTTGATCTTTTCGACTACCTGATAGGACTTGTATGTTTTTAAGAGCTGTAGGTTGCACTATTGGTCAGTTGCTTATGAAATACTGCATTTTTGAAATAAATTTGATTAGATACTTGAGACTGCCTTCAAGAAGGAAACGGTTGGGCTGGTCACAAGGGAGCAGTATGTTGAGAAGGTGAGTGGCTGATTTGAACACTGTTTCTTGTTTCATTCTGCTCACTGCTTAGAAAATGACTTGTGATTTTGCTTGATTATATTTGTATGCAGAGGGTTAACATTCGGACCAAGATTGAAGAAGAAGAGAGAGAGAAACTTCAAAAGCTACAACAAGAGTGAGTAATATCTGCCTACTTTCATGTTTGCAGTTATATTTACCATCTTTTGCTAAGTATACGTTTCTCTATTCCTTGTATTTTAGGGAGGAGGAGCTTCAATTACAAAAAATAAAAAAGAGGAAAATCAAGGTTGACCCAAGGCTATCATTTTGTGAAGATGTTGAGAATGGGGAAGAAGAAGATGTGGAGGATAGTAAGTATAAGTTTATTTCTCCATTTTTTAAGTTTGTTGCTACATATTCTTTTCTTTGTCAAGTTTCTGATAAAATGCTACTCCTTCTGTCCTAAAATAAGTATCCACATTTCTATTTTACTTTACTCGAAAATAAGTATCCACTTTAAAAAATAAGTGTCTACATTCGAATTCTATTCTTATTTATGAGATGAGAAACTCTTTACTCTCTTATCATTAAGGGTAAAATTGTCATTTAATTAATTAAAAAGAGTAATTGATTACATATTCACAAAACAGTGTGCCTTTTTTCATAGTGGACAGTTATTTTGGGACGAAGGGAGTATGTTAATATATGATGTTAACCATGCTACCTTTTTTGCACCCGTTGTCTTAACGAATCATTGACTTGTATATGCAGAAAATAAAGAATCAAATATGTTTGGCCGAAGAGGCTTTGGCAAAGATCCCACAGTAGAAACTAGCTTTCTGCCGGACAGGTGTGTTATGTCTCTGCCCCTTTTTATATCAAACCCCCAAAACATCCTCAATTTTCTTTCTTTTAAGCTGATTGATTGTCACCATCGTGGTGTGAAGCATACTCCTTCAGTGAGAGGGAGGCAGAGGAGCAAGCTGAGCGTGAAAGGTTGCGGAAACAGTGGTTACGCGAGCAAGAGCAAATTCGAAGTAATTTACATTATAATAATGAGTTAATATTGTATGGCATTTATATGAAATGATAGTCTTCTGAGTCATATGTTGATTGCATTGCAGACGAGGCTCTTGAAATCACTTACAGTTACTGGGATGGAGCAGGCCATAGGCGAGTGATGCAGGTTCGAAAAGGCGATACAATTGGCGAGTTTCTACGGGCTGTCCAGCAGCAACTTGCACCTGAATTTCGAGAAATACGTACAACTTCAGTTGAAAATCTTTTGTATGTGAAAGAAGATCTCATCATTCCACATGTAAGAAATCTGTACTCCACTCACGGATACGTTTTCTTATTCGATATGTTTATTATGATTCAACTCCAAAAATTCTATTTCTCATTTCTTGCAACGGTTGTCCATTTTCAGCAACACAGTTTCTATGAGCTGATTGTGAACAAAGCTAGGGGAAAAAGTGGGCCGGTATGTTTTAACTTTTTTTATTAACATTTATTTTTAAGTATGAAGTTTCCACTAGTTTCAACGATCGCATGAACACTATATTCGACCATTTTTACCCTTTCCTTTGGGGAAATTGGTGTTGTTTACTTTTTATGTGTCCTATTTCTACAGCTTTTCCACTTTGATGTGCATGAGGATGTGCGAACGATTGCGGATGCAACCATAGAGAAGGATGAGGTAATAATGCTTAATTTAATCACCAGATTCAGCGCTATTTTGTCGAAACCATTAGTAGATAAAATTATTTTGTTAAAAGTGGTAATATGTTAGACTCCGATGCGTTTTTAAGATTTTCTTTGTTTGATAGTCGCATGCTGGTAAAGTTGTTGAGAGACACTGGTATGAGAAGAACAAGCACATATTTCCTGCTTCAAGATGGGAGGTACTCCCTCCTCTCTTTTTCCCCTTTTCTCTTCTGTTTATGGTGCATGTATATTTATTTAGCAAGGGGAAAGTTCATTTAGGAACTGTAAATATTTTCATGAATTATTCACGATGAATATATTTATTCATGAATATCATGCATTTTCATGGTTTATGATATTCATCTTGATTCATGAATAGTTGGTGGTCCTTACGGTTCTCAAATGAACCTACCTCTATTTTGCAAAATAGATAAATGGTCACTGAGTTGTCATTACTCGTCGTTTTTTCACTTGCATGCATAAGAATTCATTTGTTCATCAAAACACATACCGAGGCTCTTGCAATCGTATGGATTACATCGTCTTTGTCCCATTCTCATCCAAATTAACAAATTGAAAGGAAGATCGAGAGTGTATAATTGTTCGATATAGTGGATGAAGTGTGCCATTTGTGAACAAAAATTGCTCCTTCATCAACTATTTAACACTTGATATTATAAGCTTTACGCCTCAATTGGATATAGATGACATAATTGATATGGTTGTAAAAATCCAAGTACGCGGATTAATAAACATTTTGTTTTGCAAGTGAAAAAGCCTTGGGTATTCAGTGATCACTTTCTTTAAACTATTTTCTGATAGCGAAATTGCACCTGATTATAGCATAAAGATTGGTTTCAAATACAAATAAATCATCAGCCAACCAAATTTTTTTTTTTTAATGAATTTGTGGTCGACAATTGCAGATATATGACCCGACAAAGAAGTGGGAAAGGTATACGATCCATGGGGACTAATCAACCAGACCAGAATATCGTCAAGTCGTATGTTTTCTGTGGTGGTTATTGCGAAATGTGTTTGTATGTTACTTGTTCCCATTTGCTTTTGAATCTTATACTATGTGTATGCAAAGGCAATTTGCTTGCTCTTTTTCTATTAGTATGGGAACATAAAGCTTACATATGGTGGAACCTTATCTTTTGATGGGGGTACCTTTTTTAGTGTTAAAAATTGTCAACTTTTATGGCACGAGTTCTTTTTGGTAACCTTGGGTGTCCGAACTAGTTTACACAAACTTTTACTTATCCCATAAAATTCTCGGTAGCCCGGAGGAGGCTTGAACTGGTGACCCAAACCTAGCTTTTATTTGTAAGTTGAGCTGGTCTAACCTCTATTTTATGCATGAGTTGCAATCACTATAGCATGATTTTTCTGGATATGGGTATTCTGGTGCAAGATAAATCACTTAGGTCTCGTTTGGTTTGCAGGATTGGGTTGAATTTTAAGGGATTTGGAATTGAATTTCATTCCAATCCCACGTTTGGTATAAAGGATTTCCTGGATTTGAAATCCCACAAACATAGGATTTTGAAATCTTGTGAGGGTGCTTGGTATTTCATGGGATTTCATAGGATTTGTATGTAGTAATGTTTATACAATGTTAAAAAAACACACGTTTTGTAATAGTCGATTAATAAAAATATAGTTTAATTATTTTTGTAATTGTCTATAATTTATTTATATTAATTACTTATAAAGAATGAAATTCAATTTCATTACAAATCCTACAAACAAAACACACCATTGATTCCAAATTCATGTCCCTTCAATTTCAAATCCTTCCATGAAATCTAAATCACTCATAACCATTCCATTAAACAAAACGCCTTCTTAGATTTCTTATTTTTAGTCCTCTCGTTATTAGTTGTTTTTCTTATATTTATAATTATGGATGTCTGGTCTAACTTACACATCTCGACTAATTTCACGAGGTCTTGAAGTTAACGGCTAGACAAATTTGGCCCCTTTGACCTAAGGATTTGAACCGGTGAGTGTGGGGAGCAAACCCAACCTCAACATGTGATCTACAAGCCATTAGGTGCATTATATTATAGCTGAAGCTGAAGTTTGATGGCCCTTTAGGGATGACTAGGTGGTGAAATGGTTTTTGGCAGTTGTTATAGAGCGGTGAAGATCACAATGGGCCTTTTTAATCTTATTGCTTCTTGATTAATATTAAAGCTGCTTGACCGTGGTCAGGTGGTGTAAGAGGGATTTCACGACCTTCCATGAAGGTGAAGAAAAGTCGAGGGGTCTTGGTAAAGGTGGAGTTGGTGGTGGCTGAGATGGTGGGGAGTGGTGGCGACAAGTTTTTTTTTGGTGGTGGGGGGGGGGGGGGGGGGGGGGGGAAAGCTCCGAGGAAATGTAGTTTGGATTGCAGTTTTGGCTTTAAGACGTGACATACTGCACCGCAAACCCCCCTAATAACATGTATGATGTTCAAGTTAATGACACTGACTCAAAATAAGAGCTCGAAGTTTTGATCATGGCTATTTCACGAAAATAAATGGAGTTGAAGCAGACTATGTTGTCTGATCTATAATCGTTTCTAACCATTATAAACGCTATATGAAGATATTTGATTTTCGTACCACCACAATTATCATGATATCATTTGTCACATGATGTTAGTTTTTTTTAACACAAAAAGTATAGCATAAATAAATTCAGGCTTGTAAATTGACTATAATACGGTTTGATCATCTTTTCCTTTACTTGTAGTTCATTTGTTCAAATCGAAATGGGTTTGTATTTTCTCTATTTTTTATTTGTAAACCGTGTGTTTCAGTTAACTTATACCACCTCTACTAATCATATTGAGCCCTGAAGTTAATAGTAAGACAAACCCTCCAATAACTTCGGGAATTGAACTAGTAACCTTTGGTTTCTTTTCCGTGATTTATAATGCGAGAAGGCTTTTTAAGAGTTTCTGATTCTTGAGCAACATACAACTAAAAACTTAACATATTGAACAAAACCGGAAGAATGGTAAAGTTTTAGCACACCAAGTGCAATGGGGTTGGAAGGTGATATGGAATATAAAGGATAAATCCTAATTTAGTTAAAGTATAGTCATTAATACCAAAAGGTTGGATCATAAGCATATTTGGTAACATCAAATTGAGCGAGTAGATAAAAACACATGCAAGTACTTACAAGCTCATGAGAAGAGTGTTTACAAGAAAACCGTTGTCAGATGATCAAAAATCGAATACTAATGATTTGTTTGGTAAACACCATTTATGGACCACTAATACCACCATCACTCTTGTTACTTATCTATGTCTAGTAACACTGTATTTTGTGTCGGCTTTAATGTCTTTAAATTGTAAACTTCATGTTAGAACTGAAGGTGTGAAAATACGTTTATACCTTTATGGAAATTAACATTACATGTTATTCCAATTCGTATTTATTTTTTAGATTGCATAAACAATACTATGTTCTTTATACCTATATTATGAGGACGATTAGCTTGAACTTTTTTCCTTATTGAAATCAATCAGGGGTAACAACTTGGTGCCAATTTAATTTGTACCAATCATAGTCTCTTGGTAGTATCATACCAAGTATGCAAACATGGTTCATACACGGTATTGGAAGTCGCATACTAGGGTAGTACCATGGAACCAACTTATGTAATTATATATTAATTTTCGTATTTTTTATGTACCGAGTATTAAACATTACAATTTTAACTATTTTATTGAACATTTGAATACTTGCAAGTTCTATTTCCTGCAATTAAAATGAACTTGAAATAACTAGTTTTTATGTATGTAACTTGAAATTGGTACCAACCGTGTTAGGACTGAAAGTCCTAGTGCGTTGAAAGTTGTATAACGCATTTATAGGGTTCAAATTGTAATTGTTTGATAGTTAGTTGTAATTGGGCCTCAAGCCCATTAGGCCTAATACGACACATATAATGTTTTGTTTGTTTTAGAATTAGGTTAGAAGAGAAAAAGAAGTTATTGTTAGAAAGCTAGTCGTAAGGTTTACATTATCTGATCAGATATTCTCTCTGTAAATCTAAACCCTTCATTTAAATATAATCATATGACTAGCAGTTGTGGTTTATTAATTGTTCTTCATTGATCATTATTGTTGTTGATTGCACTGTATCTAAGATCTACAATTGGTATCAGAGCGGGATCGAATTAATCTTTATTCAATACGATCAAAAGGTTTGTCTAAAACCCTTTAATCTCTTATTAGATTTCCTGATTTTTTGGGTTAAGTGTAATATATGCCTAATCAATTTCTGGGTTCAAGTTTGTGAGTTCGGTCTATCATATTGATTTTCTGGTATATTGATTTTCTGCTATATCTGATTATCTGGTTCGATCGTCACTTTTATCGAAGAACAAAATATGGGTTAATCGCCCGGACTTGCCTAGCCCCCGGGTTGAAGTCGCCCGGGTTGTCTTTGATCGGGGTGTTGTCTCCCGGACCAGGGCTTGCCGACCGGTCCTTACCTTCGACCGGGGTGTTCTTTCGACTGGTTCCTCGCCATTTTAGTTGATTAATTAATTCAAGAAATCTTTACTTCCGCCTTTTCAACCAAGATTCAGCCATTAAATCACAATTTCAACCCAGTTTGATAAGTTTTCCCAAATGGGTCATCTGCTAATCAAGATAAAAGGTGGGTTCTTTATTGATTTGATTGCTATGAACATGGTCATTTGATTGGAGTTGGCAACGACCCAATCCAAGTTTTACAGCATTGAGAAACTGCAGTTTGTTATTTAATTTTCATTGTTGATTCGGGTTGTTATATACACCGGTTCCCGGCTTGGGTGGACACCGGTCACCGGGTTTGTCCCCGACCCAAGAATACACCGGTCCCCGAGATGTGTTAAAGGTGTGCATATACTGCAGTCCCATCGACCGACCAATTCTTCTTTCAGATCCATTCTTAGGTGCCGTTTGTTTTTTAAGAGGTCTAAAGTCTGAAATCTTATTTTAGTTATGATTAATAAGAGGCGGTGTGTAAAAAGGTTTGAATGATTCAGACTTAAGAGTCATTAAGAGGTTTTTAGAAAAAAACAAACAACCCCTTAGCTTTCGATTAAGAGTTAAAGGGTTTTGAGCATTACCGGGAATTGATTTTGTTTCTTTTCTCTGCAATTCACAATCGGATTTTCATTTGTTTACTGTGCAAATCCGGGTTTACCAAGCATAGGTACTGAATTTGAACTTGAAGGCGTGCTAAAGGTTATTGCTTGAGGAACAATTTTTGAGTTTTCTGATCAGTTTTCGAAATTATTCCGGTTGATTCGGTAGTGATCGTGGACGAATTTTTTCGATTTTAAATTGTTAAAGATTGTTTAGAAAGTTTAAACGATCGATTTATATCGAAAATTTTCAACCCATATCAAGTTTTTAAGGTATCGTTCAGTTTCCGAAAAAATTTCGATCGCTTCGCTCGAGAGTTTGTTTCGGGTAGTAATCAGTTGAGGGAGCTTACGGGAACATAAACGATCAATTTTTTGTTGAAAAGTTTTAACCCATACCGAGCTTTTAAGTTTTTGAGCGTTTTCCGAAAAGTTTTCGGTTGGTTCGTTTTTAATCGTGGGGTGACCGGTTGAGTTTTAATCTGTTGAGGACTGATCAGGGAGCTTTAACGATCGTTTTGCATTGAATATTTCTAACTGTTTCATGTTTTTGCAGGTGTGCTAGAGGTAGGAGATGATGAATAGTAAATTCGTTAACTCTCCGTTAATTTCTTTACATTTTGGTCATTTTTCCGTTAAGTCTCTGTTAGTTCAGTTAGTTTGTTAGTTTTATTTAATTATTAATCCTTTTTCAGTTAGAATCTAGTTAAGTCCGTTAGAAGTTTCAAATTTTACACTTTTAGTCCCTCTAGTTAGTAGTTTTAGTATATGTCATTTTTAGTCCTTGCAGTTTTTAGTTTTAGTTTGTGTCATTTTTAGTCCCCGTACTTCATAGTTTCGGTCGTTTGTCATTTGTGAACCCTAAACTTTCAAGTTTAACTCGTTGTCACTTTTGGTCCTTGCACTTTAGAGTTTCATCTCTTGTCAAGT
Source organism: Arctium lappa (assembly GCA_023525745.1). Classification (NCBI taxonomy): domain Eukaryota; kingdom Viridiplantae; phylum Streptophyta; class Magnoliopsida; order Asterales; family Asteraceae; genus Arctium; species Arctium lappa. The sequence continues at coordinate 33,997,145 of CM042051.1, forward strand.
TTAGTCCCTGGACTTTAAGCTTTCCAAGTAACAATGAATTATCAACAAATTTCTCGGTTACAGGACGACAATGACTGGCTCAAGCACAGGATTTCAGAACTTGAAAAGATAATAGAATATAGTTCATATTACTCTTCATTTTCTGCCCGAATAGATTCTCTTAACCAAGAGATTTCAGATCTTGAAAGAGAAGCTGATATAAATAAAAGGGATCTACATGAAAACTCAAAGAAAATATCTGAACTTGAACGAAAAGTTGCAGATTTTAAAGCCAAAGAAGAGAAGTACCTGATGCTTGAAGAAAGAGGAAACATGTTGGAGAATGAAAATCTCGATCTGACAAAAAGACTTGTTGTTTTTGAAAAAGAAAAAGTTGATTCTTCAAATGAAAGAAAGAATTTTGAGAGAAAGATTCTTGATCTTTCAAAGAAAGTTTTTTGAGCTTCAAAATGCGAAACTTTCAAAACAGATTTCTGATTTTGAAAACGTTTTGATAATTGAGAAAGATTCTTTTGAGAAAGAGCGAAAAGTTTTTTAGAGTGAAAAGAAAATGCTTGAAAAAAAGAATGTTGCAGTTTTTAAAGAGATATCTGATAAACGCAACAGTATAGAAAAGGAGTTTGAAACTGAAAGAAAGATTTTCGAAATTGAGATTCATAAGCTTTCAAAGAAATTATCTGGATTAGCAACAAAGATTTTGAAAGAACAGAAGGTAAAATCCGATTTACAAAAACAAATTGACTTGATTCTAGAAGAAAGAAATGTTTTATCCGCAAAAGTCAAGAAACTTGAAGGAATAAATCTTAAAGTCGATTTATCTGAACAAGCCAGTCCCGATACTGTTGTTCAGTCTCCTTATTCTTCAAGTTCACCTTCTACATCTAATTTTTCGAAGAAGTTTTTCAAATCAAATGAATTTTCAAAAGATTGGATCCGTCCTTCAAATCTTTTCTATAATTCTCTTGTTGATGATTCAAATAATCAAGTGTTTCGAAAAGTCAAGATGGTTTGGAGAAAGAAACCAACTACAGAAAGGAGTGATGGAAACAAGTCTCATGATTCTCTTGTAGTTGATACAAAGTCATTTATTTCCAAGACTGATTCACCTACTTATGTCTATTCTATAGGAAAGTTGACCAGTTTGTGCTGGCAAACGATCTGTTGCACTTACTGTGGAAAAAGTGACTTTGTGCATCCAAGGTACGTAAATAATTGGTATGGTACTTATAAGATCCCCAATCCTCAGTTTGATAGCTTCAAAGCCAAGGCAACTAACCATCACGGATCCATCACAACATGGATACCAAAACCAAAATCTTCTTAATCTGTTTTTGCAGGAATGTCATGTGTGATTTAATTCAGATTATTCATGTCACATGACTACAATAAAGGGTTATGCCACTTTTGAGGGGGAGTACCATGTTTGTTTAAATTTTCATATCGACTTCTGAACACTTCAGTTCAGGACTCGTTCTTAAATGCTTTTGACTTCTGATTATCTCAAATCAGAAATTTTACTTGAATGTTCTATTTTGGCGAGTTAAAGGAGTGTTAGGGCTTTTAATGTTTCTATGGTCAATCCAGAACCGGAAGGACCTACCCAAGAAACATATCCAACTTATAGATATCAGTGAGGAGTCTAGATTGATAGATGAGTTCGGAGTGATTAAAAAAATGGTGAGGATGTGACAGGACTTAAAAGAATTATTGGTCCTTACAAAACCAAGTCAGTTATCCGGGTTACCACATAATCTATTCATTCTCGTTCTTTGGAGATGGATATTGAAACAGACATGGACCTAGTGTCGATAACTCGTTTCACCCCACCTAACCACTCAAGTATCTCTCAAAAGATACTTGTTTCATATTTCCACGGAGATTTAGCACATAAGCGATCTATTTTCCTCACTCGGAGGTCTTAGATATTGAAAAAGGAAGACATCAGCTCCGGTCTCCGAACTTCATATTCATCTCACTATGTCTATTGATTTCTTAACCTGCGTCCCAGGTTGAATCAATCTTTGAGCCTAATCGATATGATTTATACTTCTTTCACACACGCACGAATCTTTGTGATTCCCCTTGCATATCTTTGTGATATTGCCAGAACAGTTTGAGAAGTAATTTTTTTTAATATTTTACTTCAGTGATAACAGGAAGTCCTGTAACACCCGGTTTTTGTGAGGAAGTTTCCGTCCTTCGTTGGTAATCTCTCTGCCTTCCGCTTATCTTTTCGGGTGGAAAAAGTTGTGCTTTCGAACCTTGATTTGACCCATGCGAGGATCGCGAGTTTTTGGACATTTTGGGCTTCGGTACGAGCGACATGAGAGTGACTCGCGATACTGACATGTGTCACTATCGCGTGGCACAATCCCGGGGATGTACCAACTTGCGGTACAATCCACGCGAGAGTGCCTCGCGATAGTGACACTGTCACTATCGCTTGGCAAGGTCGCGAACGAGGGTCAGACGGGTTAAAACCTGATTTCAGCCTCATTTCTCATTTCTAACTCACCCTTTTCATCCAAGTTCTTTCTCTCTCGACCTCTCACCCCAAGAACCGAACCCTAACCCATTTTTAGGGTTTCCCCCCTTGAACCACATGATCATTCATCCTCTAGCTATTGGGATCTTGAACCACAAAACCTCCATCTTCATCTTCCTCATCAAGTTCGAGGTGTGGGAGCTCGGGTTGAAGAGTTGGAGTGGGTGTCCTCGGAAATTCTCATAATCTAAAATGGTAAGCTTCCTTGGTTTAATGTTATAGATGCTCCATTGGTGTTCCTCTAGTGTTTGGATTTATCAGATCTCGGATTTGTTGGTTTTGGAGAAACTAGGGTTTTGATCTCATTTAGGGATTTTGGTATATTATGTTGGGGAATGTTTCTATGTGGTTGATTATGGATATGAATGGTTTGGAATGTTTGGATCTAGGTTTTGGAAGTTCTCGGCTTGAGGATTCAAGCGGCCTTCAAAAGAGCTGGTTGGGTGAAATCTAGATTTAGCCTAAATCTAGCAAGGTGAGTTCAAGTTGATTTGTGAAAACGGTGTACATGCCAAAATATTGTTTTAAAGTGTTTTACATGAAATGGTTAATTGCTGATAAGTTTTGGGTATTTTGAAGTAAAAGCATGTTTTACTTGGTTATTTGTCAAAGTGTGAGTATTTTGATAAGTTTTAATATTTAGTAAACTTGGGTTGTGTTAACCTCTTAAAATGCTTATATTGGGTTTTGAACATTTCAACAAATAAAAAACATGATTTACGTATTCTGGTGATTTTGTACAAATGAAGCCTATTCCAGGTTGTATGCATGTTGGTGTATTCGCACTTATAAACCCTTTGGGAAAACCTTTGATCTCTTTATGTGTTGAGTTTTGGGTTAATCACGTCTTTGAGGTATGTGTCTTCATAAACGTCGTTTAAAGACATTTCATTATTTGGAGAACCGTTATTTGTTGATCAAATGGGTTTTGGGCTTTTTAGCTCGGTGGTGGCATGAAAGAGTACCAAGGACATTTGTCCGGTTTTAATGGCTCGGTTTAGAGTCCAAATTGTGATGTACGTCTTAATGCATTTTATTGCGTATTATTGGTAACTACAGGCTCGAGTGCTTTAGTCATTCAGGAGTAGTCGTGTAATTTTAGACTGTGTTGCATTGGATCCATAGGCACGTAAGTCAGTCTTATTTGATGGTCAATTGGGTGGTACGGGGTTGGACTCCGGGACTCATGGTTTATGACCTTGTCTTTACGAGTAGGCACTAAGAGTGGTTGAGTTTCGGTTGAGCTATTATGACTATGGGTAGTCCTCTGATGGGCGTTGGGACCTTCGCCATGTGGGGCAATGCCTTCGTTGTATCCCCCGTGTGCCGAGCCTTTGGCGGTAATTCCGGTGTTGTTCGCTAAGGTCAACTGTCTCTTTGGGTGAAACTTGTTAAGAGGTCGTAGGGACACTTGGGCTTGCGTGTCGTGAAGTGTCGTACGATCAACGTTGTTTGAGTGACATACTTTTGTGTTCCTTCGCTCTCAACGGATACGGGTATCCCCCGTTGTCGGCCCGCTGTATTTTGGATATTTAATTGTCCATGCTTTGAAATTTGGATTTCGTTCCATTTTATGGTCGCGTGAGTATTAAGTTTCGGTTCCATGTTTTAATGGCGTATCATATTTGTATGGATTGTTTCCATTAATTAAGGGTCGATTATTATGTTCCGCCCGAGTTTTGGGTGTTTTGAGTTATGAAGTAGTATTCACATTATAGTACATTTGAATATCGGACTATGACCCCATTTTGGGTGAGTTGCGGGTTACATTGTTTTTATAAGAAATGCATGTTTGGGAAACATTGTCTTTAAAAGTGTATATTAAGGAAAACGTGTCGTTCCATCTTGAAGTATAATATTTCGAAAGATCTTGCTTTAAACTGAATTCTTTCCTTTAAAGATATATTCATTCATGTTAAAACTCTTGAGCTCACTAGGCGTTAAGCCTAACCTTTTTATTTGTCGGCATGTGCATCAGGTTCCTGTCGGGGGTTCGGTTCTAGTAGTGCTTTGAAGAGTTGAGCCTTAGCCTTACAAGAGTGGGTAGTCAGCGAAGTCTTCCGCATGTTGGAGTTAGTGATTGTCATTGGGTTTAGTAACACCCGTCATTTTCATAGAGTGTATGTATAGGATGAATGTGACCGTTGAGGTTAACTCTCAATTTATGTTTGTAGTTCGAAGTAATTATTGATGTATTTAGAAAATTTTAAATTAGTTGTTATAATCAGATTGGATGCCTAGACTCAAACTAGAATTCTTATAAGTGATTATAAGTGAAGTTGCACATTAGGTACCTTAAGATAAGATACTTGAGGTTCATTGAGTCGCTAGAAACGGAAAAACATGTCGATGGTCGCAAGGATGATCATGTACGGTACGTTCATAATGGCACCTGGGCAGTGTTATAGTGAATCTACATGCTACATGTGTATACTTGAACTACCTTGGTGGAATGACCGTTGGGGTAGTGAGAAAGTTTCTAAGCGAGTGATCTAAGGAAAGGTGGATGCGTATAGTAATGTCACTTAGAAGTGATAGGTAAAGTGTGAGGAATGCATTAATTCGACCACCTTGGGTCAGAATTATTGGTTGGAGTAGAACTATCGGTTCGACAGACCGATTCTGTTTCGAGGAAAATTGTAAGTTAATCAATTAGCGGGATTGTTGCTTTAAGATGATTGGATGCATCCGGATGGCAATAGTATGTCGGGAAAATGGAGGAGTGTAGTCCTAAGATGTGAGTGCCGACTAAATTCATGCACGAAATTTATTTCTAAAATAAGTTTGCATCAACTGTTTCTCATGTATTCGAAGCATAAAGTGTGTTATATTTTGAAGTCTTGGTAAAACATTTAGCACTCGTCAAATTTTAAATCGTGAGCTTAAGCATGCATGAAGTTGTTTGGTTGCAAGTTATTGCAATTTTTATGGAAAAATCTCCCCATCCCTGTTTCGTGTTAATGTTATCTTTGGACATCTTAGAGTCCGTGTTTTAATGCCATATATGGTATTGGACAAGTAACTGTAGAATTTTTAGCCTTGACATTGGATCTCCTCCACGTATGTTAAGGTTTTAAAGGAAGAGTTGTCCCACTGTTCTTGAATCGGAACTTTCTGGAAAATTTTAGTCTGTATAAGTCGTGTTAAATTTTACGGGGTATAGTTTTGCAACCTTTTTAGCTGGTGAATGTATTTTGAGATGCGTGAGTTTAATTTTATGGCATATAAGTTACGAGCTTTCGGGTGTCGCCTCTAATGAGAGTTTTGTGGAAAAATGGTCACTTTATCTTACGTGGTGGTTTAGAGTTTTGACATTTTTAGACTTATTATTGTTTTACGCTCTTATGTTGGGAAACAGAGATTTTGTCATCCGCTTGATTTTACCGTCAATGAGTTTATGAAAGTTTAGTTGGGTTTATGGCGCTTTAATTTATGACCATTTGAACCGCGTAATAAAAAGAAATTTTGGAACGTGTAGACTTGCATTATTGTGTGCGTTAATTTATGAGTTTTGTTTAAAACTTTGTCTCATGAGAGTCTTACACCTACGTTCTTGCAACCGTAAGAGTCACCTTGAAAATCTTAATGTCGCATGATTACATCTTGAGTTTCACACGGTATATGTGCATACCTTTTGGGTTGAACCTGATTTTCACTCACGTGAGTAAATACGTGAAATACTTATGTTATCTCATATTAAACTTTTAATCTAAACGTGCTTCAATTGTTGACCTTGCTGTTATAAATTTTCTGCAATGCATGAAATGAATTTTCGGATTGAATGTCGTTGTAGTTATCATCTTGGTCAAATGTGTTTTATCGGTGTGACTCAAGGCTTTAAACTCGATTTGAAAATTTATTTGTGTTCCCATCATTCTGCAAAGTTTAGGGGAATAAACTGATGCATAAGAGACTTGTTGAAAATTTTATACCTTAACGTTTTTGGTTAAAGAAGGAAAAGTTAAAAGTTAAAAGTTGTGAAGTTCTCTTTTGGAGCTGTACAAACATTTATTTCACGTGTTTGGGGTACCGGAATTTATTTTCATGTTTTTATTTGTCGGCATGTGCATCAGGTTCCTGTCGGGGGTTCGGTTCTAGTAGTGCTTTGAAGAGTTGAGCCTTAGCCTTACAAGAGTGGGTAGTCGGCGAAGTCTTCCGCAGGTTGGAGTTAGTGATTGTCATTGGGTTTAGTAACACTCGTCCTTTTCATAGAGTGTATGTATAGGATGAATGTGACTGTTGAGGTTAACTCTCAATTTATGTTTGTAGTTCGAAGTAATTATTGATGTATTTAAAAAATTTTAAATTAGTTGCTATAATCAGATTGGAGGGTGTTACAAGTCCTATCAGAGATACCCCTTTGCCAACTCTGAAAATAGGCCACACAATTACTTTTAATTGTTGTGCTAACAGTTACTATTGTGTTTTTGTGTTAGCTGTTACCCTTGGTTACTGAATCGATTTATCTGATCTTTTGCTACTCATCCGGTTAGTCTTTGAAGATACATGATGCTCAGGATTCTCCTAATCATCATGAGGGGGAGAATGCCACACAGTTCAAAGACACATATTATCATGTTAAGGGGGAGTTAGCAAAATCTGAGGGGGAGTAACAGAATTTCTTAAATCTGAGGTTAAAAAACCTTTGGATTCAAAGATTGCAGCTGAGCAGAAAAGATTTTATTGGTTCTTCTATCCCGTATCATGTGGTGTCTGCTACAAGTTTGTTCCTCCTACGAGTTGATTGAAACAAGTTCTGAAGCTGAAAGTCAATTCAACTCGCGGTTCAAAGACATATTCTTTGTTTTAAACTGAAGATGCACCATGGAATGTCACGTAACTCGCACATTACCTTTCTTGTATGCTGATCCGATGTGTTGAGTTTCTACAGTTGAAAGCTTCTTGATAGTGCGTTCAGTCGAGGCTATTGTACATTGAATCTGGTTACAAAGTTGAAACTATGAAGACCAAGAGCTTTATTCAAGGGGGAGTTTGGAAAGTCCTGAAGACAAGCAACACCAAATCTCTTCAAAGATTCAAGAGGGAAAGAAGATCAAGGCCTGAAGTTTCAAGATGATAAATGCCTTATTCAACTTTAGGGGGAGATTGTTAGGACTGAAAGTCCTAGTGCGTTGAAAGTTGTATAGCGCATTTATAGGGTTTGAATTGTAATTGTTTGATAGTTGGTTGTAATTGGGCCTCAAGCCCATTAGGCCTAATACGACACATATATAATGTTTTGTTTGTTTTAGAATTAGGTTAAAAGAGAAAAAGAAGAGTCATTGTTAGAAAGCTAGTCGTAAGGTTTACATTATCTGATCAGATATTCTCTCTGTAAACCTAAATCCTTCATTGATAAATCTAATCATATGACTAACAGTTGTGGTTTATTAATTGTTCTTCATTGATCATTATTGCTGTTGATTGCACTGTATCTGGGATCTACAAACCGAAAAATGTTTATACGAGTTAAGTTGGTATCAAATACATTAACTTGGTACCAAATACAACTGGTTGCCATATTTTAAAGTTTTTATTTAAATCAAAGTAAACTACAAATTTGGTCCCTAGGGTTTGTCAAAAATAATACTTTTCATCCCTGTAGTTTTGAAATTACAAGATAGCTATCGTCGTTTGTAAAAACGTCTGGATTTAATCCTTCTCTCTAAGACCATCTACATCACTGCAATTTATTTATGCTTTTAACGGTGTCACACCAGCTTTTGCAATTAACATCTGTACATCTGCAATTCATCTACACTTTCAATTATAATTTTAGGTAATTATTAAATTTAATGTTTAAATTAATTTAACTATATTGTACTTATATTTTATGTAAAAAATTATATATATATATATATATACATGCCTATAACATTTTAAAAATAATAACTAGTTTAATTAAAAAATAAATTAACATTATTAGTTCATAAAATATATTATTTTATATAAAAAATTTAGTTTATTTAAACAATAAAAAAAAGAGGTGGGAATGGAGATGTGACATGGCTTGCAAAGCGAATTATATATCTTGCAATTGAAATCCTATGTGCCATAGGAATTTGATTTGCATTAGCTTTTGAAATTGTAATTTAAAGCTATGTGTGAGTGGTCTAATGGCCGTTAAATAATTCAGTTAAATGAGAGCCATTTTTCCTTTTCCTTTTTTTTTGTCTTTTACTCAATCAAAAACCACAGAGACCAAAATCATGTAATCGATTTCGATTGAATAAAAAAAGAAACAAAATCGATAAAATGACCATAATGTTCTTTTTAATGGAATTTTTTAACAACTGTTAAAGGTAGGGATCAAATCCGGATGTTTTTGTAAACCATAATGACTATCTTGTAATTTTAAAATTACAAGGACAAAAAAATGTTATTTTAGACAAACCACAAGGACCAAATTTGTAGTTTATATTTTGTATTTTGAGTATTGAAAAAAAGAAACTGTTTTCATTTATATCGAAATGTCCTAAATTTCGCACCTATATAAAGCCATCACGAGCTCGATAGTATCGCTCTTGAATCTCTGTTACTCCGATTGTTGAATTCTGTATCTTTCCTAATTTGATCATGGCGAAGATTAGGGTTTTCTTCATCCTCGCTCTTGTTCTTCTCTCCTCTTCTTTCTTCCTTCAAGGTACTAATCTCATCTCAGATCTGGATTCATCTAACTTTTCTTATAATTCCGATCAAGATCAAATTTTGAAGTATTTTTTCATTCAAACAAAGTGATTTGCACCAAGATTCCTGTAATTCTTTTCCTGTCGTATTGTTGTGAATATTGTGTTTCTAGATCTATGAATGTGCTATGTTATTTTTGGTTCCTGTAGTTCTTCTTGAATGTGGTTGACTTTTCGATTTGAGTTGGTGAAACTGTTTGATTGCTTTATTTAGGAAAGTAATTGTCTTACTATTTATCGTTTCTGGATATTAAAAATGGTTTAGATTTTAGGTTTTTCTGTTTATGCATGCATGTATTGATTTCAGAAATGATGTTTATCGGAAGTGTTTAATTTCTCTTCTGATGTATTAATCGCACTCAGTTTGTCGTAGTGAGAAGATATGAAATAGATTGGACTCATTTCTTGTATCAGTTATCTTTGTATATGGTATAATTTTGTTTATGTAGGAGCCTCTGGAAATTGCTTAATTGTTTTGTATGACTCTAAATAACATTCTTTGTAATGTATGCCATCTAAACTTTTCCAATTATGGGGAGGATGAGGCCCTACTATGTGAGTTCAGCTTCCATTGGCCGTATACTCGATGATTATGTAAAAAAAAGCCAAGCTTGAAACCTAATTTTGAGCCTTGTCATCATTGAGGTGATTTTGGATTGAAAATGTTGTGTATTTGCCATCCTATTGCATGATAATATTCCTTGCATCATTGTGGTAATTACTGCTTTTGCACTACAGTTGCTAGGTCTCAGTCTGATTCAGACTCGGATGCTGATGCTGAGCTTGTCACTGAAACTGTTGAGGAAGGAGGAGATATTGGGGTTGTAGGTGATGACATCCAGGACTTTGGTGGTGGGAATTTTAGTCCAGCTCCTAGTGTCAAAACAGTCTGTGTTTTCCCCAAGAACCCTGTGAAAGGTAAGTTAACTGCAGTTGTTTGCCCCTTTATGAAACTTAAACTTTCTTTGTTTCTTTTACGCATCAGAATTCTTGCTATCAGATTTACCTTCTAAGAAATTGTTCTATTTCTTTGTTTCTGCAGTTGTAGTAGCAGGGGAAGAGACTGAACTTTTGATTGGACTGAAAAATGAGGGTACGTGCTGTTCTCATAAGCGTTTCAGTTGCTTCCTTTCTGATTACCATATTTCATCAAGCATGTTAGCTTTTTTACTTTTAGCACGTCCGTCTATACAACAATGTGTGCTCCCTATTTTGGAAGGGCGAGTGATTACCATTCCACATCTGCTTACCTTATTGTTGATGTACCTGTTAATTAATTTTTCTGGCAATGAGCATCTATGTTTGACCCTTATTACCTTATGTTATTAGTACGTTTGCATATGGAGAAATGATCTTTCTTGCAATTTATTGATGAACAGGGGAGCAGAGTGTGAAGGTCCTTGCTGTTTATGCTAGCGTTCATCTTCCTTTTGATCATCAGATGTTGGTCCAAAATCTCACTACACAGGTAATATAAGTTGCTATCATGGAAAATCAGTTTGTTCTATTCAATATCAATACATTGTCGCTATGCTAAGTATGTAAAGATGACATGGAAACTTAATCTTGAAATCATATGGAGTACTACACATTGGCATAGGGATCGTAAGTTTATTTTATGGTCTTGTGCTCGGTTTAGAGATACATTAGTTGCTTGGTTATTTAATTATTATAGTTATGTTTTTTTTCCCATATCCCTTCAAGACTTACTGACCAGTTACTTAGCTCTATGAACTGTTCGTTGTGGTTTTACTAAGGAAGAAGATCCTGGGGATGTGGTGGAATATCCCATCTGCTAAGGGTTCAAATCCAGGCGTACACAACAATTGTGGCCACTGAGGTTTAATCAGGGCTGATGTCTTACGGTCATAATTTGCCAAGGGATTAGTCTAGGCATAGCCTAGGACACCCTTCCCAGAAAAAAAGAAAAAGAAGATGATGATTATTGAGATTGCCGCACATGTTGAGTTAATATTTGAACTGTGCGCAATTGTCTTCATTTTTTTGGTTAAAAAATACTTGGCTTTGGCCATTGCCTTGTTAGTTCACGTTGCATATTTATCTACTTTTGTACTCTTTCAAAGGTGTTGCTTATTATGTGAGCTCTTGCATTTGTATTGGACTTCTGTATACACTTCTGGTTCTTTGAACTAATTTCTCATTTATCATCCATATTGTTGTACGATTATCTTTCCTAACATTTTGAGCATTTACATGTTTTGCCTTGGTACAACTGTTATGTACACAATAGTTTGATATGACTAATATTTGCTTATGTTTCCAGGCTTTCAACAATGCATCAGTTCCTGCTTCAGTTCAAGCTACTTATCCCTATGTATTTGCTGTCAGCAAGTTTTTACAGGTAGAAATTTGTCAGGTGTAAATGAGACAAGACAACTCGCGAGCTACTCGAGATCGACTCGGTCAAAACTCGGTCAACACTCGACTCGAATAGGCTCGACTCGAACTCGAGATCGACTCGATATACTAACGAGTCGAGTCGAGTCGAGCGACCTGATACTCGACTTGATAAGCTCGTGAGATACTTGATAAGCAAAATAATAATAATAATTAGTAATATTATTTTAATTTAATTGATAATAATAATAATAATAATAATAATAATAATATTAATAGTAAAAAACTCAAGTTTTTTGATTTTTTTTGGGAAAATGATGGTGTAAAAGACATGGGTAAACTCTTGATGGTGTGTCTAATTCATCCTACATTGGCGGGATATAGAACCCAATGCTTTGAACTTCGTTATATATAGACCTTTCTCCTCCTTTGTTTTACATATTTTGCCTTTGTTAAATGGCTTGAGCCTAAGGACTTGAGCCTATGTAGGGATGTAAATGAGACGAGACAACTCGCGAGCTACTCGAGATCGACTCGGTCAACACTCGACTCGAATAAGCTCGACTGAACTCGAGCTCGACTCGATATCTAACGATTCGAGTCGAGTATAATGATACTCGAGCTCGACTCGCATCATTTACACCCCTATTTGTCACTTTCAGACAAGCTTTACATTAGTTGCCTCAAACGGTACTTGATTTATACAAGGTTTTCACCATAGATGTCAAAAGCATGTGATTCACAACTCTGATTAACTACTTGATTTGATTTGATTCACGAAGAAAATGATGACAATCTGAATCTTGTTTGCAGCAGCGTGAATAGGAAAACTTTTTATTATTGATATTTAGTGAAGTTGTAACAAACAACTAATGGGCTAAGAAAAAGTTCTTGTGATTAGTGTGAGTAGATTATGGTTTATACAACATTAGAATGCATACAATTTTCTTTTATATTTATAAATAGTCTTAATAATTAAGAACACAAATTTTTGTTAGGCCATTTGCTAAGTTAATAGTATATATCTAATTTAGCAATTTGATAAATTTATTCTTCTCCATTCTCCAATTAACCATTCCAAAAAGAAAAGAATTTAGGCCAGAAATCTGATTATTAAAACATACACTGCATTTCAGCATGACTAATAAACAATCTGACACCCTCTGTTTTTGTTTTTTGAACAAATATCTGTCAAATTGGTTCGTGGGCATCGTTGTTTATCAAATTGGTGAATTGTTTATACTTTATAGTAGTTTTGCTTTTTTGGTAATTTACTCTTATAAATGCCTTTTTCTTATCTTGGAAAAAGTTGAGCTAGTCTAAGATTCAATTTATGGCATAATTCATTGTTCATAAAGATAAAATTGGCGTAATGATTCTCGATTTGATTGACAACTGTGGTTTTCACTTGGTTCCATGGCAACGTTACAAAAAATGATGCATTCGGTTTTTTTGTTACAGCCTGGAACATTTGATCTTGTTGGAACGATAGTGTATGAAATAGACAATCTACCATACCAGAATGCGTTCTACAACGGCACCATTGAAGTTACTGAAGCTGGTGGCCTTGTTAGTGTTGAGACAGTGTTCCTGGTTTCTCTTGGACTTGCTCTTCTTGTCCTCCTTGGCTTGTGGGTTCGCGGTCAGCTACAAAACCTTTCCAAGGTACTTGCACACTTTCATTAGAAGAAGTTGGCCAATGATATTTGCATTTCCATTTGTTTACTTGCACTCAAATTTGATATTTTCCACTTGATCCCTAGGGTTTTTAGAAACTGACTATGTGCTAATATTGACCTTTCGTCCTTTCAAAACGAGTAATCAAATTATTTGTACCATCATACGTGGATCTTCGTAAACTACTGTTCTTGTGAAAATGCCAAAAGAAAAATGTTGTAGTTTGCAAGAACGAGGATTTTGGATAAGTAGTTAAAATTAGATGCAAAAAAAACCATCTTACTTCAAACCTTTTTATCGAAAACTGGTCATTGTTGTGGATTGTAGTTATTCCTTCTGTTTTCTTGTTTTTCCAAGAATGATGGTTTGTTTGCAACGAATTAAAAAAATAGTAACTCCTCTTGCAACAAATTTGTTAAAATTCAATGGATACAGTTGTAAAATTACTGGGTATAGATAAGAATTGGGTTGCAAGTATAACAGATAGAGTGGAAATACCACTTCCCAAAAAATTTCCTCCCTTTTCATTGATATTTAATACACACATATGTTGTATTTGTGATGTTCTTCAATTTCACTTTGTGAATGAATTTGTCATTGGCTATTGCACATGATATAACATGTTGATTTGGCAGGAAATTTTTAGAGCTACATTTTAAACTTCCAGTAGTAATTTTTCTTTACAAGATGCCCTTTTATGCGCATATGTTTTGATTTATGATTTTTTGCTACGATACTTGACTGTTTCTGCCTTTCATGGTTCATATATTTGACTCAGAAAACTAAGAGGGTGAAGGTGGAAGTTGGAACTCGGACGGTTGATGCATCTATGGACGAGTGGCTGCAGGTTTGTATTTCTCATACTACAGCATTCCAAATTTTTTTTAAAGTTGGCTAATTTCTCACTTACATTAGTTACATTGACCTTATTTTATCTTCACTTGTGCCCCGAGTCAAATTTGATTACATATACATGTCATGCGACCCTCTTTTATCGAATACACAACTCTTGTACTGTTGTACAGATAATCAATTAGGCATATTTTGATTAATTTGATGCCCCCCCTACATCATAAAATATAAACACAACATGCTCGTATATTTCTGAAAACAATAAACATATTTAAACACCCGTATCATATCTGAAACATACCCCTTTTATGATTAATTTCTTATACAACTTCTATCATCATCCCTAATCAAGTTTGACATGGTAGCCTTTTAAATTTCCGATCACACGATCTCTAGGAGTTCTTGGAGACACATGACCAGGGTAAACATAGTAGCTGTAGGGTTGTGTAGCTAACATGAACACAACTTTTAGCCTCATTCCTATTCAAATTTGACATGACAGCCTTAGACGTTTCTGATGACATGACCTCTAATAAGAGTTCTTGAAGATGCAAAACTAGGGTAACAGACTAGATGTAGGGACCTGTAGCTAGAATGCACGTGAAGAATGGAGTTGGAACCAAAGGGCCTTTGGCCTTCATGGGAGGTCAGGGTTTAAACCTTACCGAAGATGAGGAGGGTATGTGAGTTTATTTGTTGCATTTGTCGTATATAAATATTATATATTTCAAAAAAAGAGTTGGAGAGGTTGAGGATCGGAAGACAGGGAGGGGGGGGGGGGGGGGGTTGGGAGCTGGCATTTAGGTTACCAGAGGTCTAGAATAGACGGTGTGTTTCTTACTCCGTTTTTCTTTTACTCTTGCTTACCATTTACTAGTCGTTTTGATTGTTTTACCTTTTTGCAACACTTCTTTTATTTGGCTAACGAACAACTTGTTATGTCCATAGGGAACTGCTTACACTCTATCGCAATCCAACAAATCGAAAAAGAAGAAGTAGAGGTGTGTTGCAGGAATAGATTTTTGTAACTCATGTACTCTACTGTAGGATGAGCAGGAACTCTCGTTTTCTCGGAGGTTTCGACGAGTTTTAGCTTCTTTTTTTTTTTGCTAGCAATCCTGACATTTGATTTATTTTTCGAGTGCTTTATATAATTGCAGTTCTATTTTTTGCATGTTTTCAGCGTATGTGGTTGGGTGCTATGGGTTCGAATGCTGGTTTTTTTTTGTGTTAATGATGTTTACCGATCATATTTTGTATTACGTCATTATTGAAGGATACTTGGTTTTGACAGACAAATTACATGAAGCACAATCGCTTTCGAGTTATAAAAACACAAATACCTGGTTTCATAGTCAAGCATTCTTCATCAAACCTTTTTTTTTTTTTTTTAATAATCACTGGTTGATTCAGTTTCTCTTACAAATGGAAACAACAATCATGAAGACGAGGATGGACAAAAAGCTAATATTTTTGTGTCTTGTGAATATTAACCCCAGTTGCTTCTTGTCTCAAACACGTGATTGTTTTTTGTTCTACTTCAATTCACATGTTATAGATAATGTGAATATTGTCTGGTTTTGGTTATGTGAATGGTTTCTTTTAGTTGGCGAAAGGCACTATATATATTGTTCACTTGCTTTAAACGTGCTCATGTATTGTATGCACTGTTGATGCATTTACTTGTATACATATAATTGTGGTTTTTGTTGTTCTACTAATAACATATTACTACTGTATATATTTCCTATGGGTAGTCTGTTACCTTTTCCTATTGTGTTAGCTTCTCTTTGGTATTCTGTAGAAGGTTTTGTAGTTTGGTAAAATACGGGGGACGAATTCATATGTGAATCAATTATATGAATCTGTTAATTAGTTCAACTGATTCACATATGAACATACAGTTAATTAGTTCATATGTGAATCAGTTAATTAGTTCATATATGAATTACAAAGGTTCATAGATTAATCAATTAAAAAAATTCATATGTGAATTACACTGGTTCACATATGAACATATAGTTCATATGTGAATCATACAGATTCATATATGAACTCGTCCCGTGTATTTGTAAAAATTACGAAACTGTAATTCTATTTTTGGAATAGCCGCAATTTTTGACCAGTGAAAGCCGCAATTGTTGACCAGTCAAAGACGCAATATTTGACTAGTTAAATCTGATCTTGACCAAATGAAAGGTTATGATTACTTCTCTATTTCTCATGCATTTACCATTTCTCAAATGAACTTGTAGCTATATATATATATATATATATATATATATATATATATATATATATATATATATATATATATATATATATAGGGAGATGTTCATTTGAGAAATGTTAAACATATTACAAATACACCACACGAGTTCATAAATGAACCTGTATGTTCATATGTGAACCAGTGTAATTCACATATGAACTCTTTTAACTGATTCATATATGAACCAATTAATTGATTCACATATGAATTAATTAACTGTAGGTTCATATATAAATTAGTTAAAAGAGTTCATATGTGAATTACACTGGTTCATATATGAACATATAATTCATATATGAACCTGTCCTGTGTATTTTACGAAACTATCCCTCTATCTTCTACAGACCACACAAGGAATTATCCGATGCTTCACGGTCAAAGCCGTAAATGTTGACCAGATAAAGTGCTAGGATCATTTCTTTATTTCTCATATTTTTAGCATTTCTCAAATGAATCTAATAATATATATATATATATATATATATATATATATATATATATATATATATATATTCATATCATCATATGTGAAAGGGTCAAAGACATGTCTGGGTTAAAAACATATTGAAAGGATATTCACACTCAATAATCGTACAAAACAAAATATAGCTCAAAATTGTTTCATATATACAAATTACTGTTCAATAACATTTGAATGGACACATAATAATGATAGCATACAAAATAAAATTCATTGAAAAAATGTTTTGTTTATACAACTTTTTGTTCATTCACATGTAAATATGAATTTATTGTTCATTCACAAGTACACGCGGTGAATGACATGAAATTAGATTATGCAAGTATGCTGTATGTACAATCAATACCATGCTTAGAACAAAGTAGGAGCAACTAAAGCAAAAAAGAAAGTAGTAGTCAACTAGGCAACCAAACAGGTTAACACATTATGAGTGGCTCAAAAGATCCATTTTTCTGACAAAAACTCTCACAAACACTATTCCTAGTTACCCCTACCAACCCATTGGACTTGGGCCATTTACCAAACACTTATGCAGGTAAGGACTTATCGGTAAAATTCAACACTATCACTTACATATCGGGTAATATATATAAACTACCAAAACAGTATGGTATGCAACAATTTCATGGGTAGTGTTAACCGTGGTAAGAGTTTTCGCCCTCACTTACCAAGTAAGATTATCGGTCTTTGCCATAGCTCTTAACGAGTAAGATTCTTGGTTCTTACCATATTCATCCGGTAAGATAATGTGACTTGATAAACGTTTGATATCTAATAACTCTCAATTCTTGAGAGTTATTTTCTATCTTTTCATACATTTTTTAGCCTATTTTGTCTTTTTTCCTATTTATCTGGTCTAATTTGTTCTAAAATTGTGATGAAGTTCCAAGGATTCAAATATCGGGTTTTTTTTACTAATATTTTGTGTAGCAAAGTGCCACTTTGTCCTCATAGTGGCGAAGTCGAGCAGATTCAAGAAAAAGAGCTTGTGTCATTTAAGAAAATTTGATGTTTGAAGTTAAGAAAAACAGAAAATGAGCTTTCATGTAAAAACTAGATGAACAAGACAAATGTTTCAAGTTAATAGAAACTTCAACACTCCATAAAAAAGGTGCTTCTAATGTAATGTCACCATCATTTTTTTTTTCTTAAGCTCAACATTTACTTCTCATTCTCTTATTTAAGTTTTTAGTATTTAAGATGCGTTTGGTTTGCAGGATTCCCACAAAATTTGAAGGAATTTAAACGATCAATTCCATTGACCAAATTCCATTAAGGCGTTTGGTTTACCTATGGAATGAAATTGAATTCCATACATTCCACCATTCAAGGATTTGGTCATTCTATCACAATTGAAAAGGAATTCAATTCCATTCCATCTCACTTTTTCAAAAAGACAAAAATTATCTTCATCTTCCCTACTTGATTTACCCAGACCACCGCCACCGACCAAAACCGATCTGAACCGCTGTCGACCACCGGCGTCGACCACAACCGATCTGAACCGCAACCGACCACCAGCGTCGACCACCACCGATCTGAGCCATCATTGAACCACCACCGACCATCACTTTTTTGAACCACCGCTGACCACCACCGATCTGAACCCCGTCGACCACCACCGATCTGAACCGACATCTGAACCACCACCACTGATCACCACCGATATGAACCACTGTCGACCACCACTTTCTAAACCACCGCCAACCACCGCCGATTTGAACCACAACCGACCACCGCCGATTTGAACCACAACTGACCACCATCGATCTAAACCACTGCCGACCACCACCGATCTGAAGCACTACCGACCACTATCGATACGAACCACCACCGATCTGAATCACCACCAATTTGAACCACTATTCTGAACCATCACCGACCATCAACGATCTGAACCACCATTTTGAATCACCAATCTGAACCACATTAGTTGGATTTCAGATTCAAAATTTTCAAAAAAAGGGTATTTGGTCATTTACCAATATTTCATTCCAATTCCAAAGCTACATTATGTGAACCAAACAGACAGATTCCATTCCAATGTCTGTTAACCAAACAAGTGGTCAAACCTGATAACATTCAATTCCAATTCTTTCAAAGTCAAATTCCTTTGATATATTTCATGTCATCCACAAACATTCTAAGAACCAAACACTCCCTTAGTAGCATTTAATTTCCTTGTCTTTCAACTTTCTTTGTACCAGCTTCACCACAATGGCTAACATAGTGGTGACAACTTAGTTATTTTTTTTGACTTTAAGTATTCTTTTTTTTCTACTATATCTTCTTTTTCTAATATGAGCTAAACATCCCTTTTGGGTGTAGGTGTGAGTTGAAGCTAAGACTAAGGGGTCGTTTACTAAACACTTACCCGGTAAGCGCTTATCGAGGCATTTACCTCACCGGATAAACATGGCAAGAGTAGAGAATCTTACCCGGTAAGAGTTATGATAAGGATGGAGAGTCTTACCCGGTAAGTGAGAGTGACAATTCTTACCCGGGTAAGAGCTTACCGGGTAAATTATTGTATACGATACTATTGTGATGATTACAATCTTACCCGGTAAGTAAGCTAGTGTGTCGAGTTTTATCGGGTAAGCATTTGGGTAAACGACCCCTAATAGACAACACTTAGGTGTTATCATTTTTACTAACTCTTAAACTTGCTTACTTGAGTCGAGATTTTACTCAATCGAACAAGCCAATCACTTGTAAGTGTTAATATTAGATCTTAGACTCAGAGATGAGTAGATATGGAAATACGGCTTGAGTGATGCAAAAAGATTTGAGAAAGTCTTTTATAACCACATAGAGATGCAAATTTTCATATGATTTTAACTAAGGTTCTAATGTTAATCGATATTAGTGTCACAAAGAGATTTGGGTACTAGTTTCTATACCGATAGAGCAAGGGGTGTTTGCGGTCTGGTTTGGGCGGTTTAACCCCTCAAACCAAAAACCAAACCACAAACAGCGGTTTATGAAATTTTCAACCCTAGCGGTTTGGTAGCAAGTGACCAAACCGGTCAAAACGGACCACAAAAAAGACGGTATGGTCTGACCGGTTTAGGCGGTTTGGGCCTCTTATGGGCTTTAAGCTAAAAAAACGTAAACTTTACATCCAAAATAAAATTTCCACCAATATAACATTATTAAAAAAAATTATATCCACTATAAAAGAACGTTTATATATTAAATTAAAAAAAACATCGAACAAGTTGAAAAAATGTTAAACAAGTCCACCAACAATTGTTGAATTTTGAACAAATATTGAGAAAGTCGAAGGACGATTTGGATTTAGATTTGAATTTTTAACGGATCTTAGGGGGTGTTTGGGATTGCTTATTATTTAGAAAATTGTTTATTTGGAAAAGTGCTTATCAGCTTATGTGGTGCCAAATCGGAGTTTTTTAAAAAGTGTTTGGATTAGCTTATTGTGGTACCAAAACGTAATAAGCTAATAAGTTGTTATTTAAAGGTGTTTGAGATTGCTTATACATATAAAAGAACCAAAAAAGTCGTAAGCACTTTTGAAATAAGCCATAAGTTACAACAAAATGACTTATCAAAAATGGCTTTTCAGCGGTTTGGCACCGCTATAAGCTGTTTTCTTTTTGTTCCATCCAAACACCCAAAATAGCTTATCTGCGGTGCCAAATCGCAATAAACTAAAAAGCCCTTCAAATAAGCAATCCCAAACACCCCCAGAACTTTGTCAATTTAAATAACACAATAAATTGAGAAAATTACAATTAAAGACATAATTCTTTGACGATTTTTTTTAATTGAGCCATAAAACTTGAGTTACAACATGAAAACTAAATATGATTAAAACATGCTTATTTTGGCGGTTGGTTCGGTCTAGACTGCTAAAAAAGGGTTAAACCGCAGACCAAACAGGACCAAATGGTTTGACTATTTTTCAGACCGGACCAGACCGCTCAAACCGCCAAAAACAGTCGGTTTGACTTGGTTCGACCGATTTGAACGGTCTAACGGTTTTTTTGAATACCCCTAGGTAGAACTACGACTAAAAGAGGTGAACTTAGTTAAATCGACAATCTTTAGTTGGTAAAAATGGTAACTTTGTGGGGACATGTGGTCACTCTCTATGAGAGTTCACTTTCGAGAGAAAGAGATTCTTATACACGTTTTTGTGGCACATATTTCTGACCATAATGTTACTACAAAGGTCTTAGATAATGCTTACATCCATACCCTCTTCTTTAACTACTTGTTTCATTTTAGTCATTAATTAACACAACATCAACTTTCACAAATATTGATTATTTTCTCAAAGCCCGAAACTTGCACTAGAAGTTCCCGGAGATCTCCGATTCTTAGTTGTTCCGGTCCCTGTAGAAATAGTTTCGGTATATTATCATTTTATTACTTATAACAATCATAGTGTCCGGTATGCAGTTACACTCCCACCGTGGCAACATTAGTGGCCACCATTTTGTGTATCTATACAATTTCCACTATCAGTATCCACAAACTAATATCTAAGATTATATCATCGGAAATGCCTAAAGTTGTCATCAAATATCAACTTATTATGACATGTCATCTTTGATCTATTCCTCCTCACCTCATCAATCGTTACAATCTCTACCATTCTCAACGGTGCCGACAACTATCTTCTAAGAACGGGACGAATCTTGAAACAATCGAATTGAATAAATATTGCCTTACGTGTTTCGTTTTAGTAATGACCATCAAAATATGCATTAAATACGAAATCTAATTTACTAAAACTATACATATAGTGTTATCTCATTATATTCATTTACCTCATAAATGAAAATCAATAAATAGACACCTAATAAGTCCCCTACCTTTAATAGAAGTGACCCATCATTTATTTTATTATTTTTAATAAAAAGAAATATTAAATATGTATGGACTTCTTTTTCCCTACTAATGGCTCCCATATGGGTAATTGATGGTCCATGATCACAAAACAAATGATACCGTTGAAATTTTGGACATAAATAGTGGTGTTTAATAAGGTAACATTTGATATGGAGGGTTGGATTGGATTGAATTTGATAACTAGACAGGATAGTATAGGACTGGAGTGGACAGGTTAAATGTTTACTTTACTTGATATTTGGTACAATTAGGACTGGATATGATAAGACTAGGCAAGTTATCCCTAAAAGTTATTTCATGATTTTACATATCATATGATAGTTATAAATGACACAAATCAAATAAATATTTAAATTACTTAATTTCTAAACATTTTTACACATTTTTCATATCCATGAATACCAAATTTGAATGAAAATTTTGATATAATTAATGGTAGTTTGAAAAAACCCGATTCCTACAAAGGAAAAATTATGTTTTAAATCGGTTTGGAAGATCCTTAAGAATTGACGGAGGCACAGTGAAAGTTGTTGCAGTGACAATGATGGTGGAGGTAGAGGAGGTGGTGGCCGGTGGACAACGATGACTGCATAGGGCGGGGAGATGGTGAATAGTGGTGGTGGCAGCGACTGACAGTGGTGGATGAGGTAATTATGACCGATGTGGTGGAGGTGGAGGTGGAAATGGCTGATGGTGGTCGACGGTAGCTACCAGTGGTGACAACGACGACAATTGGTTGTAGTGACTATTAAAATAAATACCATATTAGATATATATATCAAACGGTGGTAGATTAGTATTTTTTTTTTTTAGTTTATGCCTTATCCTTGTCCCATCTTGTTCCACCAAGGGGGAATAAGAAAAACTTTGTTTGTCACGCTCCTTGTCCATATCTCATGTCGCACCAAACATGGAACAATGAGTTTTTGTCATGTCCCATGTCACGTCAAACGTGGGACAGTGAATTTCATCTCGTCCTATCATATTCTGTTTCATGTACCAAACACAACTTAAAGATTATTTGATGTCATTCATACATTTGTGATACTAAAATATTGTTATTTGTATTTCTATTCTGATCCTAATGTTATTTGCAATTCTACTTGTAGTGCTTATGCTTGCATTCGTATTTTCATTTACCAAGTTTACGACCCATCCATTTTATTTTTAGAACGAAGTAGCATACAATTTCAAAAAGTTATAATGATTAAAATAACAAATTCAAGAATTTATCAAATATACGTCACAAATAAGTAATAAAATGTTTATTTGAAATAAAATATGGTTTTAAATATCTTTTAAAAATCAAACCCTTTAACATTAGATTAAATTTCATTTTCAAAATTGAGAAAATTTTCCATTTTGATTGATTAAATCCGTAAACTATTTTTTCTAATGAAGAAACCGTTAAACTTTCTCATTTTGAATGATTAAGTCCTTAAATATTATATTTTCAATAAATAAACCATCGAACTTTAAAAAGTTACATACGTCATTTTAACAAAAAAAAAACTACATGTAACGACCAGAAAGGTATTAAAGTAAAAACAACCTGAATCAGTTTTACCGTTCCCAAACCCTACGACATTCAAATCCATCACACCCAATGACATCGTTCCCCCTCGCCACCCCATCATCATCTGTTCTCTATATTGTCCATCGTTGTAGTTGGTCCACGCCATCGATCTACATCTTTTTCATTTGTTTTTCTTTCTTTAGATTATCTCTCTTTTACAACAATTGAATGAATTACGTATAGAAAGATCAAAATAGAGGGAAAATCAAAAAACATAAAAAAAATCAATCAAAATGAGGGAGATTGATGTAGGGGCCAACAACGGTGATAGATAGCGGATGACGATGGGGTGGTGAAGGGGAGAGATGACATTGGATACGAGGGGTATGAATGACGTAAGATTTGGGAACGATAAAATTGATTTATGTTTTTTCTTTTACTTTAATATCATCCTGGTCGGTTACTAGTAGTTTTTTTCTTTTTTGGGTTAAAATGATGTATGTAATCAATTTTTAAATGTTCGATAATTTATTTATTCAAAAAATAATGTTGATGAAATTATCATTCAAAATGAAAAAGTTCAATGATTTTATTCATTCACCTTTCTTATGTATCGTAATGTACAATTCCATCGGTTATAATCGAAAAAAAGCTTAGAAGAGGTTTTTCAAAGAAACAAACGTATTTTTCTTCATATTTTTTATTTTTGTCAAGTATTTTGAATTTTAAATTTTCTTGATTCCGAGACATATAATAAACCGATCTATTGTTATCAAATTCTTCTTCGTCATCGTAGTCCTCTTCTATTCTGTAGAGGTTGTTCAGTTTTTTACTAAAAATTGGTGACGGTGATCTGTCTAAATAGTAGACACGGGTAATAAAAAATAAAATACGAAAATAACCAGCCATAGAAATAAACATCAATTCTACCGTAATCATTCAAAATAAAAAGTTCAATGATTTTATTCGTTCAAAAAAAATAGTTTAAAAATTTATTCAATCAAAATAAAAATTGGTTGGATTTTTTTAAACTTTTATCCTTTTAAATTTCATACACTAAGACATTGTTTGGCAAACTAGCTTATAAGCTAGCTTTTCAAAACGCTACTTTGAGTTGCGTTTCAATAAGTTAACTTATGGTTATCCAAACATGTATCAGGAAAAAAAGCTAGCTGATAAGCTAAATTTTTTCTTTCTTTTTTCTTTTTTCTTTCTTTTTTCTTTTTTCTTTCTTTTTTTTCCCGAAACATAGCTTAAAAATAATTAAAGCACATCATGATTTTTGTGTCATGATGATTATTTTATCGTTTTTTATGTCATTTTTACCTGATTTGACTAAATGAGTCTGATTGCATGATTAATAATTTTTTCTTTTCCATTTTTAATATTTAAATAGTTTAAATAATAAAACATATATATAATCAACCACCTTGGCGGCTTATTCATTATGCCAAAAATATTAATTTTGTAATTAGTTGAGTTGGAATTTAAACATATAATGTAACAGATTTGTTTGTTAAAATATTTTTGTATAATTTTAAATAACTTTACTAAAATAAATGGTTATTGTAAGAAAAAACTTATGATTTAAAACAACTTATATAAGTGGGCCATCTACATTGGCCGTAGACACACATTGGCCAAACCGAACAATGGGTAGGTCTTTTCTGGCAATATACCATGATTTGAGTGTGTTTCGATAAACTACACGACGTACGTTTGCTCGGTTTGACCAATGTGTGTCTACAACAATTTCCGGCTCTAGAGCCGTTTTTTCCAAGTTATTTATGGTGAAAACCTTCTAACTAACATTGTAGATGACTCACGTAAAATTTCATGGAAATCCGGCACGGCCCGTCCGGACGAGATCCCCCAAATACTGCCTCCTTTGGCGTATCTGCAAAAAATGGGTGTCGCGCTTAAATGTGCATAACTTATGCTACATGACTCCGTTTTAGTCCATAACCAGTCAAAACGGACCTTGGAAGGTGTACCACACAATGGGTAGGTCGTTTTCTGGAAATACACAATGATTTGAGTGCGTTTCGATAAACTGCACGACATAAGTTCGTTCAGTTTGGCTAATGCGTGTCTACAACAATTTCCGGCTCGAGCAGTTTTTCCAAGTTATTTATGGTGGAAACCTTCTAACTAACATTATAGATGACCCACGTAAACTTTCATGGAAATCCGGCACGGTCCGTCCGGACGAGAAACCCCAAATACCGCCGACTTTGGCGTATCGGCAGAAAGTGGGTGTCGTGCTTAAATGTACATAACTTCTGCTACGTGACTCAATTTGTATAATCATTACTTATGGCAACGATGTCTAAGGTTATACTTTATTGGTTTGAAAATAATTAATGTTAATTTATGCTCATATATATATATAGAGGGAGGTTCAAGGGAAAACCTCGAATAACCGAAAAACTAAAGAACACCCTTATAGACATAGGATGGGATAATCCAATGGTTATTATCACAATGGCAATTTTGTAAATAAAAATAAGCTAGGGGTATATTGTATAAGGCATTAAGCTGCATTAGAGAGTAAAATTGGAATAAAATTATACCCTTTTTCCATTTACCATTTTTTTAGCCATAATCGAATCCACCACCAATCTACACTCAAACTTAATCACTCTCAAGAATCCCAAAATTGAAGGGGTTTTCTCTCCTACTACTCTAAAGCAAAATTGGTTCCTCACCTCTATTCATATGATTTTGGGGAAATTAGGTTACCATCTTCAGTCAATCCAACCAGGTACGTTCAAAATCCATTCAATCGTTCTAATATTGCAATCGATTTCTGTTTCCCACTCATTCTCTGGTGCAATTTTCAGACCAGTAGCTAGGTCAGTGGCGGTCAATACATTACGACCTTCAATCGATCCAACCAGGTACTGACGTTATCCATTCAAATAGGTCTATTTTGAAGTCGATTACGGGAATAAACTCATTCTTGGTTGCGATTTTCAGGTCAGGAGCAATCAAATTCAGTCAATACATTAAAATCGTATTGTTTGTTCAAGCTATCATCAATGGCTGAAGAAGGTATACTCTTTGTGTTTCTTTCTTCGATTGACCTATCCGTTTTATAATGCATATCTAGAGTAGTATATGCACAAGTGCATGATTACATCATTTCTCCTGTATATGTGTTTCTTTCATATACCATGCACTTGTGCATGATTACATCATTTATCCTGTATAGGTCAGGCTTCTATATAAAAGTTATGCAAATAGAGAGCCCTTTTGTATAAAAGATTTACAAATGTCTGGGGAAAACTCATATAAAATATCATACTCTTTGGACCATAAATATGAACCTCAGCATTGCTAGAAGATTGCTTTACTATACCCCCCAACTTATGAATTTTGAACTTTAAGATAACTAGATCATTTAATTAAGATTGTATTTTTTAGAATAATCCTAACGTTAGAAATTACCAGCATCTTCACTTTGCTTCTGGGTTCATAGATAATCTTTGGAGTTTCTTTTGGGATTATATTTGTTAGAATACATTAGATGCACTTGTGCATCACATGAACTTTTTCAAATACACACTGTTATTTGAAAAATCTGTGTGTATGCATCTACATTAACATGGGCATATTCTATCAATCACGTGTGATTTTATGAGCAATAATCGATTTGCATATGTGACTGGATCATATATCTTACAGTTTTAGGGCACAAATCCTATTACGGGAATAAAATAATTGTTGGTTGCGATTTTCAGGTCAGTAGCAATCAGATTCAGTCAATACATTATAATCATGTTGTTTGTTCAAGCTAGCATCAATGGCTGAAGAAGGTATACTCTTTGTGTTTCTTTCATTGATTGACCTATCCGTTTTATAATGCATATCCAGAGTAGTATATGCACAAGTGCATGATTACATCATTTCTCCTGTATATGTGTTTCTTTCATATACCATGCACTTGTGCATGATTACATCATTTATCCTGTATAGGTCAGGCTTCTATATAAAAGTTAAGCATACAGAGAGCCCTTTTGTATAAAAGATTTACAAATGTCTGGAGAAAACTCATATAAAATATCATACTCTTTGGACCATAAATATGAACCTCAGCATTGCTAGAAGGTTGCTTTACTATACCCCCCCCCCCCCAATTTATGAATTTTGAACTTTAAGATAACTAGATCATTTAGTTAAGATTGTATTTTTTTAGAATAATCCTAACGTTAGAAATTACCAGCATCTTCAATTTGCTTATGGGTTCATATATAATCTTTGGATTTTCCTTTGGGATTATATTTGTTAGAATACATTAGATGCACTTGTGCATCACATGAACTTTTTCAAATACACACTGTTATTTGAAAAATCTGTGTGTATGCATCTACATTAACATGGTCATATTCTATCAATCACGTGTGATTTTATGAGCAGTAATCGATTTGCAGATGTGACTGGATCATATATCTTGCAGTTTTAGGGCACAAATCCTAGTTTGAATTATGATATTGTTAAAATGGATTCAACTTTGGTTCAGTTGTAGGACAAAAATCCGATTTTCAGGCAATTAAAGAAGCCAGGTTCGGTTAATGGCTGAAGAAGGTATATTTTTGTGTTACTTTCACTGATTGACTTATTTTTCATCATACTTTCTTCCCATATATCATAACATCGTTTTTTTTCCAGGTTTACCTAGGAAAAGCCCTAGGTTAATTAAGATCTATGATATTTTGGAGAATGTACTTAGTAAAGGTTAGTATCTTTAAACATTTATGTTCAAATAGTATTTAATGTATGTGTCAAATCCATATTTTGGTTTATGTTTGTTCCAATATGCATTTGTGCATATAGTTAGGGAAAACCTCAAATAAACAAACAACCTATGTGTTCCATTGATAAGTTATTTTGAAAAGTGTTGGGTTTGATAGAAATGCTTTATTTGGGTCTTGTATTCTGTCAAAATATGAAACTTTATTTTGTATTTAGTGGGGTTTTTGAAAATCCATCATGTATCTTATTCATTTTTTATATATATATTTGTTCCAATATGCACTTGTGCATATAGTTATGTCACACACACAAAAATATGTATATGAGATAGAAACACACCAAATCATTACTGATTATGTTCGGTGTGCACATGGATCATCAAGTTAATCAATTTTGTAACAGGTTTAACAAGTACATCCTTCGTTGTTGGGAATCCGACAAGGATATGATCACGGACAAACGAAAACGTAGGGAAGGTGAGAAGGAAACAGTTCCCAAGGCCATGAAACGAGAAAGAGTACTTGTAGATGAAGGGGACTTAGAGGAGGTCAATCATCCAATTATTAGAACCCGAATATCCCCCAAGAAATTGTTAGGAGTTTGGAAAAGTTTTTGGTTTATGGTTGTTTGGATTATGGTTTTTTGTACTTTTGTTTGTTGGGTGTTGATACTTAAACAATTTGATTGATGTTTATCTTATGAATCAGTTATAATTTTTCACTTAAATAATGGTTTTAACTTTAAATGATTTCTATTACGCGTCAATGTCATGGAAGGAATTCTATTACAGGGTACTTTTGCATAACATGCACCTGTGCATAACATGCACTAATTCGATCATGGGCACTTATATGGGTGTCAAACACTAGTCTACCATGTCATCTTTTGCATACTCAATGTAATCCAATATGAGATAGAGCCCGATGTTGGTAGGATGGCCAATTGACTTGTGCCTAACATTCATGCACTTGTGCATAACATGTGCACTGTTCTATCAAATGTTATTTGTGTATATCATATAATGCATAATCGGACTAAGATTCACATAATCTTCGTTTTCACTCTAAAAAATTATATGAAAATTCTCAAACAAATAATGAACACACCTTTAGGTATAACACAATGGCTTTATCAATTGACTCATACACCCACCCAACTTTACGTATAACACAATCCTCCACCCTTGGTATCCAAAACATTGATCCTCTTGGAGTACTGATTTCAATTGCTCGTCCTGCATATTTAGATAGGTAGTTAATTAAAATAAGTATTCATTCACAATTTCATACATTCACACATTTGCATAATGCAAATAGTACACTACCTCATATGCACATTGGATCACAAATCCATTCATTTCAGTTATGCACTTGTGCATTACATTCGCTTGTTCACAACATGCACTTGTGCGTGACATGCACTTGTACATCACATGATAATCTATTTATAACATGCATTTGTGTATAACATGCACTTGTTCATAACATGCACTTGTGAATGTTTTCCACAAATCCATTCATTTCAGTTATGCACTTGTGCATTACATTCGCTTGTTCACAACATGAACTTGTGCGTGACAGGATAATATATTTATAACATGAATTTGTGCATAACATGCACATGTAACAGGTTATTAGTTCATAACATGCACTTGTGCATGTTTTCCAACTGTTTTATACTTGCATTCACAAATGCATACATGCAAAATCTTAAATTATTCTCAATATGATCCATTTCAATCACTTCGTCACTCAAACTCATGATATACTACATACTAACAATAGACTATTATCTTCGATAGTTCAATAAGAAAAGCAAACTCATAAGAACAAACATTCTTAGTTTCACCCGTATATGCATTTGTGCATATACGACCTGCAACCATTAATTTCGACTATGGCAATTATAGAACTAAAAAATTAGGTCATGATGATTGAATCAGAATTCAATCATCATACTAAACGTTTGTAAATCGTTAATTGCCATTTAAATAATGGTTTAGAATGATTACCTGATTGTAAATCGTTACCCTCTAAATCACAATCAACGTCTTCATCATCATTGAATCTATCTCTGCCCATATTTCCTCCATTAGCGGATTCTCTGTTTACGTTTTCTACCATCGATTCCATTTCGATAATCTAATTGATTGGTTGCAGGTTGATATGCACTGAAATCTGTGATATGATTCTTCTCAATTGGTACTCCTAAACCATCGACCATATGCACTGAAAATTTTGTTATGAAGCTTCTCAATTGGTACTCCTAAACCATCGACCATATGCACTGAATTTTTTCATAAGAATCTTCTCAATTGATACAATTAAACCATCGAACAGATTTCCTATAATGTAGGCAACGATTTTGTTGCTTTGATTGTTAGCTTTCCTTATCTCAATAGGTGGCTAATTTCCTATAATACCCTTTTTATTAATTTAAAAGGCTTTAATTGATGATTATTCATGTCCTTTAGATTGAGTTGAATCTATGCTTATAAGGGTGTTCTTTATTTTTTCAATTATTTGATGTTTTCCCTTGAACCAGACCCTATATATATATATATATATATATATATATATATATATATATATATATATATATATAGAGAGAGAGAGAGAGAGAGAGAGAGAGAAAGAGAGAGGTTCATTTGAGAAATGCTAAATATATGAGAAATAGAGAAATGATCCTAGCCCTTTATCTGGTCAACATTTGCGGTTTTGACCGTGAAGCAACATATAATTTCTTGTGTGGTCTATAGAAAATAAAGGGGTAGTATCGTAAAATACGCGGGACGAGTTCATATGTGAATCAGTTAATTACTTCATATGAAAATCAGTTAATTAGTTCATATGTGAATCTGTTAATTAGTTCAAGTGATTCACATATGAACCTATAGTTAATTAGTTCATATGTGAATTAGTTAATTAGTTCATATATGAATCACAAAGGTTTATATATGAATCAGTTAAAATAATTAATATGTGAAACACTAGTTCACATATAAACATATAGTTCATATGTGAATCATACAGGTTCATATATGAACTCGTCCTGTGTATTTGTAAAAATTACGAAACTGTTCTTCCATTTTTGGAATAGCCGCAACTTTTGACCAGTCAAAACCGCAATTGTTGACGAGTCAAAGACGCAATATTTGACAAGTCAAATCCGATCTTGACCATATGAAAGGCTAGGATCACTTATCTATTTCTCAAATGAACCTAAGGCTATATATATACTTAGAAGAACACTAGTTTGAGTCTAGGTATCTGAAATCAACACCTAAATGTCTCAAACTTATGCTCTGATACCAACTTGTAACACCCTCAAATTTGGAAAGAGCGACTAATTTAAAACTTTCAATAATACCTCAAAAAAAAAGATAAAATCTCTACGACAAGATCCCGCTGGAAATACGATTCTAGATTTAATCGTTTACAAAATGGATAAAGTCTTACATAAAGACTAATTAAAGTAGGGTGTTACTAAAACCCAATGACAGTTGCTAAATCCAAAGTAAATGCGGAAGACTCCGGGGCTGTTTGTTTACCTCTTAATGGTTCCATTAAGAGGCAACGTCTGAATCGTTAAGAGGTAAATCCTGTTTGGCAAAAAAAAAGTTCTGCCTCTTAATGGTTCCAAAACCCTCTGAATGATTTTGTATCTTAAACCTGTCTTAACCATTCAGAGCCCTGATTTCATTCTAAACAATTAGCAAACAACCATATTTCATTTCGCACTATATTATAAGCACCTCTTAATCATTCTGACCACTTAATCATTTTGCACCAAACCATTCAGCAACTGCCAAACCAGCCCCGTCCACCAAGCTATTCACCTCTTCGAGCACCCAACTAGCACTCATTTCTTCACAGTGTCGCTATAACTAATCCCAAAACGGAACATGATGCACATGCCGACAAATAAAAATGTTAGGCTACCTCCTAGTGAGTTCAAGAGTTTTCAACATGACTAAATATATTGTTAAAAAAAGATACAATTTAAATAATATCTTTCAAAATTATTTTCTTTAAATATGGAAACGACTCGTTTTCCAAGAACAGTCATTTTCAAATATGACTACCTCAATACAAAGCATTCCTTATAAAATGAGGCAACCCAAAACTCACTCAAAACATGAATAAAAAACAAACTCCCAATTTATAAAAAATACGGATAAAACTTTATATCCCGAAACACCCAAAACACGGGTGGGGCATAATACTCAACTTATAAATCATGGGAAAACAATCCATATAAATATAATGTGCCACTGAAAACATATAGCTAAAATTCAATACTCACGCGACCATAAAATGGAATGAAATCCAAATGTTAAAGCATGAAAAATTAAATATCCAAAATACTGCTGGCTGACAACGGGGGACACCCGTATCCATTGAGAGTGGAGAAACACAAAAGTATGTCACTCATACAACGTTAATCATATGACACTTCACGACATAAAAGCCCAAGTCTCCCTACGACTCCCTTCAAGCTACACCAAAAAAGACAACCGACCTTAGTGAATATTACCATGAATACCATCAAAGGCTCGACACAGTCGGGGGTTACAACCAAGGCATTGCCCCGACATGGCGGAGGCCCCAAACGCCCATCAACACGATAGCACAACCGAACTCAACCCTCCTAGTGTACACTTGAAAGGTTAAGGTCATAAAACATGGGTCTCGGAGTCCAACCCCATAATACTCAATTGACCATCAATTAAATAATGACTTACGTGCCTATGGATCCAATGCAACACAGTATAAGATTACATGACTACACAGGAATGACTAATGCACTCGAGCCTGTATTTATCATTAATATGTAAAAAGATGCATTAATATGCAAATCATAAATGGGGCTCTACATTGAGCCATTAAAACTGGACAAATGTCCTCAAGACTCTTTTAAGTCAAGACCGAGCTAAAATGCTCAAAACCCATTTGACCAACAAATAATGGTCCCCAAATAATAAAACGCATTTAAACAACGTTTATGCAGACACATACCTCAAAGATGTGATTAACCCAAAACTCATCACAGATTGGGACAAACGATTATCCAAATGGCTTATACCCTTATGTTTCCAAAATGTCTCATAACACAGAGACATGCATTTTCCAAATGGTTTATGGAATCAAATACACCAAAAATGCATAAATCATGAATTATACTTCATTTGTACAAAAAATCACCAAAAATGCATAAATCATAAAATAGACTCCATTTGTACAAATATCACCAAAAATGCATAAATCATACTATTTACTTATCAAAATATTCAAATTCCAAATATGGGCATTCCATGGGATCAACATTTACCCAAGTTTACCAAACATGAAAACTTATCAAAATACTTAACACGTTGACCATTACCAAGTAAAACATATTTTTCCTTCAAAATACACATTTTGGCATGTACATAGTTTTCACAAAGCAACTAGAACCCACCTTGCTAGATTTAGGCAAAATCTAGGTTTTTTACCCCCAAAACTTGAATATCCTTTGATGAAGGCTTGAAATCTCCAAGCAATCTCCCTAGATCTTAGATCCAACACATCTACAAGGTTTCCTTCACCACACAAGTCTTCAAAATCACACCCAAGTTGAAGGATGAAAGGGAAAATGATGAAACCATGAAACCCTAGCTTAGCATTGAGAGAGATGAGGAACTTACCACCACAAATTACTCTTGGATCTTCCAATAGACTTCCATCATTTCGTTCTAGTCTTGAAAAGCTCTTAAAAACGAGTTCATAGCAAAAAGAATCACTGAAATCGCAGTTGGGATGAAGAAGTTATGAAGAAATGAAGTTTTGGGGTTGAAAATCGAGTTTTATGCTCGACAAGACTTCGTGTGGGTTCCCACGCGGCCAAACCCGCGCCACAACCCGCCCGCTTAAAATACCAATTTTTGTATTAACTTGAAATTATACCTTTCCGAAAATCGGGGAGTTACAGATTTACCCGATAAGGGCCAGTTGTGATATACAACGATAGTTGAGATAGACAGTTGAATTCATAAACTATCAATCTAGTCATGATACAATGATGTTCTACATCAGGATGAGGATATCAAGACTTGTGACCTTAGTGCTGCTTACAACATCTATTTACATGAATTGGTCGGCGAGACGGATTACCTGAATTCTCAAGAATATCATGTGAGATGGTGTTAGAGCCTGATTCTATAGACTACACCATGGTACCAACAACAATACATTTTGGAGAAGAAGCACCCTTTTTTTCTTTCTGTATTCACTAAAGCATCCATCACTTTTGAAGTTCTATATAATACAATTGCACAACCATCTCGGTTCGACATCTCGAAATAGGAATCTGGTCAATATGTTAGGTTGCATGCTTTTTGTAAAGAAAAAAGATGGATCGATGAGAATGTGTATCAATTATTAGGAACTCAACAAGCTGATGATAAAGAACAACTCTACGCTTCCGAGAATCGATGACCTTTTGATCAGTTAGCTGGGGTTAATTACTTCTCAAAGGTTGTTTTACGATCAAGTTATTACCAGTTTAAAGTTCGAGAAGAGGATTGCATCAAAGACTGTGTTTTGTATAAGATATGTGCATTACGAGTTTTTATTGACGTCGTTTAGGTTGACCAACGCACCGAAAACATTTATGGGCTACAATTATGTTTTTTTTTAAAATTGGGTTTAGGTTGTGTGATGATGCAGTAAGGGGAAGTTATCACATATGTTTCGCATTAACTGAAAGATCACGAAAAACAATACCCCACTCATGATATGTAATTGGCGGTCGTTGTATTTTGCTCTGAAGATTTGGAACATTGTCTGTATGGTAACAAATGTTAGGGGTTGTTTGGTTGGTTTTCCATTAAGTTCTGTATGGATAAAGTTGTCTGTGTGGATTAATCTGTCTGTATAGATTTAGAAGGTTTTTATTTGAGAGAATTTTTTCATAGATGGAAGAAACGTGTTTTTTAATGAGAGGGACTGGTTTGAAAAAAACTTGGCTTTCTGCATAAAGCTCCCCTTGAAATCTTACTGAATAAGCCACTTTCTATATCATTAAGTCACTACCAAACAGTCATATATAGCTGACTAAATAAGTTGTGAGTCTCATTAAGCTCATTAAGCTGCAAACAAACAGGCCCTTAGATTTTGTTGATCATAAGAATCTGTAGTATTTGTTTAATAAACCAGAACCGAATATGAAACAAAGATGGTGGTTAGAAATGGGTGAGTGATTACAACTTTGAAATTATGTAACATTTGGAGAAAGCGAATAGGGTAGCTGATGTTTTGAATCGAAAAGAAAAGAGTGAAACGATCAAATTTAGATCCGACAAAAATTGACTCGTCACGCTAACCCGACACGAAATAAACAGGTTTGGGTAATACATTTCAACCCGTTTAAGTAAACGGGTTGACACGACACAACACGAAAATTAAACGGGTAAGATCAGGGTCAAAAATTTTAACTCGAAAATGACCCGAATAACCCATTTATATATATATATATATATCTTATAAGTTTTCTTTTTAATGTTTTAGATTTGGTTAGAATTATAGGTTTGACTATAAAATTTGGATTTTAATGCTTTTGTTTGAATAATTTGGATTTGTACTTTTTTTTGTGAATTTTTGATTTTTAATTTTTAGTTTAATAAATGTTAAACGAGTTAAATGGGTTAGGCGGGTCGGGTTAGGGTTGGTATTTTCTGACCCCGTTTATTAAACGGGTCGGGTTAGGCACTCTCAACCCGTTTAACTTTGAACCTGACATGACACGACACGACACGACACGTTTGCCACGTCTAATCAAATTGTTAGTATTACGAACCGATTTAGTACCGAGTATCTTCGATGAGTTACAGAGATTTCGAATTGAAGCTTTGAAAAATAAATGTAAAACAAGAACGACTTGTTAGTATGATATCCGTCTTAGTGAAAGATGGTTTTGGATCAATGTGTTTAGAAAGCAAAGTGTGGGTATCTCGTTGTAATGACATCTATAAAAGAGTATTGGAAGAAGCTTACATGTTTCGTTAATTCAATTCATCAGTGTACTAATACGATGTATAGAGATATGGTACAATTCTTTTGGTAGTTGGTATGGAGAGGGTTATCGCACGGTATATGGAATGATGTTCAATATGGTTACAGTTGGTATAAAGTAGGGCATCAACGACCCTATGATAAACTGAAATCGTTAAATATTCCAGTTTGGAAATGGGATCACATCGTGATAGAATTTGTAACAAAGTTACTAAGAATTTCAAGAGGTTTTGATGTTATCTGGGTTATAGTAGATTGATTTTCTAGATCTATTCATCTCTTTATAATCAAATAAACGTATTCGATGGAAAGGTTATCACAATTGTGTATTAATAAAGTGGTATCTCAACAAGATGTGTGATTATTGATATCTTTTGGATTGAGATAGTCAGTTTACTTTTATGTTCTGAAAAAGTTTTCAGAGAAAGATGGGATCGCAGACAAAGTTGAGTGCAAAACAATGTTATATCTGAATGAAGTGAGAGAGACATAGTTAGATGGGACGAAATTTACTTAGTTAACAACAGATAAGATTGATCAGATTCATGAATGGTTAAAGATGACTCAGGACTGACAAAAAAGCTATGTTGATAATCGTCGTATAACGATAAAATTTCAAGTTATGAACAGTGTGATGTTGAAAGTATCACCATGGAAATGGATCGTTTGTTTTAATAAGATTGGTAAAATGAGTCCGAAGTATATCGGTCCTTTTATAATTTGTGATCGGATTGGTGTGTGATAGTTCAATGGTTTGAACGTGTAGGGAAGTCGAGTGGTATTCTCAGTGTCTATTATGTGTTTGAAGGTGCTTGTTCGATTCTGAACTGGCAATACCGTTACCAGAAGTGAAAAGTTATTATTGATTTCAAGGTTTATAAGTTGGGAAATAAAGAATTTGGTTTGGTAAAGGTTTAGTGGCGTTATCATAAGGGTCAAGATGCTACATGGGAATCAGAATAAAAAATGAGAACAAAGTACCCAATTTATTCCAGTGACTGAATTCCAGAACGAAATTTCTTTAAGGGAGATATGTTGTAATAACCTTGGTAAGTTAAAATTTTATTTATGTAGAAGTTTAAGAGGTTTAAATTGTTATATGCTTATTTTAGAAATGTAGGGGAGCTTATATGCTATATTTTTTTTTTATGTTTAAGGGTTAGTTTTGGAAAAGTGGGAAAAAAACCCACTTAAAGGGTTTTCATCCTCTTTATTAGGGGCGCTTAAATTTCCGACC
The DNA here is from genome assembly GCA_023525745.1 of Arctium lappa. Classification (NCBI taxonomy): domain Eukaryota; kingdom Viridiplantae; phylum Streptophyta; class Magnoliopsida; order Asterales; family Asteraceae; genus Arctium; species Arctium lappa. The sequence continues at coordinate 34,034,453 of CM042051.1, forward strand.
AATCCGACCAATCAAATCCGAAAAAACATAAAAAAGCTCAAACCGAGGTAACCCGATACATAATCGATACAAAATTTTCCCAAACCGCATTTATCGGGTTGGAAACGGGTTGGGCCCAAAGTAACACGACCAACTCATCAACCCGACCAAAACTTGTACGCTTTTACTTTTTTATGGTTTTAGACTTTTAGCAACTCTTCTTTATATCAATTCTCAAGTTTTCCTATTTTAGTTGTAGTTTAGATCTGTCCACGAGACCATGCCGATTAAAATCACACGAATCTAACCTTCAAGTCTTCAAAAATCTTCAACATCGATAGAATCAAGAGGCAGGAGCTACTCTTCTTCTACTATTCTCTTCTTTTATTAGCCTCATTTTTTTATTTCCATTTTTGATTTTAGTTTTTTTAAACGGAATCGCTTAGTTAGATTGTAAAACGACATATTAAAGCCTCAACCCGGCCAACCCAACCCAACCCGCACAGTTTGGTTGGGTTGGGTTGCATTTTCGATTGGGTTGGGTTGAGATATTTCAAACCGCAAACATTGGATTAGGTTGTTCAAGTGCCTTCAACCCAGCCAATCCAACCCATGAGCACCCCTACTCTTTATCTTTTATGGATTTTGGTTCCTGCGTTTTGTATCTGTGTGTTTTGAGAGCAAGAGAAAAAGGGCGCAAATAAGTGAAGCTTTAAGTTTTACTTTGTTCTCTCTAAAGTTTTAAGATTTGCGTTTGATTGTGAGTTTGACTACCAGTTTCGATCGTTTGGGGTCGGTTAAGCTTATATTATTGTTTATCATGAACAATGTGAGTTTTATTTTAATCATTTTCGAATTGAAATACGTTTATTATAAAATGGTTAACTCTATGATATGAAATGTTATCGATGTATGATTTTTTGTGATAAATGTATATGTTACAGGATTATGTGATTATCGTGTTTTGGGTTGTGCTAGAATGTCAGCTATATGAGGGCTAGGTTGTGCTAAAATGCCAACGATCTGTGTACGGTTGTGCTAGAATGACAACGATTTGTGTAAGGTTGTGCTAGAATGCCAACGATCTGTGTACACGTTATGCTAGAATGCCAACGAGGCAATTAGTTGCGTTATGCTTGAATGTCAATAAAAGTGTTTTTGATAATTGTTTTATATATGAATTGTTTTGGTATAATTGTTCAAATAACATGAAACTTCTCACTAGACTTTTCGGTCCAACCCTCGTTTAGTTTTCAAAATATGCATTTCAGGGCAGGTGCATTAAACTGATATAGAAAAATGAAAGATGTGATCTTATGTGTTGAGTATTTATATGTGAAGATGGAAGATGATTATATGAAAGTTGCTTTTGATATCTGTAAAATAATTCTATGATATAATGTTTATTTAACGAAAAATATGTAGAGATTTTCAAGAGATGGTTTAAATTGTAGAATGGAATCCAATGTGTGTCCCAATATGGTTTGTTTCCTATAAATAGGGGAGTGTTATTTGCACCAAAATTATGTCAAAATGAGGTCAATTCTTGCGTTGAGAATGTAATTAATGCATTGGGAATGTAAAAAACAGATGTTAATATTGATGTGTGTGAAGAGAAAATTAATTATTATGGTGCACTTAGCAATTATGATGGTGCAATTAGCCCCCCCTATAAATACCATGTTATATGTTATGTAAATTTACGTGTTGTTACAATATTGTGTGCATTATGTACAATTCTACACAAGTTTTTTCAATCATCTTTTCAAACACATGGCTATCTTCTTTTTTCAATATTCAATACATTTTTTTCTTTTTTATTTATAAAATTATAATCAACACAATAAAATTAGGTTAATGTCAAAAATGTATAAGTATCTTAATAGACTACTTTATAAGACTTAAGTCTATAGAACTAAATAATAAAGCGTTATACTGAAAAGTGTTATAATTATTTTTTAGGATGTTTTAGACATTTTAACAAGTTTTTTAACACACTTTTAATTATTTTATATAAGACATTATTTTGAAAAAGTCTTATAAAAATAAGTGTCATATATAAAGATGTGTTTATAAGAAATTTCTCATATAAAATAGGTAACACAACACCTAATTTTTAAAATGTTATAAAAAAATTGTTAAGACGTCCAAAATCGTGCCAAAGTTTTTTATAACACTTTTAGTTTTAGATATAATGTTTTATTGTTTAGTCTTATAAAACAGTCTATCAATACACTATAAATATTTTTAGCGTCTTAGAGGATCCCAACAGCTTCTCCAAAATAAAGAAAATAAGGATTTTGGACAATTTTTGCTCCATCATATTCTCCAAAACTTTCTTAAAAATGGAGAAAATATGAGAGAGGGTGTAAATTTCTCCAAATTTAGCAAACTTTCAAAAAAATGATTATGATGAGACATAAATAATTTTTTATTATATTCCACCAATAAGAAACTTTGAAATGAAATGTTTAGAAGAGAAAAATAATATTTTGTTAAATATATATTATATTTTAATAATATAATTAATGTTGTAATCTATAAAATGGATGAAGTAATGCAAATTTCTTAGAAACTTTGGAGAATTTGTTGGAGATGTTCTTATAAACTCGATTTTATTATAAAAATGTATAAAAATAATATTTATGAGTTCCTTATAATCCTAAGTGATTACCAATAACTGTAACCATAATTTTAAACTTTATTTATAAATTATTGGATCAAAATAATCATATACCTAGTAGTAATAATTTTAATACCTTCATATTATTATATCCCATTAATTAGTAACCAATTATTAGAAATTCTCTCAAAATATTGTGTACAATAATTCATTTTAAATCGCTACGAGTCTAAGGGGTTGTTTTATCGGGTAAGTGTTTATCGATAAAAGTAATCATCCTTAGGGGTTGTTTAGTTGGTTTTCCATTAAGTTCTGTATAAATAAAGTTGTCTGTGTGAATTAATCTGTCTGTATAGATTTAGAAGGTTTTAATTTGAGAGAATTTTTTCATAGATGGAAGAAACGTGTTTTTTAATGAGAGGGACTGGTTTGGAAAAAAACTTGGCTTTCTGCATAAAGCTCCCCCTTGAAATCTTACTGAATAAGCCACTTTCTATATCATTAAGTCACTACCAAACAGTTATATATAGCTGACTGAATAAGCTGTGAGTCTCATTAAGCTCATTAAGCTGCAAACAAACAGACCCTTACTTACCTTGTCAGGTAATATTTTCGACCATCAAAATGAATTGTGGTAAATGTTTATAATTAATAAGAGAGGGTGTATAACAAGGTCTAAACGATTCAGACTTAAGAGCCATTAAGAGGTTTAAAAAAAAAAAAAAACCTTTAGTAAACGCTCATCCAGTAAGAATTTGATGAACGGTCCCTAAAGTTGATTAAATTTTTGGTCCAATAGTAATAAGTTATTATAAATTTGATCAGAACTACGATTTTCTCTTAAATAATAAACCAACGGCGAAAGATCGTATGAGAAGTTGAGTTAATAGTGAGAAACGTGAGAAGTGGATATGAACCGTTGATCTCTTTTAATCTCAAACCCTCCTATGAATTGCGGCTTAGAAGGGATTTGATCTGGTGCATCTCATCCTAAATTCATAATGTGCGTCCATTTCTCATCCAAAAGTCGATAACCACTTCTCACACTTCTCAACATTAATTCAACTCCTCACCGGAGCCAACCTATAAACCAATATTGTAATGTAATCAATAAATAATCTAACACTAAAACAAAACATTCAATCAATTTTGAAATAAATATTTTTTTTAAACGACCGGTTGTTATCATGATATATCAAACAAATAAACGACTGATAACATAAAAATCTTTATTAAAATCATTCAACTTTTGAAATAGGTTATAAATATATCCTTTAAAATGAATGATTGGATAATTTTATAATTTTGCTAATCTTTTCATTTCTTTCTTTCCATTTCTTTCGGCAGAGGAAAGTTTTTGGAGGAAATTTATCATTTATTTCTCTTTCAATTTTTTTTTTTGGAAAATAGAAATTGGTTTTTTTAATCCCCACCCTTTCCATCTCTTTCCTTTCATTTCCTTTCCTTCGTCAAAATTGTCTCGAGAAGATAGTGTAAACAGCGTAAAATAGAGTCCGGATGAGACGCATTAGGTTTTTTTCTTGGGTAATCGTGGGTGTTTGAGTTAACTTGTATCCACCTTAATTAATACCACGAGGCTCTAAAGAAAACAATCAATGTCTTTGAGTAGACTGAAACTTACGACCTACCTATGGAAAGGAGTCCCAAACACTTGTACATTGCTAAATGCACCTCAGCTATTAATTTCTTCCTCACACACGTTAACATTAAGACTCACTTTTACATTTTTAATGTATGATTTGACCCGATCCTGACATACAAACGGTGCAAAAAGTTAGTTAAACATTTATGATTTCCAGTTGGTCAAAATGGTTAGGCCTTAGCTCATTCCTTGTGCTTTTCCCTCCCTAAAACAGTTGGTGTCTAGACGTGGGCTACACAAATAATTGAGCTATCCGTATACGTTTAATGCATTATTCCATCTTCTAGTCTTCCAAGTGTTTGATAAAATGTCTAGCTCGGCGATTTTCTAAAATCTATGAAACACCATCACCACTGATCTTCTAGACTTCCAAGTGTTTGATAAAATGTCTAGCTGGGGCTCAGAAAAGATTTTTCTAAAATCATGAAACAGCATCACCACTGATCAAGCATGGTTCTTGGAGCTGTACCAAGATTTCAAAAGAATGGCTCTGATCGTTAAAGGATAAATAGATCAAATTTAATTAGACTAATTAGATATTAGATCGCTATACCTTATCGAACACCATGATATCTTTGCCAAACACAATATACTGTCACTATTTTATAGCATTGTTATCTGTAGATTCAATGCATCATGTTGTAGCTGCTATTTAGTTTGATAACATGTCTAGTAACTTGAAGAAGTTTTGAAAGGGTTTCAAAAAGTTTTCTTTAAATTATAGCCATATGTAAGAAAGCTTGGTCTGCAAAGCTATAACAAGATTTAGTAAAGATATACTAGTGTCTTCACAAAAACAGTCATTCCACTCTTCAAGGCAGAGGTGAGGCTTGCTTACATCTTACCCACAGACCCTACTTCCGGGAAATACTGGGCTCATTTGGTTTGGTTTGGTTTATAACAAGATCTACCCCTTTGGGTAGGGACAAGGTTTGTGTACATTCTACCACCCACCCCACTCTACTTTTGTGTGTGATATACTGGGTTCGTTTGGTGTTTTTGTGACAGATATGTATCTATATATGGTGAGTTGCTTGGGTAGTGAATGCATCATTTTTTGTAGCTGATAACTGTTCGAAAAGCGTCTACCTGTGTTCATTTACGTGTTTAATTCATAAAGATTTGAAAAGGTTGTCCAATTTCTTGAAATAACAGTAATCTGTAACTATATATCTCCATGATCTTTAGGGTAGAAACAAGAAATGAAGGTATTAATGAGAAGCAATTAGTTAGTAGCTATCTAGGTGTATATATCACATTTACAGTTGAGAGCTCAATCAATGAATGATAATTGCACCATTTTTTTTTCTCTTCAGCTAGCTAGCATTCATTCATATGTGCATGGGTCCCTCATTCTCATGTGATCTTGTTTGTAGCTATGTCGGCAAGCAGCCTCTATGCCAAACTTCCATGATCAGCTCTCATTATATATACATGTTACTAGGATTGCTGATTCAAATACTAACTCAAAGATGAAGCTCTTTGATCAGTGATCTATCTTATGTGTTTATAATCAAGTTTTGTAGTTTTTAGGTCTTTTGCATTGATGCAGGTCTATTCGGTGTTTCGGGCTGAAACCCTTTTGGGATTCTTGCTGATTTTGTTATTTTCTGGGAGTTTTGGTTATGGTGATGATAAGATTGTGGAGATAGTCGGGATTGGAGAATGTGGTGATTGTAAGGAGAGTAATGTCGAGAGCAGCCATGCTTTATCTGGTAACGTGTTGTCTGTTAACTGATTGCGTTTTATTTCTTCTTACATCACGTAAATGGGATTCATGATTACATATATATTCATTTCTAGTAACTCGAGGTCACTACGCCAAGATCGGCTTTATAGGATGCTAAAGATGTCGGGAATGTAACCTACTACTAGACTGATTTGTAGGACTTCTTATTGAACCAAACAAATGTGCATCATGTATAAAGGTGTTAGATGGAATGTTTATGATGTATTTGAGCATTCTAACAAGTTTTCTGGACATTTTTTCAAATGATGTCATATAAAAAGAGTAATAAAACACTTTATTTCAAAATCGTCCTAAAAGCTTGTTAGGACACCCAAAAACATCATATCAACTTATTGTAACACTTTTACATAGGAAACACAATTGTTTGGTCTTAAACCCAAGTCCTATAAAACAGTTAAATTTAGACGTTTATCAATTTATAGTAAAACTTTTACATATGAAGCATAATTAATGTTTGGTCTTATAAACCTAAGTCCAATTAAACAGTCCTATTTAGACATATATCAACTTATTGTAACACTTTTACATAGGAAAAATAATTGTATGGTCCTATAAACGTACTTCCTATAAAATAGTGTTATTTAGACATATATCAATTTATTGCAACACTTTGACATAGGAAGCACAGTTTGGTCCTATAAATCAGTCTAGTTTAGACATATATCAAATTTTTGTAACACTTTTACATAGGAAGCATAATTGTTTGGTCCTATAAACTTATTCTTGTTAAAGCTAATATTTTGACATATTTGGCATTCTATAAAACCGATTTTGTTGCAGTAAATTGACAGAAATATACATATATGTATATGTTTGGCTTTGTTTAGGGCTTAAAGTAACTGTCGACTGCAAGCTTGAGAACGGAAAGTTCAAAACAAGAGGGGTCGGGGAGCTTAATGGGGAAGGGAACTTCAAGATATCTCTTTCTCGAGAGATCTTGAAAGATGGGAAGTTGACGGAAGAATGCTACACGCAACTTCGCAATGCAGCAAACGCACCTTGTGCAGTTCACGGTGGCCTAGATGCCGCTAAGATCGGTTTCCTGTTGAAATCGGACGAAAAACACACCTTTGGACCGACAGGAAAACTTAAGTTTTCATCGGCTGTGTGCACTTCTGCTTTCTTGTGGCCTTTTTTCAAGTACCCTCCCCTACCACAACTGCCACCTTTGCCTAAAAACCACCCATGGTTTGGCCACCCTTTTCCTCAGCTTCCCCCACTGCCACCGAAGGTGTACCCTCCATTTCCGTTTCCACCGATCGGAGAACCACTTACACCACCTGTTTCTGTTGATCCTCCTCCTGTTCCGGTGTACAAGCCAACACCCGAGCCTCCGGTGGTTATGCCACCGCCAGTTCCTGTCTACAAGCCAAAACCAGACCCACCAGTCTTCAAGCCTCCTCCAGTTCCAGTTTACAAGCCAAAGCCGCCAGTCGTCAAGCCTCCTCCGGTTCCAATTTACAAGCCAGAACCAAAGCCAAAGCCGCCAGTCGTCAAGCCTCCTCCAGTTCCAGTTTACAAGCCAGAACCAAAGCCAAAGCCGCCAGTCATCAAGCCTCCTCCAGTTCCAGTTTACAAGCCAGAACCAAAGCCAAAGCCGCCAGTCGTCAAACCTCCTCCAGTTCCAGTTTACAAGCCAGAACCAAAGCCAAAGCCGCCAGTCGTCAAGCCTCCTCCAGTTCCAGTTTACAAGCCAGAACCAAAGCCAAAGCCGCCAGTCGTCAAGCCTCCTCCAGTCCCTAATTGTGACCCAAAACCAAAGCCACCCGTTTACAAGCCTGCTCCAGTTCCAGTTCACAAACCAAAGCCAAAGCCACCAGTTTACAAGCCAGAGCCAAAGCCACCGGTTTACAAGCCAGAGCCAAAGCCAAAGCCACCAGTTTACAAGCCAGAGCCAAAGCCACCAGTTTATAAGCCAGAGCCAAAGCCAAACCCACCGGTTTACAAGCCAGAGCCAAAGCCAAAGCCAAAGCCAAAGCCAAAGCCACCCGTTTACAAGCCAGAGCCAGAGCCAAAGCCAAATCCAAAGCCAAAGCCGCCGGTTTACAAGCCAGAGCCAAAGCCAAAGCCACCGGTTTACATGCCAGAGCCAAAACCAAAGCCACCGGCTTACAAACCAGAGCCAAAGCCACCAGTTTACAATCCAGAGCCAAAGCCAAAGCCACCCGTTTACAAGCCAGAGCCAAAGCCAGAGCCACCCGTTTACAAGCCAGAGCCAAAGCCACCGGTTTACAAGCCAGAGCCAAAGCCAAAGCCGCCGGTTTACAAGCCAGAGCCAAAGCCAAAGCCACCGGCTTACAAACCAGAGCCAAAGCCACCAGTTTACAAGCCAGAGCCAAAGCCAAAGCCGCCAGTTTACAAGGCTCCTCCAGTACCAATTTACAAACCAAAGCCAAAGCCACCAGTTTTCAAGCCTCCTCCTGTTCCGGTTTACAAACCAAAGCCGAAGCCACCAGTCGTCAACCCTCCTCCGGTTCCAATTCAGGAACCAAAGCCAAAGCCGCCGGTCATCAACCCTCCTCCGGTTCCAATTTACGAGTCACCACCATTGCCGCCGCCAGTAAATGATCCACCACCTATTCCCATTTTCAAACCACTTCCACCATTCTATAAGAAACCTTGCCCACCATTTGCTCTCCCCAAGCTTCCTCCTTTCCCCAGCATTCCTCCAAAAAGTTTCCATCATCCCATCATAGGTGATTTCCCTCCTCTACCTCCTATCTTCTCTCATCCATAATTAATTAACACTTAATTAGCATGCTCTTAAAAAACAAATAAAGACTTCATGGTTGAAAACAACTACTTGAAGATAGCATGATGCATTAGATATTGATTAGGGTTTCTTTTGTGCATGATATATATGTGTATCATGTGAAGATATTGAATGGGGTTTGTAAAGTTTCAAGTTTGATTTTTATATTGTATCCATTTGAATCAATAATATTACTTTTGGTTGAAAGAAGTTATTGTTCTTCAGCTGTGATCTTGAACTCTAGGTATGTTGCTTGTCTCCAGGAGATTAGTAGAGGTACGTGTAAGTTGGCTCGAACACCCCATGGTTAAAAAAAAAAAAAAAACTAGTTTTCATGTTAAAATTTGCAATCACATTAGTCTTAGAACATCTCCAGATTCTTTATAATTTTTTAAAAACAAAGAAGTAAAAGTCAAAATCTCTAATATAAATTACATTCAACTTAAACAGATTCTCTATTTTAGAGATTTCATCATTAATCATATTATTTAAATATTCTATAATTTTATGATCCCAATACACTTTAAAAAACTTATAGAAAATGATATTAGTTCGACCCTCATTGGTGGAATGAATAGAAAACTCATTACTCTCACCTTTCTTTAAAGTTTTTGAGAATTCTCTATATTAGTTGTTTTCTCCATTATTCTCTATTTTAGAGAATAAGATAGGGAAGTTGTTGGATCATTATAGAGAACAAAAAGTTGATTTTCTTTAATTTAGAGAAACTGTTGGAGATGCTCTTTTAGATATCACACTACAAAAAAATTAGATTTATAAGACGTCAAAAATGACAAAATATCATAATAGACTACTTTATATGTAGGACATAATTTTAATTATATGACCAATAAATTGCGTGTCAGGCGAAGGATCGTGTGAAAAGAAGAGTTAAAATGAGAAGCATAAGAAGAGATCTGGACCATTGATCATTTTTAATCTTAAACTCACCCATGAATCGTGCTTGATACGAGAATTGATCTGGTGCATTGTTGTGCATCTCATCTCGGTACATCTCATCCTAATGTGAATCCAATGGTGGAGATCCATTATTACGTTTCTCACCAGAACCTAACCCTTGCGTGTCATATGTAAAAGTGTTACAATAAGTTTATAATTGTGTGTCATATGTAAAAGTGTTATAATAAGTTTATCTGACACTTTTGAGCGTCTTAAATAAAGTTTTATAGGACACTTTTTAAATAAAACATCATATTATGAATGACACTTTGGAATATGAACACATATTTTTTAGGACGCTTGATTTTATATGACACTTTTTCAAACAATGTCACATATAACATTTAATATGATGCTTTATTTTAAATGTGTCTTAAATTTTTTTGTTAAGATAATAAGATTCATAAAAATGTTCTGTAAATTTACTGTAACATTTTTACATATATGACATATAATTGTTTGGTCATAAGATGTCTATTAGGATTTTCTCAGATATTTTTGACGTGTTATAAATAGTGTACATAACATTTCGAAGTTATAAACAAATTCTAAAAAATCATTAGTGAAAAGAAAATTTGTTACTTAAAGATAAATGAAAATACATTAAAGTGTAAGGGGCAAAGTGTAAATAGCACCATCCCAAACCATACGGTCAAAGTTCTACTAGCTCTAAGCATGCACACTGTACGATGACAAACACGTGTTCCTGTTTGACGGTTCAGATTTAATTTCGTAAGTTGATCCACTTTCACACGCTGCTATATGAATGCGTCGCTCTATTTTACGGTGAAACGCTGTGAAAGTAAATTAGGGCAAAATTAACAATGGCAAACCCTAAGGTTTTCTTCGATATGACCGTCGGCGGTGCATCGGCCGGCAGGATTGTAATGGAGCTGTTCGCCGACACAACTCCAAAAACCGCCGAGAACTTCCGTGCACTCTGCACCGGTGAGAAAGGAAACGGCACATCCGGCAAGAAGTTGCACTACAAAGGATCGTCGTTCCACCGTGTGATCCCCAATTTCATGTGCCAGGGCGGCGATTTCACCAGAGGTAACGGAACCGGCGGGGAGTCCATCTACGGCAACAAATTTCCCGATGAAAATTTCATCAAGAAGCACACCGGACCAGGAATTTTGTCCATGGCAAATGCCGGTCCAAACACGAACGGATCGCAGTTTTTTATCTGTACCGCTAAAACCGAATGGCTCGATGGCAAGCACGTCGTGTTCGGGAAGGTTGTTGAAGGAATGGATGTTGTGAAGGCGATCGAGAAGGTTGGATCTGATCGCGGAACCACTTCCAAGCCCGTTGTGATTGCCGATTGCGGTCAATTATCTTAGATCCTTATCTCTAATTTCTTGCTTTAAATCTCTATTTTGACATACATTTCTACTGGTTGTGTGAGGTTTCGTATGAATCTTACAATAGGTCGATCAGTGAGGTAGCTAGTTGGTATCAAATAAAATTAGGTTTAGCGGTTTTCATCTTCGAATAATTCGGAGGTATTATCTTTTGCGTATGCATGCTTAATGAAATGGTAGATGGTGATCACTTCAGATCTAATATTTTCTTTGTTGCCTTCTCTGCAATTTCATATCGGTGGCAACATTTGACATTTTTTTTATTTGCAACATGGATCACGTACATGAGTTACCGTTCTCACTTTGATAACATTTTTAGCCATCAAAATGACTTGTTTTCTTATCATATAAAAGTCTTCTCCAAAACTTGTTAGATAAAAACCTTGGTTGTTGCTATTATACTCATTTGGTTAAGTGACGTGGTAAATCAGTAAATGGCCCTAAAATCATCATGATAGGTAACCTTACGGTAGCACAGTCCGTCACTGCTTACTGGATCTTAACCTGTTTTCGAGCCTAATCAAACGCTTATCTGGGTAAGTGTTTACCAAGTTATATTATCTTAACCGATGAATATGGTAATGACTACCGGGTAGGAGTGAAAACAATGGTCGAGAGTCTTACCTAGAAAGTGAAAGTGAGGGCGATGGTTTTTACCCGGTTAGGTAAATTTTAGGGGTTGTTTACCAACAATAGCTAATAAGCGCTGTCTGAAATAAGAGGTCTGACTAGAATAAGCGGATTTGTCCAAAATAAGTGTTGACTACAAAATGAGTGTTTACCAAATATTCTGGATTTGGTGTTGACCGACAAAAAAAAGACCATTATAACCCTATACATGGTGAAATGCTAAATACACTACAACTATTTACCAAATATTATGTTTTGATGATTGTTGAATGGATAAAAATTGCAAAATTCATAATTGAAATATATCTAGACAAGAAAATAAATTGAATTCCAACAATTTGTGTACACATTTTAATTTGAAGCATTGGACAATAACTGATTTGCAATTTGATCACGCAAATTAGTCATATATTCATTAACTCTGGGCTTTTGGAGTAACTATGTTCATACCCTTAGAATCAAAGTATTAAAATATGAAGCAGTGAATGGATTGAAAGGTAGCGTTTGGTACGCAGACTGGACGCGACACGAGGCGAGGCGAGGCGAGGCGAGGCTAGGACTGGACAGGACATGACTGGACTGGACTGGACAAGATAAATGGTTGTTTTGTGTTTGGTACGACCAGAACTGGATAGGACAGGACTGGACAAATTTCCCTAAAAGTTGTTTGATAATTTTATATGTCATATAATAATTATAAATAACACAAATAAAATATATCTTTAAATAATTTAATTAAAAAACAATATTAGTTTTTTACACAATTTTCATACATATAAATACATACAAAAACAATAGTAGGAAATTTGAATGAAGAATCTGAAATAATTGATGGTAGTTCGAAAAAATCCAATTCATATAAAAAAAATATAATAGTTGATTCAATTTGGAAAATATTAATGAATTGGCGGATGTATAGTTGCAACGATGAGTAAAGATAAAATACGATGGGTGGCCGGTGAAAGACGATAGTTGTGAAAAAGGTGAAAGATAACAATAGTGAAGGAAGTTGTGGAGGTGGTGGAGGAAGTTGTAGTAGTGAAGGAAGAGGTGGAAGTAGTCGACGATGGTTGGTGGTAGCTATCGGTGGTCGTCGATGGTGGTGGCGACAATAGGTGGTGGTGATCGGTGTTAGTGGAGGTGGTCGACGATGGTAGTGGTGGTGGCGATGACCGATGGTTGTGGAGGTGGTGGAGGAGGTTGTTATGGTGGAGAAATAGGTAGAGGTGGCCGACGGTGGTTAGCGGTGGCTACTAGTGGCCGTCGATGGTAGTAGTAGCGACGATGGGTAGTGGTGACCCTTAAGACTAATACGATATTAGGATTATATATCAAATAGCGGTAAATCAGTGAATTTTAGTTTCTGTCCCATGTTGTTCCACCTATTTTGGTGGAACAAGAAAATACCCGTTTTTGTCCCATCTTGTCCCACCCTGTCCAGTCTTTGTCCCTGTCCCATGTCGCGCCAAACATGGGACAGTGAACTTTTGTTCTGTCCCATGTCACGCCAAACATGGGACAGTGAATTTTTGTCCCGTCCTGTCCCACTCAGTCTGCAAACCAAACGCACCCAAAAAGATGAATTGATAACATAAGCCTAGAAAGTAAATGGAGTTAAAATAAAAAAAAAAGGACTAAAAATTTACAGTAAATGAATTACTCAATTGGTGCAAACAAAGAGTGCGCTTCTGATTGTGTACATTAAAACCTAATACTTTCCAAACTTATAATTAAGGAATATATGTTGGTAGTTTCTTTATATCTCCAAATGATTATGTTATAATACCTTTTCTGAAGCATAAAACTAGCCATTATTGTTTCTAAACAAATAAAATAACTCTCCATTATAATCTAACTCATTTGACACTCCAAAGTCAAATGGAGTGGCAGTAACAGTAATCAAACAACTTGATGGTCTTAGATCCAATGACCCGTTACTCATTGTCATGCTTCCTCCAAAACTCAAATTTCTCTATCATCTCATCCTCCTAAGTGCAATCTGCAATTTTGTTTATGTATTTAGATAATGCTTTTAAAATTCTCCTTCTAAAATTAACCAATGGCATATCATCATTGTTAGTGTCCATGGATCTTATCAGCTTAAAGTAGTCACCTACCATCTCTCCTTCACCCTTTTTTTCTTTTCTCTTTGTCTATGTGATAGGTTATCTTGGCAAATGAAGATTTGAACATTTATATATATAAATACAGAGAGAGAGACATACATATGGGAATTGCTAGAACTATGGTTGGGAGATTGCCACTTTTAAACTTTATTTTTATTTTAATGCAAGATGATGGTAAAAAAAGAGTTTATTTGGTGTAATTTTTTTTAAAACGAGCCTAACATCAACATTTCACGTAATATACAAAATTAACTCGTATATTTCGGAAAAAAGTTTACGTTTATGATCTAACGATTAATAAACTAACTCCGTTCGTCTAATTTTCAATTAGTTCAAGGAAGCTTGTTTGAGTTGAATAAAAAAAGCAAATAAACATGGGGTATAGCTCTTTCTTGGTAGTTCTATTGTTGCTGTAGGGTTATAAAGCAATTTGTAACCGTTATGCGCAACGGAAATTAAAAAAAAAATCGGTTACAACGTAGAATTTTTTTTTGAACAATTAAAACCCAAACGGATCCAATGATGTATTTAATTAAAACTTAAAACCACACCATAGGGTATTTAGAGATGTACCTTTCAGATCTGTTGTGGTTGAACTAGTTGAGCACTTAGAAACCAATCTAGGTTTCCTCTAGCGGTATCCACACACGAACACGCGAAATTCCACCGGGTGCTAGCCCAATAACTCTAGATCTATATGTGTTTTACAGAAAAGAATAGAGTTTCTTTTCTGTATTTTGTGAAAGGTTATTCTAACTCAATTGTATATCAAATGGTTTAGCCGAACCCCTTATTTATATCAGAAGAATTATAGTTAGACTATAATTCAACTAATAATTAAATAAGGTTTAATTATTATATGTAATATTCAAATCATATTCAATATATATATATATATATATATATATATATATATATATATATATATATATAAATATCCTTTTAAACTTTAAAATATAATTACAGATAATTTTCCGTAATTAACATAATTACGTTTTCACCCTGTAATTATCATAATTACAGTTTAACACATATTTTTCATTAAATCCGGGTTTCTACAAATGGAAACAAACGCATTCTTTGTGTGCGACCCTATAGGTTTACATACTCCTCAGCAGTATCTCTGTGTGACACGTGTCGTGGGCATATAACAACTTACATTCTACCACTTGCACACGATACACAGTAACACAGACGATGGTAAGCGTCTAGCAACACGTCACCGCCCCCAAGGTTATGTAAATGTATTTTTACCTTCGAGCAATTTGATTGATATATTCAATCATATAGTAGAATCATTCATTATCTTTTTGCTTCACGATATTTTATTTTGAACATAATGCATAGATCTATCTCATCATTTATAGTTCAAAGATTGTGTTTCTCAATCCCAACATATTTGATTATACAAGTGTCATTAGTCTAACTAATCCACTTGTTCATGCATGTAAATCAGAATATGTAATCGAGGGGCCCAGAAATATCTCTCTCATCTTGAGAGGAGCAAATCCCATATTGCATGTACACGACTAACTACACAATTCATGTTATACCTAATATATTTACATTTAAATGTAAAATCGAAAATGAAAATAAAAGATTATAAAATATTATCTATATTCACTATAAATATATATAGCTTCTCTATGTATCATCCGAGTACAAGAAGAAGACGAACGGTCGGGTGTCAATGGCGGAACCTGCAACTGAATAAAAGGTGTTCCACTATATTTTTGTTTCTTTGAAAAACTACTTTTTTATATTTTATTTTATTTACTGAGGATTTGTTTATATTTTTCAAAACGCACAATCATATTTTTCGAAGTAGGGGAATAAGATATATATACATATCTTTATTTTTATCGACTAATACTATGAGGTCTTGAAGTCAATAGTCAGATAAAATTTTAAGTGGCACTGAGTGAATTTGAACTATATCAGTTGAGTTGTCGGTTACAAAATATATAAATCATTTATTTTCTTTGTCATATTTGATGTGGGTTGAATGTTATTAATTAATCTACAAATTTATACGTTCAAAGTGATTGTCAAGTGTTGTCGAGGAGGTTTCAGAAAAATTGCAAAATCTGTAAAAACGTATGTTCATATTTATAATTATTTCAATAATAGTGATATGTTGTGAGACATGTCGTTTGAGTTTTAAATATTCTTATGAGGAGTTTAAAATACGTGTAGATTTTATAAATAAAATAGATTTTATATTAGCAAAAAAAATACGGAAGAAAAAAGAGTTTATATTACAGCTCATTATGTAAAAGATTTTATAAAATAAAATATGGAAAAAGATTTTATAAAATAAAATATAGAAAAATCATTATGAGATGTAATATAAAAAAATACGGAAGAAAAAAGATTTTATATTACATCTCATTAATATAGATTTAAATGTAAAATCTACATTTAAAATAGATTATGATAATGTAAAATCTATTTTATAAAACCATCCACCAAAAAAATAAATATTTATATTAATAAATGAGTATCCATTCCACAAATAGATGATTATGTGAGATACTGTGCTTGAAAAGGTTGTATCAAAGCATTAAGAAATTGTAAATTAAGTAATTGACTTTAATTAGTTATACCTTGTGCTTAAAATGTTGTAATTAAGAGTTTTTTATGTCGTTTTTATAATATAGTATAGATAATACAAAAAAATTCGTTTTTCACATTGTATTTCATTAACTGTTAACAGAGAAATTACGTTTCATTTTAACTCGGTTCAATATTCCAACAAAAAATTTATCCTCCCGTGCAATGCACGGGCCAAACACTAGTTTAAATGTAAAATCTACATTTAAAATAGATTATGTTAATATAAAATCTATTTTATAAAATCCTCCACCAAAAAAACAAATAGTTATATTAATAAATGAGTATCCATTCCACAAATAGATAATTATGTGAGATACTGTGTGCTTGGAAATGTTGTACCAAAGCATTAAGAAATTGTAAATTAAGTAATTAGCTTTAATTAGTTGTAACTTGTGCTTAAAATGTTGTAATTGAGAGTTTTTTATGCCCTTTTTATAATATAGTATAGATTGATTGCTCGATATTGCTAATGTTGCAGTGGTTAGAGAATAGAGAAGATAATCAAGGTAGGGTTCGTCGGAAAAGGGGAAGGGGGTCATACACAGGTCTGGTTTCAGGGAAAACGAGTGCTTTTTTCTTCTGAAATGACTAAAATGCCCCTCATATGAGAAGCCACGTGGAGACTTAAAGGAACAATTTTATCAGAAGTTAGTTCCAGAGACCTCGATCGTAACAAAAGTGAAACCACAAGGAACTTGTCCATGAATTTTTAGACTTCAAGAACCCCATCCTAAGAGCATCCATAGTGTACGACTTTTTCACCAAGGTTTTTTATAGCTTTTTTCTTACACATTATTGTCACCTCAACAACTTAAAAACCTTCTTTTTCATTATTTTTTTAAACTATTCAGGGTCCCATCATTTTAACTTTATATCATTTTTATTCTTATTTATAAAAATAAATACATTAAAATCATACAAATACATAAAAGTATGTACAATAAAATTAATAAAAGTTAGGTTATTAATAAATATATAAAAGTTGTATAAAAAATATGTAAAATAAAAATTAAAAAATGTTAAACTTAATAACCGAAAATAAAAATTGGGTCATTAAGAAATCTGTTAGAATTATATAAATATGTCAAATTTGAGATATTATTTTAAAAATATAAAAATATAATTATTTTCATTATGTATTTATTTAATAATCTATATCTATACTATATTATAAAGTATGAATTAAAAACTCTTAAATACAAATTATTAGACACAAAATATCATCATTTTATGCAAGATTTTAAAATTTTCTTAATTTACAAGTATCAAAGCACAAGATACATATTACTACTGCAGACTTCTAAGAGCATCTCCAACAGCTTCTTCAAAATAAAAAAATGGAGATTTTAGACATTTTTGTGCTCCAACAGATTCTCCAAATCTTTCTCCAAAATGGAGAAAGTATGAGAGATAGTGTAATTTTCTCCAAATATGGAGAACTCTCCAAAATCTCCAAAAATGATTATCAAGAGAGAGAAATTGTTTTTTTTTATTATATTCTACCAATAAAATTTCTTCAAATGAGATGGGTATGAGAGATAAATAATATTTTATTAAATTTATACAATATTTTAATATTATAAGTAATGATTTCATCTTCAAAATGGAGAATCTGTTGGAAATGAATGTAAATTTTTATGTAGATTTTGACTTTTAATTATCAATTTTGGAGAAATTTTGAAGATGCTGTTGAAATGCTCTAACAGACCTTTCCATGTATCACTATTAATGTATATCTATACTATATTATAAAACACGGATAAAAACTGTTAAATACAAATTATTAGACACAAGGTACCATCATTTTATGCAAGATTTTAAAAATATTTTAATTTACAGGTATTAAAAGACTATACATGCTTCTATTGTGATGCTTAATCAAGATCAAACCAGAATGACGAAATTAATAATTTAGTCTTATTTTTATTTAACCTCCTTTCCAAAACAAAACGCTTTATTTGAATCAAAGGATCATCATCCGATTGCATTCGATTCGATTCGATTCGATTCCTTTCCAAATCACACAAGGTTTCTGTAAAAATCCATCTCCACCGTTCAATCAAACCCTTGATCATATTCACCTGCTGATTCCTCGCCTGAATTCAACGCAAAAAACCCACCATATAAACCCTCTCTCCTCCCTCTGTTTATGCGTTTCAAACACAATCGAAAGACAGAACAACAACCATGGCAGCAACTGTAACAAACGCGTGGGGCAAACCTGGTGCATGGGCTTTGGACTCCGAAGAACACGAAGACCAACTCAATCAAGAAAAACCCGCAACACCCAGAAACAACCCCCCGTCGGCTGATTTTCCCGATTTGATGACGGCTGCAGCCACCAAGACGACGACGAAGAAGAAGAAAAGTAAACCCTTGTCTCTGAGTGAATTCGTAGCCAATAAGCCGACGGCTTCGACTTACCAAGCCGCCAAGGGTTTAACGACTGAGGACATGATGATGCTCCCGACCGGTCCACGTGAACGGACGGCGGAGGAGTTGGACCGGAGTAGGTTAGGCGGTGGTTTCAGATCTTACGGTGATAGGAACAATGATTCATCGAATTCCCGGTGGGGTTCCAATCGGAGCACCGCCGGTGGTGGTGACGAAGGTCGTAAATCGAGTAGGGAACCGTTGGGTTATTCGCGCGCCGATGAAACCGATGATTGGGGGGCGCAGAAGAAATCATCGGTTGGCGGATTTGATCGGAAGGAGAGAGGGGTTTTTTTCGAGGGCTCAAATTCGCGTGCCGATGATTCCGATCGATGGGTATCGAATAAAAGCTACGCCCCGCTTGAGGGGCGGAGGAATGTTAGATCGATGGGTATCGAATCTAGTGGTGGTGCGGATTCTTCAGATAATTGGGGGAAGAAGAAGAAAGAAGAGGAAGGAAGGCGATTTGGTGGTGGTGGCGGTGCGTTTGATAGTTTACGGGAAAGGAGAAGTGGTAACGAGCTTTCTGATTCGGATAATTGGGGGCGAAAGAGGGAAGATGGCATTGGTGGTGGAAGTGTGAACAGACCTAAGCTTAATTTGCAACCTAGGAAGCTGCCTGTGGGGGGCGGGGGCGGTGATACGGCGGAAATGAAGACAAATAAGGGCTCGAATTCGAATCCGTTCGGTGATGCTCGACCTAGAGAATATGTGTTGGAGGAAAAGGGGAAAGATTGGAGGGAGATTGATGAAAAACTTGAGTCGATGAAGATGAAGGAAGTTGATGGGCCGAAAAGGGGGTTTAGAACTGCTGCAGCCATTGAAGATCAGTCTGAAAAAAGCTGGAGGAAGGATGTTTCTCCTTCGAGGTTTGATCTTGATTGTTTATGAATGTTCTATTGCTGGTTTGTGATCGATAATTACCCGTTTTAGTTCTTGATTTTGAATTGCATTATGTGAAGTTTGGGATTGTAGATATGGATATATGATGAATTCAGGTTTTGGTAATTTGCTTAGAATAGGAATGCAAACAGAAAAGGGTATAAACAACTTTTATAAAGTTAATGACATGATTAAATTTTCGGAATATGATGTGATGAAACCAAATCAAACGAACCCATTGAATCCCACATGTGGTTTTAGCTACTTTTCCAAGTTTGCCATAGAAAGTTGTCCACTTTTCACTATGTTATGCATGGCATGGAACAACAAATATATCATGGTGAATTCTTTAGAAAAACGTAGACCGACTTCGAGTTTATTGGAGATCTGAAGGATGTGCATACATTGAAATATTTGATTTACTTTATCTTGATTAGTTACGACCATGTTTAGCAACCATAAGCTACCTTATTTGTTGAGTATATTGAAAAAGTCTGCTCCTTGCGCCATTCAATAAGTTTTTTCGTCAAAATTTTCCATTTATGCTCATAATATTTTCCCAAATAATTTTTCAACGTGATTTTTAGGTCATTTTACATCACCATCTAGCTTAGTAGTTGTTTTTTATGTAAGCGTGACTAGTTTATTGGCGAACCGTAGCCTAAGTTAGAACCATATTAGCTGCTAGACAAAGGTAAGAATCGTGTACATCCTACCCACAAACCCTACTTCTGGGTGCAATATACTGAGCTTGTTCGCTTTTGTTTCTCTATAAATAAAGACTAGACATTTTCTATTAAGTTAAGATTAGATCATAATACTCGAACCTCTTTTTAGCAAAATATACAAGTATAAACTTCATTGATTTTGGTTCACAAGATTCCCTTATTTTGTCAAAAGGGTATTCAAGACATTTGATAGTAATAGTCTTCTTTCAAAAAGACTAGTTGACAAGATTCGGTTTTTCGATCTTTTGATGTGTAGTGCTGAGAATAGCGAGAATGGGAATGCCGAAGGAGAAGAGGCACAGGTTTGATGCCAGCTACAGAGAAAAAGGGCAAATGAGAAGTTTGAGATGATGATAAAAATTGTAATCTTTTGGGTCTTTTTTTGGGACTATTTCCACTGTTTGCTGGTGCAAAAATTTTGGTAGATTTGACAAGTAGTGAGTTTTGTAGGGTGGTATAATTATCTTGGTTTCTTTTGTGATCTCAGATTTGGTGGTCTTTTTATGGAAACATGATTACTAAATGTTTTTATTTATTTATTTGTTTATAATAAAAGTATATGCAATTGAAACAAGTTTGGGTAATGGTGTTTTATGTTTCAACTTTTGGAATGATGTATTGCTTTGTAGAGTTCCATTAGAAATGTGAAAATAAGGTATTCGAGAGTTAACAGGGTTTTTCGTAGATTATTATTTGTGTGAATAGAGATGAACATCCTTAACCAGTTACGAAGGACTATGCCAGTTGTAACTAATCACTGACCGGTTAAATCGGGTCAATTTTTATTGGTCTAACTGGTTATAATGGACAGGTTACATGGATCAAGGATCAAAACCGTCAAAAAAAAGGTTCACTTGTCATGTTGTGATTGGTCCGTGGTTAAATATATTGAGATGGTTGCCGACTTAAACCCCACTGTAAACGTTGTAATAGCATAAGTATTAATATTTTTATATTACTGATGCATTAGTCTAACTTCTAAGTGTAGAAGATCCAATCTTGACCAAATCAATAATTTTCATAATGTGTTTAGGGGTTTATTTGGTACACATAATGATAAATTTGATAAGCATAAAAATGTGAGGTTTTAGGTAAATGTAAAAAAGTATTTGGTAGTAGTGGGTCGGGTTGCAGCAAGAGAAGTTCTGACACTATATAATAATATAGTTAAATCATATACTAACCAGTTGAGAAAAATTAGATATTTATACGATGTCCAATTTTGTTATCTATATGGCCTTTGAAAACTTTGAGCACCTTGATTTAGTGGTAAAATAGCGGATTGCGGTACTAAGATAAATTGTGGTTCGAAAATAGCTGTGGTCTATAGCGGTGCCGCAATTAGCGGCATTATTTCCTGCTATTGCACCGCAATTTTGTGCCATAGTAGCAATTCAAGTAATCTATAAGGCAAACACAAACCTCGTGTATAAGTTGCATCATTCGTTCTGAAACACCTCATCATTAAAAGAAAAGGTGGATTCCCACTAAGGTGCTATAGTGATTAGGATGGAAAATTATGGTCCCTTTTTCTTTCCACAAAATGCATAATTACTAGGAGAGTGGACCACTTAACCAAATTGGCATCTCTACGTGCGAGTATGGAATTAGCGTAAGGGTTTAATTACCCATAGAAATCCATAATTATATTGTTTCATGTCCGTACATATCACTGTTCTAAAAAACTCGTCGCACAATCGTCATGGCGCGCCATGGCACCAAGGCTTGTGTGTCACGCCACGTTAAGTTCGTGGCACGCCAAGGCCTAATGCGCAGTTATTGTAATGATATATATTTGATTTTTATTTACGTTTTTAATGTCTTATTTGCAAGTTTTTAGTATATAACATAATTTAACTTGCTTATTACTATTGACTCATTGAATAACACTACAAAACATACGTTTTTATATATAATATTATATATGAATTAGAAATTTGACGCCATAAGTCACGCCTTGAAAACGCTATGGCTTCGCCGTGACTCCTAAGGCTTGAGGTCTGGCCTCACCGCCATATCACACCTCACGTCATTTAGAACCCTTACATATATAGATGTATGCATCCCATGATCATCAACATATGCTTAACTTAGATATTTCTTTTATAAGAGAGTGAGTGAGATATCTGAATTCAAACATCTTGGTGAATGTTATCACCTCTTGTTAACAGGAATTTTGATGAGGTTTAATTATATGTAACACTTAACTTATATTTATAAACTTAAAATTTGTTTGTTATCAACTTAATGAGCTTATATAATGAGGCTTACAGCTTATTCGATTAGCTATATATAGAACTGTTTGAGAGTGACTTTTCTTTTTTTCGAAAGGCAACAAAATTTATTGAACCCAAAAAGAGAACCAACCAAACGCGCCGTCCACAAGGCGCGGAACAACAAGGCACCAATGGAACACCACGAAACTACAAAAACAACGAAACACAAACTCCCGGAAGGGAACGAAGAATAACACACGAGACAACAATACAACCTGAACAAAAAAAAACAAGAGAACAACTGCAAGCAACATGCCGTCCACGAGCCTCAACCACCGGGAATGACTTACGTAGAAAGTCAAGTTTTCTTCAAACCTGCACCTCCAAATAAATAAATAAATAAATAACGTTTTATTCCATTTATGAAAAACCCTACCAAACAAAAACCTACCTAATCTATACAGAGAGATTAATTTACATATACAACTTTATTAATACATGATTTAATGGAAAACCAACCAAACGGTGTATGATGAAATAAAATATATTGTCCTTTGTGCTTTTTGTTGTATCCTTAACTTTACATTATAATTATTCCTTTTACTTTTTTTGTATCCTTAAACTTACGCTATAATTGTCTTACACGTGATTCACGAAAAACCCTACCACTATCTCAACCAACATGGACGCATGTAAGAGTGAACATGATTTTCGATTTTTACACCACTTTATATATAGTTTTCAAAGCTATATTGTCATACAATGCAGAGTCGTTATCACAAATTTTTTTTTGAACGACAAGTTAACACACGCACACGTTCTCGGGGTATCCGGGCTCCCACTCAAGAATGCCACCCGACTAATCTCCGTCGACCACGACCTAGCCCAATTAAAGGTACCACTAAGTGGCAGACCCATGATCTGGATGTCACAAGATGCTCACCACGAAGTTCGAACCTGGGTAGTCAGGGATACCATCCACTGCTGATATTAGATTTCGATAAACTGTGTTAAATAACTTTTTGGAATCAATGATTGGTCCATCGTCCTATCGTTTATTACTATTTATTTGACAATTATCCACAAATTCCATCACATTTAGGGGGTTGTTTGTTTTTTTTTAAAAACCTCTTAATAGCTTTTAAGTCTGAATCATTCAGACCTTTTTACGCACCACCTCTTATTAATCAAATAAGACTTCAAACTTTAGACCCCTTAAAAAACAAACGGCACCTTAGTAATTTCTCAAAGCATTTTGGACAAGTTGTTTGGTCAACCATTTGGTGAAAAGTCACAACATCAAAAAGGTCATTTAAGTGCATAAAGTTCGATCAAATTTAATAATTTCGACTTTGTAATTTTTATTGTTTTTGTTGTCATATATCAATTTTTTTAAAATAAATTCCAATAGCATATTAAAAATACAAAATCTAATAAAATTCCAATCAATACAAAATAAAAACATATATAAAATTCATAAAAACACAAATATACATATAAAAATTTCATAATTAAAATAAAGGATCTTTTATCAACATAATAAAATAGGTAAACGTTAAAAGTATAGTCTTAATTAGTACTAACAACTGACTGAATATGAGTCTCTCACTAAGCTTACCAAATCAACATCTAGACCATCATCATGGACAAGTAGGAGATGTTTGATAAATAACACCATCTTCAATCAGGTAATTTTACTGGGTAAAATGCGTTAAATAAAACAAGATAGTTAAAGATCCTTAATAATATTCCTCAATATAAGTAAACTTAATACCAAATATATATTGGAAAACTCAATAAAACCCAATAAAATTTTCAATTTTGAGCGATTAATCTGAACAAATAAATTCATGTACTTTCTAAAATTGGTTACATATATCATTTTAGAGGAAGGATCATGCAAGAAGCTAAACATTTTACGAGAAGCCGAGAAGTGTTTAATCATATATAATCACACGGTTTGTGAGTGTGCTTAATCATATATGATTAAACGTCTATGTATTGCCAATATAACATATGTTTAATCATACATGATTAAGCTTGTGTATCATATATGATTAAACACTTCTCGCATTCTTGCAAAATGTTTAGCTTCTCGTTTGAACCTGCCCCTATCATTTTAACCTATAAAAATAATTGGAAGTCTCCTATAATGGTAAAAAAAACCATTTTTGAAGTTTGGGAAAAGTCTAAACCAACAGATTTTCTGGTTCAGCGATTTAGTCACTTGACAATTTTTTTAAACAAATAAATCACTGATTTTTTTTTTAAACCGATTAAACAGATCATTCTAATTCGATTTTTCAGGTCATTCTAAGTTTGGTTCTTAGTTCGATTCTTTTAGTTCATTTTTTAAGATGTTCATTATATGCTTGAATTTTCAATCAGAAATTATAATATCTTTTTGTTGTAGTGGAGATGACTTAAAATTTGAAGTTTAATGCTTACGAGGAAGAAATGTTATTGGTGGATGTAAGACTTGGACCCCCAAAATTTGTTTTTTTTTTACAATTTATTTTTGTTAGATCACTACAAAAAAGAAGCTTATCAGTGACGGAAATTTCCGTCGCTAATTCGTCGCTAAAAGTTATTTCCGTCGCTAATCCGTCGCTGAAAGTTTGTCGCACAATACGTAGTAGGTGATGCTTATCAGCGACGGATATCAACGACGGAATTATAGCGACGGATTAACGACGGATATTTTTTGTGACGGATTAGCGACGAATTAAATTAGCAACGGACTTTTAGCGACGGATTTCCGTCGCTGATTCGTCACTAATTTTTAGTAATTTTTAAAAAATTATTTAAAAAAATTAAAAAATAATAATTCAATTTTGAGTTTATTGTATTATATATATAACAACGTAGTGGAAGGTAAAGCTTTCTTTTTAAAATATAAACAAAATAAAATTATAAATTGAATTGAATTATAAATCTAACATTCACCATTGTTCTCAAAATCCTAGACAAAAAAACAAAATGAAACATTTCGCATTTGCAATGTTTGTTTCAAAACCTAATAATAAGATTCTCCTCCTCCTCCTCCTCCTCGTCATACTCCTTAAGAACATGGAACCTGTAACACACCAGATGATTTAACTAAAGTTCATTACTTATAATTCATCACTAAAAATAGATCAAACCAACAAAAATAAATCCACGATAAACAACAAAGATCTACCAATTTTAAAGAAAAAACCAAATAAAGCAAGGTAAAAAAATGAGTGAGAAGAAAACCAGACATCATGTTTAATTACCAAACAAAATTACTCGGATTGTCATCTATATATGGAAAGATATAGTGAAATTGGTTGATCAAACCAATATCGTCATATCTTACTCAAAATCTTCCTGACTCCTAAGCTATTTGTTTGCAAAGAGTACTTATAAAAAAGATAAGGCCGCACAAATCACTCTTATTATAGTGTACCAACATCTCCATGCATACTATTAAGAGAGGGTTCTCCAGCTTTCATGTAGAAAATTTGATTTTAGTTTCCATAAATTTGGTTATCATGGTATACAGAAGTGATCATTGCTAATGGCCATCTTACATACTCGGTGTACCTGGTTCTATCTTCTATCTATTGGATATACACAAACAACAATAATGCATCCATAACATTCATGTAAAATTAATTAAGCATCTATATGAAAAAGATACAATTAGTTAAAAGAAGATACAATACCCAAACTACCTCTAAGTTATCACAAAAATAAAACAAATTAAGATGAAGATACCTGGTGAATCATCTCTGGTGTCAAGTTAAATGTGACTTTGTTCAACTGAAAAAACAATTGAAAACAACAACAATGATAAAACTCCAAGTAGAAAGTTGCAAGAATAATATTGTCCTTAAAAATTTAAGACCAAAAGCCAACATCTTAACTTCTCTACAAAAGACATAGTACAATAATAACACACCTGGATGAAGATGTGATTTTTGTTCCAGTATAATCACTACTAGAGAAATGGTTATACTACCCAGTTGGAAAATGATATACTACCTGGTTGAACAACCAACAATAAATGGCCTACTTTATGTAGTTTATATAATCATGAATGAAAAATAAAGTCCATCCAACAATCCCCTCAATTTCTACACATTGAACTTCAAATCAAAAAAAAAAAAAATGATAAAATAGCTTATGATATTAAACACTTCATACTAAAAAAATACCTTTTTGAAGTGGTAGAGTTTGAGAAAACAAGCGGCTCGATTGCTATGAAGAGTGATCTTTTGGGGGTTAGTCTTCGCTATATTCTGTAGCGGTAAAACAAAATATGTCATAGCATGTAGCAGTAAAACACAATATGTCATAGCTTGTAGCAGTAAAACACAATATGTCATAGCATGTAGTAGTATAACGTAAAACAAAGGAGGATTATACTTTCTTTGTAACTTCTTTATCAGAATAAGAATGATTTTATATGGAGCAAGATGAGACCTAAAGGAACGAAAAAAACAAACGACAACATAAACAAATCAGCAGCTCATATGGTAAACAGATGGCTTGGTTTACAGTGGCTAATTGTTAGATAGTTCCATATGATGTTCTGAATTGAGCCAAGCTATTTAGAAACACCTACCATCAATGTTCAAACAACCGATGCTTTTTTCAATTGCAAACCTAGTGCCTTACAAATTCAAAATGCACATCAAAGTAGCTAGTTTCATAGATCAAAAGTTTATATTGTATGAATTTTCTATAACCTGGCATAGTTATCAGCTTTTTTATACATAACAAACTTCCCCATATGTTTAAGTTTAATAGAAGTAGCACATTTGACGCTTAGAAATACACAAAACCATCAACACCAAATCAAGCAGACTAATCAATAACTCGATTATAACAAAACACAACAGAATGTGAGAAGCCGACGACAAGAGGGAGGAGGTGAGATAGGGAAGAATCCGACAGCGAGATAGAGAGGGAGGAGGTGTGGGGATTCTTTTGAATGTTTGGGGAATGGGGGAGGGATACTGATTTAGGGTTAACTTCTTTTGTTTTGGGGGGAATTGGGGAAATACACAAGCGGGAAACATTTTAGGGTAAAATCATGAATTTAGAAGAAAATTAAAAGTAGATTTGTAGATATTTCTTTAATATATAAATATTTATGGTAAGTTTTCTAAAAATTATTTTTTATGTATTAAGTATATTTGTTAAACTTTTACAAAAAAAAATACCTTGTTAAATTTTCTAATAAAATTTTATTTTTATTTAAACAAGTAATAATAAATAATCGATTAACACTACTACGAGATAAAACACTTGTATTTTTTCTTAAAAGTATTTAAAATTTTAAAACTCTTCTTAAATATAGTTATAATTTTTGGGTTGGGTTCTGGTGAGAAGTTGAGTTAATTCATGGGAAGGTTTGAGATTAAAAGAGATCAACGATTCAGATCCACTTCTCACGCTTCTCAACATTAACTCAACTTCTCACATGATTCTTCGCCTATAATTCTTTTTATTAAGTATATTATCTCTTTAAATTCTAAATATAAAATATTTTAAATATGATTATCATTTAAATTACACGGTCCTTAAAAAAAATACTATATGATTATTTAAAAATCATAATTAAACTAAACTAATAATGACCCATATTGATATATTTTTAAGATAAAATAATATCAAATCCATATTTTAATGAACTGTAATGGCCCAATGAAACTCAATAGATCCATTAAGGCCCAATGAAAGCATAGATCCCTTAAGGTCCAATGAAACCCTTTAAAGTCCAATAGATCCATTAAGGCCTAATGAAACCCTTTAAAGCCCAATAGATCCATTAAGGCTCAATGAAACTCTTTAAAACCCAAAATAACCTTTTAAAGCCTGATAGATCCATTAAGACCCAATGAAATTCTGTAAAGACCAATAGAACCGATTAAAGTCTAGTAGAATTAATTAAAGTTCAATAGATCCATTAAGGCTCAATTAAACTCTTTAAAGTCTAATGAAACCATTTAAATCCCAATAAAACCCTTTAAACCCCGATAGATTCATTAAGCCCAATGAAACCATTTAAAGCTTGATAAAACCCCTTAAAGCCCGATAGATTCACTAAGGCCCAATGAAAACCCTTTAAAGCCCAATAGAACCCCTTAAAGCCCGATAGATCCATTAAGGCTCAATGAAACTCTTTAAAACCCAAAACAACCTTTTAAAGCCCGATAGATCCATTAAGACCCAATGAAACTCTTTAAAGACCAATATAATCGATTAAAGTCTAGTAGAATTAATTAAAGTTCAATAGATCCATTAAGGCTCAATTAAACTCTTTAAATTCCAATGAAACCATTTAAAGCCCAATAGAACCCTTTAAACTCCGATAGATTCATTAAGCCCAATGAAACCATTTAAAGCCCGATAGATTCACTAAGGCCCAATGAAACCATTTAAAGCCCAATAGAACCCTTTAAACTCCGATAGATTCATTAAGCCCAATGAAACCATTTAAAGTCCGATAGATTCACTAAGGCCCAATGAAACCCTTTAAAGCCCAATAGAACCCCTTAAATCCCGATAGATCCATTAAGACTCAATGAAACTCTTTAAAACCCAAAATAACCTTTTAAAGCCCGATAGATCCATTAAGACCCAATGAAACTCTTTAAAGACCAATAGAACCGATTAAAGTCTAGTAGAATTAATTAAAGTTCAATAGATCCATTAAGGCTCAATTAAACTCTTTAAAGTCCAATGAAACCATTTAAAGCCCAATAGAACCTTTAAACCCCGATAGATCCATTAAGGCCCAATGAAAACCCTTTAAAGCCCAATAGAACCCCTTAAAGCCCGATAGATCCATTAAGGCTCAATGAAACTCTTTAAAACCCAAAACAACCTTTTAAAGCCCGATAGATCCATTAAGACCCAATGAAACTCTTTAAAGACCAATATAATCGATTAAAGTCTAGTAGAATTAATTAAAGTTCAATAGATCCATTAAGGCTCAATTAAACTCTTTAAATTCCAATGAAACCATTTAAAGCCCAATAGAACCCTTTAAACTCCGATAGATTCATTAAGCCCAATGAAACCATTTAAAGCCCGATAGATTCACTAAGGCCCAATGAAACCATTTAAAGCCCAATAGAACCCTTTAAACTCCGATAGATTCATTAAGCCCAATGAAACCATTTAAAGTCCGATAGATTCACTAAGGCCCAATGAAACCCTTTAAAGCCCAATAGAACCCCTTAAATCCCGATAGATCCATTAAGACTCAATGAAACTCTTTAAAACCCAAAATAACCTTTTAAAGTCCGATAGATCCATTAAGACCTAATGAAACTCCTTAAAGACCAATAGAACCGATTAAAGTCTAGTAGAATTAATTAAAGTTCAATAGATCCATTAAGGCTCAATTAAACTCTTTAAAGTCCAATGAAACCATTTAAAGCCCAATAGAACCTTTAAACCCCGATAGATCCATTAAGGCCCAATGAAACCCTTTAAAGCCCAATAGAATTCCTTTAAATCCCGATAGATTCATTAAGCCCAATGAAACCATTTAAAGCCCGATAGAACCCCTTAAATCCCGATAGATTCACTAAGGCCCAATGAAACCTTTAAAGCCCAATAGAACCCCTTAAAGCCCGATAGATCCATTAAGGCCTAATGAAACCTTTTAAAGTCCAATAGAACCCTTTAAAACATGATATATTCATTAATGCCCAATGACACCATTTAAAGTCCAATAGAACCCAATAAAGCCCGATAGATCCATTAAGGTCTAATGAAACCTGTTAAAGCCCAATAGAACCCTTTATACCCGATAGATCCATTAAGACCCAATATTACCTTTTAAACCCGATACACATGCATACAACACATATATACATCATATCTGATTACCAAACAACACACACATTATCTATATATTCATATCAACATATATACACATTTACATAGATCCAACACGGTTTTGCAAACAACACATGTATATACACACACACATATATATACATATAACACATATCCATTGATATATATAACACATACACATACACATGCATACATATAACACAAACATGATAAAATAAGAAAAATAAAAAATTCCGTCGCTAATCCATCACTAATTAGCGACGGATTCTAAATTCCGTTGCTAATCCGTCAAATCCGTCGATAATTAGTGACCGATTAGCGACGAAATCTATTTAAAAAATAAATAAAAAAGAAAATTCACGTGTCCGTCGCTAATCCGTCACTAATTAGCGACGGATTAGCAACGAAATCTATTTAAAAATAAATAAATAAGAAAATCCATGTGTCCGTCGCTAATCCGTCACTAATTAGCGACATAATCTATTTAAAAATAAATAAAAAAGAAAATTCATGTGTCCGTCGCTAATCCGTCACTAATTAGCGACGGACACGTGGATTTTCTTTTTTATTTATTTTTAAATAGATTCCGTCGCTAATCCATCGCTAATTAACGACGGAATTAATTCCGTCACTAATTAGCGACGGATTAGTGACGGAATTGGTTTCATCGCTAATCCGTCACTAATCCGTCGCTAATTAGTGACAGATATTTCTGTCACTGATTTTCCATCACTGATACCCCTTTTCTAGTAGTGGATGTTCATTGACTCATTGTTTGTTAGAATACATGTTTTTTACTTGTTCGATTGTTTTGTTGGGTTCGTTTTTTATTTGGAAATTGTGATGAACATTGTAATCCAACCTTTATTTTATGACCATTGAACTTGAAGTTTAAAAAATTTACATTGCAACTTGAAGTTGGTACAAAACCAATATCAATATGTAGTACCAAATAAAGTTGGTTGGTATATGTTATAAAGTTTTACATACCAATTATAATTGGTTAGTAGATATTGTAGGGAAAAACATGATACAATACAATGTTCATCCCTAAATAAAAATGTTATATTAATTTTTTTGGTTTTATTTAAAGATCTATTTAATCGGTTTTATAAAGCCCAAAAATTTATTCATTCAGGAAAACTTATATTTTTTTTTTCATTTTTTCCATTATCTTACTATATTAACCAAATTTATAATTAAAATAAGGGAAAAGTTTAAAAAAACCCAACGGACTTTAAGGTTTGGAGTGATTAAGTCTATGGACAATTTTTTCGAACAAATAAGTCCTTGGACATTACAAAATCTGTCAAATAAATCCTTGAACTTTTGGTAACCTGTTGAATACATCTTTATTATTTAAAAAATGTAACTTACAACCTACATAACAGGCAAAACTACAAATTAAAAAAGAAATGTCATATATTTTATCTACCCTACAAACAAAAAATAGGGAAATTAACTTAAATAAGTCAATCTCATCAACCAAGTTTACTTTTTAACCACTTTTCAAACTTTTTTTTTTCTAAAATAGTTAAAGTTTGCACATAATGTTTTTTTTTTCTACGTAAGGATTGTTCTTTTCCTTATAGTTTTAGAAGAAAAAAAATACACTTTGCATTCTTATAAAACTATAATTAGTTATTTAATTTATTTTATATGCATTACTTTTTCATTTTACATTCTTAATGTGTTAACACACATAATCGTATATTAACTAAAATATATAAAAAAATGGTTTCTTCTTTTACAAATTACACCATTATAATCGTTTAGTCAATACGTGAAATATTTTTAATACTTATAGTTACATATTAATCTTATATTATTAAATAAATAACCCTAAAAGGATAGAAAGTGTAAGTATTAAATATAATTCGTACATATTTATGATATTTAATAATATGAGATTATATCCAAAAATTTAATATTAGGCTCATTTTAAACGCATTAACGAGACAATTATAGTGGTGTAATATGAAAAAAGAACATATTCTTTTTTTATGTATTTTAGTTAATATACGATTATGTGTGTTAATATAATAAATGGTTAACTGAAATTAAAAAAACAAAAGATATAAAGTAAATTAAATAGCATATTATAAAAATGCTTTCTATTTTTTTTTGCCAAAAACATTTCTTAAGGCAAAAAAAATTATGCATAAACTTAGACCATTTTAAAAATAGATTTTGAAAAGTGTTTAAAAAATGATTTTGGTTGATCAGATCGACTATTTTAGTTAATTTTCCTATTTTTTAATCCGTAGGGGGATAAAGTAGGTGACATTTTTTTTAATTTGTAGTTTTCTATGTTATGTAGGTTGCAAGTTATATTTTTAAGTAATAAGGATGTGTTTAACAGGTTTTGAAAAGTCTAAGGATTTAGTTTTGAAATGTGTAAGGACTTATTTGTTCCAAAAAATTGTTCAAGGACTTAATCACTGCAAACACTAAAGTCGATTGGTTTTTTTTTTTGAACTTTTCCCTTAAAATAAACAATTAAATCGATTTCAGAAAATAAAGCTTTATTTATTCAAACCAAAATCAGTTGGTTTCGGTTCTTTTCAATATATAAATAGAGAGGTAGCAAATGTTAATGTGAAAAGTTGGTCTTCTGAAAACAAAAATCTGAAATTTAATTGATCGAGAAAACGTGGATCACATTCTGTCTCTGAATGTTGCTCCACTTTTCGATTCCTTGTCATCAATGGAGTAACAGCCAAATTTCTTGCAGGTGCTGTGGGGCTGCACCAATGTGTAAGCAAGAAAGAAAGATTCCACATATCGATGCTTATAAAAACCCTAATCATCCGCCATGGAATAAGCATGAAGACACACACACACATACATCATGAAGATAATCATAACCCCCATTTTTCTCTTACTTCTCATGATGTTTCAGAGCATCCACACCATTCAAACCTCCGAATTTACCATAACAGAAGCTACTATCGTTCAGATTCGAGCAGCTTTTAAGCAGAACAAACTCACGTCCAAGGATTTAGTTAAGTTTTACATCAAAGAGATAAGAAAGCTCAATCCAATATTGAGAGCTGTCATCGAAGTGAACCCAGATGCAGTTCATCAAGCTCAAGTGGCTGATCAAGAGAGAAAGGCTAATGCCACCAAGTCGCGTTTTGGGTTGCATGGTATCCCTATTTTGGTGAAGGAGAACATTGCAACCAAGGATAAGCTTAACACGACTGCAGGATCTTACGCCCTTCTTAAGTCGGTGGTTCCTCGGGATGCTGGTGTCGTCAAGAAATTGAGAGAATCTGGGGCTATTATACTTGGGAAAGCAAGCTTGAGTGAATGGGCTCATTTCAGAAGTTCCTTAGCACCTAGTGGTTGGAGTGCTAGAGGTAAACAAGCAGTTGTAAGTTTCCCACCTTCAATGCTTCTTCTTACTGCAGCTTAGTAAAAATAGTATTGTTGTTTGAATTCTTATTATTTTCCTGCAAGATGATAATTTCCTGCTAAAAAAACATTGATGTAGACCAAGGCTTTGTTTGGCAAACTAGGTTATAAGCTAGCTTGTAGTTGATAAGCTAGCTTTTCAAAACGCTACTCAAAGTAGCGTTTCAATAATCTAGCTTATGGTCATCCAAACATGTACACCAAGCTAGCTTTTTTTTTTTTTTTTTTTGCCAAACATAGCCCAAGTGTTTGTGTAAATGCCTCAATGAATTTAAGAAAAGGTGTAATCAAAATGATGATAGGTTTTAGTATAGTACTAAAGCATGCATCTTTTTTGTGTTCCTTCAGTGCAGCATTCTGCACTTGTATTAGATTCAAAGATTTCTTGAATTTGTGCAGAACCCGTATCTAGCAACGTTTGATCCATGTGGTTCAAGCACCGGATCAGCCATATCAGTTGCAACAAACATGGCTACTGTATCGTTGGGTACAGAAACAGATGGATCAATCCTGTGTCCTTCTGGTGCCAACTCTGTTGTCGGAATCAAACCCACTTTAGGCCTCACAAGCCGAGCAGGAGTCATTCCGATTTCCCCCAGACAAGACTCAGTTGGGTAAGCCGCAAACATCCATTAACTTTTATAATGGGGGTCCATGAATAAACCTCAGAATGCAAAATGTTATTTCACTAACCTTTTCTTTATCATTATATGGACTCTTGGTGAAAACAGACCGATATGTAGGACTGTAGCAGATGCTGTGTATGTTCTTGATGCCATTGTGGGTTTTGATAACAATGATGCAGAGGCAACTAGAAAAGCTTCAAAATATATTCCAAAGGGTGGTTATCTGAATCACCTAATATCTGATGGACTCAAAGGAAAGAGATTAGGGATAATGAGGGCTTATCCCTATTTTGGCTTTGCTAACGACACTAAAACTCTGAACAAATTTGAGAAACATTTCGCCGTATTAAGGTATAAGCATTTAAAAATCTGCCACCATCCTTGAATTCGTAACCTTATTCCTCATCGGTTTTTTCATTCCGCTTCAAGAATCTACTTCTAACATTCATGTGTTGCAACTCTGTAAACAAGACGAAGTGGTGCTACTCTGGTAGAGAATCTGGAAGTTGACAACTTCAGTCAGATCGGTTCAATGTTCATTGGTGAGACTATAGCGCTTGTAGCTGAATTCAAGATCGCCCTGAATGCCTATCTAAAGGAGCTAGTGGCTTCACCCGTGAGATCTTTAGCTGATGTGATAGCTTTCAACAAGAAATTTGCAGATTTGGTAAGTAAGGATCATAGTATTCAGTTTCATCTTTAAACATCCTTTCCAAGTCTTCAAAATATATCAGCTAGTGTAGTGTATCATATGATCTGTAATTCCATTGATAAAGAAACACCTGTTAAACTCCCACATCGGCTAGACTTGGCCACTTTGTTCTTAGAATCTCACTGTTCTCCTCAAGGGCACTTTTGGAGAGTAATTTAATCGGGGTTCCACATATTCTTACAACAACATTGTGTCAAATTGCAGGAGAAGATCAAAGAATACCCACAAGACTTCTTTTTGGAAGCTGAGAACACGAACGGTATAGGGGAGTTAGAGAAGGAAGCATTGATGAATTTGACGAGAGCATCAAAAGATGGGTTTGAGAAGTTGATGAAGGAAAACAAATTGGATGCACTGGTGACACCATATGCAAAAGGTTCAATGGTTCTTGCCATTGGGGGATATCCAGGAATCAGTGTTCCAGGTGGATACGATAAAAATGGTGCTCCTTATGGTATTTGTTTCGGAGGTTTAAAGGGTTCGGAGCCGACATTGATCGAGATTGCTTACGGGTTTGAACAAGCAACCAAGTTCAGAAAGCCTCCTCCAATCAAGTGATCAAAACATCTATGTGTACATGCTTAATATGACATTATCTATGTCTAAAACGCATAAAATCTCGCTTTTATAAGCGAGATTAAATAAACCACTCTCGAGTGTATTTGCTTATGTGTCTGTATGTATATATGTATATTGAATTGAACAAGCTAGTTATATAGTTTGGACCTTCGAAGCATTAAAGCATCAAGTGCTTTCTCTTGATTCTTTTATTTGAGAGAATCAATACATAAATTGTGTCAATGATCTATCAATCAACCTAGCAACAAACTGTTCTACCTGAAAAAAAGATGTAATTACGGGTCTAATCGAGCCATCTTTGGGCATGACATCCTGGTTTTATGAAGTTTAATTGCGTCTAACCTCCTTGGGGAGCTCGGGAGTAGCGAAAACGAGAGTTTTGGGCAAAAAGGTGGCCGCGAAGGTCGTTGGAGTCTTGAACAGAGGTTCACATGACCTTCCACGCGGCATTGGCCGCGGGATAAGTCACACAAGGCGCTGGTGGAACGTGGGCGGCAAGCAACGACCCTAGATCGTGGCTATGGTTCAAGACCATTACACTATCACCTCACTACAACAAATTTGGGTTTGCATGACACCAAAAATTTCCGAGTGTCCTAATAGATTACTTGATATGATTTAAGTATATAGGATCAAAGACTTGGTGTCCTATCTATCTAAAGGTGTTGTAATAAGTTTATATGATATTTTTTGGTATTTTAAAAATATTTTTCCGACACCGTTGAACAAAGTGTCCTATTTTTTTTATAAGGCACTATTTGAAAACGTGTCTTATAAAACAAGTGTCCAATAAAAAGATGTATTTGTAGAATAATTTTCAAAAATGTCCTATAAAAGGGGTCATTGGGACACTTTGTTTCAAAAGTGTCCTA
This sequence comes from Arctium lappa, assembly GCA_023525745.1. Lineage (NCBI taxonomy): Eukaryota > Viridiplantae > Streptophyta > Magnoliopsida > Asterales > Asteraceae > Arctium > Arctium lappa. The sequence continues at coordinate 34,071,223 of CM042051.1, forward strand.
AAAAGCTTGTTATGACGATCGAAAACGTCATATAAAAACTAATTACAACACTTTTAGATAGAACACACAAATGTTCGGTCATGTAAACTTAAGTCCTACACTTAAAACACTTTTGGCATCCTATAGATTTGATTTTGTTATAATGCCTCTTCATATACATATACTTTAAATCTCTTCTCCATCTCTATATAACTCATTCCTATATATGTTCTGTCAATGTGATCATATATGAAAATTAAGAAAACAGTTAAATGTGATATGCTTAAGAATGAGTATACATAAGCTATACCAATTTATTGATGATGAATAAATGAACTATACTATATTCAAGTTAACAAACATACAAGAATATTTTAATGTACCAAAGTGTCAACTCAACCCAACCCGTATGATGTCGGTTGGATTGGGTTAGGTTGAGATTTTTTAAACCGTAAACATTAAGTTGAGTTGCTCAAATGCCTTACAACTGATCAACCTAACTGTGTTCATATCAAAATATATGTGAATTACATCGGTGATCCCTGAGGTTTGCTCATATTTTGGATTTGGTTTCTAAAACAAACTATCTACACTGATGGTCCATAACATTTAAATTTTATAACACTCATGGTTCCTAGACTTAACACCGTCAATTAGCAATCATTATGAAGGACTAATCAGGCTTTACACAAACTACCTTGACCAAATTTGTAATTCACTCTAAATTTATTGTGTTTCACTTATCCATGACTTTTGTAGAAATATTATTAAGAGTGTTTCATATATTTAATAACAAATTAAATTTCTTAAATTAAACTATATATTAAATAAAAAATTATATTTATTCTAAAAGCTTTTAAATTGATAAAATAATTTTTGCATTAGAAAATTTGTGATTTACATCTTTTTAATTAAATTATTCTGCTAAAAAAAGCATACAATTACCAATCACAAATCAAATTTTTTAAATTAAAGTATATAATAATAAAAATCTTTATATTTATTTAAAGATTATTAAATTAATAAAATAATTTTTACATTAGAAAATACCAAGTTTGAAAAAATAAAAAAAATAAAAAGAAATTCACCTATTTTTTGGGTCAGATATTATTTTAGAATCGAAATATTATAAACCAAGTACATTTATCGTGAATTATTTATTATATACTCAAACTACAAATAATTAAAGTAATAAAAAATAAAAATACAAACTATGAATTAAAATTAAAATTAAAATAAAACATTAAAAAAAACTATCGGAAAATCCTACAAAAATAATAATTAATTATATGAACAATTATAAAAAAAACGTTTATTGTCCAAAAATATAAGAAATTGCATATATTAACTTTGAAATACCACACAAGCACATCCACCAATATGAAGTGATATATTGCAAAACCTTTTATATTTTGGGCCACAAACGTTTTTTTAATAGTTGTTCATTATACTAATCTCATATTAACCGTACTTGATTTCTAATGTTCTGCTTGCTTGCATATTTTAATGTCAAACTGAAAAGATATGTAAGCTTCTCTTGATTCTTTTATTTTTCCAAACTTCGGATTTTCTAATGTAAAAGTACGTCATTTTGTTAATTTAATAGTTTTTATTTAAATATAATTAAATAGTTTTATATTATATTTACTTTAATTTAAAAAATTTGATTTATGATTGGTTGTTTAAAAAACTTTTTTAAAAGGAATTTAATTAAAAAGACGTGAATCAAAAACAAAATTGGGATTTTTTAACATAATAATTTATTTTTTCAATATATAAATAGTTTTAATAGCTTAAAAACGTGAATAAGTTTTTAATGATTCAAGAAATTTAATGTTTTGTATTATTGTTTTTAGAGGGAATTACAATTTTGGTTTTCGTAGTTTGTGTAAATACTTATTAGTCCTTCATAATGGTTTGCTAACTGATGGTGTTAGGTTTAGGGACCTTGAGTGTTATGAAACTGAAAAATTCGGGACCATCAACATAGATAGTTTATTTTAGGGCGTTTGGTTTGATGGAATGATTTGTAAGGATTTGATTTTCGTGGAAGGATTTGGAATTGCAGGGATTTGAATTTGGAAGAATTTGGAATGGATTAAATTCCATTATTTATAAATAGTTTGTAAAAACAAATTACAAGTGCCTATAAAAATAATTAAGAAAAACAAAGGTTTTTAACATATTTTAAAACATTATTATATACACAAATCTTTCGAAATCCAAACCACCCCCATGGATTTCAAAATCCTATGTTTGAAAGATTTCAAAGAAATCTTGAAATCCAAGCAATCCCGCAAACCAACACGAGATTGGAATGGATTTGAATTCCAAATCCTCCAAATCTTTTCCATTCCTGCAAACCAAACGGAAACGGGACCTTAGTGTAGTTTACCAAAAGCATATTGGAAATTATTTACCAGCTCATTTACCTTATTGGGTGAGCAAGATAAGGAACGAGAATCTTACCCAGTAAGATGTAACACCCCGATTTTCGAAAGGTATCATTTCAAGTTTATACAGAAACCGATATATTAAGAAAAAATAAGATATTTGATTTTGGGCTTGAATCCTTGGTTTTATAGTCTTGATGGATAAAGGATTCAATTACGAGACCAACGGTTCTTTCCGGAGCGAAAACGGAGCTATAACGAAGAAGTTATGACCAAAACAGTTTCGGTACGTGCTAGGCTATAATGCCCGGCGATTGTGACAGTGTCACAATCGCCTGTCATGGTCGCCAGAGCCCGAAAACTCTCGGTACAATCTCAGCGATTGTTCCCGATGATTGTGACATTGTCACTATAGCCTGGCATAATCGCCTGGGTGTATCAGAGTGTTAAAATCGCGATTTTCAGCCCTAAACTTCATTTCTTCATCTCTCTCATCTCAACTCTGATTTTAGTGATTCAACTTGCTACGGTTTCGTTTTTGAGAGCTCTTCAAGGATCAAGCAAGAGATTGGAAGTTTATTGAAGTATTCTAGAGCATTTTGTGGTGGTAAGCTTTTCATCTCTCCCTATTCATCTTCTTTCCCAAAGTTTTCTAGGGTTTCATCCACCCTTTGTTCTCCCTTTCATAGATTGAAGGTTTGTAATCATTTTGGTGAACTAGAAGTGTTTTGGTTGGTGAATTCAAGTTTGTGTTAAGGTAATCTTCTATTCTCTTCGGCTATGGAAGTTAGGGTTTCAGTATTAGTTGAGGTATCCATGTACATGGTTTGGGAAACGATTTTTTATGGTTGATTATGTATATTTATGGTTGGAACCTTGTGGATCTAGGTTTTGGAAGATTTGGTTTGAAGAACCAAGTTTCTTCAAGGAAAGCTCTAAGTGGGTAAAATCTAGATTTAGTCTAAATCTAGCAAGGTGAGTTTATTAAACCTTTGTTAAAACTAGATACACATCATAATCTCCTATTTGTTACTTTATCTCTATATGTTCAAATGTTTGGGGATTTCTTCATGAAAATAGTTGGAGGATGTATATATAAGGGTGATTTGCCATGATTATTGTTATATGTATCATTATTTGGGATTTGTCTCATAGATACCTAATGTGGGTACCTTGATATGTTAAATGTATGCATATATGGGTATTATGATGATTCTAGTTGGAACACCATTTTGGTGATATGTTTATATCCATGATGAGCATGATTTACATTGGGTCTTTTGTTAGACATCACGAGGATAAGGTGGTAATATTATACCCGTAGTTGGTATTGAATTATGTGGGTTGAAATATACCTAAAGGACCCCTTATAAATGTTATGTGGATGAACCAAGTCAGTACACTAGGAGGATATAGTCTTGGGCGCCACTATGATGGTATGTGCCTAGATCTCCGCCATTCGGGGAATTTTCTTAGCGATAGTCTTCGGGTGTGCCGGGCCTTTGGTGTGTTCCTTGTTAAGGGCATCAAGGTATATCGACTCTTGGGTGGGACTTGATTGGTGCTATGGGTCTCCCCTATTGACTCCACATTTGTTGAACTATGGTTAACTGCTGATAAGAAATGTGACTGTTCATGCATGCTTACTATTGTTCAACTCACTAGGCTTTTTGGCCTAACACTTGTTTGGTGTCGATGTGTATCTCAGGTTTTAGCGGCATAGGTCCTAAGCTGGCGTAGTGCTTGGGTGAGAGATTTGGGAATATCGCTTTTGGACTTACTATTGGTAGAGAATCCTTTGGGTCTATAAATGACACCCTTGATTGTAATCTCTTTTCTGGTTATAGAAATTAGATTAGTTGGTTGTTATTTATTATCCGTTTAATTACGATTGTATTTAAACATGCTTGTGTATTTTGCCCATTTTTGGGAGGCTCTTGCTTTAGCAATTTTAAATACCGCATGTCCGTTTTTCGGATTTTTGTTATCCCTATTTTTAGGGTGTTACATAAGAGGCATGACAACAACCAAAGTTTTTGCCCGCTAAATGAGGGAGGGGTCACTTACCAAATGTTTACCGAGTAAGAGCTTACCGACAAGAGTATCACTCTCAGTTACCTTAAGCGTTTAAACTCGATTGTAACAACCCAATCTCACGACAAAAAGCAAAAAAACCAACTTTAATAATTAACAACGGCAAACGGCCCAATACAACGTCTAAAGTTTAAGGTTTGCGGAAAGTCAACCTAATACACAACTGAGAATACAAGAATTACAACCAAAGTGAAGGTCTTCTAACCCAGCTCCATCTCACACTTTCTTCTTACCCTTGCTTGATCTTCCTACCTTACGTCTGCCTGAAAATATCTCTTACCCTTTCAAGTTTGATAAAATATCGCTCGTATGGAGATGATCACGACAACCTCCGTTGGGATTTGAAGACTGGTCAAACTTTTTGAATTTTAGAAGTCAAGTTGTGAATCCAAACATTTTGAAGAAATGAATGTTCTATGGGCCAGATGAAGATGTTTTCAAGTGAACTCGATGACGAGTTCTTTTCAAGTGAGAGTGACTCATACAGAGAGAATTCGAGAGTTAACAAGGTTTTTCATTGATCATTGGAAGAGTAGAAAATGAGCTCGAAAGAAGCTCGTAATTATGCATTGGAAACAAAAAGTGAGTCTCATATGCGACTTCTCCCGCGACATGAGTCACGTGCCGGGTTCCGCACACCAACACTGCATCAGTAAGTAAGTGACTCAATAAACATTTACCCAAATGCTTTAGGTAAATGACCCATAAGTTTCTAGAAATTTTATATCAAATTCAAATAAACTCATATCAATAAATCAATCTAATTTAAGTGCAATAACTAATCAAATTAAAAGAATTTATATAAGATAAACATATATTTAGGTACAAATACTATTAGGTTGATCGGTTATAAGGGATTTGAACAATTCAATTCAATGTTTTATAAGACATATTTTCAAATAGCGTCTTATAAAAGGACTAATATGACACCTTGTTTCAAAGGTGTTGTAAACAGTTGTTTAAAACATCCAAAAGCGTCATAAACTTATACAACATCTTTAAATAGGATATCAAGTGTGGTTCTATAAACTTAAGTCTATATTAGGACACAAGGAAATTTTTGTTATAGTGACGATGATAGTGTAATGGTTTAATGTATATATTAATAACTAGACCCATAGAAGTGACCTAGCCCACAACCCTAGGTCGCACGACAAGTCGACTTCCACCGGTGCTAGATCTGTGCGACTTATCTCACAACCAATGCCACATCGAAGGTTGTGTGAACCTCTATTCAAGACTCAAGCGACCTTCATAACCACGACCATGTTACAAGTCATCGACCAGGTCATGTGAGGCCCTTTTTGCCCAAAACTCTCGTTTTTGCTACTCCTTCTGAGCTCGCTAAGAATATTAGATACAATTAAACTTCACAAAACCAAGATGTCACGCTCACGCTCAAAGATGGCTCGATTAGTCCCGTAATTGCATCTTTTTCCGGTAGAACAATTTGTTGCTAGGTTGATTAATAGATTAATTATTGACACGATTTATGTATTGATTCTCTCAAATAAAAGAATCAAGAGAGGCCCAAACTACATAACTTCTTCAAGTCAAGATGCATACGTACATACATACATATAAGCAAATACACTTAAGAGCAGTTTATTTAATCTCATTTATAAAAGCGAGATTTTATGCGTTGTAAAGTTTGACATACCTACTACTCAACAAGAGCATATATAATGTCATATTAAGCATGTAGACATAGATGTTTTGATCACTTGATTGGAGCTATAATGCCATATTAAGTATATCCAGTGACTTAATCATTTAAAATCGAAAAGTCTTTTGGTTTTCTGGACTTTTCCCATACTTTAAAGTTTAAAAATGAGTTTTTACCACCATAGTAGGTTACTAGTCATTTTTATAATTTTAAAAGGGTCCATATAATCGGTTTTAGAAAACCTAGAGATTTATTTGTTCAGGAACTAAATCGCTCAAAATCGAAAAGTTTGTTGAGTTTTTCTAACTTTTCTCATGTGTGTGTGTGTATGTGTGTTTATACACACACACACACACACATATATATATATATATATATATATATATATATATATATATATACTGAGGAATATTATTAGGGGTTGTTTACTACTAGCTCTAGTTTACCATGCTTGACCCTATATAAGAGGTGTTTACGTGAAGAGAGATGTTGCTTACCAAGCCTCTATTACCAATCCATAATGATTAACAAGATATTGATTGTATAAGTTAAGAGAGGGACTCTTATTCAGTCATTTATTAGTGTTCATGCATGTATAATTGTATATTTTTACCCGATTATTGCTTATCTTAATAGAAGACCCTTTAATTAAATTATATAGCTTTTGTATTTGTATTTGTGTTTTTATGAAATTTTACATACATGCATGTTTTATTTGAAATTTTACTAAATTTTGTATTTGTAATAGAATTTAGAGTAAACTACTATTTTCGTCCCTATGGTTTGATGTTTATAACGATTTTCGTCCCTGATCTTTAAAAACTGGTTTTTTACTGATCATGGTTTCCCCTTTGTTTCCATTTTCATCCTAACTCTGTTAAGAACTTGATGTTAACCCTCACATGTGCCATACGTATGATGGCAATCTTGTCTCTTCAAATTCTTTTTTATTTTAATCCCTTATTTTAACTTGAATAACTTTGAAAGGTCCAGGAGAATTCTTGAGATCGTTTACTTGAACGATTGTGCAAATTCCATCTGGACTAAAATCGAGTTTCTTGATGCTCTTCTCCAAAAACTGAATCCTCCAACGGAGGAATTTGGTTTGTTTCTCTTCGTCGAGGAAGGTTTCGAGATACAATTCCTTGTATGGTTGTCACCGTATGCGTTGTAGCAGACTGGATGACCTTCTTTGTCGATTCCATGCATGTAAACCACTTTGTCTTGCTAAGTTCCTAGATCTTCTTCCAACAACGATTCGATCCCAAACTCCTTTCGCCGACTCTGGTGGCTATGTCTGATCAGTTTTGTCGGTCTTCGGTGGCTCACCAGACGCGGTTACTGCTACGATCGTTTCCTTAATCGCTTCGATCTTCTTCGCTCTTTCTTCATCAACACACGTTTCAACTTTCTCGACTACCTCCATCACCGGTTCCGGAAACTCGGCCGCCGGTTTCGGTGGAGGCACGGTGATCTTCTCTTCTTCTTTGCACTCAAACGCAGTTCGGACAGCTCCGCCGTCGCCGGTGGAGTAGTCTTCTCTTCTTCCTTACACTTAACCACAGCTTCTGACGGCTCCGCCGTCATTGGTGGTGGAATCGAATCATCCTTCACAACTGTCTCATGACAAGCCTTCTCTTCTCCTTCAACGTCCTTAACCTCTTTCTCCTCCGCTGCCTTTTCCTCCGTCACCTTTGTAAGTCCACTAATCAATCCATATCAATCAAGATGTAAAGATTTGACAATTATGTGTATGATCTAGAGAGAGAGTAGAGAGAGAAAATATCACAAGTCGTATTATTTCACAAGTTTGAATGTGTACAAGCTTACAAGAACTATCAAGACCCTTATACTCTCATATACCTATTTTACAAACTCTCATAAAGGTAAAACACTCATATGCTTATCACACATGCAAACACTCACATTACATGTAAGTTGACTTTACAACATTTGACTATACTTTGACTAATCAAGACTTTGATTTTTCTATTTAAATCTTGGATACAATTATACACTAACAATCTCCCCCTTTGTATTCAAAATTTTAAAAAAAATTACAATCGTCTTCAGATCTTGATTCTTCAAACTTTCACTCTGACGGCTTTAAACTTTGAAGCTTTGGAAATCTTCAATCTTTGATGCTTTGAAGAATCTTGAAAAGTCTTTCGAAGTCTTGAACAATGTCATCAAGTCTTGAACAAAACTTTGAAACTTCTTGAACTTGAGAAATCTTTCAATACTTGTATCTTCATCTCCGTGATCTCTGAACTGTCTTTGGAAAACAAACTTTCTTGTATCATCTTTATTTTCTTCAGAATCCTTTACCTTTCAACTGTCTTGAACTTGAAATTCCGGAAATTATCTTCCCCATTTTGATAAACTTTCACCAGACTTGATATTTCAGATTATCTTCTCCTTTTTCTTCAGAATATTTTTCAATCTTTCATATTTGTCTTGAAAATCGTGAATTTCTCCCCCTTTTACTTTTCTTCAGAATGACTTTCAAACATCACTTAATCTTCACCTGACTTGAAAATCCAGAATATCTCCCCCTTTTTGATGAATTATGAGCAACAAAATCATCAAAATCTTTTCAAGTCATCACAGTTTTTGAATATTTATCTCCCCCTTTGTGATAAAATGACAATCTCCGTCCTTTGATCTGTGTATCCGTCAATTCATAAAATGTATACACCCGAATCATTTCAAATTCAGATATAATAAACGTTGTAACCCTGAATCAACAAATGATACAGTTAGAATGCATGTATGTAGCACGGAGCCACTTTATACAACGGATGTACATTGGAAAAGAGTTTTTGTGAAGTTCACTCCCCCAGGGCTTCCATTCAATCATCGAAAAACCACAAAAGAATTTTCTATGAATGTTATGACAAGAAAACATATTCCTTGTGTGTACGTGAAAGTGTAGAATGATTGAAGCTACTTAAGCTTTTTCAGGCTCAAAATGTGTAAATTGTTGAGACAACAACAAGTATTACACGGACTCAATGTGCATGAAAGATGTGCAAATGTGGGGCAAATTTCCTTCTTTTTCAATATCTAAATCTTTCGAGTGAAGATTAGATAGCATATGTGCTGCATCCCCAAAGAAAATGAAACATTTCTTTGTTAAGAAAGAAACGAGTGGTTGGTGGGGTTAATGCAAGAGTTGGCATATGCTCACTGCCTTTTTCAATAATGGTCACCAAAGAATGTGAACCGATCAGTAGATGTGGCTATCCGGCTCAGAAAGTGGTTGGTGCAGAGTTTTGATATTCTTTTAACTCTGATCTCACACCCTCTTTCTTTTAAACATTAAAGCTCACTTTTAACCAAACTCTCTTTTACATTTTTCTGCTCCACACACAATGAGAAAAACTCAATCGGATGAGTTATCTCCCCCACTTTTTGATTTAAGACCCCTCACCCCTCAATCACTCTAGGATTACTTCTGGGGTAGGAAACACTAGTTAACGTGAATCCATGGAAGTTCTGTTTAAGCTCTTACACTGATCCCATGTAAATCCTAAAAGAATGTTTGCTCAACAATTTAACTTGAACAGTTAAGCACAAATATGATAACATTGTCAAAATGTATGCTCATTAAAAATATGAATGAAATTTGAGCATTTGAATAATGAAGATCTCTCAAAACAAGGAAATTGCATGAATGAAATGAAATCAAGAGAATTGTTTTGAGAATCTGACAATGTATCGATCAGATCAAATATCATGTATTTGAAAATGAAACGGTTGGGGTATCAAAGAACTTGACAGTTTGTTTATATGAACGAATATAAACAATTTAGCAATGAACGCTCAAGTTGAAATGATGATTTATGCTCAACAACATTGAATTACAAAAGAGAGTATTACCATCGAAAAATTATTTCTTTATGAGACGTGGTAATAACAACATCAATATGAAGTGTTGAACCGATGTGTGTGAACACTTGACAGTATATAGACAAGATAATACACAAGTATTGATCTTTGGAAACACACGGTCAGTTAAACATTAAAGCTCAATAATGAAAAACATTTAAAAATCACACTTCTAAATTCATGAAATCTTTTGAGAATAGAGAAGTGGTTTGAACATTTAAGAAAGCGTTTTTCATGCTTGAAAGTTGTTCTTCTTTCAAACAATCAGAGATTAAGATCAGAAGATACTTACAAACAATTTAAGCTCCCCCTCAAATCATGATATAATGATTTAGATCAGATAAGCTCCCCCTGGATATTTTCAAAATATCCTTATCTTTAAAAATTGAAGACTGAGTCCTAAACTGATGTGTTTAGAAGTCTAAGTCCTTTAACATTGTAGTTTGAGTTCTAAGTTGTAGTACTTAGAAGTCAATATCTTTGACATTAAAGTCCGAGTTCTGATCTGTTGTAATCAGAAGTCTAAGTTCCTGCTCCCCCTAAACCTGTGGTACCTGCAAATCAGATTTAATAGGTTTTGGTACCCACTGGTATTTGGGTCTTGGTAGGTTAGATTTAGGAATCCACTTCTCAATATATTTAAATCTTTTAAAATCATATTTCTGAGAAGTTATTCTGTAAGATCCGTACCAGTGATGAACATTTTCTCTTTGAACAAAGTCATTCTCTCCACAGTAAGAACATCATATTTTCTTTTGAGCAACCCTGATCAAATGATTAGTAGAATAAAACATATCAGGTTTACCAAAAGATTTACCTTTATGCGCATTGTTCTTTTTGGCATTTGATGTGGATGTGAATGATTTGTCATTCTTCTTCTCATCATCAGGAGAACTCTTCACTCTCCAGACCATCTGTCCTTTCTTTGAATGTTTTCCAAGAGATTTGACATAGTAGCTCGCTAGACTATCAACAGACTTGTCATAAAATAGATTAGATGGACGAATCTGATTTGATTTGACAATGTTTGGTTTGACACAATTCTTTTTGAAAACATTTTCATAAATGGAACTTGAAGCTGTTTTAAAAGAACAAACTAATTCAGATGAATTGTCATAAGGTGATTGACTAATCACATCAGCTGAAATCTTCTCTGACAATTCAACATTTATAGATTCCAAGTCCTTTATCTTTTTAGATAAAATATTTTTTTTCATCAGAAAGTGTGTCAAACTTCTTCTTCAAATTAGTTCTAGCCATCTGTTCTTTCTGAATGTCTGAGGATAAAACAGATATCTTGGATGTGAGCTTAGATATTTCAGATTCAAAGATTTGACGTTCTTGCTCAAAATCTTTCTCCAAGTTATTGTTCTTTTCAGATATATCTTTGAAAATCCCAACATTTCGTTTTTCATCATTTTTCTTTTCAATCTCAAAAGACTCTTTCTTTTCTTGAAAAGATTTTCTTTCTATTTCAAGTAAGTCTTGCAGAACTGAGTAGACATCTTGATATTTGAAAAAATTTATTTAAAAATGATTTAGAAGAACTGAATTCTGATTCTTCAATTTATCCCGTTCAACTTCTATGGCACGTATCTCAAGCATATACATGATAGCACAATCTCTCCCTGATAAAACAGTAGACATCTTGATATTTGAAAAAATTTATTTAAAAATGATCGTTAACAAAAATAAAAAAAATTATATCACTATAAGAAATATGTCCCCCTCCGTAGACTTAGCACGGGGGTCTCGCTACCCGGTTAGCGGGTGCGGTCAAAGGGCAACGCCCTTGCGGGGTCGAGGGGCAACACCTCTAGAGAAAAAATTTTCTGACATATTGAATAATATGCTTGAAATGATCATTCCCAAAATATTCAGATAAAATTTGACTTGAAAATCAAACTTGAAAATACACTTGAAAAGATCAGAAAAAAATTTCTAAGGCAAAAACTCGCAAAACAGTGTGGATTGAACTTCTCGCAGATAGGCTTATGCGTGTTTCAGTTTCTCGCAGAACACTACATGCGCGTTTGAGGTTTGTGCAGACAATGGTATGCGAGTTTTGGCTTCTCGCAAATATCTATGTGCGCGTTCTTGAGCGTGCGCGCTCTATACTTAGAAAGTAAACTCGCAAAACAATAGAACTCGCAGATCACTGTGGCAATCACTTAGCGCAAGTAGGCTTGTGCGCGTTTCCTCTTTGCGCAGACAACTACATGCGTGTTCTTTGTTGCTTTGCGCGTTTAGTGACGTGCGTGTTCTTCACTTAGAATCTTGCACGTATTTCAAATCTAGCGTGTTCTTCATCTGTGTTCACGAATTCGATTCAAAAACTTCAATACATGCAATTAAGACTTGAAAATGCACAGTTATGATCGAAAAGTGAAAACACTTTCTTAATACAATATTTAAGCTAAAAGCTACAAAATCACATAGAATCAATGAGATACAGTGTTCGAATCATTTTAAACCGAAAATCACAAAAATATAAAATTGAATGAGAATTATTGCGAATTTCGTGATACGATCTATACAAGAAATGTTCTAAAACACAAATCGAACACTAATATACCATTTTCTTGCAACAAAATTGATTTAACAATGAAAATTTGATGCAACAGTGATTAAAAAAAATCTGCGTGTTCTTCAAGAATAAAAAAAAACAATCAAATCAAAGTTTTTCGAATCATCTGAATAGTTTTGGTCTGCTTTGATACCAATTGTAAGTCCACTAATCAAGACATATCAATCAAGATGTAAAGATTTGCCAATTATGTGTATGATCTAGAGAGAGAGTAGAGAGAGAAAATATCACAAGTCGTATTATTTCACAAGGTTGAATGTGTACAAGCTTACAAGAACTCTCAAGACCCTGATACTCTCATATACCTATTTTACAAACTCTCATAAAGGTAAAACACTCATATGCTTATCACACATGCAAACACTCACATTACATGTAAGTTGACTTTACAACATTTGACTAGACTTTGACTAATCAAGACTTCGACTTTTCTATTTAAATCTTGGATACAATTATACACTAACAGCCTTAACCGCCACCGTAGGAGCGGTGAACTCATGCTTATTAAGCGCCTCCTGAACCAAAACTTTCAGATTAAAATAAAAAAGAATTTGAAAAGACAAGATTGCCCATCACATGTATGGCACATGTGAGGATTAATATCAAGTTCTTAACAGAGTTAGGATGAAGGACGAAAATGGAAACAAAAGGAAACCATGATGACTAACAAAGCGGTATTTAAAGACCAGGGACAAAAATCGTTATAAACATCAAACCATAAGGGCGAAAACAGTAGTTTACTCTAGAATTTATTAAAAATCTTTATATATATTAAAGGAACAACCAAGAGAATGACTTGGCACCATGAGATTTGAGTAATCCTCCAATCTTGAATTGTGGTTGAGTTTCATCATTCCACATTGGTGAAAGATGAAAGTTTTGAAATAGGAAATGACTATAAGAAAGGAGGGATGGATGTTTTTGTGTCAACTCATGTGGTTGGCTCAATTTAGCCTACTATATTTTTGTATCATCCCACATTGTTGAGGAGATGTAAGTTTTGGAGTTTGAAGTGAGTATATATGAAATGAGGGGTGAATGTTTTTGTATCACCTAATCTGGTTGGCTCAATTTAGCCTACCCTATTTTTGCAAAAAAAAATCTATATATATAACAAATAATTAAAATAGCGATTTTGTGATAATTAATAAGATTGACTCATTTTACATTATCCAACCAATATATCAATATCAATCATCAATATATATATATATATATATATATATATATATATATATTAAAAAACAAACAAGGGATAATGATGTGGCTTAATGAGATTTGAGTATTCCTCAAAATTTAAAAAGTGGTTGAGTTTCATCATCCCACATTGGTGAGAAGATGAAAGTTTTGAAGTAGGAAGTAACTATAAGAAACGAGGGATGGATGTTTTTGTGTCAACTCATGTGGTTGGCTCAATTTAGCCTACTCTATTTTTGTATCATCCCACATTGTTGAGGAGATGCAAGTTTTAAAGTTTGAAGTCTTTATCTTTATATATATTAAAGAAACAACCAAGAGAATGATTTGTCACCATGAGATTTGAGTAATATTCAAATCTTGAAATGTTGTTAAGTTTTATCATCCCACATTGGTTGAGAAGATGAAAGTTTTGAAGTAGGAAGTGACTATAAGAAAGGAGGGATGGATGTTTTTGTGTCAACTCATGTGGTTGGATTAATTTAGTCTACTATATTTTTGTATCATCCCACATTGTTGAGGAGATGCAAATTTTGAAGTTTGAAGTGAGTATATAAGAAATGAGGGGTGAATGTTTTTGTATCACCTAATGTGGTTGGCTTAATTTTGTAACATCCCCCGTCCCCGTGATTCGGAACGAGTGATGTCACGAACGGGACTTAACATAATACACAACTAATTTAGAGTTACTAATAAACCCTAAACGTATATTACAATCCAAAATATTACACTTCAAAAAGTGTTTATAAACTTAGAACGTTTATATGATAAGATGAGTCTAAGAACTCCAAAATTTCACGCTCGATCTCAAGTTCCGTCCCCGTAATCATCACTTCGAATCTGCCGTGTCAGAAAACAAAAACACGGCTGATCACAGGGCTCAGTGAATGGATTATAATATAAATTCATAAATAATAATGAAAACATCGATAACGAAGCGAAAGACTTAAAAATTCATTTCGAAGAATGTTCTTGAAACTCAAGTTCATAGCAAAAGAAATGTTCAGTAATTTTCAAAGACAATAATTTCAAGAACGGTTCACACTTTAATTTCAAAACGTAATATAAATAAAGTCTGTCAATTCCTGTTGTGTTTGTGGGGTGATCAGCCACACGAACTGGGTCAGCGTGCGGGCACACACAACGAATCCCCCGTGAATTTAACCACGGTCACATATTCTGTGGGTAAACTTCTAGAATCGATTCATCCGCCCTGGAGCCAACAAAGTCAGCCAAGTCCCCCAGAGTGGGTTCACGTAAGCCACATAGACTTAACTCTGGTGGACCGTCATCTGCAGGACGCTATGACAACAAAGCCGCCATAGAAGGCATCCCAAATAATGTACCCATTTATTGGGTTATTCTAAAATCAACGAAAACTAAACATATGCCACTTACCCAAATGGCGTTCATAAATATCAAAGTCAATATACTTCACATTTTTCATAAACAATCTCATACGAGACACATTTTAATAAAACATCAAAATGTTCAAACAATTGATTCAATAAACCAAAATCAATGTGTATGTGTGTGTATAATTTCACGTTTGTTGATCACGTTCGGTTGATCAATCACAAGGCGGTGAACCACCTTTCGGAAGAGTCAACTACGACAAATAGTTGCCCACGATTCAAAAGAAATTAAATCCATACCTTAACCAAATTGAGATGTAAAACACAATCAATCGAGACTGACGACGAACTTTAATCCGTTTGATTACCTATTTAAACTACAAATTATTATTACTCGCATAACATAAAACTTAATGGTTATTATCCTAAGCTTAATCACGAAATTCTATTATCTTAGACATTAAACCGAACACTTGGTGTGCGGTTAAACATCTAGATACAATATCACCGTTTTGATTCTAAACTTTACCCTTTTGTAGTTTTGATAAAAACAAACATTTCTATACATGTAAATAATTATAATTTTGGAATATATAATCATAATCTACCAACCAACTTCAACTACCCTAACCTACCAACTTAAATAACATAAGAAGAAATTTATACCTCTAAAAAGGTCTTGAAGCGTAGATTCCGAATATGTAATTGGTTCTTCGATTACTTTAACGGATTGAGAGATATTTTAGAGAGAATGAGAGTTTAGAGAGAGAGAGAGAGAGAGAGAAATATGAGAAGTTGAAGGCGGTGATGTACAGGGACGAGAGATTGCAAGTTTACTCTAATTTGATCAAAGTGTTGTCATATGTATAATATATACTAGTTGTGTACCCGCGCGATGCTGCACGGGTGAATCATAATTATGAAACATTGGTTTAGTCCTGAATCATGTTTCTCTATCACTTACAATTTTATTTCATGAGTTTGCGTGGTTAATTTGCAAGTCAACTAATATATAAAATTGAAGATTAATATGGTGTATTAGAAAGATATCTTGAAAAAATAAATGCATGAGAATTGAACTTCCAAACCCATATAATCAAAACTTATTACAAAATTTGAAATTCTTGACTGAACAAACAAAAATACGATCATCTGCAAATAATGCATATCCATATAACCAAAATGGTCGTTTAGTTTTCGTGAAGCACTCATCCGTGAATGTCCTGCAAAAAACATGCATTGATTTTAATTGAAACATATTTTACCAAATGTGTAATAATATAAATGTTTATTCATGTTGTACGAGATAGAAAACATGATCCTATAAATATGTGTATTTATGTAGTAAAAATTGTACAATGTTACCATGGCCTCTAGCAATCACAAAATCCCCATATCAAAGCACCATGATAGCATTTGAACTCTCATCTCAAAAAGCATATTTGTTCGAAACTGGTAAGCACGTTTGTTTCAGAAGGACTACATATATACATTGCATCTCGTTAGTAATATATGTTCTTGAATGATAATCATCAAAGTTTTTTAAATAGCCTCACGTAAACGGAATATTGTGTTTCTTTCACCCTGTCTTAACTCTTAATCCCAAATTCCAAAAAAGATATAAAAGGAAATGAAATCACCATTAGCATATTAGCTTTGGTTTAGAAGTAAGTTTTTGAATAAATTTGTAATCCCATTTAAAAAATAGGTGATGAAAGTAAGATTTACAAAAAAAGATTACATATTTTTATAGTTGGTTACCAACACCGGACCAAGAGTTTTTTGCTTAGCGGGTGTTTGTAGGACATTTCTTCAAATAGCGTTCTATAAAATATTTAATACGAAACTTTATTTTTAAAAACATCTAGAAACTTGTTATGAAGTTCAAAAGCGTCTTATATACTTACCTTTGTAATTTAAATGTTTTATAAGATGGTATATTATATAGGCAAAGGCAGGGGCGGAACCCCCGTTTTTTCTGTTGTCAAGAGGAGTATATCTGATCTCCATTTGTTTTTTTTAATTTTTTGACTTGGGCCCCCCGTTAGTCCAATATGTATATGTTATATGTATTTTATAATATGATCCAGTCCATAATCAATTCAATAGAATTTTTAAGCCCATTTATTAGTCCAAGTCCATTTAGCGATGCAGGTCGATGTAGAGAAGCAGAGAACTGAGGGGTTGTTTGTTTACCTCTTAATGGTTCCATTAAGAGGCAACATCTGAATCGTTAAGAGGTAAATCTTGTTTGCCAAAAAATTGTCTGCCTCTTAATGATTCCAAAACCCTCTCTTAATGATTTCAAAACCCTCTGAATTATGTAGTGTATTGACCCTACCTTCTTTAACCATTCAGAGCCCTGATTTCATTATGAACAGTTAGCAAACAATCATATTTCATTTCGCACTATATCATTAGAGTCTCTTAATCATTCTGACCACTTCATCATTATGCATCAAACCATTCAGCAACTGCCAATGAGCCCCTGATTCTTCTCCAAATCGACAACCCCAAATCCAATCGCTCATCTGCATCGACAGCCCCTGCCCCAATTCGATAGCCCCAAATCATTTTTCTGCTTCTCTGCTTGACTGCTTCTCTACATCGACATCGACTTGCAGGATGCATCGCTATTCGTTTTTCTGCTTCTCTACATCGACAACCCCAACCCCTAATCGGTAATTTGATTATTTGAAGTTTAACCTAAATACCTAATAACACCTGGGTATTTCTGTTAAGTGATAAGTGCTATTTTGTTTTATAATGTATAATTTCTGCTATGATGAATAAAAGTTTATCTCAGATTGTTGTGCACTTGTGCTTCTCTCAAAATTCATGTCTGTACACAGTTCACAGTATACTATGTAGTTCTATTCTATGTCAACTATTTTTAATGGGTTTTTTTCGTTTTCGTTTATCACCATTTTTGGGTTTTTACAGAATTTTGTTTCTATAGTATCTGATTTGGGTTCTTACTGTTTTTTTACAAATATTCGTTTTCGTTTATCACCAGTTTCATGGTAGAAGTTGGTGTTTTTAAGATCAAATCTTTGGTGGGTGTTCTTAAAATGTCCCTCAGATTTATGTAATTTTGGAAAATGGTTGTTTTTGGATAAAATCTTTGATGCAGCATTACAAAAAAAAGGTGGAGATTGAGTTTCTCTGTCTGTTCGTCCATCCTAGGGTTTTGATTTTATTTTTAGGGTTTGATTTTGGTTTTAGACTTTGATATTAGTGTTTTTGATATTTGGGTAACTATCTTTTTTTTTCTTTTCAATCTCTTGTTTTCAACCATAAAGCATAAAAGCAGGCCTTGTTGTGGATTTGGTGGAGCTGCTTAATGGCATAAAACAGTTGCCTTGTTGTGGATTTTTGAAAAGGATAAAGCATAAATTTTTCTTTCTGTTTTGTTTAAATAGGAGATAGGGATGAAGCCTATGGTTGAGAAAAAAACACTCTTTCCAATTAAGGTTGCAGAATTGGATAAGATTCAAATGAAAGAGGTAATCATGTAAATATTCTTTATGTTATCCTTTTCTGTTCTAGAAAATGGTCGCTTTTAACCAAGTAAGTTTTTGTGCGTTCTTTTATACTTTGGATCATTTTTTGAAGGGTCTGTAAGATATAGGTTTATGTTATATGCAGAGGTGTGGGGAGTTACCTGCACAGTAACCTCATACAGAGAAAAGAAAGAGGAGAAGAGGAAGTTATAAACTTGTCTCCAATTCTGAAACATAAAACCAAGAAAGAAAGTATCAAGATTAGATTTTTCTATCTTTTCCTTACCCAAAATGCATATCCTTTTTGCTTCAGTCATATGCATTTTGGTTTTAAGCTAACTCAGGGTGGAGCAAGATGGAATAGAGCATAGAAGCTTCAATGGTGAGGTGAGTTTCTTTGGTGCAGTGCAAGAACCCATTAGTTTACATATAACATAAAATGTGGTGCTTAAATACAAATCAAAATTAAAATTGAGCTTTGTACCTTAATATGCAGTCAGCTTCAATACAAATTGATTATCACCATGTTAAAGGCTTTGGGAGCTTTCGAGCGTTGGAGCTGAAATATGATGTTGGAGCTTATTTATGATGTTGGAGCTTTGGAGCCACTTATTACAGTATAAAACAGGGATGGAGAAAAGCTTGTTCTTTAAAAGGATCCTCTGAAGTTACCAAGGTTACTGCTTTGTTGTCATTTTGCAGGTTAGAGCTTGAAAAGAGGTGAAGAAAAGTCTTTACAAATGAAAGCAATTCTGAACCTTCTAAACTTGTAATTCATACTCATCTGGCAAGTTCATCTTAATTGAATTTGAACATTTAGGGGTAGATTGCAGTAGAAGTTTGAGCGGGAACAAGTGAATCTGGGAAACCTTGGGAATACAAAATCTAAGAAACTAAGTGCGCAATCATCGCTTGTACATCTTGTTCCACAACTTGTAATTAAGAGATTTTCAAATTTTATGCATAAAAAGGTTGTATCTTGTGCATTATATGTTGTAATTAAGACTTTTGACTTGAATGCTTATTAATGTAGTATAGATATAGATACGTTTTTCTTCTTATTATTTTTTTAATAATTATAAAGAGTTTAGACAATTGACGGTTTTTAACCCTCAACTATCTTTGGTTGCTATTTTTAATTATGTTTCAATTCGGGTAAGAATATTTACATGTTTTTAAAACGGAGTCTTACAAATTTAGTCTACCCTATTTTTGCAAAAAAAAAAAATTCTCTCTCTCTCTCTCTATATATCTATCTATCTATCTATATCTATATAAAAGGAGAACCTACCAAGATGATGTGGCACAATGTGAGAAGAGAATTTGTCCAAAAAATTTTCTCATTGTTTTGAGTTTTTTAAATATTAAATAAGTTAATGACTATTCTACCCCTAAATGAAAAATATATATTTCATTACAAGAAGACTTCTTTAGTAATTTCACTTCTAATATAATTAGTTTTAACTTTCAAACTACATAACTCCCTAGCCATATTCATTATAGTTTTTTCATCTTTCCATCTACTAATTTATATAAAAGGAGAACCTACCAAGATGATGTGACACAATGTGAGAAGAGAATTTGTCCAAAGAAATTTTCTAATTGTTTTGAGTTTTTTAAATATTAAATAAGTTAATGACTATTCTACCCCTAAATGAAAATTATATATTTAATTACAAGAAGGCTTCTTTAGTAATTTCACTTCCAATATAATTATTTTTAACTTTCAAACTACATAACTCCCTAGCCATATTTATTATAGTCTTTTCATCTACTAATTAAGGGAAAACCTATAACAAATGATTTGACCCTAAATGAAAAATATATATTTCATTACAATAGTTTTAACTAGTAATTTCACTTCCAATATAACTAGTTTTAACTTTCAAACTACATAACTCCCTAGCCATATTCATTATAGTCTTTTCATCTTTCCATCTACTAATTAAGGGAAAACCTATAACAAATGATTTGGCACATTGTTACAAAATGATTCATTATAGAGATAATTAAGTTAAATACTTTATAAAATGTTAAATAACTTAAAAATTGTCTATTCGTGAATGAAAAGTGGTATCTTCTAGAGACTAGAATCTTATTTATCTTATTTTCATATTTTTGAATTAATTTTTAATAAAAAATATTAATAAATAAACAAACCTTTCATTTTCTCTTTGATTTTTTTTAATATTTCTAAATATTAAATAATAATACTCTTATTCATTAGTAAAGTAATTTATTTATGTTTTTTGAATATTTTTAAATATTAAATAATAAAATTCTTATTTGTTAATATAATATTTTATTCATATTGGAAAAAACAAATTTCATATATATATATGAATTAACTTATGACAATCATATAAAATAGAATTATTATATAACACATAATTTTAATTTCATTTTAATATATATATGTGTATATATAAAGATAAAAAGAGAATTGAATTTAGAATCCATATCCCCGTATGTAAGTTATATTTTCATTAAATCTATTGGGATTTTTGTACTTATACATACACATTGAAATTTATGTTATTTAACTATTCGATTTCCTTTCTTTAGGTTAGATAACTATTCATTTTCCCTTATTTATGTTAATTAATAATTCATTTCTCTTATTTATTTAACCTTGTGGTCTTCATTTTTTAGTTGTCTACCTAATGGTTTGGTTTTTTGTCAAACAATTTTTCTCTCACTATATTTGATCATCTAAGGTATGAACTTATGTATGTTGTTAAGTTATATGGTGTTATATATATTTTATATGTTTTTTTTTTGTAGAAAGTGCACAAACAAAAGACAAAACAAATGAGATATTCTCTAAATAAGTTGTGAAGGTTGTTGAACATATTGAAGAACATGAAGGCTTCATGGACAACATATGCATATATTATGAAATGTAAGTCATTCAGTATACAATTACTACAATCTCAATTTAAAATTGGTTTTATCTATTTTGTAATTTCATGATTTATTATTATTTAACCCTCATTTCTATTTTTTATTCCAAAAGAGTCATCACATTGCTAATAGATGAGTGCTCTCCTATTCCTACTGTCCTAGAGCCTCCGGTGAACATGTTGAATTTGTTTATTATGATATGACGTTGTTACTAGCAAACTACATTTTTAGTTTTGATTTTTAAGTATGGCGTCAATTCTATGTCATTTTTGTATTAATTTATTTTAATTAAATTTTGTATTATATAATAGATGTTTAAACTATGGTTGTTATTAATAATTTCATTACACATCTAATATACTTTATAATACTATTAATTAAATAGGCTTATAATCAATCTTTACATGCTAAATTGAGAACAATATTGTTCATCGACACTCAATTTCATCATTAAAGATATTGTATAATGTTTTGCAACATGGTCTAAATTTATAAAAACAATAAATAAAAATAACTTATACATTTTCAACATGATTTTTGACAATCTCGCAACGCTCGATGTCGAATATTAATATATATAAAGAAAGATCAATCAAATCAATAAGAAACCTCCGTTTCTGTATATTTATTTCGTTATAATTTTGATTTATTTTTAATTAAATAAATCACATTTTTATTTTACTACGTTTTTAATTTCTTTTTTACATAACAATTATTACATACATTTTTCTACAAATAACAACATTATTTATCTTACATTTTTTAATAACAATTAATTAATATATTAGTTTTATTTTTATTTACTAATTTATTATTATTAAAACATATATTTTAATTTTTTTTCATTTTTTACATAAACAAAAAATTATTGGTGAGGTAAAATAGATTTAAAATATAAATTTATATTATTTAATTTAAATTTTTAGATAATAACTAACAAATATATTCGTTTTATTTTTTATTTACTTTATTATTATTATTATATTCAAACATACATTTAAATTTAATTTTTTTTTCCTTTTCTTAACATAATCAAAAAATTATTGATAAGTTAAGAATGATTATAAATTAAGAGTAGAGTTATATGAATCTAACTTTTTTTTTTTGTAAAAACTAATGAAATATAACTTTTACTTTTATTAACTTTGATATTATTAATTGAACACGTATTTTATTTATTTTTATATCGATAACTTAATCATTGATTACAAATATTATTATTTGTTAAAATAAAGTAGCAATAATTATAAATCAATATTTTTATTTATGCACAACACTATTATTTCTTTTATTTATCTTTTCGTTAACTCCAAAACATTTCATCTTCTTTTTAATTATATATCATCAATATATAAATGAATATTTATTACGATCAATCAATATATTTGATATACAAAAAATAGAATAAAAGATTAGTTGTGTAATTGTTTAACCCCCAAACTCATCATTTGCTCATTTTATTATATGCTTTTAATTCTCAATGCAACATTTAATTTTTCTACCAAAGAAATAAATATTTAAATACCAAACATAGAAGAGAAATAGATTGATCAAAGAATACGGAATCAAGTACTCCTTAAAAAAAATACTATTACCACGCATCGCGCGGGTCACACACTTGTATATATAACAAATAATTAAAATAATAATTTTGTGATAACTAATAAGGTTGACTCATTTTTACATTATCCGACCAATATATCAATATCAATCATCAAAATATACATACATACATACATACATATATATATATATATATATACATATATATAGGGGCAGGTTCAAACGAGAAGACATACAATTTGCAAGAAGGCGAGAAAGAATCCTAATCAACCACCTAATTAAATGAAGGGCTATGATTAATGATGGCATAATTGTAAAATATTAGACTTAATTTAAATAAAATAAGTAGTATAATTTAATGATAAGGGCAATTCTGGAAAAGAAAAACAATTTAAATGTATGGATAAATTTACGCACCTATTTTATTGGAAATAAAAGCTATCAAAAAACTAAATTAGTAATGATTAAGAAGATCAACCCAAATCTTTTTCTCTCTCATCTAAACCAGTTGGTGATCTTTCAAGAAAAGGGTTACCATTAATGACTATATCATACACACAAAATTGACTCCTCAATCAAAGCGATTTTAGGTTTTGCGATCGAACATAGCAATATATTATTACATATGTAATCATATATGATTACACAAACACTGACATATGTAATCATATATATGGTTACATATGTAATCATATATATGGTTACATATGTAATCATATATGATTACATATGTAATCATATATGATTACACAAACACTCATATATGATTACACCTACATCAAAACACATATACAAAATCCGATATATACGATAACTTTATATGTAATGCAGTAAGGTTGTACTTTGTAATGTTGAAGGAATGTATAGAGACTATAAACTTTTTTAGTGCAAGGAATGAATACATGCATATCTATCATGAATACTTCATAAATATATAATTCAATAAAATGATTGATACATGTAAATTGATAATAACAATATTTAAAAACTTTATTATTGGATGTCTAAAATTGGAACAATGAATAAACAAAAAGCAAGGATGCGATTTAGAAGGAAATTAGCTTGGAGTAGAAAATATGTAATTTTTAATTTGGGAAGAGATAATAGCAATCCCAATTAACAAGGAATGCACAAGCGGATAGAGATAGACACCTATACTAAGAGTCAATAATACCCTTTTTAATTAAAAATTAATGATAATTTAATTAAAATTAAATCTAATTAATGATTGGCTAACATTCCTTCTCCACTTCTCGCAAAATGTATACCTTCTCGCATGATCCTTCCTCTCTCTCTCTCTCTCTCTCTCTCTCTCTATATATATATATATATATATTAAAAAAACAACCAAGGGATAATGATGTGGCTTAATGAGATTTGAGTATTCCTCAAAATTTGAAATGTAATGTGTTTTGTTCATCCCACATTGGAGAGAAAATGATGGAATTGAATGATGATGTGGGTATTTATTAGGAAGATGCTAGGTCTTTGTAGAAACTCATGGGATTAGCTTAATTTAGATGACATTATATACAAATGTGGTTGGCTAAGTTTGGCTAACCATTTAGCGTTATCGGTTGGTTATTTTTCACTAACTCTCTCTTATTAAAAATAAAAATATACACTACAATTATTTGGTGTCTATTTGATTGTATCCATGAATTGTTTTATAAAAATTACATTACAAAGAAAGGTTTATACGCTAAATTTGAAACATACGCAAATTAATCACTTAAGGTAATTGGTTCGTTCTCATTAATTGTTTACCAAGAAATTATTTTTTTTATATTTTAACTCGATCAAGTACTCCTTAAAAAAATACCATTATCGTGCATCATGCGAGTCACATACTAGTACATTATAAATGAAAACACAAAAAAAATGATAAAATCTAAAAATGCAGTTTTTGATGTTGTCTTTTCAATTGACCAAACAAGTTACACAAAATAATGGATAAAATGTGGAAACTTGTTAAATATATTTTTATATATTGTTAAGGCTATGTTTGGCAAACTAGCTGATAAACTAGCTTTTTAAAACGTTACTATGAGTAGTTTTTCATTAAGCTAGCTTATAAGCTAGTTTATGATTATCCAAACATGTACAAAAAAAAAACTAGCTTATAAGCTACCTTTATTTTTGCCAAACAATACCTAAATGTATTTCTGCTACTAATTTTTATTTCACACGCATTAACATAGATACTTATTTTTTATATTTCCTTATTTGATCCGATTTTAACATAATGGGATGCATATAACAGTCTTATCCAATAGGTCGTTGGTCTTGGGTTCGATCCCAGGCCCCCTCGTAATCGTCTTGCCGCTGAGTGAGTCAGGTATGCCCCTCACATTGGGAATTGGCAGCCTGTGTGGGCCGGGTTACATGTCCGGGTAATACACGTTTTGCTCCAATATAGCAGTCTTATCCAGAATGCTTTTAAAAAATAATTAAAAGTAATGGAGAAAATGTGGAAAATTGGGAAAATGGTGGTTGATTTTAAATGTATCCATGTTCACGTAAGAGTGGTGGCGTTTTACGTGAATCACGTATAAACCATAATCATAATGCAAGAGCATTTTTAAAAACAAGGAGTGTATACCGGTTGGATTGGGTTGGACGGTTTTTGAGATTTTTACAATCCAACCAAATTACGGTGGCTTGAAAAATCTCAACTCAATCCAACTCATTCAAAAGTATAACCCAACCCTTGTGGGTTAGGTTGGCGAGTTAGTAATATACATAAAGCTGGCGAATGAAATATGATAAATAATATTGAAATATACCCAACAAAATTATTATTATTACAATCATCAAAATATATACTGAAATCCTTAAGTCATAGAATTAAACTTCAAAAGTTTGAATGATAGCATCCGATTCAAATCATCAATCAATTTAATTCTCTCATCGCAAAACAATCGATATATATTTCTAGCAACAATCACTCTAATAGGGACACCAAATTCTAGTTGAAACATACTTCATATGTTCATTTATGTTCATACTTCTAATCTGAAATTTATGGTTTGAAATATACTTCATATGTTCATTTATGCAATGAAAAAAACATCGTCAATCTAGTTATTTCAGTGTACTCGTGCGATCGTGTTTAATGAGACGTATCAACCTAGTTGAATTAATTTGGGTCTTGACCTAGTTGGATTAATTTTGGCCTTTGGGCTGTTAATTGGACTAATAAATGTATATATTTTTTGGACTATACATTATAATGGTTGTAAATTATATATATATATACTAGTCATATATCCGCACGATACAGCAGAATGTAAATAAAGAATGAACAATTAATGCTACTTTCTTATAGACATGTCATCAACAATCAACAATGACACAAGAATCACAACCTCTGAAACCCTAAACCCATAAAGATATTC
This sequence comes from Arctium lappa, assembly GCA_023525745.1. Taxonomy (NCBI): domain Eukaryota; kingdom Viridiplantae; phylum Streptophyta; class Magnoliopsida; order Asterales; family Asteraceae; genus Arctium; species Arctium lappa. The sequence continues at coordinate 34,097,753 of CM042051.1, forward strand.
AATAATTAGTTTATATTAAAGTTATTGACGAAAAAAATTATAATGATATAATTTATAATAAGAATGAAACGTATTTTTAATATATTTAACGATTATGTATTTTTAATGTGCTAACGGTGGGAAAAAAAACGTATGGATAGAAAACAAATTAATTCGTAGATATTTATGGTATTTAATAGTACGGTTAAATTAAAAAAAATTAATATTGGACTCATTTTGAAGGTATTGACGAGACGATTATAATGGTATAATTTGTAAAAAAAGAAACGTATTTTTTCATTGCATTTTTGTTCATATACGATTATTTGTGTTAATATGATAATGGTGTAAAATAAAAAATGAAAAACAGGGGATATAAAGTAAATTAAATAAGTAAGTATAAGGGTGGTAAATGTAACATTGTACAAGAAACCACTTTGTACAAAAACCGTTTTAGTTTCTTTATAAGGTAGTAGAGATATATAGAAAAAATATAAATATAAATATAATTTTATTGAAATAATATTTTAGGGGCGGGTTAGCGGGTTGGGTTGGGTTGAATTATGCTAACCCAATTTCAATCTTTTAATTAACGGTTTGACGAGTTGACAATTTGACGTTTTAACGAATTGGTGGGTTAATTTTAATTAGGTTGTTAACGGGTTAGTTTGGACGGGTTTTACGATTTACCCTTTTTTTACACCCCTAGTAAAAACTATAGGTTATTTATAAGCGCATCTCCAATCGACATTCATATACCCATTTTACCGGCCCAAAGCTTTCCAACCGTCCATTAAAATGAAATAGGAATTGCCGGCCACAGATTTTGACCTGCATATTTGCAGTGTTAAATTGGCGTGGTAATTTTTTGATGAGAGCATATTCAACCTTAACACTAAAAAAAATGCAGGTCAATTTTTTTTTAGTGTTAAGATTGGATATGCTCTCATATTTGACCTGCTCTTATATGCAGGTCAAAAATAGTGGTGACTCATCCCAAAATTCATGGCTGGCAAATTCCAATTTGAATGGCAAATTTGCCGTATAGAGTTCACGGCCGGCAAATTTTTTTTGGTGATAGCGGATGGTTGGAGCATTCCGCACGGCAAATTCTTTGATTTACCGTGCGGTTGGAGATGCTCTTATGGCATTATCTAATTAAATTACTATTTTAATATATTTCATAGAAAATGTCAGTTAGTTTCAATTTTCAAATATAATTATGTCATATAAATTATTATTTAATATATGTTATATATTTAAAAAAACATATTAAGATTTGTTTTTTTTAACTCCTCTTTATCAAAATAAATGATTTTTAAAATTTGCACAAACAAAAAACTCATAAAATACAAATTTATAATAAAATTAAAGATACATAATATCGGATAAACATGGTTTAATTATATTTTTAATTCTTGTTATTAGAATTGTGATCTTTTTTCTAATGTAAAGTTTAATAATTAAAAAAAATTCATTTTTGTTTTTAAGAAGTTTTCATTAAATAAATTAATTATTAATTATTTGTTACTATAATATGTACTTACAAATTATATTATTGTTAATAAAAATAGTTTAATAGTAAATAAATAAAATATGTTAATTTGTCGTGTTTATTTTTAACAAGTCTTCATTAAATAAATTGATTACTAATTATTTATTATTATAATATGTATTTTAAAATTATAATTATTGTTATAAAAATAGTTTAATAGTAATAAAATATGTTATTTTAATACGAGGTTAATAAATTTGGTGTTTTTTTGAAGTGTGGTTAGAGCATCTCCAACCACAACACCAAATTTAACACCAAAAACACCAAATTTGGTGGGTCCATCAACACCAAAAAAAAAAAAAAATCAACTCCAACCACACTCTAAAAAAACACCAAATATATATTAAATGTATGTATAATTTACTTAATATAAATATGTTAATTTTAAAAACAAATTATTAATGTTAATTTTGGTATTAAATGAATTTTGGTATAAAGAATGCCGGTTGAGGGAGAGGCCGACATATTTGCCGTGTGAAACCAAAGGCCGGCAAAAAAAAATTATACCGGTCGATTGGAGGTCTCCGACCGGCAAAAAAGGGGATATACCGGCCGGTTGGAGATGCTCTTAGAGTTGATTTTTTTTTTGGCCCACCAAATTTGGTGCTTCTTTAGTGCCAGGTAGAGGTGGTCAAAAATCGGTCCCGGGCCGAAACAGTTTTGTAACACCCTCAAATCTAAAAAGAGCAACTAAATTAAAATTTTCAATAATGCCTCAATAATAGATAAGATCACTTACAACAAGTTTATACTTGAAATATTAAACTACGTCTAACCATCAACGAAGGTAAATAAATTCTTCTACAAAGACTAGTTAGAAGTCGGGTGTTACTAAAACCCAAATACAAGTTACTATTCCCAAGACAAGGCGAAAGACTTCACCAAACTACTCACCCTCGAGCACACGTCTAGCACCTCTCTCTCTCTCCAAGGTGTCACTAGAACCAATTCCCAAACGAACCTGTTGCACATGCCGACAAATAAAAAGGTTAGGCTAACGCCTAATTAGTTCAAGAGTTTTATATAAATAAACCAATCTTTTAAAAGGAATAACCTCCATTTAAAATTACGTTCTTTCCGATAGCTTATTTTAAACCCAAAGACAACTCTTTCCCAATATCATGCATTTTCGAAAACAAACATCATTTTACAAACATTCTTTATAAATGATACAACCCACACTTACTCGATACAAGAATAGGGATTAGCTCCCGATTTAAGAAACGTAAGTAAAACGTTGTATTCCAAAACACCCTACACAAGAGTGAAACATGACACTCAACCCATAAGTCCTCGTTAAAAATCCATGTATGCCATACGTCAGAAAATCATGGACACTCGACCCAATACTCACACGGCCATAAACAAAAGGAATCTAACTACCAAAACAAGGGGTTGACATAATTCATTCAAACCTTAATATACGAGGAGGGAGGTCCAATATTAAGGCCCTCATTCACTGTCGACCATAAAGAACCAATGACAATAAAATGAGACATCCTTATATTTAAATTACGGATAGCCGACAACGGGGGAGACCCGCATTCGTTGAGAGTAGAGGAAACACAAAAGCATGCCACCCAAGCAACGTTAATCACATGACACCTCCCGACATCACAGCCAGGTGTCCCTACGACTTCTTTAACAAGTGTCACCCCAAGTCAGTTGACCTTGATGAAAATTCCAAGGAACTCCACCCCAAAGGTCATAGCGCCTACTTCCCCGGTAGCACTAACAGACTCAACCCTCCTAGCGATCACTTGTAAAGTTTCTGGTCATAAAACATGGGTACCGGAGTTTAACCCCGCAACACCCAATTGACCATCCCAAAACCGACTGACTTACGTGCCTATGGATCCAATGCAACACAGTCTAACCTTACCGGACTACACATGAATGACCAAAGCACTCGAGCCCGTAACCAACCTCAATACGCAACACAACGCATTAGTACGTACGTCATAACTGGACTCTACATTGAGCCATATAAAATCGGACAAGTGTCCTCAAGACTCCTTTAAAACGACATCGAGCCAAAATACTCAAAACTTCTTTTTGACCAATGATTAACGTTTTTCAATTAATAAACGTACTCGACCCATACCATGAAATCACACGCTCCAAAATACTTGAATGGACTCCAACACAGTTTAAGTCGGGACAAAAGATTTTCCAAATAGATTTATACTCTTTATTCTTTCAAAACGTCCCATAACACAAAATTAAACCTTTTACCCAAACAAACACTAAAAATGTCTTTTAACCAAATAATCTCATTTATACAATAAATTACCAAACACACCCATTTATGACTCATTTATCAAAATGCCCAAAAATCCCCAATATGGGTGTTTTACAAGGTTTATAAAACTAAACTTCTCAAATAACCCATAACCCCTCAAGTAACTCCACAAATGATAATTTCATGTTAAACACATAAATACTTTAAAATAAACATTTTGGCATGTACAACGTTTTCACAAATCAACTTGAATTCACCTTGCTAGATTTAGGCCAAATCTAGATTTTACCCCAACTTAGAGCTTCCTTGACGAAATTTGAATCCTCCAAGCCAAAACATCCAAAACCTAGATCCAAACATTTCCAACCGTAAATAACCACATTCAACCATATAGAGACATTCCCCAAACATTTTACATGAAGATTTCATCTTATCTCAAAACCCCAATTCCCATAGATGAAGAAAAGAGAATGTTACCTTACCCACAACTTAAATCCATCAACAATGCACTTTAGGTCACCAAAATGAGTCAATAACTACCAAACTTAGAAATGATGAAAATGGTTAGGTGGAAACCCTAGAAATTGATGAAGATGATGAAGGAGATGAAGGGTTCCAAGCTTTCTTAACAACTCTTTAGCTTAGTGATGAAAATTCTTCATAAACTTCAAGGATTGTGGCCTCCAATGGTTGAAAAACCTAAATAACTCAAAAGGGTTCGTTTTGGGAGAGAAAGGAGAAGAAGAGGTGAAGAATAAGTGTAATAGAAGAAAAAATCGAAAATTTTAATCAAAGTCTGGGGCCGGTCGCGACATTGCCACGCGACCTTGCCCCGTGGCACAATCGCTGGCAATGTCGCCAGGATTGTACCGTGGGTGCTCCCTTGGCTGCGACTTTGCCCCCCGAGAGTGCCCTGTGGCACAATCACGGACATTGTTGTCGAAGGCCTGCCGTCGCCTAAAATTTTCCGGTTTTCGACCGAAATTCTCTCATCGCTTTGAAGATCCAAAGTAGGTCATTTCCTTTCCAAAGATTACGCTCGTAAACCACAAGATAGGCTTGGAGCAACCTTTACTCGTTGGAAATTTACGGGTGTTACAAGTTTCGCCGACAACGAGTCCTGGTTCGAGCAAAAATGTCTAGACCCAGTTAAAGGTATTTGTAACCGGTTCTGATAAGTGATTATACATTTTGATATCAAATTACCCAATAATTAATGCTAACCGGATGCTTAAAATATACATATTAACTTGAGTTAGTATTTAATTATTTGAAACCATTTAATTTGCGAAAATAAAAAAGAAAATAACAAAATTATTTTCTTATTGGTTTGGTTTGTGTTTATGGGCTGTTGGGTGCAGCAAAGAAAAGAAAAAAAAGGAGAATGGCCCAAAGTTACAACCCAAGTCCAGAATCAGAAGAGAATCATCCAAATTCCAGTGGTCGGCGTACCTTTCACGTGAGATGCTCCACATATAACCCACGACAAAGTCGCGTCGGTTACTGCCATATCACGCCCCAAACCAAGTTCGTGTAAGTTTCACGTGAGTTGCTCCACATCCAACTCACGACAAACCCACGTCGGCTACTGCCTTCCCACGACTCAAGGGTTAAATTCGGGTACCTTACACGTGAGTTGCCAGTTGTCCAACTCACACCAAACCCACTTCAGATCATGGGCCTTAGCAAATCATGGGCCTTTCTTTTTGGAGAGGTTTATAACTTTTGGGTATAAAAGGTTTTTTGTAACCGACATTTGGAGACAACTTTTTTAAGGGGATCGCAAAAGAAAATTGGAGGAGAAGGAGACGACTTTTGGAGGAAGCTTTCATCACGATTTCTTCAATTTAATTAGGTATTTTAGATTAGGTTTAATCTTTGTTTTTCTAATTATCCTTCTACGTTAGAGCAATGAGTTTATAATCATTTGGCTCGGATTGTGTAGAGACTTGTTGAACATTTTCACATCATTTGATTTCCATTTATGCAAATCTTGATTTAATCGATTATCATTGTTGGGTTATTTATTTAAGTCGGTACCCTTGAATAGTTTAACATAATTGTGAATTGCTAGATAAAATTGTGAATCCGTAATTGTTCTCAATTCTATTTTAGTAGCAAACAATACCTCAATTATTTGTGCGTCCGATTAATTTTAGTGTTGTGGGTTTGTTTAATCTAGTCTAAATGGTCGACGTCCAATCCTTGGCTAGGGATGGTGTTTGTCTAATCTTAAAGCAACCGTTAATTGAACTCTACGTTCGTAACTAGATTAGATTAACCGGTTAGAAATTAGTCATTGAGCTTCTCGTGCTAATCGACATTTGACAAATGGTGTATCGATGTGTATCGATACTCGCCCATTCTGGAATAAAATGAGAAAAATATTTTTATGAACAAGTCTATGATACACGATTCGGTCAATGATTTAAACTCGTTGCTAAATTTTAATTATTTGTTTTCCGCTTTAATTTCATGTTTAGTTTATCAACCCAACACCCTCATTAAATAAAGCGTAGAAGTTTGACACCGTTCACGGTCAATCCCTGCGGATTCGACCCTGCTTACCGCTATTGTAATTTAGGTTGTAATACGAGGTAATTGGACTTTATTATTTGTCGGGCTCGACACCCGTCAAATTTTTGGTGCCATTGCCGGGGATTGGCAACGTTGATTGTTGTTAGTTTTTACGCTTTATTTATTTGTCTATTTTTTTAGTCTTTAATTTTTAGTTTCTTATCGTAAGCTAATCGTGTGCCTAACGCCAAGTGTTTTTAAGTGTTCCTTATATTTATCATGGCATATAATCCATATGATTACGGGTCACGATACACCACCATGGGATACGATCCAATCGAGGTACATCTTTCCTCCCTTGAGTCAAAAATCTCAGATTTAACTGATATCGTGAAGCAGATGATTATTAAAGAGACACCACAAGTGGGGATGTTTGGGATATATCCTCACAATGTTCATCCAATGATACATGCCCAACATACCACTACAACGCCGAGCCAAACTTTAATTACAGAGGATTCTCTAGCTCGTGCCAAAGTGGATTCGATCCATACTCGAGCACTTACTATCCGGGATGGCAAGACCATCCAAATACGAATGAATACGAGTACGGATGGGAGCATTCATTCTCTAGCCATGAACAAACACCACCGCAACAAACCACACTTCTGAGAACTCAGGTATGTCTCTTGAAGAGATGGTCCAACTAATAGCCCTTAACACGACTTTTTATTCATTTCAACAGGAAGCATTCAAGTTCCAACAGAAAACAAAGGCTAAAATTCAAGATCTAGAGAAGCAGATTAGTGAGTACATATCTTCTCAAAGTTGGTGGGAAGCTAAAGAAGAAAATGAAGGATTGGTTAATGAGTTAAAATTGCAAGGCTTCATAGATGAAGAGGATGAAGAAACGATCGCATCTGATTCACAACTGAGTAACAAGGGAGAGGACGCTATAGAACAAAAATTGGTGGTGGTATCTCCTCCTTTTCTTATGCCAATAGTTGATCTCATCAAAGAAGAGGAGGAAGGTGTATATACATGGGAAACCTTCAAGGAGCTTGAAGAACCGATGGTTGATGGTAAGAAGGTGACCCTGAGTGATGATGCCTTTGCCGACCTACAAAGAGAAGTATCACTAGAAAGCAAAGGACCCATGCTTGGAAGCCCGGTGGACTTCAAAGCGGCCCAATACACGGTGAAGAAGCGCACGTGGGACATTGATTTGTTAGATACGGGATAGAAGTGTGGCAGACGTCTAGCCAAAGACGTAAAAGAAAGGCGCTACATGGGAGGCAACCCATGAGTTTTAAAATTTCCGCACTTGTTTTTATTTATTTATTTCCTTTCGTGGTTGCCCAATTCGTCGTCTAAGCTATTTTCTATATTTTCAGGATTTCCTACTCCCGATATGGAGCTTAAATGGATGCATTCACATCGCTAGCTCATACATTGGAGGAGCACTCACCAATCAGGGGAGTTTATCGTTTCCCTTTGCATTTTAATGTTTTCGAGTGTCCTAATCATATTGCATACATTGAGGACAATGTATGAACTAAGTGTGGGGGTGGGTTGATATATGCATGAATTGGGCTAATTTCTAATTTTTGGGTCAAATTTTTGAATTTTTGAGCTTAATTATGGATTATTGTTTGTCTGACAATGCGTTAGAATATTTTTAAAGCTTAAAATTTGATGATGATGAGTTTTGATGCGTATATAGCATGAATGAGTTTGATGATAGCGCATAAAGTAGATTAGTAGGTGTATTGCGGTCAATTTTGACCCTTGCTAATCTTTTGAACGAAGCCTAAAAACTGTGAGACTTTGAGCCTTTTGACTGAATATTTAGCATCAGTCTCACTTTCATTCTTGTGTGGTTACGTCTTGCCTAACTTTGTACTTCAAGAACTTGACTTATCTCTCCTTAAGATTACAATGATTTGTGCATGCTAATAAACATGATAAAGACCATTTTTGCTTTATTGTTGTTTTAGCCAATTAGTCTAAGCCTACCCTTTTTATGCTATTTGTAACACCCTAAAATTCAGGTAATTTTAAAAATTGAAAATTTGGCAATATGACATTTGTATTTGGAGTAAACCACCCAAAAATGGTAAAAGAGTATGCGTTTACAAAACCTGTAATATGTATGGGAAATCAACAACAAACTAATCTAAATCAATTCTATGTAGATTACATAGGTTGTCAACCTAATACCAAAAATATGAACAAATTGTTTCAAACGCCAAAACTCCAATTTTTTTATCATTAAAAAATGCCCTCAAGAGACCACGCTCTTCACACAAGCCCTTGACGACCCGCCGCTAAGGGAACCTATTATACACATCATTTGAGAAAAAGTGTTAGGCTTAAAGCAGTGTGAGAACATACAATTTAATTTACAGAAATATTGACAATGCAACGAAAGAAAATCTCTTCAAGACAATAGAGTCTATAATTGAAATATTTTCCATGAAAGGGGACTTTCAATCCAAAACACGTCTTACGATGAAAAGGTATATCCGATTTACCAAGGATTGTAGCGGAACACAAAGTAGGCCACAATCCGAGTTATGAGTTAAACACTTGGAATCCATGGCCACGAACCACACCTGTCCGTACTAAGATGTGAGTGAAGGCCCCCGACGAATCTGAGTCATACTCGTTCACTAGAGTTACACTATGATCCATGGCTAGTAACCGGTCTCACATAACCGTACTAAATGGCCCCCGAGGATCAAACGTCTCAACTAGCTACAAAGAGAATAACATCCCAAAAGTAAGCCGACTTAATACCTATGCATCCACTAGGAATAGTCTAGACTTGTCACAATTTCATTTGTGACTAACCAAAGCTAAACATATAGCTTCCAACAACATTTAATCCCAAAATGCATTTTCCAAGTTTAACTGCTGATAAGAATGAAAATCATAAAATGAGATTTTACATATTCTTTCAAGTACTTCACCAAAGTGTGCAAGGAGTACTTTATTTTAGCACATATCAAATGGAATCCTTCATTTTACCAAAATATAGCAAGAACCCTAAAATCTCCCAAAACTCAAGTTAGGTCAAAATGTGATAATCATAAACCCAAAACCAAGGAGATATATAGGAGTTCAAAAATATAAGTTTTGACATGTATAAGGTTTAGAAAATGATAGTAGAAACTCACCAAGTGGGGTTTTGAAGAAAACCTAAACCCTAGATTTTGAACCTTTGAAGAAGATGAAGATGGAGAAGGTGATCGAAAACTTCCAAACACGAATCCTTAAATGATGCTCTTAGCTTAGCAATAAATGGGGTAGATGGAGGTTGAAACAAACCCTAGGATGAAGTAAATGAAGGGGAAGAAGTTTGAGAGAGAAACTAAGGAGTAAATGAGGAGAAAGAAATGAAATTTGGGATAAATCTAATTTTAACCTGCTCAGGGCCTCCACGCGGGTAGCAGCGCGGGCAGAGCTGCACGGTGGCTCGCGCCGAACACTGGATTCGTAAAAGAACAGGCCTCCGCACGGCTCATGGCGCGAGCCAAGCCACGCGAAAACTCGCGTGGGACACTGCTTCCATTCTTCTTCAAATCTGGCCAAACCAAAATTCGGGGTGTTACAATCCTCCCCAACTTGGAGATGATTTCGTCCCCGAAATCCCAACTACTCGAAAAGACTAGGATATCTACGCTTCATATCCTCCTCAGCTTCCCACGTCACATTGGCTCCCTGATGATGCTTCCATTGAACCTTGACCATCGTGACCTCCTTATGACGAAGCTTCTTTGACTTTCAATCCAAAATAGCTTCGGGTTCCTCGATACAACGGTTACCCTCGTCCAATCTTATCTCCGAAAGGGGAATGATGCTTTCCTCATGCGCCAAACACTTCCAGAGGTAACAAATATGGAACGTGTTGTGGATCCCGTTCATTTCCGGTGGAAGTTCTAATTGGTAGGCTTGCAACCCACACGCTTTAGCACCTTGAATGGGCCAAGGAAACGAGGACTCAACTTCCCACGTTTTCCGAACCGAATAATGACACTTTAAGCATCACACGGTCGCCCACTTGAAACTCCATCGGCTGTCTTTTCTTATCGGCGTATCTCTTCTGCTGATCCTGAGCTGCTTTCAACCGTTCTCGGATGCCTTTAACTTTGTCGGTTATCTCTTGCATAATTTCGGGTCCCGAGAACTGCTTCTCTCCCGCTTCTAGCCAACACACAGGAGTTCTGCACTTCCGCCCATATAAGGCCTCAAACGGCGCCATGCCAATACTCGAGTGGTAGCTATTGTTGTAAGCGAATTCCACTAAAGGTAGATGAGAGTCCCAACTACCCCCAAAGTCGATGACACAAGACCTTAGCATGTATTCAAGCGTTTGGATTGTTCTCTCACTCTGACCGTCGGTTTGCGGATGGTAATCCATACTCAACTTCACCTGAGTACCTAGCTCTTTCTGAAAACCATCCCAAAAATTTGAAGTGAACCGACTATCACGATCTGACACGATCGATAAGAGTAATCCATGCCTTGAGACTACCTCATCAATGTAGAGCTTCGCTAACTTGTCCATCAGTAAGGTCTCGCGCATAGCTAAAAAGTGAGCGCTCTTAGTCAACCGATCGACTACTACCTAAATGGTATCGTGACCTCGAAGAGTTTTAGGAAACTTCATCACGAAGTCCATGGTAATGTGTTCCCACTTCCACTCAGGGATATCTAAGGACTGAAGACTCCTATACGGTCGTTGGTGTTCGACCTTAACTTGCAAGCACGTCACACATCGCTCCACGTAACCCACCACATCAAGTTTCATTACCGGCCACCAATAATGTAACTTCAAGTCCCAGTACATCTTTGTACTTCCCGGATGAATGGAATACTTGGACTTGTGGGCATCCTCAAGCAGTAGTTCACGGTTACCCCCAACCTTGGGTACCCACACACGACCATTACACAGTTTTACCCCATGGCTATCCTCCGTTAAGAGCAACCGTTGCTTCGTCATGACTTCATCCTTGAGATTTTCTTCCAACAAGGCTTCTACATGCGATGTCTTGATCTTCTCTCAACAAGACTTGACACCAACTCAATTCTCGTAAAGGTAGCCCGAATACTTCCGCTATAGTCCTTCTGACTTAACGCATCGGTCACTACGTTTGCGTTACCAGGATGGTAAAGTAACTCACAATCGTAGTCTTTAAGTAACTCGAGCCACCGCCTTTGCCTTATGTTCAACTTCTTTTGATCAAAGACGTACTTCAAACTCTTATGATCTGTGTAGAGTGTACATTTCGTGCCATAAAGGTAATGCCGCCAAAGCTTCAAGGCGAACACTACCGCCGCTAACTCCAAGTCGTGGGTAGGATAATTCTTCTCGTGGATTTTGAGTTGCCTCGAGACATAAGTGATCACCTTGCCTCTTTGCATCAACACGCATCCTAATCCCATTTTCGAAGCGTCTCTATAAACCACGAAGTCTTCCGGCCCTTCGGGTAGCGACAAAATTGGAGCTTCACACAACTTCTTTTGCAAAGTCCGGAACGCTTTCTCTTGCGTTTCGGTCCAAACGAACTTCACGTTCTTCCGCGTCAACGCCGTTAAGGAAGAAGAGATTTTCGAAAAGTCTTGAATAAATCTCCGGTAATATCCCGCCAAACCCAAGAAACTTCGGATTTCGGACGGACTCTTGGGAGGCTCCCAATTCATCATAGCTTCAATTTTGGAGGGGTCCACTTTCACTCCGTCTCGAGTGACAACGTGACCCAAGAATTGCCCCTCCTCAAGCTAAAAGTCGCACTTGGAAAACTTGGCGTACAATCTTTCTTTTCTCAACACTTCTAGAACCTCTCGAAGGTGTTGCTCGTGCTCTAACTCATTCTTGGAATACACGAGTATGTCGACAATGAATATAATGACCGACTTGTCAAGGAATGGTCGGCACATCCTATTCATCAAATCCATAAACATCGCCGATGCGTTTATTAGGCCAAACGGTATTACAAGGAACTCGTAATGGTCGTAACACGTTCTAAAGGACGTCTTCGAGATGTCTTCTCCCCTCACCTTAACTTGGTGATATCCCGAATGTAAGTCGATCTTGGAGAAACACCCCGCTTCTTGGAGTTGATTGAACAAGTCGTCTATCCTCGAAAGCGGGTACTTATTCTTCACAGTTGCCTTGTTCAACTCTCGATAATCGATGCACATTCTCATTGTGCCATCCTTCTTTTTGACAAACAAGACCGGAGCTCCCCAAGGCGACGAGCTCGGTCTTATGAAACCCTTCTCCAAAAGCTCTTGGAGTTGAGCCATCATCTCTTGCATCTCCGATGGCGCCAACTGGTAAGGAGCTTTAGCAATAGGTGTCGCTCCCAACACGAGATCAATCTGAAACTCCACTTGTCGATCGGGTGGTAGCCCGGGCAAGTCGTCCGGAAAGAATCGGGAAACTCTCGTACAATCTTCACATCTTCAAGCTTTGACTTTTTTAACTTGGCGTCGATTACGTAGGCCAGGAAGGACGAACATCCTTTCACCAAGCATTTGCGCGCCTTAGCCATGGTGATGATTGCTACATCGCCTTTCATCTTCTCGCCGTAGATCACAACATCACCATCAGGATTGGGAAGTCGGATTATTTTCTTGGAACATACGATCTCGGCATGATTATTCGCCAACCAATCCATACCGACCACCACATCAAAACCTCCAATAATCATTGGCATCCAATCTATCGGGATATCTTTCCCTTCGATTCCGAGAGTACACTTCTTCAGAACATCGCGGATTAGAACTTGACAACCATTCTCTATCTCTACCACTAACTCATTCTCTAGACTATTAGTGGGCATGGAAAGCTTTTGACAAAACAACTCAGATATAAAATAGAATCTGGCACCCGAATCGAACAGTACATGAGCAGGTACGGAGTTTAGAAGAAACGTACCCGATACCACGTCGGCGGATGCCTTGGCCTCATCGGCCGTCATCTGAAAAGCTTGACCCGGAACCCTAGGTGGGTTCTCTCTTTTCTCCGTCGCACTTCCCGATTTGAGCTTTGGGCAATCTATTTTCATATGCCCCGGTGCCTTGCACTCGAAACATATAAGCCCTCGGATTGAGCAATCCTTGACGACGTGATCCGCCTTCCCACATTTGAAACAAGTTTGAGGAGTGGTGCTACAGTTACCGCGGTGCTTGGTGTGGCACTTCTGGCACCACCTAGCTTCTTAATCACTGTTGAAGTTTCGGTTTTCGACAAAAGGTCGAGTTCTTTTGGGAGGTACGGAACTGCTCTCCCACTTTCTCTTGTCAACAACCACCACAGCCTTCTCCGGTTTACCCTTCGCGTAAACCTCTTCCATAAATTGCGCCTCCTCGATCGTCTCACGAAGGTTAGAAGCCTTCGAGTTGCGGACCATGAACATCTTGTCCGCCGGCAGACCCCTCAGATAGGCCTTTATCTTTTCCTTTTCTGTTGGGGCCACATGCCCCACTAGCCCCAGCTTTTCCATGAATTGACGGGTGTACTCCCTCACCGTCAAGTTTCCTTTATCAAGCGACCGAAACTTCGCTTCAATTCGATCCATGTCTCTCTCACTACAGTACTCCTCCAAAAGCTTCTTCTTGAACTCGACCCAAGATAGTTGAGCTAACACAGTAGAAGAGAGGGTGGCCTGAGTGACAGTCCACCATGAGAGTGTCGTATCTCTAAGTAACTAAGAACCAAATCTCACTTTCTGGTCGTCCCCACACTCGGAGGAACCGAAAGCCTGTTTGACAGCTTGAATCCATTTCACACACGCGACTGGGTCCTCGGAACCAGAGAATTCTGGTGATCCACAACCCAGAAAAGACTTATAAGAGCAATTATTCCCACTTCTCGGAACACCAAGAACTTTGTGCTCTTCAGTTTTGATTCTGTTCCCGGTGCCTCCAAAACCAACCAACACATTCTCTTCTACTGCCTCGTGCCTCCTGAGGCTCGCATCACGGTATTCCAACATCTTTAGAAACGCCTCTTGCTGCTTCTCCATAACCGACGTCATCATTTGCATGACGCTGTCCATCATGTCAGCTTGAGGGTTTGCCTCTTGAACAACTGGGTTGGTGGATGCCAATTCCACCCTAGGCACCTGCTCCACCTCCCTAGTGAATATTGGCGGCATACTAGGATGAACGACTGCCGTCGATCTACCACCGGATTTCGATCGGGCGAACTAACATCGCGAAGATATCCGTCGCCTAACGGGAGACTACGAGTGTTCACCATACTGGATTAATGGTTGCCACACAAGCACTAGAAAAAGGTAAGAGAGAGATCGAAAGAATAAGCACAAAGAACATACTACTACATTACCAATGGTCATAGTAACGACACTTCAAGCACAATCACGTATAATATCCTCATAACAACATTAGCTAAGTGAGATTATGAACATATAATACATAAAGGTTCTCGTTACCATCGCCACAACGCTTGATAACTATAATTTCCGTCGACTCTAAGACAACACCGTCTTAGAAATTCTACTCAAACTCACAATCAATACTTAACATACTCAGTCTAAGTCTAGACATCTTACATTAATGCCTAGTTCACTTAAACTAGAGCTCTGATACCAACTTGTAACACCCTAAAATTAAGGTAATTTTAAAAATTGAAAATTTGGCAATATGACATTTGTATTTGGAATAAACCACCCAAAAAGGGTAAAAGAGTATGCGTTTACAAAACCTGTAATATGTATGGGAAATCGACAACAAACTAATCTAAACCAATTCTATCTAGATTACATAGGTTGTCAACCTAATACCAAAAATATGAACAAATTGTTTCAAACGGTAAAACTCCAAATTATCTATCATTCAAAAATGCCCTCAAGAGACCACGCTCTTCACTCAAGCCCTTGACGACCCTCCGCTAAGGGAACCTATTATACACATCATTTGAGAAAAAGTGTTAGGCTTAAAGCCTAGTGAGAACATACAGTTTAATTTACAGAAATATTGACAATGTAACGAAAGAAAATATCTTCAAGACAATAGAGTATATAATTGAAATATTTGCCACGAAAGGGGCCTTTCGATCCAAAACTCATCTTACGATGACAAGGTATATCCGATTTACCAAGGATTGTAGCGGAACACAAAGTAGGCCACAATCCGAGTTATGAGTTAAACACTTGGAATCCATGGCCACGAACCACATCCGTCCGTACTAAGATGTGAGTGAAAGCCCCCGAGGAATCCGAGTCATACTCGTTCACTAGAGTTACACTATGATCCATGGCTAGTAACCGGTCTCACGTAACCATACTAAATGGCCCCCGAGGATCAAACGTCTCAACTAGCTACAAAGGGAATAACATCCCAAAAGTAAGCCGACTTAATACCTATGGATCCACTAGGAATAGTCTTGACTTGTCACAATTTCATTTGTGACTAACCAAAGCTAAACATATAGCTTCCAACAACATTTAATCCCAAAATGCATTTTCCAAGTTTAACTGCTGATAAGAATGAAAATCATAAAATGAGATTTTACATATTCTTTCAAGTACTTCACCAAAGTGTGCAAGTAGTACTTTATTTTAACACATATCAAATGGAATCCTTCATTTTACCAAAATATAGCAAGAACCCTAAAATCTCCCAAAACTCAAGTTAGGTCAAAATGTGATAATCATAAACCCAAAACCAAGGAGATATATAGGAGTTCAAAAATATAATTTTTGACATATATAAGGTTTAGAAAATGATAGTAGGAACTCACCAAGTGGGTTTTTGAAGAAAACCCAAACCCTAGATTTTGAACCTTTGAAGAAGATGAAGATGGAGAAGGTGATCGAAAACTTCCAAACATGAATCCTTAAATGATGCTCTTAGCTTAGCAACAAATGGGGTAGATGGAGGTTGAAACAAACCCTAGGATGAAGTAAATGAAGGGGAAGAAGTTTGAGAGAGAAACTAAGGAGTAAATGAGGAGAAATAAATGAAATTGGGGATAAATCTAATTTTAACCCGCTCAGGGCCTCCGCGCGGGTAGCAGCGCGGGCAGAGCTGCACGGTGACTCGCGCCGAACACTGGATTCATAAAAGAATAGGCCTCCACACGGCTCATGGCGCGGGCCAAGCCGCGCGAAAACTCGCGTGGGACACTGCTTCCATTCTTTTTCAAATCTGGCCAAACCAAAATTCGGGGTGTCACACTATTCTTTTCAAATTGCAACCAAGTTAAGCCTTAGCTTATTTTATTTGTTAGCCAAGCTTTAAACCAATCCAAACACTACCCACCGACCAATTGCCAATGGAGTGGTCCGGATACCCATGTGTGCTCGAAAAGCAGATCTTGTATGTTGGAAAAAATGAAAAAAAATGAAAAGAAAAAAGAAAAAAGAAGGAATATTGTCGTCAACAAGAACAATAAAAGAAGACGACAAAGAAAGATGATACGGTTGAGTATTTATATACCATCACTACATATCATTTAATGGGAATGCGCTTTGAAAAGAAAAATATATGAAGATCCCATGTGTAGCTTGAGATTTCAAGGGTAGTTCAACCCGGTTCTCCATGTAACACCCCGATTTTTTGAAAGGTATCATTTGAAGTTTATACAAAAACCGATATATTAAGGAAAAATAAGATATTTGATTTTGGGCTTGAATCCTTGGTTTTATAGTCTTGATTGATAAAGGATTCAATTACGAGACCAACGGTTCTTTCCGGAGCGAAAACAAAGCTATAACGAAGAAGTTATGGCCAAAACAGTTTCAGTACGCGCTAGGCTATAGTGCCCGGCGATTGTGACAGTGTCACAATCGCCTGTCAAGGTCGCCGGAGCCTGAGAACTATCGGTACAATCTCAGAGATTGTGCCCGGCGATTGTGACATGGTCACTATAGCCTGGCACAATCGCCCGGGTGTTTCAGGGTGTTAAAATCGCGATTTTCAGCCCCAAACTTCATTTCTTCATATCTTTCTCACCGTAGCTCCGATTTGGGTGATTCAAGTTGCTACGGTTTCGTTTTTGAGAGGTTTTCAAGGTTAAGTCTATTTTGTTGATTATTCGTGAATAATGATGGTTATGGTTGACTGGTAAGGATGTTGGATTTGGGTGACTACTTCCAAGAGTAGGTGTCAACTTTGAATTGACATTGCTAATCGGGAATGAAATATTTGGTAGTATACCCACGTTTACGTGATGGTCATTACGAGGATAGGTGTCGACACTCTATGTTGAGGACAATAACTGTTGGTATGATTCAAAGTATTTCCGTTAGATCTGGTGCGTCTGCAGAACGAGCGGTAAACTTAAGGAAATTAGACATTGATAATTAAGAAATCAATCATTGGTATTTTGATAATTGTCAGGACTTTCGCTGATTTGGAAATCGATGCTTGCGTTCATGGTGGGAGTTTAGTGGTAATGTTTATTGGAGACATTTGGTGAGAATGTTGAGGTAGACTTTAAGTACAAATCTATTATTGAAGAGACCTTGATGCGTCGTATTTAGAGGTACCTAAGGGAAAAGTTTACTTTGGGGTATTCTTGATGGAAATGACTGAATAACGTCGTAAGTTACTCTTAAGGTAATATGAGCAACATAAGGTTGGGAGGCGACCGAGATTTAATGTTAAGAATGTGATTAAGCTATAACTTAACATTTATCCTGCTTTGGGTGAGTTATATGGAAAGTTGAGGTTGAGTTGCCGATGGTTCGTTATAAGGAACGTAGCGATAATCTCAACGGGGATGTAATCGAGTTCGTATATGAGGTAAGGTTTAGTGAAGGTATTCCTTTTGGACAGGGAATCATTTGACCTCGCCAAGGGAGATATTGGGTGATTGGTTGGTGCTAGATTTCGAGGACGAAATCTCTTTTAAGGTTGGGAGGATTGTAACACCCCGATTTTTTGAAAGGTATCATTTGAACTTTATACAAAAACCGATATATTAAGGAAAAATAAGATATTTGATTTTGGGCTTGAATCCTTGGTTTTATAGTCTTGATGGATAAAGGATTCAATTACGAGACCAACGGTTCTTTCCGGAGCGAAAACGGAGCTATAACGAAGAAGTTATGGCCAAAACAGTTTCAGTACGCGCTAGGCTATAGTGCCCGGCGATTGTGACAGTGTCACAATCGCCTGTCAAGGTCGCCGGAGCCTGAGAACTCTCGGTACAATCTCAGCAATTGTGCCCGGCGATTGTGACATGGTCACTATAGCCTGGCACAATCGCCCGGGTGTTTCAGGGTGTTAAAATCGCGATTTTCAGCCCCAAACTTCATTTCTTCATATCTTTCTCACCGTAGCTCCGATTTGGGTGATTCAAGTTGCTACGGTTTCGTTTTTGAGAGATTTTCAAGGTTATGGCAAGAGATTGGAAGTCTATTGAAGTATACTAGAGTATTTGGTGGTGGTAAGCTTCTCATCTCTCCCTATTCATCTTCTTCCCCAAAGTTTTCTAGGGTTTCATCCACCCTTTGTTCTCTCTTTCATAGATTGAAGGTTTGTAACCATTTTGGTGAACTGGAAGTGTTTTGGTTGGTGAATTCAAGCTTGGGTTAAGGTAATCTTCTATCCCCTTCGGTTATGGAAGTTAGGGTTTCGGTATTAGTTGAGGTATCCATGTATTTGGTTTGGGAAATGATTCTTTGTGGTTTATTATGATTATTTATGGTTGGAACCTTGTGAATTTAGGTTTTTGGAAGATTTGGTTGGAAGAACTAAGTTTCTTCAAGGAAAGTTCTAAGTGGGTAAAATCTAGATTTAGTCTAAATCTAGCAAGGTGAGTTTACTAAACCTTTGTTAAAACTAGATACACATCATAATCTTCTATTTGTTATCTTGTCTCTATGTGTTCAAGTATTTGGGTTTTCTTGGTGAAAATAGTTGGAAATGTGTATATTGGTGATGTGCCATGATTATTGTTATATGTATCATTATTTGGGATTTGTCTCATAGATACATAATGTGGGTACCTTGATATGTTAAAATGTTTGCTTATATGGGCATGGTGATAATTCTAGTTGGAACACTATTTTGGTGATATGTTTATATGCATAATGAGCATGATTTACATTGAGTCTTTTGTTGGACATTATGAGGATAAGGTGGTAATATTATACCCGTAGTTGGTATTGAAATATGCGGATTGAAATATATCTAAAGGACCCCTTATAAAGGTTATGTGGACGAACCAAGTCAGTACACCAGGAGGATATAGTCTTGGGCGCCACTGTGATGGTATGTGCCTAGACCTCCGCCACTCGGGGAATTTTCTGAGCAATAGTCTTCGGGTGGGCCGGGCCTTTGGGGTGTTCCTTGTTAAGGGCATCAAGGTATATCGACTCTTGGGTGGGACTTGATTGGTGCTTTGGGTCTCCCCCAATGACTCCACATATGTTGAACACTGGTTAACTGCTGATAAGAATTGTATCTGTTCATGCATGCTTATTATTGTTCAACTCACTAGGCTTTTTGGCCTAACACTTGTTGGTGTCGATGTGTATCTCAGGTTTTAGCGGCACCGGTTCTAAGCGGGCATTTTGCTTGGGTGAGAGATTTGAGAATATTGCAATTGGACTTACTTTCGGTAGGAGAACCTTTGGGTTATAAATGACACCCTTGATTGTAATCTCTTTTCTGGTTATAGAAATTAGATTAGTTGGTTGTTATTTATTATCCTTTTAATTACGATTGTATTTAAACAGGTTTGTGTATTTCCCCATTTTTGGGAGGCTCTTGCTTTGGCAATTTTAAATACCGCATGTCCGTTTTTCGGATTTTTGTTATCCCTATTTTTAGGGTGTTACACGACACCCGTCAGGTTCGGTAACCGGTCATGCATGACCGGTCCAGGACTGAACCCAAATCGGTCCTTTGTATTATTTGTTTATTTATTTTTAAATTCTTTTAAAATACTTGAATACACTTTAAAAATTATAGTTGAGTCACTCAAATACACTTTAAAATACGTTTATTATAATTTCAAGTTAATAGTAACATTTAAAATTACACCAGTTATTAAAAAATACACTTATTCAAATGGTAGATTAAATTGAAGAATCCCGTAGGCTTGAAGTATTTGAAGAGTCGTTTGGTCATCGAGGCCATCAATGTCGAGTTCTTCATCATTGTCATATTGTGAGACGCTACCTTTGGTATCGATAGTTGCCGACATACTTAGTCCCATGGTGATTTCCTTTTCTTGCAAGTTTCCTTCCACTCCTTCAATCTCCACCTCGAGTGATGTCTTGTCTTGAAGTCTTTCAACGTTATCCAAGTAATCATTCAAGCATACACAACACTCTACCGACTCCGGGGTTAGTCTTGCCCGACGTACCGAAATGATCCTGCCACTACGAGAAAAGGCGGACTCCAAGCTATGGTACTAGCTTGGATTGTTAGTATATCACGGGCCATACATGCCAAAACCGGGAATTGAGATTGCTTTTGTTGCAAAATTCTAATAAATTTATTTTTTCAAAATCTTCGACACTTTGCGCGGGGCATGCGGCCATAAAATTAGTACGCATATAGATATTTAATTCACCCAAAATTGCTATTATCAAATCTAGTTTTTTACTCGATTCTTTTATAACTCGTTTATTAAGTTTGTCATTAAGTCTTTCGGTTTTGGAGATGACCACTAGAACTAGAACCCGTAAATAATTGAATTGAAGAGCTTTGTTGTTGGCTTCCTCCCCCATGATGGATTTTAAATATCCAATAGATCTTGAAATTTACGATTAAACACACGTTTTTGTTCCTTTGAAAATGTATTATTGGTAGGTGTATCTAAACTGAAAACCACACATATTTATGTAATTAAAATTCAACACCAGTAACATTTAAATACGGGTTTAACGTTGCGACACAAAGAAAAAAGAAGGGGATCTCGAGAAAATATTTTAACAATTTTGATTTCATTAAACTCATCAACCTTCCCCAATCGTGATGGTCTTTGTATTATGAAATTTTACTTGCCAAAATATATAGTTGATTTAAAAGTAAAGAGCTTGTTGGATAATAAATATCAAATAAAAGAGTTATTGTATTTTTAAAATCGCCCAAAATATTGTATAATTCGTCAAACACGGCCAATCTTGATTTCCAAAAGTATAATATGAAAATCCATCAAGAAACACAATATCAACAAAGAAATCAGTATATGAACATAAACACAAAGCTTATAACCCACCTTCAGATGAAAACCTACATCGATCGAAGAACCCAAACCAAAATCACAGAGAAAAATCGAACCCAAATCAATCGAATAACCAAAACCAAAAGCAGAGAAGAAACTTTAAAAGCGTGAAGAAATATAACTTGAGAGTATGAACTGATTTGAAGAACCGATTGCACCAGATTGAAGAACCAAAAAAACCCTTGAAAATCTATTGCACCATATTAAAGAACCAAATAAACCCTTGAGAGTTTGAATCCATTTGTAGGGTATAATAAGCGTGCATATTTCATCTTGGAGGGGGGAACATAATATAGAATCGAAGCGTTATTTTGGTATAAGGAATGACAGAGCTTGAAGAGTTGTTCGGTTTGAAGCGTCATTTGGAGGCGGGTTAAAGGAGAAACTTTATAAAGCATTAAAGGTATTTTAATTTAGCAATGTAAACTTGTAAAGTTGAAAATAAAGTAATATGACATTAAATGGTAGTACATAGATCTTAAAAAGTTGTTTTTAAGGGTTAGGGGTCAAATGCTTTATAAAGTACTATAGATAATCAATGTTGGATTCTCTAAAATGGGGAATCTGTTGGAGATGAATGCAATTTTTTTTTGAAATTTTGACTTTTGGTTCTCCATTTTAAAGAAATTTTGGAGAATCTGTTGGGGATGCTCTTATCTCCAACAACTTCTCCAAAATGGAGATTTTGAGGATTTTTTGCTCCAAACATTTCCTAAAACTTTCTCTAAAATGGAGAAAGTACGAGAGAAATTATGAAAATCTTTAAATTTAAAGATATCTCCAAAAATGATTACATATGAGAGAGAAATGATTTTTTTATTCATTATACCAATGAAATTATTTTAAATTAAATATTTAGGAGAGAGAAATAAGATTTTATGGGTTGCATTTAATATTTTAATATTATAATTGACTGTGTAATCTCCAAAATAGAGAATCTGTTGGAAATGAAAGTGATATTTTTGAAGACTTTGACATTTACTTCCCCAAAATAGATAAAATGGGGATTTTAAGCTATAAAGTTACTTCAGCATCTTCCCCCAAACTATCCCCAAAATAGAGAAAATAAGAGAGAAGTTTTTCTCCAAAGATGGAGATAAACCCCAAAAATGATTACTAAATGAGAGCACCAATAGAAAACTTTGAAAATAGATATTTAGAGAGAGAAATAATATATTAATAGATGAATGAAATATTTTAATATTATAATCAATATTGGATTCTCCAAAATGAGAAATCTGTTGGAGATGAATGTAATTTTTTGGAGATTTTGACTTTTAGTTTTCTATTTTGAAGAAATTGTGGAGAATCTGTTGGAGACTTGGAGATGTTTTTATAAGAACCTCCATTGGAAAGACTCTTATAAAAACATCTTGAATAGTATATTTTTATAAGCAAAAAAAATGGTTAGGTTCTTATTAGAATCACCATTAGAGAGAGTTCCTATAAGAATTTCATATTTTTTGAGTTTTTGTACAGAAACTTTGGTTCTTATCTTGAACTTAGTGTGAAGTGACATCTTGTTAGTTTTTTATATAAAGTTTTTGATTTTATAATTATTAATATACTAGAAGCGTGCTCGCGCAATGCAGCGAGATACATCACGATTTTAATATTTATTTTTATTTTTTGTTTTATATTGATTTACAGTACGATTTTGGATGGTTTTTAGAGAGTGATAATGTTTTTTTTTATAAATTTGTTTAATTTAGGCTTAATAATATAGTGTTTTTTATATAAAAAAAATTAAGTAGTTTGTTAAAATTCATTAATTATCTTATATATTTTAAATTTTTTATATTTAAATTGAGATGTTTAACCTGTTTTGATTATGTTTATCAAAATTCAAAGAGTTTGGTGATTAGAGATAAGGATTTTGGGGGATAAGGATGAAATTTATTAATGAGGGTTAAAAGCATTTAAAAGTAGTACATATTGCTTCATTAGTTGTTTTTAAGAGATTTTAAGTAGATTAACATTAAATAATAGTACATAATGCTTAATGGGTAATTTAGGCTTAATAATATAATGTTTTTTTATATAAAAAAATTAAGTAGTTTGTTAAAATTCATTAATTATCTTATATATCCTGTTTTGATTATGTTTATCAGAATTCAAATTTCATAATTTTAGGCTTAATAATATAATTTTTTTATATAAAAAAATTAAGTAGTTTGTTAAAATTCATTAATTATCTTATATATTTAAAAAAATTTATATTTAAATTGAGATGTTTATCCTGTTTTGATTATATTTATCAGGATTCAAATTTCATAATTTTAGGGTTTGGGGATTAGAGATAAGGATTTTGGGGGATAAGGATGAAATTTATTAATTAGGATTAAAAGCATTTAAAAGTAGTACATATTGCTTAATTAGTTGTTTTTAAGAGATTTTAAGTAGATTAGCATTAAATAATAGTACATAATGCTTAATAGGTTGTTTTTAAGAGTATTTTATGTCTCTTTTATAATATAGTATAGATATTTTATATTTTTTATATTTAAATTGAGATGTTTATCCTGTTTTAATTATGTTTATCATAATTCAAATTTCATAATTTTAGGATTTGGGGATTAGAGATAAGGATTTTGGGGGATAAGAATGAAATTTATTAATTAGGGTTAAAAACATTTAAAAGTAGTACATATTGCTTCATTAATTGTTTTTTAAGAGATTTTAAGTAGATTAACATTAAATAATAGTACATAATGTTTAATACATCACGATTTTAATGTTTATTTTTATTTTTTGTTTTTTATTGATTTACAGTACGATTTTGGATGGTTTTTATTGAGTGATAATGGTTTTTTATATATAAATTTGTTTAATTTAGGCTTAACAATATAATGTTTTTTATATAAAAAAAATTAAGTAGTTTGTTAAAATTCATTAATTATCTTATATATTTTAAATTTTTTATATTTAAATTGAGATGTTTATCATGTTTTGATTATGTTTATCAGAATTCAAATTTCATAATTTTAGGGTTTGGGGATTAGAGATAAAGATTTTGGGAGATAAGGATGAAATATATTAATTAGGTTAAAAACTTTACAGGTAGAACATTAGACTTTAGTAGTTATTTTTAGGAGATTTTAAGTAGATTGTTTTAAATGATAGTACATAAAGCTTAATGAGTTGTAATTAAAAGTTTTTTTATTCCATCTTTATAATATAGTATATATATATATATATATAATAATTAATGATGTTTAAAAAAAATATGGGACGTATAAAAAAATCTTCTTATAAGAATTAATATTGTGGATATTAATCTTAATTAATTTGATAAGTCAAAAATGTATAACAATAAAAAAGTATAATAAATAAATTTTTGAGTAAATTACATTTTTCATCCTGTGGTTTGCTAAAAATTGTGGATTTCATCTCTGTGGTTTCAAAATTTTGTCTTTCGTTCATAGGGTTTGTTGTTCATTTCTATTTTCGTCCCCGAGACCAAAACATTATTTTTAAGTATGAAAGAATAAACTAGAAATGAATTGTAAGCCATAGGGATGAAAAAAAACAATAAAATTTAAATCATAAATACGAAAAAGGTAACGAATTAGCAACCATATAGATTAAAATCATAATTTCAAAATCATAAGGACTAAAATAAACTTTTTTGACAAACCACAGAAACTAAACATGTAATTTACTATTTTTTTTATAAGAACTTGCATTATGGACATGTATAAAAGCAACCATGCCTTTTCAACTTTCCACATTTTAGTAGTTGTTGGATAAGTTTTGTTTGGTCAATCACCTATCGAAAGGACAACATCTGGCGATCTTTCATTCATCCATGGTCATCATCTAGGGGTTGTTTGGTAGTTGTTGAATGGTTGAGTACAGAATAGTTAAGAGGTCAGAATGGCTGAGAGACTCTGTATGATTTAGTGCAGAATGAAATATAGCTGTTTGGTAACTGCTCTGAATGGACAGTCTGAATGACAATAAATTACCATTTTAACCCTCTGAATGATTTAGTTCTGAATGACAGATAGTTGTTTGGCAGATATCTGAATAAAACAATTATTTTACAAATATAACTACATAATCAATATTATTAGTTCAAAAAAGCATTTCATATTAATCCAAACAATCATAACATTAATTTTCCAAGTTCTAGAATAGATAAAACATAACAATCAAATTCCAACATAATAATTTTCAAACAATTCTTAAATTTATGCATTTAACATTAATTGATTCGCAATCTGATTACGTAAATTAGCCATGTACTCATTGTTTTGAGTACCAAAAGGCCTTCCATCCATGTCATCTTCATCACCTCCCTCAATTTCTTTTTGTCCCTCGGCAATAAACGTAGAGTCATTGTCATAATCCATGAATAGTTGATCGTGGATATTGCATCTTCTTATAAATTGTGAACCGCAAAACAAGCAATTACAACGTTTATTTGTATTTGAAACGGATAGGGAGCCATTTGCTTTAAAATTGGAAACCTTGCCTTCAAGACACCGTAGGCACGCTCGATAACATTTCTGAGTTGCGCATGAGCATGGTTGAACCTTTCTTCTCTTGTCAAGGCACGTTGTCGTCGAAAATCAGAAAGCCAATACCTCGTATTGCGGTATGGAGTCATAAAACCACGCGTGTTGGCATAAGCAACATCACAAAGATAATATTTATCTACAATATTTACCACAAAGATAATATTTATATAAAATGTATAAGAAACGATAAATATTAAAAAATAAGTAAAAAATGTACATACCTCGTGGAGGAAATGGAAAGCCGGATGTTGGACTAAATGCAACTTCTCTTAGCACTCGAGCATCATGTGCAATACCCTCTCATCCAGCCCAAACATACGTAAAAAGCATATTAAAATCACAAATACCTAAAATATTTTGATAACATTCACCTCTTCCTCTACCTCTATAACGAGCTTGCTGATCAGCAGGCACGATTGCATGTACGAGCGTTCCATCTAACGCACCAATTGCCCCCTTTATCATAAAATACAACTCATTAGGCACGATTGTATGTTTTGGTTTTACAAAAAAATAATAGAAAACTTACATGAAATATTTGTCTGAGATTTCTTTGACGTTATGATGTATTCGGGTTTTCCTCGAAATGTGTTGGTCGTATAACTTCTTTTGCAAATTTCATCATTGCTCGTAACACCTCACGGAAATGTCTATGAATAGTCTTTGTGGAATGTTGAAATCTCCGTTTAACCATTCTAAAGCGTTCATTATGACCAATAATCGTCAAGAAAATAGACATCTTCTCCTCGACGGTGACATTTCTACTGTCTTGCAACCAATTTTTTTGTTTAAAATGGTTTCACAGTAGTATATATGCATCACGAGAAAGCCGCATCAATTCAACACATTGGGTATTCGATCCGCCTAGCAATTCTAGTGTATACGCATGTCCAGTTAAGACAGAAGTGTTGTCCCGTATTCGTTCTATTGTTGGTGAAAATTTGTATTTCCACCACCAATAGATGATCAAAACTAACAAAAGATCTTCCTCAAAGTCTATGTATTACCTTGAAAATAACATACAATATCTATCATGAGCCAATCATATATTAAACACAAAAACAACACATTACCAAGTTTAATCCAAAACAAATCACATATATTACCAATAACAAGTTTCATCCAAAAGATACATCTTACGAATAACAAGTTTCATCCAAAAGACAAGTTTAATCCAAGACGCACATCTTCCCAAAAACAAGTTTAATCCAAACCCAATAACTAAAGCAATCCATACTTACGTGTCGTAAGTCTAATCCAACCCTCACATTTCTCCGGATCTAAACGCATCCACATTTTCCTATAGTCCGCACTTTCACCTAAAACAAATAGTGTTACGTCATGCAACGGTGTACCCCATCCAAGTTCCGTCAACTTCTTCAAGCAATCATCAAGATCATCGTTTGTAGTTGATGCTCCATGTTTTTCTATCATGACATTCATAACCTTCATAATGGTTTCTTCAACTTGGGCTTTGTTTGAATTACATGTTTCTTTAGCTTTCCGTTTTTTGCTTTGGATTGGAGGGCGAGAAGAACACTCTTGAGTTGAAGTTGGGCCTCCGGTTTCTTGTGTGTCAGGCATAACTTCAACATCTTCATTCACATTGGGATCAAAGTCGTAAGGATCAGGAATCATCGATGCGGTTCCATAACTCTCAAGCCCCACACTAGCAACCCCATCAAATAGTTGGACACAAAGTTCTGGGTAAAGCAACCCCGTACTCCTCAATGGTTCCATGTATTTACTTTGCTGTTTTAAAAGAATTATATCCATATAAATAAATATATTATAAAAGAATAATTATATAAAAGATAAGAAAGAAAGTGACCAAAATTTCTATCTTCCATTCTTTTTCGGATAGATTGAACAAGTTGGTTGTTGGATCGTAGAGATTGCCCGTTTTGTTTTTCAGTTTAGACCAAGCTGCATATTTCCCCTTAAGATAATCGTAGTGATTTTTCATTTGTCGTTGGTCGACGTCAATGTTATGTTTCTTTTTTAGTTCTTCTCCAACATTCTTCCACGACTGTGGCTTAAGACTACTACCTTCTCGTCCATTTTTTATTGTCTCATGTAAACACGCTTCAAGGAATGTATGGACCAACCCATCCTTTTTCCATGTAATTCTACGTTTCTTTTGGTGCGAGGATTCACCGACTACTTCCATACCTAATCCAAACAAAGAAACACAACTATAAACTATCCATTACTATTTATCCATTACTATCTACAAAGAAATTATGGCATAAAGTATCTATTCAACAAGATCCATTACTAGCAAAGCAAAAAAAATCAACAAGGTCCATTCAACATTCATTACTAGCAAAGCAAAAAAATAACAAGATCCATTACTAGCAAAGCAAAAAAATCAACAAGATGTATCCATTATTAGCAAAGCCAAAAAACCAACAAGATCCATTCAATAAGATCCATTACTAACAAAGCAAAAAAATCAACAAGTTGTATACATTACTAGATCCATTACAAAAATAAAAAAGATGTATCAAATCAGCAAAAAAATCAACAAGATCCATTACTAAAATCGAAAAATCAGTATGTTATCGAGATGTATTCAACAGCAAAGAATAGCAAAAAATCTAAAAATCAGTATGTACAGCAAAAAATTCAGATTTTAGCAACAAAAAAAAAACAAGATGCAAGTTGAAGGATGTGGAACAAAATTCAGATTTTAGCAAAAAATTTCAGATTTTAGCACAAAAATTCGATGGTACCTGCAGCTAAAGAAGAAAAGAAGAAAAGAAGAAAAAATCTAGCTTCTCTCGATGGTACCTGCTAACCTGCAGCCGTGTAGCCGAGAAGGGAGAAGGGAGAAGCGATGGGAACGCCGACAGAAGTGGAAGTGGCGCCGGCGAGAGCAGGGAAGCGACGCCGGTGAGGAGAAGGGAAGCGGCGCCGGCGAGAGAAGGGAAGCGACGCCGACGAGAGAAGGGATAATGGAGATGTGCGTTCGTAGGAGAAGGGAGAAGGAGACACGACTTCCTATTTTTTTTTAAACAAAGGGTAGCAATGGAAATAACAACCATCTGAATGGTTGAGGGGAACCCTAGACACAAAATGGTTAAGAGGTAATTGTAACCATTAAGAGGACAAATTTTTTTTGCCAAACAACCTCTACCTCTTACCGATTAAGAGGTAGGCTCTTAATAGTTACATTAAGAGCTAACCAAACAACCCCCTAGTGTTTTCAGTTATCAATGTATTCTAAAGACCATCTCCAACAACTTTGTTAAAATAGAAAAAAATTGGTTTTTGTTCTTGTTGGTCCCAAATAGTAGTAAATAAACAAGAAAAATATTGTAGAAGGGGGGGTTGAATATAATACACACAGTTTTTCACTTAATTTAATTCTTATTGATTTAAAATCAAGAATTACACATAGAAAACTTTTGATTGTTGCGGAAGAGAACAGATGAATCTGCTCAAACAATCTAACACAAAGAGAAATGAAGAACAATTGTAAAACACTTAGAAAACAATAAGAACTTCGTAGAGAGAAAAAGCCAGTGCACTAAGAGTGCTTGAAGGTTGTAGAACTGGTGATCTTGCATGTTGAACCATCATCCATATTTATAGTGCCTCATGCATTAAATGCATGGGACACCTGTTGAGCAAAGGATGGACACAGGTCTTCAGCAAGGTACAGAATGTACCTTTTGTCTTGAGGTGACTTTGTCTTGAAGTGTTGACCTGCAAAATGGTGTAGACCTTTCCTTAAAATGGTGTAGGAGACAAAGCTTACTTTATCTGATCTTCAGATGAGGTCCACGTCAATGCAAGATATCACAAATATACTTTGTCAGAAAAGTACAATGTGTTTGTGAGAAATCTTTGGGCTTTGAAGATTAAGAAATCTTCGGCTCCTGAAGATTGAGAAGTCTTCGGCTCCTGAAGATTGAGAAGTCTTCGGCTCCCGAAGATTTAGAAATCTTCGGCTTTCGAAGACTGAGAGGTCTTTGGATCCCGAAGACTGAGAGGTCTTCGGCTCCTGAAGACTTAAGATCGACACCATCCTGGCCAACGGTTTTGATCAAGTAGGCATACTTGGCTTTAGGCTGAGGAGTCTATCTTCAATCTGCTTTGAGAGATATTATCCTTCTTTGTCTTCTTCGGCTGATCTTCGACTTCACCGAACATTTGTATAGAAACTAAGCTGCTAAAAGAACCTTAAAATATTCTATGTATGATGATACAAAATGGAAGATCGGGAGATCATCTTCAAATCTTCAGATGACCCAACAATCTCCCCCTATTTGAGGATGACATCCATACTAAAGAATAAAACTAAGAGTATACTGAATATTTCATTTTGACCCATATTTACTCTTTTTGGGTTCTTTTCACATAGTCCAAATTTTTTTTTTGATTTTTTTTTATAAAGTATATCTGACATTTACAAAAGAATAAAAGAATGAGTATAGCTATACAAACGAATAAATAAATACAAAGAATAAAAGAATGAGTATAGCTATACAAACGAATAAATAAATACAAAGAATAAAGAATGAGAAAGAAAAATATATACAAAGATACAGAAGACAGTAGTCGGGTTTGTTTGAACTTAAGTGGTTGATTACTCCCCCTCAATTCATACTCCCCCTCAACTAATGTATGGTGGCTTTGATCACACAGTCCATCGCAAAATAGGTTTCAGCATAGTTTAAGCATGAGTGGTAAGTTGCTCCCCCTCAACTCATACTCCCTCTCAACTAATTCATGGTGTCGAAAAGTAAGAAGTCAGAAAGTTTTCGGGATCCTCCGAACCTACTCCTGGAAAGGCAGATTCATCCTTGGATCATGCAGAATCATCGAGACTTAGAATCCCGGGTGATAGGTTGTGAGGTGGAGAAGAAGCACCTTGGATTGGGGAGGTATCCAAGTCATCCTTATCAACCAAGGAAGAGGTTGATAAGGGAATAATAGGGGTCCCCAATTTTACAATTGTATCCTTTTGTGAGGATACAAAGGAGGTGGCTTTGGGTTTAGCAGAGTCCCCGGGCCCAAATGGGAAAATTTCAACACCTGCCGATTTTGAAGAATCGGTGGATGGAGTAGGTGGCTTGGCCCTTGAAACCTTCCTCAGCCTCTTGAGAGGAGGGGGGGGGGGGAGGGAGAAGGTGAGTGCCTCCGCTTTTAAGAGGAATGAGTGACCGGGGCAACAACCGAAGGTTCTTTCGGTCGTATGGTCATCTTAGCTAATGCGGAGGTGCCAAAAGCCTTTGAAGATTTTTTTATTGCTAGTCGACTTCACTTGGGACGGGGCAGATGGGGCCACTATAGATGAGGGAGATTTGGACACCGGAGTGTTGCGAGCATCACCCCATTGTAGATCGGTATATTTGATGAAGGAAATCATACCTGGCAGTAGAGGGCGATCAGTGTAGAGAACATTATTCAAAGTGGTCTTCATGACTTTATAAATGTTGGTCGGAGAGTCATCACCAAATCAATTAGAGACCAAACAATTTTTCTCCCCCTATTTGATTATGACACCAACACATAGAAAAAAATGGTACTGACACTTAGAAAACTTACAAGACACGAACAACTCATAAATTCAGTGGCCCATTTTTTTTTTGGCTCTTTTCTGTTTTTTTTTAACAGGAAAGAAAAAGTAAAGAAAGAGAGAAGGGGTTTAGAAAATGGTAGGTAATGATGGTGAGAGATGGTAGGAGGTGTAAGAAAAAGAAGGAAGAGATGGGATGGGTAAATATAGATAAAAATAAAAGGGAAGGAGTGTTAGGATGGGATATATAAGGAAAATGTTAGGAAGGGAAAAGATGGGTGAGTAGGGGGAAGTCTTGGGAAAGAAGGAAAGAAAAGAGAGGTTAGAAAAAAAAAATTAAAAATGGGGTAGGGGTTCGGCCGAATGGGGGGGGGGGTGAGGAAGCCGAAAAAAAAAAGAAGGGGGGTTGGGTTTGGCCTGGTGAGGAAAGGGAAGGAGAGAGAGAGAGGGATTCGGTGGCGTGAAGGGGGGAGCCGAAAGAGGAGGAATAAGGGGGGTGTTTGGGATGTTCGGTGGAAAGGAGGGTGGATAGGGGAGGCTTCGGCTTGGGGTAGGGATAGGGAGAGAGAGAGCCGAAAGGGAGAGAAGAGAGATATAGGGTAGAGAGAAAGACCGAAAATGAGAGAGGAGGGAAGAAAGAGAGAAAAGCCGAAAGAGAGAGGGAGAGAGAGAGACCAAAAAAACATTTTTTTTAAATCCTTTATTTTCTTTTCTTTCTCTCCTCTTTTTTTTCTATTTTCTTTTCTCTTTTTTTTTTGATTTTCTATTTTCTTTTTTTAAGTATATCCGACATTTACAAAAGAATAAAGGAATGAAGTATAACTGTACAAACGAATAAATAAATACAAAGAATAAAGAATGAGAAAGAAAAAATATATATACAAAGATACAGAAGACAGTAGCCGGGATTGTTTTAACTTAAGTGGTTGATTGCTCCCCCTCAATTCATACTCCCCCTCAACTAATGTCTGATGGGTTTGATCACACAGTTCATCGCAAAATTAGTTTCAACAGAGTTTAAGCTTGAGTGGTAAGTTGATCCCCCTCAACTCATATTCCGCCTCAACTAATTCACGGTGTCAGAAAAGTAAGAAGTCAGAAGATTTTCAGGATCCTCCGAACCTGCTCCTGAAGAGCATATTCATCCTTGGACTGTGCATAAGAATCGGGACTGAGAATCCCGGGTGATAGGCTGTGAGGTGGAGAAGAAGCACCTTGGATTGGGGAGGAGTCCAAGTCATCCTTATCAATAAAGGAAAAGATTGATGAGGGAATAATAGGGGTCCCCGATTTTACAATTGTATCCTTTTGTGAGGATACAAAGGAGGTGGCTTTGGGTTTAGCAGAGTCCCCGAGCCCAGATGGGAAAATTTCAACACCTGCCGATTTTGAAGAACCGATGGGTGGAGTAGGTGGCTTGGCCATTGAATCCTTCCTCAGCCTCTGAGAGGAGAGGGATGTGAAGAAGGTGATTGCCTCCGCTTTGAAGAGGGATGAGTGACCGGGGCAACAACCGAAGGTTCTTTCGATCGTATGGTCATCGAAGCAAGTGCGGAGGTGCCGGAAGCTTTTGATGATTTTTTTAACTAGACGGCTTCACTTGGGACGGGACAGATGGGGCCACTACAGATAAGGGGGCCTTGGACACCGGAGTGTCGAGAGCATCAACCCATTGTGGATCGGGAGTTTATGAAGGAGAACATACCTGGCAGTAGAGGGCGATCGGTGTAGAGAGAGCATTATTCAAAGTGGTCTTCATGACTTTATAAGTGTTGGTCGGGGAGTCATCACCAAATCAATTAGAGACCAAACAATTTTTCTCCCCCTATTTGATGATGACATCCATACTTAAGAATAAAACGAAGAGTATAGTGAATAATTCATTTTGACCCATATTTACTCTTTTTGGGTTCTTTTCACATAGACCATTTTTTTTTTGGATTTTTTTTTCTTTTTCTTTTTAAACAAAGCATTGGCTAGGAAAGGAAAAAACAAGAAGTTTTTTTTTAAAATTCCATCTGCAGTCGATAAAGACAAGTTTTAAAAAAAATTGATTTTTTTTAACTTTCAATCGGCCCGCTGATTCTTTTTGAATTTTTTTTTAAGAAAGAAGGGGTGTCATTGGAGTTTTCATAGGAGAGCAATTTTCAAAAATGAATTTCTTTAGGAGATCACGAAAGTATTTGACTTAAAGATCAATTCAGATTTTTGATTTACTTGTACACCCAAGAAAAATGTAAGCTCTCCCATCATGCTCATCTTATATCAAGTTTATGAGAGAGGCAAACTCCCGAAAAAGAGATTCAACGATGGCAACAAAGATATGTCATTCACATAGATTTGAACAAGAATGATATTACCAGCGGTTTGCTTGATGAACAGAGTGTTATCAATTTTACCTCTTGAATACTTGTTCTTCAGGAGAAAGTCAGCAAGAGTGTCATACCAGACATGAGGAGCCTGCTTTAAGCCATATAGAGCTTTGTCTAACCTGTACACATAGTCAGGATGGACTGGATCTTCAAAGTCAGGGGATTGTTTCACATAGATTTCTTCAGGAAAGAGAGATGGAAGATCGGCAGGAATAGATGAAGAAAGAATGTATGGTTGAGAAGGTGGGATGATTTGTGATGAATATTGAGGTTGAGAGGAAGATGTGAATGATGGAGGAACGAGAAATGATATGATGAGAAATATGAAAGAATAGGATAGGAGGGATCTTGATCTTCAGAGATGACTATCTGAAAATCAGGGATTGGATATGAGAAGATAGGTAGGTCACCATTTTGATGAGATGTGTCTAATGAGAAAGAAATATATAGATTTGAGCTATATGAAGGATTTTGAGAATCTTCACCAACACATGATGAAATCCACCAATTTAATTCATCAGCATCACATGAAGAGATGATGACTTAAGATCATAAAACTTCACATGAGTAGATGCATTTTCTCCGAAGATTGTAGACTCGGTAGGACTTTGAAGAGAGAGAGTATCCTACGAACATTCCTTCATAAGATTTGTTAATGCTCAAACACCTGCAATCACAGAGAAAACATTTCTAGGTAGATAAAATAGAGCACTCAGCAGACACAAGGGGGCATAGAGAAGGAGTGAGCTTCACTGTCATTAATATCATCTATTTTAGCCATGAAGCAAAGGTTGTCCATTTCTTTGTCACTTTCAGAAGTGGGTTCATCTGCCCAATCAAGGGTTTCAGTCGTTTGATTTTTTCCCGTTTTGAGCAAGGTTTCATTTCTCTCCTTCTCTCTCTTATATTTTACCTTGTACTTTTTCAGCACAGTCAGAGTTTGAGGAGACATGCATATTGGCCTTTTGAAAAGAAGGTTGGTAGGAATCAAATTTGGTTCTAACAGACTTAGAGGATGTACGGTTAGAGGAGGGTAGTCTAGATTTATCAGAGGACCTGCTTCTGCATTCAGAAGCAAAGTGTTCCTTCCTCCCACACCTGTAACATTCCTCATTTGATTTGTCAGAGGGAGTGTTTTTAGAGAGAGTAGAAAAGGATTTTCTAGAAAACTTAGATTTTCCAGAAGAGAAATGAGGGTTACTGGAATTTTACTCACCTTCATCATCAACCTCACTAAGGTAGGCTACTGAAGAATCATTAGGGTCCTCTTGACTATTGTTGTCGGAATCAGAAGGATAGGTGATTCTAGGAATACACATAGCATTTTCGAAAGAATCACTGACAAGAGCTAGAGAAGAGCTTTTAATGTCTTTTGTGATAGACTTCCTAAGCAGTTTAGTCTGCTCATAGTTAAAGATAGTGCCATACAAGGCAGTGAGAGGCATGGAATCAAGATCCTTGGTAGACTTGATATAAGTACATATATTTTCCCAAAACTCAGGAAGACAGTCCATGAACTTGCACAAAACTTCCTCATTATCATATATGTGACCCACAAGTTTAAGATCGTTGAGAAGACTGTTAAAACGATTGTAGTAGTCTGAGAGAGATTCACCCTTTTCATGATAAAAGAGTTCATACTTTCTTACAAGAGCAATCTTTCTGCTCTTTTTCACCTCAGACGTACCTTCGTAAAGAACACACAGCGTGGATCACATTTCTTTAGCGGTAGAAAGGTTAACAAGGGAGTGATAGATCTCATCAGGCAGAGAAAGGGCAATGATGGCTCTGACTTTAGTATCAAGAGCTATAAGATGGTTGTCTTCATCATTATATTTACGGGGATCCTTTACAATGTATCTCCCATTTGCTGGAGTTCTTTCTTCCTCAGAAGAGTCCTCATCAGCATTTCCCTTATCTGCCTTTTTGGCATTGTACCGGTCCCAAACCCTAGGAAGAAAAGGACCTTCATGTAAGATAGTACGATATCTGCTGTCAACTCCTTCTAAAAAGAGTATCATACGACTTTTCGACAAGAAGAAGTTATTGGGGTTAAACCTTGGTGGTTTGGCTATAGAGCCATTGTCGTATGAAATAGTAGTGGTGTTTTGAGAAGAAACATTGTTTAAAGAAGAAGAAGAAGAAGAAGAAGAAGAAGAAGAAGAAGAGGTTGTCATTGCGGATCTAGTTTATTGAGTTAAACTAAACTGCTATGATACCACTTGTTGGTCCCAAATTGCAGTAAGTAAATAAGAAAAGTATTGTAGAAGAGGGTGTTGATCCAAACTCTCTCAGTGATTTGATAACAACCCTATTCTATACTTAGTGAAAATTACGTTTTAGTATGTATTAGTGTTTCACCATCAGCGATCAGACTGAGTCTGTTCAGTTATCGCTGATAGTCTTTCTTATAAACATTTCTATGTATTAGTGTTTCACTATCAGTGATCGAACTGAGTATGTTCAGTTGTCACTGATAGTTCCTAAAGTAAACAGCCAACGTAATCCCTGAAGACAAGTCTCGCGTCAACATATGTTCATAGCTGAATCGAAGACGAAGCTGCTGAACAAAGAGAAGTCTACTAGTGACCTGATGCGGATATCAGTGAAGCAAAGACAACTCTACTTATACGCGAAGGAACATGAG
The DNA here is from genome assembly GCA_023525745.1 of Arctium lappa. Taxonomy (NCBI): domain Eukaryota; kingdom Viridiplantae; phylum Streptophyta; class Magnoliopsida; order Asterales; family Asteraceae; genus Arctium; species Arctium lappa. The sequence continues at coordinate 34,134,332 of CM042051.1, forward strand.
ACAAAGCTTCAGCGATAGCTGAACCTCTTTATCTCTGAACTTAGAGATACTCAGCGATCAAACGATCACAAAGCTTATGCCTCAAGTTTCCTTTTGTCTATCCTTGCACAACCTAGTACAATGTGTCAGAACGGACAAGTCTCTGCAACCATTCGTACAACAACTCTGTCTACTACACTGTTCATGACCCGGCCGAAAGCATGTCTCCCAAAAGTCAGACTCCCAAAGCCAATCAGTGAACGCCACGTGTAAAGTATCCTGTCATGCATTTAATGCATAGGGTATAAATAGGAAGTTCACCCCTTCATCTAAGTGTGTGCTTCATCCTTGAACTCAAGATAGAAACCCTTGTTTTCTATATCTCTAATCTCCCATTCTCCGAACTTCTTGTGCAATTATCTTAGTGTTTCTTAAGTTTGTTTAGATTGAGTCTGTCTTAATCTTATTCCGCAACAAACTTGTAAATTGTATTTTGATTTATCAATAAACAATTTATTAAACTTTAAATTCTGTGTTTGTATTCAACCCCCCCCCCTTCTACAAACTTGTTTAGCACCTTCGGGACCAACAAGTGGTATCAGAGCAGTTTGTTTAAATCTAATAAACAAGATCTTGTTGTATACTCTTCCTTGCTATTCTAAAATGGCATTAAACACAAACACAAACTACTATGATAATGGTTCACTTTCTAAACCTCCTCGATTTAGCAGAGATAACTTTTCTCTATGGAAAAATCGAATGATGCTATTTCTTGAAGGTGCGGATCCTACTATACCTGAATATATAGAAAACGGACCCTATGAACCTGTTAGAATTATAGTTGCGGTTCCCGCTACTGCCACCACTGAAGCTGTCCCTGAACGATATGTCGTTAAGGAAATAAGACAGTGGAGTGATGAAGATAAAAAGAAGGTAGGCATAGATGCAAGAGCAAAGACCATTATTTCAATGGCTCTGCCTGATGAAGTTTTCCATTCCATCATGCATCTGAAAACTTATAAAGAAATGTGGGAAACCATATGTGTTCAATATGAGGGCACCACTGAAATCCAAGAGACTCGAAAGATTAACTTGGTAAGACAGTATGAAAGTTTCATCGCTGGTAAGAATGAATCTCTTTCTGACGTTCATCAGCGATTTAACTGCCTAATAATTGACCTAAGAACTGTTGGTAGGACCTATTCTAATTCTGAGGTCCTAACAAAATTCTTGGAATGTCTTCCTGAAAGCTGGGACAGTTATTCAATATGTCTTAAGCTGACAAAGGACTTACATACTCTCTCCTTAAGCACTCTGTATGGAATATTGCTCAACTATGAGCAATCAAATCTTCTGAAAAAGAATCTTGTAAAAGATTCTAAAGACTCTAAAAGCACTCCTGTTGCTTTAGTCTCTTCAGAGATAATTCCATATCAGCGATCTACTCTCACCATCACTGAGTTAGATTCTGAATCTGAGGATCTATCAGACCCTGATCTTTCAGAGTTTGATGAGTCCTTAGCACTCTTGACAAACTCTTTTAAGAGATTTGCAAGAAAGAGTAACTTCCGAAGAAGTAAACCTCTCTCTCTTACTGAAAAGCCAAAATCAACTCCGGTTGATAAGGCTACTGCTACTTGCTATAACTGTGAAAAGATTGGACATTTCGCTAGTGAATGCAGGTCGAAAAAGGTCTTCAAACCTTCTACCTCAAGAAGATCCAGTGATGACAAATACCACAAGCTGAAGAACAAATATCAAAAGCTGAAAAGCTATCAGCGAAAAGGTAAAGGTCTCATCGCTGAAGAACACGACTGGGCTGAATCAGAAGAATCATCTTCTGATGAAGAAGAAGTCGCTAATCTTTGCCTCATGGCTGAGATTAAAGAAGAAGTGGAAGAACCATCTGAATCCTCTATGAGCTACATATCATCTCAGGTATCTATCTCTACAAATCCCTCTCTACCTGAAGCTGAGAGAAGTCGCGCTGTTGATGTGCTAACGATTGACCTTTATAATGCCCTAAACGACAAAACTCAAGCTGAGAACAAAAATGTTCATTTAACTCAAGAGCTGGAGAAATGTCATGAAAAGATCAAAGAACTAAATCTTTTAGAAGAAAAGTTGAAAGATCAAGTCATTATAAATGAAATCATCAGTATTGAACGCGAACAAGCCATCGCTGCTCTAAAAACAGAAAAGGCTCATGTTGAAAAATGGTGCAAATCATCAACAAAGATCTCTGAGATAATAAATGCTCAAACTCCTGATAGTGATAAAACTGGTCTTGGTTTTTGGACACCTCAGGACGATCCTAAGAAAGAGAGTTCCTCGCTTAAGTTTGGAACCTTTGTCACCTCCTTCTTTGACACTTCTCACAATCAATTTTATCCCTGTTCTTCTTCAAATCCCATCCCTGAGGAAAAATCCAAAGACACTAAGTCTACGGATAAAGGAAAGTCCATTCTCCTTCCTCAGAAGACAAACAGAAAAGCAAAGCTGAAAGTTCCTTTTAAACCTTCAGCTAAGCAATCCTCTAGCTCTGTGATAGAAATATTTGATCTCTGTCCTCCAAAGCTGAAGATTGACCTTAAACCTTCGAGATCTGAAGAAATGAAAATTCCTCCCAGATCTCAAGAGAAAAGTCTTCTTGGACCTGGCCCTGCTCATCTTAAACTTGCAAAACCTTCTACTTCTGATCCTAAAACCGTTTTTAGATACAGAAAGTGTTATCACTGTGGTTTTACTGATCATATTGCAAGCAAATGTCCAACTGTCACTAAAGCTGATAAAATAGCTAAAGTGAAGAAAAATGCTTCTAAAGCTGAGAAGGTCACCAAGGTTGAAAAATCAACCAAAGTGAAATATACCACTAAGGTTAAGAAATTAACCAAAGTGAAGATTACCACTGAAGCTGAATCTTCATCAGCTGAGAATACTACTGAACTTACCTTATCCACTAACTCTGAAGGACCCATTGAAAAGTGGGTACCAAACAACGCTTAATCTTCCTTATGTGTGCAGGGATCAAAGGGCATCTGGTATCTTGATAGTGGATGTTCTCGTCATATGACTGGACAAAGAGACCTGCTCACTGAATACAAGGAAGAGAAAGGTCCTTCTGTGACCTTTGGTGGAAATGGTAAAGGATTTACCCGAGGGTTTGGTGTCCTCAGCAATGGGACAACTACCTTTCGAAGAGTCGCTTATGTAGATGGACTGAAGCACAATCTTCTAAGCATCAGTCAGCTATGTGATAAAGACTATGAAGTACGCTTTACTAAGAAAGCATGTTCAGTGTTAAATGAGAAAGGAAAACTTGCTCTCAGTGGTCATAGCAGAGAAAATGTCTATGTAATAGATATGGACTCTACTATCACTGAAAACTTATGTTTTCTATCTAAAGCCTCTTCTGATGTTAACTGGCTATGGCATAAAAGGCTCTCTCATCTAAACTTCAAAACCCTGAATTATCTCTCATCTAAGGAACTGGTTTCTGGTCTTCCTCAACACTCATATGCTAAAGAATCTCTCTGCTCAGCATGTGAAAAAGGAAAACAAACAAAAACAAGTTTCAAGTCGAAACAAGTTTCCTCAGTAACAAGTCCTCTTCAGCTCTTGCATATGGATCTGTTTGGCCCTGTCAACATCCAATCAATAGCTGGAAAGAAATATACACTTGTCATTGTAGATGAATATTCTCGCTACACCTGGGTTATCTTTCTTCGCTGTAAGAGTGATACTCCAGAAGAACTAATATCTTTTGTGAAAAAGATGGAAGTGCTGAACAATCTTACTGTTCGTTCAATAAGAAGTGATCATGGAACTGAATTCAAAAATAGTTCCCTGAACAATTTCTTTGAGAACAAGGGAATCTCTCACAACTTCTCTTCAGTAAGAACACCTCAGCAAAACGGAGTCGCTGAAAGAAGAAACAGAACGATCATAGAAGCTGCTAGATCAATGCTCAGCGATTCTCATCTCCCTACTCAATTTTGGGCTGAAGCTGTAAACACTGCATGTTTTACTCAAAACAGATCGCTGATAATAAAGCGATTTGGGAAGACAACTTATGAACTTTTTGTTGGAAGGAAGCCTTCTATCAGCTTTCTTCATATCTTTGGTTGTCAGTGCTTCATCCTTGAACTCAAGATAGAAACCCTTGTTTTCTATATCTCTAATCTCCCATTCTCCGAACTTCTTGTGCAATTATCTTAGTGTTTCTTAAGTTTGTTTAGATTGAGTCTGTCTTAATCTTATTCCGCAACAAACTTGTAAATTGTATTTTGATTTATCAATAAACAATTTATTAAACTTTAAATTCTGTGTTTGTATTCAACCCCCCCCTTCTACAAACTTGTTTAGCACCTTCGGGACCAACAGAGGGGGGGGGGGGGTTGAATACAATACACACAGTTTTTCACTTAATTTAATTCTTATTGATTTGAAATCAAGAATTACACATAGAAAACTTTTGATTGTTGTGGAAGAGAACAGATGAATCTGCTCAAACAATCTAACACTAAGAGAAATGAAGAACAATTGTAAAACACTTAGAAAACAATAAGAACTTCATAGAGATGAGAAAACCAGGCACTTAGAGAACTTGAAGGTTGTAGAACTGGTTCAGCTGGGTATCTTGCATGTTGAAACATCCTTCATATTTATAGTGACTCATGCATTAAATGCATGAGACAGCTGTTGAGCAAGGGATGGACACAGGTCTTCAGCATGGTACAGGATGTACCTTTTGTCTTGAGGTGACTTTGTCTTGAAGTGTTGACCTGCAGGGATGGTGTAGACCTTTCCTCAAAAGAGTGTTAGAGACAAAGCTTACTTTTTCTGATCTTCAGATGAGGTCCACGTCAATGCAAAATATCACAAATATACTTTGTCAGAAAAGTACAATGTGTTTGTGAGAAATCTTCGGCCTTTGAAGATTGAGAAATCTTCGGCTTCTGAAGACTGAGAGGTCTTCGGCTCCTGAAGACTTGAGATCGGCACCATCCTGGCCAATGGTGTTGATCAAGTAGGCATACTTGGCTTTAGGCTGAGGAATCTATCTTCAATCCGCTTTGAGAGATATTCTTCTTATTTGTCTTCTTCGGCTGATCTTCGACTTCACCGAACATTTGTATAGAAACCAAGCTGCTAAAAGAACCTCAAAATATTCTAAGTATGATGATACAAAATGGAAGATCGGGAGGTCATCTTCAAATCTTCAGATGACCCAACAGTTCTCTAAACCTTTTCAACAACTTTGCTATCTTGTTTGTTATAATAGATAAACTTGAAAATTTTCCAAGTTTTGAGAATTCTCTAAAACTTGATGGTATGATAGAGAAATGATTATTTTATTCAATCCCACCAATGAGATTCAAATTTTATCATTTTATATTAAGTCTTTTTTTAAAAATGTATTGGGATGATAAATTAGAGAATATTATAATAATATAAGTTGTTTTAAAATCTCTAAAATAACAAATCTATTGGAGTTGAATGTAATATTTTTTAGAGATTTTCACTTTTGTTTCTCCATTTTAGAGAAATTACAGCAAAACTGTTGGAGATACTCTAATAAATTCTATTAAAAAAAATCCAAAATCTAATAAAAGCATCTCTTTTTTCATTTTTTGGTGCCACCTAATTTCCAACTCATCATTTTAAAAATTTATATAAAAGTCCACAATGGTAGTTCAGAACCTCATGTCAACATCAAAAATTATTATATATTTATAAATAAATATAAATTTTTTAATTTAACTACCAATAAAAAATGAGGAAATTGTCATTTCATACAAACTTGATGGTAAGAACCAAGGTTCTTAAATAAAAACTCAAAAGGGGTTAGGTTCTTATAAGAACTCTCCATGATGGTAGTTCTTATAAGACACTTCATTTTTTGATTACAAGAACTTTGCATTGGAGATGCTCTAATGACACCGTTATGATTACTAATGGCACCCCCTAGTACAAAACCATCATTATTATTTTTTTCATTTTTTGTCTTTTTGCTGTCTTTTCATATATATATATATATATGTATGTATGTATATATATGTATGTATGTATATATATGAGTAAATTGTGTATTTGGTCCCTGTGGTTTTGTGTTTTCTTTGACCATGGTTCTCATTCTATGTTTATTGTGGATATAGTCCATGTGGTATGCAATATAGTGTGGCTAAGATCCCTGAACATTAACACCTTTAACTTTGAAAGGTTAAAGGTATCATGTGTCTTGCACACTATGGGTATAATTGTCAATTTACTTTTCTCTTTCAATTTAACCTATACACCTTTAAAACAAAAAAAAAAATACTAAATTGTGGATTTGGTTTATATGTATCACTCATCATCTTTAAAACTCATCTATCTTCTCTCTTAAATTTTTTTAATCCATTTTTCATTGTCAAAGTACAAGAAAAACTAATTTGTTAAAGTACAAAAAAAAGTTATTTGCATTTAAAAATAATAATTGTTTGAAACCAAGTTACCAACAATACATCCCAAAAAAGACAACCCATCAAAATAACAATTGTTTGAAACCAACATTACATCCCAAAAAAGACAACCTATCGAAATAACAATTGTTTGATATCAACATAACATCCCAAAAAAGACAATCTATCAAAATAACAATTGTTTGATATCAACAATGGGTTGTCTTTTTTGGGATGTAATGTTGGTTTCAAACAATTGTTATTTTGATGGACTGTCTTTTTTTGGATGCAGTGTTGGTTTCAAACAGTTGTTATTTTTAAATGCAAATAATTTTTTTTGTGCACTTTAACAAATTAGTTTTTCATGTACTTTGACAATGAATAATAGATTAAAAAATTAAGAGAAAAGATAGATGGGTTTAAAGATGATGAGTAATGCATAGAGACCAAATCCACAATTTAGTATTCTTTGTTTTAAAGGTGTATATGTTAAATTGAAAGGGAAAAGTAAATTGACAATTATATTCATAGTGTGCAAGGCACATGATGCCTTTAACCTTTCAAAGTTAACGGTGATAGTGTTCAAGGACCCTAGCCACAATATATTGCATACCACAGGGACTATATCCACAATAAATATAAAATAAGGACCATGATCAAAGAAAACACAAAACCACATGACCAAATCCACAATTCACTCTCTCTCTCTCTCTCTCTCTATATATATATATATATATATTTCTTTTTCTATTTTATTTATTTGTATTATATATATTAGTTGAGGTTTTTTTTTCTTTTACTTTTTGGTTTTATTTTAAAATAAATAAATATTTAAAAATATAAATATTACTAATTTTTTATAATTATATAATTATAAAAATAAAACATAAACATTGCGATTTTATATATAAATAGAACATAAAATAATCTATATTACATTCAATTATTCTAAAATAACATTATCCGTAGTACAATTAACACGTAAATGCCGCATGTACTTATGTATTCGCTCTGAATACGTGGTAGATCATCCAGCAGCACACGGATAACTGTAATGGAAAAAATGTGATACAATTTCCGAAAACGGGTATCCTTTTACCATATCTAATTTCACATAATGGTTACCATTAACGTACCCAATTGTAAAAACAACGTGTTGATATCACGCTGGCGGAGTGGACCTAAGCGGCAAGTACGTCTCACTGTCGGTCATACTTATAACGTGTAATTTCACATTATATTTTAAAGCAATCAAGACACCATGGAAGGGATCTTTATCCACAAACTTTTAACAAACCAAACTTCAATCATCTTTGCTTAAACCCTAAAACTTAACAAAGCAAAAATAAATGCAATTTTTCTTTTTGATATTATATATTTAATAAAAAAATTATCACTTTTATTTATATTTCTAGGTAATCGGATTTTTTTGCATTTAATTAAATTTGACTAACATAAAGAAAATTATATTTTATAAACTGAGAAACACCCTTGTAACCCCTTCATCTAGATAGTATGCACTTGTATATACAAGTAATTTGTAACATGCACACGTGCATAAAAACCAAAAAATAACTTAATTACTTGTATGCACAATTGCATAACATCCAAATGAATGGCTACCAAGATATTTCTTGATTTTTCATTCTTTTGAAATTTTCCTTTGAACCTCCCTCTCTATGTAAATTAATACAAATCCACATATCTTCAAAAATCCCAACAAAATTTTTAATTGAATGATAAAGTTGTTAAATTTGTTTTAAATAAAAAACTATTGAATATTCTTACTTTGAATGACTTCATGTCTTCATCCCAGAACATTCTTTTTTAATAATAAACTATTCTATCTATATTATTTTAACCTAAAAAAACTAAAACTACCGATAACCGGCTAAGAAATGTTTTAAAAGTTAAAAAAAAAAACAAGTTTTACCCTTACCAAATCCTATATCATTTAAACCCCTCGCACACAACGACATTACTCCCCCTAACTGCCTCATCGCGTCCGCTCTTCATCACCACCCATCGCTGCCATTAGCCTCTACCATCGATCTCCCTTTTGATTGTTTTTTTTAATTTTCAACTTCCCTTTTTTTTTGATATATCTATACGCACTCCATTAAATTTTTGTAAAAGAGGGAGAATCGAAAAGCAAAGGAAACAAATCAAAGAGAGGAAGATCGATGGCAGGGGCAATGGCGGTGGAGATGGGCGGTATGGAGAACGGATGACGATAGGGCGGCAAGGGGGATCGATAAAGTTCGGTGCGAGAGGTTTAAATGACGTATGGTTTAGGAACGGTAAAACTAATTTAGTTTTTTTTTTACTTTAAAACATTCTTAGCCAATTACAAGTAGCTCTTTTTTGAGGTTAAAAGAAATGTAGGTAACCAATTTATAAAAGCTTAATAGTTTCTTTATTCAAAAAAGAATTTGTTCAGAGACTTAATAAATCGAAATTAGAAAGTTTAATGGTTTATTTATTCGAAAAAATATATATTTAGGGACTTAATCATTCAAAGCAGGAAAGTTCATCGGGGTTTTCAGAACTTTTTCCAATATATAACAAGAAAAAAGTTGATTTGATGCAATCCCAAAAACAAACCGCAAGCACAATTTTGTTGTTAAAAGTTTTCATCGTTTGTTGTCTTAGAACATTAGTGTAGCCCAACTCCCATACACAAGAATAGAGTTTAAATATCAAAATTTTTGATGTTTTGTATGCCTGTCTTGAAAAGAAGAAAAATTACTTCTGAATAAAGTTACTAGTATTTTTTAAAGGCAAATGGAAGAAATAGAAGTTGATTTATACTATTATGATTGTTTCAACAAGTAGTTGGATCGATTTCAATAAAATCTTGATGCTGCTTAGAATTTTGTTATTCATATAAGCTTAGGAAAATGTTTTTGGTCATTCGAATATTTGCAAAAGTATCAAACATGTCAATCAAAAATCATGTCAATGCAAACATTCAAATATAGAAAAAAGAATGTTGAGTTTACTAATATGGTTCTCTTTTCAAATCTCTAGCCAATCAACCACATTTAATTTCAATTTATACATGAGAAGATTCACTATTCGATACAGCACAAAACCATTAAAATAAAACCGATAGGGACGATAATAGAAGGAAGCATAAAGAATGATCGGGGATTTAGGTTCACGGCCTTAGCATCATGCTGCATCATACAGGTACACAACTAATATGTAGCAATAAACTCATATTTATAAACTGAGTTGATTAAATAAACGTAAATTGCATTTTGTATTTTTGTCATGTCCTTAAATTTTAAATTTACACTGTGATCATGTTTTACACGTGATTCACGAAAAAACCCACGATTCTCTTGAAGAACAAGAACACATGTAAGTGGTGGTCCAAAATTTTTGCTTAGTAGGGGCATCTTTAAGGTAGATTAAAGGTCCGCAAAGTCGTCCGATGTGTTTTTACCCTAATTCCACGGGTTCAAGTTAGTTTTTAAGTTTTTTGGTTGATTTCCCGAGGGATTTTTAAGTTTTTTTTTTTCGATTTCGAGGGAGTTTTCAGTTTTTTTGGTTGATTTCGAAATATTTTTTTGGTTGATTTTGAGGTACTTTCTTTGGTTTTATGGTTGGTGGGACAGAGGCTAAAAGACACTAAGGAAACCATGATAGAAAAATTGTAGCCACTGAGGTTTAATTAGAGTTGATGTCTTACAGTCATAATTTACCAAATGATTGGTTTAGACATAGCCTAGAACACCACTTTATGTGTGATGTTTCAAAGCTATATTGTAATACAATGAAGTGGCATCATCAGATGTTAAATTTAATAGGTTATATTGATATCTAGACCTGATAAATTATATGTTAAATGACTTATTTGAATCACCATTGGATCCCTTCTTGAAATCGTCGAATTTACGTTTCTTTCTCTTGAACTTATCGTTGGTGTTCTTTCCCTCCTCCACCATGTTAAAAGGTCTCAGAATACCCTTCTCGTTCGGTTTACCATTTTCTTGTGAGAAATTTCTATGCACAAATGGCTACCCAACTAAAGCAAGGATAAAATCTTCCTTCTTGTGTCTTTAAGATATGTTTAAAATCCTTGAGGGAGGTAACTTGTCAATTATACTCGACACATATATGGATTCGCCGATACTCATGTCGTGTTGAGTAAATTGCCAAAGTATCTATAGGACTTCATTATAATATTCCATCACTGGCCTTTATTCAATCATTTTGTAATTGTTAGAAATACTGACCGAGAACTTCTTACTGGAAGCATCATCTACCATGTATTTCGATTCAAGGGAATCCCATAGTTCTTTTGCGGATTCAACATTTTGGTATACATCAAAAAGGGCATCAGACACATCGTCCAGAACATGATCACTACATATGTAGTCATTCTTCTCCCACTTGCTCCTTCGTCGTGTCATCTATAATGTTTCATCTTTCATAAACTCGGGCGTGGGAGTCCTCAAAACGTAGACCATCTTCAAAGTCGTGAGTAGAAAGTGCATCTTCTTCTACCATCAACCAAAATTGTTCCCCTAGAATTTCTCTAGCTTTCCAAACTTGGATGTCATATCACGAACATATTTTGCTCCAAACGCCATGATTACAATAGAAAATAAGTATTTAAATGTTGGGAATCTGGGTTTTGTAGTTGTAATAACTTAGTATTGGGATAATCCAGAAAGTTCATGCACGTTTTAAGGCACAATTCGTGTAAATGTATTCACCGAGATATTGACAGCTACAGGTGATTAGTTGGTTAATATGTAACTGCATGACAATTACAACCGCTAATGGATAAATTGAATGACAATTACAAATAACTCAGAGCTTAGAGTCAGAAGCACCAAGCTTTAAGGGAACACATCTAGAAGGACCAAAATCAGAGGACTCAAAACTTCCGAGTGAAAACTCAGAAGCTAAGTGAAGACTTGGAGGTTTTGAGCAAAAGGCTCAAAATCTATGAATCCAAAGCCTCTGATCCATAATTACGCAAATTTTCACTAATTTTTGGAGCAACTTCAAGATGGTTTTCAACCTTTAGAAATTTGTCCAGATCATCCTGAAACTCAAATTTATTATGTAAACCTCTTCACAAAATATGTAGAGGTTTTGGGACACTGCTCAAAACCCTGTGAGGGTGGTCCCTCTCGATCCCACCCATTGAATGGGTAGTGGGACCACTACTAGGGGTGCTACATTAGGACCCGCAAGGGGACGCAACCCCCTTGACCGCCTACAGAAAAGAAGTGTTACGAAAATATATTGAAAAGACTATATCATGTTTTTTTTAAAAAAAATTGACTTGACATATTATTTAATAAATATATATTAAATTAATTAGAAAATTTCCAAATTATTCATAAATTTAACAATATTAATAAGATTTGTAAAACATAATTTATATCGCTGACATTTAAAAATAAAAATAAAAAAGATATGATTTTTAGATCAAGAAAAATAAGAAGTGTTACGTTTCTTATAGACAAAATATTTATTCTCAAATAGTTATAATTTAATGTCCTATATTGTTTTTTATTTTTCAAAAAAATAATAGCAAAATAACCACAATGCCCTTATTTTAACGGAAATTAGGTTAACAAAATTAGGTCAAGGAACTCTATCCGTAATGAAGGTGAAATTGTGTTGATCGTAGCTGCAATTATTTCTTTTAGAGAATCCAATCCAATTTTCATATGACCTCGTGGACAAAATCTGTAATTTACTTCATACTTTTTGTTGCGATGGAGGTTTTAGAGCATAGTCAATGGGAGTCCTTATAAGTAAAATTGTATTATCTTGTAAGAACAATAATTATAAATATTTCTTATAAGAACCTCATATATTTTGAGTTCTTATAAGAACTCTATATAAGAACCAAATTCTTAACTTAAACTTGGTGTGAACCGGCATATTGGTAGTTTTTTTAAATTAAATATTTGATATGTAATAAAAAAATATAATAATAATTGATGTTGAAAAGATACATGTGGTTTAGAACCTCATATTGTGGACTTTTATATAGTATACCTCTTATAAGAACTTCATATAGTTGATATAAGAACCCCTACTATTGTGGGATTTTATATAGTTTACTTAGGTGCCGTTTGATTTTTAAGTCTGAAATCTTATTTTAGTTATGAGTAATAAGAGGTGTTGTGTAAAAAGGTCTGAACGATTCAGACTTAAGATCAATTAAGAGTTTTTTTTTTTAAAACAAACAACCCCTTAATTTCATGTGTTGAAAGTGGTGTAGCAAAAAAGTACAAAAATGAGGTTCATATACGAATCTCGGTTGGAGATGCTCTTAGGGGGGTGTTTGGGATTGCTTATTTGAAATGCTTTTTTTAACTTATTGCAGTGTAGCACCGGAGATAAACACTTTCTAGTGTTTGGATGGAGAAAAATTAAAAGGGCTTATAGCGGTGCCAAACCGCTGAAAAGAAGTTTTTGATAAGTCATTTGGTTCTAATATATCAACTTATTTGAAAAGTGTTTATAACTTTTTTGGTTATTTTATATGTATACGCAATCCCAAACACCCTTAAATAACAACTTATTAGTTTATTATGTTTTGATACCACAATAAGCTAATCCAAACACTTTTAAGAAAACTCCGATTTACCATCGCATAAGTTGATAAACACTTTTAAAAATAAACATAAGTTGTTTTAAATAAACAATCCCAAACACCCCCTGATAATAAAACTTACATCCTTTTAACTCTTTGAGTTCTTTTACAAGAACTTTCGTTTTTATCTTGAATTTGATGTGAAGTGACATTTTGTTAGTTTTTTATATATATTTTTTGACTTTATAATTATTAATATGTATAAAGATACAATAATTATTGATGTTGAAAAAAAGACATGAAACCTATAAAATAGGTTCTTATACAAACTACTATTATGAACATGTATTGAAAATTTTAATTTGATGAGTTAAAAATACGTGATAATAAAAAAAAACTAGTTTATAAGAGCATCTTCAAAGGTTTCTCTATTTTGGAGAAGTAAAATGTCAAAATCTCTAAAAAAATATCATCTTCATCTTCAACAGATTCTCTATTTCGAAGATTCCACAATTAATTATATTATTAAAATATTCAATAAAACTCATAAAAATATTATTTATCTTTTCTAAACATTTAATTAAAAGCAATTTTATTAGTAGAACGAATAAAAAATAATTTCTCCCTCATATGTAATCAATTTTGAAGATATCTCTAAATTTATAGATTCTCATCATCTCTCTCATCCTTTCTTTATTTTGAAGAAGATTTTAGAGAATATGTTGGAGCAAAAATTCCCCAAAATCTCTATTTTGGAGAAGTTGTTATAGATACTCTAATAATTTGCATCGAAGATGCTCTTTCAATGAACATGGACATATATAGAAGCAACCATGATTTTTCAATTTTCCACATTTTATCATGTTTCTATTAATTTCTCGAAGCATTTTGGATAAGTTATTTGATCAATCACTTACTAAAAAGACAAACGACATCAAAAAACTCATTTAAGTGCACAAATTCATTTTTCAACTTTATCATTTATCTTGTGTTTTCATTATTATATTAAAAAAAAACACAAAATCTAATAAAATTTCAAATAAAACATATGTGTATGTAAGAGCATCTCCAATAGGTATGCTATAATTTTTGTAAAATAGAGTATAAAAAATTAAAATTTATAAAAGAAATTACATCCAACTCCAACAGCTACTCTAGTAGAGGTGTAAATGATGCAAGTCGAGCTCAAATTCATTATACTCGACTCGAACTCGAAATCCAATTCTCAAGCTCGAACTCAACTCGAAAACTCACAAGTAGTAAAAATCCAAGCTCGACTCGAAATAACTAATACCCAAGCTCGAACTCGAACTCGAACTCAAACTCTTTTTAAGCTCGAATCAAGCTCAAACTCGAACTCGTTTCAAGCTCAAACTCGAACTTGAACTCGTTTCAAGCTCGAATCAAACTCGAACTCGTTTACTGCATAACAAACAAAGGCATTTCGTTCGTTTAACTCAAAAAAACAATAACCAAACAAAAAATAGGGTGTTCGTGTTCATGTTTGATGTTAAAAAAGTCGGTATGTTTGTGTTCATTTATATTTGTTCATTAAAATCATTAAATGAACATAAAAAAGTATTTAAACAAAATAAACGGGCTCCTGGTTCAATGAGGTGCTCCAATAACTTTTTGCCTAAATCAAGCCACCACACTCAAGCCAAAAGGCTCAGGCCATTGGGCTCAAAAACGAAAAGGAAAAAGCTATGGACTAATGGGAAGGGATGAATCCTATTTATATAGTAGAGTTAAGACTTTTGATTGAGTATCCCACCAGTGTGGGATGAAAAAACTTCACCTCAACAAAAAAAACCCTTCTTTACTTTAAGGGTTTCTTTTATTTTAATTTTTTAATCTTAACTTTTAGTTACTATCTTATTATTATTTTATTATATTAAATAAACTATTATTAAAAAAATTACAATATATTTTATAAACTATACTATTAAATTAATTATATATAAAATATATTGGAGTACATCAGGAGCTTATTGAGTCGAGTATTAGGTAGCCTGACTCGACTTGTTAGTACGTCGAGTCGAGCTCGAGTTCGAGTCGAGTGTTGACCGAGTCGAACTCGAGTAATTCGCGAGTTGTCTCGTCTCATTTACACCCCTAGGGCCAAGTAATGTATTCCCCAATTAGTGAAACCAAGCAGGGGTCGGGGATTGCATTCCCTGACCCGTTCCCATGCCTATTCCCAAGCCCTATTTCATTTGAACCCCTCACACACAACGCCATCGCTCCCCCTAGCCGCGCCACTGTCGTCCATTCTCTATCACCACACATCGTCTTCGTTGGCCTCTACCATCGATCTCTAACTTTTTGATTGTTTTTTGTTTTGTTTTTCGGTTCTCCTTTTTGGATATGTCTATACGCACTCCATTAATTGTTGTAAAAGAGGGAGAATTAAAAGACAAAAAAAAAAGATCAAAGAGAGGGAGATTGATGGGAGGGCCAATGGCGATGGCACGACAATGGGTTGTATGGAGAACGGACGATGATGGGACGACAAGGGGGAGCGATGTCGTTGGGTGCGAGGGGTTTGAATGACATAAGGTTTAGGAAGTAGGAACTGTAAAAATGGGTTTATTTTTTTTTCTTTTTCACTTTTATGTTTGTTGCAAAGTACTTATTTTGGGTTGAAAAGATGTATTAACCAATTTATTCTAATGTTTCTTTATTAAAAAATATACAGGAACTTAATCATTCAAAATGAGAAAGTTTAAACATTTATATATCTATTCGAAAAAAGAATTTAGGGACTTAATCTTTTAAAATGAGAAAGTTCATTAGGTTTTTGTGAACTTTTTTCAATATAAATAAACAAGTTTTATAATAAACTACAAGGTTGTCTACTAATATAAAAGCATGTAAGCGGTGACAAGGTAAAAATATAGTATGTATCAACACTAATAATTAATAAATGACCGAATTAGAGTCTCTCTTGGCTTTCCGATGAACATCTTGGTTATCATATGGATTAGTAATAAAGGTTTGGTAAACAATATCTCTCATCAGATAGCACCTCTTGCTGGGTAAAAGAAGCTATACATGAGTTGCTGATAGCAAACAACCCCTACTAATATAAGTAAATTTAGTTACACACACACACACACTATATATATATATATATATATATATATGGGCAAGATCAAACGAGAAGGTAAATATTTTGCGAGAAGGCGAGAAGTGCTTAATCATATATGATACACAAGCTTAATCATATATGATTAAACACATATTATATTGGCAATACATAGACGTTTAATCATACATGATTAAACACACCTACAAGCCGTGTAATCATATATGATTAAACGCTTCTCGCCTTTTCGCAAAATGTTTAACTTCTCGCATGATCCTTCCTCTTTCTCTCTCTCTCTCTCTCTATATATATATATATATATATATATAGTGTTTGGTTCATTTGAGAAATGGTAAATATATGAGAAATAGAGAAGTGATCTTGGTCATTCATATGGTCAAGATTGGATTTAATTGGTCAAAAGTTACGGCTTTGACTGGTCAAAGATTGCGGCTTTGACTGGTAAAAAATTACGGCTCTTCCAAAAATATAAGGATATTTACGTAACTTTGACAAAAACACGCGCGTGTTCATATATATGAAGGCATGCAGTCATATATGAATGCATGCGTTCATATATGAATGTTCGTAATTTTAAATAAACACTGACTGCATGCCTTCATATATGAATGCATGCGTTCATATATGAATGCATACAAAAAAAAAGAGTGACATTCATATATGAACGTCTGCTTTTTGCATGCCTTCATATATGAATGCATTCGTTCATATATGAATACGTACAAAAAAATAGTGACATTCTACTAACATTCATATATGAACGTCTACTAACATTCATATATGAACTTCTGTTTTTTGCATGCATTCATATATGAACACACACGGCTAAAAAAAGAAAAAAAAGTGATATTCATATCTGAACGCATGCGTTCATATATGAATGCGTTTGGATAATTTACAAAAATACCCTTCGAATAATAAACAATGTGAGGAACACGGGAGTGGACCATGAGAACAATTATCCCCTAATTCTCGGTCAAAGCCGCCGATCTTGACCGAATTAATGGTTTAAGATCACTTCTCTATTTCTCATATATTTAGTGTTTCTCAAATGAACCTTTCCCTATATATATATATATATATATATATATATATATATAGAGCAAGGATCATTTGTTAACCACACAATTCTTGTTAACTTTATGAACCTTGCTCAACCAATAAAAATGCAAGATTTTTTGTTGTTTAATTTGTTTATTTATTTAATGCAAAAGGGTAGAAACGTCATTTAGTAATTAATTAATATTTCATTTATCTTTGTGGGGGTTACACAAATAAATCATCCATAATTATAGTGGAGGTTACAATTTCATAATTTTTTCCATTTTCAACATAATTTTGAAATCATATGAATATTATCAAAGTCATCCAACAACGTGATCCAATCCTTGCTAATTCTTTGATTTCAAAATATTTTCTATAATCAATTTCTAAAATCGTATGAACATCACATGAAGTCTAATAGCTAGTTGTTTCAATTCAAATCTTTTGTCCACCGATTAAAGATGATGATTTCTGCAAATCCAAGTATGATTATCCCTTTAAACCACTCAGACGAAACTATGTGAATATAAAATCATAAAGCACCGTGTTTTTGTCAAAATTTCAACTTTTAAAAGAAATAATGTTCATGTTTGTTCATTACTTCACCATTGGGCATATGAACAAAAACTTGTTAACGAGTCACATTAACAGTAAGGTGGTAGTTCATTCATATTCATATTTCTTCATATGAATATGATATTTGAAATTAATATTGTTCATATTTCTTCATATGAATATGATATTTGAAAGTAATATTGTTCATATTTTTCATATGAATATTAAATTTAAAAGTAATATTGTTCATATTTCTTCATATGAATATGATATTTAAAAGTAATAATGTTCATATTTCTTCATATGAACACGCATGAACCGGGGGTTACAATTCTTTTGAAAGGAACATTAATTAAGAGAGAATAAAGACATAATGTTTCATTTATTTTTTCCCCAAAATACCCTTATCACTATAGTTCACTCCTAATTTTTCATTAATTGTACATTTATTAATACTTTTAAAAGGTATTCAATCTCAACCATTGATTTCCATGATCAAGGGCTTATAATGGTTCATAAAGTTAACACAAAATATGCGGTTAACAAATGAACCTGACCCTATATATATATATATATATGGGAAAAGTCAGAAAAAGCCAATAGACTTTTCAATTTTGGGTCATTAAGAGGTTGTTTGGTAGTTGCTGAATGGTTTAGTGTAGAATGATTAAGTGGTCTGAATAATTAAGAGGTTTTTATGATATAGCGTAAAATGAAATATGGTTGTTTGCTAATTTTCATAATAAAATCAAGGCTCTTAATGGTTAAGGGATCGGAGGGTCAGGATACAAAATCATTAAGATGATTTTGGAACCATTAAGAGGTAACCCTTTTTTTGTCAAACAAGATTTACCTCTTAGCGATTCAGAAGTTGTCTCTTAATAGAACCATTAAGAAGTAAACAAACAGCCCCTAAGTTTCAAAACAATTTTTTTTGAACAAATAAATCTCACTTTCTAAAGCTGATTATGTAGAATCCTTTTAACATATCAAAATGACTGGTAACATGGTAAAAAATCATTTTTAAAGTATGAGAAAAGTATTGACAAACCAACATGATTTTCAATTTTAAGTAATTAAATCCCTAGAAAATTGTTTGTGAACAAATAAATACTTGAATTTTCTATACTGATTAAATACATAATTTTAGTTTGATTCTTTTAGCTATTTTTTGTTGTTGAAAATTGCAATACTTTTTATGTGGTGGAAATAACTTAAAATCTTAAAGTGTTACACTTACAAGGAATAAATGTTCTTGGTGGATGTAGGACTTGGGACCGCCAATATATATATATATATATATATATATATATATATATATATATATATATATATTTTGTTACAAATACATTTTTTTTTGTTAAATATACTCTATTTGCTTGTTAATTATAATACATGTTTTTTATTTGTTAGATTGTTGTTGAGTTATATTCTCGTTTGGAACTTTGAAGTTTGAACATTTTAAACTTGGTAAAAAATCACTACGAGCATGTATCAACTGAAAAAGTTGGTACCAAGTAAAAGCGGTTGGTTGATAGTAATTTGTTTTGTGTAACAATTTTAATTAGTTGGTACACGTTGTAGAGGGGACCATAATCACCCGTAAATAGAAATGTTATATTTATTTTTATTGGTTAAAGATATTCAAAAAATTCTAAGAACTTAATCATTTAAAATATAAAAGTTCGTTGATATTTTTCGGATTTTTCCATGACTTTACCATATTAATCGGTTTTATAGGTCAAAATGATCTATTTAATCGGTTTAGAAAATACATAGATTTATTTGTTCAAAAAAATCGTCTAATAACCTAACCATTCATAATTCAATGATTTTTTTTTATGTATTTTTCATATATAAGTAGAAATGTAGCAAATATTTCTTTTTGAAGTATATAGTTATAGAGGGAGGTTCAATAGAAAACCTCAAAAAAAAAAAAAAAACTAAGGAACATCTTGATAATCGTTAAATAGCAAGGTATGCACGTGTGAATACAAGTAACTGAAACTGTTTTTTGGTTTCTATGCATTATGCACATGTGCATGTTACAAAATAATTGTATGCACATGTGTATACTGTCCAGATGGATGGTTACGGGACATTCCTCAGTTTTTCATTTTTTACGGTTTTTTCCCTTGAACTGGACACTGCAACAAATAAATTCTCAGGCCAAAGGCTCGTAGAACGTTTCGATGAGCTAGCAAATGTTAATGTGAAAAGTTGGTCTTCTCACAACCAAAATTTGAACTTTAGTTGATCGAAAAAAACGTGGATCGCATTCTTGTTGCTCTACTTTCCGAGTCCTTGTCATCAATGGAGTAACAACCAAATCTCTTGCAGGTGCTGTGGGGCTGCACCAATGTGTGTACAAGAAAGAAAGATTTCATATGATGCTTATAAATACCTTAATCATCCGCCATGGAAGACACACACACACATACATCATGAAGATGATCATAACCCCCATTTTTCTCTTACTTGCCATATTTCAGAGCATCAACACCATTCAAACCTCTGGATTTATCATAACAGAAGCTACTATCGTTCAGATTCGAGCAGCTTTTAAGCAGAACACCCTCACGTCCAAGGAATTAGTTCAGCTTTACATCCAGCAGATACAAAACCTCAATTCAACCTTGAGAGCTGTCATCGAACTGAACCCGGATGCAGTTCGTCTAGCTGAAGTGGCTGATCAAGAGCGAAAGGCTGACACCACCAAGTCGCATCTCCCGTTGCATGGTATCCCTATTTTGCTAAAGGATAACATCGCAACCAAGGATAAGCTTAACACGACTGCAGGATCTTACGCACTTCTAAACTCGGTGGTGCCTCGTGATGCTGGTGTTGTGAAGAAGTTGAGGGAATCTGGGGCTATTATACTTGGAAAAGCAAGCTTGAGTCAATGGTCTAATTTCAGAAGTCGTTCAGCACCTAGTGGTTGGAATGCTAGAACTGGTCAAGCAGTTGTAAGTCCCCACATTCAATTTTTTTTTCATCAATTCAGGATTCATCTTAGAAAAGAAAAAAATAGTATTGTTGTTTCAATTTTGATTATTTTTCTGCATGATGATAATTTCCTTTGGTAATACCCAGTTTTCTAGTAGTGACTTTTGTATTCCTCCAATTTCATCATTCTCACTTCTATTGTATATTCAAAGATTTCTTGAATTTGTGCAGAACCCATATGTAGCAACGGTTGATCCATGTGGTTCAAGCACTGGATCAGCCATATCCGTTGCAACGAACATGGTTACTGTATCCTTGGGTACAGAAACAGCTGGATCAATCCTGTGTCCTGCGAGTGCCAACTCTGTTGTCGGAATCAAACCCACTGTAGGCCTCACAAGCCGAGCAGGAGTCATTCCGATTTCCTCCAGACAAGACTCAGTTGGGTAAGCCTCAAGTCATTAACTTTTATAAAGAGGGGGGGGGGGGGTCAATGAATAAATCCCATAATGCAAAATGTTATTTTGCTAACTCTTTGTTTATCCCTCTACGGATTCTTGGTGAAAACAGACCGATTTGTAGGACCGTAGCAGATGCTGTGTATGTTCTTGATGCCATCGTGGGTATCGATAACAATGATGCAGCGGCAACCACAGAAGCTTCGAAGTATATTCCATCGGGTGGTTATCTGAATCGCCTAAAATCCGATGGACTCAGAGGAAAAAGATTAGGGATAGTGAAGGCTTATTCCCTTTATGGCTTTAATAACGACGCTGTAACTTTGAACAAATTTGAGAAACATTTTACCACATTAAGGTATAAACATTTAATTATCTGCCACCATCCTTGTATACACCTTTGTGTTGATTAAACTCAACTTCGAGAATCGGCTTCTAACATTCTCATGCTTCATTTTTGTGTAAAACAAGAGCAAGTGGTGCTATTCTGGTAGATAATCTTGCAATCAACAACTTCAATCAGATCGCTTCAATGATACTCAACGGTGTGGAAAAAGCGCTATTGGTAGAATTCAAGATCGCCCTGAATGCCTATCTAACGGAGTTAGTGACTTCGCCCATGAGATCTTTAGCAGATGTGATAGCTTTCAACAACAGATTTCCCGATTTGGTAAGTAAAGAATGGGATCATAATATTCAGTTTCATCTTTAAACATCCTTTCTAAGTCTTGAAAATATATCAGCTAGTGTATCATATGATCTATAGATCCATCAATAAATTTGTTTCTAAATTAAGAAAAACCTGTTGAAGTCCACATCGTGTACATTTTCTCCTCCGTACATGGTGGAACTTCCCTTCTCTCCTCAAGGGTTCTTTTGGACAGTAATTTAACGAGGGTTCCACATATTCTCACATAGGATCAGAGTCAAAATCTATTACTCCTCGTACTTGACACCTTAGACAATATGTAGCCATCTACAGAGGCGGATCCAGGAATTTTTTGGTATGGTGTCACAAAATAAGTCAAAATTTTTGGTCTTTCCAATGGATCCCAAGGAAGATCATTTAAATCGATTGTTGGGGATTTCCATTTGAGGGTTCTACGCGATTAGATTCGGATGCAACACTTGATATTTTTTTCTATAAAAATTCTTTCCATCTTCAAACAATCAAGAAAAAGAATTAAGGACATTAACAAACTAACCCTAAAGTCTACAAAATTAGCTATAAATATTAACATTACAAGTAAATATCAACTAACACTAAATGTATAAAAAATTATATTAAAATATAAACTAATATATAACATAAACCTTAAGAATAGTAGAGTAGTTATTAATAGACATGCAAAATAAATCAAAAAATGAATATCTTCAAGATTGGAGTTGAAGGACAGAAGAAGTGAAGAAAAGAAGTATAAACCTCAAAGATAAAAGTTAGAAAAAAAGTGGGGCATGAAGTCTTGGGGTTTTAAAAGAAGTTTGATTTATTGGCTTTTCAACTTTGTAAAACTAAAGAATACATCATGTAGTCCTTAATAAGTGTTTCTTTTTACTTGCTTGGACTTTTCAAATCTAAAGTTTTAATATTAACCTTTAATTCTTCAAAGTTTCAATGTTTATGGTTTCACCCAAAAAATCTATGGTTTCACATTTAAGGACCAAATGTAACTAACCTTTAACAATATTCTTTTTGTGGTTGCATGGGCTACCATAGCCCATAAGGTGCATCCGCCCATGCCCATCTGGCTTCTACTAATTAGAGGGAGCGTCAGCGCTTCAAGGGCTCTTTTGGAGAGTATTCTAATTGGGGTTCCACGTATTCTCACAACACCATTGTCTTAATTATATTGCAGGAAATGATAAAGGAATACCCGCAAGACTACTTTTTGGACGCTCAGAAAACCAACGGTATAGGCAAGCCAGAGGAGGAAATATTGATGAATTTGAGGAAAGCATCAACAGATGGGTTTGAGAAGTTGATGATAGATAACAGACTAGATGCACTCATTACACCAAATGCAGACGGTTCCTTGGTTCTTGCTATTGGGGGATATCCGGGAATCACTGTTCCAGGTGGGTACGATGATAATGGTGCTCCTTATGGTATTTGTTTCGGAGGTTTAAAGGGTTCGGAGCCAACATTAATCGAGATTGCTTATGGGTTCGAACAAGCAACTAAGTACAGAAAGCCTCCTCCAAGCAAGTCATCAATACACCTATATTCCGATGCATAGTATGACAATATATGCTCTAGTGGAGTTGGTATGTTAAACTTCACAACGAATAAAATTTCGCTTTTATAAGCGAGATCAAATAAACAGCTCTTGGATTGTATTTCGATTATGTGTATGTATGTATATCGAAATGAATAAATTATATAGCCATATAGGTTTCGACCCTTAGGGCATTGTAAGCATCAACTTCTTCTCTTGGTTCTTTTATTTTGGAGAATATGGTCTTTTATGATAAATGCATAAATCGTGTCAAAGATTTATCAACCAACCTAGCAGCAATTAAACCTTACAATTTGAAAAGAAGTTTTACAACCGGTAAATGATGACAAACTCCTTGTCATAGTACCAACAAATGAAGAACCAAATCTTTCGAAACTGCTATCCAAGTTTTAGCCAAATCCAACGGTTAAAGAATGTCAGACGATGATTATACGGTGACAATATCTTAAAATCAATTTTACAAACCAACCTTTTAATTATTTTTCAAATTTTTACCGGTGCAGATTGTTTAATTGACACCAGAGACAAGTCGTATAAAGATTATTGTGCCAAAAACAAAATTTAAAAACCCATATGCTTAGCAAGATGTTTTTGAACATTACAAATATGTTTGACAAACATAACGAGCATGTTACAAACATTATGAACATGTTATGAAACAAATACCATGTTTGTGAATTGTGATCTCAGCATGGTATAGATACCAACTTGTACTAACAAAATTAATTAGCACCTAGTTAAGTTAGTATTCGGAGTTTGGTAGATTGTATTGATAACTAGCTTTGTTTACCAATTATAATTAATTATATTTAGGGTCGTTTATCAAGCGCTTACTTACCGTCAAGAGTCACAACTTTCATTTTTACCTTATCACAACTTTCATTTTTACCTTATGAGTTAACATTTTCGGTCATCAAAATTGATTGATGGTAAGGGTTCATAACCCGATAAGCGCTTAACGGGTAAGAGTAAGGGGTCGTTTACCCAAATGCTTATCCAGTAAGCGCTTACCAATAAAACTCGACACACTAACTTGTTTTACCGAGTAAGATTTTAATCATCACGATGGTATCTTATATAACAATTTACCTGGTAAGCGCTTACCCGGGTAAGAGTTGTCACTCTCTCTTACCGGGTAAGACTCTTTATCCTTATCCTCGCTCTTACCGGGTAAGATCCTATCCTCTTGTCATGTTCATCCACTATGGTAAATTACCCGGTAAGCACTTACCGGGTAAGCATTTTGTAAATGACTCCTAAGACTCTCGATCCTTGTCTTCCTTTTTACCGGGTAAGATTCTCGGTTCTTTTTACGTTAACCCGGTAAGGTAATTAAATCGATAAGCACTTACCAAAGATAAGTGTTCAGTAAACTCCCCCTTAATGTTTCTTTTCTATGTTCATGCTTGTCATTTTCTCGTTTACCAAAGGTTTTTTTTTATGATAACCACTTGGGTTGTAACGTATTTTGCTTAAGACTCAGGTGATACATTGGATATCTCATTTTCCCATGTACGAATAGTTGACAAAACCCTTAGGGGGCGTTTGGTTCACAGAATAGAATTTGATGGAATTGGAATCTATTAAAGGAATTGGAATGAAATTTGATGGAATTTAACCACACATTTGGTTGGTAGGAATTGGATGAAATTCAATTCTTTCACTTTAGGTAAGGAATGGTGAATTTCCTGATTTGTAGAATTCAATGAAATTCAAGGGATTACATCATGATCAATATATGAACCAAATGAATTGTAATTTAGTCAAATAAATTATCCATTTCAATCCTTCCAATTTCTTCAAAATTCATGAACCAAACACCCCTTATAATGATCTAGAATTAGTGGGCTGGTTGCCACTGTTAAAAGAAAAAAGTTTTCCAATGATAGGAAATGAAAATGGAATTAAATTACTTTTCTTCCAACAAATGGTCAATCGCACTAAAGAACAAGAAGATGACGATACCGATTCTTCTGCTAATTCTCTTGTTCCAGGGTATCATCGCCACTGAAAATTCTGATTTCACCATAAAAGAGGCAACTATCCAAGAGATTCATACAGCTTTCTACCAGAACAAACTTACATCCAAGGGTTTAGTTGAGTTTTACATCGAAGAGATAAGAAAGCTCAATCCAATCTTGAGAGCTGTCATCGAACTCAACCCAGATGCAATTCGTCAAGCTGAGAAAGCTGATCAAGAGCGAAAGGCTAATGCCACCAAATCGCGTTTTGGGTTGCATGGTATCCCTATTTTGGTCAAGGATAACATTGCAACCAAGGATAAGCTTAACACGACTGCAGGATCTTACGCACTTCTTAAGTCGGTGGTTCCTCGGGATGCTGGTGTCGTCAGGAAATTGAGAGAATCTGGGGCTATTATACTTGGGAAAGCAAGCTTGAGTGAATGGGCTCATTTCAGAAGTTCCTTAGCACCTAGTGGTTGGAGTGCTAGAGCTAAACAAGCAGTTGTAAGTTCCCACCATCAATTCTTCCTCATTAAATTCAGGATTCAGCTTAGAGAAAACAATATTGCAGTTTGATTATTTCACTGTATGGTTATAATCTCCTGTGAAAACATTGATGTAGGCCAGGTGTTTGTGTAAATGCCTCAATGAGCTTAACAAAAGATGTAATCAACTGATGGTAGGCTTTAGGAGAGTACTAAAGCGATTTATCTTCCTTGTGTTTCTTCAATTCATTGCCTGTTCTGAAATTGATAAAGAAACACATCATTGTTGCACTTCTATTGGATTCAAAGATTTCTTGAATTTGTGCAGAACCCATATGTAGCAACTGTTGATCCATGTGGTTCAAGCACCGGATCAGCTATATCAGTTGCAACAAACATGGTTACTGTATCATTGGGTACAGAAACAGATGGGTCGATCCTATGTCCTTCAAGTGCCAATTCGGTTGTTGGGATCAAACCCACTTTAGGTCTCACAAGCCGAGCAGGAGTCATTCCGGTTTCCCCTAGACAAGACACAGTTGGGTAAGCCTAACATGTCTATTAACTTTTAGCCCCCATCCACCCTCTATGCTTGGCAATCTAGCTCATAAGCCAACTCTAAGTTGATAAAATAGTCATGTTTGATAAAAAGTGGTTGATAAGCTAGTTGGCGATGTAAAATGACCTAAAAGAGCATTTTGAAAAATTAACTGAAAAAATATAAGGGGCATAATTGAAAAATTCCCATTGAGCTTTTTGAAACATTTCAGTTTCAAAAAGCTAGCTTATAGCTAACTTATGGTTGCCAAACATGGACTTATCCTTTTGTAAGGGCTCGAAGAATAAATCCTAGAATCCAATGTTATCTTGTACCCGTAGAAGTGGTGATACATATTGTTTGTGCTGAATTTGTTGTAACCTTTTTGTGTCCCTTTATGTGCTCTTGCATTCCCAAAACAGACCAATATGTAGACTGTAGCAGATGCTGTGTATGTTCTTGATGCCATTGTGGGTTTTGATAACAATGATGCAGTGGCAACCAGAAAAGCTTCAAAGTATATTCCAAAAGGTGGTTATCTGAATCACCTAAAATCTGATGGACTCAAAGGAAAGAGATTAGGGATAATGAGGGATTATCCCTATTTTGGCTTTGCTAACGACACTAAAACCTTGAATAAGTTTGAGAAACATTTTTCCGTATTAAGGTAAGCATTCAAATATCTGCCACTATCCTGAAATACATCTTTTTTCTTATATTTGTATGCTGTATTTTTTTATGTAAAACAAGCCAAAGTGGTGCTACGCTGGTAGAGAATCTGGAAATCATCAACTTGGATCATATCGTTTCTATGTTCAGTAGTGAGTTTACAGCAATATTGGCAGAATTCAAGATAGCTCTAAATGCCTATCAAAAGGAGCTCGTGGCTTCGCCTGTGAGATCTTTAGCAGATATAATAGCCTTCAACAAGAAATTTGCGAATTTGGTAAGTCGGTCACACCTTCATCTTCACAAAGTGGTCCATAGAGGATCCATAATATTGGGTTTTATCTTTGAACATCATATGTGTAAGTAACCTTATATTGTGTGAAGGCGTATGGAGGTGATCGCCTTCACATAAGCCGGTAAAGGTACACAATTATGTGTTGTAACCTTTACCATATTCACACAATATAACGTAACATTCACACAATATAAGGGTACCTTCACCACTTCTCCCCCCCCAAAAAAAGGAAATTGTTTCATGATCCCTAGTCTATATATATATAGATAGAGAGAGAGAGGTGGGTTCATATGAAAACATTATCTATTTAAGAAAACATGAGAACAACCGAATACATACAAAATCATATATGATTCACGCGACTTTGCCTCACGACTTAAGCCGCAGCCAAAGTCGCCCGCGTCCAGTTTTTGCCGGTTGATGTAAAATCACATATGATTTTGTACATGATTTGTTGTTTTCTTGTTCTTTTAAATAGTTAGCGTTCTTGTTAGAACCTTCCTCTCTTTCTCTATATATATCCCTCTATATATATGTGTGTGTGTGTATAAGCATCCATGAATAGCTGGGTATGTTCACTATAACAAAATCAGTTTTATAAGACGTCAAATATGTCTAAATGTCCTAATAGACGGCTTTATTGCAGGAAAAGCTCAAAGAATACCCACAAGACTTCTTTTTGGCAGCTGAAGGGACCAACGGTATAAGGAAGCTAGAGAAGGAAGCATTGATGAATTTGACAAGAGCATCAAAAAATGGGTTTGAGAAGTTGATGAAAGAAAACAAATTGGATGCACTTGTAACACCATATTCAGACAGTTCCACGGTTCTTGCTATTGGGGGATATCCGGGAATCAGTGTTCCAGGTGGGTACGATAAAAATGGCGCTCCTTATGGTATTTGTTTTGGAGGTTTAAAGGGTTCAGAGCCAACTTTGATCGAGATTGCTTATTCATTTGAACAAGCAACTAAATTCAGAAAGCCCCCTCCAATGAAGGTTGTGCATACCTTTTCTTAGTCTGTCTATGAGAGGGAGTTCATGTGCTTGCATAGTAGAACCATTTGCCTATCGTAAGGGTCCATTTCACCGATACACAGGCCGTACCATCGAAGAGTGTCATACTTTGCAATGCAACAAGGTAGCATGAAACTCGCATGTGCAATCGTTGGTCAATGCCAACCTTCTGGACTTGTGATTTACAACTAGGGGTGTAAACAAGCTGAGTCGAGTAGTAGGTTAATCGAGCCGGGCTTAAAAAATTAATACTGGGCTCGAGCTCGATTAACTTTTCAATGTAGGCCGGGCTCGAGCTCAAATATTTTTTGAGTTATCGAGCTCGATGCTCGTTTATGGTTCGAGCTCGCGATCGATTAACTCGTTTATCGACTTAAGCTCGATAATTTTATATTTTTATTGTATGATTAATAAATATGAGTATGTTTGGATCGAAAAAGAATATATGCTCGAATGGCTCGGCTCGACTCGAAAAATTGAATCGAGTTTTCGAACGAGCTGAGTCGAACATTGGTGTTATAAAGCTCGGATCGATAAGTTAAACGCGTTCTATTTTCTGTTCGAGATCGACTCGAGCTCGAGTAGCTCGTTAAAAGCTCGACTCGTTTACACCCCTATTTACAACTATAGAATCACATATGATTTACTATAGGATCATATGTGATTAAGCGATTATCTTATTTCTTAAGTTGACCGTTTTCTCGTTTGAACCCGTCCGTATATAAATACATGTGTATATTTATGTCTGTATGTGTAGACGAATAATCGTGTGAGAAGTTGATCTGAACAGTTGATCACTTTTAATCAAATGTCCTCCCATGAATTGCAGCTTATAAAGGAATTGATCTGGTGCATCTCATCTTAATGTGTATTCATTTCTCATGCATCGGTTCATAATCACTTCTCACGTGTCTCATGTTAACTTGAGATAACTTGAACCAAAGGGGGGAGATTTGGAGTAGGCAAAAACGCAAAGGTTTCTTGAAAATTTGAGTTCTTGGATTTCAACTACTCAAAAAGTGTTGGTCGACTGATTTGTAAGGGGTTTTGAAAAATCTTAGTTGCTAAACTTTTGTTGATTTCTTTTTAACACAACCTGCTAAAACAAAAAACTAGTTTGTTTATGGTGATTTTTTTCATGTGTAATAAATCTTTCTGCAAACTCCAAACATGATGCTACTGTTTCTAAAGTACAATTAGTTTGCAATTTTCCAATTAATGTTATGTTTGTTTGGATTAATATGAAATGTTGTTTTGAACTAATAATAATGAGTATGTAGTTATATTTGCAACGTTATTGTTGTATTCAGATATCTGTCAAACAGTTATATTTCATTCAGAACTAAATCATACAGAGAGTTAAAATGGTAATTTGTCGTCATTCAGACTGTCCATTCAGAGCAATTACCAAACAGTCATATTTTATTCTGCACTATATCATACAGAGCCTCTTAAGCATTCTAACCACTTAACCATTCTGCATCGAACCATTCAGCAACTGCCAAACAAGCCCTTAGTGTTATATAAATCCGTTCCTGATGAGAGAAGTACAAGGTGTCAAATGTTGAAATTGGGAGAGAATTAGGAGCCTTTGAAATCCATCAAGCGATTGAATCATCAAAAATCCATCGAGCAACTTAGCAATTGATCAAAACTTTAAAAAACTAATCAATGACTAAAACATTATAACATTAAATGAGAAGTGATTAGGGACAAAACTGGAAATTTGAATCGTCTATCTTATTTTACTTTTTATTTTCTTTTTTAATTAAAAAGCGTTTACCTCCTTAAAGTTTAAAATAAATTATCTTAAAAATTACTAATATTTTAATCAAACAAATTAAATCAGAAAAACAAGAATTTCGTGCTCTTCGATATGATATTCATCTCGATATATATTTTTTTTCTTCATTTTAACCGTTTTTACGTGAAATGTTATATATGTGTTATATTCATTATGAATATGTATGCACGTTCCCGGGTATCCACATTCAATATGAATAATAAAGATGAACATGCATTCACTATTATACAACATTTGAACTTTACTCTCTCTCTCTCTCTCTCTCTCTCTCTCTATATATATATATATATATATAATATGTTTTATGAGAATATGTTGATATTTTTTATGTTATTTTTCTTGATGACATACAGTAAAGACTAAAATACCCTTTAGCTAACGGCTAAGTGTTAATAACCGTTAGAGATAAGGACCAAATCCGGTCGTTTCTCCAAAGCACAATGACCATCTTATAATTGCAAAACTATAGACACCAAAAGTGTTATAACCACCAAGTCACGGACCAAGTTTGTGGTTTACTCTTATAATAAAATGCATACAGGAGGAACTATTTTCCATTTTACATCATTATATGATTAACGTCCATAATCATATATTAACTAAAATGCGTTTGTTTTTTTACAAATTACATCATTATAATCCTTTTGTAAATACCTTTAAATGAACCAAATATTAAATATTTTTTTATTTAATCATATTATTAAATATCATAAATATAGATAATCTTTTTACAAATTATTTTTAAATTACAATTTGTACCTTTATAATTATTTATTTAATTCGTATTATATTTGTTACTCTTTCATTCCTTATTTTACACATTTATCTTATTAAGATACATAATCATATACTAATTAGAATACAATCCTCGCGTCAAGACTTTCAAAATGAACTCAATATTGAATATTTTAGCTTTAAGTATGGTGTCATAAATATGGTAGGGTATAAAACGAAAAATGAAAAAGCAAATAAAGTAAAGAAATTAAATAAAAATTTATAATCAAAGTTTACTTATGGTTTAAATCATTTAAACAACTCAACCCAATTACGGTGATTTGAAAAATCTCAACTCAACCCAACCCATTACAAAGTGTTGTGTATTGGGTTGCGTTGATGGGTTGCCATCATTATTTTAAATAAGTATATGTATTCGATTTTGGTGGGTTAGAAATATTGTCAATCATTCGATTTAATCTTATAGATATAATCCGGGGGGACAGTTGTGTGGGCTACTAAGGGCCTGCCCTTGTGGTTTATAAACTTGCAAGAAGCGGTTATGATTTCTGTAGTGTAAAAAAATTATTTGGGCCCTGCCATAAGTCAGTCCAGTCCACATTATATAAGGAAGTCCAAAATTAAATCCAGTCCACTTAAATTGGAAGGGAGAAGTCCATCTCCATCAGACTTAAGAGTTAAGATTCCATTGAGACATCAGAGTTACGTTCAAAAATCAAACTCAATCGTAGTGTGACTATTGCGATTGCAATTTGCTGAACTGCAGTACTTCAGCGATTCATTGAAGTTCGGCCGCCGACGACTCAGGCACTCAACTCAACCAGTCGTCGACTCCCCTTCTCTTCCTCCTGTCTCTTGGTAGTTGGTAGGCCGTAAGCAGTAAGCTCCTACAGTAGGCAGTAGCAGTACCCTGTACTCCATGTCTGATGTTTGAACTATGATCTCTCCATCGAATTTTTTGGCTTTAGCCGGTTAGGGTTAGCCCTCTCTGATCTCTAAGACTCTAACTCTATAGTCTATATTACAGATTTGCAGTAGTCAATGGAAGAGGAACCAAATCAGGGACGAAATTGTAACACCCTCAAATTTGGAAAGAACAAATAGATTAAAATTTTCAATTATACATCAAATAAGGATAAAATATATTCTACTAATCATCACTTGAGTCACCTCAATTAGAATTCTAGATTTAACTTTAACAAATAATAGGTCAAGTCTTTTATAAAAACTAATCAAAGGCGGGTATTACTAAAACCCAATAATAGTTGTTATCTCCAAAAGTGCAGAAGGTTTCATCGAACTACTCTCTCGTGCAGGACTAGCACTCATCTCACCACGAAGTTTCTAGCAATAATCCTCAACCAAACCTGATGCACATGCCGACAAATAAAAAAGTTAGACTAACGCCTAATGAGTTCAAAAGTTTTCAACATGAAACAAATATATTTGTTAAAGGGAAAGAATGCAGTTTAAATCATAATTTTTCAAAATGATTTACTTTAAATATTAAACGACATATTTTCCAATAGCACACACCTTTAAAAACAAGCAACCCAACATAAACATTCTTTCGTAAAACAACTTCAACCCCAAACTTGTAACACCCTAAATTTTAGAGGAATTTAAAATTTCGAAAATCTGGCAATATGACGGCTATAAATGGAGAAAACCTGAATAACCTGTTAATGACATTTTAACCAAAATATACCATCCCGAAAAATGGGGAACAAAGTACGACGCTTACAACCCAAAGAAATAATTAAAGTTAATTTCAGCAACCTACTAATCTAGGTACAATTAGATCTAGATTAAATTCGGGTGTTGACACTTTACTATTCTTCGAACTCTCTCTCCGCTCAAGCCTGAGGAGTCCCACCGCTAGTATGACCTCTTGTGTTAACGGGAGAGACCTGCTTACTAACGCAAGTGACGAAACACAAAAGTAAGTCACTTGACAAGTTAGTAAAACCAATACACATAATAACTACACGCAAGAGATGTTAGGCTCGGTGGCTTTAAACATACACCCATGGAAAGTCAACTTCAACCACATAGGGTCCTTACGTTTCAATCCTCATCCAATATCGTATACTAGCACATAAGACTTATAACCCAATCTGATGCCTAAACGTGCCTCAATGTGGAAAACTAGCGTTCCATCATTGGACAAAATGATACAAACAAGTTTGGGGTCATGACGCCCAAATGCAACCATTTATGCATGTACATAATGTAATTCTAGTGAACGAGTATGACTTGATTTCCTCGGGTGCCCTCCCCCACATCTTAGTACGGACTGGCGTTGTTCGTGGCCATGGATTCCAAGTATTTAGCTCATAACTCGGATTGTGACTTACTTTTGTGTTCCACTACAATCCATGGTAAATCGGGTATCCCCCATCATCGCAAGATGAATTTTGGACCGAACAGTCCTTATGTGTCAAAGATTTCAACTGTAAACTAAACTTTCTTGAAAAGATTTCCTTTCGTTACAATTGGCAATGTTTCTTTAAATATATAAATTGTATGTTCTCACTAGGCTTTAAGTCTAACACTTTTTCTCAAATGATGTGTATAACAGGTTCCTTTAGCGGTGGGTTGCCAAAGGTTTGAACGACGAGCATGGGCTTGAGGCATTTTTGAGATGATTAGTATTTGGTGTTGGGCATTTAATTAAGTCCCTTCTTTTGGTGATTTTGGGTTGACAACCGATGTAATCTAGATAGTTTATGCTTAGATTAGTTTGTTGTTGATTTCCATATCCATTTACATGCTTTTGTAAATGCTTTATACATTTACCATTTTGGGTGGTTTATTCCAAATACAAACGTCATATTGCCAAATTTTCAAATTTTAAATTACTCTAAATTTTAGGGTGTTACAAGTTGGTATCAAAGCTCTAGTTTAAGTGAACTAGGCATGAATGTAAGATGTCTAGACTTAGACTGAGTATGTTAAGCGATGATTTGTGAGCTTGGGTAGAACTTCTAAGATGGGTTGGTCTTAGAGTCGACGAAAATTATGTTTATCAAGCGTTGTGGCGATGGTAACGAGAACCCTTATGTATTATATGTTCATAATCTCACTTAGCTAATGCTATTATGAGGATGTTTTACATGAGTGTGCTTCAAGTGTTGTTACTATGACAATTGGTAATGTGGTAGTACGTTTTCCTTCGTGTTTTATTCTACCTCTCTCTTACTCTTTCTCGTGCTTGTGTGGCTGCCATTACTCCATTATGGTGAACACTCGTAGTCGGCCGTTAGGCGACGGAGACCTACGTGATGTTAGTTCGCCCAAGCGAAACCCGGTGGTTAGAGAGCCGACTATCGTTCCTCCTGTATGCCACCGATATTCACTGGGAGGTGAAGCAAGTGCCTAGAGTGGAATTGGCATCCACGAACCCGGTTATTCAAGAGGCAAACCCTCAAGCTGACATGATGGCCAGCGTCATGCAAATGGTGACGTCGGCTATGGAGAAGCAGCAAGAGGCATTTCTGAAGATGATGGAGGACCGTGATGCGAGCCTCAGAAGGCACGAGGCAGTGGAAGAGGATGTGTTAGTTGGTTCTGGAGGCACCGGGAACATAATTAGAACTGAAGAGCACAGGGTTGTTGGTGCTCCGAGAAGTGGGAAAAGTTGCTCCTATAAATATTTTCTGGGTTGTGGACCACCAGAGTTATCTAGTTCCGAGGACCCGGTTGTGTGCGTAAAATGGATCTAAGCGGTCGAACAGGCCTTCGGCTCATCTGAGTGTGTGGACGATCAGAAAGTGAGGTTTGGTTCTCAGTTACTTAGAGATACGACACTCTCATGGTGGAATGTCACACAGTCCACCCTCTCTTCTACTGTTTTGGCTCAACTAACTTGGGTCGAGTTCAAGAAGAAGCTCTTGGAAGAGTACTGCAGCGAGAGAGCCATGGATCGGATCAAAGCTGAGTTTCAGTCGCTTGAGAAAGGAAACTTGACGGTGAGGGAGTACACCCGTCAATTTATGGGGAAATTGGGTTTGGTGGGGCACGTGGCCTCAACGGAGCGAGAGAAGATAAAGGCCTACCTCAAGAGCCTACCGACGGACATGATGTCTATGGTCCGCAACTCTAAAGCCTCCAACCTCCGTGAGACTGTAGAGGAGGCCTAGTTTATGAAAGAGGTCTACGCGAGAGGTAAACCGGAGAAAGCGGTGGTGGTCGGAGACAATAGGAAGTGGGAAAGCAATTCCGTACCTCCTAAGAGAACTCTACCTTTTGTCGGGAATCGGAACTTCAACAACTTTCAAGAAACTAGATGGTTCCAGAAGTGTCGAAGCAAGCATCACAACAACTGTAGCACCACTCCTCAAGCTTGTTCCAAGTGTGGTAAGCCTGATCACACCACCCGAGATTGCCCGATCAGGGGGCTTGTCTGCTTTGAGTGCAAGGTGTCGGGGCATATGAAGAGAGATTGCCCGAAGCTCAAGACGGGTAGCACGTCGGAGAAGAGAGAGAACCCATCTAGGGTTCCGGGTCGATCTTTTCAGATGACGGTCGATGAGGCCAAGGCATCCGCTGATGTGGTATTGAGTACGTTTATTCTAGACTCCGTACCTACTCGTGTACTGTTCGATTCGGGTGCCAGTTTCTCTTTTATATCTGAGTCGTTTTGTCAAAAGTTTGCTATACCCACTAATAGTCTAGAGAATGCGTTAGTGATAGAGATAGCAAATGGTAGTCAAGTTCTAATCCGCGATGTTCTGAAGAAGTGCACTCTCGAAATCGAGGGGAGAGAATTCCCGATCGATTTGATGTCGATGATTATTGGAGGTTTTGATGTGGTGGTCGGCATGGAATGGTTATCAAACAATCATGCCGAGATCGTATGTTCTAAGAAATTGATTCGACTTCCAAATCCTACTGGTGAAATTGTCATAATCTATGGCGAGAAAAGGAAAGGCGATGTGGCCATCATCACAATGGCCAAGGCACACAGATGCTTAGTGAAAGGATGCTCATCCTTCCTAGCCTACGTGATCGACGCCAAGCTCGAGAAGTTAAAGTTTGAAGATGTAAAGGTAGTGCGTGAGTTTCCCGATGTCTTTCCGGATGACTTGCCCTGGTTACCAACCGATCGTCAAGTGGAGTTTTAGATTAATTTTGTACCGGGAGCGGCTCCTATTGCTAGAGCCCCTTACCAGTTGGCACCATCGGAGATGCAAGAGATGATAGCTCAACTCCAAGAGCTTTTAGAGAAGGGTTTCAGAAGACCGAGTTCGTTGCCTTGGGGAGCTCCGATCTTGTTTGTCAAAAAGAAGGATAGCATAATGAGAATGTGCATCGATTATCGTGAGTTGAACAAGGCAAAAGTGAAGAACAAGTACCCGCTTCCAAGCATAGATGACATGTTCGATCAACTCCAAGGAGCGAGGTGTTTCTCCAAGATCGACTTACGTTTGGGATACCACCAAGTGAAGGTGAGGGGAGAAGACGCCTCAAAGATGGCCTTTAGAACGCGTTATGGCCATTATGAATTCCTTGTAATGTCGTTTGGCCTAACGAACGCACAGGCAGTGTTTATGGATTTGATGAATAGGGTGTGACGATCGTTCCTCGACAAGTCGGTCATCGTGTTCATTGATGACATACTCGTATATTCCAAGAGCGAGTTGGAACATGAGTAGCACCTTCGTGAGGTTTTAGAAGTGTTA
Source organism: Arctium lappa (assembly GCA_023525745.1). Lineage (NCBI taxonomy): Eukaryota > Viridiplantae > Streptophyta > Magnoliopsida > Asterales > Asteraceae > Arctium > Arctium lappa. Next base: position 34,170,863 of record CM042051.1, read on the forward strand.
AGAAAGAAGAGATTGTATGCCAAGTTCTCCAAGTACGACTTCTGGCTGGAAGAGGTTCAATTCTAGGGGCACGTTGTCACCTGAGACGGGGTGAAAGTGGACCCCTCTAAAATTGAAACCATGATGAATTGGGAGCCTCCCAATTCTCCGTCCGAAATCCGAAGTTTCTTGGGTTTGGCGGGATATTATCGGAGATTTATTCAAGACTTTTCGAAAATCGCTTCTTCCTTGACGGTATTGACTCGGAAGAATGTAAAGTTCGTTTGGACTGAAGCGCAAGAGAAGGCGTTCCAGACTTTACAAAAGAAGTTGTGTGAAGCTCCAATCTTGTCGCTACCCGAAGGGTCGGAAGACTTCGTGGTCTATAGCGATGCTTCGAAAATGGGATTAGGATGTGTGTTGATGCAAAGAGGCAAGGTGATCACCTACGCCTCTAGGCAACTCAAAATTCACGAGAAGAATTATCCTACCCACGATTTGGAGTTAGCGACGGTGGTGTTCACCTTGAAGCTATGGCGACATTACCTCTATGGCACGAAATGTACACTCTACACGGATCATAAGATCCTAAAATATGTCTTTGATCAAAAGGAGTTAAACATGAGACAAAGGTGGTGGCTCGAGTTTCTCAAGGATTACGATTGTGAGTTGCTTTACCATCCCAGTAAGGTGAACGTAGTGGCCGATGCGTTAAGTCTGAAGGACTATAGAGGGAGTATTTGGGCTACCTTTTCGAGAATCGAGTTAGTTTCAAGTCTTGTTGAGAAGATCAAGACATCTCAAATGGAAGCCTTATTGGAAGAAAATCTCAATGATAAAGTCATGACTAAACAACGTTTACTCTTAACGGAAGATAGCCGTGGGGTAAAGTTGTTTAACGGTCGTGTATGGGTGCCCAAAGTCGGGGGCAACCGGGAATTACTTCTTGAGGATGCCCACAAGTCTAAGTATTCCATTCATCGGAGAAGTACAAAGATGTACCGGGACTTGAAGTTACATTATTGGTGGCCGGTAATGAAACTTGATGTGGCGCGTTACGTGGAGCGTTATGTGACATGCTTACAAGTGAAGGCCGAATATCAACGACCGTATGAGAGTCTTCAGTCCTTAGAGATCCCCGAGTGGAAGTGGGAACATAATACCATGGACTTCGTGATGAAGTTGCCCAAAACTCTTCGAGGTCACGATACCATTTGGGCAATAGTCGATCGATTGACTAAGAGCGCTCACTTTTTGGCTATGCGCGAAACCTTACCGATGGACAAGTTAGCAAAACTCTACATCTATGAATTGGTTTCGAGGCATGGGGTTCCCTTGTCGATCGTGTCGGATCGCGACAGTCGGTTCACTTCGAATTTTTGGGATGACTTTCAGAAGGAGCTTGGTACGCGAGTAAAGTTGAGTACGGCTTACCATCCACAAACCGACGGTCAAAGCGAGAGAATGATCCAAACACTTGAAGACATGCTAAGGTCTTGTGTTATCGACTTTGGGGGTAGTTGGGACTCTGACCTACCTTTGGTGGAGTTTTCTTACAACAATATGTACCGCTCGAGCATCGGAATGGCACCATTTGAGGCGTTATACGGGTGGAAGTGCCGAACTCCCGTGTGTTGGCTAGAAGCGGGAGAAAAGCAATTCGCCGAACCTGAAATTGTGCAAGAGACGTCCGATAAAGTTAAAGGCATTCGGGAACAGTTGAAAGTGGCCCAAGATCGGCAAAAGAGTTATGCCGATAAGAAGAGGCGTCCGATGGAGTTTCAAGTGGGCGATCGTGTGATGCTTAAGGTGTCGCCATGGAAGGGCATTATCTGGTTCGGGAAGCGTGGGAAGTTGAGTCCTCGTTTCCTTGGACCTTTTAAAGTGCTTAAGCGGGTGGGTTTGCAAGCCTACCAATTGGAACTGCCACCGGAGATGAGCGGAATCCACAATATGTTCTATATATGATACATTCGGAAATGTTTGGCGGAAGAAGAAAGCGTCATTCCTCTCTCCGAAATAAAGGTGGACGAGGGTAACCGATGTGTAGAATAACCCGACGCTATCCTAGAGAAGAAGTCTAAGAAATTGCGCCACAAGGAGGTCATTATGGTCAAGGTGCAGTGGAGGCATCATCTTGGGGCCAATGTGACATGGGAAGCCGAGGAGGACATGAAGCGAATATACCCTCACTTGTTCGTGTGATTAAGATTTCGAGGACGAAATCATCTCCAAGTTGGGGAGTATTGTAACACTCGGTATTTTCGCAAAGTAAGTTTTCGTCCTTCGTTGGTCATTTCTCCGTTTTCCGTTTATCTTTTTGGGTGATTTATGTTGTACCTTCGAGCCTTGAATCGACCCAATCGTGACTTTTGGACATTTTTGGGCTTCGGTACAAGTGGCGCGATTGTGCCACGCGATAGTGACAGTGTCACTATCGCAGGGCTCTATCGTAGGATGGTTCTTCCTACGGTACAATTCGCGCTATTGTGCCACGCAATAGTGACAATGTCACTATCGTCGGGCATTGTCGCGAGCGCGGTCAGGGCCATATATTGGACAGCTCCGAAATTATCTCATTTTATCTGATTTGGGGCTACTTTCTGTGCGATTTTCCTCTCTGATTTTGGTAAGGTTCCATCTCCCTCTTTCCTCCCTCTTCATTTACTCCTTCAACAACTCAACCTTTTTTGCATTTATAATCTTGTTAGGTTGTCTTAAGTGTGCTTGGTGAAGAACCTCATCTTCAAGTGCAAGTTTCATTCTCCATTCTTAGGGTTCCTTAGCTCTCATCTACCTCATTGATTTATAGTAGTTGGGTGATTCATCAAAGGATTCAAGTTTGAGCATTTATTCACCACCTCCATTGTAATCTTCTCCAAAGGATCAAATCTAGGGTTTTGGGTTTTCTTCAAAAACCCACTTGGTGAGTTTATACTACCATTTTCCAAACCTTATACATTTCAAAATATATATTTTAAACTCCTATATATCTCCTTAGTTTTGGATTTATGATTATCACATTTTTACCTAACTTGAGTTTTGGGAGATTTTAGGGTTCTTACTATATTTTTGCTAAAAGGAAGGGTTTCATTTGTTATGTAATAAAATAAAGTACTACTTGCACATTTTTGGTGAGGTACTTGAAAGATTGTATATAATCTCATTTTATGATTTTCATTCTTATCAGCAGTTAAACATGGAAAGGCATATTTAGAAATATATGTTATTGGAACTATATTTGTTTAACTATAGTGGGCCACAAATGAAATTGTGACAAGTCTAGACTATACTAGTGGATCCATAGGTATTGAGTCGGCTTATATTTTGGGACGTTTTCCCCTTGTAGCTAGTGGAGTCATTTGATCCTCGGAGGCCACTTGGTACGGTTATGTGGGACCGGTTACTAGCCATGGATCATAATGTAATCCTAGTGAACGAGTATGACTTGGTTTTCTCGGGTACCCTCCCCCACATATTAGTACGGACCGGTGTTGTTCGTAGTCATGGATTCCAAGTATTTAGCTCATAACTCGGATTGTGACTTACTTTTGTGTTCCGCTACAATCCTTGGTAAATCAGGTATCCCCCGTCATCGCAAGATGAATTTTGGACCGAACAATCCTTATGTGACAAAGATTTCAATTGTAAGCTAAACTTTCTTGAAAATATTTCCTTTCGTTACAATTGGCAATGTTTCTTTAAATATATAAACTGTATGTTCTCACTAGGCTTTAAGTCTAACACTTTTTCTCAAATGATGTGTATAACAGGTTCCTTTAGCGGTGGGTTGTCAAAGGTTTGAACGACGAGCGTGGGCTTGAGGCATTTTTTAGATGATTAGGATTTGACGTTGGACATTTAATTAAGTCTCTTCTTTTGGTGATTTTGGGTTGACAACCGATGTAATCTAGATAGTTTATGCTTAGATTAGTTTGTTGTTGATTTCCATATCCATTCACAGGCTTTTGTAAATGCTTTATACATTTACCATTTTGGGTGGTTTATTCCAAATACAAACATCATATTGCCAAATTTTAAAATTTTAAATTACTATAAATTTTAGGTTGTTACATTATTAAAATAATATATAATAATAAAAGTTATTTTTAATTTGTTTTAACTTTAAAAATATTATTAAATTTATAGTATTAAAAATATGTATTTTAGTTAATGTATTATTAAATAATTAATATGATTAAGATATAAAATAGAAAATAGAAAAGTAAGGAAAATAATAGAGGAATATCAAAATGTTAAGAATAATAAATAAATAAATAAATAAATAAATATAAGGGTTAAACGGTAGTGGATTTTATACGTGTGACATTGGTGATCACCTTGTACACCTACCGAGTAAACGGTAGTGGATTTTTATTCGTACGATTAATTGTTATAAAGCTTTTGCATTTAGAGGATTTATAAAATTTCAATTTGGCATAGTAATTTGAAAAACCTTGAACTCATTAGAGTTATAAATGCAAACCTTCTTGTGATAGAGTTCGTGATTAAGGACTAAAGGAGTCCTCGAAGATTGAAATGTAGGAAGACCTGACTTATGGTTAGTTTCGAATTTTAGGTTTCAGTTTCATGAACTAGTTCACGCATGAATAGTTGAGGTATCAGATTATAAATCTCCCAGTTATTTAAATGGCGATCTTTTCGTTTCGGTGATCTTCGGGTTAACGCATTATGTAGGTGCTTACATATTCTTGGTTTTGAATTGTTGGGGGTTGTTGTTTGGCACCATGTATGTGTTGGTGGTGTGCCATCTTGGCAAATCGTCAGGAATAAAGGTTGTGGTTCGTTCGTTAGAGGCGTAAGGTTTGGAATTTTATTACCATATCAAGTGTCAATTTAATTCGTCATTAGAGATTGGCACAGTGCAAACCTTTAATGAAATAATTGTTGGCATACCCAAGTTGCAGTATAGGCATTTTGAGGATAGGTATCGACACTTGGTTTTGAGGACAATACCCATTGGGGTGCTTCAGTGCACTTTCGTTGAATTTGGTATGCCTACAAGTTAAGAGGTAACCTTAAGGATGCTAGAGGCTGGCAATTAGGGATCGATCATTAGTAATTCTGTAAACAACGAGGTTTCGCTGACTTGGCAACCGATGCTTGAATGCATTATGGGAATTGGGTAACCATGGAGTTTGGGATCATCGACTATCTATAGAGTGTAATGGAACGTTTCTGGATGAAACATCAGACCAATGCTTTGATCTATGGAAGTTTTGGGAGCCCTTGTAGAGGTCGTGTCTGTGTAAGCATGGAGGAACATATTTAAGATTTTGTTGGATCGGACCAAACTAGTTGTTAGGAAATTTCGTCAAAGGAAGGACGATGAATCTTTGGTGATGATGTTTATAGGAGAAACTTGGTGAGAATGTCGAGGCATACTTTAAGTACAAATCGATTATTGAGGAGGCCTTGATGTGTCAGAATTAGAAGTATTGTTTTCGTAACAGCAATGGGTGACCAACTTAATAAGTTTATACGAATTCCTTTACCACTCGGGCAAGGTCAGCATGGTTACAAGTGCTCGGAATTGAAAGGAGTATGGACAAGCGATGATTTGATTCCTTCTATAAAGATGGTTGTGTTTTGGAGGCAAGGAAAGAATATAACGTCACTCCATAAAAGATTATTAGAAGTGTTTAAGGACAAAGTTCACTTTGGGGTATCCTTGGTGGAAATGGTTAGCTAAGGTCGTAAGCTACTCTTGAGGTGATAAGTGCAACCTAAGGTTGGGAGGTAATTGAGATCTTAATGATAGGAAAATGATTTAATAAGGATCCGATGTTCTTTCCGTCATCGGTAAGGTAAATCGAACATTGAGATCGGGTGCGTGACGACCTGTTATGAGGAATATGGTGCCAACCGTAGCCGGGACGTAATCGGTTTCGTACATTGGGTAAGGTTTCGTGAAGGTATTCCTTTGGATAGGGATTCTATTGGTCTCACTAAATGCGATAATGGGTGTTTGGTTGGTGCCAGATTTCGAGGACGAAATCTCTTTTTAAGGTTGGGAGGATTGTAACACCTGTAAATTCTAAAGCCACGGCCAACGATCGGTCAAGGAAACGATCACCGGACGGCCAAGAGAAACATTCGGGTAACGGCTCAGCACGAGGCGCGGGGAGGCATGACCTGCAGCACGGGCGGCTTGGCCCGCAACCTCAAGTCGCGGCTAAGGCCGCGTAAGTCACTGTAAGTGTGCCGATCAGTGGCACGGGCGGCTTGGGGCCCGCGAATTGAATTCGTGGCCAAGGCCGCAGGGAAGGTATGGGCGATTTAAATCCCATTCTTTAGGGTTTTCTCCCATTTTCACCCCCTCTCCATTTCTCTTCTTCATGGAGCGATTTTGGGAGCTCCAATATCAGTTTTGGGAGCATCTTGGAGTGAATCTACCATAAAGAGATCAAGATTTGTGTTTTGGAAGCTTGAGTTTGGAAAGTAGGAAGATCTCATGGAAGTGAGTTGTTGGAGAGGTTAAAGATGTGAATGTGGTAAGTTTCTTGTGTATTTCAAGTTCTTATATGAGGATCCTTGTAGATCTAAAGAGTTTTTACTTATTGGTGGTCCATTTCCTTAGATTTGGAGAAATGAGTTATTTGGAAACCCTAACTCATTGTGGAAGATGACTGGTTGATGGTGAAAGCTTTATTCTTGGAGGCTCAGGATTTGGGTTTGAAATCTAGGTTTAACTTAACCTAGCAAGGTGAGTTCAAGCTAATTTGTGAAAACGTTGTACATGCCAAAACGTCCATTTTAAAGCATTTATGTCGTTTACATGAAATTATCAACTGTTGGGTTATTTGATGGATTTTGATTATTTGAGGTGTTTGACTTAATAATCTTTGTAAAACACTCACATTTGGGCATTTTGATAAATAAGTCATGCATGAAAGTGTTTCAATGATTTATTGCATAAATGAAGATTATTTGGGTCAAAGTACATTTTGGTGTTTGTTGGAAATGTGTATCATTTATGTAATGGGACGTTTTGAAGGAACGAATGTGTGATTCCTTTGATTTTGGTTATTCCCGACCTTGGGAATATTTTAGAAATGGTAAACCTTTTAGTTTTGGGCCGAAGGCCAATTGTGATTTGAGAGACAAAGATTTTTGGGAAAAGACGTATTTTGGTTTTGTAACCATATTGGCTCTCGTGTTTTAGCGAAACGTCTACTAAGCCTTTTGGGGCTTGATTTGTACTCGGTTGAGTCTTTGGAACATTTGTTCAGTTTTGGAGCTCGTTAAGGAGCCTTGGACGTATGGTGTACTTAGTTGCATCTTAATTGAGAGTTACATGTTTTGAATGTGTTAGTTCATTCATTTGAGTCATGTAACGTTTTACACTGTAATGCATTGGATCCATAGGCATATGAGTCAGTCAGTTGGTTAGTTGGGGACTTTATTCCCGTTTTGGGACTGGAAATTGTTTATGGCTAGCGGGAGCTCGAGGTATAGATCGTGGGTGGTAGAACTCGATAACTGTGTAACCTTTATTGAAGGGCTCGAGGTATAGATCGTGGGTGGTTGAACTCAATGCCCGTTTGTAATCCAGTCTGGTTACTCATCGTGGAATTTAGTGTCCGCGTTTGAAGTCTAGTGAGTGGTCCCCAAGTCATGTTTTTATGTAAGCTTGCGGTGGTGCCCATTGTGAGTCGGATACGGGGACTTGTGGCTTTTGTAGTGACACTCATATAGAGGTCGAGTAGATAATAGAGGCATTTGGGTATCTTGCAGTGGTTGCTCGGTTGGGAGCCGTATACGGGGATCCATGGATCTATGTGAAGCTCGAGAACATTGATAAGTGGCTTAACTGTGTGTGCCCGCCACTTTCGATGGAAATCGGGTATCCCCGTCACCGAAAGGTGTTGTTTTTGGGTATTGAGTTTTATTATCCAAGTTTTCGGTGACGTGTTGTATAAATGGATTTTTATCCATGATTTATGGGTTGAGTATTATGCCCCACTCGTGTTTTGGGTGTTTCGAGATATAAAGTTTTAACCGCATTTTCATAAATGGAGAGTTCGATTTCTATTCATGTTTTGAGTGAGTTTTAGGTTGAAATTAATTTACGAAAGAACGTTTTATATTGGGATTTTAGTTCTTGAAGTAGTGTGGATTTGAAAACGTTTATATTGGTGTTTCCTTGCCTAAAATGCATATTATTGGAAAATGAGTCGTTTTCATTTTGGAGACATATCAAATTGAAATATTATGATTTAAATTGCATTACTTTTTTTCAACGATATCTTTATTCATGTTGAAAACTCTTAAACTCACTAGGCGTTAGCCTAACCTTTTTATTTGTCGGCATGTGCAACAGGTTCCGGTTGGGAATAGTTCTAGTGACACTGTGTAGAGAGGAGCGCTAGTTCTGTGCTCGAGAAGTGGTTACCTTAGTGAAGTCTTCCGCATTTGTTTCGGGAAGAGCAACTTATAGTTGGGATTAAGTAACACCCGATTTTCGTTTGGTCCTTGTATAAGACTGGAGTTTATACTTGTTGAGGTCAAATAGAGAATTTCATTTTGGAGATTTATTTTTTGCTTGATGTAATATCGAAATTTTAATTAGTTGCTCTTACCAAATTTGAGGGTGTTACAATTAACAATTGTAACGAAGCTGATGTTGAGGTTGTCTTAGTTTGTTCAAAATTTCTGAGCTTTAGCTGTTCTTTACCATATATTTATTTCTCATGTGGCTGTTAAAGATGTAACATAAATGAACGTTAAATACTCTTTCAGTAGCTAAAGAGCATTTGAGGATAGTTGGGTTGTGCTTTTCCAAGTATATGGTCCACTTTTATATCCTTATATTGATGGATTGAAATTAAAAGATACAAAAGCATTGGTCTTATTGGTTTTAAGGTTAATGCTTCAATTGGTATGATGAAGTTGAGTGGTGTAGCCAAGGTTGGTGCAATAAAGTTGACTTCTTGATGTACCTCAAGAACGTTTGGAGGTTGTTTGTCTTGGAAATTTTAATTTGGGAAATTACATTAACATAGTTTTAGAGGGTCATAGCGGTAGCACCTTTATTAAAAAAGGATAGTTAATTTTAGGGTCAAAAGATTACTTCTTTTACAAAAAAATGTATGAAACATACTTTGTAAAAGGAAATAATATAGATTATAATTATGAATAAAAAACTAAATTGTATTCACCAACAATTTTTTAACTAACCAAATTTATATTTTGGTGAAAATTTGGCTTGACCAAGAGCAACTCCAACCCACACTAAAACTCTAAACCTAACACTCTATGTACATATACAGTTATAAAACTCTTTCAATCACACTAAAATTCTCTCATCTAAAATCGTCATCTCACATCCTTTTGTCAGAGATGAGCAGTTAAACGTCAAATATGATGATCACTTTGACAAAAAGTCATTTTGCCGATTTGTATGCCGGTTCGTTGGAGTGATTTAGCCGGTAAAACTCTATTTTTGCCGATGGGGTGAAGATGCTAAAAGTGAGGATCCGTGAGTTATTGGTACCACACCGGATAATTTCCTTACATTTCACCCTTAACATTACGAAATGCATGCAAATGTAATTAAAAATTCCACATATTGCATATTCATATATAAAGCTAATCAAATAAAATAATTTATATCTAAAATACTTTTAATACATTCATTACATTTTATTAGTTATCATTTAATGAATTATGTTTTTAACTTTAACTTGCTTGCAAGCCTTTTAACTATATATGCGCGGCCTCAGACACTAGTATAAAATAAAAATGAAATATATACATAATAGGAAAATGTTATAGTACTATGATTATATATATATATATATATATATATATATATATATATGTATGTTTACATTATTGTGGTTGCGTGTTTTCTTATAATGAAAAACAAATATTTTGTAACGGAAATATAATATTTTAAATATTGTTATTAAAAACTAAAATTAACTAATAAATAATCGTATATAATCTTGTATAATTTTCAAATTATTAAAATCATCATGACATTGCGCTAAAAATTAACGTCATTTGACTCTATGAAACTAATTGTTATAATAAAAGTTACATAATGTGATTATTGTTTTTAATATAATTAAGCTGACAGATATATGGTTGACTTTTTTGAAATTATTAATCAAATCCATTATAATCATAGTTCATACAAGTGTATGGTGTGGTTTGTTTTTTAAGAGGTTTTAAGTCTGAAGTCTTATTTTAGTTATGATTAATAAGAGGTAGTGTGTAAAAAGTTATGAATGATTCAGACTTAAGAGACATTAAGATTAAGAGGTTTTTAGAAAAAAACAAATAACCCCTATATGTTTATATATACCTTGTTTTTTATATAGTGTGTATATATATAGCACAACTAGATGGTTCGTAAGTCAAAAATGGAAGCACGGTTTATATTTGCATCATTTCTTGTGCTCTTCACTGCCACCTCGACGGCGGTGAACGGAAAATATTACTCCGACAGCCACATCATTAATGCTCCGACGACCATGAAGAAAACCCATCTCCACTTCTTCTTCCACGACACGCTCTCCGGCGACAACCCTTCCTCCGTTCTTGTAGCAAAACCAAATGGCACGGTGGTCGAAGAAGGAAACGTAGGCCCTTTTGGGGCGGTTTACGTGTTCGATGACCCGCTAACAGATGGACCTGACCTGAATTCATCAAAGGTTATTGGTAATGCACGTGGACTCTATGCCTCAACTAGTCGTGGGTCGGACTTGACGTTGTTGTTGAGTAGTGATTTTGAGTTTACGAGTGGCGAGTTTAATGGGAGTTCCATAAGTGTGTTTTCAAGGGATCCGTTGGTGGTGGAGAAGGAGGTGGCGGTGGTCGGCGGTCTAGGCAAGTTCAAGATGGCTAAGGGGTTTATATTGCTCAAGGCCATTTACCTTAATGCTACAAATGGTGATGCCATTCTTGAATGCCATGCCACCATTTTTCATCAATAAAAGAATGAAATAATGTCAAGGTTAGGGTTAGGGTTAGGGTTAGAAATGTGGAAAACCCTACCTACCTACCTACTGATGTTAATTTGGATCAAAGATTGATGTTGTCAATAAAAAGAATTTCAGTGATTTTATTGCATAAAAGTGTGGGTTTGAATTTTTAATTTCTTATTATATATGAATTATATATTCATAAAAGAAAGCTCGGTTTTATTTAAATGTCGTTGCTTGTGAATATTTTTGGTAAACGTTTTCTAAGAAAATAAAATTTGAGAAACGGTTGGATTAATGGGTACAAATTTGCCTTCTATTAATTTATGATTCACATGTAATACATAGATGTAAGACTCAAATCTAAAATACATTTTATTCTAACTACTTAAAAAACCAAATCAAATATATTTATCTCATTCGGAACCAGTAAAGGCTGGGATAAAATGTATGTAGATCATTCATCTGACTCATGAGTCTTCCTGACTTGACTTCGTTCCGCATATATAGGCCAGCCACATGGATTAAGCAATTTGTTTAACTTCTTTTTTCATAATCCTATATAGATTAGTAAATGTAGAGGGATTGAGGTTCAAGGGAAAACCTCAAAAAAATGAAAAACTGAATAACACTCTGGTAGTCATTAATCTGGACGTGTGCATACAAGTAATTTATAACATGCACACGTGCATATGCACACATGTACATAAAAACCAAAAAACTAATTAATTACTTGTATGCACAAGTGCATATCGTCCAGATGGAAGACTACCAGGGTGTTTCTCAGTTTTTCTTTTTTTTGAGGTTTTCTCCTGAACCTGACCCAGTAAATGTAATCGTGTATATATATATATATATATATATGAGGGAGGTTCGAAGGAAAACCTCAAAAAAAGAAAAAAAAACTGAAAAACACTCTGATAACCCTTCATCTGGACGGTATGCACTTGTGCATACAGGTAAATTATGTTGTTTTTTTGGTTTTATGCACAAGTGCATAATATGCACGTGTGCATATTACAAAATTACCTGTATGCACAAGTGCATACCGTCCAAATGAAGGACTACCAAGGTGTTTTTCAGTTTTTCGTTTTTTTGAGGTTTTCCCTTGAACCTAACCCTATATATATATATATATATATATAAAGAATGTGGTGTCTTGTATTCATGTTGATCTCAATATAGGGTTAATAATTGTTGCCATTTTTTAGGTACATAGCAAAAGAGGTCTAAACCCTAGTTAACGTAACATAGTTTAATTGAATTCTTGATTAGTTATTTGTAAATTGTTATGCATTTAAATGGTATATATGTAAAATTGTGAATTTGCAATTTGTTTCGATTACTGAATACTTATAATAGTTTTGATACTTTTAGGTGATTTTTGTTTATTCATTAGGAGGTAACCTCTCAATTGTTAAGAAATGAATTTTGTTTGACAAAAAAAAAAATTGTCTCTTAATGGTTTTAAAACCCTCTGAATGATTTTGTATATCGGACCTCCCTTAAGCATTCAACACACTAATTTTATTCTGAACAATTACCAAACTACCATATTTTATTTTGCATTATCTCTTAATCATCCTGACCACTTAATCATCTTACACCAAATCATTCATCAACTGTCAAGCAACCCCTTAGATTGAATTATGAGCAAGAAAAAGAATTGTGGATTCTTTTCTCAAGCGAAAAGATGAAGACGTTGTGAGACAACGAACACGTACCATAAGTATCATGTCATTTTCGAAATTGGGATACACATTGTGTTATGACTTATGTGTTTATGTGTCTAAGTGCTTATAAGATATCACAATGGTGCTTTGAGATTTGTGCTTGCATTCATATTGTGCATCATTGCGTAATTGTGCATGAAGCTAGGACACCAACTCGGGAGATACACGTCTAATTGTGTATTACTATCACTACTAGAAAAAATGAGCAAATCCCATGAAATATTATCGATGGATCCGGATATTACCGATGGATTACCGACGGATCCATCGGTAATTCCATCGTTGAGATACCATCGCCGACGATGTTTAATCTGATAGAGGTTACCGACGGATTTTTTCGTCGGTGATAGTCATATGTTTTGTAATGTATATATGTTATATAGCGAATTAGGTATAGATAATGTCACAATGCAAAGGATGCGTCTCATTGGTGTTAGGTCAATACCAGGTGACTATTTGGTAGATTCGATCAGGTTACTTTTAACGTTACAATCTCGCTGTAAATTGTATCTTTTAATGTTTGATGTTGCATACATGTCACTGATAGATGCTTGTAGTATATATTTGCATGTACACAGAAGACACAATTTCTCTAAGCCATTTGGCTTACCTTATGTATCTAAAGACAAAACGACATATATATATATATATGGGGTCGTCAAAAGGCAAATTAGGAAGGCATGAATAGAGTGTGGCGTCGGACATTGACTTATTCGACTATATCCGAGGATTTGCTTGTACAGTTTAAGTTAAAACGTCATTGCTATTATACTTTGATTTTAAGCCTTGTAATGATGTTGGTATAAAACTACCAATTTATCCCTTATTTAAAATCGTAAATAAATTTTAAAAATTTAAACTCAAAGTATTATCTTCTCAAACAAAATATTTGATCAACAAGTCAACTCTTGTTGGGGTGCATTTTTTTCTAAGTCAACTCATGCCTCCTGATTAAAATTATAAGTCATAAACCTAATTTCGTTGAAAATGTTGTGTTACTTATAAATAATGATTAATGACTTATTGGATTTTAATTTTAAATTCTTTAAAATTATTCTTTGAGTAAATTATGGATTCGGTCCCTATGTTGTGGTGAAAATCATGGTTCTCCTGCCTAGGGGTTAATCGGTCGGTTAAATCGGTTTTTGATTTATTCGGTTCGGGTTAATCGGTTTTTAAGTTTTTTTAAATACTAACCGACACCCAAACCAAATAAGGTTTTTAAACGGTTTCGGGTTAAACCGAATAAGGATTTATATTTTTTCGTTGGACATTTGCTCAAATAATGTTTTCAAATCAAGTGTATGTTGCTTATAATATAATTGTATCATACATTCATACTCAACAATTGACTTGTATTATGTAAAATACACCATCTATCAAAACTTATTTCTACCATATGACATTATTTTTCTTCATACGACGATGTAATTCAAGCATAAAATGTAATCTAATAAAAAAACATTATCTACTCTCAATAAAAAAAATATTATATATCAATAAAATATGTAAAATAATAATAGTATAACATGTCTTAGGTTTATTTTTTATAAACATGCAATATATAAAATATTAGTATAATGTGTTATTCGGTTTAACCGAATTAGGAAAAAATTAACCGAATAAGAACTTTTATTCGGTTAACACCGAACCGTTTAACCCAAAAACCAAATAACCCGAAACTGTTTAACCCAAATTTCATTCGGTTCAGGTGGATTATTCGGTTTCGGTTATTTTTGACACCCCTACTCCTCCCTAAACTTCACTTATTACAGGAAAAAACACCATTTTATAGTATGTTTTCTGTCTTGGTTTCTCCCACTAACGTTGTTTTCTTTCATCTATTAACTAAGCGTCGATTACATGATAGTAATATGGTCACTTTATCCTTGAAATGTGACATGGAAAAACCCATGTACAGATTCATTTAAAATATGTGATGCTAAATAAGATAAAATCAAAACCCTACAATCGAAAATGAAACATAGATCAAACCCTAAAATCAGAACTCTTGTGCCTCCACAAAATTGGTTGCAAATGAAGGTGGACGATGGGGTAAGAGGTAGTGGCAGTGGACCACCACGTAAAAGTTGATGCGATGTAGTCCCAACTGAAGGAAATTGAAGGGAGAGAACGAGAGAGAAGAAGGTAATAGAGAGTAGGAGTAGGGTTTTCGTTATTTCTTTCCCAAAAATGATAAAATTGCCTTCATATTTAAAAAGGGAGGGGTTGGAAGTAGGGGTGTAAATGATGCGAGTTGAGTTCGAGTATCATTATACTTGACTCGACTCGTTAGTATATCGAGTCGAGCTTATTCGAATCGAGTGTTGACCGAGTTTTGACCGAGTCGATCTCAAATGAGTCGATCTTGAGTATCTCGCGAGTTGTCTCGTCTCATTTACACACCTACATAGGCTCAAGCCCGTAGGCTCAAGCCATTTAGCAAAGGCAAAAGATGTAAAACAAGGGAGGAGAAAGATCTATATATAGTGGAGGTCAAAGCATTGGGTTCTATATCCCGCCAATGTGGGATGGATTAGACACACTATCAAGAATTACCCATGTCTTTTACACCATCATTTTCCAAAAGAAAATAAAAAAACTTGAGTTTATTGTTATTATTATTATTATTATCAATTAAATTAAAATAATATTACTAATTATTATTATTATTATTTTGCTTATCGAGTATCTCACGAGCTTATCGAGTCGAGTATCAGGTCGATCGACTCGACTCGTTAGTATATCGAGTTGAGCTCGAGTTCGAGTCGAGCCTATTCGAATCGAGTGTTGACCGAGTCGATCGCGAGTAGCTCACGAGTTGTCTTGTCTCATTTACACCCCTAGTTGTGAGGGACAAAAAACAAAACAAAGTGATTACTATAGAAAGTTTTTTTTTTCTAATAAAATAAAGTTAAAGGGTGAGCATGATTTTCTCCATAACTCAAGAGGGACCGAATCCATAACTTAATCTTACCTTTTGGATGATATCTTTTGAAAAAGAGATTTTGAATATCATTGTTTCTAGAGTGAATTACATTTTTGGTGCCTATGCTTTATTGAAAATTATGAATTGGGTCTCTAAAGTAAAATAATTATAGAAATGGCCCATATATATAGTATGTATTTTATAATCAAAATGGTTCCTAACTAACTTTGTTAAATAAGATTAGTTAAGTGAGGAGCATTTTGATCATTTACCCCTTTCCTTAATTTGTTTGTTAAAATAATTAAAAAAAATATTATATTATATATACACACACAACACACATGAGCATCCCACCCATTTTTTCCAATGAACCTTCTCCCTCTTCTTTAGTGAATCTCACTCCCTTGCACCACCTCTTGCTTCTATACCTCCCCAGGGCCGGTCCTGAGATTTCCGATGTCGATGGCGAAAAACCAAAAAAAATGCCCCCAATGTATAAGAAAGCAAAAATAAAACATATTATTTTTAAGGGGTTCGAAACCTACTCAAGTTAGAAAGCTCATCCCCACAAAAATATGAGTTTATTGTGTGTATAACAGTCTTGTTAGGATGAAGACCATATATGAATATATCACACTATAATCACAAAATTGGTTAAGGAAAATTTAAGAAACAAACACCCAAGAAAAACACATAGAAAAAGGTGAGTTTAATGTGTATGCGTGTACCATTCTTATTAGGATGTATGATTGTCGATTTCCTCAAATCCATAGTAAAACATAAAGAAGCAAGTAATGGATTTAAAGTCTAATTCAATTGGACTCTTTCAAACAACGTTTAAATTAATAGCTGAAATTAATATAGTTTGATTGCAAATTTCTCAATAACCTAAACTCAAAACTCGACGACATAAAATCAAACTTAGGGGACGTTTATCAAAATGCTTATCGAGTAAGCACTTATCGGCGAGGACATTACCCACAATTACCTTATCGTATAACGTTCTAGACCATCAAAATTGATTGTTGGTAAGCATTTTAAATCCGGTAAGCGCTTACCGGGTAAGAGTCATTTCTCTCACTTACCGGGTAAGACTCTAGGTCCTTATTATTATGGCTCTTACCGGGTAAGATTCTAGGTAGATTTCATGCTCAATAGGTAAGGAACTTAAGGTAAGTGATACCGGTAAGCGCTTACCCGAGTAAGTATTTAGTAAACGGCCCCTTAGACTCAGAATCAAAAAACCATAAATCATACTCACGCTAAGCGAACAATAAATCAAACTTAGTTGATAAAGTTTGTGCAACTTTACTCATTTTTCAATCCATTTTGTTTCCATATGGTCTCATTTGTATTATATGGGCCAGAATCCGTGAATAAACAGAGTAACCCTGACAAATGTGTTGTACGAGTATATGATAAATGAGTTGAGCTAACCCTGAAAGCCAAAACTCCAAGGATGGATAATGGCAGTCGATCTTCTATACAAGTCTATTGTGCTATAATTCACTTCCTTTTGAATCTTAAACGGGATTAAGGCATCATCAGTTACTCTGTGGAAAAATACATCATTAAGATTTCTGATCAAATTTTGTCCTTGGTAATATGAAAAATGCAATCAATGTACTGTCTTCCATTGAAGATTTTTAAAGAGTAGTAAATTTGGTAAGCAATTTAGCATCGAGAGTCTCTAATTCTTTAAACAATAAACAGTATACAGAGGGACTTCGAGAAGACAGAGGAGAGGCAACATAGTAAGATTCAAGAGAGAGTGAGAGACTTAGCGACCTTCGTGAACAGCGAGCAGAGACTTTAAGTGTTGGAGTTCGAATTCAAGTGGGTGAGAATCGAGAGTAAGTTTGAGAGGGCATATTTCAATATTCTTCAATCGTGAACGGACAGACCGGTGAAGAGGCGAGGTCGAGAAGGCGAGATGGTGTTTGGTAGGGTAGTGATGAAAAATAGACGTTACTTTTTTTAAGCCCAGAACTCACCCTACTTAAAGACAAATAGGCTTTAGCATCTGTTGCCCTTAGGCTATTAGATGCCCTGGGTCGTCGCCCTCCTGGCCTATAGCCAGGGTCGGGCATGTACCCCCCCCCCCCCTCGAGGGGTGGGGAGGCCTCTACAACCACCTTTATTTGTCTTTGAACCCTTTCATGTAAGATTCCAAGTGATTATGGGAAGCTTTTGAAACTTTGAACAAGTTTTGTTGCAAAAAAATTGTTTTTACAGTGAAATACCAAACTCCTTAGTTGACTTGAAAGGTTTGACCATTGTTGGCCTATCGTTCTCTCAAAAAGTTAATTGCTTCCCTTTGATGTTTCACAACATAATCGTTTTGGATCTTTTCCCAAACGGGTTTGTAAAGCCAGTAGGATTTCAATCGTTAGGCTTCATATAAACAATTTCAATGGAACATTACCCAATATATCCATTGCTAATTGTTGGAATATTGAAAGGTTGGAGCTTTAGAACAATGTGTTAAGGGGATTTCCCAAATACCTTGTGGTCATTGCCTAAACTCGGTATATAATATCAGTGGCTTCTAAACTAGAATAACTACATATAGACAACAACAGTTTCATTAGCAAAATTCATTATGGTTTTAGCTTGGTTAAAAGCTTGTACACAATCTCTACCTCTCTTAATGGCTTATATGGTAAACTTCTACCGGATTTTAATGATTTGCCAATAATTAATGTATGTCGTCGATTTTTCTCACGATTACAAATCCTTGAGCTAAAAGAGGGTAAAAAGTTAATTTCTTTGTCTTTGGCAAACAACAATTTTGTTGATAAAATTCGAGTGTCATATATGAAGAGAGAAAAAGATAAAAAGACCAAAATGTCCTCGAGTTAAAGGGTTTTAACGGAGTTAGAGTGAGAGACCAAATGCATGACAAAATCCATACTAGAGGAATATTTTCAACGATTATCTCACTTTAGGGACCAATCAGTCAGTTTTTTATAAAAGTACAGGGACTAAAAATGTAACTAACTAAATATTTTTAGAGTAAATTACAAAAATCCTCCATAAGGTTTATGAAAACTTTGGTTTTCATCCCTAACTTTTGGAAATAACAAGGACAACCATCAAGGTTCCAATTTCGTAGGTTTCGGTTTTTATCCTTGTCCAATTGATCTGTTATTTTTTGTTCCTTAAGTGTCCTACTTACAAGTCACATGAGGGCAATTTGGTAATTTTGCAAAGTTCACTACCATGTCTGATGCAGAGAGTATGAGTGACAAACAACTAGACAACAACGAGTGGTTTTATAATTCATTTTAGTGTATAAATATCTAAAGCGCATATAGAACTATTCAAAAATATTTTAGAAAAAACCTAAATAACAATAACATGTCTCCTCATTGGTGCCTCTTCCTTCATCCCCTCCCCCTATTGCCATTGACAGTTCGCCTTCTTCTACGGCATATACCATCATCGTCCATTTTTCATCTTATTATCAAAAGCTTACAATAAACTTCACAAATATCAAGAACATTTTGTTTCATTCCACATATTTGTAAATGCAATTATACATAAAAACCATAAAACCTTAAAAATTAAATTGAAGCTCCTTTCTCCTCTCTCAAGCAAGTTATTAGAAGAGCTTGAAACTCCTTATGCTAATTATTAATGACGTTGATCTCATCTTACTGGATGAGCTTGAAAAAAACTCATTTCTTTTCCACTCTCGCTCGTGGACTATCATCTTACTGTGGTGGAGGATCTTGAAAATGGGTGGAGAGAAGTGGTCGCAGATCTTGAAGGAATGAGGGTTGGTTTTTGTTTTGTTCTTTTAGTAATATTATAAGTGCTTGTATCTATATTTTAAAAGGTTGTACACATATTTAATAAAAAAATTATGCAAAATAGTTGAAATGCCATTCACATGAGGGCATTTAACGACATCTTCTTATGGACGACCTAATGGCTAGAGACGAAAATCTCAACAAAAAATGAAACCTTGATGACAATCCTAATAATTTTCAAAAGTTACAAATGAGAACTAGAGTTTTCATCATAAACCTTTAGAGAAGATATTTTCAATTACTTATTGTTTTTTTATTAAAAATGTTTTTGAATATAAGTCTTTTATTATTTAAGAAAGTTGCAAAGACTACTATTGTTATTAGTGTTGTAATTTATAAAATATTTAATTTATAGTATAGTTTTCATATTACTAAAATCATCATGACATACACGCTAGAAATTAAACTGTTATATGACTCCATAAAAATGATTCTCTTTCCTATCCTTTATAAGGATAATTAATTACTAAAAGCATATTCGCGCAATGCAGTGATATACATCACGATTTTAATGTTTCGTTTTGTTTTTTGTTTTTTTGTTGATTTACGGTACGATTTTGGATGATTTTAAGAAAGTGATAATATTTTTTTATAAATTGTTTTAATTTAGGCTTATAATATAATGTTTTTTATATAAAAAAAATAAGTATTTTGTTAGAATTCAGTGATTATATTATATATTTTAATGACATTTACAAAAATAACCAATTACATATTTAATAATATAATTAAAACAAATTTATAGTAATATGATATATTAGTTAATAATGATACATGGAAAGATCTGTATAAAAGGAAGGTCATGTACATATCAAATTGGTGGGTGTTAGAAGTCTGCAGTAGTAATATGTATCTTGTGTTTTGATACTTGTAAATTAAGAGAATTTTAAAATCTTGCATAAAATGATGGTATATTATGCCTAATAATTTGTATTTAAGAGTTTTTTTATCCGTACTTTATAATATAGTATTTATTATATAATAAGAGTTAGATAATGTAATTGATGTTTTTAATATAATTACGTTTACTAATATGGGGATGACTTTTTTGAAATTATTAATCAAAGTCGTCCTAATTATATTATAGTCTATTGAAGTTCATATATATTGTGCATATATGGTGTATTAAATTACACAAACGGTTTAGAAGTCATAAATGTTAAGAATGAAATCAAGAATTATCTTTGCATGTTTGCTAATGCTCTTCGCTGCCACCTTGGTGGTGGTGAACGGAAAATATCACTCCGACAGCCACATAATTGATGCTCCGACCACCATCAAGAAAACACATCTCCACTTTTTCTTCCACGACACGATCTCCGGCGACAACCCTTCCTCCGTTCTTATAGCAAAGCCCAACGGCACGGTGGTCGAAGAAGGAAACATAGTCCCTTTTGGGGCGGTTTATGTGTTCGATGACCCGCTCACAGAGGGACCTACCCCGAACTCAAAGGTTATTGGTAATGCTCGTGGGTTCTACGCATCAACGAGTCATGGGTCGGACTTGACGTTGTTGTTGAGTGGTGATTTCGAGTTTACGAGTGGTGAGTTTAATGGGAGTTCCATAAGTGTGTTTTCAAGGGATCCGTTGGTGGTGGAGAAAGAGGTGGCGGTGGTCGGCGGCAGAGGGAAGTTCAGGATGGCTAAAGGGTTTATTTTGCTTAACGCAATTTTCTTTAATGCTACAAATGGTGATGCAATTCTTGAATGTGATGTTACCATTTTTCATTGATTGTGGAAAACTCTAATGTTTGGATCAAAGATTATTATCGTTAATAAAACAATATATGGGTAATTTTGTTATGAAAATATTTGGACTTAGATTTCTATTGTGAAATGTTTATTTTTTAATAAAAGAAAGTTTGGTTTTATTTAAATGTGTTAGGCTAACAGATTTAAGTGGCGGATCCAGAATAGTTGTCGAGTGGTGTATCTATAAGGTGGATCAAGTGCTCTTAGGGGCCGTTTGTAGGTAACCTCTGAATCGCTAAGAGGTAAATCTTGTTTGGCAAAAGAAACGTCTGCCCCTTAATGGTTCCAAAACCCTCTGAATGATTTTGTATCTTGACTCTCCCTTAACCATTCAGAGCCTTAATTTCATTGTGAACAATTAACAAACAACCGTATTCTATTTTGTACTATATCATAAAAGTCTCTTAATCATTCTGTACCAAATCATTCAGTAACTGGCAAACAGCCCTTGATTGTTTTTGGGGACTTTTTTGGTTTTTTATTGATGTACTTTTTATTTCCTAATATCTCGACACATCATGTACAACTTTTATACCCTAAAATTTTATATTTATAAACCGGTTGAATAAATACACAACAAACACAGTTGCTTCATATATAGGTCCGGCCACCTAATAAATAAAAACTCAACCTAGATCGAAGCAAAAATCATATTTTAATGACATTAGGTTTGTTTGGTCAAGGAGATACATATGCATACCCAAAAAAACATAACAAAACAGCAGCAGTCCCCGTAGGGTCTGAACCGAATACCCGCTGTGGGTATCGAGAGACCACAGTGCCCGGTCCTTGGAACCCCCTGGAGGTCCGACACCCTCTAGTTCCCTTTTTAACTCCTCTACCTCTCCTACCCCATGGTTCCCTCCTCCACACCCAATCTTCCCCGATCCGCACGCCTCTATCCGCCACCAATACACCCTTGGTCGTTTCTAATTGGAACAACCTTTTGTATCTTTCCTTTAGAGTCCCATTTCCCACCCAATTATCTTCCCAAAACCTAGTCCCCAGCCCGTCCCCTAGACGTTTACCAAAGGAGCCCGTGAAATGGATATACTTTGTCAATTTCCTTCCCCACCTTAACTATGTTTCCCACACCGAGTTCCCCCTCACACCTCTAGATATACCTTCTCTCAAGCCTCCATCCCAACCATAAAAGTTTTATCACCTTAACCCATAACGCCTCACTCTCATTGTGAAACCTCCACCACCACTTACCAAGCAAACCCCAATTAGCTTCTTTCAACCCACCTATGTTCAAGCCTCCCCTCTCAAAGGAGCCCACCACCTTATCCCATTTTACCCAAGCACAAGATTTCCTCACAATCTCTCCCTGACCCCACTCCCCCCCCCCCCCCCCCCCCACACAAAAAGAAATGACATCTCAAGCTTTCCAACAATTTTAGCACGCACTTTGGGGTTCGGAATAAAGAAAAGAAGTATAAAAAATGCTACCAACTATCGATCTTACCAAAGTCAAGCGCCCTCCAAAGGAGATTACGTTTGCCTTCCAACCCGCTAGTTTGTTTCTCACTTTTTCAATTATCGGTTTCCATAGTGTGATAGTTTCTTCATTGACGACCCAACCGGAAGGCCGAGATACATGAACGGTAGTGATTCGCTGCCACATCCCAACCTTCTTGCCCAAGAATGGACTTCCTCCTCCGGGATCCTGACACCATATAATTTGCTTTTGCCCAGATTTATTTTAAGGCCCGAAACTGCATGGAAGCACTTTAGGATCTTCATCAGGTTCTTAATATTCGAAGGGTTCCATTATCCGAAAAAAATAGCATCATCCGCATATTGCAGATGGGTTATTTCAACTTCTTCCTTTCCCACTTTGACGCCTTCAAAAAAATTGTCTTTCTTTGTAGATTTTCGGCTACGACCAAGAAAAGGAAAGGGCAAGTGGGTCCCCTTGCCTTAGACCCCTTTCCATTGGGAACTCACTCGTTGGGCCCCATTCACAAGTATAGATATCCTTGCCGATTTTAAGCACGTATCAATCCATTTCCTCCACTTTACACCAAACCCCATATCCCTCAACCCATCCAATAGGAACTCCCAATCCACCGTGTCATATGCCTTTTCGAAGCCAACTTTAAAGACCAAACCTTTCTTCTTTCTTCTTTTCAAGAAATCTACCGTTTCATTAGCAATAAGGATACCATCTATGATAGACCTCCCTTTTAAGAATGCACTTTGCTCCTTTCCAATTAGTTTCCCCATAACCGTCTTCATTTTTTCCACCAATATTTTCGAAATCTCTTTGTAAATAATTCCAATAACACTTATTAGTCTAAATTCGTTTAGACCAATCAGGTTTGATGTCTTAGGGATTAGGGTCACAAATGAGGAGTTGCATCCCTCACTTATTTCACCCCTTTCCCAAAACCATTATATTGCTTGCATCAAATCTGCTTTAACAATCTCCCAAAATTTCTTTATAAAACCTATCGTCAAGCCGCCCGGTCCTGGTGACTTATTGCTTCCACATTCCTTCACCTTGTGCCACGTTTCTTCTTCCGTTACTCTTCTTTCCAAGAATAGCGCTTCCTCCTCCGTAAGCTTCCTTGACCGGTCCAATTTTCTTGAAGAAATGGAAAATATGTTCTTTTATTTCCTTAGGTTCTTCCGTGTAACACTCTAAAATTCAGAGTAAATTAAAACCTGGAAATATGGCAACAAGACATCCGTATTAATATAAACTTCCCATAAAGGGGATCAGTCCTTAAGACTATACAAAACCTGAACGGATATAGAATTCATCAACCAACTAATCTAAACATATACTATCTAGATTACATAAGTTGTTGATCCAGAATTATCAAAAATGTGGGACTTAACAACGCCCAACAATCCAACACTACACAATCTCAAAAACCCTCGAGATCAATCCCGGCACTCAAGCCCTTAGCAACCCGCCGCTAACGAGAACCTGATATACATATCATTTGAGAAAAAATGTTAGGCTTAAAAGCCTAGTGAGAACATACAGTTTATAAATTTCAAGGGATATAACATTTATATCCAAAAAGGAAACCTTTCAAACAAGCATTTCCAAGTTAACTGATGTTAGGAATAAAATCCATTAAAATAAGGTCATAAACCTTCTTTCCAGAACCTCACAATTTAATGCACATGTAGTTCTTCGTTTTGATTACCTTATGGAACCTCACAATTTAATGCACATGTAGTTCCATAATTTATTAATGGCAGAACCTCACAATTTAATGCACATGTAGTTCTATATTTGTTAACAGCTAGAGCCTCACAATTTAATGCACATGTAACTCGACATTTGTTAACGGCCAGAGCCTCACAATTTAATGCACATGTAGCTCTATATTTACATTACTTGGTAATCTCAAATAATGAAATATAAGTCGACTCAAAACCTAGGGATCCGCTAGTAATGGTACAAACTTGTCACAACAACTGATGTGACCAACCATAGATAGTCATATGGTATAAAAACAATTTCATAAACAATTGCCTTTTCTTTGATGAGGAATAGACATCCCAATAACTTTGTAAACAACCATAGATAGTCATATGGTATAAAACATTTTATAAACAAAATGTCTTTTCAAGTTCAACTTCTGGTAAGTATGAAAATCATAAGAATGAGTTCATAAACATTCTTTCACATGTCCACATAATGTTTAAGTAAAGCATCATTTTACTCCAAATAATATAGAATCCATCATAAAATGATCGGAACCCTAAAATCTCCCAAAAGTTAACTTATATCCAAAATGTATAAATCTTAAATCTGAAATCATGGAGATACATAGGAGTTCAAAATGTAATCCTTTGACATGTATAAAGTTTTAGAAAGGTAGTAGGAACTCACCCAATAGGTTTATACGAAAACCCGAAGAACCAGATATCGACCCTCTTAATAAGACGAAGCTTTCAACACCGAAACCTCGGATCATAAACTAGATTCTAAGCCACCAAGAGTTACCAACCAACTCTTAGAGAGAGAGATTTCTAGAGAGAGAATCGATTTTAGAGAGAGAGAAGAGAGAGAATAGAGATTGAGAGAATGAGATATTTAGGCTGAAAAGGGGATAAGTCGGCCAGGCCAACTCGCGGGTTATGCCGCGACTTCCACTCGCGGCATAACTCGCCCGCTTACACAAAACCAAACCCATCCAGAGGGTTTCGCGGGTTATGTTGCGACCTCAACCCGTGGCATAACTCGCGTAGCTCACTGAGGTTTGTCCAAAACCAACAAAAGTCAAACTCAAACTTGGTAACAACCGCGGTGCTAACGTCAAAAGCTTAACACTAGAATACCAAGGTTACATAACGAAATTCGGGGTGTTACATTCCGACCACACCGTGTCTATCATGAGGCCACAGATATAATTTTTCTGCTCTCGACTTCTGATTGCCGCATGAAACATCTTGGAATTCTCATCCCCTTCCTTGATCCATCTCAACTTAGCCTTTTGCTTGGCTATTGCCAAGCTTTTTTCCTCCAACTCTAGCCAACCCTTCCTTGCTTCAGCCCATCTATTTGTATCGTATTCACCCAACATCCTGTTTCTATTTTTTGCTCCCAATTTTTCACCTCTTTCTTTTTTTTCCATCAATTCTCTATCAACTTTTCCCCATTTCTCCTTACACCACCCCTTGATCACCAAATTTTTTACATTTTTGAGCTTATCATGAAGCCTACAATCCGGCCTACTTGATGTCACTTCTTTTGCCCAACCCTCCTTTACCACTTATTCCAAACTCCTTTCATTGAGCCAAGCGTCAAAGAATTTGAACGGGATTGGTCCAAAGTCAACCTCTTTATCACTTAACACGATTGGTGCATGATCTAACCATTTCCTCTCCAACGTGGTAACTCCCAAATTTCTTCTTAGACCCCCGAATTCATATGTGATTAAGAATCTATCCAACTTACTCATCTTTTTACAATCATCACTCACCCTTGTGAATTTTGCCCCCCCCCCCCCCCCCGTTGAACTTCTAATAATAAATTGTTTCTCCGAATAAAATCATTAAAGTCATATGAACCTTTCAGATTAGTTATTGAATTTAGTCTTTCATGCGAGACTCAGACTTCATTGAAATGTCCAAAGATCACCCACTTGACCTCTTCTTTCGAGCACAGTTGGTCGATTTTTTTCCCACAGTTCCGCCCTCTCTTTTTGTTCTCTTGGACCATATACATTTACACAACCAATTAATCCTTCTTTCTTTTCCCATCTCCCCACCACCGCCACGAAATGTGTCTCTTCTATTAGAAATTCACACCGGAAGGAGTTCTTATTCCAAATGGTAAGAAGGCCACCCGATCTACCCGACGAAGCTACATAATCATAATTTTCTTTTCCCCATAGATTTCGAACATGCTCACTACTCACACTGGACATTTTGGCTTCCTGAATTCCCATCAAACAAGGGTTTACTTTTTTATTGATTTCTTTTACCCAAGCTCTCTTGCAACCTGGCCCTTAAGGGGTTGTTCGGTTGTGGCTTAATGAGCTATATAGTCTATATAGCTTATTCGCTCAGCCATAAATAGTTGTTTGGTTGTGGCTTATTCGCTCAGCAAATGACTGAATAGCTCAGCTAAAAATTATATCTCCTTTGCATTCAACCCATTAAATTCCCCAACTACCCTTCTCTCTTCATACCAAATCAACCGGCACTCTGTTTTCACGTTTCACTTTTTTATTTCTCTTTAGCGCATTTCTTGGAGAAATAAAAAGAGGGGTTTGATTTTTTGATAGGTGTTGGTGCTAGACTTCCTGGTGGTGGAGGTTTCTGTGAGAGAATGATGAAAAACAATGGGGTTGTAGTTTAGAAAGATCTCTGAAATCATACGAAATATATAGATCTTTGAAGAAATATAGATCTAGAAGAGATGAAGTTCACAATCTAGGATGGCAATAATCTAAGACGAGTCCAGGATGGCAAGGTTTATGATTTTGCAAAGATGAAGATTTTAGGGCTGTATAGATGAAGATTGTGGGCCTTGGTGGTAACCGTGTGAAGGATAGGGATGGTCTTTTCTTTTCTTTTTTGAATAGGAGGCCTATGTGTTTGCATATTATATTAGTAAATAAATATGATATTGATGAATGATGATGGGTTGTTTTTTTCTTAAATAGGATGGTAATGTGCATATTATATTTAGAGTGAATTACACTGTGGTCCTGTGGTTTGTCTAAATTTTGGATTTGGTCCCTAATGTAAATTATCTACGGTGGTAGTCCCTAACTTTTTACTTAACTTTCACTCAAGGTCCCTCTTCTCTAATGGTGTTAGTTAACTTCCATTAAGTTATTTAAAGTAAGGGCAAATCAGTCTTTTAATTAAAAAATATAATTTCCTAATTAAGCCATAATTTCCAAATTATGACTTAATTGCATTTCACTGTTTACAGATGCTGGCTCAACAGAAATTTCGAACACCAAACCATTTGAACAGTTAAAAACTTGTTTTCATTTATTTATTTATTTGGAGGGTAGGGGTAAAAGGTTTGTAATATTCACAAACTTAAGTTTTCTGCAAGTTCTTGTCTCCTAGAATCTCTTTCAACTCCACAATGAAATCTTTTTGCCTATTATCATCCTCAAAGCTCATATTACATCTTATAGCTTACATCTTAACCGTAGACCCTGACGGATATACTAGGCTCGTTTGACTTGATGCATACGTCTCAACCCTAGACTCTGACAGACACACCGGGCTCGCTTGATTTGGTGTACACAAAAGCGCAAAGACTCTTGGTATTTGTTGCAAAGATCTCAAAGAACATGAAATTTGCAGACAAATTCATCTAAAACCGTTAAAGTATTTGTAGTAAACATGATATCAAATGGATGTTTATACCAAGACAAAATCATCTAAAGCCCACTAGGGTTTCGGCCACTAGTGATGGTTAGAAGAAGCAATGGCGCCATTGTTTTTGCTTCTGAAACTTGTGCACTGGATTTAATTGAAGCTGCATATGAAAGAGAAGTTAATCCTGGTGAGGTTTTGGTTGTGGATAAAGATGGGATTCAATCACTTTGTTTGATGCCACATTCAGAGCCTAAATCTTGCATATTTGAGCATATTTACTTTTCGTTACCGAATTCGATCGTTTTTGGGATGTCGGTGTACGAATCCCGGTGGAAATTCAGTGAGATTTTGGCGACGGAAGCTCCGGTGGACTGTGATGTGGTGATTGCGGTGTCGGATTCTGGGGTTGTGGTCGGACGTTTATCGAGCCGTCACAGAAGATTCGGAATTTCGGTGTGAAGCTTAAGCTTTCTCCGGTGAGGGCGGTTTTGGATGGTAAACAGGTGGTGGTAGTGGTGGTGGATGATTCGATCGTTAGAGGGACGACTTCTTCGAAGATTGTTCGATGGTTGAAAGAAGTTGGAGCTAAAGAAGTTCATATGAGAATCGCGAGTCTACCGATTATTGCTTCTTGTTATTACGGTGTTGATAAGCCGAGCTCGAAGGAACTGATCTCGAATCGAATGAGTGTGGAGGAGATTCAGGATTATATTGGGTCGGATTGACTTGCGTTTCTTGGGAACGATAGTTTGAAGAAGATGTTGGGTAGTGAGTCGGGTAAATTTTGTTACGCTTGTTTTTCGGGCAAGTATCCGGTGCAGCCGAGTGGTAAAGTGAAGCGGGTTGGCGATTTTGTGGATGATGGATTAAATGGAAGTATCGAATCGATTGATGGAGGTTGGCTTTATGGGTCTAAAAATCAAAATGTGAACGATGTCGATATCAATAACGAACAAGATCATAAAGTTTGTGTTTAGTTTTCTCGTCAAGATTTTTGTTTTTGGTACGTTTTGATGTTTCTTTGACCTTTGATATCATGTTTACTACAGATAATTTAAGGGTTTTAGATGAATTTGTCTGCAAATTTCATGTTCTTTGAGATCTTTGCAACAAATGAATGTTTATACCAAGAGTCTTTGCGCTTTCGTGTACACCAAATCAAGCGAGCCCGGTGCATCTGTCAGAGTCTAGGGTTAAGACGTATGCATCAAATTAAACGAGCCTAGTATATCTGTCAGGGTCTACGGTTAAGATGTAATATGATATCAGTCTTTATAGCTTTCTGGAGATCCTCAAAGCTCATTCTTGGCAACAATTCGAACTCACCATCAAACTTGGCTTCTTCAGATGATTCCTCCACGAATATCTGTTCAGGAACATAAAGCTTCCCTTTAAATTTCCTCAAATACACATCCTTTGAATAATCCACCTCATCTCCTCTTCGGTTATCATTCAATCCTTTCAAATTCAACCTCTTTAAGAATCTCCGAAGCTCCATTACCATCATAACTCTTCTTCCCTAGGTCCTCATTTTCCTTCAATGTAGACAATTTATCACCAATTTTATACCTTCGTTCTACCTGGCAAGGGTTTTCCTTCAAAACTCTCGTCACAAAATCATCTTGTATTGAATTGTCACTGCTTTGACCCGAATCCGATTTCCAAAAAAACGCACAAGGAAAATGCGGTGTTTTAGATCGTTTCGAAGTGGAATTTTGATACAGAGTGAGGTGTGAAGAGTGATGCTGGATTGAGAAGAAGAAACCGGTAATGCGAAATTATCAGGTGTTCCTATATGTGTGCGAATCATGTTGTGTCCTGTGTGAGATGAAATTCCATTGAGGATTAATGGATTGTGATGAAGCATGTTGTGAAGATCCTCTAAATATATCACGTTGATTTTTTAATTAAATTAGGTAATTATAATTTTAATTAAAAGACTGATTTACCCTTGCTTTAAATAATTTAATGGAAGTTAACTAACACCGTTAGGAAAGAGGGACCTCGAGTGAAAGTTAATTAAAAAGTTAGGGACTACCACCGTAGATAGTTTACATTAGGGACCAAATCCAAAATTTAGGCAAACCACAGGACCACCGGTGTAATTCACTCTTATATTTATAAATAAAGACCCAAAAATAATAGATCAAGTTGTTTAAATTTAAAAAACATTTAAATTATTATTATTTTGATCTTTAAAAGTCATTGATTCAACATTTTTATCAAACAACTGTTTTATCTAGATAAAAATATAGACTAAGGGGTAAAATGGTCATTTCTAACATTCAAACTGTGTATTCAGCTCAACAACCGAACATCAATTTATCTTATATCATACAAACAACTTTATCAATACAGACAACTTTATCCATTCAGGTCTTAATGGAAAACGAATCGAACAACCCCTAAACCTCTTATGTTTAATGACACAATCTTCATAATTAATGGAGGTTACGAAAGCTTACCGATATTCGCCAGTTAAAGACCATACCCCTTCTGCCCAATGTCTTTATCTGCTCCAGCTTCCCAACGAACCCCAGTTCTCGATCCAAATTGTTCCAGCCCCTCCGCTCCATCTACACTCTTCAGATCATTAAAAATTGTTACCTGGTTGGAGCTGTTGGTTCCTCCCTTCCATTTTCGAGTTATCTGAATTAGTTGAAATCCCGCCGATCGTACCTCTCTTCTGCATCCCTTTTCCTTGATAATTGCTTCTGGCCATTTGTTTGATGTAATGGAAGCTCACTCTTCCCCTTCCAAACATACGGTTCTCTATTCTTTTCTTCCTGATCTTCCTTGCAATTTTGTTTTCTCTGTGTGATCCTATCGATTTCGTTCTTCCTGTTCGGGATAGTGCATTGAAGTCGATGTCTCTCCAACGACACTATTATCTTTCTTTTCTTGGGCCGCATCTGATTAGGTTGTTTGGTTTTGATTTAACTCATCTTCTTGGGCCACTACCAACTTACTCTTATTTTTCTCTAGAGGCCCAACATGGCCCACACTATTATTGTTTATGTTTAGTTAGACCTCGTTCTTTCCTCCATTTAGATCAAAACTATGGCCCACTTGCACTACTAAACAATCATATTTCCTTACACTCTTCAAATTTTTCCGGCTGACTGTTTTCCGGTGACTGTCGATCTGCAGGCAATTTCGACCGTCTGTCAAGACCTTCTTCCGTTATACTTTTGACCTCGTCCGCGACTACCTACTCGATGATCTTACTCCTTTCTTTTTTATGTCCAATTCTTTCTTTTTGATCCTCGTCGATATTTTTGCACTCCTTAGTCTTAAAAACACTCTCTTGCACCATCCACTCTTCCTCATTATCATTCTCATCTTTTGTCCATTCTGATGGAATAGATGAGCCCCCACCATCCTCTTCATCCACCTTTTCGGTTATCAAATCTTCTTCCTTTACTTGGGATTCCAAGAATCCATTGTCTTCTTATTCCACTTTTATATCATATATTAATTCGCCTACTTTAATACTATTAATTTCACTTATTTTGGAGACCAGACCCGAGCTAATTAAGACTTTCGCCCATATCAGGTTAGCATTTCCCATCATATTGCAAGTCATGGTTCTTAGCACTTTTCCCCACTTCCCAGCTATTTCTTCAAAGGTCTTCTCGTCCCATGCATGCAAGGGTACACCTTCAATTCTTAACCATAGCAGCATATCGGAGGGTCGGTATCCCATCGTCCATCTTCGCATATTTCTCACCCAATTATGAATCTCATGGTTCTTGTTCTTGATGATCTTCTCCAGCGCTTCAGATGAGCTAAAAGCAACCAGGATATTCCTACCTCCCAGAAGTTTCAATTCACATCCTTCGATAAGCTCTGAGTTGAACATCGCTTGAACCGCATCCACATCCTCCATAACTAGCGTTTATGTTTCCTACTGCGCATCTATGGAGGTATTCCATTGCATTGTCGTCTGTTGACTAACTTCCTAGCATTTGTTGCTCTAGTTATGTTCCTTTTTTCTTTGTCAGACCTATTTTAACTACCTTAGCAAAAGAGGCTTTTTCCGGCTCCACAATACCTGTATTTTTAGAATTTTTGGTGTCCTTTCTTATCTCGAAACCTGACCGGTTTGCTCCTCCCCCTAGTCGAGGTTTTATGTTTGCTAAGAAAACTCGCATCTTGTAAGTGCCAATCCATATGTTTCCTAATCTTCTCTCTAACTCGTCTTCATCACGTACGAATTTGAATCTAACAAAATTGAACTTATCTATGTTTCTCAAACGGTTTTTTTGCCATGTATAGATCAGACACAACTCCATATCTTTCGAAGTTCCTCCATAGGTGAGGCGCTCCCCAATCTCCCGAAAAGTTGTATAACATAAATGATATCTCCTTTGGATTCTTCTTTTCCTGGTTCAATCGATACTGTAGCATTCCGTTATACCTGGACTCATTCCGAAACCTCGAATCTGTCCACTTACTCTCATCCTCACCGGCTCTCCTACCCCATCTTACTCTCACGTGCTCACTCTCACTCTCTCTCTCTCTCTCATCTCTTTAACAACACTATTTAGCCCAGAGTATGGATAGGACTAAGAAAAGTATAGCCAATTAATTTTTTTAATTTAGTTAAATTTTTTAAGCTTCATTAAACAAATTTATGATTCGAGGATTATTTATTTAATTTGGATGTTATTGTGATTTATGCTTTAATTGAATTGAGCTATAATAAATTGTTATTAAACCCTTGAGATTAAAGTTTCAATAATTATATATATAGAACAAGCATCATTTGTTAACCATTCATTTCTTGTTAACTTTATGAACTTTGCTCAACCAATAGAAATACAAGGTTGGTTGTTGTTTAATTTGTGTATATATTTAATGTAAAATGGTAGAAACATCATTTTGTAAGTAACCAATCTTTCCTTAATTTTATTAAGGGTTACAAAAATGAAGCTTCCATAATTATATTGTATGTTACGATTGCATTATTTTTTTCCATTTTCCACATACTTTTGAAATCATATCAATATTACCAAAGTCTTCCGGTTCATATGTTTGTTAAAATCGTATAATCGTTGTTTTCAAAAAATTTATCTGGTATTCATTTTAATTCAGAAAACACATGAACATCCCCAAAATACACGCAACAACGATGAACATCAATAGAGATGAACACAAATGTTCATCAATAGAGATGAACATCCCTGAAATTTATCCGGTATTCATTTTAATTTTATAGAGATGAACACATATGTTCATCTTAC
Source organism: Arctium lappa (assembly GCA_023525745.1). Lineage (NCBI taxonomy): Eukaryota > Viridiplantae > Streptophyta > Magnoliopsida > Asterales > Asteraceae > Arctium > Arctium lappa. The sequence continues at coordinate 34,204,082 of CM042051.1, forward strand.
AATCACTGATAGATGGGAACATCGATGAACACCTTACAAACATTGCTAACCATTTTACAAACATTGATAGATGGGAACATCGATGAACACCTTACAAACATAAAACATTACATAAAACACATGTCCATCTTTAATTTTGAATTTCTACCCTTCCGCCATGAATGTTCATCGGTTACAAATTGTGGTGTAAGGAAACATTAATGAGCCTTTTTAATGGGTTTTAAAAGAATGAATGTTTTAATCCCCAAACTACCCTTAACTATAAATGTTCACATATCTATTTAATAAATAAAACCTATTTTATTAATTAAAAATCTAGTTTTAATCTCAACCATCCATTGTTAAGATTGATGGTTTAGATTAGTTCATATAGTTAACAACAAAACTAAAGTTAACAAAAGAACCTAACCCTATATATATATATATATATATAGGGTTGGGTTCCGGTGAGAAATTGAGGTTAACGTGATAAGTGGTTATCAACCATTGGCTGAGAAATGAATGCATATTAGAATGAGAAGCACCGAGATAAGATGCACCGGATCAATTCCTTTCTAAGCTGCAATTCATGGGAAAACATTTGATTAAAAGTGATCAACAGTTCAGATCCACTTCTCAGGCATCTCATCCTAATGTGCATTCAAGGGTGGAGATCCATTCTTATCCCTCTCATCGTAACTTTCATTCTCACCGGAACCCAACCCTATATATAGGTTTTAATTATTTGAGAACTTTAAAATTTGTGAGTGTCATATGAACTTTTATTTTAAGTTATTGTTTGACATTATTTTTTTCTATCTTACGCTAGCATTTAATACATTGATGAACATATATTTGTTTCACAATGTATTGTTTTATATTTTTGTTTCATATGTATTCGATTCACAATGTGAAACTTTTTTACATATAACTTTTGTTTTATAAATAGGCTAAAAATGATCATATTGTGAACCAAACAGATTATGAAACAAATATATGCTAATTAATATTCTAAATGTTAGCCTTAGATAAAAAAAATATATGTAAATAGCACATGATGCACTAGTTCTCAAGATTTAAGATTATCAAGATTCCATGATGGGTTTCAAATACAAACCGTGATTAACATTTGTAATAAAAATATTTGGCAAAATATTTTTCCCAAATTACCTGTTAGGACTAAAAGTCCTAGTGCGTGGAAAGTTCTATAAAGTATTTATAGAGTTTATTTGTTAATTATTAATCGCGTTGTAAAAGTCTTTTATTTATTATTGGGCTTAGTTTTGTTTATTGGGCCTTGGGCATGTAGGGTTTTAGGCCTAGGTATTTATTGTTTGTTTTCTAATCATTAGGTTAAGAGTTAGACTTAGGGAAATATTATTGTGTACATATCAGGTTTATAGAGAGAGTTTGGTTTTGTTGCGACCCCTTCGTCAAGTGGTCCGTTAGATTTTGTTGCGACCGAACAAATTTAACCGAAATTACCCCATTCGTGATTAGCTCACGAATCATGTTATGTCTAACACCTAAGTGTCTAGAATTTCCATTATATACTTGACTATAAGTTTTAGCCAATGTAGTCGCACTATCACAACGGATAGAAATAGGTGATGTTGGTTTCGGCCATAACGAAATTTCATAGACTAAATTCCTTAGCCACTCCGCCTCTTTACCGGCAACGGCTAATGCCACAAATTCCGACTCCAAAGTCGAACTCGTGATGCAAGTTTGCTTTTTGGAAGCCCATGAGATGGCACCTCCCCCAAGCAAGTACACCCAACCACTCATAGAAGAGTGATCTTCTAAATTGGTGGTCCAACTTGCATCCGAATATCCCTCTAATATTGAAGGAAACCTGACATATGATAAGCCATAATCAATGGTTTTTTTCAAGTATTTAAATACTCGTCTAATCGCTTGCCAATGATGAGTACTAGGATTACTAGTATACCTACTCAACTTGCCAACGGCAAAAGCGATATCTGGTCTAGTGTTTATCATGGCATACATCAAGCATCCAATAGCCTTTGAGTACTCGAGTTGTGACACCGCTTCACCCGAATTGGGCATAAGCTTCACAATCGGATCAAATGGAGTACTCACCAGAGAACAATCAAATCAATTAAATTTCTTTAATACTTTCACAATGTAATGAGATTGCGTAATTGCAATCCCTTTGTTCTCACGCTTGATCCTTATTCCAAGGATCACCTCCGCCTCTCCCATATCTTTCATGGAGAAACTTGATGACAAAAACTCTTTGGTTTTATCAACTTGATTTTGGTCAGTTCCAAAGATCAACATGTCATCAACGTATAAGCAAATGATTACTCCATTACCGGATGTGTCAAATTTGCTATATACACATTTGTCCGCTTGGTTTAACATAAAATCGTTGGACAAGATAACCTCATCAAATTTTTGATGCCATTGTTTGGGTGTTTGTTTAAGCCCATACAATGATTTTACAAGTTTACATACCTTATGCTCCATCCCAGGCATAACAAAACCTTTCGGTTGTTTCATGTAAACTTCTTCCTCCAAGTCACCATTCAAGAATGACGTTTTGACCTCCATTTGGTGAATCACTAAATTGTGGATAGCTCCTAAGGCTATCAACAATCTAATCATGGAGATTCTTGCAACCGGGGCATAGGTATCAAAATAATCGATGCCTTCCCGTTGCCTAAAGCCTTGGATTACTAATCGAGCTTTGAAATTTTTGATTGATCCATCGCCTTTCATCTTCCTTTTGAAGATCCACTTGCATCCCAACGGTTTACAAACCGGTGGGAAGTCCGATAATACCCAAGTATTATTCCCCATGATGGAATCCATCTCATCATTTATTGCTTCTTTACAGAAAGCAATATCTTAAGACTTCATTGCCTCATCAAATGATTTTGGATCTTCCTCAATACTATAACAGTAAGAGAATTGTGACCCAATCTCATCTCTTGATCCCTCTACCAAGTAAAAATGGAAATCGGGACCAAAGGATTTTTCGATCCCTCCTCTTTTGCTCCTTCGAAGCATCGGAGATTCGGTTGAAATAATTGTTTATTCTTCAACTTCACTAGTTACACTAGTACTTGGAACAAGGTCATTTGGCCTAGGTATTGAAGAGAATCTAGCCTCATCAAATAATGCATCTCTCGATTCTATAATGGTGTGAATCGCTATAGAATCATTAGGTTCAATAACATAGAACCTATAGGCCTTAGAATGCTCGGCATATCCAACAAAGATGCAATCATTACCTTTTTCACCCAAGGTTTTCCTTTTGGGTTCAGGTAATCGAACAACCGCTCGACAACCCCAAACTCGAATATAATTCAAGTTAGGCCTTTTCATGAACCAAAGTTCATATGGGGTAATCTTGTTCCTTTTATTGGGAACTCGATTTAATAAATAACAAGTAGTTAACATGGCTTCGCCCCAAAATCCATCACTCAATCCGGAATAGGATAACATAGAGTTCACCATTTCTTTGAGAACTCTATTTTTCCGTTCCGCCACACCATTTTGTTGTGGTGTATAGGGCGTCGTAGTCTCATGGATAATTCTTACGGATTGGAAAAACATGGGGTCGTAATATTCCCCACCACGATCGGTGTGTAAAGATTTAATAAAACCGTTCATTTGCAATTCAACTTCCGTTTTATAAATCTTATTTTTTTCTAAACGCTTCATCTTTTGATTGCAATGAATAAATATAACAAAACCGAGAAGCGTCATCAATAAAAGTAACCACATACTTTTTATTACCAAAAGACAGAATTGAATGCAAATCACAAAGATCACTATGAATTAATTCAAGCACCGACGAATCCCTTTTCACATTAGGAAAAGGTTGTCTAGTGATCTTTGTCAACATGCAAGTTTTACATTTTTCGGTTTTAATGTCAAAGTCCGGAATAAGACCGTCTTTTGACATTTCAACCATTCTTTTAAAATTAACACGACCAAGCCTTGCATGCCATAAAATAGAATCAACACAATTCTCATTTGCAACATAAACGGAATTAGAAACACAATCCTTTTTATTCAAACTTAACATAAACATATTATTATTCAAATAACCAAATACTACAAAAGAGCCACCTTTTGACAAGGTAAACTTGTCGGACTCAAAAACTTGTTTATATCCTAACTTATTCAAGACACTACCGGATACCAAATTCTTTTGAATTTGTGGTACAAACAAAACGTCTAAAAGTTCAATAATTTTTCTAGAACTAAACTCTAGCCTAACTAAGTCACGTCCAAGAATGGGAGCATTTGACTCGTTCCCCATGTGTAGCACGGATCCGTCTTCAACCGGTTCCAAGGAAATGAACCAACGTCGATCCTTGCACACATGACTCGAGGCACCCGTGTCAATCTACCAAGCATCATCATCATCCTGAACGTAAAATGATTCGGATATTAGTGGTACATAATTCAAATTTGAATTAAAACCAAAGTCAAGAAACTGACCTTGCCGTGGGTTTTGATCATTGGATCCTTGCCCACCACCACTTGTGCTTATTCCATTCTTGTTCTTGACAACCCGACAATCCCGCTTGAGATGGTCGGTCATACCACAGGTCCAACAGGTTAATTTAACCTTTTTGTTGGGCCCTTTCTTGGCTTCATTGAACTTGCGTTTTCCCTTGAAATTGTTGGATTTTCCCTCTTCCACCATGTTCATCGAAGGAGCAGAAACCTCTTTTATCTTTGGTTTCTCAGTCTCTTGCGCCCGAAGAGATTCCTCTATGCGCAAGTGACTACCGAGTTGTACAAGGGACAACTCTTCCTTCTTGTGTTTCAACATGTGTTTGAAATCTTTCCAAGAGGGAGGCAATTTATCAATTATGCTCGATACGGAGATGGATTTGTCCATCTTCATATTGTGTTGAGCATATTGGCCTAAAATGCGTAGGATCTCATTATATTGCTCCATCACAGGCCTTGAGTCCACCATTTTGTAATTATTAAAATTACTCACGAGGAACTTCTTACTATAAGCATCCTCCGCCATGTATTTGGACTCAAAAGAGTCCCATAGCTCTTTAGCGGATTCAACATTTTGATAAATGTCAAAGAGGGAGTCACACATACCGTTCAAAATGTGGCCACGACAGATGTAGTCATCGTTCTCCCATTTGTCGCGACGTCGGGTCATCTCCAACGTCTCGTCTTCCATCACCTCCGGCATAGGAGTGCTTAGCACGTACACTACCTTCAATGTCGTCAACAGGAAATGCATCTTCTTATATCATCTTCGAAAGTCGACACCTTCGAATTTTTCAAGCTTGGTGAACTTGGTTGTCATATCTCTCACGGACTGATCATTCACCATCTCTCATACGATGAGAAATATCACTTAAGATTATTGGGGAGGGGCAGAAAAATCGATGGAGAGAAAGAGAAGAGAGAGTGATCGACTTGGATAAGAATGTGAGATCGCGTAAGAGCTCACTTTCCTTAAGTGATATTTCGACCCTATTCTGCCTGGGTATCACAAAATTCACTCGAGGATAATCTCAATTCACCGGTATCGATTCTGGCAGAAATCGATCCTATTTAAACACCAAGAGAAACGTAACCGACCTATATTATTAATGATAATAATTTCCCATTTAATAGGATTGATTGTCTGGCGGTTACACAATGATTTGGGGGTTACAAAATTGATTTTCCATAAAGATTGGTCGTTACAAATCTGGAGATCCGCGTGGCTAGCGGCGCGAGTGGACCCGCGCGGAAACCTGCACCAAACACTGATCGACAAACAATCCAATGTCTCGCGCGGTTCGTGGCGCGGATAGAGCCGTGTCGTAACCCGTGCCAAGCACTGTTTGCCGAACCCTACAGAGTCCCGCGCGACTTGTCACGCGACTGAACCCGCGTGGAGACTTGAGCCAGACACTGTCAACCTAACCATTTCCACTTAGTAACCCTCCAATCATGACCATCCAACAATCCCGGGTGCTAGCTAGCTTACACGAGTGTGCACTTCACACCTCCTAGCTCGTGTTATAGCATAGCTACCAACCCCATTATTATCTTGTGAACCCAATTACATAAAATGAATCGATGATTTCACTAAAATCACCAACAAATACAACGGTAGTACTCTCAGCCTTTTGGGGTGGAATGCGGTGTTTCGTCCCTACCGTGAGATGCCGATTGTGGGTGGGTCCGGAGTTTTCAGGATGGCAAGGGGTGTCGCCACCGCCAAGACTTATGATTTTTATCGTACCTCCGGTGATGCAATTGTGGAATATAACGTCATGGTTGTTCATTATTGAGTCATGTTGTTTAATTACTTGTTTTTGTATCTTATATTAATTGAATCGAACTTTTATATATTATATATGTTTAAGAGCATCCGTTGTAATTGGTTAATTGCACCATTGCTAATAATATACATTATATGTGTAAGGGGTCATTCAAAGGAGAACTTGGTTGTTTGTGATAACCGTGAGATCCTATCTCAACCATAAATCAATGAATAAATTAGGAAATTATTAATTTTGGTAATTTTAACTTATGATTTTAATTAAAGGGCAACTTAGGTATTTTAAAAATAGTCTCTCTCCTCCTTCCTCTCTCTAAGCAAAACATAACCTCATACTATGTGATACACTTCATAAAACAAGAAAAATACATTGTGATACCCAATAACTTTTAACAGTAAGGCATTACAATGACTATGATACATACTGTGATACCCAAATAACTTTGAACAGTAAGGCATTAAATGACAATGATACGTGTAATACCTAAGAACTTATAATAGTAACACAGTAAATGATTACGATACATACTGTGATACCCAATAACTTGTAGCAGCAAGGCATTATATGACTATGATACATAGTGTGATACCCAATATATTGTGGTCAACAGTTAGGTTTAAATTAATAAATTACGGTAAATTGAAATCATTTAAATTTGAAATGAGTCAAATAAGGAATTGATTTTTTTATTAAAAGAAATTCAAATTATCAATTTACCAAATTATCCTTTTACGTTATTTTAAAAACAAAATTAATTATATTAAATGAGTGATGATGTGTTTTAAATTTATAAACCGCAAGCGTACGGGAGGTGTAGTATACGGGTCGATCACAGGGAGGCGATGGACTAAACACGGACTCGTTCTAGACTATGGCCTAGCTACGGGAATTCATCAATATTTGGATTTTTTTTAAAAACTAATAAAATAAACAACAGAAGAAGGAAGCAAAGCAAACTAACGAACATTGGGTAATGTTAACTTCAGATTTCTGGTAATGGTGGGAATTCGTTATGTAAAATTACTTCAACCCTCTTTCGAGGTGGAAAAGCTTTTCTAATCTAAGACCCATATTTACTTTCGCAATATGTGTACATTGGGAAGAAACATTATGATTTAAAATGAATATTTTTCTCAATCAACGTCCCTAACTATTTATCATGTTAGGACCGTTGTCACCGATCAATTTAATCTAAGTAAAAGACCGAACATCCGTTCATATCTAAAACTAATCGAATTTAACTAAAGATGTTTTATAAAAATTGGTTAATCAAACATTAACTTTCGTTATATGAAAAATCAACCAATTAAAACTCAAAAGTTTATTATAAAAACAATTGATCAATACCACAACGTCTATCCAAAGTGACGATTACCCAAATGAACGATAACTAAACTACTAAATAAAACGTAAACATAAATCTAACGAAAGCAATAAAATTAATCTACGAAAGTTGTAAAGATCGATCCAAGGAGTGTCACTCTCCAAGAATCGTTTTTAGCCTACGAAAGCGGTAAATAAAATTAAGAGTGGTGCAATAAATTAAAAAGGGAAAAGTAAATATAGGGAGAGAAATCCAAACATATAAAAAAAGGTGAAACGAAACGTTACAACGGTGTTGAATGTTGATGAGAATTTGTCACATTCCATCTTCATCTTCGATCCGTCGAAACATCGCATCATCTTCACAGCTTCAAAGGACTCAACAAACGAAGAAATCACAAATAAATGAAAAACTAAACTAACCCTAAAATCTAAAATTTAAACTAAACAACTTACAAGAAAAAGGATAAAAACTAAAATCTAACAATTAATCTAAAAAAAATAGACTAAACTAAAAACAAAAGAAAAAGAAAAAAAGAAGAAAACGGCGTGGGTGGAGAGGTGGAAGAAGAAAGATGATCTCAAACCCTACAAAACAATGTTATTTAAAAAATATAATTTTCAAAAACGGCCCCTCAAATTTGCAACTCTTCTTAAAGTCACCCTCTTTATTTCTTTTCTTTTAAAAGCTCATTTGTTGAATTATTTTCTTTCGACTTTGGTCCAACTTTTAGCATTCTTCTTGGATTTGCCCACCAAATAAAGATCGATCAAAAACTTTAAATCCATCGTCATCCATTTCACTCTTTCAATATGAATTACCTGTCAAAACCCGAGAAAACCACAAAAATGTCAATGTAATATCCCCAATCGATTATTAAACGAAAATTAACTAAAAATATAATAAAATCTACATGCAAACAATTAAACTAAATGCAAAATGCAATTATAAACTACTATGATGAATGCATAAAATGCACTTAACAAGTGACTCACATTGGATCTCATAGTTACCACAAACTACCTATTTCTCATTTGATTAGGCCCCTATATATATATATATAGAGGTTCATTTGAGAAATGGTAAATATATGAGAAATAGAGAAGTAATTTTAACCATTCATCTTGTCAACATTTGCGGCTTTGACCGCGAAGCACCGGATAATTCCTTGTGTGGTCTATAGAAGGTAGAGGGGTAATTTCGTAAAATACACTGGATGAGTTCATATATGAATCTGTTAATTAGTTCAACTGATTCATATATGAATCTTTGTGATTCATACAGATTCATATATGAATCTGTTAGTTAGTTCAACTTATTCATATATGAATCAATTAAAAAAGTTCAGTTGTGAATTGCACTGGTTTATATATGAACATATAGTTCATATGTGAATTATACATGTTCATATATATGAACACAACCCGTGTATTTATAAAATTTACGAAATTGTCCTTCTATTTTTGGGATAGCCGCAACTTTTGACCAGTCAAAGCCGCAACTTTTGACCGGTCAAAGACGCAATATTTGACTAGTCAAATCCGATCTTGACCATATGAATGGCTAGGATTACTTCTCTATTTCTCATATATTTATCATTTCTCAAATGAACCAAACACTATATATATATTTATATATATAGGCCTAATCAAATGAGAACTTTCTAATTTGTGATAACTCATCATAACTGTGAGATATAATGTGAGGCACTTATTTAAGATAATTATGTTTTTTATTACTTATATAATAAAAGGTGAATTAGCATTTTTGGTATTCGGATAACAACAAAATAAATTAATTGTCATTATTATAGAAAATTTCATTATTATCACATACAATTAAAATTTTCAAATATAAGTTTGGATCTTGCAAGTTCTTTCTCTAAACTCACAAATCTTGCCATGAATTCAGGGTTGCTTGATTTGTGACAGTGAACATTTTTCTAGTACACAAATCTGTTCAACAAACACCGAATTTGCGAATTTGATCAATCCACAGTAAACATCGAACTTCGAACAAAAAATTTCAAGAATCCAAAATCCATCCCAATAAACTCCCGTAACAAAATTTGGGTATCTCCCAACACCACTAAAAAAGGGGATCACATTGTATCACAATATGCAAAATCATTAAAACTAAAAATCATGAAATCACATTGTATCACACCTTCTATCACAGTGACAATGTTCATAGAGTGTATCATAGTGACAATGTTCACAGTGTTCATATAGTTTTTTGAAGGTATTACAATGGTAGCATGTATAAAATGGTAATGTATCACAACATGTATCACAAGAGATATAAGTTTAAAACAGGTGGCACATATCAGAGAAGAGATGATAAGAAGGGTGGAGATGGTGGAGGGAGGATGGGTCGAGAGAGGCTACAACGTTAAGTTTTTAAAATATTTAGATTTTATCTCTTATAAGAATAAATTCCTTTAAATTAGCAACAAAGAATGTGATTTACTCTATAATTAATATTGTCTATGCTATATACAAAATATTTAGATTTTACCATTTAAAATCTTTTAAATTTTTTTAATGATGTAAGTATTAAAGCATTATGTACAAATCAATAATGGATATAAACTTTTTTAGTTTTTATAATATTCTTAGTTTACCTATTCTATAAACAATAAAAATGGAAACTTTTAAAAGGCTTTGGAAACTAAAAACCCGACCACCAATTTAAAATAATCCAATACGAAGCCCCATGATACCCGATTGATTGTGAAATTTCCAAACTATAGGTATTAGAATGAAATTGGATTAGACCAATTTAAACCCGACTCAATCTAATGTAACCTGATACCACCTCATATCGGTTATATGTTGTATGCATATGATATTTGTTTTCGCACTTGCTTCTGAAGTTAAATCCCTAAGGGTGCGTTTGGTACGCAAAACAGGGTGGAACAGGACAGAACATAACAGACTTGTCCCATGTTTGGCATGACCATATGTGGGACACGCTAGAACTAAGTGGAACAAGCATGGGACACACTTGTCCCACTCCAACCCCCTAGAACTAAGTAGAACAACAATATTTGACTAATATACTCTTTGTTAAAAACCAAAACCTTAAACCCGAATAGTCCAAAATCCAAATCCAAACCGAAAATAAGGTGTTTTTGCAAAACCCGAATACCCCGAAATCCGATAATCTGAAACCCGACATTTGGGAGGATATCTAGGCTCGGATTGGGTTTGATCGTTGGCCACCCGACCCATCCGAAAACCCGAAATAACATGCATCTATATTTTAAATATTATATATATATATATATATATATATATATATATATATATATATATATATATATATATATATATATCTAATTATCTTTTGAAAATCGTAAATTATAGTTTGTTGAAATATTTTCTAAATTTTAAACTTGTTATCGATTTCATCAATCTATCAATCAATTGTAATCATCCTAAAAACGATTGAATTCATATCTAACTTTTGCATTATATAATACCCGAACCCGACCGACATCAATCCAAAACCCGACCAACCCAAACCTGAAACAACCTAAAATCCAAAACTTAAAATTTGGATTTTGATTTCCATATCCAAAATCCAATAGTGATAAATTAGTTGTATGTTTTTGATAATCCATTGCACTATGTATTAGTAATGTAAATTAGTTTTATGTGATGTAATCTATGATTTTTCATCAGAGGTAAATTCGTCATTTAATCAGTATAGTCATGTTCTGTTCAGTTCTGTCATGTCTTGCCAAACGCAGGACAATTGTCCTGTTCTGTTCTGTCTCGTCCTGTTCCATATATCTTGTCCTGTCTGTGTACCAAACGCACCCTAAATGCAATCAGTAGATAATAACTAGTGCCTGGAATTTTGAAGTTCCCATTCATCAGTTTTCAATATTCTCCGGAGTCAAACCTCAAGCCTTACAAGTTACAACGAGGCCGCAACGTTTTTCAAGGCGTGCCTTAAGACCATACACACACACACACACACACACATATATATATATATATATATACTCTCTCTCTCTCTCTCTCTGTGTGGGAGAGAGAGAGAGAGAGAGACTTGTGTATGTTAGTGTTTTTTAATAATACCATAAAGCAAAATTAAATCATATAAAGTAATAAAACTAAAAAAGAAATAACTACTTTAAAAAAAATCGTGTTCGACTCTTCGTGTACGGGAATGGGAGTAAGTATTCATCCATCTATGGTTTTAGTCTTTTAACTTTAATTTTTTTTATTTAATTAAGATTTAAGTCTCATACAAAATTATCATTATCCATCAAGTTATATATATTAAAAATAACCTTACACCATACAAAATAATGTGCCGTAACGCACCCTAACGCGTTACAATGCAAATTAAGCCTTAGAGTAGAGCCATAGGCTTTAATGTGATGATGAACCCAAGCCTTGCCGCCATGACGAGGTCATAACAGATTATTTAAAACCATGCTCACCCCTAACTACTATCATGTTGAGACATTTGTTATTTGTAATTCTCAAGGGTTTTTATGAACTTTGTTTCTATTTGTATATAATTTTGTATATAATTGTAAGGCTAAGGGGTTGTTTGGCAGTTGCCGAATGGTTTAGTGCAGAATGATTAAGAGGTTTTTATGATATAGTGTAAAATAAATGTGGCTGTTTGCTAATTGTTCATAATGAAATCAGGGCTCTTAATGGTTAAGGGAGGGTCAGGATAAAAAACCATTAAGAGGATTTTGGAACCATTAAGAGGCAGCAATTTTTTTTGCCAAACAAGATTTGCCTCTTAGCGATTCAGAGGTTGTCTCTTAATGGAACCATTAAGAGGTAAACAAACAGCCCCTAAATGCAAGAAATACCAATGTACTTCCTAATTATTGCAATCACGGATATATTTACATGCAAGTTTATTTATACAATATTTTTACTATAGCATATAACATTTACAAATTATTATTATACGTACAATTTATTAACAGCTTTTAATTTTATAAAATTAACTCAACCAATTCAAAAACCTCTTCAAATACTGGTTATGCATTGAGCTTTACCAATACGTCAAAATACTCCATAAAACAGATGACCAACAGATTTCTCTCTCTCTCTCTCTCTCTCTCTCTCTCTCTCTCTTAAAACCGTACAAATCCATAAAGTAAAATTGAGAGATGAGATAGACATGTATTGTATTGCATTACGCAAGCATACTTTTTTTTTGTTATAAACCTAACTTCAATTTTGGTCCTTAAGGTTTAGCGAAAACTTCAATAACCAACACCAAAAGTAATGAATTTCAACTAAAATAGAAATATAAACACTTATTTTGAAATACTATTGCCATAAAACATGGTTAATAAGCAGAAAAAACATGGACCGGTTAAAGTAGACCGGGCCCAAGAAGTCCAATCAGTCCAAGCCGAGACCGGCCGAGGTTGTGGGAGCCCATTGGGACAGGCCGGTTAACCGGTTGCCCACTTTTAAGAATAAGGGGTTGCTTGTTTTTTTTTTAAACCCTCTTAATAGCTCTTAAGTCTGAATCGTTTCAGACCTTTTTACACACCACCTCTTATTAATCATAACTAAAATAAGACATTAGACTTTAGACCTCTTAAAAAACAAACGACACCTAAATATGATAAGATATGTTCCAAAACCTCTTTCATATGAAACCAATGGCAAACAACTTGATTTTGGTAAGAAATGCAATATAAAAGCAGCACAAGACAAGACAAGAAGAAAGAGGAGCCAAATTCACCACCACCATAAACTTGAACCAAAACAAATTGTGCATACTACTTACTACCAAATGAAGACCTTGGTACTTATGATACAATAATAGCTAAAATTGGTCCCAACCAACCAATTCTTCTAAGTAACCACAACAAGTCTCTATATCAAGTGATGAAAACCAGCATGATGAATCCAAATCTAACCTCTACTGCTACACTCTCTGTGCATTTACCTATTCATCCTTCCCACACTTGCTAATGCCTTCCTTTTTGCCAATTATTTCAGATATCAACCCAATCTGCATCATGTTATTACAAACATATATAAGTAATAATCTCCATAAACATCCCCCAACCTTCTTCTCAACATTCAAAAATTAAACAAGTAACACAAACCATCAAATAGCAATGCAGTTTCACTTCGTTTCCAGTTTAGTCACTTGACCGTAAAATTTGTTACCATGATCATCATAAATCTCACTCACCTCTCAAAAACCGATATAAAAATCATCCAACCATGTCCATGTTTTGCGGTTTCCAGCCAAATAATCAATTATTTAAAGTATACTGATTTTATAAGCGAATCTTAAAGTCTACTGATCAAATTAAAATATGTTACAATTTATTGCAATTTCCCTAACAAAAAATCTTCCTGACCCAAATCCATATAACCAAAATTTCACAATGACAACAGCAAAGGATTCATCATAACTCTAAAACTACCCCGTAGATAGCAACTGAATAAAGCATCTCAAAATACAAATAGTTGCATTTTTCATAGCACGGCAGTAGATAGTAAAATGTTATACTCTTTCATGGTCGAAGCAATAAAGTAATAATCAGAAAGGTTGGACTATAAGTTCAAGGTAGATGATGGTAGATCCAGAAAGGGAAGATAGTTATTTCTTGATTCATACACCAAAATAGAACTAGAGAATAAATCTTACAACATATGATCCATTTAGGGGAAACAAACAATTCTCATGGACATGAAGGACAATCAATATACCGGATTGGTGGCGATTTCAGTAAGGCTGTGAAATGGCTAATCCAATAGTTTAAAGGGACACAATATTGGCAAATAAATTTGACTACTGTACTACGAACAAAGAAAGCAAAGTCTTGCTAATGCAAGTACAACGGAAACCCCAATTAATACAAGAGATTTCAACTTTGGAAAAAGGTTTGATGCATACTTGATCTAATACACATCATGTGTGCACTTGCTCCAATGAAAGAAAAGCCTATTTGATTTGAGATTTGAGAATAGATTAACTGTAGACATTTTACCAATTTCAATCTTGCTATTGTTACCCCCAAAATGACCCTATCTCTACAAATAATGCCTACTGCTGTTCTATTCATTTTGGTCATTTAACACTTCCATTTTCCAAGTCCCATTCAGATGGACTGTGAAGAAATGAACATCCGATTGTTGGTCTCGGCTAACAGATGTGAAAAGAGATCGAACCCACAATGAAGAAGGAAAAAAGATGGCATTCATAAACGGGAGATATTACTATATTTGTAAGTCCTATGTGGCTATTAAATTGGACTTTTTTGTGTATATCTCGTGCTTTGCATATGTAAGTTTAATGGGAACGAATAACAACCCAATATGGGGATCTGTTGGATGGGATGCCTGTTACATAATACAGGATAAGATCAAACGAAGCTTGTCAATACCAACAAGAACTGGAGCCATCCCAAAGCAAGTAGACCTTTTCTATAGTCAATATATGCGTAACAGTAAACCCTCTCCTATACTCGATGCATTATTTTATGGCAAACTCCTTCCATATCATAACAAAGAAAGATTGACTACATCCAGCAACAGCCAACTCTCTCTAGCCTTCCATTAAGCACGAAAAATCCAAAAAATTCAGTAGCATCTAGTCATCTACCAACAGTCAGGTGCCTAATTGCCTAAACCCAGAGCTTCTTTTATTCGTTTATGTATTTTTCATTTCAGTCTCATCTTCATTTCTTTACACATTTTGAAAATGGGCCCACAATCATATCTTCATTTCCCCACAACAAATGGGCCCCACAAAATATTAAATTATCAAGAGAAATTGCATTTAGTATTTTCAATGTATGGCATCATCTACTTTTAGAAGCAATGACAACATTAGGGGCCATGTCATTATGTTTCTATCACAGAGTAGGCATAATGTGTTAGACTCTGACTATATGGGACAAATATAATGCTTGTGTTATACTCCGCACATTAGCATGTATGTCTATATTTATGTGTATATATATCTATATATCATGTGACTAACTTTACTACTTAATGTTACAGATTTAAGTGATTGAAATCTTTCAGTTGATTACAGCTTATTTACATCCACAAGGCACAAACATGCAAAGACAAGTACATAGAGTGCATGCTTCTCTTATGAGTATACTTGACGATGCTTTTAATTACAGCAGATTATAGTGGGATGTAATTAGATGGGCTCATGAGTTGACATTGAGATCAAGAAATCAGTTACCAGATTTAGGCTGCTCAAAACCAACAATGGCAGACAATATTAATAGGAGAACTAGCATAATCAAGACATATACACACAGAAGAAAAAAATAAGTAGTTGACTTGTGAAAATAAAGCAAGTGTATGAAAGTTATACTCACATGTTCATCGTCAACTGTTTGCACTCCTGCGGCATACACCACAGAACTTCCTTCAATCTTTAGACCACAGTGACCAAAAATATGTCATTAATATGCTGAATCCCGAGGTTGATAGTACCCAAGTAGCTTACTGACAAGGGGAACTAAGGCCACTAATGCAATTTGAAGCTGTTCTGAGCTATTCAAGCGGACACTAACTTGTCCTGAACCCTTGTTATTTAAATTGACGCGACCAATCAGATTAGTGAAGCGGCCAATAGGGATCTGAGACTGTGCATTCCATCCAAGTGCAAGATCCCCATGCCAATCCATAACTGAGAGACTTATAGTTGACAAAAACCGACCCAAAGGATAATCTTTATCTCTTAATGTAGCCTCCAAGCTACCCCCGTAAGCAACGTCACCACGACCAATAACGGCTCCACCTGCCATAACCAACTGTCCTCGTTTATTAACCACCAACTTGTCCTCAAACTTCACTCCACCGGTTAAGGCATCACCAATGTAAGTAGCTGAAAGACCAGCCGACGCTTTGTTTTTCCTGTAATTGATGAACCTAGTTTCACTACGTAGAGTATAAGAGAGTTCCTTTCCAACAGTCTGCATATCGAACGCTACGGTGGTTGATTTCGCTTTGCCATGTTTCATTGCACTTGATACCTCCATCTGGAGATTAGCGTCTTTTTTATCTTTTGTAATCTGACCAGAAAATGATACTGGTATTTTTTCTTTGAGTGCAAGCAAGTGTTCCACATTAATTCCTTCATAACCAACATCGTGATCCCAACCGTGTGGATCGAGTACAGGTCTAATGAGCCACTGGTTGGCAGAATCAAGAGCTCGGTACCGATGGGCGGGATTATCTGCATCAAACGAAACAGGTAAATTCATATCCTGAACAGCAACAGGCACGGTCGCAGCAGCATTACTGTCTTCTTCTACATTATTATCATTCAGATCACTTGGAAAGTTCTTAGCTGCCTCTGCCATTTTTTTCATCATCTTCCTCCGCTTCTTCTCTTCCTTCAACTGTTTCTTCATGAAGAGCTTCTCCCTATATTCCAATTCATCATAATAGGACTTCACCTGTGCCCTACTAAGCTTTGCTAACTGGGAATTAGTCAACCGTTTGAACGGTGGTAGTTCATCATATTCCGACAATTCTTCATCAGATGACTCATCTAAATCATCATCTAAAGAGTCATCATCATCATCACCAAACTGCTCCTGAGGCAACTTCAGCTGAGGTCTTGATTGTAAAAGATTTGAAAGAATGAAAGGTAAAGGTGGTGCTCTACTTCTGGCTGCAAAAGGCTTTCCAGGTGGAGAGTCTTGCAACTTTAGAAGCATATTGGCCTCAACCAAGATCTTTGAAGCAAACGAAAGTAGTAACAAGTGAGGCTTCCACACTTGGCCATTTGGCAAAACTCTCTGCCCAGCCCGATTTGTTCTACAAGCCGAGTGGTTCTCCACTAATGAAACAGGGTTCATAAGTCGCATATCACCGGCAGCCTGCCTGATGGCTTGCTGGACCACATGGGACCGTTGGGTCACAAACATGTCATAACTAGTGGTCGTGCCATTTGGGCCTTCAGGAGGTGCTGATGCAGCATGGGTCAAGACCACAATTGCATTGAACCATATAGACTGGCCAAATATATCAGTTATAGTGCGCAGAAGAGGCATGTCACCAAAGTCTCTGCTTTGCATGTCCAACCTATCAAGATACAAAACAATATCTGGAGGTGATTTTTGGATAAACCGTTTAACAGAGTGGAGAATTTTCTCGTTCTTCCTTTGATCTGCCCATGAAGGAAGAAGGCCTGGCGTGTCAATAACACGTACTTTGATACCCTGCACAGTTCCAACAACATCCTGAACCTTTTTCGTTCCCAGTTGAAAAGCATCAGTACCAAACTTAACTTCATCAAATATTGAATTGATGGTTGCACTTTTCCCAACTCCTGTTTTCCCAAGAACCATGATCGTGCATGAGAACTCAAGGGGTTCTTGTCCGGCTGCCTCCAACTGCTCAGCCATGGCACTTGCACGCTCAAAACTAAATGCAGCAACACGACCTCCATTTCTACCTCGCAGTTGTTCAGCCAATCCTAATCTATACAAGACCTGGGCCACAACAACATTATGAGGAGTCTGCCCAAGCCTACGGGCAAGGCGCAAAAACTTAACCCGTATCATCTGGAGCTTTTCACGAGTGTCATCATTTTCCTCAGCCTCCCCATTCGTTGGTTCATCAATGACTTGGTTGTGCAGAGGAGAAGCATTCCCGTTTACCTGAGATTGCACCACACGATGAGCAGGCTCCAGTAGAGGTGCCCCACTGCCAAGACCAGCAGGACGTCTCGGAGCTGGGGATGGAGCCGGAGTGGGGGCCGTGGTAGGTTTGGAATTGGGAATGGGGGATTGATTAGGTGGATCATGTTTTGGCTTAGGAACAGGAGTGGAAGTGGGAGCGGGAGTGGGAGTGGGAGCTTTTTCTGTAGATAAAGACACCCCTAAAACAGGCCTCGATTCTGGTTCTTTGCTCACTGGCATTTTTTGTTTCACCTCACAATCTTTCGGTTCACTTTTTTCAGAATGATCAGCTACAGGCTCAGAAAGTTTTACACCTGCATTCCCTGCTCTCATCGAGATAACTTCATTTTGTCCATCCTCTACATCATCTAAAGGACGCCTTTCCACCTCAGGAATTACTGTCCTTTCCTCCATGAAAACATGCATGCTATCTTCCGAATTAAGGTTCTCTACACGGTTATCATGCTTATCAATTGCCGAAGTACTTCCTTGTTCCAGCTTTCTATCATCCTGATGCCCTGAGCACATATCAGAAGTTTCCTGTTCCCCTTCTTGAGTTTCTTCAACATTCATTTCGTTTTGCATATTAAGCAAATTATTTCTTGAAACTTCAATCTTCTCCTTCTGAGTCATACTGGCATCATCTTCACCTTCAGTAACCAACATATCTTTTTCATTCACATCTTCTTCAAGTTGATTAAAAACATCTCCGTTCGCTTCAACTCCTATATCACCGTCTGCCTGTGTTCTATGACTCATGGAATCTCCATTAATGCGATCTTCATGAATCACATTTTCATCCAAATCAACAATGTCCGAAACTCCATTTTCAGAATTTCCCAAAATAACAGCAACCGGCTTCTTGGTAACCTCATGAACATCTTCCAACTTTGCAGGCTGACCCTCATTGTTATCTGCATCAGATACTTGTCTGGCCTCATTTACCCCAATGTCTATAACCCCGTTACTTTCCAACACAGCTGGCTCATCTCTGCTTACATCAATAAAAGTGCTATGTTCATCAGTCACTCCCACCACTTCCGTTTCATCTTTTCTACCAACCACTGACACACCAGTTTCGAACCCGCTAGCTTGATCCGTTGTAGCATCATCAGAAGTACTTTCTCCCTCGACCTCCTGCACCAAATTAAGCACCTTTGCCTCACTATTACCATCATTCACAGCCTCATTAGCTTCCAATCCACTTGGCTGATTGCTGGCAGTATCGTCAGACACATTTCTCTCCTCAATAACCTCTGCCAAATTAAGCACTTTCCCATCTTGTTGACCACATTCCACAAGCTTGTCATCATCTATCTTAACGGGTTCATCCCTGGTAACATCACCAGAAATACTTTCCTCATCAATCACCTGCACATAGTCACCAATTAATCCCATCAATTTAACTTACTTTTACCAAGCAAAAATAAACAAATAACTAAGATAAGGTTACCTTCTT
This sequence comes from Arctium lappa, assembly GCA_023525745.1. Classification (NCBI taxonomy): domain Eukaryota; kingdom Viridiplantae; phylum Streptophyta; class Magnoliopsida; order Asterales; family Asteraceae; genus Arctium; species Arctium lappa. Next base: position 34,223,794 of record CM042051.1, read on the forward strand.
CGTTACAACCTCCTCAAAAGGATCGACATGAACCTTTTCGATAACCATTGGTATCTCGGAAGTCCCACATGCATCTTCAAACTTCTCTACAACCCCTTGGTCCGCATTTATGCTCCCATCTAACTCTAAAGAAACACCCAAATCTCCACCATTCTTACCACTTTCATCTTCTCTACCAACAAGACCTTCTTCCACCTTCACTGTTACCGATACACTCTCAACACCACCACTTGCCTCCTCAAAAGCATCATCAGTTCCCACACCCATCACCCCATCTCCCAACACATCTTTATCAAATTCCTCTACTTTTGACTTCACTTGTTCCACCTTACTCACACCATTTTCCATCACAAACCCACAAAATCTATCCTGAAAACCTGGATCCCTAAAAACCCATGAATGAAAAACCCTAAATTAGCGAAAATAAACAACCGCGCACAGATATTCAATTAATCAGCAAAACTAATACAATCAAACAGAATTCATTTCAAACATCAAATAGATCTATATTCAACAAATCCACATCAAATTCAAACTTCAACATCAATTCCGGATACCAACTAGGGTTTTACGAAACAAACAGATAACAATTAAACACATAAAGAGGAGAGGGATGTGAAAGCAATACCTGAAACGTGTAGATTGATGTTGAGGATAAGAAAAGGTTAAGAAAAGAAAAAAAAAAGGAAAGGGATGGGGGGTTTTGTTCGAGGAGAAAAGGGAAAGAGCAAAAAGGAGAGAAATCGCAGAATTCTATCACACTCCTGGTTCGAGCTAATATGCTATATCTACGCACACACCTAACCAGTTTTGTTGCCAAGGGGTATGTGATCGTACGGTTGAGAATGGTTGATCTGAGTAATCGTTGGTGAAGAGGGTGACGCCATAGATGAGAGAGAAGGTGTTAATAAATTTTTTTTCTTTTATTTATTTTTTTAATCGGATTAAATTAAAAACAAATTAAATCCATGACATGTATAAACTCATTTTTTTCTTTAATAGGCCATAATGTCATGCATTTAATTAAAAACTCATTTAAGATCATTTTCTTAAATCACCCTAAAAATTGTCAATTTTTTCACTCATGATTTTACCTCTTAGTCACTTCTACTTGAGTTTTATCAAAATAGTCGTAGGTACGCAATATAAAAGCACCAAAAAAATACGAATTTGATCAATTTTTCTTTTATAAAATTTTGACTCGGCTCCACAATTACGGACCCCAAGTCCGCCAAAAAAAAAGGGGGGGAAATCGATCAAATTCTTGTTTTGGTGTTTTTGAGCTAGGTCCGCAATTTGCGGAACTAAGGCTATTTTGGTAAAACTCAGTGAGAAATGGCTAAAAATTAAACCACTAGTGAAAAATGACTATTTTAATTAATTTCTCTAAAAATAATTATAAGTAAGCAAAGTATACTTTTTATCAAATAAAGTAATTGGTTTAATTTGATATATAATTTAGCGGCAATTTTTGACCATTTTTCCTAATATTTTTATGGATTTTTTAGACGAAGGGTACAAACTAAAAGAGATCGGTTGTGTAAGAGACAAAATCAAGCCATAACAACCCATAAAACAAAAGGTTCCCAGACTCGATAAAAAAAATTACAACATGAAGGACTAAAACCAACAAATGAAAGAAACATAAAGGAAGCCCGAATCTCTAAATCAGCAAACGGAGACATAAATGTAAACCATCAAATCAAAACTACAACCAAAACACTTTAAGTCATTAGTAAAGTGCCACTTATACCAAGAGAACCTAAAGTCTTTTAACTGATCGGAAGCCTAGAAAATGATTCTGACTATACCTCGAAACCTAGGTCCTGAATTGGAGTGACCGAATATGAAAAGCTCTTAACATTTTTCGATTAGCAGATAATGTATATGTTGTTTTAATAATCACCAACATGATTAACATTCCGATTTTCCTGCCTTGAAGGTTTGAAGAGAGGGAGAGAACGACGTCAAGAGAACTCCACGAGGAAATTTTAAGACAACTACTTTTGATTTCTTACCAACTTTACAAAATATTATTGATTTAGTTTTGATTAATAATATTTAGTTGAGTTTGACTCTAGTCCGACTTTGTGAAATGACTTGAGAGGTGTAGTATAAATGGGAGCTCTCGGGCGAAAGTGAAATACCACTACTTTTAACGTTATTTTACTTATTCCGTGAATCGGAAGCGGGGAAATACCCCTCTTGTGCTATGCTATCATATAATATTTGTAGTTTTTCGTCATTGTTAAAATCATTTTTTGTTAACTGAATATTATCGTATAAACTATTTACGTTATTTAAAAATATATATATATATATATATATATAATAGTTTTTTTTATTTTTTAATATTTCAAAATGAAGAAAACATGTTTTTTGGCAAAAATTTAATATTAATGCATTCCTTTTGAAAAATGAAAATCACAATGTCAAATTTGGCAGGTACTTTGGACCAAGTTGTGTTTTTTTTATTCGAGGAAGGTATTTATAATTTTTTATAACATTAAGGATCTAATTGCAACTTTTTGAAATTTTACGGAGGGTGATTGTGTAAACCACAGTCACGTGTTAAGAGTAGAGATCCAGCAGGGACCGTTTTGTGGGCCAACTTGAGCCGTCTAGTGGACCAACAAGTAAACCAAAGTGTACACTATTTTAACTTTTTTTATTGAGAAAAAATTAAAAAAACTCAATAAACTATTATATTTTGAATGGTTAAGTCTCTGAACTGTTTTATGAATGAAAAAACCATTAAATTTTCTCATTTTGAATGATTAAGTCTCACAACATTTTTTTTGAATAAATAAATCATCGAACTTCTAAAAATTGGTTACCTTTTTTTAAAAATATCTGGAAATGACGATGAAGGTTTTAAAGTTAAAATAAATCAAAATCAGTTTTATTGTTCTCAAGTTATACGCCATTAAAACCCCTCATAGGCAATTGTATCGCTCCGCGCCTCCGCCTCGCCTCTCCCCATTGCCCTTACATTATCCGTTCTCTATATCACCTAACACGTTGTTGCTTCTGACATTGATCTCCCTCTTTTTGATCTATTTTTTATTTATCAAAAGAGGAAGAATCAAAAGATAACCGGTTCCATGTAGTTTTTTTTGGGTTAAAATGATGTAAGTAATCAATTTTTAAAAGTTCGATGATATAATTTATTGAAAAAAAATATGCAGGGACTTAATCATTCAAAATTGGAAAATTTAATGGGTTTTTCATTCAAAATGATAAAGTTTAATGGTTTTTTCATTCAAAAAAATAGTTCAGGGACTTACTCATTCAAAATGAGAAAGTTTAATGGTTTCTTCATTCAAAAAATTAATTTAGGGACTTAACCATTCAAAATTGAATAGTTTGTTCGGTTTTTATGAATTTTTCCCTTTTTTTATTAAGCAACTTTCACTTTTGGTCCCTAATGTTTGTCATTTAAATGGATATTGTCCCTAAAACTTCGAAAACTCAGATTTGGTATCTCACGTTTGTCAATTTACAACACTTTTTGTCCCTCCCACTAACGGTCATTAATTTTTTTTTTTTGTTAAATCCAATTAGATGAGAGGTATTTTGGTCAATTTAGTATTTTCTTGATTTTTCCATCAAAAATTAAAATATATATTACATTAAATACATATAAACACAACCTATTATATATAGATATACATATATGTATATATACACATGGCTCTAGTTTTCGTCCTTCCTAACACCGGCACCACCAGTCGTGGATTTAGCTATAGAAAATGGATTTGGTACTTTGGGGACTTAAGGTCAGGAGTTGAATCAAAGTCATCCAGAGACACAACAATATGGAAGGGGAGGCGATTGGTTCAGAAATATAGCAGACACCAGTTAGGTGAATAACAACTGGGGTGATTTTAGGATCATAAAAATTGAACTGCTTGTTGTCGAAAGGGGCAACGGATGGGTGGTCAATTGGTTCACAATTTTCTTTGCTTGACTTTTCCATGGCAAAGGGTGTCTTCCTAACACCAACACCACCATTGTCGGCAATAAAAATGGAATAAGAATAAGTAATCAATTTCGGCACACACCCACACAAGAAGATATCAAATCGGGTGTTCATCGTCGTAGGCCCCTACTCGTCTTGTCCCAACTCCTTGTTTCTATTGCACTCCCTATTGCCTGTCAAGGCCATATTCAATTCCCCAACATCAAAACGTGACGCATATCTGGATGATTGGGTCACGAACTAGATACATGTCTTGGTGTATAATAGGAGCTTCTCTCTAAGAGTTTAGGTCACAAACTAGATTTAGATCTGGAAGTGGGTCTTTTTAGTTTGATTTAAGTTTTATATTTAAGCTTGATTTAGCTAGGAAGTGTGTTTTTTTTGTTTAGCCTTATGTATCTTCATCATATTCGTATCTATTTTCTTCATTTTTAATGGGAAAATAAAAAATAGTAACTTGACTAATATACCCCTCATTAATTGGATTTAGCGGAAAAGGTTAATGTCTGTTAGTGGGAGGGACCAAAATCTTTGTGAAATGACAAATGTGAGGGATCAAATCCGAGCTTTCTAAGTTTATGAACGATATCCGTTGAAAATGACAAACGTTAGGGACCAAAAGTAGAGTTTACTCTTTTTCATTTCAAGAAATAATTATTTTAATAATAATATTTAGGGGCAAGCTCGTTAAAAACTTCATTTTCATTGAGAATCGGGGAACTATCGAGAGTGCGTCTCGTGTCTATTGGACTTCTATTATGAAAGTGTGTATTCATAATAACTGTTGTATAAAATTCACGTTACAAACACATGGTACGTTTTCGATGGTTCTCAACGAAAATAAGGTTCCTAACAAAATTTCCCTCATAATATTTATAAATAAATGTTAAATACTAATTGTTTATAAAAATTAATAAAACGGTAGAATACTACTTGTTCATAAAAGTTAATAAAATGTTGCTAATTAAGATTAACCCATATGTTTTTGTCCATCTTAAAATTCTGTTGGTTTTTAATTCGAACTCATGTTATTTTGGGAGTTCTTTCAAATTCTAAAAAAGATGTTAATTTTTATTTTTTTAATATATTATTATATCTTAAAATAAAGTTTTATGCAAAGCTTTCATTCGATTCAATATAGGCCATGAATCAAAATAAAATTCCAATGGATCGTATATATGTCAAGCGTCATGCAATTGATCCGTGAACACAATAACAGGGTAATAATGATTTATGTGTCTCGTTTTTGTATTAGTTTTCACTAAGAGCTTAAACATAATTGTTATTTGGTGCAACTCTTTATTTACAATATTTTTCAAGGTTTTATTACGGGTGACAATTTCTTCGGAGGTTATTTAATCCAGTTTCTCGAGTTAGTGATTGTATTTCAACATTTCAAGTTGATAGGATATTTTTGTGTGTGTTTATTTATTTATTTTGGTAATATATCTAAAGTAAACTGATAGTTGTGACGATGGTCTAGGCTTGATATTTTCTCGATTGATGATAGTGTTTGGTTGTTTATGCTTGGATGGTTTTATTTCTCCTCATACGTTTTTTTTTTCATTGCAATATAAATATATATATATATATATATATATATATATATATGATCCATTTCATGTACCCTTCATGAGAAATAAAACATCGAACTTTCTTTAAAATAACCAGTTTTGAACTTATGTGAACGTGCTTCACGACATTTTCGTTTCATTACTCTAACTTTTTCAATATTCAGATAATAAATCATAAACCATGTTATTGTGATGAGAACTAGACATTTTTGTTATATATATGTTTTGAAAACCAAACATAGTCTTAGCTATATCGCTAAATTTTTTAAATGAAATGACGATTTTATCCTCAACTATAAATTTTGTGAAGCCCATATTGGCTTGTATTTTAATGAATTAACTTCTACTTGGAATTCAAAAAGTCATCATCATTCAACCTCACATGGTGGGTAGACTACCAAAAGCCAATTTTGCTCCCTAAGTGGCTAACACCATGTCCATACATGTATAATATACATGTTAAGTACATCTCTATTATCGGATGTTTAATCTATATAAATACGTATAAATTTTAAATAATACTTAGATAGTTATATTCATTGAGGGAGGTTCAAAGGAAAACCTCAAAAAATGAAAAATTGAAGAACACTCTGGTAGCTATTTATCTGGACGATATGCACTTGTGCATATAAGTAATTTATAACATGCACGCATGCATATGCACATGTGCATAAAAACCAAAAAACTAATTAATTACTTGTATGCACAAATGCATACCGTCCAGATGAAAGACTACCAGAGTGTTCCTCAGTTTTCCGTTTTTTTGAGGTTTTCCTCTGAACCTGACCCTATATTCATTATATAAATATTAGAGGCCAAAATATATCATTCTAGAGAGCTCGCACTTAGAAACGTTAGGACTCGAAGAAGACCTTGAAGCAACAAACCCTTTTTCGTCATAGTATAGTTTATGCGAGAAGATATGAACAGTTTCATTTGACCAGGTATGAGTGTTTTGGATTCGAAGGCAAATAAAAGTCGGTTTAAGAGAGGAGGCAAATAGACTTGTGGTTGCCATATTCGAAGCAATATATCATGAATGTTACCATGAATAAAACCGATAAAGCAAGTTATCACAACCAAGATTGTAAACGATTGAACTTTTAACAAGCTATTCGAGTTCGAGCTCGTTTATCTCAAGCTCAACTTACTAGCTTAGTAATTCTCGAGCTTGAGCCATCTTGAAAAAAAAAGTAGAACTCATTTAACTTAACAAGCCGAGCTTCATAACCCCAAAATTTGACTCGACATGTTTGAGAACTTTATTAAATTTTCCGAGTCGGGCTGAGATATTCGAGCGTATACTTTTTCAAGCCAAATATGCTCATATGTTCATAATCATACATTAAAAATAAAAATAAAATTATGGAGCTCGAGCAAATAAACGAGTTAATCAATCGCAAGTACGAACCCATAAACAAGCATTATGCTCGAGCTCGATAATTCAAAAAATATTTGAGGTCAAGTTTGAGCCTTACTTAGAAAAAGTTATTCAAGCTCGAGCGTGATATTATTTTTTCAAGTCAAGCTCGAATAACCAACTACCCAACAAAAGTTGTATTTTATGTTTTATACACACAATATATATATATATATATATATATATATAGAGAGAGAGAGAGAGAGAGAGAGAGAGGGGAAGAATCATGCGAGAAGTTAAACATTTTGCGAGAAGGCGAGAAGTGTTTAATCATATATGATTACACGGCATGTAGATGTGTTTAATCATATATGATTAAACGTCTATGTATTGCCAATATAACATTTGTTTAATCATATATGATTAAGCTTGTGTATCATATGTGATTAAACACTTCTCGCCTTCTCGCAAAATGTTTAGCTTCTCGTTTGAACCTACCCATATATATATATATATATATATATATATATATATATATATATATATATATATATATATATATATATATATATACAGGGTCGAGTTCAAGGGAAAACCTCAAATAAACGGAAAACTGAAGAACACCCTGATAACCTTTCATTTGTGCGGTATGCACCTGTGCATACAAGTAATTTGTAACATGCACAAGTGCATAATGCATTTGTGCATAATGCATTTGTGCATAAGAACCAAAAAACAACATAATTTACCTATATGCACAAGTGCATACCGTCCAGATGGAAGGCTACCAGAGTGTTCTTCAGTTTTTCATTTTTTTAAGGTTTTCCCCTGAACCTCCGTCTATATATATATATATATATATATATATATATATATATATATAACTTCCAAGAATGTGTGAATTAAAAATCAATCGAAAAAAAGGAAGTGGATTCAATTGCTTATCATATCAGTTGAGTTATAGTACTGGCAATGTGGGATTATGGTTATGTACATAAGGTGTTTGATAAAATGTTTGACAAACTTGAATTTTTGGAGCAATATGTTTTCTTATGAGAGTCAATGAGCTGGGGAACATGTTTTTCATTTTACAGGTCACAAAGTGTGATATTGTATTGTGGAACATTGATACATGGGTTATGAGCATATAACATGGCGACCTTAGTGTTTGGTCTGTGCAAGTGATGCGAGTGTCAAAAAGAAAAACGAAACCGAATAATTGTAACACCCGAAAAATCCTAGTAAGTTAAATCGTAAATCCAAACTTGTAAATCATTATTTTATTGGGTAGTAAATCTTTTGAATCGTTCAATCTCAATCATGTATCCCAAACGTTTAGACTAAACTTTGAAATTGAAGTTTAGAAGATTTTCGGGCCGATGGGGGGTTTGAGTGATAGTGTCATGCAACTATGACAAATGTCATATTCGTTGGTCAAGGTCGCCGGGGCTGGACTAGCCGCGGTACATGCCAGACGATTGTGGCAGTTGTGACAATAACAATAGTGGTGTGGTGGTGGGGGTTATGGGTGGGGGTGTGACATTGACAGTGCTAACATGGTCATGGTAGGGGGCAGGGGTGCGTGAGGGGGTGGGCGTTGTTGGTTGAATTAGATGCAAGTGGATGGAATTCAATTGATTTACGTGTGCCAATGAACGATAAATTCATTTGAGGAAATTAATGAAATTCAAATGATTCTATCCATTTCAATATGTGAACCAAACAAAAGAGTTGAAATTTGGTCATGGGAATTGATCATATTCCAATTCCCTTTGAAATCTTTTGAGTTCTGCGAACCAAACAACACCTTGAGGTTGGTTCGTTCGAAAAATTTGATTGAATTAGAATGACAAATGTCTTTGACCAAATTCCTTGATGATGTTTGGTTCTCATGTTGAATTGATTGGATTCCGTATAATTCTTGGTTGAGGGTTAATCATTCATTAACATAAGTGAAGGATTTGAATTCTCATTTCATGGCAAATGTTATAATTTGGTCTTAAAAGACAAATATTTTTTGCATCCAATTTAACCAACACCACGACCCCCACCCTCACCATCCCCCGTCACCACCCTCAATCTCATCACCCTCTATCCCCCCCCCCCCCCCAAATCGTGTGCCAATATCTCCGCCCCACCTTTGTTGCCACTACTACTAGTGTCGTCGTTGCCACCACCACCATCGCCAATTAATATTATCATTTCACTACCCTCCTACCGCTACACCCACCCCTAACCAACTTTCACTGTCGCATACCACATTTAAGCGGTTTTATAGCCACCACCCATCCAAACCACGCTAAGTGCCACCACCATGCTACTACTATCGCAATCACACCACCACCACCCACCCCACCCCAACCCTGACACCACCACGTCTCTATTTTCGCGGTTACCCCCCCCCCCCCAAACATATGTAAATTCCAATTTTTTTGCGAATTTCCATTCTAATTCATACCAACCAAACGCAAAATCAAATTCCATTGATATATTCCAATTCCACCAAATTCCATAATGTGAACCAAACGCCCCTTTAAAATTGGTTACCTGCATCATTTTAACCCAAAATAACTAGTGATCGGAGATCTTAATTCAAAAAAAAAAAATACTCACTAAAACAATTTTACCTTTCCCAAATCCCATGCCATTCAAACCCTTGCACCCGCCGACATCGCTTTCCCTTACCACCTCTCGTCATCCCATCGTTATACGCTCTCCATTACCTTCATTGGCCCTTGTATCAATCTTCCTCATTTTTATCTGTTTTTTTGTTTTTCGATTTTTTTTCTCTTTTTTTTATCTGTCTATATGTACTCCATTAAGTTGATGGAAAAAATGGAGAACCGAAAGACAAAAAACTCAATCAAAAAGAGGGAGATCGGTGGCACGGGGCAACAGTGGCGATGGACGGTGATGCAAAGCGGACGAGAATGGGGCGGTGAGTGGGATGGATGTTATTGTGTATGAGGGGTTTGAATGGTGAAGGATTTGGGGACGATAAAACTGATGTATAGTTTTTTCTGTATATTAAACAATTTAGTCGGTTATAGGTAGCTTTTTTGGGTTAAAAGAATGTATGTAATTCTAAAATTCCAATGACATAGTTATTCAAAAAAAATCAAGGACTTTGTCATTTGAAATCGAAAAGTTAATTGGTTTATTTATTCCAAAAAACAAATAATTTAATCATTCAAAATGGGAAAGTTAATTGAGTTTTTCTAGACTTTTCCTGCATAATATAATTAAAATGGATCACTAATAAAATAATATGTTAATTAATACAAACCAGATTGTAAAAAAAAGTTAGATAATATAGCATGTTAATTCATATAACTTGAATTTGGTTATTGTGAATGTGTAGGGTTACACACGGGTTGGGTTGACCAGGCTGAAAGCATTTAACCCAACTCAATGTTTGCGGTTTGAAAAATCTCAATCAAACCCAACCCAAATCGTATGGGTTGGGTTGATCGGATTGAAACTTTGGTACATCATGTATAATCTAGCAAAATGATTGTGTTTAAACGAAGTAAAATCAAAATAACAACATACAAAGAAAGCTAAAAAACTCAAAGAAGAAAGTTGAAGGTTCATGCAAATAAGAAAGTAAAATTACGATTGAACTTATGATATAAATAATAATTGAGCTAAATATGAGTTGGTCTAATGTACATATATTGATTAAGTACTTAACAATCATATTGAGTTCAAGGTATAGAAAAACATTAGGTTCAACGGGTTGGATTGGGTTGGGTTCAATGGCCTTAACTTAATTCCAACCCAATACATATGTTTTGAAGATTTTACAACCCTTATATATATATATATATATATATATGTGTGTGTGTGTGTGTGTGTGTGTGTGTGTGTGTGTGTGTGTGTGTGTGTGCAACATGTTAACATCTTTTGGCCAAAATAAGCTAGCTTATAAGCTAGTTTAAAACATCTCCAACAGCTAAGCTAAAATAGAAAAAAGTGAGTTTTTAACAATTTTTTTGCTCCGACAGCTATGTTATATCATATGCTAAAATAGAGAAAAGAAGAGAGAGAATGTAAAAATATGCAAATTTAGAGAAATCTCTAAAACTCCATATTTAAGAGAGAGAAATAATATTAAATTTATTTTCATCAATAGAAGACATTGAAGTTGTATGTTTAAAAAAGAGAAATAATATTTTATTAAATATTTGGATATTTGAATAATATAATAGATGATAGAATTGCTAAAATAGAGTAGCTATTGAAGTTGGATGTAAATTTTTTTAGAGATTTTAACTTTTTATACTCTATTTTAGAAAAATTATAGCATAGCTGTTGGAGACGCTCTTATAATCTAACTTATTTTTTGAGTACATGTTTGGATGAATATAAGCTAGTTTATTAATAAACTACTTGGAAATTGGAATAGTGTATGAGGAAATTTTTGTGACTTTTTCCAATTATACTCTTATTGATATTAATTATAACCTATTAACTATTAATTATAAATAAATATTAATTATTACTAATATTAATAAATATTAACTAAAGTCTATTAATTAAATTTTAATAATACATTAATGTTAATTTTTAATTATTGTTAATCATATCAGTTATTTTTATATTATTATTTTTTTAATATTAATCAATATATTTTAATTATCAATTACTATTACTTTGTTTATTTATTATTTAATTTTATTTATATTATATGTAATGGTTATTTAAAATTATAAATTAGAGTATATTTTTTTGTAATATTTTTTTAACAAATTTAAATTTATACTATATAATAAAAAAAATTTAAATTCTTTTAATTAACATACTATATTATTTAATTTTTCTTTATTATCTTGTTTCTATTAATTAACATATTATATTATTATAAACTTGTTTTAATTACATTATAAAATATTGTAATTGATTATTTCTTTTCAAAATGTATTTTTTGGTCATTTTACTTGGTTATCAGCTAGTTTTTACCAAACATGACTTATTCGTCATCTAGTTTATCAGTTATCAGCTAGCTCATAAGCTAGTTTACCAAAGCCCAAATATTAATAAAAAAACATAACATTAATTGAATATTTTAAATAATAGTTATACATAATATTAACGAAAACAAACTTTGTTAACCGTATATATCTTAATTTAGTAATAATTCTTAAAAAAAACTAATAATTATTTTCTATAATCATTTATCAAATTTTATTATTTATGAAACATAAGATGTATAACTTTAATTGTATATAAATTTCAACAAAAAATTTAGAATTGTTATATTTGATTTTTAGCAGACTAAATGTATTGAAGTATAATAATATGATTAATAATTAGTAACTAAAAGTTAATATTAATTAGGGAAAATGGTCAAACTAGCACATTTGGGGAAATGTGTTGGGCCAATAGCACTTCTCAAAGCCAATTGTCAAACTAGGGATGGTAACGGGGCGGGTTTGAGGCGGGTTTCACAATCCCCGGCCCCGGTTTATGGTAAAGGGCCCCGGCCCCCGACGGGTACGGGGATCCCAATCCCGACCCCAGTCAATTCCCGGTCCTCTCCCCGTCCCTGGTATAGACTCGCCCCCGACCCGGTCAAAAATTCTAAAATAAACAATCAACCAATAAAATATAACAACATATAAACTCAACCAATAAAAATTAAATTGACATGATGCTACAAAGAAATTAGAAATCATCATATGCATATATATAAATAAACTATTAAATTAATATTAATATATAAATAACTATACGCAGTTATATAAATAAACCATTTGGAAAAATTAAATAACTATACGCACATATATAAATAAACTGTTGAATTAATATTAATATATAAATAATTATATGCAAAAATTAGAAATCGTCACACAGATATGTAAATAAACCATTTGGGAAAAAATTAAATAATATATAAATAAACTATTTTAATTAATATTAATATATATCGGGTACGGGGCGGGGCGGGGGTTGTGTTACTCGGCCCCGGACCTGGTACCCGGTTTAGCGGGGAATCCCTGGCCCCGATCGGGTCAGGTGAACCGGGTTCCTCACCGGGTCGGGGTAAATTACCATCCCTATGCCAAACTAGCACCCATTTACGCCGGTCAATTACGTCTACCGTCGGCTAAATGGTGTAGTGGGCCCCACACGATTTTGTCCAAACTAGAACATGACACGTGGCCACACACTTATGCCTTTGTCCCCCATGCACCGACAATGTTTTCCCCTTCCACCCCACCCCCCTCTGCGTAATACCCCCCACCCCCTATTTAGTCGATTTGATGCAATATTCCTCCTCTTCCCCAAAAATTTCATCACTTCCCAAAAGATTTTGAAATGACAATTCAATGAAAAAAATCAAATATATTTTGACCCAATTTTGATACAGAAATTCCAATTTTTTGTATTAAATACCCGTTTTTTACCAAATACCCCGTTATTGGTATTCTATACAATGACTCACATAAATATCACCATTCACACCCAAAAAATATTCCTCCTTCCCCATATATCATGAATTGACAACACCCTAAAAAAGAAAAACAAATATATTTGACCCTCAATATTTTAAAAAATATTTAATTTTGTTGTATTAAATACCCGATTTTTTTTACCAAATACTAGGTTTTTGGTATTTATACAACATGAGTGACATAAATACCATTTTTCCCAAAAAATCTTCCTCCTTCCCAATATATCATGATTCACCAAAACACTGAAAAAGAAAAACAGATATATTTGACCCTCAATATTAAAGAATATTTAATTTTGTTGTATTAAATACCCGATTTTTTTTACTAAATACCCGTTTTTTTGTTATTTATACAACATGGATGACATAAATACAATTTTTTCCCCAAAAATCTTCCTACTTTCCAATATATCATGATTCGACAAAACACTGAAAAAAAAGTAGAAATATTTTGACCAAAAGATCATCCTACTTTCCCAAAAAAATTCTTCCCTTTCCAAGATATATATCGATTTGACAAGACAATGACAATAATCAGATATATTTTGACCAACTTTATACCCGATTTTTTTACCCAATACCCGTTTTTTGTATATTCCAACCATATATAAATGGGGGGGGGGGGGACCATCACCACTACACAACTCCAACCATTTTCTTCCCCCACCAATCCACCATTCATCGCTTGTGACCGTCGTCTTCCGTCGTCGTTGACCACCGTTCACCACCGACTTCCGCCGCCGTTGACCAGGGTCGACCCAAGTGCTGGGAGGCATGGGCCATTGCCCAGGGCATCATAGCCTAGTAGGGCATCACAACCCAAGTTCATTCTAAGCTTGAGTAGGTTTCGTTTTTTTAAATCAATCTGCAGCCCAAAAGAAACGACCGGTGCCCTCCTCGATTACTCAATCGACAATCAGTGAATCGACTTCAAATTCAATCATCGAATCACCTTCTTCCTTCTTCGCTTCTTTAATCCAGTCCACCACGAGTGAAGGACCACCGTTGCACGCTTGCACCGCCTGTGAAACGACCACCGCTATTGCGCTGCACCACCTGTGAAACGAACTCCGCTGCACCATCGACGTTTAGACATTGAGAGTTGAGAACGTAAGACGCCATCGTCCAGACGACCAGACCTTAGGGCTTCCTTCAGGTGTTTGACTCTCGATTCGGCTTCCTTCAACATTCAGGTGTTTTTCCCTAATTCTAATCAATATATAATTTGAAATTCTGAATTTTGATTGCTTCGTTGATCACTTGGTTTTTTTATATTTGGATATAATTTTAATTTCTTTATCTGATTTTGCCTATTTGGATTTGGTTAAGTGGTAGTGTGTTATTGATTATTTGCAATTGCATATTTGATGAATTATGTCTTGAAATTTGATTGCTTGGTGAATTGGTTGTTTGATACTTTGATAGATTAATTGATGATTTTCCTTCATGAAATGCAAGACGACGCCGTTTTAGGTGATGTTATCATTATTTTGTTGTTAGGGGTTTTGGTTTATGTCCCCCGTTGTAACTTTCTTTTTTTAATAATAATCGTCGCGGGGATGAGCCGCCTTGTTTGACTAGGTTCCAAACTCCTTAAAAAATTTGTGTTCTAAGTTGAGGGCATATTTTTGTCTCTTCGCCCAGGGCATCCAAAACCATTGGACCGGCCCTGCCGTTGACCACCGTCTTCTGCCACAGTTGACCGCCGTCTTCCGCCTCCGTTGACCGCCGTCTTCTGCCTCCGTTGACCGCCATTCACCACCGTCGTTGACCAACCGCCATAATTTATAAAAATGGCCGACAAAATGAGTAGAGAAAAAAAATCCCAATTTCTTTTTTTATAATACTTTATGTTGTTATGAATTCTTACATTTTGATAAATGATATAAAAATATAAAAATGAAGTAAAAAAAAAAAAAAATGAAGCAACAAGAAAATAACATTATAAGGATGTGTTTTTGAAATATGAATTATATATAATTCCCAACAATCACATGATCGGTCATCATGCTGCCATATTTATTTTATTAATGAGCAAAATACAATATATGATGGAACCCTTCAAAATTTTTTTGACAAGATAATACAAGTGATTCATTACAATTATTTGATTAATCTTAGAGTAGTCATAATCATGGAACCCTTCAGAATTTCATAAAATTGTTACATTATTTTTCTCTAATGTTATATAAACATCTATAAATATCTTTTTATTTAACAACAATGAAACTTTAATAGTTTTATATATGTATTAATTCCCCTTTATTTTTTTCTTTTAAATATAAATTCAACGTCATTTATATCTAAGTTATTGAATTTACAATTAAATAAAAATATAATATAATAATAGAAGTAAAATTACTTAAAATAAAAATACGTTATGAAAATAACAAATAAATTATAATCTCCTACATGTTTCAAGAAAAATAATAATGTTTATTAAAATACAATTTCTTTTTTTATAATACTTTATGTTGTTATTACGGTATAACGTTTTTTTAATAATAATTTATCAAAACTATTGTTATTACGTATAACTTTTTTTATAATACTTTATGTAACGGTTTGTTTCAGGTGCAATCTTATTTGACGTTGAGGGGACAAATGAATTTGCTTAAGAAAATTAAGCAGAAATTACAGTCAAATAATCGCCGTCTCAGTCTTTTTAGAGAATCGTGTTTCGGGAATTGGTTGGACCTGCAACATTTTCATGGAGATCCTATGTTGATCCATACAATTCTCCGATATCAGGCCCTCTCGGAAAAAGAAAGGGAAGAGATTTTATTTTCTGTAGGGGGTTTTATGTTGAGTTTTTGTAGATTAGATTTTTGTTTAATTATCGGCCTTTGATTTGGGCCCGAGTTACAGCCACCAAGTAACACACATGTGGCTATTAGAGGTAGATTGTTTTCTCACGTACCAGCGTCCACATAGATTAAGGTTTCTGATTTTTTTAGGTTATTTGATAACGACAGTTTGTTCAACGCCTTGTCGGACGATGACGTTATCCGTGTCTGTCTTCAATTAGTACTTGATAAAGTATTTCTTGGAAGACAGAATGACTACGCCGTCCATGATTGGTGTTTAGTTTTGCTTGACGATTTCAATGCATGGAATCGTTACCCGTGGGGTTCGCACATATGGGCTAGAACATTTAATCAACTTTATAATGCCCTTTTAAATAGAAAAGAAAAGAAGTTGGCGCTGGAAAGGTACACACCATCGGGATTCATATACGCTTTCAAAGTCCGCCATCATTATTTTTTTGGTTACTCTTATTATTTACCTTGTAATATGCATATTTTAACAATGTTATTTTTGACGTCACATATCTGCATCTTCGAGACGTTTCCACAGTCATTAAAGTATGCCAGGTATAGTCCCACCATCCCAAGGGCCTGTGGGTGGCTTAGAACGAAAAATGTATCTACCGACGAGTGTCTGAAATTCCTTAATTTCTTACTGGTATGTGTTGTAATTAACCATTAATTTTTTAACAAAATTACTATTTAAAATATATGTACCTAACAGTGTTTATTTTTATTTTTTAAGACTGCCTTGCCCAAATTATCATTGACACAAACTCCGGCAAAGTCAAATTGTGAGTGGTGGATTGTAAGCCACGGGTTTTTGGCCCCTGCCGAAGATGGTGATTACGAAGCATAACAAGAGGATGACGACCTATTTGATCTGAACCAGCCACCCCGAGACGGTGGTGTCGCGTTTGGTGATTATGAGCCACACCGAGACAGGGGTGCCGCCATTAGCAATTACGAGTATTATGTCCCCGAACAAAACTAGTTTAACATGGCCTCCCCGTTAGCTGAATTTGCCAATGTGAATCCTCAAGATTTTTGGCAAGAAATTTCCCCCCTCCCCACGATTAGGTCAACAGTCGCAGCCAGCGCGACATTCTTATGCAGGGCATTCTGAGTATCCTACTCTAAACGAATTTACCCTTGAGCTTCAGAAACTGAATGAGAAGTACACACGGATTGAGAACAAAGTATCAAATCTCTGCGATGATGTAAGCCTATTGAAGAAGAGGAATTCGTTGCGCAGACAAATTCACCATGCGATGATTTAAGCCTTTTGAGGAAGGGGAAATTCGTTGCGCAGACACATTCACCATGCGACGATGAAGAGGTAAGACCGTTTTTAGTTTGGACTTATAAATTTGCACGTATATTCTTTTATAATGTTTTGGTGATGTCAATGCAGGACGAGGACGAGGACGTGGACGTCATGCCATCGCGCTCGGAAAGGGCCCAGTCGGTGCCCGTTGAAGTCGAGCTTCCTCGGGCGAAAAGAGAGACCAAAAAATCCTGGTACTCTAGATCCCCCTTTACCCTCCTACGCACCAAGAAGCGCAACAAGAAGGTGGATCTACCGCCGCCCACACCGACGCTCGCACTCGTTGAGGAGGTGGATGTTGAGGCATTGTACGCCGGTGAGCTACTGCCACCTCTCATGAAGTTACAAATATTATGGAAATGGCGAGCGACTTATGAATTTTGGGGACGAATTTTGGGCAAAATTCATTCTGGGTACTTCGCATACACGGTTTGTCAAGTGCAAAATATATTTAGTTTTAAGCGTATGGACATGAGACCGAATGTTAAATAACTTATTTTTTGTGTTTGATTAACAACATATTCAGACTTGGGGGAAGTACATGCTGGAAAGGAGGCAAGCCACAAAAGATTGAGGGAAAATATATAGTTCTACTCTATATTGATACGATAATGGAAGATGATGAGAGTTGGTAGGAATAAGTGATAGGAATGCACCATCTATTTATAGGGAAAGATTGAGGGAAAATATATAGTTTTGAAGATATAAATTACAGCTCAAATACAACACATAGATTAAAAAACTAGATGTCGGCGTCGGCGAAAAT
Source organism: Arctium lappa (assembly GCA_023525745.1). Classification (NCBI taxonomy): domain Eukaryota; kingdom Viridiplantae; phylum Streptophyta; class Magnoliopsida; order Asterales; family Asteraceae; genus Arctium; species Arctium lappa. The sequence continues at coordinate 34,242,067 of CM042051.1, forward strand.
CAGACAAGATTTGTCCGAAAAAATTCATCTGCAACGTTTCGTCCCATCACGAGCTTTCGGCGTCGACGAAAATCAGACAATATTCGTCTACAAGGTCTCGTCCCATCACGAGCTTTCGGCGTCGGTGAATATTTGAATAAGACGACGTGTTTTTTTTCCGTTTTGGAACCCAAATTACGGATAATATGTAAGCTACCATTATATACATTATTTTAGTATTTTGTACTCCACTGTCAAGGGTTCGTGTTGGTATATTGGACGTCTAAATCATCTGTTGTATGAATGACAAATTAATCAACAAAGTCGGGTAGTTGAATGGTTTATAAAGAGTTGACCCAAACAAACTTAGAAATTGATATAGTTTGAAAACAACCGGTACAACATGAAGAAGTTCAGCTAAACAAACTTCGAAACGACAACATTAAAGCAAAAAGATAGAACTGAATCAGTACAACGGAAACATACAGTGCAATAATAACAAGTACAACGAAACAACAAAACAACAACATTCACTCTAACGATAAAGTGATTTCAACTGCTCGAGCAGTGTCGATTTCTGCTCATACTGCTCCATAAATTTTGGGAATTTTTTGCTCATCTCTTTGGCACGGGCATCATTTTTTTCGATTTGCTTGTACAACTTTGCAATGGTTTTGTGTTTTTCGTCTATTGAGGCAAGAACCTCATCCCTTGCTGCAAGAGCGTTCGTCCACTTCTCATCCATGTCGTTTCTCTCCGCTACAAGTTTTTGGATTGCTTCTAAAATCTTTGCAGGAATGCCCTGGGAAGAGGGAGGGTTTGAAGACGATGTGTTTCTGGCCATGTTTTTTTGGTTAGTAAGTAAGAGGATAAATTTCGCCTTAAATATGTGAATGTTGTTAATTGTTGTGATACATGGATCTCAAATGCCATCTTATATACAAGTTGGCAAAGATGTATTCGTCTGACAAGATTCGTCTGCACCGTCTGGTCCCATCACGACTTGTCAGCTTCGGCTAAAATCAGACAAGATTCGTCTGCACCTTCTAGTCCCATCACGAGCTGTCGGCGTCGACAAAAATCAGACAAGATTCGTCTGCACCGTCTGGTCCCATCACGACTTGTCAACGTCGGCTAAAATCAGACAAGATTTGTCTGCCAAGATTCGTCTGCACTGTCTGGTCCCATCATGAGCTTTCGGCGTCGGCTAAAATCAGACAAGATTCGTCTGCACCGTCTGGTCCCATCACGACTTGTCAGCGTCGGCTAAAATCAGACAAGATTCGTCTGACAAGATTCGTCTGCACCTTGTTTTTTGCTTTTAATTTTTATGATATGTTTCAAACTATATACTTTTATTTCCTTATATAAAGAACCCAATCCATTTGGAAACAAACACATCATCTTCCATCTTCAATTGATCTCAAAAATAAAGTTATCCCTATATACACATTTAACATCAATTACACTTCAAAATGCCAATTACAAGAGAACGCCTATGGAGACTTAGAGGGACATTTGAACAGCTTCCGAATTGGATCGACGACTTGATTCGTTAGTAATTATGTTTCACTTCCATAAATATATTGTCTTACCTTAAACACTAACTTTTATTCCATCCAACAGGTGACTATCCATTACTATTCATTATGAAAGTCTACCATTATGGCTATTTGACACCACCACCGGGTAGGTTTTATGTCGCTGGCATGGAAGTTTTTTTTTTTTTTTTTGAGAGGGTATCCCAGACCACATTGGACCCAGACTAATCCCTGGCAATATGGGCCGAAGCCCGACTGCTAAAGCATGCAGCCCGGGGTCGAAGCCCCCGTACCTCCAGGATGCGTCCCCTAGGATTCGAACATGAGACCGCTACTAGCTAGTCCACATGCCTTACCACTAGGCTAACACCCTTTTGGTATGGAAGTTTTTGTTGACCTAGTAAACTCTGAAGATCTTTCTGTTGTACACATGCATCAAATACTGTCAGTAATGGGTTATGATAAACACAAACGTTCTAGAATGAAAATGTATTTTAAAACACCAGACGGTGACTTAGATACTGGATTAAAAGAACTCATGGTTGACGAAGATGTTCTAAATATAGATAATTATGTGGACGGCGAAACCATCATTTCGTCGGCACGTCTCGTCCCATCACGTCTGACAAGATTTGTCTGCATCCTCTTGTCCCATCGTCCCATAAAAGATTCATCTGAAAAATAATGCATGTAACTATTGTTTTTTACTGTTAGTTTTTATAATATTTTCCAAACCAGATACTTTTTTTCTTTATATAAAGAACCAACCCATTTGGAAACAAACGCATCATCTTTCATCTCCAATTTATCCCCTCTTTCAAGTTTTCCCTATATACACCTTTGAGATATCTTCTCATATTTGATTCAAATAAGAATTCTCGTCTTACTGAAATTGTTAGCGTATATCTTCATAGTGGTTGTTCGTTAGTAAAAAACAATGGTGTTACCCAATACGTTAATGGCGATTCGAAATGGTTATTACCTTTGCCTTCCCCCTTAACATATTCTTCATTGTTTAGGCAGGTGGAGAAAAGATTACTTTTAGTTAATGAGTTCAGATTATTTTACGAAAACCCTCTAATGGGTGGTGAGATCTTCTCGTTTAATGCTGAAGATGACGTTCCAGGGCTGACATACGTGGTCAACAACATTCTGCCACAAACGTTGATGATTTTTGTAGTCGTGGTTGTAAAAATGGTGGAGATGGATCTGGTGGCATGATCAATCCTACCCCATACGGAGGCAGCGGTGAAAACCCATATTTCTCCGGAAATCTAGCACAAAATTTCTTTCCATCTACTGGCTATCAACAGTTCCAACAAGAGTACCCATAAACCTTCACATAACAGTTCCAACAAGAGTACCCACAAACCTTCACACAACAGTTCCCACAACAGCCCCACTTTGAACCTGCGATCAACCATGACACCATCCTAATCCCAGATTTGAATGATACTCTAGATTTGAACGAGGGGGACATAGAAAATGAAGTTGTCGTTGCCTTTGAAGTTTTGAATATTCCACAAGACGAAGACGGTACAGACGATCGTTCGAGGGATGAGGAAACTGGGATAAGGAATCATTTTTGGGGTATGCCTGAGCCATTACCCTGCCCAACTCTCATTGTAAAACTTAGGAAACCCATGGCGTACGAACCTACATCACACATGAAAGTCCTACAGACTTTCGAGACCAAAAAAGAATTGAAGCTTGCAGTATGGTTAAAATGCCTTCACGAGAACTTCCAAGTGATGGTATCAAAATCCACTAACAAAAGTATGAGGTGATTTGTGTTGTTCCTTCATGCAAATAGCGTTTAATGGCGGTTGCTGTCGATGATAACAGTCCCCCGTTTCAAGTAAGAAAACTGCATGACGAACACACTTGTTCAAGAACCCAAGTCCACCCCAACAACCGTAATGCGACACCATAGGTTTTGGGTCATGTAACACCCTAAAATTCAGAGTAAAATAAAACTTAAAATTTCTGCAATATAACGCCTAAAAATAAGGCGAATCCAGAACCTGTAAACGTGTCGACTAAAACCCAAAAGAGACGGGGTAGTTATATAATGAAGTAGCGGAATAAATAAGACATTTACATGACAACCTATTCAATCTAGAACAATTAAGAACTAGATTAAATTGGGTGTCGCTATGACTTCAAAAGCGCTCTTTCTCAAATCCCAAAAATGCCCGGTCCAAGGAGGAATCCTAGGCGCGATCCCGACTGATCAAGACATCTTACTCGCACCACTAACGAAACCTGTGAACCATTTAAACATGAACACAAGTATTAGAACGAAGTCTATTGGTGGTGATACCGATACCAATTATAATGCAAACAAGTACAATAAATAAATGTTACCGGCTCCCAGTGCATGGAGGTCAAAGCCAAACCTCCCAATAGGGACATTGAAAAATCCTGTACAAATAATACACAAATATCTTCCATATAAAGCGGGTAACCCGCGATCTAGATTGGATTTCACCGTCCAGGCCGGTTCTAGTTCCTATGTCACGCCGGACATCACAATCCTCAAACCCTCTCTGCCTCTAATGCTTACCCCGTCGGGTTATACCTCAAGGTCTTACAGGCAAGGGTGCCTATCCAATCTAGCTGAGTGTACAACTAAGGGACTTGCGCCCCCTATTGTCCACTCAAAATGCCCAACGGCAATGACCATGCAATAATCATGCATACCAACTAAATCCTCGTGCACAAGGAAATAGATACAAGACTCCCAACAAGAGTTATGAACAATTATAGATGACAATCTTCGTGCAAACATATATTGGCCCAAATAGTGTGATCATGTTTGATACGTATTTACCACAAGAAACTACAACTCATTTAACCACATACAAATCCCCAACTAGTATAGTGACTCCAACTGCTGATAAGAATTTAGGTATTTAACATTTCATTATGTAGAGATGAAGACCTACACCATGATTTGTCCCTTTTCTATAATACTTGTAAATAACACTCTTCCACATGTTTAAACACTTCCACCAACCCCAAAAACCTTATTTATTGAAGATAAGCAAAACCCTAGTTTTTTGGTCAACATCATGCATTTCATGTATTTCATATAAACAAATAATAGTGCAAGTATGCATGTACATAAGTTAAGAAAACTTACCTAGAAGTTAAGTGAACCAACCCTAGAAGTGGGGAATGAATGGGATTGAGACTTCCACCCTTTGATCTTGAAAGAATAACTCCTATGAACTCAAAACCAAAGAATCATTAACCATTAATGATTTACCCACCTAACAATTAATGAAGAGGGAGGAAGGGAAGAGTGTGTGAAAATCACACCTCTAGTGTGTAAAAACGTCTTCAAGGAGCTGCAACTTCAAATAATGAACTAAACCCTAAAAATGGCATTAAATGAGAGTTTGGTCATCTAGACACCGCGCGCGATAGTGCCCACGCGATAGTGCCCTTGGCACAATCACGGGCACAGTCGCGGCAACTGTACCGAGACCTCTCCCCCTCTCGCGACCTTGACATTGCGATTGTGACCATGGCACTATCGCCGGTCATAATCGCGCCATATGTACCGTGGCCTCAAACCCCCTCACGATAATGCCTATGCGATAGTGACAATGTCATTATCGCGGGCACAGTCGTCGAGCCCCCTTCCAAGTCTGAAATCCGACGATTCGACCCGATATCACCCAGATTCAAATACCATAAAAGAGAACTCTTAAACAAAAACTTAAAGTAATTATTTTACAAAGATGTCTAAAATTCGGGGTGTTACAATCCTCCACCCCTTAGAATGGATTTCGTCCTCGAAATCCTAACTATCCAAACAAATGAGGGTATTGCCTCTTCATGTCTTCCTCCGCTTCCCAAGTCACGTTGGTCCCGCGATGTTGCTTCCATTGAACCTTCACCATAACCACCTCTTTGTGCCGTAGCTTCTTCGTCTTCTTCTAGGATAGATTCGGGCTCCTCTATGCAACAGTTGTTGTCCACTCTGATTTCCGATAGTGGAATGACACTCTCTTCCTCGGCTAGGCATTTCCGCAAGTAGCACACATGAAAGGTGGGGTGAATTCCGTCCATCTCCGGCGGAAGGTCCAACTTGTAAGCTTGTAGACCAATACGTTCAAGGATCGTGAAAGGCCCAAGGAAACGGGGACTGAGCTTCCCACGCTTTCCGAACCTTATCAATCCCTTCCACGGTGACACTTTCAACATTACCCGCTCTCCCACTTGGAACTCGGCCGGTCTTCTTTTCTTATCCGCGTAGCTCTTCTGCCTATCCTGTGCCGCTTTCAAACGCTCTCTGATGACTTTCACTATGTCGGCCGTCTCTTGCACGATCTCCGGTCCGACAAATTGTTTCTCACCCGCTTCCAACCAACACACGGGTGTCCTACACTTCCTTCCATACAATGCCTCGAATAGTGCCATACCGATACTTGAGTGATAGCTGTTGTTGTAGGCGAATTCTACTAGTGGAAGGTGTGCATCCTAATTTCCCCCGAAATCGATAACACACGACCTCAACATGTCTTCGAGGGTTTGGATGGTCCTCTCGCTCCGTCCGTCTGTCTGCGGATGATAGGCGGTACTCAACTTACCTCTTGTGCCCAACTCCTTCTGTAAACTATCCCAAAAGTGCGATGTAAAGCGGCTATCTCGGTCGGACACAATAGAGAGTGGCACTCCATGCCTCAAGACTACTTCATCTATGTATAATTTGGCCAACTTGTCCATCGGTAGGGTCTCCCGCATGGACAAGAAATGCGCGCTCTTGGTCAAACGATCCACTATTACCCAAATGGTATCGTGGTTCTTCAAAGTCCTCGGTAGCTTGGTTACAAAGTCCATGGTGAGGTGCTCCCATTTCCACTCCGGTATTTCCAAGGATTGGAGACTACCGTATGGTCGTTGGTGCTCCGCCTTCACTTGTAGGCAAGTTATGCATAGTTCCACATAACTAGCCACGTCTAGTTTCATCACTGGCCACCAATAATTGAGCTTTAATCACGATACATTTTAGTGCTTCCCGGATGTACCGAGTACTTGGACTTGTGCGCGTCCTCCAATAGTAGCTCCCGACATCCTCCCATCTTTGGCACCCAAATTCGACCTTGATATAACTTCAAACCTCTTCCATCCTCGGTCAATTGGAGATGTTGCTTCACCATAATTTCACTTTTGAGGTTGACTTCAAGAAGGGCTTCCGAATGTGATGCTTTGATTTTATCGATTAGGTTTGAGACTACTTCCACCCTTGCAAAGGTGGCTTGAACTCCACGACTGTACTCCTTCCGGCTTAAGGCATCTGCGACCACATTTTCTTTTCCGGGATGGTATTGAAGTTCACAGTCATAATCCTTGAGTAGTTCGAGCCATCTCCTTGGTCTCATATTAAACTCTTTCTGATCGAAGACGTACTTCAGGCTTTCGTGGTCGATAAAAAGGGTACACCTCGTCCCGTAAAGGTAGTGTCGCCATAAATTCAAGGCGAACACCACTGCCGCTAGCTCGAGATCGTGAGTTGGGTAGTTCTTTTCATGCTCCTTCAATTGTCTGGACGCATAAGCTATTACCTTGCCCCTTTGCATCAAGACACATCCCAAACCCATCTTAGACGCATCACTGTAGACTACAAAGTCTTCTATCCCCTCGGGCAGAGATAATATTGGCGCTTCACACAATTTCCTTTGGAGACCCCGAAAGGCTTGCTCTTGCTTCTCGGTCCAAAGGAACTTCACGTTCTTCCTTGTCAGTGATGTCAACGGTGAGGCGATCTTGGAAAAATCTTGAATAAATCTTCTATAGTATCCGGCTAGACCCAAGAAACTCCGGATTTTCGTGGGACTTTTTGGCGGTTCCCAATTCATCATAGCCTCAATCTTTGATGGGTCCACCTTTACTCCCTCACTTGACACCACATGGCCCAAAAACTGGACCTCTCTTAGCCAAAATTCACACTTGGAGAATTTGGCATAGAGTTTCTCGTCCCTCAACACCTCCAACACTTCTCGGAGATGTCGTTCATGTTCTTCATCATTCTTCGAGTATACCAAGATATCATCGATGAACACTATGACCGACTTGTCTAGGAAAGGCCGGCAAACACGGTTCATCAAATCCATGAATACCGTTGGCGCGTTGGTTAGCCCGAAGGGCATAACCAAGAACTCTAGTAACCATAACGGGTTCTAAAGGCTGTCTTGGAAACGTCTTCTTCTCGAACTCTAACTTGATGATAACCCGATCGAAGGTCGATCTTTGAGAAACATCCGGCTCCTTGCAGTTGATCGACAAGATCGTCGATTCGGGGTAATGGATATTTGTTCTTCACAGTTACCTTGTTCAACTCCCGATAGTCGATGCACATCCGCATCGTTCCATCCTTCTTCTTGACGAAGAGTACCAGAGCTCCCCAAGGCGAGGAACTCGACCTCACGAATCCCTTCTCCAACAACTCCTGAAGTTGTGACATCATTTCTTGCATTTCGGTCGGAGCAAGACGGTACGATGCACGGGCAATCAGCGCTGCTTCCGGGATTAAATCGATTCAAAACTCCACTTGGCAGTCGGGTGGAAAACCCGGAAGATCGTCAGGAAAGACGTCTGGGTACTCACTAACGACTCGAACATCCTCAATCTTTTTCTTCTCTGCTTTGGCATCCACCACGTAGGCAAGGAATGAAGGGCAATTCTTCGCAAGACACTTACTTTCCTTGATGGAAGAAATAAGAGCCACTTCCCCCTTACGCTTCTCCCCGTAGACATAGACAAATCTTCCACTGGAAGTCGGCAACATGATCATCTTCTTTGAATAAAAGATCTCTGCCTTATGATGAGACAACCAGTCCATTCCGATCACCACATCGAAACTCTCGATTACCATAGGGAGTAGGTCCACAACGAACAACTCCCCACCAATATCTAACTGACATTTTTCCAACATTTCCCACAGTAACACTTGTTCCCCATTTGCTAACTCTACTACTAAGGCATTGCTAAGAGTACTAGAGGGCACGTTCAATTCTTTGCTAAAGTCAAGAGACACGGAAGAGAAATTCGCACCATAATCAAATAGCACCTTAGCAGCAAGTGAGTTAAGTAAAAACGTACCCGACACCACGTCGGTGGTTTCCTTCGCTTCGTCTCTGGTCATTTGGAAGGCTCTCCCTTGAGCTTTAGGGATGGCTTCCTTCTTTGGTTGAACCGGTGGATTTCCTCCTCTAACTCCACCCTTAACTTGGGGCAATCCCTCCTCTTGTGCCCCGACTCCTGGCACTCGAAACAGAGTGTCCCCGACATAGGACATCGCAGACTTGTGTAACCCGACTTATTACACTTGAAGCACACGACTTGCCGGGGGTTGGAGTTGCAAGGACCAAAATGCCTACTTTTGCACTTGGGACACAAATTCGCCTCTCGGCGATCATCAAAGTTTCTAACGTTCGGTTGGAACTTCAGACGCTTGAATGAACTCGGCGACACTTCGCTCTTCCTCTTATCTGCGGCCTTCGACTTCTCTTCTTTGTCTCTAGCGTAGACTCTTTCCATCACTTTGGCTTCCTCAATAATCTCTCGCAGATTTGCAGCTTTCGAGTTTTGGACTCGGTTTCCCATGTCCGCGGGTAGGCCCTTCAGATAGGCCTTTATCTGTTCCTTCTCGGTCGGGGCCACATGCCCCACAAGATTCAGCTTTTCCATGAAGAGACGGGTATATTCCCTCACCGTCAGATCCCCTTTCTTTAGCGCTCGGAACTCTTCCTCGATCATATCCATCTCGTTCTCACTACAGTATTCCTCCATCACCTTCTGCTTGAAGATGGCCCACGTCATCTTCGCTAACACGGCTTCTCCTATGGTTGCGTCCCACCATATCAAAGCCGCACCCCGAAGCATTTGGGAACCAAAAATTCACCTTCTAATTCTCATCACATCCACAAGCCCTGAAGGCCTGTTCGATTTCCCTCAACCATTTCATGCAAGCTACGGGATCATCGGCTCCGGCGAACTCTGGCGGTTTACACCCCATGAAGGACTTATACGAACAACCCTTTCCTGTTTGCCTTGACGCTAAGACCACCACTCCCTCAGTACGGTTCTCGCCCCCGGTACCACCCGAGCCAGCTACTGCGTTCTCTGCCACCACCTCTGGCCTCCGAAGACTGGCATCTCTGTCTTCTAGCATTTTCAGGAATGCTTCTTGTTGTTTTTCCATGGCCGATGTTACCATCTGCATAACACTGGCTACCATGTCAGCTTGCGGGTTTGCATCCTGAATGACCGGACTTGTGGATGCTAGTTCCACTCTAGGTATGATTTCCTCTGGTCCAGTAAATATCGGCGGCATGCCAGGAGGAACCACATTTGCCACTCGAAACACGGGGTTCGGGTTAGATGAAATATCCTCGGGCACCTCTCCCTCGTTCAGTAGGCGACTCCGAGTATTTACCATTTCGGATCTGCCACACAAGAAATAAGGAAATGGAAAGAAGCATCACTAAAGTACACAAGAAACATACTCGTACGACCCATTGATCATCATAATCATAGTAATTCAAGTACGTTCACGTAATCATATATTCATAACAACAGTAGCTAATTGAAATTATGAACATACACTACATAAAAATTCACGCTACCACTTTTACAATTCTCAATGACGTAGTTTTTGTCGACTCTAGGGTCGTCCCATCTTAGAAGTTCTACCCAAAACTCACAGTTTATAGCTTAATAGTCTCAGCTTAAGTCTAGGCATCGTGTTTATATACCTAGTTCACTTAAACTAGAGCTCTGATACCAACTTGTAACACCCTAAAATTCAGAGTAAAATAAAACTTAAAATTTCTGCAATATAATGCCTAAAAATAAGGCGAATCCAAAACCTGTAAACGTGTCGACTAAAACCCAAAAGAGACGGGGTAGTTCTATAATGAAGTAACGGAATAAATAAGACATTTACATGACAACCTATTCAATCTAGAACAATTAACAACTAGATTAAATTGGGTGTCACTATGACTTCAAAAGCGCTCTTTCTCAAATCCCAAAAATGCCCGGTCCAAGGAGGAATCCTAGGCGCGATCCCGACTGATCAAGACATCTTACTCGCACCACTAACGAAACCTGTGAACCATTTAAACATGAACACAAGTATTAGAACGAAGTCTATTGGTGGTGATACCGATACCAATTATAATGCAAACAAGTACAATAAATAAATGTTACCGGCTCCCAGTGCATGGAGGTCAAAGCCAAACCTCCCAATAGGGACATTGAAAAATCTTGTACAAATAATACACAAATATCTTCCATATAAAGCGGGTAACCCGCGATCTAGATTGGATTTCACCGTCCAGGCCGGTTCTAGTTCCCATGCCACGCCGGACATCACAATCCTCAAACCCTCTCTGCCTCAAATGCTTACCCCGTCGGGTTATACCTCAAGGTCTTACAGGCAAGGATGCCTATCCAATCTAGCCGAGTGTACAACTAAGGAACTTGCTCCCTCTATTGTCCACTCAAAATGCCCAACGACAATGACCATGCAATAATCATGCATACCAACTAAATCCTCGTGCACAAGGAAATAGATACAAGACTCCCAACAAGAGTTATGAACAATTATAGATGACAATCTTCATGCAAACATATATTGGCCCAAATAGTGTGATCATGCTTGATATGTATTTACCACAAGAAACTACAACTCATTTAACCACATACAAATCCCCAACTAGTATAGTGACTCCAACTGCTGATAAGAATTTAGGTATTTAACATTTCATTATGTAGAAATGAAGACCTACACCATGATTTGTCCCTTTTCTATAATACTTGTAAATAACACTCTTCCACATGTTTAAACACTTCCACCAACCCCAAAAACCTTATTTATTGAAGATAAGCAAAACCCTAGTTTTTTTGTCAACATCATGCATTTCATGTATTTCATATAAACAAATAATAGTGCAAGTATGCATGTACATAAGTTAAGAAAACTTACCTAGAAGTTAAATGAACCAACCCTAGAAGTGGGGAATGAATGGGATTGAGACTTCCACTCTTTGATCTTGAAAGAATAACTCCTATGAACTCAAAACCAAAGAATCATTAACCATTAATGATTTACCCACCTAACAATTAATGAAGAGGGAGGAAGGGAAGAGTGTGTGAAAATCGCACCTCTAGTGTGTGAAAACGTCTTCAAGGAGCTGCAACTTCAAATAATGAACTAAACCCTAAAAATGGCATTAAATGAGAGTTTGGTCGTCTGGACACCGCGCACGATAGTGCCCACGCGATAGTGCCCTTGGCACAATCGCGGGCACAGTCGCGACAACTGTACCGAGACCTCTCCCCCTCTCGTGATCTTGACATTGCGATTGTGACCATGGCACTATCGCCGATCACAATCGCGCCATATGTACCATGGCCTCAAACCCCCTCGCGATAATGCCCATGCGATAGTGACAATGTCACTATCGCGGGCACAGTCGCCGAGCCCCCTTCCAACTCTGAAATCCGACGATTCGACACGATATCACCCAGATTCAAATACCATAAAAGAGAACTCTTAAACAAAAACTTAAAGTAATTATTTTACAAAGAGGTCTAAAATTCGGGGTGTTACAGGTCATGTATTGTAGGGGAGTTTGAAGGACTGTAGGAGGTTATATCGTGGAAACGAAATCAGAGAAGACATCAGCCAACGCTTCGGTGTAAACATCTCCTACAACCAAGCATGATGGGCAAAGATGCATGCGTTGCAACTGTTGAGGGGGACACCAGAATCATCGTTTGCCCAACTCCTGGTCTATTGCAATAATCTGAAACTACACAATCCCGGGACTATGACTGAAATCACTTTAGATGCTGCAGGACGGTTTGATATGTTGTTCGTGGCACTCGGTGTTTCAGTAAAGATTTTTATTTAGCTTTCTCTAGTTTACCAATTGTTTAATGTTCATACATCTGACTTTAAGCATCTGCAGATCCATTCGTTTTCGTATGGTCTATGACCGTTGCTCATAATGGACGATGCCCATCTGAAGGGTACATTTGTCGGCACCATGTTCCTGGCGGTGGCAATGGACGGGAACAACCAGATCGTTCCCATTGCGATGGGAGTGGGGAAGATAGAAATTGGCCCTGCCTGGACGTTGTTCTTAACGAATCTGGACGTTTGTTACTGATCGGACAACTTCAATCGATTTGGCCATCAGAACGGTATACATAAATTCCCATCACGGTTTTTATGCCCGACATCTGCTCATTAACTTGAAATTGTCCTCAAGAAAAGAGAAAGCAAGGAAGTGGATGTTCTGGGAGGCATGCAAAGTGTATCGTCGATTAGACTTCGAGAGTACAATGGAGTTGATGTATCATAGTCTACCGAGCGTGGCTGCATACCTTCAGGAGGTTGGTTACGAGAGATAGGCACGATCAATGTTTTCTGGAATGCGGTACAACGCAATGACTTCGAACAGTGCGAAGTCCGTGAATGCGTTGAGTTGATTTGCACGTTACCTGCCGATTACAATATTGGTCGAGTTTTACCGTTCGATGTTGCAGCAATGGTATTACAAGCGCAACCACGATTGAGGTATATTTATATACACAACTACGTAGTCCTAATTAAACATTTGTTAATTTAGTGTAACGTTTTATCGTTTTTCCTACAACGCAAATCCAAAGCGTAGTGACACAGTGGGCGGAGGGAAAGATCGAGAAAAGAATCAACAACAACTCAAGATGGAGGGTGTATCCCATTTCAGAAACAGAATACGAAGTTTATGACTGGCATAAGAATGGCAGAGTTGATTTGCAGTCTCGGACATGTACATGCATGCAATGGCAACTATCTGGCATCCCGTGAGGTCATCTGATAGCGGTTACGCGACAACTCGGTCATACAGATTGCAACCAATGAGCTTCAAACTGGTTCACAATGCAAGCTTATCGGGCAACATATGACGAGCAAGTGAACCCTCTTCCGCCGCCATCTGAATATGTGTTGCCCGAAGAACATATGACATGCCTCCCGCCTCCCATGAACATACGAAATGCCGGAAGCCACGAAACTGCGACCGTATCCCCTCACGAGACGATGAACCAATCGTGAAAACCTGCAGTCGTTGTGACGAGAAGGGAAATTTTGTTACAATTGTACAAGTTCGATGCCAACCCTTTCATGTACGTCTGGAGCGTCTAGTAGTCGTAAGAAACCCGAGCCTCTTACCACCCAGCACCATCCATCACAACAGGATGATACACAAGACTATGTTCACCCAACTTATGATCTAGGCTTATACATAATGTATTTGTTTTTATAAATGTAATTTCTCTCTTCGTTATATTTTACGTTTCGCAACATACAGTAGAACATGGACAATAGTAACATTGACACACAGGCCAAATCGAAACCAACAACGTTAATTTAGATTACATATTCCATGATGCAAAACAAACATTACAGTCCGAAAATAACATGAAATAAAGCCGGTGATAACAAAGTCACCAAACAACTACAGTCCCTCTGGATACAGTGCCTTACACCTCAGGATCCAATCAGCCTTTTCGTTGATCGTATCCTCCAGACCGGGATAGTTTTCTTTGATTTTTTAAACCTTTTTCTCTTCTTCCCTGATCTCTCTCTGTATTCCCTTCACCTGGTGCTTCTTTCCCTCGATAACTGTCTCTATCACTACCTGCTCAGCCTTATTCTTCCGCCATAAGTCTTTGACATCGGCGATCTCTATCTACGCTTGTCGTATGGATTCCCTCATCCTCGCCGACATATACTGAGATGGCGTAGGGTTTGAAGGCCTGGCAGGAGAGTTACAAGAGGGGGGGGGGGGGAGCTTCGTAATCATGAGTCTCCATATACAGTCATATGCCTCATCCCAAGCCTTTTCCTCCTCTTCTGTAATTGTATAATCGGCCGAAGTTTTTCCAAGGTTTTTCTACTTCCCATCCGTTTGGGGTGGTTTCCAACTCCTACTAGAACTTCCGTCCATCAATGGTTGTTTCGAAGCAGATCGAGAGGTTCCAGCCATAGTATTACACAAGTTTTGAAAATGTAGGTTGATATGCCGGCGGTGGTTAACGGTGGTTAGCGGTGGAAGTGGATGAATGAAAGAGGGAGAGGATGAATAAATGATGATAATTGTGATGTTGGTATGGTTTCCCCCCACCCCTTATATATATGCTCAGAAAATACAAAAAACCCGGGTATTTGGTAAAAAAAAAATACCAAAAAGTCAAATCGTTATAAAAAAATCGGATATTTGGTAAAAAAAAAAACCCGGGTATTTGGTAAAAATGACAAAAAACCGGGTATTTATTACAACAAATCGTTAAAAAAATAGTACAAAATGGTCAAATGGTAAAAAAAAAAAAATAAGGTTGATGTCAGCCCTAGTTTTGTTTTTATTAGTTGAAAAAGTCAAAAAGGGAAGAATATTGCATCAAATCACATCAAATCGGCTAAATAGGGGGTGGGGGGTATTACGCCGATGGGGGGTGGGGTGGAAGGGGAAAAGGTTGTCGGTGCATGGGGGACAAAGGCATATGTGTGTGGCCACATGTCATGTTCTAATTTGGACAAAATCGTGTGGGACGCACTACACCATTTAGCCGACGGTAGGCGTAATTGACCGACGTAAATGGGTGCTAGTTTGACAATTGACTTTGAGAAGTGCTATTGGTTCAATACATTTCCCCAAATGTGTTAGTTTGGATAGTTTCCCTATTAATTAATAGTTTACAATTAATCTTAATACTAATTAAAAACTAATAGTTTATAACTAATATTAATAAATAATTAACATCAATTAATAACAATTTATAATAATTAGAGGTATAATTGGAAAAAAAATCATGACTAGTTGAATTATAACCATTCAAACACGACTTTTTAATAAGATTAAATAATAAGCTAACCTATAAGTTGTAACACCCTCAAATATGGAAAAAACGACTAAACTAAAATTTTCTAAATACATCAATTAAAAGATAAATTTCATTCTGATGGGCAATAACCGAATTACCTAAGATGACAATTTGAGGTTCAACATCAATGATTACAATTTAAACCAACAATTGCCCGCTACCTCCAAGTTACGTAAGATGTCCCCGAATGACTATTTTCTCCTCATGCCTAGCACTCAATTCATAACAGTGTCGCTAATACCATCTCCTAAAAAGGACATGATGCATATGTTGACAAATAAAAAGAGTTAAGCTTAAGGCTTAGCGAGTTCAAATAATTTTCATCTTTAAAATAAAATAATAAAACTGGGAAAGATGTTATTTAAATCACAATTCAAAAATGAAAAGTATTTATTATAAAAGCGACATCTTTCTCAAAATCATCATTTTCGTGATGAAAACTTGGTGACCAAAGCACACATTTCACTATGCAGTCAAAACCCAATACTCATCCAAAACATGAATAATATGTAGGATTCAAATAGTGAAAACATGGATAAAACTCTATTATCCAAGACATCCAAAGAACATAGGTAAGGTTCAAGGCCCAAAACAACAAATCATGGATAAGTTCCAAGATACCAAGACCATAAAGTAGGGATACAATGAATACCCAAAACAACCTCGAAAACATGGATAATAACTATCCAGAAATAACATTTTTCATGACGGGGGAGACCCGTTTCCATCAAGTGGCGAAACACTAAGTAAGCTACATCAAGATGTTGACGAGTAAATCACCCCCAACATACAATTCTTGGTAATTACTCTATTTGGGGCTAAGATAAGAACATCAAAACTCCTTATGTAGTTAGTCCATAAGTCACAAGATGAGAAAGTCAAAACTCCTCACTTGCTTAAAGTCAAATGTTCTAAAGCGAGAATACCAAAACTCCTCCTTTGTCCTAAACCAATGATATCAAGAAGAGAACCTCAAAACTTCTATCTTGTCATGACTAAAGGGCCTATGTTGAGAACATCAAAGTTCCTCACTTGACTAAACCCTATGGCCCCAAAACGAGAACATCAAAACTCCTCACTTGGCAAGCACGACTGACACATATGCCTATGGATCTAATGCATTACAGTCTGAATTACATGACTCCAAATGAATGACCAAGACACCTAAAACATGTAATTCTCAAATAAAAGTGCAATAAATGCATATCGTGTCTCTAACTCACATAGAGCAAATAAAACTGGACAATTGTCCCTAATACTCATCTGAGTCAAAACTGAGCCAATAACTCAACAAATCAATTGACTATTCAATAAAAGTCAATATAAACCAATAACATACAATTACCTACGTATATACAATTTATGCCCAACAGATGTGAATGTATTTATTATTGATTAAAAGGTTGGGAAAAATTCCCAAAACACATTATAGCTTCAAAGAAACATTTCTAAATAAGTGATGACACTAAAAATGTGCCCAACAACTCAACCATATGTATTTTTCGAATGATTTATAAAATCAAAATACCAATAGTGTGAAAATAACAAATAATCCCATATGAGGTTAAATCATCAAAAGAACACTCTTAAGATTTATTTATCAAAATACTCAAATATCCCAAACACCTGCATTTTTCAAGACTTATTAATCAAATGTACCAAATACGCAAAACTCACCAAATAATCCACACATTTGATAAATATCAAGTAAACACAGTAATACTTCAAAATGGACATTTTGGCATGTACATGGTTTTCACAAAGCAACTTGAACTCACATTGCTAGGATATATTAAACCTAGTTTTCCAAACTCATCTCTAGCTTCCAATTGGTGAAGATTTTAGATCTACAAGCAAATCCCACCAAGGAAACTTCTCACGACTAATAACCAAGTCAAAGAGACACCAAACATTAACCCAAGCTTCAAATCCACCATAAACCCAAACATAGATCTTAAAAAGCTCAAAAGGCTTACATCCTCAAACTTGCAAGGTCTAGGCTCAAATTGTAACGCCCAGAAAATCCCTCGTATGTAATATCCGGTAAATCTGACTTAGAATTTCACTTTTATCGTTAATTTATGCATAACGTTGATTGGTATGTCCTACCCTAGGACCCTTTGGATTTCTAACCCATTAACCGTGCAAAAACACAAAATTTACAGCCGCTAGGGGTGTGGGTGCGACATTGACCCGCGACTGTGACACAGGCACTGTCGCACAGGGTGTACCGAATGGTACCTGGTCCCTGTGACATTTCCCCTACGACAATGCCCATGGGCAAAGTCGTTGGGCATTGTCGCCCGCGTGGCCTGAACTGCTGATAAATTGTGATTTGATGCCTTATTTCTACATTTTCACTTTAGAAAACAGGGGAACATTGTTAGGAGGCGATTTTTGAGCAATCAAGCACTCATCTCATCAACATTTTAGGGTTTGGTTGGTGGATTCATTTATTGCTCATTAAACCACCATCCAAGGCCATTTTTTTGAAGTATTCTCTCCAAGATCTCCTCTTCTCAACTAAGACTTCATCTCTCAACTTCTAGGGTTTTGCTATTTTCTAGGTTTTAACCCAAAACCTAGATTGTGAGTTTCTAAACCTTTGTCAAAACTGGATACACATCACATTTTCATTATCTATTATTGTCATTCATCCTCATTTGAACTATTCATTCATAATACTTAGTTTCTTGTGAAATTCTTAGGTGTAAGTCTAAGTCCTCATTTTGAATATAGATGAGCTTCTCTAAAGTGGTTTTGGGACTCCTTCACCTTAAGTAAATGGGAAACATATTTGTATGGGTTTACCTAATTTCAGGTTGTTGGATTACTTGATGATTACCCCATAATAAGTTGCTTATTATTGCTTGATGAAGCATATATAATGGAAATGGAATAATATGTTATCTGGATCACCATGAAGTGGAATTATGGTTATATTGATGCTAATTCATTCATACTAGTCTTGTTATAGACTATATGAAATGTGAGAAAGGTATGTTCTAGTATTTTACCCATGGTTGGTATTGTGATTATTCATGTGCATTATGTGCCTTGAGCCCTACTAATAATAATGTTGGACGAACCAAGTCGGTAGACACTAGAAGGATATAGTCTTGGGTGCACCGTAACGGTATGTACCTAGACCTCCGCCATTCGGGGTAATGTCATGGTTGTAGTCCTCGGATGTGTCGGGCCTTTTGGGTGCTACTCATGGTAGTTGGAATCAAGTTGTATCGACTCTTTGGGTGGAATTTTATTGGTGCTATGGGTCTCCCCCATTGACTCCACATTTGATGAACTTATTGTTAATTGCTAAAAAGAATTGTGCATGTAATTTGGAATGTTATTACTTGTTCAAACTCACTAGGATTTTTTGGCCTAACACTTGTTTGGTGTCGATGTGTATCTCAGGTTCTAGTGGCACCGTTTCTAAGTAGGTCTTGTCGGACTTGGGTGAGAGCTTGGGGAAGGTCCATTGGGACGCACTTTTTGTGAAGACATTGTTTTGGTCTATAGACGACACCCTTTTTGTAATCTCCTTTCTATCATAGAAATTAGATTGGTTGGTTGTTGTCTATTTCCGTTAAATTACAACTGTAATTAAACAGGTTTATTTATTCCCCATTTTTAGGAGGCTCTTGTTATGGAAAATTTTATATACCACATGTCCGTTTTCTGGATTTTTGTTATCCTTATCCTTAGGGCGTTACAAGCTGGTATCAGAGCTTTAGTTTAAGTGAACTAGGTATTGACTTAGCGTATCTAGACTTAAGATTTAAGCGTTGTTAATAAACTTTCCACCTTGAGGTAGAAGTCATAGGTGGGGAGAGCGTTAGGACTTACGGAATTACACTATTTGAGAGTTGTAATGGTGGTGACAAGAATCCTTGTGTATAATTCATTCATAATTTCATTTAGCTACTACTATTATGAATGTGTTGTTACGTGAGCATGCTTGAATTACTATAATTATGATGATTGAAATGTGTAGTAGTACGTACCATGAGTTTAACTCACTTAGTCTTTTCTCAACCTCCTTCTCGTGGATGTATGGCAGATAACCATGGTAAACATTCGGAGCAGGCTACCAAACCCGCAAGAGGGTCGTGTGGAAGTGGAATCTACTGCCGATCAACCTCCTTTGGTCGAGATGTCGGTGGGACCTTCCATACCCACCATTTTGGGCGGGGGACCCGGACATATCCCACACACGAACCTTGTCGATAACAACCTAATCATAGAGGAAGTGACTATGTAGACGAGAATCAGGGACAGTATGATGCTAGCCATGAATTCTGCCATGGCGCAACAACAAGAGTTCTTCATGAAACTTTTGGAAGACCACGACACCAGTCACAAACGACACGAGACGGTGGCGGAAAATGTCGTAATGGGGTCGGGCGGTAAACCGAACGTCGTGGGAACGGAAGAACATACTATCGTTCGGGAGAAGCGAAAGGAAACAAGATGCACTTATAAAGCTTTTCTGGGGTGTAGGCCACCCGAATTTGCAGGTGCTAAAGATCCCATCAGTTGCATCTATTGGATCCGAGAGATAGAAATGACGTTCGAGGCAAGCGAATGTGATGAATCACAAAAGGTTAAGTTTGTTTCTCATCTACTTAAGGGTGAAGCTTTGACTTGGTGGAATCTCACCCGATCATCTCTTACTCCGAGTGTTGGCCAAACTCTCGTGGCTAACGTTTAAGAAGAAAATATTGAACAAGTATTGCAGTGAAAGAGCTTTGGACAAGATCAAACAAGAGTTCTGCAGCCTCAAGAAGGGTAGCATGTCAATTTCTGACTACTCAAAGCAATTTCTAGAGAAGATGAGTTTAGTGGAGCATCTAGATCACGATGAGAGGTCGAATATGAAGGCCTATTTGTTGGGTTTGTCGGTCGAAATGAAGACGGCGGTGAGGAATGCAAAAGTGTCAACGATAAAGGAGGCGATCGAAGAGTCATTCTTTGTGGAGGATGACATTGCACAAGGAAAAGAGGAGAAGGGTTAAGCTATGGAGAAAAGAAAGTGGGAAGGGCCACCTGGGTCCGTTCGTCAATCTAAACCATTCATGGGAGGAAGATTTGGGGATAACCGCCAAGAGGCGAGATGGTGCTACAAGTGCAAGACCAAGCACTTTGGCCCTTGTAATCCAAAACCACACTGGGGTCCCGTTGAGTGTGCCAAGTGTGGGAAGAAGGGTCATACCATTCGAGATTGCCCCATCCGGGGGCCGGTGTGTTTTGAGTGTCGTGAACCGGGTCATATAAAGAAGGATTGCCCAAAGCTAGTAGGTAATGGTCGCGGAAACTCTTTCGGGTCAACGACAAGAGTTGAGCAACCTTCGGGAGCGCTGAGCCGAGCATTCCGGATGACCACCGAAGAGGCAAAGGAAACCGCCGATGTCGTTTCGGGTACGTTCCTAGTAAACTCCTTACCCGCTCGCGTACTATTTGATTCGGGTGCTACTTGCTCTTTTGTGTAAGATGTTTTCTGTAAGCAATTCATCATTCCTAGTAGTATCCTTCCCGATGCTTTGGTAGTAGAGGTGGCTAATGGAGACCAAGTGATCATTCGTGAGTGCTTCGTAGATTGTACTCTAGATATTGATGGGAATTCCTTTGGGGTAGATTTGTTACCTATGACTATAGGTAGGTTTGATGTAGTCATAGGCATGGATTGGTTGTCGAGGCATAGAGCCGATATCCTTTGTTCCAAGAAGATGATTCAAGTGCCTTTGACGGGAAATGGTGTAGTCACCATTTACGGAGAGAAAGGGAAGGGGTGCAAGCCTATCATCTTTTCACTCAAGGCCTGCAAATTCCTAGCGAAGGGTTACCCTTCGTATTTGGCCTATGTGGTGGACGCAAGGAAAGAGAATAAGTCAGTAGAGGACGTGAAGATCGTGCAAGACTAGCCAGACGTCTTCTCGGAGGACTTACCCGGACTACCCCCGGAACGTTAAGTGGAGTTCCAAATCGACCTTACTCCGGGAGCGGCTCCGATAGCCCGTGCTCCCCACTGTTTGGCTCCGACGGAAATGCAAGAGATGATGGCGCAAATTCAAGAGCTATTAGAGAAAGGATTCATTCGACCGAGTTTGTCACCTTGGGGAGCCCTGGTTTTGTTCGTGAAGAGGAAAGATGGGTCCATGCGGATGTGCATAGACTATCGAGAGTTAAATAAGGTCACGGTGAAGAACAAGTATCCCTTACCTCGCATCGACGACCTCTTTGATCAACTCCAAGGCGCGGGATGTTTTTCCAAGATTGACATTAGATCCAGATACCACCAGGTGAGAGTAAAGAAGGAGTACATCCCAAAGACGACCTTCCGAATAAGATATGGTCACTACTAGTTTTTGGTGATGCCCTTTGGTTTGACGAACGCTCCGGCCGTATTCATGGATTTGATGAATCGCGTGTGTTTCCCTTTCTTGGAAAAGTCCGTGATTGTTTTCATCGACGACATCTTGATCTACTCAAAGGTCGAGGCCGAGCATGAGAAACACTTGCGGGAAGTGTTGGAAGTTCTCCGAAGAGAAAATTTGTTTGCGAAGTTCTTGAAGTGCGAGTTTTGGCTTCAAGAAGTGTAATTATTGGGCCACGTGGTGTCTAAAAACGGAGTGAAAGTAGACCCGACAAAGATCGAGGCGATGATGAGTTGGGAACCGCCAACGAGTCCGATGGAGATCCGAAGCTTTTTGGAGTTGGAGGGTTACTACAAACGTTTCATTCAAGTCTTCTCCAAGATAACTTCGCCACTCACCTCCCTCACGAGAAAGAATGTCAAATTCCTTTGGACCGACGCGCAAGATCGAGCCTTTCAAACTCTCATGAAGAAATTGTGTGAGGCTCCTATTTTATCCCTACCCTAGGGTTCGGATGATTTTGTGGTGAATAGTGATGCTTCCAAGTTGGGTCTCGGGTATGTATTAATGCAAGGGGAAAAGTAATAGCTTATGCATCGCGACAGCTAAAAGACCATGAGAAGAACTACCTGACTCATGACTTGGAATTGGCGGCGGTGGTTTTTGCATTAAAGTTATTGCGACATTATTTGTACGGGACGAAGTGTACTCTATTTACCGATCACAAGAGCCTTAAGTACATTTTCGATCAAAAAGAGCTCAACATGCGGCAAGGAAGGTGGCTTGAGCAACTAAAGGACTACAATTGTGACTTACTCTATCATCCCGGTAAGGCCAATGTGGTGGCAGATGCGTTGAGTCATAGGAGCTATGAAGGCGGTGTTAAGTTATCCCTCACTAGGATCGACGTGGTATCGAGTTTGTTGGAAAACATCAAGATGTGTCAAGCGGAAGCGCTAAAGGAAAAAAATCTCAAATCCGAGGTCATGGTAAAGCAAAACGGTTTACTGACGGAAGATAGTCGTGGGCTTAAACTCTTTCAAGGACGATTATGGGTACCAAAGTTTGCTGGAAATCGGGATCTACTTCTTGATGAGGCGCATAAGTCAAAATATTCTATACATTTCGGTAGCACCAAGATGTATAGGGATTTAAAGTTAAACTATTACTGTGCAATGATGAAACTTGACGTGGCTAACTATGTGGAGAGGTGTGTCACATGCCTTCAAGTCAAAGCAAAGCATCAAAGGCCATACGGGAGTTTGCAACCCTTGTCCATTCCCGAGTGAAAGTGGGACAATATCACCATGGATTTCGTGACAAAGTTACCGAAGACCTTGCGAGGTCACGACACTATCTGGGTGATTGTGGATCGCCTAACCAAAAGCGCGCATTTCCTTGCTATGCGGGAGACTTTGCCAATGGAGAAATTGGCCAAACTATATATTGATGAGGTGGTGTCGATACATGGAGTTCCGCAATCCATTGCGTCGGATAGGGACAGTCGGTTCACATCGAATTTTTGGGCTGGTCTACAGAAAGGGTTGGGCACAAGATTAAATCTGAGCACGACATACCATCCTCAAATGGATGGCCAAAGCGAGAGGACAATTCAGAACCTTGAAAACATGTTGAGGTCGTGCGTTATCGACTTTGGTGGAAGTTGACTCACACCTACCCTTGGTGGAGTTTGCTTATAATATCAGTTACCATTCTAGTATTGGAATGGTACCATTTGAGGCGTTATATGGGCAGAAGTGTAGGACTCCAGTTTGTTGGCTTGAAGCGGGCGAGAAGCAATTCGCCGGACCGGAAATAGTTCAAGAGACGGTGGACAAGGTGAAAGAAATTCTAGAGAGACTGAAAGCGGCTCAAGACCGACAGAAGAGTTATGCGGACAAGAAAAGAAGAACGGTCGAGTTTCAGGTGGGCGATCGCGTTCTGTTGAAGGTATTTCCATGGAAAGGGATTATCCGGTTTGGGAAGCGTGAGAAGATTAGTCCCCGTTTCCACGGACCCTTCGTCATTTTAGAGAAAATCGGGCTACAAGCTTACCAGTTGGACCTATCACCGAAAATGGATGGGATACATCCTACTTTTCATGTGTGCTACCTTTGTAAGTGTCTAGCCGAAGAAGATAGCGTGATTCCTCTATCGGAAATTCGAGTGGATAACGGGAACCGTTGCGTGGAGGAGCCGAAGACAATATTGGAATCAAAGGTGAAGAGGTTGCGACATAAAGACGTGATCATGGTTAAAGTTCAATGGAAGCACCACCGCGGTGCCAACGTCACGTGGGAATCGGAAGAAGATATGAGAAAGCGTTACCCTCACTTGTTTCTTTAGAATGAGATTTCGAGGATTAACGCAAGAAAAATCCCTCGTATGTAATCTTCGGTAAATCGGACTTAGACTTTCATTTTTATCGTTAATTTATGCCTAACGTTGATTGGTATGTCCTACCCTAGGACCCTTTGGATTTCTAACCCATTAACCGTGCAAAAACGCTAAATTTACAACCGCTAGGGTGTGGGTACGACATTGACCCGCGACCGTGACACGGGCACTGTCGCCTGGTCACAGTCGTACAGGGTGTACCGAATGGTACCTGGTCCCTGCGACAATGCCCATGGGCAAAGTCGTTGGGCATTGTCGCCTGTGTGGCCTGAACTGCTGATAAATTGTGATTTGATGCCTCATTTCTAAATTTTCACTTTAGAAAACGGGGGGAACATTGTTAGGAGGCGAGTTTTGAGAAACCAAGCACTCATCTCATCAACATTCTAGGGTTTGGTTGGTGGATTCATTTATTGCTCATTAAACCACCATCCAAGGCCATTTTTTTGAAGTATTTTCTCTAAGATCTCCTCTTCTCAACCAAGACGTCATTTCTCAACTTCTAGGGTTTTGCTATTTTCTAGGTTTTAACCCAAAACCTAGATTGTGAGTTTCTAAACCTTTGTCAAAACTGAATACACATCACATTTTCATTATCTATTATTGTCATTCATCCTCATTTGAACTATTCATTCATAATACTTAGTTTCTTATGAAATTCTTAGGTGTAAGTCTAAGTCCTCATTTTGAATATAGATGAGCTTCTCTAAAGTGGCTTTGGGACTCCTTCACCTTAAATAAATGGGAAACATATTTGTATGGGTTGACCTAATTTCGGGTTGTTGGATTACTTGATGATTACCCCATAATAAGTTGCTTATTATTGCTTGATGAAGCATATACTATGAAAATGGAATGATATGTTATCTGAATCACCATGAACTGGAATTATGGTTATATTGATGTTAATTCATTCATACTAGCCTTGTTATAGACTATATGAAATGTGAGAAAGGTATGGTCTACTATTTTACCCATGGTTGGTATTGTGATTATTCATGTGCATTATGTGCCTTGAGACCTACTAATAATAATATTGGACGAACCAAGTCGGTAGACACTAGTAGGATATAGTCTTGGGTGCACCGTAATGGTATGTACCTAGACCTCCGCCATTCGGGGTAATGTCATGGTTGTAGTCCTCGGATGTGCATGGCCTTTTGGGTGTCACTCATGGTAGTTGGCATCAAGGTGTGACTACTTTTTGGGTGGAATTTGATTGGTGCTATGGGTCTCCCCTATTGACTCCACATTTGATGAATTTATTGTTAACTGCTAATAAGAATTGTTCATGTATTTTGGAATGTTATTACTTGTTCAAACTCACTAGGCTTTTTGGCCTAACACTTGTTTGGTGTCGATGTGTATCTCAGGTTCTAGTGGCGCCGCTTCTAAGCAAGTCTATTCGGACTTGGGTGAGATCTTGGGGAAGGTGCATTGGGACACACTTTTTGTGAAGAAGTCATTGTTTTGGTCTATAGACGACAGCCTTTTTGTAATCTCCTTTCTATCATAGAAATTAGATTAGTTGGTTGTTGTCTATTTCCGTTAAATTACAACTGTAATTAAACAGGTTTATTTATTCCCCATTTTTGGGAGGCTCCTGCTATGGAAAATTTTATATACCACATGTCCGTTTTTCATACTTTTGTTATCCCTATCCTTAGGGCGTTACACAAACCTTGAAATATCGAAGTTGGATCTCCTCCAAAATGCTCCCAAAGATCTTCTCCATTTCAAGGAACCCCAAATCTATGACATGGATGGAGGAAAAAGGAGAGGATATGAAAAATACTCAAAACCTTAGCTTATAGAGGAAGGAGATGAAGAGATTACCTTTCACATGTAACACTCAAATTTATTGAATTTCAATAATTAATAGAATAAATTAGGGTTGTATTATTCTGGAAATTTGAAAATAATTTAAGAGGATTTTTCTTATTTTTGGTAAATATTAAATTGAGCTATTATTATTTTAAAATTTTGGAAGTAGGATTGTTTATGTATGGAAATGATTCAAACGTTGGACATACTTTGTGAGGAATATGGTGGAGAGGGACCTGTTGTGCCAATTCTTGAAAGATGAGAATGGCATGAATTGAATGACATTAATGGAGATTGCATCCCTTCCATAAAACACAATTTTCGACCCATATAAATGGGAGGTCGGATGAACCCTTTGGAAGGTTTTTATTATCGACATTTTGGGAGGTTTTGGCTTTGGAAACTTGACAAACGGTGCCACAAGGAAGAGTATCAAAGCGCTTGAAGTTCGGCTCGTTTTCCATAGTGATTCATCGTGTTAAAATATGTTTCCACTATGAAACTCGAAACTAGACATACCTAGACGTTAGCAATGGTCTAAGGTGCGCCCAGATAAGTTTTGAAGCCGAATAGACAACCGGAAGGCTATTAATTCGACCAAAATGTTTAAATCACCATTTTCAATAAGAATCGAAACTTTGAACGGGAATATCGCACTCAAATATTGATATTTTTGAGTGATTCTTGTTTCTAAATGATAGGAAATTGAAAGCTAAGGTTTAGGAAAAAGAATCGTCAAAAAACGGATGTAAAACAAAGCCAAATGAGTCAAAACAAGAGGTTCGCCGGAAAACCGACGTTTGCCGGCGCCGATGACCTCCTCCTGTGAGAAGATGTCATGGGTTGGGAGTGTTTTGGCCTGATCTATTTGCGCTTAATGAGTGTCCAATTTAATTTTGAAATTGGACTTTTTATGTTAAATTAAATGGAAGACCCAACAATGTTTATTTTATTTTTTAAATATTCAAATTAATTAATTATTAGTAAATAATTAATTTAATTATGTGGAGTGTATTAATTAAATAATTTACCGGAGTTAATACATTAATTTAAACATATTCTTTTTCATATTATTTAATTAGTTAAAGAAATAACACTAATTTATTAAGGGGCTTCCAAATAATTTATTGGGACTTTAAAACTTGTAAATTAGACGCAAATTAATCGGATTAGTTAATTATTGGTTTTTTTAGTAGACAACGGGGATATGATAAGAGGAGTATAATTAAGAATTGACTGAGGTTAATCGTTAGTTGACTTTTAGGTTGACTTTTAGAGAAAATATAGATGTTAATGTCAATAATTGTAGGTTATTATTTGGAGCGAAGTTTTAGCAAACCTACACTATCAGGTGAGTCATTCACGAGATTTCACTTGGATGTATACATACGTACAAATTATTTTTACATGTATGAGGTGCGATATTATATATATGTTTCATAAGGTTTTAATTGCACGATATTTACAATTGGTGAATTACATGTGTAACACCCGTGATTTTGGAAAACTCTTAACTCTCGCTTATCTGGTTAAGTTATGATTATAAATCTACCCAAGTCGTGTTGGTGTATGTTGAGTTTCGTATAGAGAGCTCGTCGGTCGAAAAATCGGATCTGTTAACCTTCGGTACGGTCAGGGCGATAGTGCCCGACGACTATGCCTTCTGGCATAGTCGCGTGTCATAATCGCGACCCCTCCCTGCTCTCGGTACACTTTGGGCGATAGTGCCCGGCGATAATGCCAGGGTCACTATCGTGAGGCATACTCGCGGGTTATGTACCGCGACTCCTTTTGAGCGGGCGACTATGCCCGATGACTATGCCAAGGGCATAGTCGCGTGTCACAATCGCCTGCGGGCCCTGGATGCTTTTAAACTCCTTTCCACACTCATTTCACTCACTTATTCATTCACCTTCTTCAAGAACTCTCTCAAACCTCCATCCCATTGAATTCGGTTTTAGAAGTCACCAAGTGTTCATCCACACCCACTTACTTCAAGATATTGTGTCTCTATCAAGTTTGGAAGTTAGGGTCAACTTCCCACCATTTTCATTGTTGTTTCTTCCAAGAAAATCCTATTTATAAATTTCATCCCTTCTTCCTTCTAATGCTTTATTCAAGTTATAAATGCCCTATTTATGACTTTCTTGTGCTTTATTTCTTAATTTATCAGTTGGGTGATTTTGGAGAAATTAGGTCAAATTAGGGTTTTGGCCAAAGTGGGTATTTTGATGTGAGTTATTTGGGGGATGTTTCTTTATGGTTGAATATGGTTATTTACGGTTGAAAATGCTTGGCTTAGAGGATTCAAGTTTCGTCAAGGAAGCTCAAAATGGGGTAAAATCTAGATTTAGCCTAAATCTAGCAAGGTGAGTTCAAGTTGATTTGTGAAAACGTTGTACATGCCAAAATGTTTATTTTAAAGCATCTATGTGTTTTACATGAAATTATCAATTGTTGAGTTGTTTGGTAACTTTTGATTATTGGAAGTGTTTAGCTTATTAAACCTTGTAAAACACCACATTTGGGATTTTGGGATATTTTGGTAAATGTGTCACAAAGGAATGTGACTTGGTGATTTATTGCATAAATGGGTATTTGGTCAAAAATGCACTTTTAAGTGTTTGTCGGGTTTTATGCATCATTCATGAAATGAGATACTTTGAAAAGTACGAAGGTGTGAGTCCTTTGGTTTTGGGTCGATCCCGACCTTGGGAACGCTTTAGAAAATGATAATCCTTTTTGGGTTTTGGGCTGAAGGCCAATTGTGATTTGAGAAACAAAGTTTTGGGAAAGATGTATTTTGGTTTATGTAACCACTTTGGCTCTCGTATTTTAGCCGAACGTACATTATGCCTTTTGGGGCTTGGTTTGCACTCAAATGAGTCTTTGGAACATTTGTTCAGTTTTGGTAGCTTGTTAAGGAGCCTTTTCGTATGGTGTACCTAGTTGCATCTCATTTGTGAGTTACGTGTATTGGATGCGTTAGTTCATCCGTTGGAGTCATGTAACGTGTTAGGTTGTAATGCAATGGATCCATAGGCATAGATGTTGGTTTTTATCGTGTAAATGGGATAAGATTCCTGTGTTTTAATCTGGAAATAGGCATTGATGATACGATATAAGTCCTACATAATCAAGCGTGTCAAGGATGGAGAGATCCCAAGGTAAAGATCTGGATAGGATTGAACTTGGTGATTCTTTGGAACTAAAGACTTGGATAGAGTTGATGTTCAAATGACTAAAGACCCATAGAGGGTTGATGTCTATTATGACTAAAGACCCAGAGAGGGTTGATGTCTACCGTGACTAAAGACCTGGATAGGGTTGATGTCTACCATGACTAAAGACCTAGATAGGGTTGATGTCAATGGTTGTTTATCCTTGAAGATACACTTATAACATACATCTGTGGCTTAACTTTGTGTACCCACCACATTCAATGGAATCGGGTCTTCCCCGTCACCGAAAGGTGTTGTTTTGGGTACTGAGTCTTGTGTCCATGTTTTCGGTGACATATTGTATATGAGATTTAATAACCATGATTTATGGGTTGAGTGTTATGCCCCACCCGTGCTTTGGGTGTTTTGGGATGTGAAGTGTTATTCACGGTATCACAATTGGGAGTCGATTTATATTCATATTTTGAGTGAGTTTTGGATCACATCGTTTTATAAAGAATGGTTGTTTTGGAACGTTGTCTTTAATGGTGCAAACTGTGGAAAACGAGTCGTCTCTATTTCTAAAGTAAATTAGTTTGAAAGATCTTGATTTGAACTGATTTCCTTTCTTTTAAAGATATATCTATTCATGTTAAAACTCTTGAACTCACTAGGCGTTAGACTAACCTTTTATTTGTCGACATGTGCATCAGGTTTCAGTTGGGGTTGGTCCTAGCGGTGCTATGAAGAGATGAGCACTAGCTTGCGTGAGAGTGAGTAACTTGGTGAAGTCTTCCGCAGTTTGGAGATAGCGACACTTATTGGGTTTTAGTAACACCTGTCCTTATTATAGACTGTAGGTATAGAATGAATGAATGTATGTATGGAGGTTAAATCTTAAATTGTGGTTGTAGATGAATCATTTATTGATGTATTTAGAAATTTTTTAATTAGTTGCTATTTCCAGAATTGAGGGTGTTACAACATGCATATGGTTTTCATTTATGGGCAAGCATGCTAATTATGTTATATATATTTATTAGACATAAATCGCATGCATACGGTTTAGGGTTTGGGTTAACATGGTGCCTTAACCAGGGTATGGGATATCGGCTCGATATATCAGATTTAGGGGAGGCACGTCGCGGGATGGGCAGTTAGTTCTTTGTGAACCTACACGCCCACATAATGCCTATGCCATGGTAGGTCCCTACCTTACGGAGTAGGGTTAAGAGATTTCATGGGGTAGAATAAATTGTACATGACACTCTTTATTTGACATTTATATGGTCTATGTGTGTGTATTATGGTTGCACGTAAACCGTGAACTCACTTTGTTATTTAGCTGACTATAGTATACATCTCAGAAGCAAGAAGTTTTGGAATCAACAAAGGCAAGGTACTCACTTAGGACTCCAGTTCTTATTTGTTTGGTGTATTTTTTTAAGCATTTTGGATTTGGGTTGGGTTCGGTTTTAGTGACTCGGTATGGGACGAGTTAATTTTTAAGATTTTTTTAATTATGATGTTTAGACTTCCGCTGTATACGTTATATTATTTATTATTGGAGTAATTAATGGTGTATTTTGGATGACGTGACATTTCATTTGGAAAAAAATGGGGTGTTACAAGTTGGTAACATAGCCTTAGTTTAAGAAAAATAGGTTAAGAATTTCTTTTAGACCAAGCTTAAACTGGTGAGGTGTTTAGTATTATATATGACATGGTGTGCATTACGATTAAGTTTGATTTTATCGATGTGTGATTTAGTGTTTTTCCTCGTGGTTTTGTAGGAAAGTTGTGCATACTATTCACACTAGGTCCGTTAACCGTGGGAGAGGACGCGAGCGCAGAGTTGTAGGACGAATAGTGCCATTTGGACTAGGCCCACACGGTGAAAGTGTTGATAACCGCCATACTAGTGTGACTCCCAGTTAGAACCACATACCCAGAGAGACAGTCTGCCATCTCCAAGGAGCAACCCAACACATGGATCGGTTCGAGAGAGACCCCTGGTCACACCGCCTCCCACGTGCACCGACTTGGAAGAAAGGATAAAGTATATCTGAAAGAGAAAGCTGATTTATGGCATAGGTTGGTCTACTCTGAGTGGGACAATGATAGGACTAAGAGAATGCTCTGCAACCTACAACGGGCGCAAGTTAGGCTGATAACAGAGAGGGATAACCTACGGGGAGAGAGAGATCTTTTGAAGTTAAACTGCTTCAGAAGCGGAATATTGTCGCTCAATCATGGCGTACTTGGGTAAAGGATAGAAACCGTTTATGCAAGAAGGTGACTACTGAGTACGCAGGGTAGTGAAAGAATATTTTGCTGCTTGGATCCAAAACTTCAAAATGGGTCCAAGAGCGAGCCCACTGTGGAGCTTCAAGCCATCGTTAACCTTCGCACAATCGATCAGAGACCTTACCTTCCCGATGAGTCTTAGAGACGGTTTTGGTTATCGAGAGATAGATTTTGGGTTAAATTTTTTTTTTGATTTCTAGTAATTTTGGTTTGATACTCATACTCTTTCACGTTGGTTTTGGAGGATAGGCATTTAGCATCGTTAATGGGAAATTAGGAACCCCCAAATTTTTTCTAGTATTATTGTATTAATTCTCTCTCGATATGATATAATAATATATGGGTTTATATTTAATGTGTTGAAAGTACTTGGTGTTTGAAATCCTATGGTGCTTGAATTATTATATGTTTTGCATGAATGTGGTAGTGATAATAACTTGACAATTAGATCTAGAGCCACTCTAGTAACAATATCCTGTTGTATCATAATGGTTTTCACGTGGATCGTTAAGGACTACCACCAAGGGAAGAGGTGTCGGTGACCTTCCCCCAACAGGACGAGGTCATGGACGTAGTCAAAATGTAATCGCAAGCTCAAATGCTACCTCGTCTGCGGTTGGAAGTTCCACTGCACGAGGAAACCAAGGGAGAGGTCGAGGAGTCGGAAGTGGTGAAAACCTTTTCACAAAAGAGGCAATGAAAGACTCAAGTCCTCCAAAACACCCTCCTAGGTATGCTGAAAACCATGTTAGGCAACCGATTCAAAGGTCCAAAAGAGGAGGAGGAAGCAAGCACTCATAGAGAAATACTAGTGAACAATTGTAAGACCATTAAGAGACTAGAGTCACCACCTAGAGACATGGTCAATTTGCCTCAGAAACGAAAGAGGAGCCACAAGCGATAGACGGACTATGTGAGAAGAGATAGTATCAAGTGAAAGAGAAAGCATGAAGCTTCAAGACGTTTGATGACTCCCGTCCAAAGAAATTTAGGGGCATAGTAGGCCCAATTGCTCTAATGAACTGGGTAACCAAAATGCATAGTTGTTTTAAAATCTGCAAGTGCCTAGAAGAACATAAAGTGACTTATGCTGCTACTACTCTCTTGGATTCCACACTCCACTTATGGGAGACTGAATATGGAATCAAAGGAGAAGAAGGTGTTACTGCCTTAACCTGGGAGAAAATGAAGAGTATGATGATGGATAAGTACTGCACGTAGTTAGAGGTGAAGAAGTTGGAATCAGAATTTCTGAGGTTGGAGAAAGGATCACTATCAGTTCAGGAATACGCAAACAAATTCCTGGAGAAGGCCAGATTCGCGGTTACCAAGTCGCAACCGAGCAAAGGAAGATAGACCGCTTTAAGGATGGTATAAGGATATAGATGAAACAATATGTCCACATGACGAATCCGACCACGTTTATCCAGGTTGTGGAGATGGAAACATTATCCGAAGAGAATAATGTGAAAGAGACTGGAGAAAGGAGAGACTTCAACAGAAAATGGGAAGGATCGAGCAAAGTGGTAAAGAAGGTGAAAGAAACGCAAACTCCAATCAGAAGCCAGAATGATGGATTATCCATCCCTACATGGAAGAAGTGAAATTAGAAGCAAGTAGGGGAGCGTAGAGTGAGAAGTGTGACTTGTTATCATTGTGGGAGGCCTAGTCACACCGTGCAGGAATGTTCCGAGAAAAAGACATGTTATGAATGTGGAGATACATGACATCTCAGGTTCGAATGTCCCAAATTGAAGAAGGGCACGTAGAACATAAATAGAGCTTTAGGGGGTGGGTCTAGGAAAGAGGTAGCAAAGAAGAAGGAGCCGACAAAGGGGAACGACCAAGCATACAACATGACCTTGGAGGAAGCAAGAGAAACCCCATATGTCGTATATGGTATATTCTCTATCAATGATGTTTATGCACATGTATTATTCGATTCAGGTGCGAATGGTAGTTTTGTCTCTACTTCTTTCTATCCCTATTTGAATAGAGATGCCAATAGGCTAGAGAAGAGCTATATAGTAGAAAATAAGGATGATGGTCAAGTTAAGGTAGATGAGGTGATTAATGGATGCACGACTTGTATGGATAGTAAGAAGTTGCCTATAAGACTTATGCCCACAGGATTAGGTGATTTCGATGTAGTATTAGGAATGGACTGGTTGTCTGACAACCATGCCCAAATCGTTCGCAACAAGAAGATGATCAAGATTAGACTCCAAAAGGAGAGATACTTTATGTCTATGGGGAACGAAAGAAGACTGATGTAGGAGTGATCACGGAGATTAAGGCAAACAAATGCCTACGAAAAGGTTGCGCAACATACTTGGCTTACACAAATCGACACCAAGTTAAAGAAGAAAATGATACATGTTAAGTGCATTTTGTGCATGCATTTGTAGTAGTTTATAATTGCATTTTACATTTAGTTTAATTCTTTACACGTAGATTTTATTATATTTTTAGTTAACTTTCGTATAATCATCGGTTGGGGATATTACTTTGATGTTTTGTGGTTTTGTCGGGTTTTGACAGATATTTTACCTTGAAAGCATGGACATGGATGACGATGGATTTGAAGTATTTGATCATTATTTATGTGGTGGGCAAATCCAAAAAGAAATGATAAAAGTTGGATCAAGATTGAAAGAAAGAATTCTTGGAAGGATCTTTTGAAAGAAAAGAAATTAAGAAGGGTCATTTTTTAGGAGCTGAAATCTTAAGGGGCTGAAATAGAAAATATATTTTTATAAATATGAATTTGTAGGGTTGATGGTGTACTTCTTCCTTGATTTTCCTTTGTTTTTTTTCTCTTTTAGTTTTAGTTGTTTTGTTTTGTGATGAATCATTAGGCTTAGTTTTTTTTTTCTTCGTTAGTTTAGATTTTAGGTTTAGTTTACTTTTTCATTTATTTGTAATTCGTTTTTCCTTGAGTCGATGAAGATTGGATGAAGATGCAACCCTTTTGACGGATCGAAGATGAAGATGGTTATGTGACAGATTATCATCCAACATTCGACATTCGTTGTAACGATTCATTTTCTCCTACTTTATTTTTATGTTTGAATTTATTATATAGTTAAAATTTATATTTATCTATTGTTATTGTCCTTCTCCTTATATTACTTATACCTTCTTGATTCTTTACACCGCTTCTTAATTTATTTACCGCTTTCGTAGGCTAAAAACGATTCTTGGAGAGTGACACTCATTGGATTGATCTTTACAGTTTTCTTAGATTAATTTTTATCGTGTTTAAATGTATGTTTTATGTTTGGTAGTGTAGCTTTCGTTTGATTGGGTTATGTGGCTCGGATAAAAATGTTGGGATTAACCAATTGATTTTAAAACGAATTAGATTTTAATTGATTGATTTTTAATCAACGAAAGTTGTTATGTAATTAATCGGTTTTAATCAAGTGTTTGTTAATTTGTTTAGTCGGAATATGGATGAAAGTTTGATTCTCGGTTTGGACCGAATTGGTTAATGACTACAGCTCTAACATGCAAATAGTTATGGACGTAGGATGAGAAAATATTTGTTTTATTTAACTGTTTCTTTTTCAATATTTGTATCATACGAAATTAGGTGCAAATATCGTTTTAGAAAGACTTTTCCACCTCGATAGAGGGTTAAAATATTTTTACACAACAAGTACTCACCATCATTAAAATCCGAGACTAACATTGCCCGATCTTCGTTAGCATTTGTTTTTATTGTCTCGTCTTTCTTTTCAGTTTATTTTATAAAAAATCAAAATCACCAATTGATAATTTCCGTAGCTAGGCCATAGTCTATAAATAAGTCTGTGTTTAGTCCATCGCCTCCCCGTGATCGACCCGTATGCTACAATACCCGTACTCTTGCGGTTATAAATTTTAAAACACATCAAGTTTTATAACCGCAAGCGTACGTGAGGTGTAACATACTGGTCGATCACAGGCAGGCGATGGACTAAACACGGACTCGTTCTAGACTATGGCCTAGCTACACGAGATTTATCAATATTTTGATTTTTGAAATTAAAACTAATTAAATAAACAAACAAACAAATGGAGCAAAGCAAACTAACGGACATTGGGTAATGTCAACTTCAGATTTTGGTAATGGTGGGAATTCGTTATGCAAAATTACTTCAACCCTCTTTCGAGGTGGAAAAGCTTTTCTAACCCAAGACCCATATTTACTTTCGCATTATGTGTACGTTGGGAAGAAACATTATTATTTAAAACGAA
Organism: Arctium lappa; assembly: GCA_023525745.1. NCBI lineage: Eukaryota > Viridiplantae > Streptophyta > Magnoliopsida > Asterales > Asteraceae > Arctium > Arctium lappa. The sequence goes on from CM042051.1 coordinate 34,277,845, forward strand.
TATTTTTTCCAATCAACGTCCCTAACTATTTATCATGTAGGACCGTTATCACCGATCAATTTAATCTAAGTAAAAGACCGAACATTCGTTCATATCTAAAACTAATCGAATTTAACTAAAGACGTTTTATAAAAATTGGTTAATCAAACATTAACTTTCGTTATATGAAAAATCAACCAATTAAAACTCAAAAGTTTATTATAAAAACGATTGATCAATACCACAACGTCTATCCAAAGTGACGATTACCCAAAAGAACGATAACTAAACTACGAAACAAAACATAATATAAATCTAAACAAAACAATAAAATTAATCTACGAAAGCTGTAAAGATCGATCCAAGGAGTGTCACTCTCTAAAAATCGTTTTTAGCCTACGAAAGCGGTAAATAAATTAAGAACGATGCAATAAATTAAAAAGATGCGGAAAATAAAAACAGGGAGAGAAATCCAAATATATAAATAAAAAATATGGAGAAACGAAACGTTACAACGGGTGTTGAATGTTGAATGAGAATCTGTCACATTCCATCTTCATCTTTAATCCGTCGAAACATCACATCATCTTCATATCTGAAAAACAAAACCCTACAAATGATTTATAAAATGTAAATTTTCATTTCAGCCCCCTCAACTTTGCAGCATTTAAAAAAAACGCCCCTCTTGATTTATTATCTTTCAAAAGCTCCTTCGCTGAATTTATTTCTTTCAAAATTGGTCCAACATTTGTCATTCTTCTTGGATTTGCCCACTAAATAAATAATGATCAAATACTTCAAATCCATCGTCATCCATGTCTATGCTTTCAAGGTAAAATATCTGTCAAAACCCGACAAAACCACAAAACATCAAAGTAATATCCCCAACCGATGATTATATGAAAATTAACTAAAAATATAATAAAATCTACGTGTAAACAATTAAACTAAATGTAAAATGCAATTATAAACTATTACGAATGCATGCACAAAATGCACTTAACAATACACGATGTACCCATGGTGAGAGAGTATCCAGAGGTGTTTCAAGAGGAATACCAGGAATTCCACCAGAACACCAGGTGGAATTTAGAATTGATTTGGTATAAGGAGCGACAACAATCGATAGGGCACGTTATCGGTTAGCCCAATGGAGATATAAGAGTTAATGAAGCAACTGCAAGAACTCTTGGATAACGGTTTTACCAGACCAAGCTCATCGTTTGGGGAGCACTTTGTAACACCCCTAATTTTGAGGTTTTATTCATGTTTTGATCTGGAGCATCGACCTTACTTGATAGTATGCAAAATAGCCGAAAAGAAGTCGGAGAGTTTGCCTTCAGTGTTCGGAGCAGCCACCGCGTGGGTGGAACCGCGCGAACACTCGCGCGGGACACTGATTCGTCTAGGTCTCAGTGCTCAACGCGGCTCACCGTGCGGCTGGAATTGCGCGAGCACTCGTGGGCGGGCACTATGCGCAGAAATCGGAATAAATCGGCCCTCAACCCTCATTAACTCCTCTATTCTAAATTTTAGGGTCTTTGGAGTTGCGATTTTCTCTCAAGAAAAGGCTGGTAAGTGCCTCCTCTTCACCCTCCTATCATTAATTCCTTCCATCCTCTTTAAATCCTTAACCATTTATGAAATTTAGGTTCCTTTGAGCACCTATTGTGCTAGTCTAAGTCTTCTCAAGTTCTCATCACCTAGGGTTTGTTCATACATCTTACCATGGTGAGTACATACGTGTTTTACACTTCATACATAGTAATCTTCTAGTATTTTACTCTTATATACTTGGAAACATGGGATTATGGGATTTTGGCAAATTCTGGAACTAAAGTTAATTTTATGAGATTTTGGGGTTTTGGGTGTGAATGAAAGTATCTAGAAATGCATTTGACCAATGATTTAAAGATGTTAAATGTGCTTACATGTTCTATTATCATCATCATCATCATCATCCTTGTTTTATGGAACTTTGAATAAATCCAAGTAAAACTAGGGTTTGGGAATGTTTGGATTTTGATCTAAAGATATGAGATGTGGCTTGATTATGCGAGACAAGCTTCACATCTACACTTGGTAGAATCTATTATGTGGGTTTCCTCACAGTATATTGATAAATCGTTTATGGATATTTATTTATATGATATTGATATACATGAACCAAGGTTGTTGTTTTAGTTTGTGTTAATCTTGGTTTAGTGCAATTGATCCACAGTCACGGTGTTCTTAATGTCCCGTTTTGGACATTAAGTTCGCCACTTTGGCATGGAATAGGCATCGGGTCACCATGGTAAGTTAGGTGTGGACCTATATGGTTGGGCAGTGTCCCATGGGATTTAAGGTGTAATTCCATTGCGCATAAGTTCCCGTTTTGGAACTCTCAAGAATAGACCTAGAGGGGTTGACTTGATGTTTTCGAGCAATAGACTTAAAGGAGTTGAGCTCATTAAGGGTGTGTTTGGTACGCAGACAGGACAGGACATGACAGAACATAACAGTTGTCCAGCGTTTGGCAAGACATGACAGAACAGGACTAGACTAGTTAAATGACGAATTTACCCCTGATGAAAAATCATAGATTACATCACATAAAACTAATTTACATAACTAATACATAGTGCAATAGATTATCAAAAATAGAAAACTAATTTATCACAATTGGATTTTGGATATGGAAATCAAAACCCAAATTTTAAGTTTTGGATTTTAGGTTGTTTCGGGTTTGGGTTGGTCGGGTTTTGGATTGATGTCGTTCGGGTTCGAGTATTATATAATGAAATGTTATATATAAAATCAATCGTTTTTTAGGGTGATTATAATCGATTGAAATATTGATGAAATCGATAGCAAGTTTAAAATTTAGAAAATATTTCAACAAACTATAATTTACGATTTTCAAAAGATAATTAGATAAATATATATATGTATATATATATATATAATATTTAAAATATAGATGTATGTTATTTCGGGTTTTCGGACGGGTCGGGTGGCCAACGATCAAACCCAATCCGAACCCAGATATCCTCCCAAATGTCGGGTTTCGGATTCTCGTATTTTGGGGTATTCGGGTTTTGCAAAAACACCTTATTTTCGGTTTGGATTCGGATTTCGGACTATTCGGGTTTTGCACACCCCTAGCTTGGAGGCTTGGATGATGAGAAGACATGTTTAAGGTTTTGGTTTTTAACAAAGGGTATATTAGTCAAAATATTGTTGTTCTACTTAGTTCCAGGGGGTTGGAGTGGGATAAGTGTGTCCCATGCTTGTTCCACTTAGTTCTAGCGTGCCCCACATATGGTTACGCCAAACATGGGACAAGCCTGTTATGTTCTGTCCTGTTCCACCCTGTTCTGCGTACCAAACGCACCCTAAGTGATTGGTGTATTTTTGTACCATGTTTACATGTTATGATCACTAATGGTTTACTTGTTTATTTTGATTTTGCTCACGACCAAATCCACCGTTCAACTACAAATGGGTTTATGATTTCCATTTCCAATTTATTGGTCCTCACTAGGCTTTAGCCTAACACTTGTTTCTTTGATTGTCATGTATGACAGGTCATCTTAGCGGTGGGGCTCGTCGGGATTGAGCGGACGACCTTGGGGTCGAGAGTGGTCTTTTTGGAAGAATTACTGACCGACACATATGATTTATGAGGATATACATTTTGGAAGGATAGTGACACCCGACTATGATATAATTGACAAACTTAGATTATTAGGTTGTCGATAGTTATCCTTCATTCTATTTGGGTTTGTAAATACCATACTTTGGTTCCCCGTTTTGGGACGATACACTTTGGCTTAAAATGTTGTTACCACGTTATTCAGGTCTCAAGTGATCCCTATTTTTAGAGAGATTCAGCTTTCCTCCATTTACAGACATCATGTTGCCGAATTTTGAATTTTAAATCTACTCTAAATTTTAGGGTGTTACACACTCATCATTTTCGTGAAGAAGAAGGATGACACAATGAGGATGTGCATTGATTATCGTGAGCTCAACAAGATCATGATAAAGAATAGATACCATTGGCCAAGGATTGACGATCTATTCGATCAATTGCAAGGGGCTAGCCACTTCTCCAAGATTAACTTGAGATCATGGTATCATCTGAGAGTTAGAGTGGAAGATATACCAAAAAGCGCTTTCAGGACTCGATATGGCCACTACGAGTTTTTAGTAATGCCATTCAGCTTGACAAATGCACCTGCGACATTCATGGACTTAAAGAATTGAGTATGTGGACCCTACCTAGATAAGTTTGTTATAATCTTCATAGACGACGTTCTTATCTACTCAAGAAGCAAAAAAGAGCATGAGCAACATCTGAGAACAATTCTGGAATTGTTGGCAAAAGAGCAACTTTACGCAAAATTCTCTAAGTGCAAATTCTGGATACAAGAGGTTCAGTTTCGTGGCCATGTAGTGAATGCGGAAGGGATCAAGAGTTGACCCAACTAAGATCGAGTTGGAAATTGTCGAAGTCTGCCTCTGAGATTCACAATTTTCTAGGTTTAGCAGGCTATTATCGAGGGTTCATTCAGGACTTCTCCAAGATAGCGACGTCACTGACGAAATTGACAAAGAAATCTATAAAGTTTGATTGAGGAGAGAAACAAGAAGAAGCGTCCCAAATGTTTAAGGAAAAGTTGAGTAATGCCCTAGTACTATCCCTGCTAGGGGGAATAGAAGAAGTATCCTACCCACGACATAAAGTATCCTACGCATCGAAGATGGGACTAGTATGTGTGTTGATGCAATGAGACAAGGTTATTGTTTATGCCTCTCGTCAAATAAAGGAACACCGGAAGAAGTATCCTACTCATGACATAAAGTTGGTTGTCTTGGTCTTCACGCTAAAACTTTGGAGACATTATTTTTACGGTACCATGTGTATGATCTACACAGATCTTAAGAGTCTAAGGAACTTGTTCGACCCGAAAGTGTTGAACATGAGACAAATGAGGTGGATGGAATTGCTCAAGGACTACGACTATGAGATCCACTACCATCCGGGTAAGGCGAATGTGGTCGTCGACGCATTAAGTAGGAAAGTAAGGTCTGAACCAATCAAGGCCTGAGCCATGCAAATGAATATCAAAGTGGATTTGATAAATCAAATACGGGCAGTACAGAAGGAAGCTCTATTAGAAGCAAATATTAAGAAGGTAGGGGTGTTCATCCAAACCACACAAACCGCCAGCACCGCACCACAACACGTGGTTTAGAACATCCGCGGTGCGGTTTGCGGTTTGTATTCCTATCAAACAACATTATGCGGTGCGGTTTGCGATTTTGAGTTATCAAACCGCAGTTCAAACCGCACCGTACCCCGTATTTTGTGTATGATTTATTTTAATTTTATATAATATATATATATACATATATATAATAATAATTTAGTATTTATGTAATATTTTTGGACCCCGTGTTTGACCCAAAGTCCCATCCTGAATAAACAATTGGCCAATTGGGAGTAGGGGCTTAAGGATCGAGTTGAAAGAAAAAGTTTGACACGTCACAACTCACACATCTGATTTAGTTTGAAGTTTATTTTTATTTTTCACTTCTTAGAATATTTTTAATTATACAATCTGTATTTGGGAATATGATGTATTGAAGCTCGTTATGTTTTTGGACTATTGTCACTTTGTAATTGATTTTATAATGTATTTTTAAACTAATAACTTTTAGATTGTAGGCATAAAGTGGGATAGGGATAAACCGCATAAAGCGCACCACATTGCGGTTTGAGGTTTATGCGGTGCAGTTTGTGGTTTGGAAATATGCTCAAACCGCATATGCGGCCCGATTTGGTTAAACCACACCAAACCGCATCCCGAACACCCCTAATTAAGAAGGAACGAATGGTTGGGCAAATCAAGACATTGACCGTAGGTTCAGATGGAGTGTACAAACTAGGAAGTCGGATATGGATTCCTAGTTTGGGGGATCTACGGAACATCGTGATGGACGAGGCGCACAAGTCCAAATACACGATGCATCCAGAAAGTGACAAGATGTATAAGAACCTGAAGGAGAGCTACTCGTTGCCTGGTATGAAGAGGACCATAAGCAAGTTATGTGGAGAAGTGTTTGACCTATCTCCAGGTGAAGACGAAACATCACAAACCATCAGGAATGTTACAACTTTCTGGGTTATCGTTCAAGTGTGCGGATAAAGCGTTCAATGGTCCGCAGTCAAATGCTAGAAAATGCATTTCTAATCGATAATGCTATTAAGAAATTTGATACTATTGTTCCAATTATGCCTTTGATTGGATCCTTGGCTAAATCTAAATTTTGTAACACATTGGGGCATCCTTTTGGTAAGGTGATTTATCATATTCTAATATTATTGATCGCTTTGGGCGTATATACAGAAACCTTTCTCATTATCATAGTGGATCTTCAAAAAGTTGGAGATCCCAGTATGGAAATGGGATATGATAACCATGGACTTCGTCACGAAGTTGCCAAAGATAGTGAAAAGGCATGGTGCAATCCGGGTGATCGTCGACCGGTTGACGAAATTTGCTCACTTCCTGCTGATCAACGACAAATACTCACTTGAGAGGTTGGATCAATTGTATGTCAAAGAGATAGTTACGAGACATGGAGTGCCCATCTCCATAGTATCGGTTAGAGATGCCAGGTTTACCTCACGATTTAGACGAGCTTTCAGTTGGAAATAGGGACATAGTTACATTTAAGTGTCGCCTACCATCCTCAAACTGATGGTCAGAACGAGATTCAAACGTTGGAAGACATGTTGCAATCATGTGTGATCGACTTTGGAGGTAACTAGGATAGTCACCTTTCATTGATAGAGTTTTCTTACAACAATAATTATTACTCTAGTAGCAAGGCAACGTCGTTTGAGGTACTATATGGAAGCAAATGCAAGACGCCGGTATGACGGGCGGATTTTGGAGAGAGACAACTAGTTGGACCAGAGTTAGTCCAACAAACATCAGATAAGATTATGCAAATTAGAGACAGATTAAAAGCTGCACAAGATAGGCAAAATAGTTACATAGATAAAAGACGTCGAGCTCTAGAGTTCCAAGTGCGCGACCAGGTGTTATTGAAGATATCGCCATGGAAAGGAGTCGTGAGATTCAGGAAGAAAGGAAAACTAAGTCCGAGGTATATCACACTCTTCGAAATAGTTGCAAGGGTAGTGGCAGTAGCCTATCGTTTGAAGTTACCGGAAGAGCTAAGTGGAATTCATGACACATTTCACATGTCAAATTCGAGAAAGTACTTGGCCGATAAATCGGCCATTTTAAATCTCGAGGATGTCGAGATTAGGGAGAAACTAACATATTGTGTATCAAAAATTATGATTTTGATTAAACAATATTTCATATTTTTTGTGCCATGTATTTTAAAGGACTTTCTAATTCAATGATAATGAATTAAATACTCCCACGTTTTACCAACCTTTACAAAAGCTCTTTTTATATAGTTCTTTTTTGTAAATCCTTTATATCGTATGTATATGTATATTGAGGGAACCTAGGAGTTCATTCCATTCATTTGTGAGATGCTTAAGAGGCATTTGCTTTGCATTTTTTTTGTGTGATGAATCAAATTTGTCAAAGAATCGGAATCTGATGAGAATTGAATCTTCTATGACCACGCTTTAAGTTAATAGTGAATGAAATGAAATTCAGTTTCAATCGATCGAACTTTTGTTTTATTTGCATAGTGTAGCTTAAATTTTGAAAATGAATAATAATAAATGACAAATTATCATTTATTACTTAAATTACCATATATTATTATTTTTAATTAATAATAATAGTTGAATTCACACAAAGAAGTGATAGAATGATCAATTCCTATAACGAGTGGAATTCATGGAATATAGTGGAATTGAATTCCTTTCGATTTGTCAACCAAACAAATGAAATTGTGATGAAAGGAATATATCATTCCAATTCTTCCCGATTCCTACGATATAAGCAACCGGAAGAATGCCTTGCACTTATAGCCATGTAATGTTTGTCACTTGCATACCAACAAGAAAGCCAAATGTCCTTTTTAACTTTGAATATATCTACCATCTACGTATATATCTTCATTTTCCATGTGCTTTTGAGAATATATGAAGCCCCATCATATTACATTTTAAAAGAGCCCATACGGAGAGATGAGAGATTCCAACATATATGAAGTAGAAATGGTCCAAATTTAGCCGATGTGCGACTCTAACACACACCTTCCAACAGAGGCTACCTGCACGAATTGCCCCACAGTAGTAGACCTTCGCTCTGACACTATGTAAGAATATGTTGAACCTCATTAGCATACTCTCCAAAAGAGCCCTTAAGGAAAGATGGAAGGTTCCAATATACATGGAGTGAATATGATCTAAGTTTTTTTTTTTGTTGGAAAGGGTGTCCTAGGCTATTATGCTTAGACCAATCTCTTGGCAAATTATGATTGTAAGACATCAGCCTTGATAAAACCTCAGTGGTTACAATTGTTGTGGACGCCTGGATTCGAACCCTAGATAGATAAGATATTCCACCACATCTCCCAGGGCCTTAACCAGTACGCCACAAGCCTTGTGGTTAATATGATCTAAGTTTAACCAATATAAAACTTTAATTGTCCGCAATCAACATCTTTTTAGCACAATCACAAACCTATATCTTTCCTATCTCATACAATGTTTGGTAAACACGAATGTGGCTGTAATCATTTTGATCAATACTATTTACAAATTTTTATTAGGGGTTGAACTTTCTGTTGGCTTGACTTCATGACTTGGAGCTTTCATGTGATAATCGTTGGGGTTTTTTGTGTCTTAATGAGATTAATGGTATTAAGACTTATTATATCTATTCAACCATTTTCCCTTTGTTTTTTTTACCACAGTAGTTGTTGCTTTTTGTTTGTGGTTTTGAGAATTGTTTCTGACGCAGTTCATTTCAAAAGATTTTTAATCATATGAACACGTAGCATGTTGTGGTTGGATAATTATAATTACTTTATTGGTGTGTTGTTTTTGGATATTAGTCATCACCAGGATTCGGTTTTAATGGAGCTAATATTACTTTCTTGGTCTAAGGGTCAAACATCTCGACATAGGGATAAAATAATTACTTTAGTTATTCAAACCGTTTATTTAACATAATCAAATAAAATTTATCTTAATTTATATAGATGGTTTAATTCATACCTACTTAATAGAGAAAAATAAAAAAGCCTTTTAATAATATAAATTAAATTTTCTTCAAAAAGAAACATACAAATTAATTAAAAATGAATGAATACCAATATTAATATCATCCATTAATTGTGTAATGACAAAATATTATATATTAACTAAGTTTTTGCCACATTACCATGATAAAAATTTGGATATGTATACACGTATGCATATATTAGTCTCTTTTCCAATCTTGTATGCTAAAGCTTCCCATAATGTGGCAAACATTCATTATGTTGATCGCTTAGATGAGACCCACTATTGGCTGTAAGAATAGTGACACCTCAACCATATATATATATATATATATATATATATATATATATATATATATATATATATATATATTGTTTGGTTCATTTGAGAAATGATAAATATATGAGAAATAGAGAAGTAATCTTAGTCATTCATATGGTCAAGATCGGATTTGACTAGTCAAATATTGCAGCTTTGACCGGTCAAAAGTTGCAGCTTTGACCGGTCAAAAGTTACGGCTTTAACTGGTCAAAAGTTGCGGCTATCCCAAAAATAGAAGGACAATTTCGTAAATTTTACAAAACACACGAGCTGTTTTCATATATGAACATGTATAATTCACATATGAACTACATGTTCATATATGAACCAGTGCAATTCACAACATAACTCTTTTAACTGATTCATATATGAACATTTGTGATTCATATATGAATCTGTATGAATCACAAAGATTCATATATGAATCAGTTGAACTAATTAACAGATTCATATATGAATCTTTGTGATTCATACAGATTCATATATGAACTCATCCCGTGTATTTTACGAAATTACCCCTCTACCTTCTATAGACCACACAAGGAATTATCCGGTGCTTCGTGGTCAAAGCCGCAAATGTTGACCAGATGAATGACTAAGATTACTTCTCTATTTCTCATATATTTACCATTTTTCAAATGAACCTCTCCCTAATCCATATATATATATATATGTATATGTATATATATATATGTATATATATATATGTAGACTTAAGTTCGCGTGAGACCAAACAGTTTCCGTGAGACCGGTGAGACCAAACTTTAAAGTATGAAACTTCACACCAAAAAACTGTGAATGTAAAAAAAATTGAACTTTTCATAGGGAAAACACTGTAAATGTTACGTTCACGGTGTTTTTCGCTGTGAATGTTCGTTTTTTTTAACCTTCACAGCGTATTCACTGTGAAGGTTCAGATATACCTTCACAATCTTTTATCTGTGAATGTTTGATTTTTTTTAACTTGATTTAGGTTTTTTTACTTTCATAGTGTGATTACATTATGAAGGTTCGAATGTTTTTTACTTTCACAGTGTTTCGGTGTGAAGTTTCATGTTTTAAGGCTTGGTCTCATGCGGTCTCACGGAAACAGCTTGGTCTCACGTGAACCTGACCCTATATATGTATGTATGTATATATATATATATATATATATATATATATATATATATATATATATATATATATATATATATATATATATAGAGGGGTGTTCAAATGCAAACTTTTTAATGGTGCAAACCCATGCAACCCACTTATCTACCACATATTTCATTTTCCCATTTTTTTATTAAAAAGGTAAAAACAAAATATGTGGTAGATAAGTGGGTTGCATGGTTTGCACCATTAAAAAGTTTGTATTTGAAGGTGCATCTGTATGTATATATATATATATATATGTATGTATGTATGTATATATATATATATATAGGGTCAGGTTCACGTGATACCAAGCTGTTTCCGTGAGACCGTGTGAGACCAAGCTTTAAAACATGAAACTTCACACCGAAACACTATGAAGGTAAAAAAACATTCGAACCTTCATAATGTAATCACACTATGAAGGTAAAAAAACCTAAACCAAGTTTAAAAAAATCAAACCTTCACAAATAAAAGACTGTGAAGGTATATCCGAACCTTCACAGTGAAGACGCTGTGAAGGTAAATAAAAACGAACATTCACAATGAAAAACTCCGTGAACGTAACATTTACGGTGTTTTCCTATGAAAAGTTCGATTTTTTTTTACCTTCACAGTTTTTTGGTGTGAAGTTTCATACTTTAAAGCTTGGTCTCACCGGTCTCACGGAAACTGTTTGGTCTCACGCGAACCTAAGTCTATATATATATATGTATGTATATATATATACATATATATATATATATATACATATATATATATATACATATATGTATATATATGTATACATATATGTATATATATGTATAGATATATATATATATATATGTATAGATATATATATATATATGTATACATATATATATATATAGGGGTTGTTTCATTTGCAACCCTTAAAAAGGTTGCAACCCTTGCAACCTACATCTTAACCGTCGGATTCATGATCGGCGGTTACAATAGATATGAGGCCCAATATTTTTAATTAAAAAAAACAGAAAAATAAAAATAAAATAACCGTTGATCATGAATCCAACGGTTAAGAGGTGGGTTGCAAGGGTTGCAATCTTTTTCAGGGTTGCAAAATATACTTCCACTATATATATATATATATGTATGTATGTGTCTGTGAGAGAGAGACCTTTAAAAGAAATCATGTAATCATGATAACCTTGAGAACTAGTGTATTATGTGTTATTTCTTAATTTCATATGATTTTTTTTGCATTTAAGACTAGGATTTTTTAAAATATTAATAAATATATATTTGTTTCACAATGTGTTTGTTTTACATGTACTCAGTTCATAATGTGCACATTTTGACGTGTTTGTGAAACAAAATAATACACAAAAAGTTTTACATTATGAAAGAAATACATATTAAATAATCATATTGTGAAACAAATATATGTTAATCAATACATTAAATACTACCTTTATATAAGAAAAAAATCATGTGAAACAAAACCGTAAGATCTGCGTTTTCACGGATCTCACAAATTTTGGAGTTCTCAAATGATTAGGGTTGAGTTTCGATAAAAAAGTTGAGTTTAACATGAGAAACGTGAAAAGTGGTTATCAACCATTGGATGAGAAATGGATGCACATTAGGATGAGATGCACCAGATCAATTCTCTTCTAAGCCACAATTCATGGGAGGGCATTGGTTTAAAAGTGATATACGGTTCAGATCCACTTCTCACGCTTCTCACGTTAACCGTAACTTCTCACACAATCTTTCGCCTATATATGTGTATGTGTGTGTGTGTATATATATATACACACACCTTTTTTTAGAACCTATGGAATTGTGATAAGCTTAAGAAGTAGTGCATCATATGCTTTCCATATGATTTTTTTCATTTAAGGTTAGGATTTAGAATATTGGTTAACATATATTTGTTTCACAATGTGTTTGTTTCATAATTGTGAACATTTTTAGGTTGTCTGTGAAACAAGTTACACGTAAAAAAGTTTCACATTATGAATCAAATACATATGAAACAAATACATTATGAAATAAATACAATGTTCATCAATACATTAAATGCTACCTTCAATGGAAAAAATATCATGTGAAATAATACCTCATAGTAAAAGTTCTTATTATTATCACAATATATAAAGTTCTAATTTAATTACACACCATCATGGACAGACCCAAAAAAGGGCCAATGGTGGCACGTGCCACCGTATTATCTCTTCGTCGAAATGTTAAAAATTTACGTTTATGAAAGGTGCAACCGTATCGGTTTAAAATGTGTTACCTGATTATATTCAAAAGGTTTAGAAGGTGCAACCGTACCTCGTAATCAACCCTCTCCCCCCCCCCCCCCAAAAAAAAAAAAAAACTCTTGAAATCAACCAAAAAACCGAAAAAAAAACTTTTGAAATAAACCCAAAAAAACTTTCGAAATAAACCAAAAAACCGAAAAAAAATCCCTCGAAATCGTTAAAAAACGTAAAAAATTCTTAAAATCAAGCAAAAAACTTTAAAAATCCCTCGAAGCGGTGGAATTAGTCGGTGATATTAAACGTCGGTAAAAATATGAAGACGCGTCTATAAAAATAATGTTTTTGTAATTAGTTTTTGTCTATATTATATGGTGACATCGTATTAAAAAAAAATTATGGATTCCTCCCTCTACCCCTTTTATGACAAAAATTTATGAAAATTATTTTGTATTAATATTTATATTGTTATTCTGGTTTATATAAACATAATGATTCATCAATAATTATTAAAAAACATACACCATTTATACATTTAATAATGTTTTGTTTAACAAGATATCAGTTTGATTGAAAAGAATATCTTTATTGTGTGATACAATCGATTCCAACAAAGTGTTCGAATTGGACAACCACAATAATTCTCATATTTTTATGATAAAATCATCGTCAGCAAAAATCTTGATAATCGTTAATATGTATGTTACCGAGAGAAAGAATTGTCCGGTTATAATTTGAAGTTAGACTTTTTGTTTACCTCTTAATAGTTCCATTAAAAGATAATAATTTAATCGATAAGAGTTGAATCTTGTTTGGCAAAAAAAATGATGCCTTTTAATGAATCCAATACCATCTGAATGATTTTGTATCTTGGGCCTCCCTTAACCATTTATTCCGAACAAATAACTAAACAATCATATTTCATTTGGACTATATTATAAGTGTCTGTTAATCATTTGAACCACTTAATCATTATGCAATAAACCATTCAGCAACTGCCAAACAGACACTATATACATACAAGTTCAGATTTTTTAAATTTATTAAAATAAAAAAGGAGATTATCTTTTACCAGCCACAATTTTTTATCACGTCTTAAACAACAACCACCCCACCCACCATGACAATACTATTCCATAAACCTACAATTTTTAATGTTTATTATTATTATTATTATTATTATTATTATTATTATTATTATTATTATTATTATTATACAGCTATTTCACGTTCAGATACCATCTCTCTTCAAATATAAACCTACCAACTGATAAATTTAACTAATTCAAAATCCCGATAATTCGTTTGATGATCGGGAAAATAATCAAAATAATATAATTTTACCATTTTTATTGTAAAACACTGACACATAAGCTATTATTATGGCATGTTTTCCTATGCCGTGTGTGAAACAAAGCACAATTATTGTTGCATGATGTACAAGTAGTTATAGCATTATGTTCGGAAATTATTTTCCGAAATGAAGCAATTAGTCTTGTTTAGTTCAGTCTCATCTAATTTCGTGGATCAAATGCCACCGTAAATACATCCGTATGTCATAAATATGGTACAAATTCTATAGGGAAATTGAATAAAATAATCAATATTCTCAAACAAATTCACCTTTTAACCACTTTTGAAACCCAATTCTCATTTTAGCCAAAGTTTATGCAAATAACATTTGTATTTAGCCTATTTTTGGATTAAGAAAAAAGCAAAACAAAATTCTCTACACAAATACATAACTCATTTTCGTATAGGCATATGTGAAATCTGATGCAAATTTGCGTAAACATATATTTTTAATATAAAAATCGAGTTTTTACAAATACACTAGACATTTATGTAAACTCTGATTAAAGTAGAAATTCGATTGAAAAAAATGTCAAAAAGTTAATTTAAATGGAAAAATTGACTATTTCTTTCGGTTTTCCAATTCTATAACATAGCATGATCCTTTTGCAATCAATAAATACAAAGAAAAAGACATCTGAATATTATTTAAATATTTTTTATCATAAATTTAAACCCACAAATCCAATCATTTCCCTACTATAATCTTCATAGAAAAACCAAAAATATGGGAGCTCAGTGGTCTAAACAGGTGGAACGCCGGAAATTAATCGCCGCCGAGAAGAAAACTTTACGGGAACTCGAAGAGAGCTCCGGCTGCAACTTTCCCGGCTGCGATTACCATCCACCCGATCGGAAAAACTGGATTTCCGGCCTCAACCCGGAGAAAACTCACCTGAATCAGATCGTTTGGCCGGGAACCCATGATTCCGCCACCAACAAGATCGGAATCAAGATGGTTTCTCGGCCGTTCGCCCAATGTCAATCGTGTTCAATTTACCGACAACTTGTAATCGGGACCCGTTTGCTTGATATTCGGGTCAACGAGAACCGAAAAGTCTGCCATGGGATTCTCTCCACGTACAGTATCGATGTTGTTATCAACGACGTCAAAAAGTTCATATCGGAAACCGAATCCGAAATCATAATTCTGGAGATCCGAACCGAATTTGGACAAAACGACCCACCCGAATTCGAGAAATACTTGGAGCAACAACTTGGGGAATACTTGATCCATCAAGATGATCAGGTATTCCAAAAATCGGTGGCGGAGATTCTTCCAAAACGAATTATTTGTATCTGGAAGCCTCAAAAATCCGACCCGCCAAAACCCGGTAGCCCATTTTGGAGTTCGGGTTATTTGAAAGATAATTGGATCGATACCGATTTGCCCGCAACGAAGTTCGAGAGTAATTTGAATTACTTGAGTAAACAACAGACAGTGAGTTCGCGGAAATACTTTTACCGGGTCGAGAATACGGTGACACCGCAAGCGGATAACCCGGTTTTGTGTGTGAAACCGGTTACGAAACGGATCCACGGGTACGCTCGGGTGTTCATAACACAATGCTATTCCCGAAGTATAGCGGACCGGTTGCAAGTATTTTCGACGGATTTTATCGATGAGGATTTTGTGGACGCTTGCGTTGGTCTTACTTACGCAAGGGTAGAAGGAAAAGCGTGAGTCTTTTTTCCGACCGTAAAATGATTGAATCGCCCGTTACACATTTGTACTTTGTGCATTAAAAGTTGTTTTTTATGTAATAAGATTGTTTTGTCATTTGTGCAAAGATTGTTAAAATTGCCGGTCACTCAATGTTTTAGGATTCCGGTACCGGAGGCACGTGGTGTGCACGCTCCATCATCCCCGTTTTCTTTGTTTACCAACCATGTGGATTGTAACCGTAATTTTTGGTTGATTTAAAAAAATCAAATATTAATACATTTAATTAAAACAAAATTCGAATTACTTTTAAAATTTGCATTTAACCCTCTGCAAATCGCCTTCTCTCTCTTCTCCCGTCATCATCTCCGCCGCGGGCCGCCGTCGCCACCTTCTTGCATGGTCGTTTCTTGAAGCCAAAAAAAAAAAGCCCTAAAATGATAATCCAAAAAAGATTTAATTTTCCACGATCATAGAAAATGTCTTAACAACATTTGATGGTATCCCAATTTCAAGAAAGATAAAAAAATTTGATTTTGGAAGAACCACCCATTTCTCTTTCTAGCCGTTCACTTTCTCTCTCTAGAATTCCATCAACACGACGGAGGCGGTCCGCCGTTGGCGATGGCGGACATCGTGAAACAGATCTTAGCAAGACCGATACAATTGGCGGACCAAATTATAAAAGAGGCGGAATTAGCTTGCGCATTCAAGCAGGATTGCGCAGATATAAAAAACAAGACGGAGAAGCTTGTCGCGTTACTCCGGCAGGCGGCGCGTGCAAGCAACGACCTTTATGAACGACCCACGCGCCGGATCATCGATGACACCGAACAGGTTTTGGACAAGACGCTGCAACTCGTGTTCAAATGCCAAGCTAGCGGCATACGGCGGGTGTTCACCATCATCCCCACCGCCGCCCTCCGGAAATCGTCGCAGCAGATCGAGAATTCGGTCGGAGACGTGTCGTGGCTCCTCCGTGTCTCGACCCCGGCGGACGAACGCGACGACGAGTACGTCGGATTACCACCTATTGCCGCGAACGAGCCGATCCTGTGCTTGATTTGGGAGCAAGTCGCGATCCTTTGTTGCGGCACACTCGAGGACCGGGCGGACGCCGCGGCGTCGCTCGTGTCGTTGGCGCGCGACAACGATCGGTACGGGAAATTGATCATCGAAGAAGGCGGTGTGCCGCCGCTTTTGAAACTCGCGAAAGAGGGGAGAATGGAAGGGCAAGAGAGTGCGATCAGAGCAATAGGTTTGCTCGGTCGCGATCCGGAGAGCGTCGAACAAATCGTCAACGCTGGCGTTTGTTCGGTGTTTGCGAAAGTACTGAAAGAAGGGCACATGAAGGTACAAATCGTTGTCGCGTGGGCCATATCCGAGTTAGCCGCGAACCATCCGAAATGTCAAGAGCATTTCTTGCAAAACAACACGATTAGGTTGCTCGTGAGTCACTTAGCGTTCGAGACGATCGAAGAACATAGCAAGTATACGATCGTTGGCAAAAATAAAATGGGGTCCATTCATGCGATCGTCATCGCGAATTCTGAACCAAACGGTAAGAGAGGACAAGACGACGATGATCGGTGCCACGTCTCACGTCCCAACGGTCCGGAAGCCGGCGATATGCAAAATGTCATGAAATGCACGTTCGCAATGAAACCCGCAAAAACGAATAGTACGAAAACGAATAGTACAAAACCGAACCAACCACAACAACGACGACAAGGGAGTCGGAGACGTGTTGCGCTGCCCGGGGCAAGCATCAAAGGGAGGGAATTTGAAGATCCAGCTACGAAGATTGAAATGAAGGCGATGGCTGCTCGAGCCCTACGACACCTTTGTGCCGGGAACTTCTCCATCTGTAAAACCATAACGGAATCACGCGCACTCCTATGTTTCGCGGTACTCTTGGAAAAGGGTCAAGATGAAGTACAATACAATTCAGCAATGGCACTGACGGAAATCACTGCAGTAGCTGAACGTCACGCAGAGCTGCGACGTTCGGCCTTCAAGCCAACGTCCTCAACCGCTCGTGAGGTTGTGGACAAGTTGATTAAAATCGTAGTCAAAGGAGACTCTGAATCTGACCTGCTTATCCCAAGCATCCAATCAATTGGTAACTTAGCTCGAACATTTCGAGCAACCGAAACAAGAATCATCGGTCCCTTGGTGAAACTCCTCGACGAGAGGGAGACGGAGGTGTCAGCAGAGGCGGCCATTGCACTGATCAAGTTCGCGTGCACCGATAATTACTTACACGTGAACCATTGCAAGGCGATTTTAGAGGCCGGAGCGCCTAAACACTTGATTCAACTGACTTATTTCGGAGAACAAATGACTCAGCTACCGGGCTTAATCCTGCTGTGCTATATCGCGCTACACGTGCCCGATAGCGAGACATTAGCCCAGGAAGACGTGTTAATCGTGCTTCAATGGGCCTTGAAACAAGGGCATTTGATGCAGGATTCTTCATTAGAAACGCTTGTTTTGGAAGCCAAACAGAGATTGGAGATCTATCAATCTCGTGCATGCTATTGATACGATTAAAAAAAAATTTAATTATTCATTCAAATATCTGGTTTCGGCTTTTTGCCAATTATCGTTCAAGTGTAATATAGTTAATTAGGAATCCACACTAAATACAAAAGTATAAGTTCATAGAATTATTATTTGTAATTCGTTAACAACGATGTATTTAACATTTTCTGGCCTCCTTTTTACGCGTACGAGCTATCCGAATTTAACAAAAACGTTCTCTATTGATCATAAAATACGTAAATTAATATACATATTAACAAAAAAAAAAAAAAAAAAAAAAAGACAAATATTAGATTAAAATTAATCTCTAATATGTATTTTATATTTTATAGAGTAAGGGGGTTCTTTGATTTTTCATCTATTAAGTTCTGAATCTATTACATTGTCTTTAAACATTAATCTATCTGAATAAATTAAGATAAATTGTTGTTTCATTTTTGTTCTGAATAAATAGTATGAACAATACCATCTTAACCTTACGTCTACATAAATGTTAGATGCAAATAAACGGTTTCATAAATATTTAAATTGTCAAAGAATTTGAAATAATATGAATTATTTAAAATAAACATAAATAATATGAATTTAACGAATTCATAACACGATACTTAATAACTTCAAATATATTTAAGACAATAAAAGTATTATTGTTTGATTACAATTTTTTTAATTTATGCGCGTTAGTAAACTATTTATTTTTTAATGAAACGTGATTAAAAATTGTAGGACAAGGGTAATTTTGGAAAAACTTCTAACTTAATGTATTAAGTTAGGATGGGCTAACTTAACATGTTAAGTCAATCTCTTAGTATTAAGTTAAAATCAAACAACTTAATATAACTTAACCAATTAAGCTAACTACTCATTAAGCTTATTAAGGCATTGTTTGGCAAAAATAAGCTAGCTTATAAGCTGATTTATTTTCTGGGTACATGTTTGGATGACCATAAGCTAGCTTTTTAATAAGCTACTTGGAGTAGCTTATGAGGAAGTTTTTGTGATTATTCCAATTATACCTCTCATTAATATTCCTAATTATATATTAACTTTTAATTATAAATAAACAATTAATGTCCAATTTAAATGCTTATAAGCTAGTTTTTAACAAACGTGACTTTTTCATCAGCTACTAATATCAGTCACCAGCTAGCTTATCAGCTATCAGCTAGTTTATCAGTCATAAACTAGCTTATCAGCTAGTTTGTCAAACATTGTCTAAGTTGAAAACAAACACCTCCTAAATTACGTTTTTTTGTCTCTATGATTTGGTAAAAATTGCATATTTTGTACCCGTGGATTTGAAATTTCGGTTTTCATCCCTATAGTTTACAATTCATTTCTATTTTGTCTCTGTGGTCAAAACAACTACTTTTAAGTATCAATGACTAAAATAAAAATGACGTATAAACTATAGTGATGAAAATAGCAATAAAATTTAAATTATAAGAACAAAAAAGATAATGAATTACAAAGTATAGCAGTAAAAATCGTAATTTCAAAAAACCCTTAAAGACAAAAATAGAAATTTCAACATACCACGAGAACTAAGAACGTAATTTACTCTATTTTATAATTGTTGGTCCCGGAGGTGCTTAACAAGTTTGTAGAAGGGGGGAGATTGAATACAAACACATAATTTAAAGTTTAATAAATTGTTTATTGATAAATCAAACACAATTTACAAGTCTGAGCGGAATAAGATTAAGTAGAACTCAATCTAAACAAACTTAGGAAAACACTAAGATGGTTGCACAAGAATATAGAGAATGGGGATTGGAGAATATAGAAAACAAAGGTTTCTATAAGATAGAAAGATGAAGGCTAGAAGTGAGCACACTCTTCAGATGAAGAGGTAATATTTCTATTTATATCCTATGCATTAAATGCATGGCAGGACACTTTACACGTGTCCTTCATTGATTGGCTGAGAGAGTCTGACTTTGGGAGACATGCTTTCCGCCGTATCATGAACAATGTAGTTGACAGAGTTGTTGTACGAATTGTGGCAGAGACATGTCCGTTATGATACATCGTACTAGTTGTGCAAGGTAAGACAAAAGAGACTTGAGGCATAAGCTAAATGATCATTGATCGCTGAATATCTCTTCCTTCAGAGATATAAAGAGGTTCAGCTATCGCTGAAGCTTTTCCTCAAGTTTCTTCGCGTATGAGTAGAGTCGTCTTTGCTTCACTGATATTCGCATCATGTCACTAGTAGACTTGTCTTTGTTCAACAGCTTCGTCTTCGATTCAGCTATGAACATCTGTTGACGCGAAACTTGTCTTCAAGGATTACGTCAAATGTTTACATCAGAAACTATCAGCGATAACTAAACAAACTCAGTCTAGTCGCTTATATTGAAACACTAATACATAGAAATGTTTACAAGAAAGACTATCAGTGATAACTGAACAGACTCAGTCTGATCGCTGATGGTGAAACACTAATACATATTAAAACGTAATTTTCACTAAGTATAGAAGAGGGTCGTTATCAAATCACTAAGAGGGTTTGGATCAACAATCTCCCCCTATTTGATAATGACAAAGTAACTGAAAAAAATTACTTTATAGTTCAAAATAAGGAATAATCAGGACTTATAACGTACATGTCCCAATTACTATTTTGAGGGATCTTTTACAGTACTGATAGGGTTAAGTACATCACTGGGATTATTTGTAGTTCCTTACCCTTAAGCAGGGGAGAGAACTGTCTGGTCAGAAATAGAGAATAAAAAAGGAGTTAGTGTATGTTTGGGAAGAAGAGAGATAAAGGCCAGAAAGAGATAGAGGGTTTATAGAGAGATACAGGGACAAGAGCGAGGCATACCTGAGAAGGATTCTCCTCAGATAGTGAAACGTTAGTCAGGCTTCCCTCAGCAGCAGCACCCTTAGATCTGCTTTGGGAAGGAGCTCCTGAAGATGTTTCTTTACTCCCCCCTGCTGTGACAGCTTCTTTCGAAGCTATCACTGATGATGTGGCAGTTGCAGAAAACCATAAAGATTGGTCTTCTTCATCGTCATCATCATCATCATCTTCTGGATGTTGCTCTTCATCTTGATATTGAAGATCAAGATCTTCATCTTCTTCATCCTCCTCTTCTTCTTCTTCTTCTATTAAGCCTTCGAAAGAAGATGGAGGGGCTTTGTCAGCAACCTTCTCCCCCTCAACATGAGAGGGAGGATCTTCCGGGAGAACCTCAGCAGCAACTTCCTCTTTATTTTCTTCAGCAACTTTCTCCCCCTCTTTATCATTATCAGCGAGGGAGAGGACTTTAGGTGGAGAGGAAGGTTGTGCAGTGGTCAACTTGCGGACTTCAGCCTCCAGACTTTCTAAGCATCCTTTAATCACAGGGATGTCTGAAGTAGTTTGATGAATGAATCCAACAGCTATGTTCAGAGAGGTGCGGTCAGCCTCTATGAAGGAAGGAGAAGGAGTCGGAGCTGGTGCATTCAGCTTATCAAGGACTTGCTATAGAAGAGTTGTGCAGGAATCGATCTTCGTAGATAACCCTTGGACATTGTTGTTTAGAGAATCGAAGCGTCCTTGAAGAAGTCGAGTATCCTCCTTTACTTTGAAGAGCTCCCCCTGAAGATCTGAGATTTGGGAGGCTTCAACTTTGGTGGAGCAGGTAGCTGTCAATTGCTTCAGCTCTTCACCAGCGGTATTGACGGCGCTGGTGATTTAGTTGATGGAGGTGGTGAGAGAATCCACCTTAACACTTAAACTGTTGACATGAGAGTCAACAGTCGCCATATTAGGACCTGAAAGAAAAGTTAGCTTCTGAGTAACAGGCTTATATGGAGAGATGGGAGTTGTATTGGCGAGTTTAGGTATACCTGATGGTTCAAACATATTGAAAAATTGCATGTCTCTTTCAAAGGTTTGAGCATCAGGTCCTAGAAATGCAACGTGAGGCTGTTGCACGAGAGAAGAAGGGTCAGAGACCAAAGAAATAGAGGGATTAAAGACGGGGATAGAAGAAGTTGGGAGTTGGGTAGTTACCTCAGTTGGTACTGAGATGGGTGGTTTCGTCACTGATGTTGTGACAGTGACCAAGATCGCTGGCACGGTTGATGATGGGATAGCTGAGGATGTAGAGGAGAGACCCACAAAATCATCCAAGGAAGTTTGTCGAGAAACTACCTCAGGTATTAAACTAGGGGTAATGATCTCCTTAGTCAATTTGGCCTTCTTTGAAGTACCAGAAAGACTAGCTGATGGTCGTTTAGAAGCGGTTTTAGCAGCAGGGTTAGCTGGAGAAGGAACCTCCGGCGGGCGGCCGCTAAAGATGAAGAATGGAGAGAGAGGCGAGAGCGTAGAGTAGAGATATACTTACCTTGTTGTCGAGCAGTTTTACCTCCAATGAACGCTAACCCACTTTGGCGAAGGAGCCATCAGGAGTAGTGGGGTAAGAGTTGGGGTGGAGAAACTTTAGATATGCACAGATGAACCATACATATGGGATCTTGGGATCCCTATCTGTCTTCTCTATCTTTGACTTGAGATCGTCAAAGATAGCGGTGGCAAAGTCAAAGTTCTTTCGAGCGATGATTGAGTAAGCCATTTGGACTTGAACTTTGCTTGCCTGATCAAGTGAACCACTTTTCCCACTCATACACTGAATGAAGTGAGAAAAAATGAAATTCAGTTGAGAGGGTATGTTTGCCTTCTTGATGAGAGTCAACTTCTTGTTGGGGATTGTGGAGCGGGGCTTGTTGTCCCAACAGTATTCCATATCATCCAGAAACTGGATGAGTTCAACATCCACTGGCAGAGTGTCAAATCCACTCCTGGGTTTGTTAGGAAATCTGAGTGTCTTCCTCAGGCTGAAAGCTGTCATCATGCCTGATCCTAAGTCAGTGCTGAAAGAGATAGCAGGAACCTGGTCACCTTTCTTGTTGGTGATAGAGGTCTCTTCAGCAGTAAACAAAAACTATTGGAGAAGTGTTTTGGATGGTTTGGGATCAACAATGAGGGCATAAGCAATACAGGATTGCTTCAGGAACCTAGCAGCTTCCACGAGGTGTGGGTATTTGATACCGTCGAAGTCCAAACGTCCAAGATGGTTGTTCTTGGGGATTTCAGAGTCAGTGATAGCGAACTTGACTGTCTTCGAGGCAATGAGTGTTGACTGTGCCATTTCTGAATAAGGAAAGAAATGAGAAAAGAAGGAAAGGATTAGAGTCTAAAAATAGAGAAGTTTTTACCAGTTTCTATTTGGAGAAAGAAACGTAGAAAAAACCAAAATATTTGAAGATTAAAACAGTGTTCTTAGTTGAAGAAGTAAGAACAATAAGAAAACCAAAGGTTTTGAAAGAATAAAATCAAAAAGAATGATTTTAGTGAATAGAAATCTTATAAAAATCCATAATGATGGAACATAAATAGGATTTAGTAACAATATTTTAATAGAAAGAAGATCAAAATAACTTGTTAATCCTTAAGGAAGATGATGCAAATATTTTGGAAGAAGTTCTTGCAAATGCTTGAGATAGTTCTTGCTTGAATTTTTTTTCCCAGAAAGCGTAAAAGATAAGAATGAAAAGAAACATTCCTTTTATACGTATAGAGAAAGAGAGAGAGAGAGAGAGAGGCGGGAAAACAAATGTTCATCATGACATGGACAGAAGAGCAACGGACGAACGTGTCAGAAAAAGGCATGTCGTGGATTGTCGGTTCAAATGACGTCATGAGGAGAGGGAAAACGTTTCATTTGTCCTTTTTGAAATTATATCTGAAGAAAAGTCAGAAATAGGTTTTTCATTGAAAGAATCCCTGATAAAAATTCAGAGATTGATTTTTATTTCAGAAAGATCACTGAAGAAAAATGTCAGTGATAGATTTTGTTTATCAAAAAGCTTTTAATCATTTGAAGAAGACTTCAGTGATCAAAGTTTTATTTTAAAACGTCTTACTGAATGAAGATTCAGTGATTGAGAGTAAGAGAACATACCTGAGATTCAGAAATTTATTCAGAGATTGAGTGATAAAGGGGAACTTATAATCACTGACGTAATGCATGAACGATGAAGAGTTACTCTTCAAGATTTAGCATTCCAAGCTCACTGATGAGAAAGTTGAATCTTATCTCATCAAGAGGTTTGGTAAACAAATCAGCTAGCTGATAGTCAGTGGGGATAAAGGGAAGTTCAATATCACCATTCATCACATGATCTCTATGTGTTTCGTCTTTGAATGTAGCACTGGATTGTTTGCTATAGCGATAGCACTAGTGCTGTCGCAATAGATTGGAATCTTTGATAGCTGAAGCTCATAGTCTAATAGTTGATTTCTCATCCATAAGACCTGAGCACAACAGCTTCCAGCAGCTACATATTCAGCTTCAGCTGTGGAAGTGGACACTGAATTTTACTTTTTGCTTGTCCAGTTTACCAACTTTCCTCCTAGGAGTTGACATCCACCAATGGTGCTCTTTCTATCGAGTTTACAACCTGCAAAATCACTATCAAAATATCCAGTTAGATCGAACCCTGAGTCTTTGGGATACCAAAGACCGAGGTTAGGAGTCCCTTTGAGATATCTAAAAATTCGCTTAACAGCGATCAGATGGGATTCCTTGGGTTCAGATTGATAGCGTGCACATAAACAAGTAGAGTACATGATGTCAGGTCGGCTCGCTGTAAGATACAACAGTGAGCCTATCATTCCTCTATAGGCAGTGACATTAACAGGTTTTCTAGATGGATCTTTGTTAAGTGTTAGAGGAGGTGCCATAGGAGTCTTCATCGTTGAAGTTTGTGTTAAATCAAACTTCTTCAACATGTCTTTAACATACTTACCTTGGCTGATAAAAGTACCTTTGTCAGATTGTTTGATCTGAAGGCCAATAAAATATGTCAGCTCACCCATCATACTCATTTTGTATTATTTCTTCATTCTTTCAGCGAAGCGAGTACATAGAGATGGATTAGTAGAACCAAATATGATGTCATCGAAATATATTTGTATAAGAATAATATGACCTTTTATCCTTCTGAAAAATAATGTATTATCAATTTTGCCACGTTCAAAATTTTCAGAGATAAGAAAAGATGAGAGAGTGTCATACCAAGCACAAGGGGCTTGTTTTAGACCATAGAGAGCCTTATCCAATTTATATACATAATTTGGATACTTAGGGTCATAAAACCCTGGGGGTTGTTCTACATAGACTTCTTCATTCATCTTTCCATTTAGGAACGCTGATTTTACATCCATTTGATACACAATGAAGTCTTTGTAAACTGCATAAGCTAGGAAGAGTCGAATTACTTCGAGCCTAGCCACAGGGGCAAAGGTTTCATCATAGTCTATGCCTTCCTCTTGTCTGTATCCTTGAGCAACAAGTCGAGCCTTGTTGCGGGTTACAGTTCCATGTTCATCTAACTTGTTTCTAAACACCCATTTGGTGCCTATAACAGTTTTTTCAGCTGGTCTAGGAAGGAGATTCCAAACTTTGTTGCGAGAGAACTCAATCAACTCTTCTTGCATAGCGCTGACCCAATTTGGACCTCTGAGGGCATCATCAGTCTTCTTTGGCTCTATTAAAGAAATAAAGTTGACAAAGAGACAGATATTACCTGAACTTCGTCGTGTCTGAATACCTACATCGGAATCACCAAGAATTTGATCTATGGGGTAGTCTCTGGTCCATCGCTGAGCAGGAGCATGATCGTTCATTTCAGAGGTTGGATCAACAATGGGAATGTTCACTGATGAGGAAGCTTGAGGCTCATCAGCTATCAACTGTTGAGAGTCAGACAGACCATTGTTTTCTAAGAGGTGTTCAGACGAAGATGGACCTGATGGAAGTAAGGTGTTTAGAGGCTCTGCAGAGATCCATGAGTTGGATTCAACATTAGGAGGTATGATGTTTGGATCATCATTAACAGCTGGAGGATCTGAATGCTGATGGTTTGAGAAGAAAGGTTATGTTTCTCTGTAATGAGAAAACATCCAAGCATTTAACTCTTCATTGTCAGCGATTGGTTTAGAGTTCGCTGAGCGAGTTTCATCAAAAGTGACATGAATTGTTTCTTCCACAGATTGTCTTCTCTTGTTGAAAACTCTGTAGGCTTTGGAGATGGAGGAATATCCTAGAAATATTCCATCATCAGCTTTTGGGTCGAAGTTTCCAAGCTGATCTTTGTTGTTTAAAATAAAGCACTGACAACCAAAGATATGAAGAAAGCTGATAGAAGGCTTTCTTCCATGAAAAAGTTCATAAACTGTCTTTCTAAATTGCTTTACTATCAGCGATCTGTTTTGAGTAAAACATGCAGTGTTTACATCTTCAACCCAAAATTGAGTAGGGAGGTGAGAATAGTTGAGCATTGATCTAGCAGCTTCAATGATCGTTCTGTTTCTTCTTTCAGCGACTCCGTTTTGCTGAGGTGTTCTTACTGAAGAGAAGTTATGAGAAATTCCCTTGTTCTCAAATAAATTGTTCAGAGAACTGTTTTTGAACCCAATTCCATGATCACTTCTTATTGAACGAACAATGAGATTATTCAGCACTTCCATCTTTTTAACAAAAGATATTAGTTCTTCTGGAGTATCACTCTTGCAGCGAAGAAAGATAACTCAGGTGTAGATAGAGTATTCATCTACAATGACAAACATATATTTCTTTCCAACTATTGATTGGATGTTGACAGGGCTAAACAAATCCATATGCAATAGTTGAAGAGGACTTGTCACTAAGGAAACTTGTTTAGACTTGAAACTAGCTTTTGTCTGTTTTCCTTTTTCACATGCTGAACAAAGAGATTCTTTAGCATATGAGTGCTGAGGAAGACCAGACACCAGTTCCTTAGAAGAGAGAGAATTCAGGGTTTTGAAATTTAGATGAGAGAGCCTTTTGTGCCATATCCAGTTGACATCAGAAGAGGCTTTAGAGAGAAAACATACGTTTTCAATGGTAGTAGAGTCCATATCTATTACATAGACATTTTTTTTACGATAACCACTGAGAGCAAGTTTTCCTTTTTTATTCACCACTGAACATGCTTTCTTGGAAAAGCGAACTTCATAGTCTTTATCACATAGCTGACTGATGCTCAGAAGGTTGTGCTTCAGTCCATCTACATACGCGACTCTTCTGAAGGTAGTTCCCATTGCTGAGGACACCAAACCCTCGGGTATATACTTTTCCGTTTCCACCAAAGGTCACAGAGGGACCTTTCTCTTCCTTGTATTCAGCGAGCAGGTCTTTTTGTTCTGTCATATGACGAGAGCATCCACTATCGAGATACCAGATACCCTTAGAACCCTACAAACATAAGGAAGATTAAGCTTTGTTTGGTACCCACTTTTCAATGGGTCCTTTAGGGTTAGTGGAGATGGAAGGTTCAGCAATCTTCACAGCAGATGAAGATTTAGCTTCAGTGGTAATCTTCACTTTGGTTAATTTCTTAACCTTAGTGGTATTTTTCACCTTGGTAGATTTTTCAGCTTTGGTGACCTTCTCCGCCTTGGAGGCATTCATCTTCACTTTAGCTGATTTATCAGCTTTAGTGGCAGTTGGACATTTGCTTGCAATATGGTCAGTAAATCCACAGTGATAGCATTTTCTATATTTGAAAGTGGTTTTAGGACAAGAAGTAGAAGGTTTTGAGAATTTAAGATGAGCGGGTCCAGCTCCAAGAATGCTTTTCTCATGGGATCTGGGAGGAATTTTTATTTATTCATATCTCTTAGGCTTAAGATCAATCTTTAGCTTTGGAGGACAGAGATCAAAGATCTCTATCACGGAGCTAGACAATTGATTCGCTGAAGGTTTAGAAGGAACTTTCAGCTTTGCTTTCTTGGTAGCCTTCTGAGGATGGAGAATGGATTTTCCTTTATCCGCAGACTTAGAGCCTTTGGATTTTTCCTCAGGGATAGGATTAGAAGAAGAAGAAGGATAAAACTGATTATAAGAAGTGTTAGAGATAGAAGTGACAAACGTTCCAAACTTAAGCATAGAACAGTCTTCTGATTCAGCCCAGTCATGTTCTTCAGCGACGAGACATTTACCTTTTCGCTTGTAGTTTTTCAACTTATGATAATTCTCCTTCAGCTTAAAGTATTTGTCATCGCTGGATCTTCTAGAGGTAGAAGGTTTGAAGACTTTCTTCGACCTGCACTCACTTGCAAAGTGTCCAATCTTTTCACAGTTAAAGCAAGTAGCAGTAGCCTTATCAACAGGGGTTGATTTTGGCTTGTCAGTGAGGGAGAGAGGCTTATTTCTTCGGAAATTGCTCTTTCTTACAAATATCTTAAAAGAGTTTGTCAAGAGTGCTAAGGACTCATCAAACTCTGAAAGATCAGTGTCTGATAGATCCTCAGATTCAGAATCTAACTCAGTGATGGTGAGAGTAGATCGCTGAGATGGAATTATCTCTGAAGAGACTAAAGCAACATGAGTGCTTTTGGAGTCTTTAGAATCTTTTATAAGATTCTTCTTCAAAAGGTTTGATTAATCATAGTTGAGCAATATTTCATACAAGGTGCTGAGAGAAAAAGAATTTAAGTCTTTTGTCAGCTTGAGACATATTGAATAACTGTCCCAGCATTCAGGAAGACATTCCAAGAATTTTGTTAGGACCTCAGAATTAGAATAGATCCTACCAACAGTTCTTAGATCAATGATTAGGCAGTTAAACCGCTGATGAACATCAGAGAGAGATTCATTCTTACCAGCGATGAAACTTTCATACTGTCTTACCAAGTTAATCTTTCGAGTCTCTTGGATTTCAGTGGTGCATTCATATTGAACACATATGGTTTCCCACATTTCTTTAGAAGTTTTAAGATGCATGATGGAATGGAAAACTTCATCAGGCAGAGCCATAGAGATAATGGTCTTTGCCTTTGCATCGATACCAACCTTCTTTTTGTCTTCATCACTCCATTGTCTGATTTCCTTAACAATATAGCGTTTAGGAATAAAAGGAGTGGTGGCAGTAGCTGGAACGGTAGCTATGATTTGGACAGGTTCATAGGGTCCGTTTGCTACGTACTCAGGTATAGTGGGATCTACACCCTTAAGAAATAGCATCATTCGATTCTTCCAGAGAGAGAAGTTATCTCTGCTAAATCGAGGAGGTTTAGAAAGTGAACCATTATCATAGTAGTTTGTGTTTGTGTTAATTGCCATTTTAGAATAGCAAGGAAGAGAATAGAGCAAGATCTTGTTTATCAGATTAAACAGTTTGCTTTGATACCACTTGTTGGTCCCGGAGGTGCTTAACAAGTTTGTAGAAGGGGGGGGGGGTTGAATACAAACACAAAATTTAAAGTTTAATAAATTGTTTATTGATAAATCAAACACAATTTACAAGTCTGTTGCGGAATAAGATTAAGTAGAACTCAATCTAAACAAACTTAAGAAAACACTAAGATGGTTGCACAAGAATATAGAAAATGGGGATTGGAGAATATAGAAAACAAATGTTTCTATAAGATAGAAAGATGAAGGCTAGAGGTGAGCACACTCTTCAGATGAAGAGGTAATATTTCTATTTATACTCTATGCATTAAATGCATGGCAGGGCACTTTACACATGTTCTTCATTGATTGGCTGAGAGAGTCTGACTTTGGGAGACATGCTTTCGGCCGTATCATGAACAGTGTAGTTGACAAAGTTGTTGTACGAATTGTGGCAGAGACATGTCCATTCTGATACATCGTACTGGTTATGCAAGGTAAGACAAAAGAGACTTGAGGCATAAGCTAAATGATCATTGATCGCTGAATATCTCTTCCTTCAGAGATATAAAGAGGTTCAGCTATCGTTGAAGCTTTTCCTCAGGTTTCTTCGCATATGAGTAGAGTCGTCTTTGCTTCACTGATATCCACATCAGGTCACTAGTAGACTTGTCTTTGTTCAGCAGCTTCGTCTTCGATTCAGCTATGAACATCTGTTGACGCAAAACTTGTCTTCATGGATTACGTCAAATGTTTACATTAGAAACTATCAGCGATAAATAAACAGACTCAGTCTAATCGCTGATAGTGAAACACTAATACATAGAAATGTTTACAAGAAAGACTATTAGCGATAACTGAACAGACTCAGTCTGATCACTGATGGTGAAACACTAATATATATTAAAACGTAATTTTCACTAAGTATAGAAGAGGGTCGTTATCAAATCACTGAGAGGGTTTGGATCAACAATAATATGTATTTTAATACATAAAATTGACAAAAATCCCCACCAACAACTGCTAAATGTCCGTATTTTTTAATTTTGTTTGTCAAAAAAATAAAGGGAAATTGCATTAAAACTTAAATACTTTGTTTTAATTTCTATTTTAAGTAATATATTTTCAAAATTTTCATTTTGATACCTAAGATGTAATATCTCAAATATTTAAGTACTTGGATAACCTATTTAATCATTAACCAATTATCATGATGACATGACAGATGACATATCATACAACCTATAACTATTTGATGTTATTTTTATATAAAAATTACTTTAAATTTTTTTATTGAATTTTTTGCATTTGGATTGTGGGGAAAATAATTAAACAAACCTTAATATCAACCAAGAAGCAATCCTAGATCTAAAATTCACAAGCACCACTACTTTTTTTGTTTTAATTTTTTCCCATGGCATCTTCATTAGTCGTTCTCGTTTCATGACAATTCTCATATCCCACTATAAAACCCTAATATCAAGTTATCAACTAATATCCCCCCGCCAATAAACAACGTTCTTATACTTTTACTCAAGCTCTCTAAACTTCTTCATTTCTTCTCCTCACCCCAGAGGAGCGATGAGTCTCATCTACAAATATTGTTCTCCAACAATTAGTTTTAATAGCAAATGATGTTCTCTGATAATATATGTTGTTCTCCGACGATGAGTGTGTTGTTCTCGACATTGTTTCAGAGCTTGCATCGTAGGTTTTGACTACAAATGGATGAGGTTTCTTTATTGATTTAGGGTTTTCTTTATTAATTAAGGGTTTCTTCTTGACTATAGGGTTTTAAGAAATTGATTTTAGGATTTAATTTTGGGGATTTGATTTTTAGGGTTTTGTATTACAAAAACTTGAAATACGTTTGTATGATATTTGTTGTTGTTGATGTTTGTGAATTTACATTATGAATTTTGCTTCTCAATTTGGGGTGTTGTTAATGTTCTGGGTTGAAGAACATGAATGTTCATGTTATTATAAAAATAACTAAGACTAAAATGGAAAGAAAAATATCTAATGAATTTTTTTCACAAACAGTGGTGTTTGTTTGAATATGGTTTTTATTAGGATGATATTCATGCTTGTTTATGTTTTCTTAATAACCCAAATTTAAAAAACAATCTAATAAAAAAATTAAAACTAATTTTTAAGTAAGAAATAAAACCACATCACTGTCTATATCATCAAATAGTTATAAGTTGTACGACATATCATCTGCCACGTCATCATGATAATCGGTTAATGGTTAAACAGGTCATTCAGGTACTTAAATGTTTGAGATATTACAACTTAGGTACCAAAATGAAAATTTTGAAAGTATGTTACCCAAAATATGAATTAAAACAAAGTAGGTTACATTTTCATGCAATTTGCCCAAAAAATAAACGTCTACTTTAAAAAATATGGGGTTGTTCACTCAAAACTTACCCAGTAAACATTTATTAATAAGAATAACCACTTTAACTAACCTTACCGAGTAAGATTATTGGCCATCAAAATGGCATCGTATGCAACAATCTTACCCGGTAAGTGCTTATTGGTAAAAGTCATCAGCCTCACTTATTGGGTAAGACTCTCGTTTATTGCATTGCCTTTTACCGCGTAAGATCTTGGCCTTTGTCATGTTAATCCGGTAAGGTAAATTACCTGATATGCATTTACCTGATAAACATTTGGTAAGTTACCCCTTAAGTGTCTACTTTCTCATTTTGCTCTTAATTACAAGATGTAGAAAATCTATCTCTCTACTATTATGGGTAAAATTGTTTTTTTTATGTTGCTTACCAAATGCTTACCGAGTATCACTTATTAAAACAACTTTTTAAACATCATATTCTTTAGTAAATCTCTTAAATATTTAGGTTTACAATTTTAATTAATGTATACTTCTTTTTTTTTTCTCTTTGTAATTAATAAAACTAAGAGTAAATTACAAATTTCTTCCCTATGGTTATATAAAAAAATTTATTGTAACACCTGCATTTTTGTTTATCTTTTGGTTGTAGTTAAACGTTTAGTTTTGGCCTCATTAATCTCTACTTTTGTGAGGTGTTACTTGGTTAAAGTTTTCGTAGAAAGCCTCAGGAGAAACACTTTGAAAAACATTAAATCTGGAAAAGTCAGAGGTCATCGCGACTTTCCATGTAACTTTAAGTCGCGGTGGAACTCACGGTAGTCCTTGTGGTGTAAGAATTAAGTTTGAGCGAGTTTTCCCGCGATTAATTCCTGGTGAAACTCACGTAGAGCTCTGTGGAGCGTAGTAAAGACCGTAAATAGGATTTTTTTAGGGTTTCCTTCACATTTACTCCTCTCTTCTCACTCTCTCCTCATTGAATACGGATAGGAAACCCTAGGTTTGAGATTTTGAGCACTCAAAAGGTATTTAATCACCTCTAGCACCAAGAGTCAAGGGTTAGAGTTGAAGAATCAAGATCTACTCTTTCTTCTCATAATTTTACTTGGTTTCGAGGTTTTCACCATGTAACACCCTTAAATTTGGTAAGAACAACTAATTAACATTTCAATCTAATATCAATACAAATCAAAAGTTCTTCATACATCCAATATAAAATTCTACAATTAACCTCAAAACAATGGTAAACCTCAACTATTATCAAGGCTATATCGAAGTCGAGTGCTACGTAATCCCAAACCTAGTTGTTCTTCACAAACCCAAGCGGAAACTTCACCAATGATAAACGCATCACGAGCACACTACTAGCACTCCTCTCTTCATAGTATTACTAGGACCAATCCCAACCAGAACCTGATGCATATGCCGGCAAATAAAAAGGGTTAGGCTAACGCCTAGTGAGTCCAAGAGTTTTCAACATGAATAAATATTACATTAAAAGGAAGTGATGCAGTTTAAATGATAAATTTTCAAAGTGATTTACCTTAAATATGAAAACGACTCATTTTCCAATAACATACGTTTTTAAGGACAAATGTCCCAATATAAAACTTTCTTTATAAAATGATGTCGCCCAAAACTCACTCAAACGTGAATAGAAAATGGACTCCCAATTATTAAAAGCGGATAAAACTTTATATCCCGAAACACCCAAAACGCGGGTGGGGCATAATACTCAACTCTTAAATGATGGGAACAATCCATATAAACATAAGATGCCATCGGAACATGGAACTGAAATTCAATACTCACGCGACCATAAAATGGAATGAAATCGAAATATTAAAGCATGGACAATTAAATATTCAAAATATTGTTGGCCGACAATGGGGGAGACCTGTATCCATTGAGAGTGGAGGAACACAAAAGTATGCCACTCATACAACGTTAGTCATATGACACTTCACGACATGAAAGCCCAAGTGTCCCTACGACCCCCTGCAAGCTACACCAAAAGAGACAACTGACCCTAGTGAATATTACCATGAATACCACCAAAGGCCCGGCAACATCCGAGGACTACAACCATGGCATTAACCCGAAAAGCGGAGGTCTCCAAACGCCCATTATGAAACGCCCATCATCATAATAGCACAATCGGACTCAGCCCTCCTAGTGTACACTTGAAAGGTCAAGGTCATAAAACATGGATCCCGGAGTCTAACCCCGTAATACCCAGTTGACCATCAAATAAAGACTGAATTACGTGCCTATGGATCCAATGCAACACAGTCTAACATTACATGACTACACATGAATGACCAACGCACTCGAGCATGTAATTATCATAAATATGCAATAAAATGCATTAAGATGTATATCGAACATGGGCTCTTCAAAGAGCCACTAAAACTGGGACAAATGTCCACAAGACTCTTTTAAGTCAAAACCAAGTTTAAATGCTCAAACCCCATTTGACAAACAAATAATGGTTCCCCAAATAATAAAACGTACCTAAACAACGTTTATGCAGACACATACATCAAAGATGTGATTAACCCAAAACTCAACACGGATTGGGACATATCATTTTCCAAAATGGGTTTATACCCTTATATTCCCAAAATGCCTCATAACACGGAGACGTGCATTTTCCAAATGGTTTATGAAATCAAATATACCAAAAATGCAGATATCATGAATTAGACTTCATTTGTACAAAAATCCCCAAGGATGCATATATCATAAAATATACTTTATTTGTACAAAATCAACAAGAATGCATAAATCATATTATTACTTGCCAATATATCCAAATCCCAAATATGGGCATTTTATGAGACTAAAACAACACAAGTTGATCAAATGTGAAAACTTATTAAAATACCCAACACATTGACAATTACCAAGTAAAACATATTTTTACTTCAAATTACTCATTTTGGCATGTACATAGTTTTTAAAAAGCAACTTGAACTCACCTTGCTATATTTAAGCTAAATCTAGATTTTACCCGCGTAGAGCTCCCTTGAAGAAACTTAGATCCTCAAAGCCAAAACCTCTGAAACCTAGATTCACAAGATTCCAACCATAAACATAGATATTCAACCGAATATAATTGTTCCCCAACACTTTATATGAAGATCTCACCTATACCCAAAACCCTAACTTCCAAAGATGAATAATTAGAAGCTTACCTTAACCAATAACTTGAATCCACCACCAACACATCTCTAGGTTACCAAAATACACCACAAACTCCAAATCTACAAAAGGGAGAACAAGGGTGGATGAAACCCTAGATATCTTGATGAAGAAGATGAAGATGAGAGATTATGGTTCTAACCTCCAAGCTTGCTAGATGAAGAAGGATCACTTGATTTTATGAGAAAGACACTCAAAATGAGTTAGGGTTTGTTTGGGGAGGTTGGAGGGTCGAGCGGTAGGTTAGTACAGTTCTCTTGCTTGCGGATTTTTCCCTGCGTTGATTGGGAGAGAAATGGGTAGAAGATTTGAGATTTGGGTGAAAATGGGGTTTGGGGGGCAGATTTTCCTGTTTTTGTGCACACAGTGGCTCCGTGCCGGGTGGTGGCGTAGGTCCACCCGCGCGGAGCACTGCTGCACGGATTTCTTTCTCGAACACTGTTTTGGTCGTAACTTCTTCGTTTTAGCTCCAATTTTGCTCCGGAAAGAACCGTTGGACTCGTAATTGATCCTTCATTTACCAAGACTATAAAATCTAGAATTCAAGTCCAAAATCCTATATCTTATTTTTCCCTAAATTACCGATTTATGTATTGTAACACCCGAAATTTTGATTTGGAACACTTTGAAGAAAAATAAATAGCAAAAAGAAAAGGAGAAGAGATATTTGACATTTTGTGACGTTTTGCCGTTTCGATCATATATCACGCGTCTGAGCCTGAATTTAAGTGATTCTAGATCCTTTGAAAATTGCACACATAACTATAATTATGTTTTTACAAATTATAAGGCCCAAAACTAATGCTGAAGTTGTAGGAAATGTTGGATCAGTTGAAAAGAGAATAAAAGAATTAAAGGAGGTGTTAAAATAGAAATAGAGGTCATGGTGGGCTGGTAGAGGCGTCCCATTTGTTGCTGTTGGTCGTGGGTTCGAGTCCTGCTCGTCGCGTTCTCACTCTTTTTTTAAATGAGATCAACCTGCAGGCCTAATGTAGTGTATCCCACTTAACAGCCTCAAACTAAATTTATTCTTGGCCCAACTTTAGACTTGTATTAGGGCATCCGTTTTTTTAGTATTGAAACAAAAAACACATGAGGTTTTCTTTTTGGGAGCAACAAGCAGCCGACCAGCTGCTGTATTTCTTTTTCTTTTTCTTTCTTTGGAGAAATGAAATATTCAAATAATTGAGGATTTTAATGGAGATGGAAGACTAGCTTTTCATGAGGATATTGAACAAGATTAAGAAGTTTCTTGATGATTTGTGATTCTTACATGTTCAAAGGTATGATGAACTCCATAACCCTTTAATATAAGGTTTCTCTAGTTATTGCATAAAAAATTAGGATTATTGAAATCTTATGGTTTTGATGTTTATTGAAGCTATTTGTTGGAATAAACTATCTCTTAGTAATATTGGGTTTCTTTAGTATTTTGTAGATAAATTAAATTGAGGAATTTAATTATGTTGATAAGTTCATATGGAATTTAAGGGTTTCAAATTTGTAGCTTTTAGATGAATTTTGATGAATTAATGTTTGTGAAGTAAGACTTGAATGGTTTTAAATCCATTAGAAATGGTTCTTAATAAGTTGGAAAGTTCAAAAGAAAGTCTAGATATTTTATTTAGAATTCTTTAATTGATTTGGTTATTACGCATGGTTGATCTAGGTGGCAATAAGTTTGAGCAAGTTGGATAAAAATCTAGGTTTAACGTAACCTAGCAAGGTGAGTTCAAGTTGATTTGTGAAAACGTTGTACATGCCAAAATATTCATTTTAAAGTGTTTTGTGTTTTACATGAAATTGTTAACTGCTAATCACTTGATAAGTTTTAGTTATTTGGAAGTGTTTAACTTTATAAACTTATAAACCACCCATATTTGGGACTTTTGGGCATTTGATAAATGAGTCATAAACTAAAGTGTGTTATTAACTCATTTCATGCATGGAGATTATTTGGTAAAATGAATTTCTGTGTTGGTTGGAACTAGGCATAATTTGGGTTGTGAGAGGTTTGAAAACAACAACGGATGAATCCTTGGGTTTTGGTCATTTTCGACCTTGTGAACATTTTGGAAACTTCAAATCTTTGTTTTGGGGAAAAGATGCATTTTAAGTATTTCAAAGAGTAAATTTCGAGCAATTGAGCACGTTTCTATGGTATAATCTTGTTTGGGAAATGATCTATCTTGTTCTAAGTTGTGTTGGAGTCGGTCGTGTACTTTGGAGCACGTGTTTTCATAAATTTTGGTCGAGTGCGTTTTATTGCATTTTATTTCCTTTGATAATGTGTCATTTGGTTTGAGCCTGTGGCTCAGTATTTTATTATGATTGGATTTTAGGACATTTGTCCAACTTTGATAGCTCGACTTCGAGCTTTGGTTGTGATATTGGATGAGGGACTCAACGTAAGGACCTTTTATGGTCGAAGTTGATATCTTGTGGGTGTACGTTTAAAGCTACCGAGCCTGACATCCCTTGCGCTTGGAATAATTACGTCCAATGATGGAATGCTAGTTTTCCACATTGAGGCACGTTTAGGCATCGGATTGAGCTATAAGTCCTACGTGCTAGTACACGATATTGGATGAAGAACTCAACGTAAGGACCTTTTGCGGTTGAAGTTGACATTCTGTGGGTGTAAGTTTAAAGCCACCGAGCCTGGCATCCCTTGAGTGTGCTTGTTTATATGACTAGTCTTAACAACATGAAATGGGGCTTACTTTGTGTACCGTCACATTTTATGGAATCAGGTCTCCCTCGTCACCGAAAAGTGTTGTTTTGGGTATTGTGTTTAGTATCCATGTTTTCGGTGACGTTTTACATTTACGAATTATATATATATGATTTATGGGTTGAGTATTACGCCCCACCCGTGTTTTGGGTGTTTCGGGATATAAAGTTTTATCCGCTTTTCATTTCTTGGAAGTTCGATTTCTATTCTCATTTTGAGCGAGTTTTGGGTTGAATTTAATTTACGAAAGAACGTTTTATATTGAGATCTTAGTCCTTAAAATAGTTTGGATTGGAAAACGTTTCTATTGGTGGTTCCTTTGCCGAAAATGCATACTATTGGTCAACGAGTCATTTTCATCATTGGAGCATATTATTTTGAAAGGGTACTATTTTAACTGCATCCCTTGCTTTCAACAATATATTTATTCATGCTGAAAACTCTTGAGCTCACTAGGCGTTAGCCTAACCTTTTTATTTGTCGGCATGTGCAACAGGTTCGGTTGGGAATAGTCCTAGTGTCATTGTGAAGAAAGGAGAGCTAGTTGTGTGCTCGAGGTGTGCTTAGCTTCTTGAAGTCTTCTGCATCCGTCTGAGAAGAGTAACTTATGTTTGAGGTTGAGTAACACCGACTTAGGTTTCAGTCCTTGTATAAGCCTGGAGTTTTGATTGATGAGGTTCAATGTAAAATTTTATTTTGGAAGTGTACCAAGTTTTGATTTATAGGAAGAAGAATTATCTTTTGTTTGACGTAATATCGAAAATTTCAATTAGTTGCTCTTTCCAAATTGAGGGTGTTACATGTATTAACTTGAAATGATACATTTCGAAAATCGGGGTGTTACACACCAAAGCCTATCAAGTGAGTTCATTTTAACCTTTCCAAAACCTTATATATCTCAAAATACTTGATTTTAATCTCCTAAGACTTTCCTTTTAACATGTTTTACATATCTATGTATTTTAACTACATTTAAATATTTTGGGAGATTTAGGGTTTCACCCTTTTGGTAGAAAAATGATAGATCTTCATGGTTGGTGTTATGAACGTGCTTTTAATCACATAACTCATACCTTGTGATAAAACATCATGATTGATGAGCATTTATAATATTTGCATATCTAGTAGATGTATGGAAATGATTATATTTGGAATGATGGGTGTTATTACTTGCAAATCATGACTATTCCTGATACTTATAAACTCTTGGAAAATTTTGATGCAAGTAATGCGTATCCGATCTCGAAATGGTTTATTTGGAAATTATGGGGATCTTGTCCTACTTGGTAAAGCTTTGTTCTAAAATGACCTTACAGGAATATCGGGTTGATGAGAACTATATGTTTGATTACAATTGATTACTGTTTAATAGTGGCAGTTAATATACGAATGCAAATTGATCCATAGGCATAGAAGTCGATTTTAATTTATTGGGATAGTTTCCAGTTTGTAACTAGAACAAGATATTGGGTCATCGGAGGCAACTTGGTACGGTCTTGTGGAGTCGGATACTAGCAATTGACCGTAAATGTAAATTCTAGCGAATGAGTATGACTAGGATCATCGGGGACCCTTATCCCTGTATATTACGAGTCGGAGAACTCGTTGGTCGTTGATCCTTAGTATGAGCTCTATAACGTGGATTGTGGCTTAGTTTTGTGTTCTGCCCCATGGAAATCGGGTATCCCCCGTCATCGTAAGACGAATTTTGGACCTTATGGTTCTTACGTTGTCTTTGTGAAACTAAACTTTATACTAAACTCATAAAGTTTTACTCTTTTGATTATTCTCATCCTATATGTATATGATTGTTCTCACTATGCGTCAAACCTAACACTTTTTTTCTTAAATTGACATGTATATCAGGTTTTCTTAGTGTTGGGGCTCTGAAGTCTTGAGCGGAATGT
This sequence comes from Arctium lappa, assembly GCA_023525745.1. Taxonomy (NCBI): domain Eukaryota; kingdom Viridiplantae; phylum Streptophyta; class Magnoliopsida; order Asterales; family Asteraceae; genus Arctium; species Arctium lappa. The sequence goes on from CM042051.1 coordinate 34,317,686, forward strand.
TGGATGCCGATAGAGGTACATTTGGGGATTATGTACTTTTGATCAAATTGACATTATATGCATTTCGACATAATTCTTTTGAAGATGATAATGATATACGTCCTTATTATAAGCTTAGAATAGTTTAGATTAGTAGGTTGTTGATTATCCTCTTATGCATTTGGGTTGTAAACGCTTTACTATTTTCCCCTTTTCGGTGATTATATTTACTTAGGTGTTTGTTCTTTACCGATTTTTCTTTTTAAATTTACTACTAGTTTAGGGTTGTTACAATTATGGATTAGATCCCTCGAACGAATTACTTACAGATATCATCACTGTGATATCAATTTTGTTATGAAGTGAGTCCTCGACTCTAACTCTTTTTAACCTTTACTCCATTAAGTCAGGGGCATTGTGGTCATTTACTGTTTTCCTCAATTTTACAAAAATAAAAGATATATCAATATTATATGTTATATTTTTATTTAAATATATATATATATATATATATATATATCTGTGTGTGTGTGTATGTGTAAACCCTTTACCTTTTTCCTTGCAAAATCGGCGGTGACTCATCGCCCCTTCCACCGATTTACCGGCAAACCCCTATCCCCCCAATTTTCCGGCCTCCTCGTCCCAACGTTGTGAACGACAGGGTTTCTTGATGAGGAACAATGCTCCCTATGCGCCGATCTTCTCCTCCCTACATCGATCTTGATAGTCCTATACAAACAGATTTCAATCACAAATCACAAATCACAAGTTTATTTCATTGATCTTGACGTTTCTCTCTCTACAATCAGTTTCTCTCTCTAGAAACTCTCTCAAAGTGATATGACAATAACAAATAATTTAACCTAATATTACAAATACACATCCTATTTATACCTCCTAACTACATGTTAACAACAACTAACTACACTTTGACTTATATTGACTTTTAAGCTATTTTGACAATTACATTGACTTTGACACCTTTGACTTTACAAACAATTTACAACTTTGACCTTTTAATCTTGAATACAATTCTGAATCAACATTCTCCCCCTTTGGATTCAAGATCAAAAAAATTTGACGATAATCTTCAGCTCTTCTTCTTCTTGAAAAATCTTCAATAGATAATCTTTTACAGCTTTGAAATCTTCAAATCTTTGAAGATTTGATTAATCTTTGATAAAGCTTTAAGTAAAGCTCCCCCTTTGGATATCTTAACAACTTTAGCACTTTCTTCAGTCTCCCCCTTTGATTACAAAAAGTAATAATCTTTGAAGTACAATCATCTTCAGCTTTTCAACTTTCTTGAATCATCACTTTGACAACAATCTGACTTTATTTTCTTCCCTTTTATCACATCTTACTTGACTTTGCTTTCTCATTCTTGTATTTTCCCCCTTTGTAACATCTTGCTTGACTTTCACTTAGAAATGATTCTGACTTTGAAATCTCTAATTATCTCCCCCTTTCTGATAAGAACATGTCAGGATTTGATTCTTAACAAGAATAATGAAACTCAGAAACAATATTAAAGAATTTGCAGAAAAACACTTTAATATTCAAATATCAATGTAACAGTAAAATAGAAATCACAACTTGTAAACTTTATTGAATGATTAAATTTACAAGCTTTCACACAAAACCTCAATCTTGATGAACAGGCTCACCAAGACGAAATCTACTTCTCTAGAACTAGGTTTGTAAACCTTGAGGTTAATTCTCTCTTCAAAACAAAAAACTTAGAATGCTCGTACATCAAACTATTCAGAATAATTCTATACATATACTGAAAATAAAAGATAACTACAAAACATAAAAGATCTTCAGTATATTCTTCCATAATTATCTTCAACCTTCCATGATTATCTTCAAACCTTGATCTGCGCATATCTTGATTATCACATAAGCAGTATTAAGTTGTAGCAGCATTAACACTCTGAGCAGTACTAATCTTCACCAGCAACAGTAACTATGCTTAGCAGTATTAATCTTCATCAAGCAGTATTAATATGGCTCAACAGTAGTAACTTGTCTCAGCAGTATTAACCATGTTGTACTGGCAGTAGTAATCATACTTGAACAAATCTTCAGTTCCCAACAATCTCCCCCTAACTTGACTTTTAGAGAAGAGAAGTCAAGTTCTTCAGATGCTCCCAAAACTCCATTGCTCATAATCCTATATCAGGATTCATCCCCAAACTTTGATTAATAATTCTCTGAATCAAGTATCTTGCCATTGCAGAATCTGGTGCACAACCAAGCTTTTTCTTCAACATAGCATGCAACTTTAACCTGCTATGGTTGTAAACTCTATCCACTAAGAAGTATTCAAAGTGACTTGTATCCATAGCCAATGCATATACTCCACTTCTTTCATACAGAGTCCAATTGTTGATGGTTTTGAACACATTTCTGATGACATGCTGAACTTCCTCTGGCTTGAACAACATGCATAGATATTCCATCACAAGCTTTATAACCGGTATCCCTGGAGTTTGTAGCTTATCAGCATATAAGTTCATCCCCACCTCAAGCATTTCCTCTAAATCAGATCTGGAGCATACTCTTACAATCTTGGCCCAAGTAGGATACACTTCAAACTTGTCATCTTTCCTTTTCAGCCTGATATACTCCTTTCCATCTACTTCCATGATATCCCAGTGAATAATCTCTAGAGGCTTGACACCAACTGGTTCAACTGTTATTGGTTCAGGCACTTTTTTCATTACCACCATGTACATATTCACATCATAAGTACTGGATGGTTCTTCCTGAGATTGAGCTTTCTTTCCATCAGACTTAGTTGCCCCTTCTTCTTCAGCTACCTTCTGTTCTTTCTCAGCTTCTTCCTCATCCACTCTAGGTTTCTTAGCTGGTTTTCTTCTTGCCATCATTTTTGTTCTTTTCAAAGTTCTCAAACTTTCACCTAGAGTAGCTTCCTTCCTTGGCGATTCTTGATCATCAGGAAAGGGTTTTTTCCACTTCAACTCTGGCTTGATCATTTCCTTGTAACTTAGTCATATCTGCCTCATACAAACCTTTGATTTGTTCAAATGAAATTTTTATGAACATCTCCTTTTTGACTCCCACATCACCTTTGAGGAAAGTGATCATCTTCTTTCTCTCTTGAGTGCCAAGGTAGGTCTTTGAAGGTTGCCTCTTCTTTGCACCCACTTTGATCATTACAGGCTTCTTGATAATAGCAGATTTCTTCTGTTCCATCTCTGTTGACAAACTCTTTTGAAATGCTTCATTAAGTTCTGCAGCTAGAGCTCTTGCCATCTCCCTATCTTTTTCCTCTTGATCCTTTTCTTCTTGATCAAGTTATGCCTGAATTTTCTTGGCCAAAGCTTCATCTGACTCAATCAACTTTTGCTTTTTAAGTGGTTGGTCAGATTCCACTATCTTGGTTTTGCCTTTGTCCTTGCTTGCTAGCTTATCAACACTAGCTTTCTTGATAACTTCAGCATTGTCTTTGATGACAACTCCTTTGGCCTTTGAAGTGACCTTAGGAGTATCATGTTTAGCCTTTATTAGTGCTTCATCTATTCCAATTTCTTCCAAATTTCTGCTAATGAGGTCAGTTAATACCTCTTGAACAATTTCTGCTGCTTCATTTAGTTCAGCAGCATTAACTATTTCTGCTGCTTTGCTTGCTTCAACAGCATTTACTGTTTCTACTACTTTCTCAAACACAAACCCTGTTTCTGTTTCAGCAAACTCCCCCTCATCTCCATGTTTCTCCCCCTCATTCATAGCATTCTCTATGTTAACCTCAGCTTCTCATAGCATTCATAGCATCCTCAGTATGATTTCTTACCTATACTCATAACATTTGTAGGACCAAACAGATCCATATGCAACAACTGAATAGAAGAAGAAATTGTGTTCAACTCTTTGGACTTATGAGAAGTTTTGTGTTGTTTGCCTTTGAGACAAGCAACACAATGATCATCACATGAAAAGACTTTTGAAGGCAGACCTCTTACAAGGTTGTTTTTAACAAGTTTATTCATTGTTTTAAAGTTCATGTGACACATCCTTCTATGCCAAAGTGATGATTAATCCAAAGAAGCTTTTGAAACAAGACAGTTTAGGGATGAATCATTTGAAACATTTTCCATATCCAAACAATATACATTATCCTTTCTAGGAGTTCTTAGTAGTACATCTTTTCATCAACTACCTTGAATCCAGGAGCAAGAATAATGCATTCTGAGTCAGTGAATACTATACTATGCTTTTTGTCACAAACCTGTGATACACTTAACAGGTTGTATCTTAACTGTTCAACATAGAAAACATCTTCAAAGGTCATCTTACCTTTTGTTACATCACCCTTACCACTAATCTTTCCTCAATCTGGAGTATTACCAAAGGCAACATTCCCTCCATCAATTTTCTTGAAAATTTTGAGGCAAGCCATGTTCCCTGTCATGTGCCTAGAGCAACCACTATCAACATGCCAAATGCTCTTTCCCTTGAGCTGCTGGTTGCCCTGCACATAAGATAAATCAATTAGTATTGACTGGAAACCCAAGCCAAAGTGGTCTTGGGCCTCCCTTTCTCATCAAAGTACTTACACTCCTTTTTGATGAGATTTTTAAATTTAGAATCCTCTTGACTGGAGTACTTTGTCAAGATGATTGGTCTAGAAGCACAAATACTAGAAGCAATACTGATTTTAGGAGTACTAACAAAGTTAGCAGCACTAACAGGTTTAGCAGTACTAACCTTGTTAGAAGCACTAACAGAGTTAGCAGTATTAACATATGAAGAAGTACTAACAATGTTAGTTTTAGAAGTACTAATACTCTCAGCAGCACTAACATTGATAGCAACAGTATTGCTTCTGGCAGCACTATCTTTGTCAGTAGCACTATTTATGGTAGCAGTACTAACAGTTTTAGTGCTTTTGGGAACCCACATCTTGACACTCTCTTTTACAGTCTTTTTCTTCATGTGGCTTTTGGATTTAACAGGTTTCTTAGCCGCATGGTTCCTTTCAACCTTCCTATAACCAAAGGGTTTTTGCACAGATCTTTGGAAATTTATCCTTTGGTTAATAGGATTAAAATAACAGTGCTTGGCAAGATGGTTCATTTTGCCACAAATGAAACAAGGTTTTGGTCTGATGATTCTACTCAGATCAACTCCTTGTTTCTGAGCCCACTGATTATTCCAATTTCTTTAATTTCCCCTCCTTTTATGATGTTTTAGGGGCTCAGATTTATTACCTGCACACTGTTTGCAAGGAACAGGATTCACAACTGTAGTCTGCTTGTAATGGACCTTTTTAGACTTTCCCTCAGTCTTCTCTACACCATCACATTTGACCTAATCCCTTCCACCACCCTCATTGGTAAGAATGTTATTTTCTAAGGGAATCTCACCACTCACAGTATTATCCTTACTCTTACCAGCTTCTTTCTCAGTCTTGTCCTCAACAACTACTTCATCTAAAGGATCTATCTTAGTGGCTCCCTCATGCAAGTCCTTCCTATCCTTGGTCTCTAGCAAGTCTGATTTAGGAGGGATGTAGTTGTTGTTGTATGGTGGTGGTGTGGTATTATACCCAATTCCTGGTTTAAGCTTATCATGGATTTGGACCTTTAGAATTGTATCCATGGCTTTAGAAGCATATGAAAACTTTTCCACATAGCTTAAACTTGACTAGCTCTCCTCTCAATTTTTCATTCTCCTCTCTAGACTTTGTCAGTTGGATTTCTAAATCATTCTTCTCCCACTTCCAGTAATTTGTATCATATGTGTGTTGAAGTTCATTGGCTTGGAAACCTTTAATTTGTTCCTTAAACCTCTCAACAATTTTCACATAGTCTTTTCTATCCTTTTCTAACCTCTTAAGGTCATCACTCATACTCTAGTTGTGATCCCTGTACCTTTTAACAGTGTCTATGCAAGTTTGGGAATAGAGATTAGAAAGTACCTCAGTTGGGAGATCTGATACCTCTGCCATGAGAGCTTGATTTTGAATGGCCTCTTCTGCTTGATCACTCTAGTCAAACCCCATTCCTTGTTGAGAAACAAGAGCTTGAGCAGAGTTTCTGTTCTGGTTGAAGCTTCCAGTCTGAGCTTGTTGGTGGTTGTTGTGAGACACTCCACTTCTGTATTCCTTGGCAAAGTGTCCCTTCATATGACACTTGTAGCACTCCACCTTTGACTTATCAAAACCTGCACCATCTTCTCTTCTTTGGGAGAAGTTGTTCCTCCCAGTCCTCTTGATGAACTTCTTCACTCTCATAGAAAGCATGGCTATCTGCCATTTAATATCCATCTCTTCAAGATCATCAGGATGAAGCTGTTCCAAGTCATCATTGATTAAAGAAGAGTTACCATGGCTGGAAAGAAAGGCTTCAAAAACAGATTCATTGCCTTTTTCTTGATTTACTCCACTGGCAGCATTAACTGATTCAGGGTTAGCAGTAGAATCAGTTGATGCTGATAGAAGTGCAGCATTATGAACATATCCAGTAGGCTTCTTCTTTGCTTCCACTTCAGATTCAAACACTCTCAGATCATTGTACAGATCATCCAGTTCCTTTTCTTCCAATTGGTCATTTTGTCTGAATGAAACAGTGTACATGGTCCATTCATCTCCAAGAGATCTGAGGAACTTTCGGTTGACATCATCTTGTTCCATCTGGACTCCAAAAGTAGCCAACTCACCAATTAACTTATTGAATCTATCAAAAGTTTGAGTCATAGACTCATTCTTTAAAGATGTAAAATTCTCATATTGCTACTTGAGAATATCCCTTTGATTCCTCTTAGTGCTCTTGGTGCCAGCAAATCTTTTTTCTAAAGCATTCCATAGAATCTGAGCATCAGTGCAGTGGTGAAACTGATGTTGATACTCATTAGGGATGGCCAAAAGCAGGGTGCTTAATGCTTTCATCTCCAATTGTCTCACTTTCTTCTCAGCATCAGTTTTTGGAGGTGGTCTTCTTCCATCTTGTCCAATTTTACCTTCAACAGAGGGACCATTCTCAACAATGTCCCACATAGAAAAATCTGTAAGGAGGATGTACTGCTTGATCCTAATTTTCCACATGTCAAACTCATTAGGTTTGAGCATGGGAACCTTTGAAACAAGAGTACTGTTTGATTCAACTGTGTTGTCCATGATGAATGAAGGTTTCTGAGAATAGTAGGCTCTGATACCACTTGTCAGGATATGATTCTTAACAAGAATATTGAAACTCAAAAACAATATTAAAGAATTTGCGGAAAAACACTTTAATATTCAAATATCAATGTAACAGTAAAATAGAAATCACAACTTGTAAACTTTATTGAATGATTAAAGTTACAAGCTTTCACACAAAACCTCAATCTTGATGAACAGGCTCACCAAGACGAATTCTACTTCTCTAGAACTAGGGTTGTAAACCTTGAGGTTAATTCTCTCTTCAAAACAAAAACTTAGAATGCTCGTACATCAAACTATTCAGAATAATTCTATACATATACTGAAAATAAAAGATAAAAGATCTTTAGTATATTCTGCCATAATTATCTTCAACCTTCCATGATTATCTTCAAACCTTGATCTGCGCATATCTAAATTATCACATAAGCAGTATTAAGTTGTAGCAGCATTAACACTGTAACACCCGCTATTTTAGGGTTGGGTGAAAAGTTGACTTTTACCCAAAGTTCAAAGGGGTAAAATGTAACTTGGGTTATATAAATATAAATCAGATTTCAGATATTTTGAAAATATCACAGATCAGATCTTTTGTGAATTCAGAGAGAGAGAGAGGAGGAAGCAGGGGAAGAGGTCGTTCGGTTTTTCTCCAAATCAAGGTACGAATCTAGCTTAATGCTTTGATCTGAATGCTTTTAGCCGTGTAGAATCTCGTTGTGAAGATTTTAAACCGTTCCATTTCGAGATCTGAGTATTTCTCATTTTGGATCTGGGTTCTGCATCGATCTGTTCTTGATGAACAAGACGATGGTCATTCGACCGGTGTGTCGTTCGACCGGATGGTCGTTCGACCGGATGGTCCTTCGACCGGATGGTCCTTCGACCGGATGGTCCCTCGTCCGGAAGCCCTTTGACCGGTGTTGCCTGTTCGACCGGGGTTGTGTTCGACCTGTTTTTTGCACTCCACCGTAACTGTGTTTGGCAGTTTGTTGTGCTCGTATTCTAGAGTTATAAGTCAGCGTGTTGTCTGTATCTTTGGGCTTACCGATTTAACGGTGTTGTCATAGGTAGCGATCGTAAGAAGCAGTCTTTAAGCAGGAAGACATCTGAGGTGAGTCCTTTAAGCAAAATCGGTCTGTATTACGAATGCTATGTGATAAATGTATTATTTAAATGTGGAAAACCTGGTTTCAAAGTGACTGATTGTCGTTGGGAAATACCTTTTAAAAATCCCATATTTTCAAGAATCAAGATTTATAGAATTGAACCGTTGTTCATATGAATTGCCTGTATATCTGATTTAATATGAGTATGCTCTGAAATGACATGCTTTGGCTTTGAGTCTTAGTGCAATGGATCCATAGGCACGGTGTCCCTATGTCCCCTGTTTTGGGCATTTGGTTCACGTTTTAGCACGGGATAGGCATCAGGTTGCCATGATAAGTAGGTTGTGGGCCTATACGGTCGGGCAGCGTCTCATGGTGCAGTAAGGTGTAATCCCATTATGTGCTTGGGTTCCCCCTGTTTTGGGAACTCTCAAGGATAGATCCAGAGGGGTTAACTTGAATGTTTTGAGCGACAGATCTAGAGGGGTTGAGCTCGTTATGTGATTTTGGGTATTACTTATACAAATGTTTAATCACTAATGGTTTGTTTGATTTCTTGACTTAGCTCATGGCTATACTCACCGCGTGACACCATTTGAGTTTAGTACTCTCTTTTATTAGGCTTGTTCTCACTAGGCTTTAGCGTAATGCTTGCTCTTGGTTGTCTTGTTTGCAGGTTATCTTAGCAGTGGGGCTCGTCGGGACTGAGGGAGCGACCTTGGGGTCGTGAGTGATTCTTTTGAAGATACATTTTTGGAAGTATAGCGACACCCGTCCCTAATCTAGTTATTATTATAGATTACTAGGTTGTCGTTTTATATTTCATCCATCTACCACATTTATGTCTACTCTGTACCCCGTTGGATAAATGTGTATTTTGTAATTGTTACACCTTATTCCGCAAGTTAGTCTTTTGCTGAATTCTTTTTCGAAAATTTGATTTCCGCAATTTCTAGGGTGTTACAAGTTGGTATCAGAGCCTTGGTTTAAGTGAACTAGGTATGGCTGTAAGATGCCTAGACTTAAGCTGAGACTATTAAGTTACGACTCGTGAGATGGGGTAGATCTTGTAAGATAGGATGGTCTTAGGGTTAACGGAAACTTGCACAAGTTGAAAGTTGTAATGATGGTGATAAGCACTCTTGCGTATTATACGTTCATAATTTCACTTAGCTAACGTTATTATGAAAATGTTTTACGTGAGTATACTTAAATTACTGTTGTTATAATGATTAATAAGTGTAGTAGTACGTTCTCTGTGTTTTCCGTAATCCTTATCCTGTTCTTTTGCATATTTGCGTTCAGCAGAACCATGGTTAATACCAGGAATCGCCCGGAAGGCCAAGAGGTCGACATACCTACGGTCGACCATCCGCTGGCGACCGTAGTGGGGGAAGCAGTGCATGTGGGTAATGTGCTGGGTGGAGGACCCGAGCATATTCCTCGACGAAATTTGGAGGCTGATGAGCCTATTATCGAAGAAGTGACGACCGAGACGAGATTGATGGATCGTATGATGTTGGCCATGAATAGGGCCATGGCGCAACAACAGGAAGTGTTCTTGAAACTCCTCGAGGACAGAGACGCTAACAACCGTAGGCCTGAAACGGTTGGCGAGAATGTGATTGTTGCAGGATCCGGGGGTACCGGACCTGTAATTTCCCCTGTGGTGACTGAAACCCTGGGCGTCAGTCAAACGGCGTGGACTTGCACGTTCAAGGCTTTTCTGGGTTGCCGACCCCCAGAATTTAAAAGCTCAGACAATCCGCTAGATTGTATGGCCTGGGTTCGAGAAATGGAGCAAGCTTTTCGCTCAAGCGAATGTGGGGAGGAGTGGAGGGTAATTTTTGGTTCCCGAATGTTGCGGGGAATAGCTCTTACTTGGTGGGATGTGTACTCTGCTTCGCTGGAGCCGACTGTTCTGGACCAATTGTCTTGGTCTACCTTCATGGAGAAACTGCTAGAGGAGTACTGTAACGAGAGGTCGTTGGACCGAATCAAGGATGAATTCCAGAACTTGAAGAAATGAGGTATGTCTGTGAGGGAGTACAGCCGTCTCTTCATGGACAAGCTGGGTTTTGTGGGACGTCTGGTCCCGACAGAGAAAGATAAGATCAAGGCTTACATCAAGGGTCTTCCATCGGACATGATGTCGATGGTTCGTTTGACAAAGACCTCCACCCTTCGGGAGGCAATGGAAGAAGCTCAACTCATGGAGGATGCTTACAGTCTCGGCAGGGATCAGGGTGGTCGCCAAGAGTAAGTGGGAGGGAAGCTCAATGCCCTCAAAGAAACCCTTTTATACCAACAACAACGCTCAGCGAGGAGCCGATCCTAGGCGTGATGCCAAGTGGTGTTCCAAGTGCCGAAGCAAGCATTTCGGCCCATGCAACTTTGTTCCCGGGACGTGCTACAAATGCGGGAAGACGGGTCACACATTCCAAGATTGCCCTCAAAAGGGGCAATTATGTTTCTAGTGTAAGGAACCGGGGCACGTCAGGGCGGAGTGCCCGAAACTCAAGACCGGGGGGTTAGGTGGGAAGAAGATGGAACCTCCGCGGTCGACCGGAAGGGCTTTCCAGATGTCGTCAGAGGAAGCTAAAGCATCGACCAATGTGGTATCGGGTACATTTCTTCTAAATTCCGTACCTACGCGTGTGTTATTTGATTCTGGTGCTAGCTACTCGTTCATATCTGATTTGTTCTGTCAAAGGCTTGCTATGTCTAAGAGTATGCTAGAGATTGCTGTTGTGGTAGAAATAGCAAATGGAGGTCAAGTTCTAATTCATAATATCCTTAGGGATTGCATCTTAGAGCTTAAGGGGAAGAAATTTCCCATTAACTTATTACCTATGCAAATTGGCGGATTCGACGTGGTGGTGGGTATGGACTGGTTATCTAAGAACCAGGCCGAAATTGTATGTTCCAAGAAGATGATCCATTTACCTGTGGCAAACGGAGAAGCGACTATAATCTACGGCGAAGGAAGGAAAGGCGATGTGGCGATTATTTCTGTAATCAAAGCTAGGAAGTGTTTGGTGAAAGGATGTGTATCCTTCTTGGCTTATGCCATCGATACCAAACTCGACCAACGGAAGTTGGAAGATGTTAGGGTGGTACGCGAGTTTCCCGATGTGTTCCCGGAAGACTTGCCCGGGTTGCCGCCCGATCGTGTTGTGGAATTTCGTATTGACCTCATTCCAGGAGCGGCTCCGATTGCTCGAGCTCCTTATCGTTTGGCTCCTACCGAAATGCAAGAGATGGTGGTTCAACTTTAAGACCTTCTCGAGAAAGGTTTCATCCGACCGAGCTCGTCACCGTGGGGAGCTCCGGTTCTGTTTGTCAAGAAAAAGGACGGTGCAATGAGAATGTGTATCGACTACAGGGAACTTAACAAAGTGACGGTGAAGAACAGGTATCCACTTCCAAGAATCGACGACCTGTTCAATCAACTTCAAGGAGTAGGTTATTTCTCAAAAATTGACCTTCGGTCGGGGTATCACCAAGTGAAGGTAGCAAAGAGCGACATCCCAAAGACGGCATTTAGAACTCGTTATGGGCACTACGAGTTTCTGGTGATGCCATTCGGCCTAACCAACGCACCGGCGATATTTATGGACTTGATGAACCGAGTGTGTCGACCGTTCCTCAACAAACCGGTGATCGTGTTCATCGATGACATCCTAGTTTACTCCAAGAATGAAGAAGGGCACGAGCAGTATCTCCGTGAAGTATTGGATGTGTTAAGGCGAGAAAGACTCTACGCAAAGTTTTTAAAGTGCGACTTTTGGCTACCAGAGGTTCAATTTTTGGGGCATATAGTTTCAAGGGAAGGAGTAAAAGTGGATCCCGCAAAGATTGAGGCAATGACGAATTGGGAACCTCCCAAGAATCCGTCTGAAATCCGAAGTTTCCTAGGTTTGGCAAGGTACTACCGGAGATTCATTCAAGATTTCTCGAAGATAGCCTCGTCGTTGACGATCTTGACCCGGAAGAACGTGAAATTTCTATGGACCGAGAGGCAAGAAGAGGCATTCCGTACCTTACAAAAGAAGCTTTGTGAAGCTCCTATCCTATCCTTACCTGATGGGACGGAAGATTTTGTGGTGTACAACGACGCGTCGAAGATGGGTTTGGGTTTTGTCCTGATGCAAAGAGGGAAGGTGATCGCTTACGCATCAAGGCAACTTAAAGTGCACGAAGTCAACTACCCTACTCATAACTTGGAATTGGCAGCAGTGGTGTTTGCACTGAAATTGTGGCGGCACTACCTCTACGATACAAAGTGCACTCTTTATACTGATCACAAGAGTCTGAAGCATATCTTTGATCAGAAAGAGTTGAACATGAGACAGCGGAGATGGTTGGAGTTGTTGAAGGATTATGACTGCGAATTGCTCTACCATCCGGGTAAGGCAAATGTTGTGGCCGACGCTTTGAGTCGGAAAGTCTGCGGGGGAAATTCTCGTGCTACCTTTGCACGAATTGAAATAACTTCAACACTCATTGACAGAATCAAGAAATCGCAAGCCGATGCCTTGTTAGAGGAAAACCTCAAAGGAAAATTCATGAAGAAACAACATCTTTTGTTGACTGAAGATAGTCGAGGGGTGAAGCTTTTCAAAGGGCGAGTTTGGGTGCCTAAGATTGGGGGTAATAGAGAACTTCTTCTCAAAGATACCCACAAGTCAAAATACTCCATTCACCCGAGAAGCACGAAAATGTATAGAGATTTGAATGCATTATTGGTGGCCAGTCATGAAGCTCGATGTGGCGCGCTATGTGGAACAGTGTGTGACTTGTTTGCAAGTGAAGGCTGAGCACCAAAGACCCTACGGAAGTTTGCAATCCTTGGAAATTCCGGAATGGAAATGGGAACACATCACGATGGATTTCGTGACAAAACTACCCAAGACCTTGAAAGGTCACGACGCCATTTGGGTTATAGTTGACCGCTTGACCAAAAGCGCTCACTTCTTGGCCATGCGGGAGACCTTGCCAATGGATAAATTGGCAAAGTTGTACATCGATGAAGTAATTTCCCGGCACGGCGTGCCGCTATCTATAGTCTCTGATCGGGATAGTCGGTTCACGTCGCATTTTTGGAATGACTTACAAAAGGAATTGGGTACACGTGTGAAGTTGAGCACGGCCTACCATCCTCAAACCGACGGACAAAGCGAGAGGACAATCCAGACGCTAGAAGACATGTTAAGATCATGCGTGATCGACTTTGGGGGTTGTTGGGATATGCACCTGCCTTTGGTAGAGTTCGCGTACAATAATAGCTACCACTCAAGTATAGGGATGGCACCGTTTGAAGCGTTATACGGTCGCAAGTGTCGAACTCCCGTATGTTGGCTCAAGGCGGGGGAAAAGCAGTTTGCCGGACCAGAAGTTGTGCAAGAAATGGCAGACAAGGTCAAGGGCATCCGCGAGCGTATAAAGGCGGCCCAAGATCGACAGAAAAGTTACGCCGATAAGAAAAGACGGCCAATGGAATTCCAAGTGGGAGATCGGGTTATGTTGAAGGTGTCCCCTTGGAAGGGAATTATTAGATTTGGGAAGCGTGGGAAGTTGAGCCCCCGTTTCCTTGGACCGTTCACTGTGACTGAGCGGGTAGGACTTCAAGCTTATCAGCTGGAACTTCCTCCGGAGATGAAGGGAATTCATAACACATTCCACGTGTGCTATCTGCGGAAGTGTCTAGCAAAGGAGAAGAGTGTCATTCCACTCTCCGAGATCAGAGTGGATGAGGGAAATCGTTGCGTTGAAGAACCTGAGGCGATTTTGGAAAGGAAGACGACGAAGCTTCGTCACCGGGAAGTCACAATGGTCAAGGTTCAGTGGAACCACCATCGAGGTGCCAATGTGACTTGGGAAACGGAAGAGGACTTGAGGCGGAGGTACCCTCACCTCTTCCCATAGTCGAGATTTCGAGGACGAAATCTTCTCCAAGTTGGGGAGGATTGTAACACCCGCTATTTTGGGGTTGGGTGAAAAGTTGACTTTTACCCAAAGTTCAAGGGGGTAAAATGTAACTTGGGTTATATAAATATAAATCAGATTTCAGATATTTTGAAAATATCATAGATCAGATCTTTGTGAATTCAGAGAGAGAGAGAGAGAGAGAGAGAGAGAGAGGAGGAAGCAGGGGAAGAGGTCGTTCGGTTTTTCTCCAAATCAAGGTACGAATCTAGCTTAATGCTTTGATCTGAATGCTTTTAGCCGTGTAGAATCTTGTTGTGAAGGTTTTAAACCGTTCCATTTCGAGATCTGAGTATTTCTCATTTTGGATCTGGGTTCTGCATCAATCTGTTCTTGATGAACAAGACGATGGTCGTTCGACCGGTGTGTCATTCGACCGAATGGTCGTTCGACCGGATGGTCCCTCGACCGGAAGCCCTTTGACCGGTGTTGCCTATTCGACCGGTGTTGTCCTTCGACCGGGGTTGTGTTCGACCGGTTTTTTGCACTCCACCGTAACTGTGTTTGGCAGTTTGTTGTGCTCGTATTCTAGAGTTATAAGTCAGCGTGTTCTCTGTATCTTTGGGCTTACCGATTTAACGATGTTGTCATAGGCAGCGATCGTAAGAAGCAGTCTTTAAGCAGGAAGACATCTGAGGTGAGTCCTTTAAGCAAAATCGGTCTGTATTACGAATGCTATGTGATAAATGTATTATTTAAATGTGGAAAACCTGGTTTCAAAGTGACTGATTGTCGTTGGGAAATACCTTCTAAAAATCCCATATTTTCAAGAATCAAGATTTATAGAATTGAACCGTTGTTCATATGAATTGCCTGTATATCTGATTTAATATGAGTATGCTCTAAAATGACATGCTTTTGCTTTGAGTCTTAGTGCAATGGATCCATAGGCACGGTGTCCCTATGTCCCCTGTTTTGGGCATTTGGTTCACGTTTTAGCACGGGATAAGCATCGGGTTGCCATGATAAGTAGGCTGTGGGCCTATACGGTCGGGCAGCGTCTCATGGTGCAGTAAGGTGTAATCCCATTATGTGCTTGGGTTCCCCCTGTTTTGGGAACTCTCAAGGATAGATCCAGAGGGGTTGACTTGAATGTTTTGAGCGACAGATCTAGAGGGGTTGAGCTCGTTATGTGATTTTGGGTATTACTTATACAAATGTTTAATCACTAATGGTTTGTTTGATTTCTTGACTTAGCTCATGGCTATACTCACCGCATGACACCATTTGGGTTTAGTACTCTCTTTTATTAGGCTTGTTCTCACTAGGCTTTAGCGTAACGCTTGCTCTTGGTTGTCTTGTTGGCAGGTTATCTTAGCAGTGGGGCTCGTCGGGACTGAGGGAGCGACCTTGGGGTCGTGAGTGATTCTTTTGAAGATACATTTTTGGAAGTATAGCGACACCCGTCCCTAATCTAGTTATTATTATAGATTACTAGGTTGTCGTTTTATATTTCATCCATCTACCACATTTATGTCTACTCTGTACCCCGTTGGATAAATGTGTATTTTGTAATTGTTACACCTTAATCCGCAAGTTAGTCTTTTGTTGAATTCTTTTTCGAAAATTTGATTTCCGCAATTTCTAGGGTGTTACAAACATTCTGAGCAGTACTAATCTTCACCAGCAGTAGTAACTATGCTTAGCAGTATCAATCTTCATCAAGCAGTATTAATATGGCTCAGCAGTAGTAACTTGTCTCAGCAGTATTAACCATGTTGTACTGCAGTAGTAATCATACTTGAACAAAACTTCAGTTCCCAACAGATCAACTCTAATCTGACTTTGAAATCTTGAAATTCTTCCCCTTTTGATGAGTTATGAAAATCAAAATCATCAAAACTTTTCAATGTTAACTCTGTCTTTTCTTTGAAGTATCTCCCCCAAATAATCAATGTAAGCTCAGTCTTCATGAACAAACTTCCCCAAGTAGGAAAATATTCAATCTCCCCCAATCTGATCTGATATAAAGATATTTCCGTCAATTCATGAATGTATTCATCCGAATCTTTTCAAATTCAGATAAATTTGGAATGGTAACCTTGAATCAACGAGTGAAACAGTTATAGTGCCTGTCAGTAACACAAAGTCACTGAGTACAACTAATGTACTGTATAAGGAGCTTGAGTAATGTTCGCTCCCCAGGACTTCCATTCAATCATCGAAAAACACAAGGTTAATCTATGAACGTTCTAACAGAAAAACAAAATTTCTATGTGCTCGTGCTTGTGTATGAAATAATTTAGCACAATGATTGCTTTTAAAGGCTCAAATATGTAAACCATTGAGACAACAACAATTATACATAGACTCAATGTGCATGAGAAATGGTCGAAGGTGGGGAAACTTTCCTTCTTTTTCAATATCACAGTCTTCCGAATGAAGATCCAATAGAGTATGTGATGCTTCCCCTTGAAAATGTGAAACATTCTTTTGTAAAGAAAAGAATGAGTAGCAAGTGGGGTTTTAAGCAATAGTAGGCGTGGGCTAGTTACCTATTTCAATGAAGGTCACGAAGAAGTGTGAACCAACAGATTATATGGCTGCCCGACTCAGAAAAAGTTTGGTGCAGAGTTTGATATTCTTTTACTCTAATTTCTCACCCTCTCTCTTTTAATCATTTGAGCTTGCTTCTAACCAATCTCTCTTTTCTATTTTACCTCAACACACACCCACTCTCAATTCTTTTGACCCCTCTCCCCTCAATCACTCAAGGATTACTTCCGGGGTAGGAAACACTGTTAACGTGAATCCATTGAAGTCTTTTAAGCACTCACACTGAATCCCATGTATTTTGTCCTAAAAAAATATGTCGCTCAACAGTTTATGTTGACAGTTAAGCACAAGATATCATAGTCAGTGTATGTATGCTCATTAAAGATAAGAATGAAATTTGAGCAATTTGAACATTTAAGATCTCTCAAAACTTTGAACATTTATGATCATTCAATTTCATGGTTTTGAGAATCTGACAATGATAAAATCAAATCAAATATCATAAAAGAAAAATGAAATGGGGTATCAAAGAACAAATGTTTGTTTATAAGAACGAGATATAAACATATTATCAATGAAAGCACAATTCAAGTAGAAATGATGTCTGATTTCAAACAACTTTGAAAAGCAAACGAGAGTATTACCATCGAAAGATTAAACTTTTGAGACGTGGTGATAACAAAGTCAGGAAAAAATGTACTGAACCAATGTGTGTAAGAATACTTGATAGTATATAGACAAGATAATACACAATTATTAATCTTTGAGAAACACACGGTCAGATAAGCATCAAAGTATC
This sequence comes from Arctium lappa, assembly GCA_023525745.1. Lineage (NCBI taxonomy): Eukaryota > Viridiplantae > Streptophyta > Magnoliopsida > Asterales > Asteraceae > Arctium > Arctium lappa. The sequence goes on from CM042051.1 coordinate 34,335,222, forward strand.
CAAGTGAAAATCATTTAAAATTACACTTCGAAATTCATAAAACATTTTGAGAACGCGAAGTGGTTTGAACATTTAAGAAAATAATTTTCATACCTGAAAGTTGTTTTTCTTTCAAAATATGATAGAGTGTAAGATTTAGAAATATATATCTGCAATGTAGGAATCTTAACTCCTCCTAAAGAGAATATTATCTTGCAAGCATCCTTGACAAAAACATCAGATATGTTCCCCCTCGATATCTGTAAAAAGTCAAGTCATCACTCATCAGAAAAATATGACAGTTAAAGTATAATTTTCTTTTATCTTCTCCCCCAAAAAGATATGACAGTGAAAACTTCATAAACTCCCCCTCGAAGATAAATACTCCTTTTGAAAGATGTTATCTATTAAGCATCCTTTATAATAAAAAAACATTTGAGAACGGGTTATGAACTGAGTTATCCAGAAGCCATAGTCACATATTCTCCGGCGAGAATAGTAACAAATCAATATTCGTTGAAGTACGAGTTTTGAACTGTTGTATTCAGAAGTCTACTTTGATCTCTGAGGTACGAGTCCTAGACTGTTTTGTCTAGAAGTCAAACATTTTGACATTAAAGATCGAGTCCTACGTTGTTGTACTTAGAAGTCATAGTTCTTTCTCCCCTTAGTCTTTAGGTGCCTGCAATACAGGTTTAGCTTTTGGTACCCACTGGTATTTGGGTCCTGCTTTGTTAGTTGCAGTTCTATTAGGAGAGATGTAATAAGAACCATACCAGTTATTCACATAATTTTTGCAAATAAAATCATTTGCACCACAGTAAGAACAATTAATTTTCTTTTGTGCTAACCTGATTAATTGATTAACAGTATAAACAAGATCAGGTTTGCCAAAAGTTTTACTTTTAGGAGCATTGTTCCTTTTAGCATTGGATTCAAGCATAATTGATTTTTGTTCCTTCTTCTCATATGTAGATCCTTTTACTTTCCAAATCCATTTTTCTTTGTCTTTCTCATCTTTCCTTCTCCAAATCATTTTTTGCTGAGACTTGTTCTTTTTTATGTTACCTGAACCATCAATAGATTTGTCATAGAAAATGTTAGAAGGACGAATTTGTTCTATATGTCTAGAAGCATGATTAACATTTGCATCAAACAAAGGATTATTAGAAACATTTGTAAAAATTGAACTTGCAGCTGATTTAAATGAACATTCTGATGCAACTGGATCATCTCTTGGTGATTGAACAATTAATTCTGGCGTCTTGTGCTCAGTCAGCTTCACCTTGAACATGATCTCTTCAAGTTCTTTGATCTTTATTGACAAACTGTTTCTTTCCTTTGAAAGTATATCAAACTTCTTGTGCAATTTAGACTGCTCTTCTTCTCCTTCAGAACAGTTGATGACAGTTCAGAGTCAGCTTCTTTATCTCAGCCTCAAATACTTTTCTTTCTTCATCAAAGTCTTTCTCTACAAACTTTCTATGTTCAGATATTTCTTTGAAAACACCAACATTCTTCTTTTCAGCATTCTTCTTTTCCTTTTCAAACTTGTCTCTCTCCATGATGATAACTTTCTAAAAATCTGACACTTGTTGAGAAAGTTTAACACATTTCAGTTCAATGGACTTCTTCTCATCAAAGAACTTTCTTGAGAAGTCAGAAAATTTCTGAGCAAAAGCTTTTCTTTCTCTATCAAATTCTTCTCTTTCTTTCTTGAACTTCTTTTCATCTTGATATATCTTTTCTTTCAGTTTAGTAATCTTCTTCTGAAGCTCAGTATTGTCTCTTTCTAAATCCTTTTTCTTCTTTTCAATCTTCTTTATTTCCTCTTGAGCTCTTGAGTTGTTCATCTCTTTTGTGGATTTTTCTTTAAGCATGTTTATTTCAACTTCAAGACTGAACACTCTGTCTTTTAACTTGTCTCTTTCAGGGAAGATTTGTGAATTTATCTTTTTCAGCCCATCACACGTCTCTCCAACAATGTTTGCACGTCTTCTAAGTTCATCAATCTCTTTTTACATCAACTACTTCTTTGACCATGTAGAATTTTCATTTAGTCCTTCAGACTTCTTCAACTTTGTTTGAAGATTTGAGATCTCCTTTTCTTTTGATTCAATGATCCCTGCAAAATTGATTTTGGAGTTAGCAACACAATCTGAGCAAATAAAATCTTTCTTTAAAACTTTAGAATTATCTTTCAATTTAATGATCTGAGCCTGAAGAGATGAATTCTGAATTTTCAAATTCTTATTTCTTGCTTCAAGAGCTGGAATCTCTGACATATAAGCGATAGCACAATCTCTTTTTGTCAAGACACTATTTCCCTTCTCGTCAGTGTAAGGCATCTTGATATCTGTAAAATTTAAGCTTGAAATGGTCGTTAACAAAAATCAGAAACTTTGAGCACACTCAGAAATATGTCCCCCTACGCATACTTAGCACGGGGGTCCCGCTACCCGGTTAGCGGATGGGGTCAAGGGGCAACGCTTTTGCGGGGTCGAGGGGCAGCGCCCCTAGAGAAAAAAATTTGACAATTAATTCTCATATTGCAGCTTGTAAAAATTTGACTAAGTATGAAATTCTCACACAACACACAGAATTCGCACAACACACAGAAACCACAATTTGCACAACCTTAGGAATTCACACACAACAGAATTCGTATGGAAGGGATAAGAATTCTTCACTTTTCGCATGTAACTATATGCGAATTCTAAGCTTTTCGCATGTAGTTATGTGCGAATTCAGCACATTTCGCATAAGGAAGGATGCGAATTCTTCACTTTTCGCATAAGATATATCACTGTGATGCGAATTCCACCCTTAGAATCTTTTTCAGACTTGAACAATTCGTATCGATACGAATTCCTCCCTTAGAAAATTTTTCAGACTCAGATGCGAATTCCAAGCTTTTCGTATAACCCTTTATGCAAAATCTTCACTTTTCGTATAACTCTGTTATGTGAATTCTGTCCTTAGAGCATTTAATCATTGAATCATGCGAATTCTTCAACGTGCGAGTTATTTGTGCGAGTTCTTCATAAATTGTGTGAATTATGTAGATCATGTGAGTTATTCCTTAGTTCGACATCCAGAACACTAAAATGGTCAAAAATCGATTCAAAACGTATCCAATCACCACCAAAATTTGAGGAAATGTTCATGATAACTATCTGAACAAATTCTTAGTACATGATTTTTCACAAAAACAACTTGAATGAAGAAATCGATCTGATCACAATACTCTGAACTTCTCGAACCAACCTTTGACAAATTCACAAAATTGAATATGAATTACAAGGAAATTGCTAGTATGATCTAAACAAAAAACATTCTAAACATCAAATCGCATTCAATACAAGCAATAATTCGACCAAAACAACTCAAAATCTCAAAATTCGATCTAAACACAAACTACGTGCGAGTTCTTCAATTTCTGAGTGAAAAATCAATCCATTTCTGAATTTTTGTTAGGCTATGATACCAATTGATAGTCCCATACAAACAGATTTCAATCACAAATCACAAGTTTATTTCATTGATCTTGACGTTTCTCTCTCTACAATCAGTTTCTCTCTCTAGAAACTCTCTTAAGGTGATATGACAATATCAAAAATCTAACCTAATATTACAAAGACACATCCTATTTATACCTCCTAACTACATGTTAACAACAACTAACTACACTTTGACTTGTATTGGGTTTTAAGCTATTTTGACAATTGCATTGACTTTGACACCTTTGACCTTACAAACAATTTACAACTTTGACCTTTTAATCTTGAATACAATTCTGACTCAACAGATCTCTGTCCCAAACCATCGAGAATGGCGTCAGGCTAAACTTGAGGATGGTTGGGTTTCTTTATCAATCTAGGGTGTTTTGTTTTCTAGATATGGGTTTCTTGATCGATACTTCATGTTTATTACATTTTTTGCATCAATCTGAATTATTTTGCATCGATGTCGATTCTTATTCGTTGATCTCCTCTTCCCTGTTGTTTTTCTCATCAATCTGGGTTTTTTATTTTTATTTTGTAAGAGGCTACTAGATTTGTAAAGAAGACTATTAAGTATTTCGAAGCTTCAATGTCTCGTGAAATTGATGTTTTCTCAATGTTGTGTTAGGGTTGGATATCAGTAAGAAACCATATCCTTATGTGCTTTCAAACAGAGACAATACATGTAATACATCTTCTTCTATTTTGAATATTGTTTATGGTTTGTATGTATTCGTAGTCTTTTGCTTTTATGTAACACCCGGATTTTTATGGGTACAACATTTTGGGATTCATACTCTTTTTATGAGCTTTTGGAGATCTTCTAGTGAGTGGAATGCATTATACCATGAAAACATTTGGTGTCGGAGAATTTTGGTATAAAAGGGGTGTTTTGGGAGCAGACACATAGTCGAGACACTTGTCCCGCCACATCAAGCCATACAACTTTCTGTTCTGAAATTTTTGTACACGCGCGGCTATCCCCGCGACTTAGGCCACAGGAAGCCTCAGAAACATCTTTTAAGGCCCGATTTTTCTAGGATTTTACCCATACTTCGTTCCCTTCATTTTCTCTCGGTTTAGGGTGATTTTTGGAGGTTTAGAGAACGTTATTGGGAGCTTTTTTGAGCAAAACGGACCGGTTAACATGAATATTGAAGATCTTTGATGGGTTGTTTCAAGATCTTGAGAGGTAAGCATATTTGGGTGTGTTGAGCTCCATTTTGGGACCTAGAGAAGATTTGTAGAGATCTTTTCTCATAGATTCAAGTCTTCACCAATGGAAGCTGAATGTTTAGGTTTGAAAATTGGGTTTAACTTAACCAAGCAAGGTGAGTTTGAAGTAGTAATGTGTGAAAACTATGTACATGTCAAAATGTGTATTTTGAAGTAGTAATGTGATTTACTTGATATTTATCAAATGTGTTGAGTATATGATGAAGTTTGCATATTTGGTAAATTTGGGGTTAATAAATATTGTAAAATGTCTATATTTCAGTTTTTAGACATTTTGATGAGTAAATCAAAATAGTGTGTTCTTTCTTTGATGCGTTTTACAAATGAACATTTATTTGACGATAAAAATATTTTTGATGTATTTGGGTTTGGAAATACATATTATTGTATTGTGGGACATTTTAGAAATATAAAGGGTATAAATTTAATTGGAAACTGGTTTGTCCCACTTAATGGTGAGTTTTGAGTTAATCGTACTTTTGGAACACAAGTATACCTATTTATTGGACATTTTGCATATATTGGCTTTATTGATTAGTCAATTGAGTTGTGAACTTTTGGCTTGGTTTTGACTTAGATGAGTCTTGTGGGACATTAGTCCGGTTTAATTTGATCTATGTCGAGCTTTTGGAGTTATGTGCAATTTTGACATATTGATTTGAAAGATTACACGCTTTGAGTGCATCGGCCATTCATTTGGGGTCATGAATTTTAGACTGTAATGCAATAGATCAATAGGCATAGGAGTCGGTTTGAGTGAGATGAACATTCCCATAATGTAACGTGAAATAGGCATGGGTTCACCAAAGGTAATTAGATGTGGGCTCTTTGAGTCGGGAATCGGCCATGAGCAATAATTGTAATTTCCATAATGTATCGTGAAATAGACATGAGGTCTTCATGGGTAATAAGATGTGGGTTCTCTGAGTCGGGCATTAATGTAAGTTATTATATGCTCACGACACGTGTCACACAGAGATACTGCTGAGAAGTATGTAAACCTATAGGGTCGCACACAAAGAATGCGTTTGTTTCCATTTGTAGAAAACTGAATTTTATGAAAATATGTGTTAAACTGTAATTATGATAATTACAGGGTGAAAACGTAATTATGATAATTACGGGGAATTATCTGTAATTATATAATTATATTTTAAAGTTTAAAAGGATAATTATTTATATTTATATAATTATATTTTAAAGTTTAAAAGGATAATTATATATATATACTATATTATAAAAGAGATATAAAAATACTCTTAAAAACAACCCATTAAGCATTATGTACTACTAGAAACGTACTCGCGCAATGCAGCGAGATACATCACGATTTTAATGTTTATTTTTATTTTTTGTTTTTTATTGATTTACAGTACGATTTTGGATGGTTTTTATTGAGTGATAATGGTTTTTTTATATATAAATTTGTTTAATTTAGGCTTAACAATATAATGTTTTTTATATAAAAAAAATTAAGTAGTTTGTTAAAATTCATTAATTATCTTATATATTTTAAATTTTTTATATTTAAATTGAGATGTTTATCCTGTTTTGATTATGTTTATCAGAATTCAAATTTCATAATTTTAGGATTTGGGGATTAGAGATAATGATTTTGGGGGATAAGGATGAAATTTATTAATTAGGGTTAAAATCATTTAAAAGTAGTACATATTGCTTAATTAATTATTTTTTAAGAGATTTTAAGTAGATTAGAATTAAATAATAGTACATAATGCTTAATACATCACCATTTTAATGTTTATTTTTATTTTTTGTTTTTTTATTGATTTACAGTACGATTTTGGATGGTTTTTATTGAGTGATAATGGTTTTTTATATATAAATCTGTTTAATTTAAGCTTAACAATATAATGTTTTTTATATAAAAAAAATTAAGTAGTTTGTTAAAATTCATTAATTTTCTTATATGTTTTAAATTTTTTATATTTAAATTGAGATGTTTATTCTGTTTTGATTATGTTTATCAGAATTCAAATTTCATAATTTCATAATTTTAGGGTTTGGGGATTAGAGATAAAAATTTTGGGGGATAAGGATGAAATATATTCATTAGGGTTAAAAGCTTTACAGGTAGTACATTAGGCTTTAGTAGTTATTTTTAAGAGATTTTAGATAGCTTTAAATGATTGTACATAAAGCTTAGTGAATTGTAATTAAGAGTTTTTTATGTCATATTTATAATATAGTATTGGATTTTTATATATAAATCTGTTTAATTTAAGCTTAACAATATAATGTTTTTTATATAAAAAAAATTAAGTAGTTTGTTAAAATTCATTAATTATCTTATATATTTTAAATTTTTTATATTTAAATTGAGATGTTTATTCTGTTTTGATTATGTTTATCAGAATTCAAATTTCATAATTTCATAATTTTAGGGTTTGGGGATTAGAGATAAGAATTTTGGGGGATAATGATGAAATATATTAATTAGGGTTAAAAGCTTTACAGGTAGTACATTAGGCTTTAGTAGTTATTTTTAAGAGATTTTAAGTAGATAACTTTAAATGATAGTACATAAAGCTTAGTGAATTGTAATTAACAGTTTTTTATGCCATCTTTATAATATAGTATATAGATTATTTAATGTCAATCTACTTAAAATCTTAAAAAACAACTAATGAAGAAATATGTACTACTTTTAAATGTTTTTAACCGGAATTAATAAATTGCATCTTTATCCCTAAAATCCTTATCTCTAATCCCAAACCCTAAAATTATGAAATTTGAATTCTGATAAACATAATTAAAACAAGATAAATATCTCAATTTAAATATAAAAAATTTAAAATATATAAGATAATTAATGAATTTTAACAAACTACTTAATTTTTTTTATATAAAAACATTATATTATTAATCATAAATTAAACAAATTTATAAAAATAAAAAAAAACATTATCACTCTCTAAAAACAATCCAAAATCATACTGTAAATCGATAAAAAAACAAAAAATAAAAAGAAACATTAAAATCGTGATGTATCTCGCTGCATTGTGCGAGTACACTTCTGGTATATATATATATATATATATATATATATAGAGAGAGAGAGAGAGAGAGAGAGAGAGATAGCTATATATAGATATAGATATATAGATATATTTGAATTTGAATTTTACAGATAATTACTAAACCTTATTTAATACTTAATTGAATTATAGTCTAACTATAATTCTTCTGGTATAAATAAGGGGTTAGGCTAAACCATTTGAGGGACGATTGAAATTAGATTTAGCATTTCAGAGAAATACAGAAAAGGGACGATTGAAATTAGATTTAGCCTTTCAGAGAAATACAGAAAAGAAACCTTTTCTTTTCTGTAAAACACATATAGCTCTAGGGTTCTTGGGCTAGCACCCGGTGGAGACGGAAAACGTGTTCGTGTGTGGACTACCGATAGAGGAAACCTATTTTGGTTTCTTGGTGCTTCAGTTTTAATTCGGTTAGATCTTGAAAGGTACATATTCTAAACCCCCTATGGCGTGGTTTATTTTAATTAATTGCATCATTGAATCCAATTGGGTTTTAAGTTTATTCAGATAAGTTTTTCTATAATTGTTGTAACCAGAATTATTTAATTTCCCGTTGCGTTTTATCGGTTACAAATTTCATTAAAACCCTTCAGTGGTATCAGAGCCACTTTGATGTCATTTAATTAAAAAAAAAGGGAATTGCAATTTTATATGGCAAATTTTAATCTAACTGGAACCAAATTTAATTGGACCTGAAGTATCCTTTTAGACTCATTTTATTTGGATCCATTTTCCTTGAAAAAAATGTCATGGTTAAATAGAAGGTTTAAGGGTTTTTGAACCCTATTTCATCGTCGCCGCCTCCAAAGGGCTCAACCATAGATTGTCGTCAACTATGGTTGTCAACTTTTATATTAGCAATCGATTGTCTATTCTCCCGGATGGTTGTTTTCTCCATTGCAAAACCCTAATCGATCTCCAAAACAAAAGCCACCACCGGCTCCTTTGTCGTTGGTCATCGTCGACCGACTGCAGCTTATGCCGCCGGCTGTTGTTCCTCGCTGTTGGGCTATTGCCCTAAATGGCCGATCGAACTTCATCACGTGACTGGTTCTTGCCTCGTTTTTCCCCATTACACGCCATCGACAGCTGGTTAAGGTTGTTTCGCCACCAGAGATCACAGGCTACCGCCGGTTTCTACGGTTGTTGATGCCAAGGTTGACCGTCTGTTTTATCTTTGGCGATCATGTTACTTTTGATAATGCCACCGTCACCATGAACCACGACCATGGTCGTGGGTTTCTCGATAAACATCGTTTGTTAAGTAACTGGTGGTTGCTTTATGAACCCCGTGGTTGATTTCTTGCAAATTGGAAGTTTTTTGGTTGGGTTCAACGGCTGCTGCCGTTTTCTAGTTGGGTCCAACGGCTGCTGCCGTTTTCTTGTTTCACCACACCACCACTTCAAACGGGTGGAGTTTGGTTTTCCTTTTGTTTTCTAAATTCCGATGCTCAGCTATCGAGCCAAACAAACGGTCTATGGTCAAATCGTTGTTGTTGAACGATTGGGTTCGTGCTAATAGTGGAACAGTGGTGGGACTAGGGCTATGACCCAAAGTTTCCATCACCGGCTGCTGCCATTGTTCATTGAACCACAACTAAAGGGTTGTTGGTCGTCGGTTTCTTTCTTCCCCTCACCATGGATATTGTGTGATCCATGGTCAAGCTACCAGTCACACTACTTTGTTGTTGTTGCCACATGATAGGATCACGACCTAGGACCATTTGGTTCATCGGCCTAATCCACGACATAAATCGTCGATTTTGTTTCAATTAGTTTGTCCCCAAAATTCAACAGTTTCGTGACCAAAAGTGTTGGGTTGTAAGTCATAGACTAAAAGTTTTAGTCAATGGGTTGTCATATTCCGTTTTTTAGCTATAACCGGTGATCCAACTTTTATTTATATTTCAACTAAAGGGCTAACCCAACCCAAATTTATCTATTTTAGTTTTTGGGTCGAAGCCCCGTTTGGGTGTTGGGTCCGGGTTAGTAGTTCCAAGTATTGTCTTTGGGCTTTCACCCTGGTTTCTCGTGTTGGGTATGTGCCCTAGACGACTTGATCGTAGGATGGGCCAAGGCCCGTTTTATTGGGTCTAACTCTCTTTTGGGTTTGGTTTGTTAACCAACAATTAAATTAGGTCAATAATTTTAAATTTGCCATATAATAATTTGTTCCAATTAACTTGGCCTTTTTAATTGTGTTAATTAAATTTTGGCAAATTTTGTATTTATTTTATGTTTAGAATAAATGTATAATATATGGTTTGCCCCAAGGACCCGTGGTTGATTTATATTTATCTTTTGGAAAATTAAAATGTATTAATTGCATGGGATATAATTTTAATTTTCTAGATAGGTTCAAATGTAAAATATATTAGGATATGCTATCTTTCTATTTTGTAATCATCTGAAGACGGAGTTTTCAAAATATCAAAACGGAGTCCTTGGAGTTCACCAAGATGGTGAGGCCAGTGGGAGCTTGAAGATGTCCTTAGAATAGACCGTGATTGTTGTGTTGGCTCACAACACCACATTAGGGGCAAATCCATATATTATTGTTGTGATTGTTTATTTTGTGCTTGCTTTTATTTATTGCTTTATTATTGTTATAATAATTGCAAACGTTTTAAAATAAAATCAAACGCAAAACAAATTTTAAATCGATAAATAAAATATGATATTTTAAAATTGATATGTTTATCAAAATCAAACCGATTTAATAAGATAAACTTTTAAAACAATATTTTAGAAATAAAATCAAACGTTTTAAAAGGAATTATAATGTTTTCTAAAATTAAACCTTTACAAAATGTAAACGTAACGCCACCCGTTTAAGGTACTTGTTGAGCATACAAGATTCCGGTGTGGTCAGTGCTTAGCCAATCATGCCGGTTGAATGTAGTGTAAGATAAGGAGCCAAATTAACGAGATTTAAGTGGACAATTGCTTGGACATTCACTTAAATAGTCGTATTTTGGACGACTGATCCCAGTAAACCCTAAAGTCTAGTATTTAGGTGGGATCACGATACCTTAGTATGGTTTATTTACTTGAGAATATCATAGACAGTTTCTTGGCCATTTATGAGTATTTTCAAGGCGTTGAAGTGGGATTAAACGTGCCAATTTCAATATATGATATATTGAATATGATCCCACGATATCTAAGAGTTATGTTGAACATAATTGGATGATGCCTACCTAGATAGCCTAATTACATAGACAGTTGCTTGGCCATTTATGGAAGTAGGTGAAATATGGATCTTAGCTCAAATCAAATGATTTTGAAAGGTTAATCCATTTATTTGAGATATTAAAGTTACTAAAATTAAATCATGTTTTTTGTAGATGTCTACCTTAGATTCAAACTCAAACAACATATCCTAATTCACACTACGGTCAATCCTAGATAAGGAAAAATTGGACGGAACGAACTTCATCGAATGGTTTCGCTTCCTAAGGGCAATACTTAGGCATGAAAAGAAGTTCTACGTTCTTGAAAACCCCCCTCCAAATGCTCCTGTCAACAATGCTCCAACTGAAGTCAGAACTGCATATGATAAGTACCAAGATGACTCTCTGATTGTTGGTTGCCTAATGTTAGCCACCATGACTCCCGAATTATTACGGGATCATGAAAACATGACTGCTTGGGATATGATATCTTCACTGAAGTATATGTTTCGGTTACAAATAAAACAGGAGAGATTTGATACAATTAAAGCATTGTGTGCTTGCAAAATGACTGAGCGTTCGTCAGTTAGTACCCACATTTTGAAAATGAAAGGGTACTTTGACCAACTGACCCGTCTTGGTTCCCTACTGGGTCAAGAGTTGGAAATCGATATAGTTCTCAACTCCCTACCCATAACATATAAGCAGTTCATTAAGGACTATAATATGAAAGGTTTGAATAAAACTCTCATAAAGCTTTACAGCTTACTTAAAACTACTGAGAGAGACATGAAATCCAAGTTAGGTTCAACCAAACCAAAACAGGCTTTGATGATCAAACCTGACAGTGGGATAATAAAAAAAGGGGGGGAGATAACCAAGGGTAAAACACATGTTGGAAGCTCCAACATAGATAAGGGCAGAGGAGAAATTCCTGAGGTTGCAGTATGGTATAATTGTTTTCACCATGGGCACCAAATGAGAACTTGTCCAGCCCGATTGGCAGAAATCAAGAAGCATAAGGCTAACAGAGTCGGACCTTCAGGTATGTTTACCAATTTGATTTAATTCACTTATGACTAAGTGTTACATATTGAGTATGATACTCATATTAGTACTACTTTCAAGAAACAAGAAGTGAAGAGAAGATGAAACCAGACCAAATGGAGCTAAGCTAGCTGTTGTTGCTCAAAGGGACATATGATATGAACTTTCCAGATGGTCTTACATTAACACTTAGCAAGCGTCTTTATGTACCTAGTGCTACTAGGAATTTAGTTTCATTTTCTCAATTACAACGAAACAAATTTATGTTTTAGAAATAATTTTTCGTTTTATCTTAATAAATGTTTTATGAAATTAATAGTTGTAATTATAAATCATTATAACGAATTAAGCGGGGCTTAAAATTGATCTATTTGTGAAATTTAAACAAAAAGCACATAGCCAAACTTCAGGCGGACGGAGAGTTGGAATCATATGATGATTCATATGATATATGTGTATCTTGTTAGTCAAGATGACAAAAGAGCCTTCAAAGGGTAAACCTTTAAGGGCCACAAGAACTATTAGGGGTTGACCATACTGATGTATGTGAGACTTATAGTTATGTCACAAGATACGGTCATCACTACTTCAATATATCCTACTGATGACTTCAGTAGACATAGGTATGTTTGCCTAATAGAACAAATATAAAAGCTTTGAAATTTTTCAAAGAGTTTTAGAATGAAGTAGTGAGTATACTTGGCAAAGAATAAAGATGATTCGGTTAGATCGAGGTCATGAATATCTAAGCCAATAGATCATCCTAGAGATTTTGGCATTGTATCCTAGTAGACTCCTCACGGAACACCTCATCACAACGGTGTATCCAATAAGAGAAGTAGAACCCTGTTGAACATGTTTCACTCTATGATGAGTCTCATCACTCTGCCTAAATGTTTCTAGGGTTATACCATAAAACAGTTGCACAAATACTAGTTTATGTATCAACCAACAAAAGACCAATAAAACTCGCTCTCTTAATATAAACCGGGAAGATCCCAAAGTTATCATATTTGAGAATATGGGGTTAAAATGCTTAAACTAAGCATAAAGCTTTTGGAAAACATGATTCAAAGGTCTGAAAAGTACATCTTTATGTGATATCCAATTGGATATTATTTCTATAGGTCTAGCGAGAACAAAAGTTTTGTTAACGCACCCTGGTGAGTTCTTAAGAAAAGATTTTCTGTCAAGAATCACAAATGGGGACACAGTAGATCTTGAAGGAATTCAAGAACCACAAAGATGGGACGAATGGTTGACACTAACATTCAACAAGATGTTGAGCTTTAACAAGTTGTTAAAGATAATAAACGAGATACAAAATAATTCGAAGAACGAATTACCGATAAATGGCAAGATGCCATGAAGACTGATGTCAAATGCCTCATTCCTTTAAAGGAATTTTAAGCGAGGACGTATACAAGGCTTTAAAACATCAAACCTAAAAGTGCAAGTTGCAAAAGTTCATTTATGGACTAGAACAATCATCTCGTAATTGAAATCTTGTATACAAGAAGGTCAGTGGGTGCATAACATTATTCTAGATCCTATACGACATCCCAATGCTTGAAGGTGTAAAATCATGGATTAAGATAGTACTTCGCGATGAAGGATCTATAAGAGACAAAGTCCTTGGTATAAAGATCTCTCGTAGCAGATCAAAATGCTTAAATAGATTAAGCAAAAGTACATACATTGACAAGATCTTGAAACACTTCAAGATGAAGGGTTCCAAGAAAGGAAACTTGCCAATAGAACATAGTGTACATCTGAGTAGAAATCAGAGTCCTAGCACTAAAGAAGACATGAACCGTATAAAGGGTGTTCCCTGTGTTTTCAGCCAATTGTTCAAACATGTACGCCATGTTAATGTACTAAGACCGGATGTCTCGTATACTCTGTGTATGACGAGCAGATATTAGTCAAACCAAGTGATGCTCACTGTATAATAATGTATAACATTCTGAGGTATCTAAGGATAACTAAATATATGTTCTCACTGTACAACAGTTAGGAAAAAGATCTGTGTGTTTAAGGATGCATAGATGCTAGTTTCCAAACCAACCGTAATGACTTAAATTGTAATAGGGATATATGTATTGAACGGATGTACTATGAGTTATAAGAGCTTACATACAAATCTACTTGTCAAGCCTATGTCTCAAAACAAACATGATGTTCATGTTATAGGCTTAAGTATTTTTGTATTGAATAATAATTTTAGTAAACTTTAAACTTTCTGGAACATTAAAACAGTTATGTTTTTATCTGATATAGCATATTGGGTATGAGTATATACATTAAACATTTTCGTGTTCTTTATTAGCATGTTTAAGTATCCTTAAATAAATATGATGATCATATTATTTAGAACTGTCCTTGATCACTTATTACTAGGGGACTAGTAATAAATCAAGATCATTGTGAAGTCTGGTCATAGTCCAAGTTGGAAGTGCACTAGGTGGAACCAGAGTCACATGCACTTGTCGGAGCACAAGGCGTTGGACAAGACCCACGGTCAAGATCACCTCATAGATCGGCGTCATAAGGTGAGTCTTGAAATAGTACAACACTATTTATCCTCAGACCTGAGATGTGCATTGGGATCTAATGCACAAGGAGTGTTATACTTTGATATAATCTAACGTTACCCTTGATCGGGTAATCATAAGGGTTATGTTAAGTATAACATGAATTGTGTAGTTAGTCGTGTACATGCAATATGGGATTTGCTCCCTCAAGATGAGAGAGATATTTCTGGGGCCCTCGATTACATATTATGATTTACATGCATGAACAAGTGGATTAGTTGGACTAATGACACTTGTATAATCAAATATGTTGGGATCGAGAAACACAATCTTTGAACTATAAATGATGAGATAGATCTATGCCTAAAAGTTCAAAATAAAATATTGTGAAGCAAAAGGATAATGAATGATACTACTATATGATTGATTAGATCAATCAAATTGCTCGAAGGTAAAAAACACATTTACATAGCCTTGGGGGCAGTGACGTGTTGCTAGACGCTTACCATCGTCTGTGTTACTTGATATTTATCAAAATGTGTTGAGTAAATGATGAAATTTTCATATTTGGTAAATTTGGGGTTAATAAATATTGTAAAATGTCTATATTTCAGTTTTTAGACATTTTGATGAGTAAATCAAAATAGTGTGTTCTTTCTTTGATGTGTTTTACAAATGAAGATTTATTTGACAGTAATACATTTTTGATGTATTTGGGTTCGGAAATACATATTATTGTATTGTGGGACATTTTAGAAATATAAAGGGTATAAATTTAATTGGAAACTGGTTTGTCCCACTTAATGGTGAGTTTTGAGTTAATCGTACTTTTGGAACACAAGTATACCTATTTATTGGACATTTTGCATATATTGGCTTTATTGATTAGTCAATTGAGTTGTGAACTTTTGGCTTGTTTTGACTTAGATGAGTCTTGTGGGACATTAGTCCGGTTTAATTTGATCTATGTTGAGCTTTTGGAGTTATATGCAATTTTGGCATATTGATTTGAAAGATTACACGCTTTGAGTGCATCGGCCATTCATTTGGGGTCATGAATTTTAGACTGTAATGCAATAGATCAATAGGCATAGGAGTCGGTTTGAGTGAGATGAACATTCCCATAATGTAACGTGAAATAGGCATGGGATTACCAAAGGTAATTAGATGTGGGCTCTTTGAGTCGGGAATCGGTCATGACCAATAATTGTAATTTCCATAATGTATTGTGAAATAGACATGAGGTCTTCATGGGTAATAAGATGTAGGTTCTCTGAGTCGGGCATTAATGTAATTTATTATATGCTCACGACACGTGTCACACAGAGATACTGCTGAGGAGTATGTAAACCTATAGGGTCGCACACAAAGAATGCGTTTGTTTCCATTTGTAGAAAACTGAATTTTATGAAAATATGTGTTAAACTGTAATTATGATAATTACAGGGTGAAAACGTAATTATGATAATTACGGGGAATTATCTGTAATTATATAATTATATTTTAAAGTTTAAAAGGATAATTATTTATATTTATTTAATTATATTTTAAAGTTTAAAAGGATAACTATATATATATATATATATATATATACTATATTATAAAAGAGATATAAAAAAAACTCTTAAAAACAACCCATTAAGCATTATGTACTATTATTTAATGTCAATCTACTTAAAATCTCTTAAAAAACAACTAATGAAGCATTATGTACTACTTTTAAATGCTTTTAACCCGAATTAATAAATTTCATCCTTATCCCCAAAATCCTTATCACTAATCCCCAAACCCTAAAATTATGAAATTTGAATTCTGATAAACATAATCAAAACAAGATAAACATCTCAGTTTAAATATAAAAAATTTAAAATATATAAGATAATTAATGAATTTTAACAAACTACTTAATTTTTTTTATATAAAAACATTATATTATTAATCATAAATTAAACAAATTTATAAAAATACAAATAAAAAAAACATTATCACTCTCTAAAATCCATCCAAAATCGTACTGTAAATCGATAAGAAACAAAAAATAAAAAGAAACATTAAAATCGTGATGTATCTCGCTGCATTGTGCGAGTACACTTCTAGTATATATATATATATATATATATATATATATATATATATATATATATATATATTTGAATTTGATTTTGAATATTATAGATAATTACTAAACCTTATTTAATCCTTAATTGAATTATAGTCTAACTATAATTCTTCTGGTATAAATAAGGGGTTAGGCTAAACCATTTGAGGGACGATTGAAATTAGATTTAGCACTTCAGAGAAATACAGAAAAGGGACGATTGAAATTAGATTTAGCCTTTCAGAGAAATACAGAAAAGAAACCTTTTCTTTTCTGTAAAAACATATAGCTCTAGGGTTCTTGGGCTAGCACCCGGTGGAGACAGAAAACGTGTTCGTGTGTGGACTACCGATAGAGGAAACCTAATTTGGTTTCTTGATGCTTCAGTTTTAATCCGGTTAGATCTTGGAAGGTAATATTCTAAACCCCCTATGGCGTGGTTTATTTTAATTAAATGCATCATTGGAGCCGATTGGGTTTTAAGTTTATTCAGATAAGTTTTTCTATAATTGTTGTAACCAAAATTATTTAATTTTCCGCTGCGTTTTATCGGTTACAAATTTCATTAAAACCCTTTAGACCGTTGACCAATAATTATAATTTCTCACGAACGAGTGAAATCTAGGGTCATCGAGGGGTCTTATGACATGAACCTTACAAGGTTGAATTGAATGATCATTGATCCATAGTGGGGCTCATTAACATAGAGTTGTGGCTTACTTTTGTGTTCTGTCACATCCAATGGAATCGGGTCTTCCCCGTCACCGACATGTACGTTTTTAATATTATTTTTATTCATTCTTTCGGTGTTGTGGTTGGTTACGGTATGTACTCGCGAATTGAAGTTTGGATGTCGTTTATTATCCATATGTTATTACTTTATTGAGTTTTATTCTTACTTTCCTGTATTTAAATATCAATCGTTGTTTATGTATCTTGTGAGTATTGAGTTTGATTTCATGTTTGAATGTGTTCTTTAGTCACCTAGATTTCAGCACTAAAACAATGGGTTTTGGGAAAGAGGTTGTTTTTATATTCAGTACATTTTATTTTATAAATTGTTATTTAAATAGCATTCTTTTTGTTTTACCATTTTATATTAAAGATGAAAAATGTTGAATCACTAGGCGTTAAGTCTAACCCTTTTTATTTGTCGGCATGTGCATTAGATCCTTGTTGGGGATTGGTACTAGCGACACTGTGATGAAATGAGTGCTAGCTAGAGACTCGAGAATGATCTAGCTATTGTTGATGATAAATCCATATTTTTCTATTTGAGGTAATTCAAGTATTGACTGTAGAAAGAGATTTATTTCTTATTTGATGTATAATCAAAAAATTTAAAGTAGTCGCTATTTCCAGATTTGATAGTGTTACATTTTAGGTGGGTAATAATGTTAGAAGCCAATATTAATTCTTTTAAATGTGGATTCCTTTTATTTTGAATAATACTGATAGAGGTGATGTCATTGTTCATGGGGGTGCTATTGAACAGGGGATGCTGATTAGTAGAGTGTTCTTGTTGTATATATAGTCTTCATAGTAAGATTCAAAGTGAGCTTTGTCCTACATAGAAAGATTAGTTGAATCTTGCTTGTATTGGTGTGTGTATATATATATATATATGTGTGTGTGTGTGTGTGTGTGTATATATATATAGTTCGTTTCATTTGAAAACCACACTTATATTGCAAACTTTGCAACCTACCTAATAACCATAGATTAGAATAATCAAAGGTCTAGATGAACTTGGGCTATTTTTGTTAAGTAAGAATTAAATCAAATTTATTATTCTAATTAAAATACCTTAGAAGGGCATAATTTTCTATTTCACATTCAATTTCAAAAATAGAAAACATATGGTACAAAGGCAAGTTTCATTTCTTTCTTCAACAAAACAACTACAACGAGTACATGAAACTGGAAGCAAATATATGAGTCTCTGCAGCAGTACCAAAAGCAAGTTTCATATGGTTTTTCCACAAATGCATAATATAGAGATATTCTAACAGAGATGAAATCCGATGAAAACGGAGATGGACAGAGATGAAAAGTACATGACACGAAAATGGACGGAGATGAATGAAGATGAACGACGATGAACAGGGATGAACGTAGATGAAAATGAAGATGAACGGAGATGAAACGGACATGACACGGAGATGAACAGTGATGAACGGAGATGAAAACGGGGATGAAACAGAAATGACACGGAGATGGAAGGAGATGAACGGCGATGCACGGAGATAAAACAAAAATGAAGCAAAGATGACACGGAGAAGAACGGTGATGAATGTAGATGAATAGAGATGAAAACGGTGATGACACGGAGATTAACGACAACTACCCTTCTTAGAACAACCACCGGTTCGCCGGTTCTGATGTTGGTCGTCTTGATTCCGGTGGCCGCAATGATCTTCTGGAGCTTCTTCTTTGTTTTCATCAAAACAAGTTGCAGGTTAAAAACGAATTGAAGCTTTCTTGTCCAGAGGAAGAAGAAAACAAAGTCAATCTTATGGAATATTTAAAATCAATTCCATAAATAATCGATTACTAATAAAAAAAAGGCAATGCATAGATACCATATATAACACGCCTTTATTATAAAAAGACATCATCGCCCTTATCAATAAAATTAACAATTAAATACAACAAACTTTGTGATTTGTCCAATTCAGTGTGTAAAGTTTTCATTATAAGAGTGGTTTTTAAATGATCCTTCATCTCTCTCTCTCTCTATTTATATATATATATAGAGAGAGAGAGAGAGAAAGAGGAAAGTTCAAATGAAAACTCATTTTTATAGTGAACATGAGGACTGATCTCGGCCATCCACCTCTATTGATCCAACAACTCACATTAAATAGAGTTTCCAATTAAAATTATTAGTTGAGATGATTAGGGTAAAAAGAAAGTTAATAACAATTTCACGCATACCTTATTTGACTTTTTATTTTTTTTAATTAAAAAAAATTACCCCCTTAAAGTTTAAAAAAATTATCTTTAAAATTACCAATATTTTAATCAAACAAGTTACATCAAAAAAAAATTCATGTTCTTCGATATGGCATTCATCTCGATATAGTTTTTTTTTCGTTTCAAGTGTTTTTTACGAGAAATGTTATATATATGTTATATTCATTATGTATATTTATGTAGGTTTAATTGTGTACAACACCTCGACACCATAAGTCCGTAACTTGACATCACCTTCTTTAACACTTTCTCCAATGTCATAAGGCATAGGGTTCTTCATTACCATAATCGAATACCCATAGAGACCAATTGAGAACCCATCGAGATCGAGTGAGAACCTATCGAGACCGATCGAGAATCCATCGAGAAAGGTTGAGAATCCATTCATTGACTTGTGTTTTTATGTATGTTAAACCATAACCTACCACCCTTATTTTCCATCGAGAACCTATCGATTGATCTATTATACATTTGTGTGTGTAAAACCATAGGCTACCACTTTCAACTTTTATCGAGACGGATCGGGAACCCATCGAGACCAATCAAGAACACATCGAGATCGATTGACAACCAATCGTGACCGGTCGACACCAATCGAGACTACTAAAAACCCATCCATTGACTTGGTTTATGGTTATGTTAAAATCATAACATAACACCTTCATTTTTTCATCAAGACCGAATGAGAACCTATTGATTAATTTATTGTGTGTTTGTTTGTGTAAAACCATAACCTACCACTTTTAAGTTTTATCGAGATGGATTGGTAATCTATCGAGACGAATTGGGAACTCATCAAGATCATCGAGAACCCAATAAACAAAAAGAAAGAAAAACTAGAGTATATAGATGTAACACCCTCAAATTTAGAAAGAACGACTAATTTAAAATTTTCAACAATACCTCAAAGTAGAATAAAATCTCTCATGACAAGTCCATACTTGAAATACAATTCTAGGTTGAACCATCAACAAAATAAATAAAGTCTTACATAAAGACTAATTAAAGTCGGGTGTTATTAAAAACCCAATAACAGTCGCTATATCCAAAATGCGGAAGACTTCACCAAGATACTCACCCTCGTGCATATAACTAGTACCCCTCTCTTCGCAAGGTCGCTAGTACCCTTCCCCAACCTGAACTTGATGCACATGACGACAAATAAAAAGAGTAGACTAACACCTAGAGTTCAAGAGTTTCCAACATGATTAAATATATTGTGAAAAGAAAAGAATACAATTAAATCATAATCTTTCAAAATGATTTACTTTAAATATGGAAACGACTCGTTTTCCAATAACATGCATTTTCAAAGATGAACACATACAAAATATTTTTTTATAAAAATGATGCCTCACAAAACTCACTCAAAAGAAGAATAGAAACCGGTTCCCAATTTATGAAACACGGATATATATCCTTAAACACCCATAACACGGGTGAAGCATAATACTCAACCCATAAATCATGGATAAAATCCATATATATAAAACATCACGGAAAACATGGATACTAAAACTCAATACCCAAAACAACACCTTTCGGTGATGGGGGAGACCCGATTCCATTGAATGTGACGTGAACACAAAAGTATGTCACGTATCTATGTTATAAGCATGTTTCAAGGATAGACAACCATTGACATCAACCCTATCCAGGTCTTTACTCATGTTAGGCATCAACCCTATCCAGGTCTTTAGTCGTTTGAACATCAACTATATCCAAATCTTTATTTCGGTACAAATGTGGGTTCAACGCTATCCCAGTCTTTAGCCCAAAGAATCACCAAGTTCAACCCTATCCAGGTCTTTACCTTGGGATCTCACCATCCTTGACATGCTTATTCATTTAGAAATTATATCGTATCACCAATGCCTATTTTCAAATCACAACTCGGGGATCTTATCCCACAGTTACACGACAAATCCGACTTCTATGCCTATGGATCAAATGCATTACAGTCTAATACATTACATGACTCAAATGAATGACAACGCACTCAAAACATGTAATTTCCATCAAAACGCAATTAAATGCATCGTAAAACCAAAAGCTCCTCATCGAGCCAATAAAACTTGGCAAATGCCCCCAAGACTCCTTTGAGTCACAACAGAGCCAAAGCTCCACAAATCCATCTGGCCATTGGTTAAAAGTCATAAAATGCAATAAACACAATTGACCCACGTTTATGCAAACACATTCTCCAAACACGAATAAACTCTAACACAAATTTAGATTTGGACAAATCATTTTCCAAATGAGTTTATACCAATTATCATTTCAAAACGTCCCACAACACAAAATCAAGCATTTCCCAAAACACACACTAAAAGTGCATTTATACTCAAAAGATCGCATTCCATAAAATGAATCATTAAAAATACCAATACTTAAGATTTATTTTTCAAAATGCCCAAAATCCCAAATGTGAGTGTTTTACAAAATTTATAAAGTTAAACACTTCAAATAATCAAAACTCATCAATTAACTCAACAGTTGATAATTTCATGTAAAACATATAAACATTTAAAAATTAACATTTTGGCATGTACAACGTTTTCACAAATCAACTTGAACTCACCTTGTTAGATTTAGGCTAAACCTAGATTTTCCCCAACTTGAACTCCTTTGAAAAAATTTGAACCCTCAAGCCAAAACTTCCAAAAACCTAGATCCACAAGTTTCCAAACATAAATACACATATTCAAGTTCTTAGAATCATTCTCCAAACATCTTATATTAAAATCTCCATTTTGTCCAAAAACCCTAATTTGACCTAACTTCCCAAAAATCATCCAAACCAAAATTTGAGAAAATGCAACAATTAAGAAGATATCAATGGAGAATTTATTACTCATAGTAAAGTTTAGAAACTAGGAGGATGAACTCACCACTTAGGTTTTGGTGAAAACCTAGAAAACCCCATGGAGGTGATGATGATGACCTATTGATTTTTGCTTCCAATCCACCACCAAATACTTTTATATATATTCCCAAAACTTACAGTCTAACCTTGAAGAGCTCTCAAAAATGAAACCATAGCATTTTGAATTGCCTAAAACGGAGAAATGAGCAAGATATGAAGAAATGAAGAATGGGGTTGAAAATCGCGACTTATGTACATTGGTACCTCCATGCGATTGTACCATGCTATAGTGACAATGTCACAATCGCAGGCACAATCACTCAGACTGTACTGAGAGTTTTTGGCCTTCAGCGATTGTGACATGCTATAGTGATAGTGTCACAATCGCTAGCACTATAGTCGAGCATGTACCGAACATTGTTTTGGCCATAACTTCTTCGTTTTAGCTCCGATTTTGCTCCATAAAGAACCGATGGACTCGTATTTGAATGTTTCATATACCAAGACTATAAAATCTAGTATTTTAAGACCAAAATCCCATTTCGTCTATTTCTCTTAAAAGATCGATTTCTACATTAACTTGAAATAGTACTTACCCAAAAATTACGGGTGTTACACCATTGTCATAATTACATGGCACATTCGTTGAGACGAACAACCACTTGGTAATCGCCTTTGCTATTGTGACATATGTCACAACTGCATGGCACTATAGTCGGGACTACCACACTTTTCAGTACCATTGGTACTATTGTGGCAGATGTCACAACCACATGGCACTATAGCCGAGACGACCATACTCTTAGTACTATTGGTGCTATTGTGACAGGTGTCACAACCACATGGAACTATAGCCGTACTCCATATGTGGTTCTTCCTTTACCGATTCACCCAGTTCAACACTTTTTCTTCAATTGGTATAAAAATTCAGGGTGTTACAGTAGAGTTGAAGTTGTTGTATATTCATGATGAATAATATGTGTATGAATGATGAATGGTATGGTGAAAATTAATATTTATGATAAATGTCATACTAATATAAATACTAGACAATTACTGTATACACATGATCATTCATAATGATGAATAACGTGTATATTGATGATGAATGTTATAGTGAAAATATATATTCATGACGAATATCATAGTGATTTATATGAATGTTGAAATTTTTTTGTATACACGTGAACATATACAAATATTCATGATAAATAATATGTATATTCATAATGAATGTTATAGTGAAAATATATATTCATGACGAATATTATACTGATGTATGAATGTTGAAAAGTTGTTGTATACACGTGAACATATATAAATATTCATGATGAATAATATGTATATTCATGATGAATATTATAATGAAAATGTATATTAATAATGAATGTCATAGTAATGTATGATTATTGAACATTTGTTGAATACACGTGAAAATACATAAGTATTCATGATGAATGTTATACTAAGTTGTATATTCATGATGAATAACATACCAATGTATGAATATTAAAGAGTTTTTGTGAAAATAAGAACGTACATATTCATCAATAATATCACTTAAATATACAATTTCACGTAAAAAACGGTAAAAAGGAAAGAAAAAACTATATCGAGATAGATGCCAAATCGGAAAAAATGAAATGCTCGTTTTTTGATGTAATTTGTTTGATTAGAATATTAATTATTTTTAAGATAATTTAGTTTAAAGATTCAAACACACATAGAACATGCAAGTTCACCATAATACAGGTCAGGTGCAATTATGAACGTACCATAAATGAAGATCCTTGCTACCTACTATGGCCTAATGTGAATGAACATAAATTAGACAAACAAAAACAATGAATAGTGGTGCAAGTATACACCTCTAGACACTATCGTTGTTCACAAGTAATAAAATGGTAAGAACCAAGTATCGATCCACAGGGAAGGAAGTTAGAAGTCTTATCAAGTCAAAGCAGAAAAGTCAACTTCAGAGGATGAATTTGGAATAAAATGATTTTGAGATTGGGTTGCAGTTAAAAGTAAATTTAAAGTAGTAAATGAAAGCAGTAAGTGAGCAGTTAAACAAGAGTGAGAAAATTCAAGGGTGAAAAGTTCAGTTGAGGCTTCCAACAAACAATCTAGTGGACGTGTGTTGCAGCATATTTCAAACAAAAGTGATGCTGCAACATAAGATCCAGTAGCTCAGGAAATAAGTTTAACAGCCAACCATCAACTAAGAGTCACTCGGGTCAAGGTTTTGACAAGCACTGCTCCACATATCTCAAGTGTTACGCTTGTGATATGGGTCAAACGGCCAGTCATCTCCTCTTAGATTGCATGGTGAAGGAATAGATATCCATTTTTAGTATATTTTAAAGAAAAGTTTACTTCCACGTCATTCAAGTGGGGAGTGTCTAATGGCTCGGGGTCTCAAGTCCATCACACTTTAACACCTTTAGCAAGTGGTCACTTGTCAAGAAGATGTTAGATCATTATAAACTTGAATGAAAAGTTGGAGAAAACAACAATCCTTAAGCAATATCCACTTCATGTTTGTTTTTAGACCTCAACATCCCTTCACACCCAAGCTAAGGGATTAGCCTATCATCATTTGGTGTTCTTGCATTTTGAAAATGGTGATTTACATTTAAACAAGTAACAAAGATGTATTCAAAAGGAAAACCAACTCAATCAAGCACAAGGATGAGATGACTTCAATAAAAGTGCTTGAGTAGGAAACAAGTTAACAACAATACTTGAAAGAAACTAGTATCAAAAGCAAGAAACAAGAACATCCACAAGATTTCAATCTCATTTAAAAGATTTTAGTACAAATTACTTGTGATCCAAAAACTTTGAACACTTAGAAGTTTAGTAGAGACTTGCACTTACACTAGAAAGCAATTAAACCAAAAGCTTAAAGTACTTGAACACAAACAACAAATTACAAAGCTTAATTGTATCTAAAATTATCACAAACTAGAAAGCAAGAGAGCATATGAAATCGGTGTGTAGATGGTGTAGTTGTGTGTCAAAACCCTAAACCAAAACCTCCTTAAATAAGGGAAAGGAAACTTGGAGAGGAGGGTTATTGACCAAAAAATCTTCATCACATCTTAAAAGGACCAAAAGGTACTCTCAATCTTGGGCACTAAAGATCGGGCTTTCCAAATGCTCAAGAAAAGATTGTGCGAAGCTCTGATCTTATCCCTACCCGAGGGATCAGAAGACTTTATAGTGTATAGTGATGCTTCCAAGATGGGGCTTGGGTGCGTACTAATGCAATGGGGGAAAGTAATAGCGTACACGTCACGACAACTAAAGGATCATAGGAAGAACTATTCGACTCATGACTTGGAATTGGCGGCCGTGATTTTGCCTTGAAGTTATGGCGACACTACTTATATGGGACGAAATGTATTCTTTTCACGGACCACAAGAGTCTTAAGTACATTTTCGATCAAAAATAACTCAACATGCGGCAAAGAAGGTGGCTTGAACTTCTAAAGGACTACGACTGCGATTTACTCTACCATCCCGATAAGGCCAACGTGGTAGCGGATGCGTTAAGCCGAAGGAGCCATTATGGTGGTATCAAATTGTCTCTCACAAGGATTGACATGGTATCGAGTTTGTTAGAAAACGTCAAGACGTGTCAAGTGGAAGCACTTAAGGAAGAAAATCTCAAATCTGAGGTTATGGCAAAGCAGAGAGAAAAGTTGACGGAAGACAGTCGTGGACTTAAACTCTTTCAAGGACGGATATGGGTGCCAAAGTTTGGGGGAAACCGAGACCTACTCCTTGAAGAGGCCCATAAATCGAAGTATTCTATTCATCCCGGAAGTACCAAAATGTATAGGGACTTGAAATTGAACTATTGGTGGCCGGTGATGAAACTAGACGTGGCTAGTTACGTGGAAAAATGTGTCACGTGTCTCCAAGTCAAAGCGGAATATCAAAGACCATACGAAAGTTTGCAACCGTTGTCCATCCCCGAGTGGAAATGGGACAATATCACAATGGATTTCATGACGAAACTACCGAAGACCTTGTGAGGCCATGACACCATTTGGGTAATTGTAGACCGGCTAACAAAGAGTGCGCACTTTCTTGCGATGAGGGAGACTTTGCCAATGGAGAAATTGGCCAAGCTTTATATCGATGAGGTGGTGTCAAGGCATGGGGTCTCATAATCTATCGTGTTAGATCAGGAGAGCCATTTCACATCGAACTTTTGGGCTGGCTTACAGAAAGAATTGGGCACCAGAGTAAATCTGAGCACAGCATATCATCCTCAAACGGATGGTCAAAGCGAGAAAACGATTTAGACGCTAGAGATATGTTGAGGTCGTGTGTCATAGATTTTGGAGGGAGTTGGCACTCGCACCTACCCTTGGTGGAGTTCGCTTATAATAACAGTTACCATTCTAGTATCGGAATGGTACCGTTCGAGGCGTTGTATGGACGGAAGTGTAGAACACCGGTTTGTTCGCTCGAAGCGGGTGAGAAGCAGTTCGTCGGACCGGAAATAGTTCAAGAAATGGCAGACAAGGTGAAAGAAATTCGAGAGAGACTAAAGGCGGCGCAAGACCGACATTAGAGCTATGCGGACAAGAAGAGAAGACCGGTCGAGTTCCAAGTGGGCGATCGTGTCATGTTAAAGGTGTCTCCATGCAAAGGAATTATCCGTTTTGGGAAGCGCAAGAAGCTTTGTCCTCGTTTCCTTGGACCTTTCGTCATTCTAGAAAGAATTGGATTACAAGCCTACCGGTTAGACTTGCCCCCGGAAATGGATGGGATACATCCTACATTTCACGTGTGTTAACTTTTGAAGTGTCTAGCCGAGGGGGAAAGTGTGATTCCCTTGACAGAGATCTGGGTAGATAATGGGAATCTTTGTGTGGAAGAACCGGAGGCGATACTGGAGTCGAAGGTGAAAAAGTTGCGGCACAAAGATGTAGTCATGCTTAAAGTTCAATGGAAGCACCATCGGGGCGCTAACATTACTTGGGAATCTGAAGATGACATGAAGAAGCGTTATCCTCAACTATTTAATCTAGGGTAAGATTTCAGGGACGAAATCCCAATTAGGTGGGGAGGATTGTAACAACCGGAAATTTGTAAGGTAAGTATTTGTTCCTCTCATTTCATTAATTGTTATTATGTGAGTAAATGAAGTCCTTTATATGTGCATGATCATTTTTATAATGTTATAATGCTATATGAGTTATATAATCATTGTTTGTCTAAACCTCGCGCGCGTTATCGAAGTTGGCTGAGTTTTTGGTCTGTTGGGGGAGTGGCGCGATAGTGCCAATGGCACTATCGTGGGGTTTGTATCGCGAGTTGTGGTGGTGGTGTGATTGTGACTCGCGATAGTGATATGGTCACTATCGCCAAGTCACTGTCGCGAGTTTTGTACAGTGGGCACCTTATTGCTCACGATTGTGACACGCGATAGTGCCCATGGCACTATCACTAGGCACTATCTCCGTCGGGGCTGTTTGTTTTAAAATCCACTCCTTGCCCGATTTTAACCTCATTTTCTTCACTCCTCTCTTTTCTTTGGCGATTTTTGGAGCTCCAAAAACCGATTTTCTCCCTTCATAAACCCTAACCCTCAAAAATACAAATCTTGTAGTGGTTGGAGCTTTTGGATCTTGCATTAAATCCTCCAAGGAAGCATTGCTAGGGTTTCTCAAGTCTATAAAGCATCTCATTCAAGTTCAACCACTTCAATCTAGGGTTTCTATTTTCTAGGTTTTAATCCAAAAAACTAGATTGTGAGTTTACTAAACCTTTGTTAAAACTAGATACACATCATAATCTCCTACTTGTTATTATTATATCTTTTCTTGAAATGTTCATCACTAAATGTTCAAGTATTTGGGGTTCCTCATGGAAATATGTTTATTTGTAACTTTCCATGATTTAATGTATGCATATATTGGTATTATGATGATTTCTACTTGGGATGCCTTTGGTGATATAATATCTACATGACGAAATTGGTTGTCATACGAGTCTTATGTTGGACTTTATACTGATTAGGATGGTAATATTGTACCCATGGTTGGTATTGAAATATACTTGGTTGAAATATGCCTCAAGACCTCCTACAAATTATGTTGGACGAACCAAGTCAGTAGACACTAGGAGGATGTAGTCTTGGGCGCCACCGTGATGGTATGTGCCTAGACCTCCGCCGTTCAGGTAATGCCATGGTTGTAGTCCTCGGGTGTGCCGGGCCTTTCGGATGTCACTCTTGTTAGTTGGCATTAAGGTATATCGTCTCTTTCGGTGGAACTTGATTGGTGCTATGGGTCTCCCCTATTGACTCCACATTTATTGAACATTGGTTAACTGCTAATAAGAAGTGTAATTGATCTTATATGCTATTTCTTGTTCAACTCACTAGGCTTTTTGGCCTAACACTTGTTGGTGTCGATGTGTATCTCAGGTTCTAGTGGCGCCGCTTCTAAGCAGGCGTAGTTGCTTTGGGTGAGAGCTTGGAGAATTTGCACTTGGACATATATTTTTGGAGAAGACGTTTGGGTTTATAGATGACACCCTTTTTGTAATCTATTTTCTAGATAACAGAAATTAGATTAGTTGGTTGTTATTTATTTGTCCGTTAAATTACAACTGTAATTAAACAGGTTTGAATATTTCCCCATTTTTGGGAGGCTCTTGCTATGGCAATTTTTATATACCACATGTCCGTTTTCTCGGATTTTTGTTATCCCTGTTTTTAGGGTGTTACACTAGTCATTTCAAAGGTCTTCTAGCCTCCTTTTGTACGAAACTTGGGGGCCAAGAAATCATCAAAAAGTCTTTTTCTCGTTGGAATTTCCTCAGAATCGGCATCCATGCTGCAACAGTCCTATTTCTTTCAGTATTTGTGCCTCCGACCTGCTTTAGCATGACTAAACAGCAAAATCAGGCCCAAAAATCACTAGATTGCCCATTGGGCATAGTTAATCCATACTAACCCAAAATACATCAAATAATAACTAAAAAAACTCAACCTAATGGGCTTTGAAGTTTAAAAACAAAGAAAACAGTCTGGAAAGTGATGCTGCAGCAATACAATTCCTACACACATCACAACCCTCACCATGATTCCCGATTCTAATGACTTTATTGACCTCAAAATATCTCATCTCAAAGTGCCTAATTGTACAATATCACTTTTGTCTACTTAGTAGAACGCTAGTTTGAGTCTAGGTATTCAAAATCGACACCTAAATCTCTCAAAGTTAAGCTCTGATACCAACTTGTAACACCCTCAAATTTGGAAAGAGCAACTAATTTAAAATTTCATTATTACATCAAATAAAGGATAAAATCCCTATCCCACTTGTAACACCCTCAAATTTGGAAAGAGCAACTAATTTAAAATTTCATTATTACATCAAATAAAGGATAAAATCCCTCTCTACAAATCAATACCTAGAAATACCTCAAGATAAATTGTAACACCCGGAATTTCAGGTAAGTACTATGACCTCCTTGACCCTTCTTTATACGTACTATTTGAGGTAGATTATATCTTGTTATTGCTAACCTTATCTGAGGTCATTTAATTTCATTAATTGGTAGCCAGTGACAGTGCCAGCGACAGTAACAAATGTCAAAGTCGCCATGTCATAGTCGCTATAGGGGGAGTACCTTTGGTACAACCCCGGCGACATTACCCCTGCGATTGTGACATGGGCATAATCACATTTCACAATCGCTTCCCTTGTACCGAGTGTGGGGGTTGGTCCGCGAGATTGCCCCGACGACAATTCCATGGGCAAAGTCGTCGGGCATTGTCGCCCGCGTCGCCCAGCTTTCTGTTTTAAATTTGATTCAAGCCTCATTTATGTTAGAACACTTTGGGAAAACGGGAGAGTAACCTCTTGGGGAGATTTTTGGTTCTTCAAACACCCCTCTCATTTATTTCTAGGGTTTTGACTAGTAAGAGCATTTATTGATCATCAAAGCTCAACCCATGTGCATTTATTGAAGTATTGGTTCAAGATTCTCACTCTTCTCCATCAGATCCATCTTTGGGCAACTTCTAGGGTTTTCATCTTTTCTAGGTTTTAATCAAAAACCTAGATTGTGAGTTTACTAAACTTTTTGTCAAAACTAGATACATATCATAATCTTCTACTTGTTATTATTGTAACTTTACTTGAAATGCTCATCTCTACATGTTCAAGTATTTGGGGTTTTCTTATGTTTGCATGTCTATATATGTCTTGCCATGACTAAATGAAATGCATAAATTGTTATGGGGATGATTTTCTATTTGAGATACTATTTGGTTGTGTCATGTTTATATGAAAGGATATTGGTCATACTAGTCTTGTAGTGGACTTTATATCTATTGGGATGGTGATATAGTACCCATGGTTGGTATGGAAGTATCTTTGGTATGTTGTGCCTCGAAACCTCCTTTAATGCATGCTGGATGAACCAAGTCAGTAGACACTAGGAGGATGTAGTCTTGGGTGCCACCGTGATGGTATGTGCCTAGACCTCCGCCATTCGGGGTAATGCCATGGTTGTAGTCCTTGGATGTGCCGGGACTTTTGGATGTCACTCTTAGTAGTTGGCATCAAGGTATATCGACTCTTTGGATGGAACTTGATTGGTGCTATGGGTCTCCCCTATTGACTCCACATTTAATGAAATTTGGTTAACTGCTGATAAGAATTGTAAATGCACTCATATGTTATTTCTTGTGCAACCTCACTAGGCTTTTTGGCCTAACACGTTTTTGGTGTCGATATGTATCTCAGGTTCTAGCGGCGCCGTTTCTAAGCAGGCCTAGTCGGTTCGTGGTGAGAGCTTGGGGAAAAGTGCTTAGGATGCATTTTAGGTGAAGCCATTGTTTGGACTTAGACAACACCCCTTTTGTAATCTTCTATCTAGTTTAGAAATTAGATTCGTTGGTTGTTGCTTAATTCCGTTACATTACAATTGTAATTAACAGGTTTTTATAGTTCCCCATTTTTGGCAGGTTCTTGCTATGGCAAATTGTACCACATGTCTGTTCTATTCGGATTTTTGTTATCCTTATTTTCAAGGTGTTACATAAATCCTATATTTAACCTCAACAACTACTAACTTTAAGTCTTATACAAATACCAAATAAATAGGTCGGGTATTACTAAACCCAATACCAGTTGTTATTCCCAAAGTGCGGAAGGCTTCATCCAATAGCTACTCTCTTCCCATGAATATAACTCGCACTCATCTCTTCACAGTGTCGCTAGTACCATTCCCTAACCGGAACCTAATGCACATGCCGACAAATAAAAAGGTTAAGTTAATGCCTACTGAGTTCAAGAGTTTTCATCATAATTATATAAATCGTTAAAAAGAACGAGTGCAACTTAAATTATGATTTCCAAAATAATTTACTTTAAACTAGTGTGTGTATCGCGCGTTGCACGGTGACGAATTGTTTTTGTTAGAAAATACATAACTACATTAGGATGAAATGTAATTGATTAGCTATTAGAATGCTCTAATACAATGAATGTAACATGGGTGTTTTCGATATAAATTATTTTGGTACACTAATGCAATGTCTCGGTGGTGTTTTAGATGTAAATTATTTTGGTTAGTAAATTAAATAATCTCCTAATACAAAAATGGTTAGGGAGGTATATAACTATATATGCAATAATAAGCATTAATCTTTCCAACAATTTAGGTTATAATGTTTTACAAACTAATTTAACTCAAAGACCTAAAATAGTTGAAACTCGCCAAATCAAATAAAGAAGAGTTCCAAATTTGCGTAACACAACCCCCTAAATTGAAAGAATTCATGAACTCAAAACCTATGGCCAATAAATTAACATAGCAAAAGTAAAAAGTCATTTGTTTATACTTCTAATAAGATTTAATTAATCCTGGATTAAATCAAAAGATCCACACAAAATATGATCAAATTCACCTCTAAAAGTAAATCTACAAAACGATTTTTTGAAGACAAAAAAAGGATCATACAAAAGTATCAAAAAACCATTAAAAAACGTTGAAGACATAAATTAAAAAAAAAAGAATCTAAGCCAAAAAATCGAAAAAAAAATGCCTCCTCGTTGATGGAACTCTGCCGCTAAAGTTGTCGAATGAAAAAAACGCAACATCTTGATGACTGTTCCTCGAATTTTTCTGCTATACTCTTGATTTTTAGGCCTAAATTTTATGATGGAGATTGAAGAATAATGGACGAAGCAAATATTTTTGATGACGATAGTCCTCTTAATTCTAAGTTGACTGTCTTCATTTACCGCAATTACCTATACAAATTTCTCTTTTTATGCTTTAAGAAAAGTCATTGACTAATTGAAATGTATTCTATAAAGTTGCACATTAAATGATCAATATATACATGGGTCATGAAATAAAATTGCAGGTAAATGCATTAATAAGCTCAATTTTTTTATTATTATCTTGTTAGAATTAGATTATAGTCGATGCTAAAGCCATATATTGGCATGCCATGTTGGAACATAGAACCACTAAATTTCCAACAATCAAGATAGAAAAGAATATCAACTATGCATCATAAACACATAAATGCATATGATTTCAAGCAAAAAAGATGACTACAGATAAACATCCCAATTTCCTTGCATTTAATTCATAATTTCATTCCATTTAAAAAAAATAAAAGAATCTTTAATCCATCATATCTTGCTTGAACTTCTGTTTCGGGTGAGTTCATCTTGAAGGTGGGTCAAGGATTGTAGGAGACCGACCCCCTACAGTAATAAAAAAATTATGAGTTTCAAACAAAACAAATAAGCAACGTTAAGTTGAACTACAAGTTGAAGTTACTCACCTGATTAATCATCCATGCATTTATTATTCTAATTTGCATAAGGATCATTTTCTTTATAAGCACATCATATTCAACCATTTCATCAAACATCACATATTTTAGTTGAAGCATTTCATCAAACATCTAGTGAGCAAAAGAAATACAAATTCAAGATCTCGATAACTTTTAGTTGAATTACCATACAGTATTTACTTTAAAGATGACGCTTCCTATAATGAATTTTCATCCACCGACCATGTACTTACCTTCAAAATCCACATAAAAACAGAGAATAACTTGTATATAAAGATGAGCATTGCCATATAGAACTTACACCACTGAGGGTTTGGTGTGTAGAATCTTTCAAATAGACAAACAAAGAGACAGCCCTAAAAGAAACTCAGTTAGAACTCACTTAGAGTGATTTCTGATAATCTAGGAATTGAAATTGGTGATTGGATGTGATGCTTCCTAAAAGTAAAATTGATGACCTTGTGTGATGTTTGGAGTGGAGAGGAGAGAAGAAATTGATTTGGAAACTTAATTAAGCTTTTAATGAGTCTAAAAATATGAAATTTCTCAAAGAAGACAAAGAGATGGTGAATAAGAGAGGAAACTTGAAAGGCTCAATGGCAAATGAAAAGTCAGAAGTTAGATCCAAAACATGAATTGTTGTATGAAAATTACCAAAAAGTCTCACCAACATAAGACATGCATTCTTTTTATAAGGATAGAAAAGTCTTTTAATGTATTAAATATTTTACAAAAAATTCAAAAAATTGTGAAAATTTCTACCAAGTAATCCTTGCCTATCAAGCTGCCATGTCATTGCTTAAGGTTTTTCCTTTAATATATATTAAGATATAAAAATGACCTGTTTTCCAATAACGTGTATTTTAGGTAATGGAAAACTTAATATAAACGTTTTCCAACACACAATTTTAAAGACGAAAACCCAATATAAAACATTCCTTTGTAAAGTAAACCCAACCCAAAACGTGAATAATAATGAATTCCTTATGAAAATACAGTCAAAACTTTATATCCCAAAACATCCAAACACGGATGAGGCATAGTACTCAACCCATAAATCATATCTATCTATCTATCTATCTATCTATCTATCTATCTATCTATCTATCTATCTATCTATCTATCTATATATATATATATATATATAACGTCATCGAAAACATGGATAATAAACTTAAATACCAAAACAACACCTTTAGGTGACGGGGGAGACCCTCTTCCATTGTACGTGGCAGAACACAAAGTTAAGCCACATATCTTTGTTATCGAACTACACCTCAGATCGTGACTTTATTGCCTGCTTTAATAAGCTACACCTCAAGTCGGACATTATTGTCTACTAGCTAAGCTGCACCTCAAGTCCTCAATGACGTCGTATCCTTTATTGCATGCTTTGCCAAGCTACACCTCAAGGATACACGATCTTATTGTCTATTCATTTTCTAGTAAGTTACAACCTCAAGGTTCCCAATAGACCTTTAGTGCATACTTACTAGCATTCAAGATATGAGTCTCAAACTCCTTACTTGATAACCCCAAGATGTTTAACCCTCGTGCACAGGAGTTAGAGCATCTTGTTAGAAAAACAGGGCAATGCAATCTATCAGTTGACTGGATTTCTTGAGAATCGTGTAAAATCACTTTCCGAATTGGTATTTCGACCCTATGCCTAGGTTGCACGAAATCCAATCTAGGATAAGACTCAAGAACACTATCGTTTTTAGGCACAAAAACGAGAGCAAATTTGTTGGAGAGTATATAATGGTTGTTGAAAAAGCGTGTGTCTAAAACATAAATATATATGGTCTATATACTAGTCCCATTCGTAAAATAGGAAAATAACTGAAATAGCAATGATGGCAAATTATTAGCAATTATGGTCGGTTACAACCAATTTAGCTAAAATCATGGGCTGGAAATAACTGAGCATTAAATGTTCAGTAACTGCATGTTTAGAGATAGCCAATCCAGAGATAGGCACCAAAGCCTCTGGTCCAGGGATGCCGACCAGAGGAGCCTCTGGTCTAGAGATGCCGACCAGAGCCTCTGCAGAGATGGCCACCAGAGCGTATGCAGATAGCCACCAGAGCCTTGGACCACCGCCAGGAGCTCTACCCCTTGGACCCCGCAAAGGGGCGCACCCCCTTGAACCCCGCCATTTTGTCGTGTCCGGGATCAAACTCGTCTTATAATTAACAAGTGTGTACTATGCACCACCTAACTTGTATTAGATCACAGTTTGAAACCTATTAGCACTCGTGTTATATCCAATTACACTTGAATGACCAGTGACACTAAAATCACCAGCACATCTAAACCACAAAACCCATGGTCCCAGACTACAACCCATAAAGGTTCATCTCCACAAAAACCGGGACAACAATAATGCCAACACGACATATTTTCCAAAGTGAGAATATCAAGACTCCTCACTATTAAACATGACTAACTTACATGCCTATGGATTCAATGCATTACAATCTAAAATACATGACTCCAAATGAATGACACACGCACTCTAAACATGTATTCTCCAAATAAAGTGCAATAAATACAACTCACACTCAAAGCTCCAAATTAAGCTGTTAAAACCGGACAAATGTCCCCAAAACCCGATAAAGACAAAAATCGAGCCATAAGCTCAACCAATCAAATAACCATATGTTAAAATTCATAGTATGTGATAAAACGTAAACAAAATACGTTGGTGCAAACACATATTTTAAACTCATCAATAACCCAAAACACAACATTGGGTTGGGACAAACCCTTTTTCCAAAGGAACCTACACCGTTTACACTTTCAGAACGTCGTATAACATAATCTATGCATATTTCCAAAACATATGTTAAAAGTGCATTTCTACCAATTACTCTTCATATATAAGATAAATAATCAAAACACATTCATTTATGATTTATTTGTCAAAGTGTCCAAAAATCCCAAATATGGTGTTTCACAAGATTTATAAAATCTTATTAGTTCAAATAGCAAAACTCATCAAAGATTTCAACATTTGATAATAATCATGTAACACATATAAATACTCTAAAATAGACATTTTTGGCATGTACAACGTTTTCACAAATCAACTTAAACTCATCTTGCTAGATTTAGGCTAAATTTAGATTTTACCCTAATATGGGCTCCTTGAAGAAACTTGAATCCACAAGCAATTCCTCCAAACCCTAGATTTACAAGTTTTCTAAACATAAATATACATACCCAAACACTTAGAATTATTCCCCAAACATCTTAGATCAAAATCTCCATTTTGACCAAAACCCTAGTTTTAACCTAACTTCCCCAAAATCCTCCCAACCGAAATTTAAGAAACATAAACACATAGAGAATTTATAACTCATAATAAAGTTTACAAACTAGAAGTATGAACTCACCACTACTTAGGTTTTGGTGAAAACCTAGAAAACCCTAAATTTCTTGAAGATGAAGGTAAT
This sequence comes from Arctium lappa, assembly GCA_023525745.1. NCBI lineage: Eukaryota > Viridiplantae > Streptophyta > Magnoliopsida > Asterales > Asteraceae > Arctium > Arctium lappa. Next base: position 34,372,003 of record CM042051.1, read on the forward strand.
GATGATGAGCTCTTGATTTTTTGCTTTCACTCCACCACCAAATACTCTTGGATCTTCCTAAAACTAACAATATATACTTGAAAAGATCTCAAAAACGAAACCATATCACTTTGAATCACCAAAAACGAAGTAGAAATGAGAGATATATGAAGAAATGAGAGATATATGAAGAAATGAAGAATGAGGTTGAAAATCGCGACTTTAACAAGTCTGCTACTCCTAGAGACATTGCCAATGTCAGGCGACAATGACATGTCAAAGTCGCATGGCATAGTCGCTCAGTGTGTACCGTGGGATGAAATTTGCCTGCGACTTTGCCATGTGCAACTATGACATTGTAGTCGGACCTGTACCAAACCCCGAAATCCGACTTTTTTAATGCCAACACCCCCAATACTCAATGAGACTCAAAGTAATGATTTTCTAACGTAATTCCTACTGATAATAAGTTATAAAAACACGTGGGGTGACTCTTACTTACCGAAAAATACGACTGTTACAAGAGAACTTGCCTAAGTCACTATTTGGCGAGTTTATGGTCGTTTTTCATAGGGTTTTTTTTCTAGATTTTTAGATTTGGATGAGATTAAATGTTAGTTATTCTTATCCAGGATCAATTACATACACAAACCTATATATATATATATATATATGTGTGTGTGTGTGTGTGTGTGTGTAATGATTTCATCATTTACTCTCTCTTAATCCTCTATCTTTCTTTTCATGAAAATTTTGCAAAAATGTTCATAGGATATATGTTTAGTTGTTGAACATATCTATCTTGATTAGGGAATCCTAGGGGTGTTTAGCCTAAACGCATGCAACCTTGATAGTGGGGGCTAATAATATCTTAAGGGAAGTGATTATTCACATTCTAATCATTGATTTACAACACATTTTTCTCCTTCTATTACCTTATTTCTAACAGTTCTTGGGTAGATTTGAACACGAGAAGATCGGAGACACGGGTGGTGGATTTCGCGGAGGTATGCCGGAGAGGGTGGATCTTGCGAAGACGGGAAGGAGTGAAACAGCGAGAAGGGAGACACCAAGAGAACGACGAGGTTGGCAGGAGTAGAAGAGCAGCTCGAAAGCTAGGTCAAAGTTTGGCTAGAAAACCAAATGTTGGTACTTGGTCGCAGTTTGGCTAAAGATTGTCCTATGCAGTAGGGGTGAGCATGGGACCAGTACCGTACCGAACCGGTACCGTACCGAAAATTCCCGATAACGAAAATGTGAAAAACTTGATACCGAATACCGTACCGATTAGAACAGAACGGTACCGGTTCGGTATCGGTTCGGTACCGGTACCGGTAATACTAACGATATTTCGGTACTAGTACCCCATCAGTACCGAACCGATTACCGAATATAGGAAAAACATGGAACCGATTACCGTACCGAAATACATGAGACGGTTCGGGATCGGTACGGTACCGGTTCGGTATCGGAATTTGGGACTCCTTGCTCACCCCTACTATGCAGTGGGGACAAAAACACTTGTTTTAATATATAAAAAATATTAAAAATAATAAGTGTAATTTTAAAAAAGAAAATTATAGAAAGACAATATCACCCTTACTGATCATACATATAATTATTTTGTTTGGAAGACCCGATCTAAAATTTTCAATAACCATATAGACAAAATTTGTAATTTACCCTCAAACTAATTAATAACCTAAGTGATAGAAACACATTAAATTACAAGATAATTATCAAGTCATATGTTACATCATTATCTTTGTTCAAACAAAAAGAATATATCGTTATTAAAAGTAAAACAAATTGTATTATTATTTTATAATCCGAATTATTTAAATTACAATAAAAGTTTGAATGAAATAAATTATAGTATGTAATTTGACATATTTTTCGAATTTTCAATCATGTCTTCAAATTAACAAGACGTATTTTATTACCACTTTTAGTTTATATTTATACTTTAATTTTCTTAAAATTTTGCATTAATTCTATTAATGTCATTTAGGACATGTTTGCTACTAGCTTAATTGTTTAGTAGTGGTTTAATGATATAGAAAGTGGTTTATTCAGTAAGCAATTAAAGAGAGTTTTATGTGAAAAACCAAATTATTTTTTCTAAACTTGTGACTCCTAAATAAAAAACATGCTATTTTCTCTAGGAAAAAATTCTCAAACAAAAAGACTTTTTATTTATATTAATAAATTAATTAATATAAACAATTTTATCTATATAATAAAACTTAATGAAAATTTGAAGGGAGTAAATGGTAATTACATAAAGAAAATCCCGACGTGTACTAATAGTGCAATACGACTAATATGAAAAAGAATTTAAAAACTAAAAAATGTTTTTTTTTCAAAAATGTTCTATTAAATAAAGGATTATTAAATAATAAGGGAATTTTTTGTGATGTTATCAATCAATATTGATGGAGTATCACTTTAACTTTGATTGCTGGAATCTAATTCATTGCCACAAACAATTATATATATTATTTATGTTTTGAGGGTTTTATATCTCAAAATTCCATGTATTAATATTCCACTTAATTTTATGCTGCTTCCATTAATAATTCTGAAATTCCCTTAAATAACGTATAACTTAATGTGTTTTTTTTTTTTTTTTTTGACAAAATATAACATTACAGAAATATTATCCAATAAATAAAGAAAATTTCAACGAATCAGATTTGATTATTGTTCTAGTAACATTTGTATATGTGACTATTTTATTTTAGGGTCTTTGTTGCACGTCCGTTGTTTCTTTTGGTGCACTGACATAGAAGGGTCCGTACAAGAACAAGTTCTCTACTCAATCATCCTGTGTTTGACTGGTCGTTCATATCCTCATTCATTAGACCGTTGTTTGCTTATTTTTGTTAAGAGACGAGCTACTTGAAAATTTGATAAAGTAGTGTTTGCTTGCAAGTTTATTAGCTCAGGACTAATGGGGTGTTTACTTGTGGCTTAATGAGCTTAATGACAAAAGTGGATTATTCGCGCAGACGTTTGGGGTGTTTACTTGTGACTTAATGGCTTATTCGTGCAGACAAAATCTGCTTATTCGCTAAGTAGGGGAAGTGGGTGTTGTCCCCATTAAGCCAAAATAATGACAATTCTACCCCCTTTAAAAAAATAGCAGATGACTCCTTCAAACAAAAATACACGTTCTCCTCCTCATCGTTGAAGATCTTCCTCTCCGACGACCTGCGCAGATCTTCCCGTCCCAGCTCTCGTCTCCGACCATCTCCCTGTTTTGGGGTCACCATCGACCATCTCCTTGTTTTGTTGAACTACATAGTTAGTTCTAATTTAGGGATCATGTTGGGGTTAGGGTTAGGGTTTAAGAAGTGCAATTTCATTTGATCTTACAGTGATGGTGTTTTGGGAAGGGTACGTAAGTGATGAAGTGATGTGTACATTAGCCCCAATTGTCGTCTACTGTTTGTACGCTGAATTTTTTCAGTTGTTACTGCCTCTAGATAATTATAGGTTGCACACTAGGAAGGAAGAAGATGCAAAGAATTCGGTTCCATTGGGTTCGGTTGTCAAAGGTGTATTGCTTCAACAGGTAGTTTAGGTTACCGTTGCCCACCTCCTGTTTTTGGAAAGATTTTCATTGTTCACATATCATCTTTATTTTTTAGGTCACCACAATCTAAAAACTTGTATCAACTTATTATGTTTTTCATCTCATTGATTTGACAAAAGTTGAAATTAGGGTTTCAACCATCTTAATGTTGGGATTTTATGGAAAAAGTTGTGAAATTTTCTTAGAATCAAGTGCTCTGTTTGATTCTTTTTGGACATTGGAATTTTGGTTTTTCATCTAGTGTACTATGATGGATGAAACCGAGAGGGAATATGGAATTTTGATTTTATGGGTGAATTTGATTTTGAATTTGGTGTACTATTTTGGTTTTCATCTTGTGTATTATTGGAATTTTGATTTTATGGATGAATTTGATTGTTATGAATAGGTTGGAGAATCAAGTGCTCTGGGGTTTGATTTTGATCTGGTGTGCTATGATTTTGATTTTGAGCTTCTAAATTCATGAATTGAATTGTGTTTTTTTTTTTGTTAATTTAAGGTGATACGGGTTGGGTGTGTAAGAATTGATCTTTCGGTGAGTTGATCGGTGTTGGGTTTGTATGTGAATTTTGTGTTTGAACTTGGTTGCTTTGTATTTGAATTTGGCTAGTTTGTGTTTGAAAAAATAAACATCAATTTATAAAACAACTTATAATTCATAATCAGGGGTAAATTGGCCATTTATGTTATTCAGACTGTTTATTCAGATAAAAAAGTAAACAACAACATAAATTTATCCAGACAGACAAATTTATCCATACAGGACTTAATGGGAAATTTGGTAAACAACATGTAACACCCTCAAATTTGGTAAGAGCAACTGGTTAAAAATTCCGATAAAACATCAACAAAGGGATAGAACTTCCTCTTACGATCCAAAACTCAATATGCCTCAAATACGAATTCTATAATTAACCTTAACAATTATATAAGTCCAATAATATATACAGACTAAATTGAAGTCGGGTGTTACTTAACACAAATACAAGTTGCCCTTCCCAAAACTATTGCGGAAGACTTCACCAAACTATTCACTCATTGGGCACACATCTGGCACTCCTCACTTCACGGTGCTACTAGAACTATTCTCAACTGGAACTGTTGCACATGCCGACAAATAAAAAGGTTAAGGCTAACGCCTAGTGAGTTCAAGAGTTTTACATGAATAAATATACCTTTAAATGGAATGAACTTCACTTAAAATCATGACCTTTCAAATAATGTACTTTAAAACGTGGAAACGACTCTTTTCCAATATCATGTATTTTTAAAGATGGACACCTCATTACAAACATTCTTTATAAAATGACACAACTCAAACTTACCCGAATCGATAATATGAATCGGCTCTCATTTAAGAAACGTAGATAAAGCGTTACACCCCAAAACACCCAAGTGCGGGTGGGGCAAAATACCCAAGCCATAAATCATGGTCAAAATACGCATATACAATACGTCCGAAAACATGGACACTAGGCCCAATACTCACGCGACCATAAGCGAAAGGAAACCAAATATCAAAACATGGGGACGACATACTTCATTCAAACCTTAATATACGTGGAGGAAGGTCCAATACTAAGGTCCTCATTCACTGTCGACAACATAAGACCAATGATAATAAAGTAAGACGTCAACATATAAGATACAGCTGGCCGACGACGGGGGAGACCCGTGTCCGTTGAGAAAGGAGGAACAAAAAAGTATATCACTCTTGCAACATTAATTGCATGACACCTCACGACATTAAATCCCAAATGTCCCTACGATTTCTTAACAAGTAACACCTTAAGAGACGGTTGACCTTGATGAACATTACAAAGAACTCCATCCTGAAGGCCCAACACAGTTAGGCTATGTTTGGCAAACTAGCTGATAAACTAGCTGATAAACTAGCTGGTAGCTGATAAGCTATCTTTTCAAAACGCTACTATGAGTAGCTTTTCAATAAGCTAGCTTATAAGCTAGTTTATGGTCATCCAAACATGTACCAAAATAAAAAGCTAGCTTATAAGCTAGCTTTTTTTTGCCAAACAATGCCTTAAAGACTACCTCCCAGGCATTACTTCAAGCGACGGAAGTCCTAGTGCCTACCTCTCAGGTAGCACCTCCAGACTCAACCCTCCAGTGCCTACTTGTAAAGTTTCCGGTCGTAAAACATGTGTACCGGAGTTCAACCCCGCAATACCCAATTGACCATCTAAACAGACTTACTTACGTGCCTATGGATCCAATGCAACACAGTCTAACATTACATGACTACACAGGAATGACCAACGCACTCGAGCATGTAATAAACATCAATATGCAACACGGTGCATTAGCATGTAAACCATAATCGGGCTCTACATTGAGCCAGTTGAACCGGACATGTGTCCTCAAGACTCTTTTAAGTCAACACCGGGCTAAAATGCTCAAAACCCTTTTTGACCAACGATTAGCAATCCCCAATTACATAACGCAATCGACTCACGTCATGCAAACACACTCTAAAATACATGGGTAGACTCCAACACAGTTTAAATTGGGACAAATGGTTTTCCAAATGAATTTATACTCTTTATTCTTTCAAAACGTCCCATAACACAAAATCAAACCTTTTACCCAGACAAACACTAAAAGTGTATTTTCACCAAGCGATTTCCATTTATGCATTACACCATCAAAATACAAGATACCTAAAGAATCCCAAATGTGAGTGTTTTGCAAGGTTTATGAAGTCAAATACTTCAAATAATCAACTCACCAAATATTCCAACAAATGATAATTTCATGCAAAACATAATAACACTTTAAAATGAATATTTTGGCATGTACATCGTTTTCACAAATAAACTTGAACTCACTTTGCTAGATTTAGGCTAAATCTAGATTTTACCCCAACTTGAGCTTCCTTGAAGAATTTGAATCCACAAGCAAAACCTATATTCACAAGTGTCCAACCATAAATATCCATATTCAATCTATTAGAATCATTTCCCAAACATTTTTACCTAAAGATCCCAACTTATATCAAAACCCTAATTTCCAAGAATGAAGAAAAGAGAAGATTACCTTATCCACCACTTATATCCACAACCAATAAACCTTTAGGGTTACTACTATGACATCAAACTCAAGTTCTTCAAAAGATGGGAGATAGGTTGATGAAACCCTATAAACTTGGAATTTCTTGAAATAGGATTAAATGAAGAGTTTCACACCCTTGCATCTAAATCCCCACTTTGATTATGAAGAATCTCTTTACAACACACAGGAAAGCACCTTAGATGCTCCAAAATCTAACTTTTAGGGTGGGGGTTCGGTTCTTGGGAGAGAAGAGTGAAGTGGGTGAAGATAACAAATGAAAGGGGCTGAAAATTCGGGATTTAAGGCAACCAGGGGTCGAAGGAGATTGTGCCCAGCGATTGTGCCCAGGGAACTCTCGCCAGGGAATTCTCGCGAAGAAGGTACCGCGGGCACTTCCCCGCTAGCGACTGGCCTAGCGATTGTGACTTTGTTCACTCTCGCATGGCACTATCGCCTGGAGTATACCGCGGGTGGTACAACCCTCGCGAGAATGACACGGCGACGGTAGCTTCTGTCACTGTCTCGGGCACTGTTCGCCACGACCATCTCGAGACCCAAAAACGACCTTTCGAGTCCAAGACACCCCTAACTTGAACCACAACTCGGAAAGGAACCTTACCAAGGAGTTAAACCCATTAGGAAAAGGACTTTGAAGAAAAGACATGGACTAGAAATTACCACAAAAATTCGGTATTTTAGAGTAAATTGCAAATTTGGTCCTGTGGTTTGTTGTTTTTCGCATTTTTGGTCCCTACAAAATTTTTATTGCAAGAAACCTTCGTGGTATGCAAAAGTGCTTAATTTGGGTCCCTCTGACTAACTCCGTTAGATTTCCATATGTTAAAACCCCTCATGTGACTTGCACATGAGGGCATATTGGTCCTTTTACAAACAACAAACCACAAGGACCAAAATTGTAATTTACTCCATTATTATTATATCATTTTTTAAAACATAATAATTATATTATATAACTAATAAATAGTTATCACGTGATTAAAAAATAACTTTTTTAATGAAACATCGTTAAATTTTAAATGACAAAGTTTTAATTGATTATAACTAAAGGTTTTTTTGGTCGCTCCTCCTCTCTCAAACATCCCTAACAAAATCCACATGTTATAATCCTTTTGCATGTTACATCATTTTAATAATCGTATGGTACTTTATTTAAAAAATCTAAAAGAAAGTCGAGTTCAATAAGATATAAGTTTGAGTAAATTACATTCCCGGTCACTGTGGTTTACTTATATTTTAGATATCGTTCCTAAAACGCGTTTATCGTCGTTGTGGTATGCAAAAGCGCACTTCGATGGTCCCTCTCTCTAACGAAACTTGTTAACCCAATTAAGTATGAGGACGTTTTTGTCTTTTTACCATCTCTTTAGTCCTTTTCTGATAAATTTATTTAAAAATAATAGTAATATATTATTATATATTATATATATAATATAATAATAATATATGATTACTATATCATATATAGGGTTGGGTTCCGGTGAGAGGTTGAGTTAACGGTGAGAAGCGTGAGAAGTGGTTATCGACCGTCGGATGAGAAATGGACGCACATTAGGATGAGATGCACCGAGATAATGTAACATCCTAAAATTTAGAGTAAATTTAAAATTCGAAAATTCTGCAATATGACGTCTATAAATAGAGGAAACTTGTTCACCCTAAATAGGGGTAAATCAAAACCTGAATATTACGGTAGAGACATATCAAATGTGGTGATTACAAACCCAATAAGAATGAAAAACAAAATCGACAACCTAATAATCTAAAATTTGCCAATTAGATTAGTTGGGTGTCGCTATCCTTCCAAATGTATATCTTCAAAATCAAGTATGTTGGTCACTATATCTCCAAAAAGACCACTCACAACCCCAATGTCGTCCACTCAGTCCCGACGAGCCCCACCGCTAAGATGATATGTCATACATGACAACCAAAAAACAAGCGTTAGGCTAAAGCCTAGTGAGAACAAGTCAGTTGAAATGGAAGTACTAAACCCATTTGCAGTCACACGGTGATTATAGCCACGAGCTAAATCAAACAATCAAATAACCCATTAGTGATCATAATATGGTAAAAATAACACCAATCACACTGTAAGCTCAACTCCTCTAAGTCTATTGCTCGAAAACATCAAGTCAACTCCTCTAAGTCTATTCTTGAAAGTTCCAAAAGGGGAACTCAAGTACAAGGGAATTACATCTTACTGCCCATGGGACGCTGCCCGACCATATAGGCCCACACCTTACTTACCATGGTTACCCGATGCATATTCCGTGTCAAAGTGGTAAACTCAATGTCCAAAACGGGATATTGGAACACCGTGCCTATGGATCTATTGCACTAAGACTAAATACCAAATATTCTAACACATTCGTCATTGTTCATAAACATAAGGGTTAAAACCAATTTACATGTATAAATTTGCCAACATGAAGTCTTGTTTCCCAATCGTAAGGGGACTTTATTCCCACAAAACCCATCAACATAATATCATAAATCCCATTCCAAAACACAAGGTTATCAATAACTAACTCAACAATTGCATCTCACCAAAACCCTAATTTCACTTTGGGTTTACCAAAATCCCATGATACAAGGATGGGTTCCCATGTATGTAGAAAATCTTATAATACCATTAACCATAGTTTAAACACATTTTTCCAACCATTCTTTGTTTAGGTTTCAAAGCCCTAATATCCCAAAAACCAATCTTTAGGTCAAAATACAACAAAACCTAAATACATGGTTAGGAGACATAGATGAGAGTTGCAACACATAAACCCTAGTAATTATGTAAGAACAAAGGTTAGAAAACTCACCTTATAATGTTTGTATACAAAACCCTAGATGATGACAACTTGAGAGAAATGGAGATGGATTGGACTCTTAATCACTTGAGTTCCTTAAACCAAAAATCAACCTAAGTAAGATACGTAGCTTCATTTAATGCCATCAACCAAGAGAATTTAATGGAGGAAGAAGAAGCTTGCCTACCCTTGGGAGAGAAAATCCTCCAAAGCAAAAAAGAATGGGGAGAATGAGCTAGAAAATCGGATTTGGGGCATTTAAGAGGTCTAGGCCTGCTCGCGACAATGCCATGCGACTATGACACGGTCATAATCGTGTGTCACAGCCGCACACCTCCCCCACCCCATGGTACATTCTTCGCGGCAATGCCCTGCGACTATGACACGGTCATAGTCGCGTGTCACAGTCGTACACCTTGTACCAAACCTCCAATTTTGGTGAGTTTGATCTGCGGCGACGCACGACACATGGGAGTATTCACTTATGGAAATCCCGCATAATTCTAAATGGTTAAAAACAACACAATCACCATTTTAATAACGTTCAAGGCTCGAAGAAAAGATGACATTAAGGCACCAAAAATATGGGTGTTACAATCTTCCCCAACTTAGAGAAGATTTCGTCCTCAAAATCTAAACTAAGAGAACAAGTGAGGATATATATGCTTCATATCCTCCTCGGCTTCCCAGGTTACATTGGCACCACGATGGTGCTTCCATTGAACCTTTACCATAGTGACTTCTTTGTGACGAAGTTTCTTTGTCTTCTTCTCCAAAATCCCTTCGGGTTCTTCAATGCAACGGTTTCCCTCATCAACTCTAACCTCAGAGAGTGGAATAACGCTTTCCTCCTCCGCTAGACATTTACGAAGGTAACAAACATGAAATGTGTTGTGAATTTCGCTCATTTTCGGAGGGAGTTCCAATTGGTAGGATTAAAGTCCTACCCGTTTAATCACGGTAAATGGTCCAAGGAAACGAGGACTCAACTTCCCACATTTTCCAAACCTGATTATTCCCTTCCAAGTGGATACTTTTAGCATAACACAGTCTCCCACTTGCAGGGGTGGATCCACGTTATAGCGAGGGGGAGCAGTTGCTCCCCCTTAATGTTTCATAAAAATTTGATATAATGATTACATTTGCAGTAGTTTGTCAAAGAGAAAGCATAGTGTAATACGTGAGGCGGTGGAAGAGTGGGTCATGGATGAATGGATGATGATCATGAGCAAGAAAGTAAAATATACCCTTAAGTCCTTGTATTTTGATCAATATTTGAAATTACCCACAAATTTTTTGAACCATAACAATTTAGCCTTATTTATATATTTAAATGTTTCTTTCATCTAGTTCAACTATTTTATTTGGTTTATTTTATTGTCACAATTAATTATTGTTTGATTGACATTGTTTTTTATGTATTTAAAGTTTATAGTTGCTAAATTTAGAGCAAAAAGAAAAAAAAATAGTCATCTAATTTTTAAGACATAAATTCAAAGAATTGAAGTGTTGATTCCATTTTGTTCTTAAGTTGTTAAATGACTCAGTCATAGTTCAACTAATTCGATTTTAAGGCTACCCATTTTTATATTGTTAATTCATAATTGTAATTTGTTAAAGGTTGATTTCGGTTCTTTTCATATCAACTAGTTTAAGATTTAACGTTTAACATCTATGGCTTAGTTATTTATGTCAATCAAGAATAATTCAAATAGTTGTGAACATAAGTCGCAAGGAAATCAATTAATTGTTGAATATATAAGAGTCGTTATTTAAGCAATAGGCAAAGGATCATGTGAGAAGTTGAGTTAACGGTGAGAAGTGTGAGAAGTGGATCTGAACTGTTGATCTCTTTTAATCTCAAGCCCTCCCATGAATTGCGGCTTAGAAGAAAATTGATCTGGTGCATCTCGATGCATCTCATCCTAATGTGCATCCATTTCTCATCCAACGGTCAATAACCACTTCTCACGCTTTTCACCATTAACTCAACTTCTCACCGTAACCCAACCGTTAAGCAATATTATCATATCGTTGTTTTTTCCATTTTCAAAAAGATAACATTTATTTTATTTGGAGCTCCCCCTCGTGTCAATTTATGGCTCTGCCACTGCCCACTTGGAACTCTATCGGTCGCCTCTTCTTGTCGGCATATCTTTTCTCTATGTCTTGGGACGCTTTTAAACGTTCGCGAATACCTTTAACCTTGTCTGCCGTCTCTTGCATGATTCGGTCCCGGAAAACTGTTTCTCCCCCGCTTCAAGCCAACATATGAGGGTTCGGAACTTCCGTCCATATAATGCTTCAAACGGTGTCATTCCAATACTCGAATGGTAGTTATTGTTGTATGTGAACTCCACCATAGGTAGGTGTGAGTCCCAACTACCTTCGAAGTCGATCACACAAGATATCAACATGTCTTCAAGCGTCTGAATTGTCCTCTCGCTTTGGCCATCGGTTTGGGGATGATAGGTCGTACTCAACTTCATGTGCATGCCCAATTCCTTTTGCAAACCATCCCAAAAATGTGACGTGAACCGGGCATCACGATCTGAGATGATAGACAGCGGCACGCCATGGCAAGATATCACTTCATCAATGTACAACTTTGCTAGCTTGTCCATAGGTAAAGTTTCCTGCATGGACAAGAAATGGGCGCTTTTGGTCAAGCGGTCCACTATCACCCAAATGGTGTCATGACCCCTTAAGGTCTTTGGCAATTTCGTGACAAAGTCCATAGTGATATGTTCCAACTTTCATCCCGGGATCTCTAAAGATTGTAGACTTCCATAAGGTCATTGGTGCTAGACTTTCATTTGCAAACAAGTAACACATCACTCCACATAGCGCCACGTCAAGCTATATGACCGACCACCAATAGTGCAATTTCAAATCTCGGTACATCTTTGTGCTTCCCGAATGGATAGAATACTTTGACTTGTGGGCATCCTCGAGAAGAAGTTCCCGATTGCCCCCGATCTTGGGCACCCAAACACGCCCGTGGAATAGATTTACTCTCTGAATGTCTTCAGTCAAAAGTAGAAGTTGTTTTGACATAACCTCTTCCTTAAGGTTCTCTTCTAGCAAGGCTTCGGCTTGCAAAGATTTGATTCGATCAATGATCGTTGACACCAACTCGATCTGCGAAAAGGTGGCTCGAGGATTTCCCCCATAGTCTTTCCGACTTAGAGCATCGGCGACTACGTTTGCCTTAATCGGATGATAAAACAACTCGCAATCGTAATCCTTTAGTAACTACAACCACCTTTTTTGCCTCATATTTAGTTTCTTTTGATCGAATATGTGCTTCAAACTCTTGTGGTTCGTGTAGAGGGTGCACTTCATGCTGTAAAGGTAGTGTCGCCATAACTTCAAAGCAAACACCACTGCCGCCAATTCCAAATCGTGGGTAGGGTAGTTGATTTCAAGAACCTTGAGTTGCCTTGACGCATAGGAAATCACCTTCCCTCTTTGCATTAGAACACAACCCAAGCTCAACTTCGACGCATCGCTATATACCACAAAATCTTCCGACCCTTTGGATAGAGATAAGATTGGAGCTTCGCAAAGCTTCCTTTGTAGAGTTCGGAACGCCTTTTCTTGACTCTCGGTCCACACGAACTTCACGTTCTTTCGGGTTAGAACCGTCAATGATGAAGCTATATTGGAAAAATCTTGGATGAATCTCCGATAGTATCCTGCCAACCCTAGGAAGCTTCGAATTTTTGGCGGACTCTTGAGGGGTTCCCAATTCATCATCGTCTCGATCTTTGTCGGGTCCACCTTCACTCCTTCCTACGTGACTACATGCCCCAAAAACTGCACCTCCCGAAGCCAAAAGTCACACTTTGAAAACTTTGCATAGAGTTTCTCCCACCTTATCACTTCTAGAACTTCTCGGAGATGTTGCTCGTTATCCGCTTCGTCTTTGGAGGACACTAGGATGTCGTCGATGAACACTATTACCGATTTGTCAAGGAATGGTCAACACACTCGGTTTATTAAGTCCATAAATATCGTCGGTGCGTTGGTTAGGCCGAACGACATCACTAGGAATTCGTAATGCTCGTATCGTGTCCTAAATGTCGTCTTCGGGATGTCGTCCTTCTTCACCTTCACTTGATGGTATCCCGAACGAAGGTCGATGTTTAAGAAGCAACTCGCGCCTTGAAGTTGATCAAATAAGTCGTCTATCCTTGGAAGTGCATACTTGTTCTTCACCGTCACTGTCGGTCCACACAATACTACTTATAACAAGTTTATAGAAACAACAACACAATGATTACCAACCTGTTTTGATATATAGAAATGGTTACAAGGTTGATCGATTAAGCTCTTGATTTGTGTTCTCTATGTTTTCTCTCAAATACACCTTGATGTGTGTGTTTGTATGTGTTAAGATATCTGATTTAGAGAGGGATTGAGAGATACTATAGATACACAAAATATCTAATCTAATCTACCTAACATAATATCTAGATTAATATCTAGATATTATTTCTAACTAAACTAGAAACTAATATATGTAACTAGAAACTAACTAAGTCTAATATCTAATAGAATTAGATATTTAAACCAAGTTAACTAGTACAATAAACAAACAATTACATTGAATTACATTGACCTTTATTACAAATAGACATAGACTTTATTATCGAGAGTCGACGTTCCGGCTTTAGCTTCAGATTGCGATCTTCAGTTTGGATGATCTTGAATCCAATGAGACTGTGGTCTAACAATCTCCCCCTTTGGATCAAGATCATATAATAAAAAGATTTATCCAATTCAGTCTTCTTGTTCAGCTCAGAAGATGCAATCTCTTTCTCTAAATTCAGCATGTCTTCAATCTACTTTCTTTAGAAGAATTCAGTCTTTGACGTGATTCTTGAAACATGTGATCTTTGCCATTTCTTGTGTAGTCATTCTCCCCCTTTTTGATGTTAAGTGCAACGACTTCATCAAAATATGTTGTAAGAAATGTCAATCTTGCGGTTAGAGCCCCTGATTCGTCAATTCATAAGAGATTCATCCAGATCTTTGCAAATCCAGACAAATTAGATATGTAACACCTGAAATCAACTAATGAATCAGTTATCATGCCTGTCAGTAACACTAAGTCACTGAGTGTAACGAATACACATTGGAAAGGAGTTGTTTTGATGTTGACTCCCCCAGGGCTTCCATTTAATCATCGAAACACCACAAAGGTAATTTCTATAAACGTTATGACAAAGAAACTAATTCCTTGTGTGTTCGTGCTTGTGTTTGAAAGAATTAAGCACTGATGATTGCTTATTTGGCTCAAAATTTGTGTAAACCACTGAGACAATAGTAAGTTAAACACAGACTCAATGTGCATGATTGAAGTGCGAAGGTGGGGCAGACTTCCTTCTTTTCAATATCTAGATTTTCCAAATGAAAATCAGATAGCAAATGTGTTGCATCCCCTTTTGAAAATGTGAAACACTTTCTTGTTGAGAAGAAAATGAGTAGATGGTGAGGTTTGATCAAGAGTTGGCATGGGTTAGTTGCATGTTTCAATAATGATCACCAAAGAATTGTGAATCACTAGAATTGTGGCTACCCGGCTCAGAAAAAGTTGGTGCAGAGTTGTGATATTCTTTTAACTCTGTTCTCACACGCTCTTTCTTTTAAACTTTTTGCTTTCTCTAATCACACTCATTCCTTTTCTATTTGCACACTCAATCACTAAGGATTAACTTCTTGGGTAGAAATCACTGGTTAAGGTGATTCCATAGAAGTTGTGTTATTTCCTAGCACAATGATTCTTTGTTTTTCCTATGATGCATGTGATGCTCAGATTGGTTTAACTATTTCAGTTAAAGCACAATATTGATCATGAAAACATTTAAAATACACTCCCAAAATATAAAATGTGTTGAAAAATCGGGAAGTGGTTTGAACAGTAAAAAAACAATGTTTTCTATGATTGAAAGTTGTCCTTCTTTCAATCATATATGAGATGAAGATATAGAATTATACCTTAACGTACGATCTTCCATCTCATGAAGCTAAGCTTCTCTCAAAAATTCTGCAAAAGTCTAATGTCAAGTCAAAGTAATAATTATTCACTTATATTGAAAAGACAAAAAGCAGTAAAATTGTTTAAAGTACGAGTTCTGATCAGAAATAATCAGAAGTCATATCCGAACTCCTTTGACGTGAAGAGCTCCCCCTAAAATCTTGCATTACAAAAATTTGTCATAAAACGTAAGTGCAGAAATCTTATGAGCTCCCCCTCAAATTAATATGACTAAGTATGAGTTTCTTCTCATACTCCCCCTAGAATCATGAACATTAGCATATGAAATACAGATATCATTCACAATTAAGCATAAAGATATGAGGAAAAAGTAAACAATAGTGAACTTTTATAGGTAACTACTGATTATGTCTTAAGATTTAGCATACCAAGTTTAGAGATAAGAAAGTTGAATCTCTTTTCATCTAACGCCTTGGTAAACAAATCTGCAAGTTGATAATATGTTTTTACAAAGAAAAGTTCTGTGTTTCCTTTTTCTACATGATCTTTGATAAAGTGATACCTGACGTCGATATGTTTGGTTTTTGTGTGTTGAACAGGATTCGCTGTTATTGCGATGGCGCTCTTGGAGTCGCAGTAGATCGGGATCTTGTTGAAGTGGAAACCGTAGTCGCGAAGTTGTGTTTGCATCCACAAAACCTGAGAACAGCAGCTAGCAGCAGCTACATATTCTGCTTCGGCCGTGGAAGTTGAAACGCAAAGTTGCTTCTTCGATCCCCAACTTACTAGTTTGTCACCGAGGAACTGTACGTGTCCTGACGTGCTCTTCCTGTCTAACATACAACCTCCATGATCTGCATCTGTGTAGGCTGTTAGTTCAAAACTAGTATCTTTGGGATACCACAGACCGAGATCTGCGGTGCCCTTCAGATACCTGAATATACGTTTGACAGCAGTCAAATGGATTTCTTTTGGATTAGCCTGATATCGGGCACAAAGACATGTTGAAAACATTATGTCTGGTCTACTACTAGTAAGATACATTAAAGAACCTATCATTTCTCTGTAGGTCCTAATATCAACAGCCTTTCCCGAAGGATCGGTGCCAATCTTAGTTCCTGGTGCCATTGGGGTACCAATCGGTTTTGTATTTTCCATTTGGAACTTCCGAAGAATATCCCTAATGTACTTTGATTGATTGATAAAGATACCCGTAGAAAACTGTTTTACTTGAAGTCCGAGAAAGAAGTTCATCTCTCCCATCAAGTTCATTTGAAATCTAGACACCATAAGGTTTGCAAAATTCTTACAGTACTTAGTATTAGTTGAACCAAAAATAATATCGTCGACATAGATTTGTATTAAAACGATATCGGCTTTTTCTTTCTTTATGAACAAAGTGGTATCCACCGTACCTTTTGAAAACCCAGACTTGACTAGAAAAGTGGAAAGGACATCATACCAGGCTCGAGGTGCTTGTTTCAGACCGTAGAGTGCTTTGTCAAGAATGTAGACGTGATTCGGCTTCTCTTGATTGACAAAACCCTCTGGCTGAGAGACGTAGACTTCCTCCTTCAGAATTCCATTTAGGAATGCTGTCTTCACGTCCATTTGAAAGACCGTGAAGTTTTTGTGGGTTGTGTAGGCTAGAAACATTCTGATTGCCTCTAAACGCGCCACAGGAGCGTATGTCTCGGCATAGTCTAATCCTTCCTCTTGTCTGTATCCTTTGGCTACTAGTCTCGCCTTGTTTCTGATGACAGTACCAGCTTCGTCCTTTTTAATCTTGAAGATCCACTTCGTACCGATGATTGTTTTACCTTTAGGCTTTGGTACGAGTCTCCAGACTTGCAGTGCGTCGAACTGGTTCAATTCTTCTTGCATAGAGACTACCCAATCTGGATCCGCAAGAGCCTCTGATACTCAAGTTGGCTCAATCTTGCTTAGAAAGGAGTCGTGCATGCACCAGTTGATTGACGCTGACCTAGTTTGCACCGGCTTGGATGGATCACCTATGATCTGACTTGCAGGGTGCGCTTTGGTCCATATACGTTCATGAGGCAGTGGATTATAGGAATGAATGTCAGTTGTGTCATCTATAAATCCACTTGCACCTTCTTCAGTTTGATTGGGAGGAGTTATGATAGTTGCTTCAGTTGAAGTTGTTGGTTCAGAAGACTCAGCAGGTACAGCTTGGTCCGGCTGTAGTTGGATCTGTATGGTACATTCTGCTGGTTCAGCTTCTTCTGATTCTGCATGACTTGGCACTTCTTGAACTGTAGGAGTTGGTATTTGAATTGTGACGTCTTGATGAATCGGGGTACACGAACTTCAGACCCTTTGGATAGAGATAAGATTGGAGCTTCGCAAAGCTTCCTTTGTAGAGTTCGGAACGCCTTTTCTTGACTCTCGGTCCACACGAACTTCACGTTCTTTCGGGTTAGAACCGTCAATGATGAAGCTATATTGGAAAAATCTTGGATGAATCTCCGATAGTATCCTGCCAACCCTAGGAAGCTTCGAATTTTTGGCGGACTCTTGAGGGGTTCCCAATTCATCATCGTCTCGATCTTTGTCGGGTCCACCTTCACTCCTTCCTACGTGACTACATGCCCCAAAAACTGCACCTCCCGAAGCCAAAAGTCACACTTTGAAAACTTTGCATAGAGTTTCTCCCACCTTATCACTTCTAGAACTTCTCGGAGATGTTGCTCGTTATCCGCTTCGTCTTTGGAGGACACTAGGATGTCGTCGATGAACACTATTACCGATTTGTCAAGGAATGGTCAACACACTCGGTTTATTAAGTCCATAAATATCGTCGGTGCGTTGGTTAGGCCGAACGACATCACTAGGAATTCGTAATGCTCGTATCGTGTCCTAAATGTCGTCTTCGGGATGTCGTCCTTCTTCACCTTCACTTGATGGTATCCCGAACGGAGGTCGATGTTTAAGAAGCAACTCGCGCCTTGAAGTTGATCAAATAAGTCGTCTATCCTTGGAAGTGCATACTTGTTCTTCACCGTCACTGTCGGTCCACACAATACTACTTATAACAAGTTTATAGAAACAACAACACAATGATTACCAACCTGTTTTGATATATAGAAATGGTTACAAGGTTGATCGATTAAGATCTTGATTTGTGTTCTCTATGTTTTCTCTCAAATACACCTTGATGTGTGTGTTTGTATGTGTTAAGATATCTGATTTAGAGAGGGATTGAGAGATACTAGAGATACACAAAATATCTAATCTAATCTACCTAACATAATATCTAGATTAATATCTAGATATTATTTCTAACTAAACTAGAAACTAATATATGTAACTAGAAACTAACTAAGTCTAATATCTAATAGAATTAGATATTTAAACCAAGTTAACTAGTACAATAAACAAACAATTACATTGAATTACATTGACCTTTATTACAAATAGACATAGACTTTATTATCGAGAGTCGACGTTCCGGCTTTAGCTTCAGATTGCGATCTTCAGTTTAGATGATCTTGAATCCAATGAGACTGTGGTCTAACAGTCACTTTGTTCAATTCTCTGTAGTCGATACACATCCGCATTGAGCCGTCCTTCTTCTTAACGAATAAGACCGGAGCTCCCCAAGGCGACGAGCTCGGTCTTATGAAACTCTTCTCAAGAAGGTCTTGGAGTTGAGTCATCATCTCTTGCATCTCGGAGGGAGCTAACCGATAAGGAGCTCGAGCAATCGGAGCCGCCCCCGGAACGAGGTCAAGCCGGAACTCCACTTGGCGATCGGGTGGCAAACCGGGCAAGTCGTCCGGGAAAACGTCGGAAAAATCGCGCACCACCCTTAACATCTTCAAGTTTCCTCTTCTCGAGTTTGGTGTCGATCGCATAAGCCAAGAAGAATGAACATCCTTTCGCTAAACACTTCCGCGCTTTAATCATCGAGATAATCGCCACTTCGCCTTTTCTTTCGTTCACCATATATTACTACCGCCTCGCCATCTGCAACGAGTAGTCGAATCATTTTCTTAGAGCACACTATCTCGACTTCGGTTCCCCGTTAGCCAATCCATTCCTACCACCACATTGAATCCGCCGATTTACATAGGCAACAAATTTATGGATAACTTCTTCCCCTCAACTTCAAGAGTGCAACCCCTCAAAACATCACGAATTACTACTTGGACACCATTAGCTAACTTTACTACTATAGCATCCTCTAAACTACTAATGGGCATGGCAAGCTTTAGAAAAAATGCATCGGATATGAAAGAGAAGCTAGCACCCGAGTCAAACAATACACGTGTAGGTATAGAGTTTAGGAGAAACGTACCTAATACCACATCGGTTGATGCTTTGGCTTCTTCCGTCATTTAAAAGGCTCTATCGGGCGCTCTTGGAGGATCCACTTTCTTCCCACCATTTCCTCCAGTCTTCAACTTCTTGCAAGTGATACAGAAATGGGATAAAAATATATACGTACTCATCGAGAAGTGTGTATATATGTGGTGAGAGAGAGAGAGAGAAAGAGAGGAGAACTTACAGGTTCGTGACTGCCAATGGTGAGGAAGGCCACCTATGAGATTGGGCTGGAAGGTAGTAGTCCATCAAGTGTATGCAAACTTTGGTTCCACCATTTTTCCCGATATCATGAATGTGAAACCCATTTCATTTGTCAACCTAGACACACACACACAAACTCACGTAAACCCAACATACATATACCCACATCCCTTGGTCTTTACTCTATTTACAACAGTTGCTCAAAGAGCATACTCGGTTGTTGCGACAAGTTGTATGAATGGGGGGAGCTTGAAGATGGGGATCAACAAAATGAGTGCCAAATACAAGGATTCCGACAAGGTGAAGAAGACGGTGAAAACATTAATATATATATATATATATATATATATAGGGGCAGGTTCAAATGAGAAGCCAAACATTTTATGAGAAAGCGAGAAATGTAATATCACATATGTGATTCCCATATCTTATCAAGTTCTAATCGTTAAAACAGAAATCAAGAATCGTAGTCATATGTCATTGATCTTCAAATCAAGATTACAATCTCTCTCACTACATTCACTCTCTCTCTCTCTAGAATGATATTCTAAACTCCTCTTCTCTGATTCGTGTAGTCATATGTCATTGAATCAATTCAATGAAGATTACAAGCTTTCTCTCACTCCATTCTCTCTCTCTCTCTCTCTCTCTCTCTCTCTCTCTAGAAATATGTTCTAATCACCTCTTCTATAATATGCTCACTTACAACTGATTCCAACTTACACGCTTTCTTACAAAGACTTACAAAGGAAACAAGGTATTTATACCTCCATACAAAATACAAAGAACCAAAATACAATACAATTGACTTTGACTTTATTAACAAAATGACTTTGACTTTCACTGAGAGTTGACTTTCAGCCTTTGACTTCTTGAACTTTGGTATTCAATCTTTATCATCTTGAATCCAACAAATCTGTGTTCTAACAACATATGATACACAAGCTTAATCATATATGATCAAACACATGTTACATTGGCAATGCATAGACATTTTATTATATATGATTAAACACACCCACAGACCATGTAATCATATATAATGTCACACTTATTGCCTTCTCGCATGATCTTTCATATCTCTTTATATATATATATATATATATATATATATATATATATATGTGTGTGTGTGTGTGTGTGTGTGTGTGTGTGTAATATCAAAAGTATATAATATATTATATAATGTTACAATTTTGGTCCTTGTGGTAAAAGATAAAAAGGTAAGGTTAAAAGATTTAAATAACCATTGGCTTAACTGAGTTAACGAAATCCTTTTTATTCCGTTAGAAAGAGGGACCCTCGGTGTGGCTTTTGCATACCACAGGGAGGACCAGTGTAATAAACGTGTTTTAGGGACGATATCCAAAATATCATCAAACCACATGAACTGGGAATGTAATTTACTCTATAAGTTTAGTTATAATTACTTTTTTTAAAGGTTATTTCATATATCCCATTAATATGTGCTAGATTATTTTATAGAGTGAATTGCAAATTTGGTCCCTGTGGTTTGTTGTTTTTCTCACATTTGGTCCCTACAAAATTTTTATTGCAAGAAACTCCCTGTGGTATGCAAAAGTGCTCGGATTTGGTCCCTGTATCTAACGTCCGTTAGTTTGCAGTTGTTAAATCCCTACATGTGCCTTGCACATGAGGGTATTTTAGTCCTTTGACTTTTTTTTTGTTTTTCACTAAAATAATAGACCACAGGACCAAATTTGCAATTCACTCTTTTATATATATATATATATATATATATATATATATATATATATATATATATATATATATATATATATATATTGACGCAGCGTAGGTTTGCGGAAGGATCGACAAGCGTCTAAACCCTTTTGATAACGAGAATTACAGATCGTAAAACTCAAAATTAAGAGAAAACTCTCTAAAAGACTAAACTTTTATTGATTGAAACTTGATTAACAATGAAAACAATAAACCTATTTATAGCTAAACTAACTAAGAAATAACTATGGAAATTAGAACTATCCTAATTATAAACTAACTAGGAAGCTATTTAAATAGCTAATAAAAGGAAACTAAATAATCCTAAATTATTATCTAATATAATTATTAATTAACTAAAACTAATAAAAAACAAAAGGACTTAGAATTGTAATGGAAATAGGACTTGTGTTGTCACGTGAAGTTGGTATCATGGATGAGATAATTTGAGAGTCACGTGATGATATCTTGGAAAACACAGTGAGCAACGCGGGTAGCATGTGGGTTGAACTCGCGTAATAAGCCGCTTGAGACACTGTTATGGTTTTCGATCCGTTCTTTAATTTCCGTCACAATCCTTTTTATACTCGGTGCTTTATATTTGCCTCTTTTTCGATACCAAATTCCGAGCCTGTTTCGAGCTCGTTTTTCTCTTCGAGCTCGATTATCTTTTTCCCAATTATTATTAAAAATCTTTATTAACGCTCGAATTCTCCCTGTATCAGTCACCCTCACTTGAAAATAACTCGTCCACATCACTCAAAATACATATATATATATATATATACATATATATATATATATATATATATATATATATATAAACACCTAACCTGCACATTTGAAGAAAATAGATGAAACCAAAATCAAATCAAAATACAACAATATGAACATAAACATCATAAGAACATCAATAAAATCTGAATATATATGATAAATTTATAAAATCTTTAAAATCAAAACCCTAAAATTGAGATGAAGAACATCAATAAAATCTGATTATATTGAAGTGGCCACTGGTAAGCTATATCAGAACACCCATTGATTTTGGATTCTGAAATGAAATAGGCATTTCATCAAACACTTGGAAGGCACAAAAAATAGATTATGAGCTTAGAAAATCAAGAACCATATCCTTAACTTTCCTCTTCCCCAATTCCATCCCCACCTTCAACAAACTACACTCGTACGACTCCTCCTTGTTGATCTTTTTCACCCTAAAATCCTCCGACCACCACCCACCGTCGCTTCCACCAATCTTCATGGACCCCAGCCGCCGATTGGAGCCATCAAGCCGATCAAATGGCACGGAGTATTTGATTTATGCGATGGTTGGGAGGAGTTCTTCGAAGGAAATTAGAAGTTGCTCGGCGCTAGGTTTGTAGAGACAGACTTTTCTTGTTATGGTTATTAGCATTTTGAGAAGCTCGCCAGCGATCTCGCAGGCGAATAAGTCCGTCACCGCCATTTTTGTTTGTTTCCACCGGAGTCGGCGTGGTTGTTGTTGTTATAGTAGTGAGGATGGTCGGTGGTAGAGAGAGGGGGGTGGTCGGTGGTGGAGAGAGAGGGGGTGGGTGGTTGAGGGGTATTAGGGTTGCAGACTTCCCCCAATATATATATATAATATTTGCTTTTAACTATTTTGAAGAAATTGCAATCTTGGTCCTTGTGTTTGTTGTTTTTAATGAAAAACAAAAAAAATAAGTAAATGGACCAAAATACCCTCATGTGCAAGTCACATGGGGGGTTTTAACGGAGGCAACGTAACAGTGTTACTCCACAGGGACCAAATCCGAGCACTTTTGCATACTACAGGGAGTTTCTTGTAATAAAAATTTTGTAGGGACGAAATGTGAGAAAAACAACAAACCACAGGGACCAAAATTGTAATTCACTCTATTTTATATTATTTATGTTATATTTTAGAGTAAATTGCATTTTTCGTCCTTGTGGTTTGCTAAAAATTGCGAATTTCGTCCCTATGGCTTTGAAATTTTGGTTTTCGTCCCTATGGTTTTCAATTCATTTATATTTTCTTCCTTGAGGCCAAAACACTACTTTTAAGTATGAAAGACTAAAACAGAAATGAATTGTAAACCATAGGGGTGAAAAAAACAATAAAATTTAAATCATAAGGACGAAAAAGGTAATGAATTATAAACCACAGGGATGAAAATCGCAATTTCAAAACCACAAAAATGAAAATAGAAATTTTCAACAAACCACAGGGACAAAAACGTAATTTACTCTATATTTTATATTAATAATAAAAAAAATAACATGTCTTTAATTTATTTTTATTAAAAATGAAAAATGAAGTTTAGTAAAAACAAAAATATACATTATTTTATTATAATTTTGTTCGACAAAATTTAAATATAAATTGTTAATTAATAAAAAATTTTGATGTTTCATTAAATAAGTTATTTTTAAATCAAGTAATAATTAATTATTAATTATATAATATAGTTATTATTTATTAAAAAATGATATCTATACTATATTATAAAGATGACATAAAAAACTCTTAAAAACAAGTCTTAAAGCTTAATGTACCGCTATTTAATGCTAATTACTTAAAAAACAACCATTAAAGTTGTATGTATTACATTTAATGTTATTTATTAATTTTCAATCATTATCTCTAACCATTTTAACTCTCCTAAAATCATTTCCCAATTTAACTCCCCTAAAATAACTTTCAGCATAATTAAATATATAATAAAAATCAAATTTTAAATATAAAATTATAAAATATAATAAAAAAATCTAACAAAATATTTTATAAAAAAATTATATTATTAAACCAAAATAAATTACATTATATTATTAAGTCTAAATTAAACAAATTTATATAAAAAAAAATCATTATCACTCTCTCACAACCAACCAAAATCGTAATGTAAATCGACAAAAAATAAAAAATAAAATGAAACATTAAAATCGTGATGTATCTAGCGGCATTGCGCGAGTACACTTCTAGTAATAATAAAAGAGTAAATTGCACTTTTGGTTCTCGTGGTTTGTTGTTTGTAAAGGACCAATATGTCCTCATGTGCAAACACTTTTGTATACCGTGTAAACATTTTTCTAAAATGAGGGGTTTTAATGGATGGAAATCTGATAGAGTTAATCAAAGGGATTCAAACCAAACACTTTTGTCCAAAACTTCCCTTGATGGTAATCTCCCTAATCTTGCTCTCCTACTTGGGTGTCCCACAACCACACTATCCTATCTTTGCCCTCCTTTCTAGGACACTTATATTGAATCTCTCCCAAGAGAGCTTCTAGCTCACCTACTTCCCTCTCTCGCGGATCATGCCTCCAATCCCATTTCCATCTCCAATCATCCCCAACCCACTCCCCTCTACCCTTTACCGATATGTCTATTCTATTCTCCAATCTATAAAGCCTTGGGAACTCTTCTTTTAATATTCTATTTGACACCCCACTTATCCTCCCAAAATCGCGTGTTCGCACCGTCCCCAACTTCCTTGATTAAAGATTCCTCGAAATTTAGGCCGATCTTCTTTAACTCTCTTCCCACCTTTATTATATCCCTCCACACCCCCTTTCTACTCCTACCATTATTGTTGTCCGACCCTAGTCCCTCATCCCGCCCATAGAGGCTTTGCACTACTCTTACCCACAAAGACTCCCTCTCCACATGGAACCTCCACCACCTGTTGATCCAAACTCTCTCAGTGATTTGATAACGACCCTCTTCTATACTTAGTGAAAATTACGTTTTAATATGTATTAGTGTTTCACCATCAGCGATCAGACTGAATCTGTTCAGTTATCGCTGATAGTCTTTCTTATAAACATTTCTATGTATTAGTGTTTCACTATCAGTGATCAGACTGAGTCTGTTCAGTTATCACTGATAGTTTCAGAAGTAGACAGCCAAACGTAATCCCTGAAGACAAGTCTCGCGTCAACATATGTTCATAGCTGAATCGAAGATGAAGCTGATAAACAAAGAGAAGTCTACTAGTGACCTGATGCGGATATCAGTGAAGCAAAGACAACTCTACTTATACGCGAAGGAACATGAGAAAAAGCTTCAGCGATAGCTGAACCTCTTTATCTCTGAACTTAGAGATACTCAGCGATCAATCGATCACAAAGCTTATGCCTCAAGTTTCCTTTTGTCTATCCTTGCACAACCTAGTACGATGTGTCAGAACGGACAAGTCTCTGCAACCATTCGTACAACAACTCTGTCAACTACACTGTTCATGACCCGACCGAAAGCATGTCTCCCAAAAGTTAGTCTCCTAAAGCCAATCTGTGAACGCTACGTGTAAAGTACCCTGCCACGCATTTAATGCATAGGGTATAAATAGGAAGTTCACCCCTTCATCTGAAAGGGTGCTCAATCCTTGAACTCCATATAGAAACCCTTGTTTTCTATATCTCTTAATCTCCCTCTCTCTGAATTTCTTGTGCAATTATCTTAGTGTTTCTTAAGTTTGTTTAGATTGAGTCGGTCTTAATCTTATTCCGTAACAAACTTGTAAATTGTATTTTGATTTATCAATAACCAATTTATTAAACTTTAAATTCTGTATTTGTATTCAACCCCCCCCCCTTCTACAAACTTGTTTAGCACCTTCGGGACCAACAAGTGGTATCAAAGCAGTTTGTTTAAGCTAATAAACAAGATCTTGCTGTATACTCTTCCTTGCTATTCTAAAATGACACTAAACACAAACACAAACTACTATGATAATGGTTCACTTTCTAAACCTCCTCGATTTAGCAGAGATAACTTTTCTCTATGGAAAAAATCGAATGATGCTATTTCTTGAAGGTGCAGATCCTACTATACCTGAATATATAGAAAAAGGACCTTATGAACCTGTTAGAATTATAGCTGCGGTTCCCGCTACTACCACCACTGAAGCTGTCCCTGAACGATATGTCATTAAGGAAATAAGACAGTGGAGTGATGAAGATAAAAAGAAGGTAGACATAGATGCAAAGGCAAAGACCATTATATCGATGGCTCTGCCTGATGAAGTTTTCCATTCCATCATGCATCTGAAAACTTCTAAAGAAATGTGGGAAACCATATGTGTTCAATATGAGGGCACCACTGAAATCCAAGAGACTCGAAAGATTAACTTGGTAAGACAGTATGAAAGTTTTATCGCTGGTAAGAATGAATCTCTTTCTGACGTTCATCAGCGATTTAACTGCCTAATCATTGACCTAAGAACTGTTGGTAGGACCTATTCTAATTCTGAGGTCCTAACAAAATTCTTGGAATGTCTTCCTGAAAGCTGGGACAGTTATTCAATATGTCTTAAGCTAACAAAAGACTTACATACTCTCTCTCTAAGCACTCTATATGGAATATTGCTTAACTATGAGCAATCTAATCTCCTAAAGAAGAATCTTGTAAAAGATTCTAAAGACTCTAAAAGCACTCCTGTTGCTTTAGTCTCTTCAGAGATAATTCCATCTTAGCGATCTACTCTCACTATCACTGAGTTAGATTCTGAATCTGAGGATCTATCAGACCCTGATCTTTCAGAGTTTGATGAGTCCTTAGCACTCTTCACAAACTCCTTTAAGAGATTTGCAAAAAAGAGCAACTTTCGAAGAAGTAAACCTCTCTCTCTTACTGAAAAGCCAAAATCAACTCTAGTTGATAAGGCTACTGCCACTTGCTATAACTGTGAAAAAATTGGACATTTTGCTAGTGAGTGAAGGTCGAAAAAGGTCTTCAAACCTTCTATCTCAAGAAGATCCAGCGATGACAAATACCATAAGCTGAAGAACAAATATCAAAAGCTGAAAAGCTATCAGCGAAAAGGTAAAGGTCTCATCGCTGAAGAACACGACTGGGCTGAATCAGAAGAATCATCTTCTGATGAAGAAGAAGTCGCTAATCTTTGCCTCATGGCTGAGATTAAAGAAGAAGTGGAAGAACCATCTGAACCTTCTATGAGCTACATATCATCTCAGGTATCTATCTCTACAAATCCCTCTCTGCCTGAAGCTGAGAGAAGTCGCGCTGTTGATGTGCTGACGATTGACCTTTATAATGCCCTAAACGACAAAACTCAAGTTGAGAATAAAAATGTTCATTTAACTCAAGAGCTAGAGAAATGTCATGAAAAGATCAAAGAACTAAATCTTTTAGAAGAAAAGTTGAAAGATCAAGTCGTTATAAATGAAATCATCAGCATTGAACGCGAACAAGCCATCGCTGCTCTAAAAACAGAAAAGGCTCATGTTGAAAAATGGTGCAAATCATCAACAAAGATCTCTGAGATAATAAATGCTCAAACTCCTGATAGTGATAAAACTGGTCTTGGTTTTTGGACACCTCAGGACGATCCTAAGGAAGAGAGTTCCTCGCTTAAGTTTGGAACTTTTGTCACCTCTTTCTTTAACACTTCTTATAATCAATTCTATCCCTGTTCTTCTTCAAATCCCATCCCTGAGGAAAAATCCAAAGACACTAAGTCTACGGATAAAGGAAAGTCCATTCTCCTTCCTCAGAAGGCAACCAGGAAAGCAAAGCTGAAAGTTCCTTCTAAACCTTCAGCTAAGCAATCCTCTAGCTCTGTGGTAGAAATCTTTGATCTCTGTCCTCCAAAGCTGAAGATTGACCTTAAACCGTCGAGATCTGAAGAAATGAAAATTCCTCCCAGATCTCAAGAGAAAAGTCTTCTTGGACCTGTCCCTGCTCATCTTAAACTTGCAAAACCTTCTACTTCTGATCCTAAAACCATTTTCAGATACAGAAAATGTTATCACTGTGATTTTACTGATCATATTGCAAGTAAATGTCCAACTGCCACTGAAGCTGATAAAATAGCTAAAGTGAAGAAAAATGCCTCTAAAGCTAAGGTCACCAAGGTGAAAAATACCACTAAGGTTAAGAAATTAACCAAAGTGAAGATTACCACTGAAGCTGAATCTTCATCTGCTAAGAAGACAGCTGACCCTTTCTTATCCACTAACTCTGAAGGACCCATTGAAAAGTGGGTACCAAACAACGTTTAATCTTCCTTATGTGTGCAGGGATCAAAGGGCATCTGGTATCTTGATAGTGGATGTTCTCGTCATATGACTGGACAAAGAAACCTGCTCACTGAATACAAGGAAGAGAAAGGTCCCTCTGTGACTTTTGGTGGAAATGGAAAAGGATATACCCGAGGGTTTGGTGTTCTCAGCAATGGGACAACTACCTTTAGAAGAGTCGCTTATGTAGATGGACTGAAGCACAATCTTCTAAGCATCAGTCAGCTATGTGATAAAGACTATGAAGTAGGTTTTACTAAGAAAGCATGTTCAGTGGTAAATGAGAAAGGAAAACTTGATCTAAGTGGTTATCGAAGAGAAAATGTCTATGTAATAGATATGGACTCAATCATCACTGAAAACTTATGTTTTCTTTCTAAGGCTTCTTCTGATGTCAACTGGCTATGCCATAAAAGGCTCTCTCATCTAAACTTCAAAACCCTGAATTCTCTCTCATCTAAGGAACTGGTTTCTGGTCTTCCTCAGCACTCATATGCCAAAGAATCTCTCTGCTCAGCATGTGAAAAAGGAAAACAAACAAAAGCAAGTTTTAAGTCGAAACAAGTTTCCTCAGTGACAAGTCCTCTTCAGCTCTTACATATGGATCTGTTTGGCCCTGTCAACATCCAATCAATAGCTGGAAAGAAATATACACTTGTCATTGTAGATGAATATTCTCGCTACACCTGGGTTATCTTTCTTCGCTGTAAGAGTGATACTCCAGAAGAACTAATATCTTTTGTGAAAAAGATGGAAGTGCTGAACAATCTTACTGTTCGTTCAATAAGAAGTGATCATGGAACTGAATTCAAGAATAGTTCCCTGAACAATTTCTTTGAAAATAAGGGAATTTCTCACAACTTCTCTTCAGTAAGAACACCTCAGCAAAACGGAGTCGCTGAAAGAAGAAACAGAACGATCATAGAAGCTGTTAGATCAATGCTCAGCGATTCTCATCTCCCTACTCAATTTTGGGCTGAAGCTGTAAACACTGCATGTTTTACTCAAAACAGATCGCTGATAATAAAGCGATTTGGGAAGACAGCTTATGAACTTTTTGTTGGAAGGAAGTCTTCTATCAGCTTTCTTCATATCTTTGGTTGTTAGTGCTTTATCTTAAACAACAGAGATCAACTTGGAAAATTCGACCCAAAAGCTGATGATGGAATATTTCTAGGATATTCCTCCATCTCCAAAGCCTACAGAGTCTTCAACAAGAGAAGACAAACCGTAGAAGAAACAATTCACGTCACTTTTGATGAAACTCGCTCAGCGAACTCCAAACCAATCGCTGACAATGAAGAGTTAAATGCTTGGATGTTTTCTCACTATAGAGAAACTGAACCTTCCTTTCCAAACCATCAGCATTCAGATCCTCCAGCCGCTGATGATGATCCAAACATTATACATTCTAACGCTGAATCCACCTCATGGGTTTCAGCTGAACCTCTAAACACACTCCTACCATCAAATCTGCCTTCGTCTGAAAACCTCTCTAGTGAATCTACTCAACAGTTAATCGCTGATGAACCTCAATCATCCTCATCAGTAAACATTCCAATTGTTGATCCAACCTCTGAGTTAAGCAATAATGCTCCTGCTCAGCGATGGACCAAAGATCATCCAATAGATCAAATTCTTGGTGATCCAGATGCAGGTATTCAGACACGACGAAGCTCAGGTAATATCTGTCTCTTTGTAAACTTTCTCTCTTTAATAGAACCAAAGAAGACTGATGATGCCCTCAGAGATCCAAACTGGGTCAGCGCTATGCAAGAAGAGCTGACTGAATTTTCTCGAAACAAAGTTTGGAATCTCGTTCCTAGACCATCTGATAAAACTGTAATAGGCACCAAATGGGTGTTTGAAACAAGTTAGATGAACATGGAACTGTAACCCGCAACAAGGCTCGACTTGTTGCTCAGGGATACAGACAAGAGGAAGGCATAGACTATGATGAAACCTTTGCCCCTGTGGCCAGGCTCGAAGCAATTCGACTATTCTTAGCTTATGCAGTCTATAAAGATTTCATTGTGTACCAAATGGACGTAAAATCAGCGTTCCTAAATGGAAAGCTAAATGAAGAAGTCTATGTAGAACAACCACCAGGGTTCTATGACCCTAAGCATCCAAATTATGTTTATAAATTGGATAAGGCTCTCTATGGTCTAAAACAAGCCCCTCGTGCTTGGTATGACACTCTCTCATCTTTTCTTATCTCTGAAAATTTTGAACGTGGCAAGATTGACAATACGTTATTTTTCAGAAAGATAAAAGGTCATATAATTCTTGTACAAATATATGTCGATGACATAATATTTGGTTCTACTAACCCATCTCTGTGTACTCGCTTCGCTGAAAGAATGAAGAAAGAATATAAAATGAGTATGATGGGTGAGCTGACATATTTTCTTGGTCTTCAGATTAAACAATCTGACAAAGGTACGTTTATCAGCCAAGGTAAGTATGTTAAAGATATGCTGAAGAAGTTTGATCTTACTCAAACTTCAGCAATGAAAACTTCTATGTCACCACCCCTGACACTTAACAAAGATCCTTCTGGAAAACCTGTTAATGTCACTGCCTATAGAGGAATGATAGGCTCCCTGCTGTATCTCACAGCAAGCCGACCTGACATCATGTACTCTACTTGTTTATGTGCACGCTATCAATCTGAACCCAAGGAATCTCATCTGATCGCTGTAAAGCGAATTTTCAGATATCTGAAAGGAACTCCTAACCTCGGTCTTTGGTATCCCAAAGACTCAGGGTTCGATCTAACTGATTATTCTGATAGTGATTTTGCAGGATGTAAACTTGACAGAAAAAGTACCACTGGTGGATGTCAACTCTTGGGAGGAAAGCTGGTAAGTTGGACAAGCAAGAAGCAAAATTATGTGTCCACTTCCACAGCTGAAGCTGAATACGTAGCCGCTGGAAGCTGTTGTTCTCAAATCTTATGGATGAGAAATCAACTATTAGATTATGACCTTCAGTTGTCAAAAATTCCTATCTATTGCGACAGCACTAGTGCTATCGCTATAGCAAATAATTCAGTGCTACATTCAAAGACAAAACACATAGAGATCAGATATCACTTTATCAGAGATCATGTGATGAATGGTGATATTGAACTTCACTTTATCCCTACTGACTTTCAGCTTGCTGATATATTCACCAAACCTCTTGATGAGACAAGGTTCAACTTTCTCATCAGTGAGCTTGGAATGCTGAACCTTGAAGAATAATTCTTCAGCGTTCATGTATTGCGTCAGTAATCAAAAGTTCCCCTTTCATCATTCTCTCTGATAAATATTCTGACTCTCAGGTATATTTTCTCAATCCCTACAACTGAATCTTCATTCAGTTGAGATATTTTTTAAAAACAAAAATCTTAATCACTGAATCTTTCTTCAAATGATTAAAAGCTTTTTGAAATTAAATTTATCACTGATATTTATATTCAGTGATCCATTTAAAAGAAAATCTATCCCTATCTTTTCTTCAGGGATACTTTCAAAAAGAAAATTCTATTGCTGATTTTTCTTCAGTGATAAATTCAAAACGGACAAATGAACAGTCTCTTTCTTAAACTATGACGTCATTTGAACCGACAATCCACGACATGCCTTTTTCTGACACGTTCGTCCATTGCTCTTCTATCCAATCAACTTCGTGGGACGTGTCCATGTCATGATGTGCATTTGTTTTCCCGCTTCTCTCACACTCTCTCTCCTCTCTCTCACATATAAAAGGAGTACTTTTCCATTCTATCAATTTACGCTTTCTAGAAATACTTTCTAAGCAAGAATTCTCTCTCAAGCATTCTAGCATTCTCAAGCCTTTGCATCATCCTCTTCAAAGATCCACAGAATGTCTCAATCTGCACTTGTCGCCTCTAAGAATGTCAAGTTCGCCATCACTGATTATGAACTTCGAAAGAACAACCATCTTGCTCGCCTTGACTTTGATGGTGTCAAGTACCCACATCTGGTGGAAGCTGCACAATTTCTAAGGCAATCCTGCATTGCCTATGCTATCACTGTGGATCCCACACCTTCGAAAGCTCTACTCCAGCAATTCTGGTTTACCGCTGAAGAAACCTCTCTCACCAACAAGAAGGGTGAACAGGTTCCTGCTATCTCTTTCAGCACTCAACTAGGCTCAGGGATGATGACTGCCCTAGGCCTGAGGAAAGCTATTCGATTCCCTGACAAGCCCAGGAATAGATATGACTCATTGCCAACTGACACTGAACTCATCCAATTCTTGGATGCCATGGAATACGCTTGGGAACCCAAACCAAGGACTACTATTCCAAACAAGAAGCTGACTCTCGTGAAGAAGGCACTGATGCCTTCCCAGCTCAACTACTTCTCACACATCATTCAGTGTATGAGTGGGAAGAGTGGGTCACTGGACCAAGCCAGCAAGGTTCAGGTCCAGATGGCTTACTCAGTGATCTCTGGACGTAACTTCGACTACGTAACAGCTATCTTTGACGACCTGAAGTCAAAGATAGAGAAGACCGAGAGGGATCCCAAAGTTCCCTACGTACGCTTCATCTGCGCGTACCTGAAGTTTCTCTACCCTACCACTTACCCCACCAACTCGGATGCATCTTTTCCGAAAGTGGGTCAGCGATCATTGGAGGTCAAGACGCTCCCCAACGAGGTAAGTATCTCTGAACTTCGCTCTCGTCTCTCTCTCCTACATTCTTCGTCTTCAGCGGCCACGCAGAAGGTTCCTTCTTCTGCTATCCCTGCCGCTACCCCTTCAAAACGACCATCAACTGGCTCCCTTGGTCCTTCGAAGAAGGCCAAGATGACCAAGGAGAAAGCTACTTCTAGATCTATACCTAAGGATGTTTCTCTACAAACTTCCTTAGATGCTTTCGTGGGTCTCTCCTCCACATCCTTAGCTCCAACCACTTCAACCGTGCCAGCGATCTCGGTCGCTGTCACAACAACAGTAACACAACCTGAGGTAACTACCCCTATCCCTACATCTTCTATCCCCATCTCTAGTCCTCCTATTTCTTTGGTCTCTAACCCTCCTTCTATCCCTACTCCTCAGTTTGGACCCATAGGACCTGAACATCATTCGTTTGAGGAATCCATGCAATTCTACAAAATGTTTGATAATTCAGGTAATCCTATAAACCTATACACTACTCTCACCTCTCCATATAAGCCTGTTTCTCAACAACTAACTTATATTTCAGGTCCTAGTCTGGCGACTGTTGACACCAATGTCAACAGTTTGAGTACAAAGGTGGATTCTCTTTCTGCTTCTCTCAACAACAACACCAGCGCTGTTCAAAAAGCTGGCGATGCGCTGAAGATGCTGACTGCCACCTGCGCCTCCAAAGCTGACCTTTCTCAGATCGCTACTCTTCAGGAAGCGATTGTCAAGGTCAGGGAAGAATCCAAGCAGCAGTATGATGACCTGTCTGCAAAGCTTGACTCCTGCACTGCTACGCTTCAGCAAGTCCTTGACAAGCTGAATGAACCAGCTCCAGTTCCTGCTCCATCATTTACAGAAGATGATCGTTCAGCCCTGACCATAGTTGTGGAATTCATTCATCTAGCTACGTCCGACATCCCTGCACTTGAAGGACGACTCACAGGTCTGGAGGCTGAAGTCCAGAAGTTGGCCACCGCAACAACTTCATCTCCTATCAAAATCTCTCTCTCGGTGATAATGACAAAGAGGGGGAGAAGAACGCTGAAAAAAACACGGAGGTTGAAGTCATTGCTGAACCACTGAAGGAAACTCCCTCTCAGGTTGAGGGGGATATAGCTGCTGATAAAACCCCTCCCACCATCGCTGAAATAATCGATGATGAAGACGATGATGAAGACCTTGATCTTGAAGATCAAGAGGATGATTCTCATCAAGTTGATGATGATGATGACGATGAAGATCCATCTCTCTGGTGTTCTTCAGCCACCACATCATCAGCAATAGCTTCGAAAGAAGTTATCCAAGCAGGGGGGAGACAAGAAACATCTTCAGGAACCCCTTCCCAAAGCAAAGGTGTATCTGCTGAGGGAACCCTGAAGATGATCTCACTACCTGAGGAGAATCCTTCTCAGGTATGCCTTACTCTTGTTCCCTTATCTTTTTATAAAAATCCAACCCCTGTTTCTTTCTAGCCTTTATCTCTCTTCTTTCCTAAAAATAATCTAATTTTTTTTTCATTTTCTGACCAGATAGTTCTCTCCCCTGCTTAAGGGTTCTGAACTACAAATAATTCCAGCTACTATCGCTGAAGACATAATCCCAATCTCTATCGTTGAGATTGATGAAGAAGAAGAAGAAGATTCCCTGGTCCATCCAGGAAGGCCCTCTCAACCATCTCAATGGTTAGAGAAAGTGGTGAAGAAAAGAGTTGAAATGATCGCTCAACTAGAAAGTCAACGGCTGAAAATCCCTCTTCAAACATCCTTCTCAGAGCTCGACTTCCTCACTGATGCTGAACGAGAAGAATCTTCCAAAGCTGAGAAACTGTTCGCTTAATGCAGACGAGATGCCCAACTCGCTTTAAAGATTCAATCTTCTCAAGTCAAGGACAAAAAGCTGAAAAGAAAGCCTGTGGAAGTTCAAGCTGCACTGCTGAAAGAAATTGAAGAGGAACGCTCCAAAGAACAAGAGATCAACGATAAGTCTATCGAATGGTGTAAACAGAAGATGGATTATCGCTCTGATCTTCTTCCAATAACAGTCGTGACTATCTCTGGTCGCAAGAAGAAGGATCAACTCTCAGTGACCATGGAGATTACCAGAGAGGATGGAACCCAGAAAGCTATGTACGTTTCCAAACTTGAAGGCTTTGGGTTTACAGAGTGGATAGAATTCTGGGATGTGCTGAAGAAATCGAAATCTACATACAGAGGCTACGTTGAAGGACTTCTTAAAGCTCTCATCAACAGAGTCACTTCTGTACTGAATCTGCCATCTCCTATCCCTCCCAATCCCAAGAAACTCAAGAGAAGAATTGGGTCCTCCTCCTCTGAAGACGTCGCCATCATCAGGAATGAAACTTCTATCAAATTTTCAAGAGATGCACTGTTTGGTCCTTCTCCCGATCTTTCAGTTCTGGATTTATCTCTGCCTCCTGGTGGTACTTTCCAAGCTGGTCAAGTAATTGACAATCCTTATGGAATATTCTTCAGAAATGATGATGAGGAACTCAGATTTCAAAGAGTCTCTGAGATTCCTATCTGTCCTCTGAATCATCTCAAGGATCTCTTATGCTTATGGTGTGACTTATTCCCTGCTGCTGAGAAAATCAAAGAAATTATCAGCCAAGAATCTTTGGAACGAAGACAGAAAGGAGAAGAAATACCTGAGTATATGATAAATCCTCCTAAGTCTTCTTATAGCTGATAGATTAGTTTTCTTTTCTGTAATCTATTAGTTGTACTTACAGTAGTTAGTTATTCACTTGTACTTGTAATTTTCATTCCTTGTAATTCTCTTCTTGGATTAATGAAATTTCAGTAAAGTACTTAACTCCATCAGTGCTGTAAAAGATCCCTCAAAATAGTAATTGGGACATGTATGTTATGAGTCCTGATTATTCCATCATTTTGAATTATAAAGTAATTTTCTTCAGTTACTTTGTCATTATCAAATAGGGGGAGATTTTTGATCCAAACTCTCTCAGTGATTTGATAACGACCCTCTTCTATACTTAGTGAAAATTACGTTTTAATATGTATTAGTGTTTCACCATCAGCGATCAGACTGAATCTGTTCAATTATCGCTAATAGTCTTTCTTATAAACATTTCTATGTATTAGTGTTTCACTATCAGTGATCAGACTGAGGCTGTTCAGTTATCACTGATAGTTTCAGAAGTAGACAGCCAAACGTAATCCCTGAAGACAAGTCTCGCGTCAACATATGTTCATAGCTGAATCGAAGATGAAACTGATAAACAAAGAGAAGTCTACTAGTGACCTGATGCAGATATCAGTGAAGCAAAGACAACTCTACTTATACGCGAAGGAACATGAGAAAAAGCTTCAGCGATAGCTGAACCTCTTTATCTCTGAACTTAGAGATACTCAGCGATCAATCGATCACAAAGCTTATGCCTCAAGTTTCCTTTTGTCTATCCTTGCACAACCTAGTACGATGTGTCAGAACGGACAAGTCTCTGCAACCATTCGTACAACAACTCTGTCAACTCGTTCATGACCCGGCCGAAAGCATGTCTCCCAAAAGTTAGTCTCCCAAAGCCAATCTGTGAACGCCACGTGTAAAGTACCCTGCCACGCATTTAATGCATAGGGTATAAATAGGAAGTTCACCCCTTCATCTGAAAGGGTGCTCAATCCTTGAACTCCATATAGAAACCCTTGTTTTCTATATCTCTTAATCTCCCTCTCTCTGAATTTCTTGTGCAATTATCTTAGTGTTTCTTAAGTTTGTTTAGATTGAGTCTGTCTTAATCTTATTCCGCAACAAACTTGTAAATTGTATTTTGATTTATCAATAAACAATTTATTAAACTTTAAATTTTGTATTTGTATTCAACCCCCCCCCCCTTCTACAAACTTGTTTAGCACCTTCGGGACCAACACCACCATTTACATAGTAGTGCCCAATTCATCTCCTTTAACCCCCAATGTTTAGACCCCCCTATTAAACCCTCCCAAAACCAAATCCCATTTGACCCAAGCAATTGTTTTACCGCCACCGCCCCCCCTCCCCCAAAAAAAAGAAGATTTTTCCTCTCATCCGCTCAAGAGTGTTTAACGCTCCAAGTGGTGCTTGAAATAAAGAGAAAAAAATATAACGATGTGCTACCTAGAACCGATTTCACCAATGTTAGTCTTCCTCCAAAGGACATCGTCTTTGATTTCCACGACGCAAGCTTCTTTCCCCTCTTCTCCATTAACGGTTTCCACGCATCAAGTTTTTGCATGGATGCCCCGACCGGAAGGCCAAGATAATTAAACGGCAACTTGGCACACCCACATCCCAATAAACTTGCCCACGATTCGACTTCATCTTCTGGTACTCCCACCCCAAAAAATTTTCTTTTCCGCATATTTATTTTAAGTCCCGAAATTAGGTGAAAACACTTAAGAATTTTTAGAAGGTTCTTGATGTTTCCCAACTCCCAGTTGCCCAAAAAAATTGCATCATCGGCATATTGGAGGTGTGACACTAGGATCTCATCCCGACCCACCTCAATACCTTTGAAGAGACCTTTTTCCACCACCCGTTCCATCAATAAATGTAGACTCTCGGCCACCAAAAGAAATAGAAACGTCGCTAGTGGGTCTCCTTGTCTAAGGCCTCTTTCCATTGTGAATTCCTTCGTCGGCACCCCATTAACAAGTACGGACACGTTAGATGAGGATAGGCATGATTTTATCCACCCTCTCCATTTTTCCGAAAACCCCATAGCTTCCATAACCTCCATGAGAAACTCCCAATTTACCGAATCGTAGGATTTTTCAAAATCGACCTTGAAGATTAATCCCCTTTTTTCACTTTTTTCAGGAATTCTACCGTCTCGTTTGTAATTAGCACTCCGTCTAGGATGTATCTCCCTTTCACGAACGCGCTTTGTTCTATACTTATTAAATTGCTTATCACGGACTTCAATCTCGTCGCTAATATTTTTGACAAGATTTTATAGAATATGCCAATAAGACTAATTGGTCGATAGTCGCTTAGTCCAACCGGATTCTCCACCTTTGGGATCAACATAATGAATGACGCATTACATCCCTTGCTAATCTCCCCTTTTTCCATGACCCACTCAATTTCCGCCATTAGATCCGATTTTATCAACCCCCAAAAAGTTTTTATAAAAGTAATCGTGAACCCGTCCGGGCCCGGTGCCTTGTTACTTCCGCACTCCATGATCGCACTCCACACTTCTTCCTCCGTGACCCTCCTCTCTAAGTAATTCGCTTCCTCATCCCGCAACTTTTTTATATTTTCCATGTGCATAAAAGGTCTATCCACCAAAGGTTCGGAGAATTTATCTTTATAAAAATTATATACCAACTCTTTGATTTTTCCCGAGTCTTCCATCCATACCGAATCAACATTAAAGCCCCATATAGTATTTCGTCGCTCCCTACTCTTGACAACCGCGTGAAAGAGTTTTGAATTCTCGTCCCCATCTTTAGCCCACCGAACCTTTGCTTTTTGTTTCATCAATTCCAGTTTTTTCTTTTCTAGTTCCAACCATCTTGCTCTAGCCTCTACTCCCCTTTGTCGCTTTTCTTCATCTATATTCCCGTTAATGCATTCTTCTTCCCATTTTTTAACTTCCAATTTTTTCACTCTCACTTCCTCTTCTAATTTCCCCCACTCCCCCTACTCCAACCTTTCAACGCTCCTTTTACATTTTTCAATTTGTCTCGAAAAATGAAATTTGGCCCGGTTCGACTCAACTTGCTTATTCCAAGCCTCTCTTACAATATCCTCTAGTTTGTTATCCTTTAACCACACATCAAAAAACTTAAACGGTTTTGGCCCAAATTTGGCCCATGCATCACTAACCATTATCGGGAAATGATCCGACCATTTTCTATCAAGGGCTTTTGCTCCCAAATTTTTCCAAGATGACACAAAATCGTGGTTTGCAATGAACCTATCCAATTTGCTCCATTTTTGCCTATCATCGCTCACCCGAGTGAAGTTTGTACCCCCAATGGTATTTCTAGTAGATTTGCATTTTGGATAAAGTTATTGAATTCTTCTTACCCCTTACGGTTTGTTATCGAGTTTAATCTCTCATTGGCGTTTCTAACTTCATTAAAGTTCCCTCCAAAAATCCACTTCACCTCTTCCTTCTCACAAAGAGATTCCAGATTCTTCCATAGAGTTGATCTTTCCTTTTGCTCTCGTGGTCCATATACGTTCACACATCCTACTAGTCTGTCAATGTTATCC
The DNA here is from genome assembly GCA_023525745.1 of Arctium lappa. Taxonomy (NCBI): domain Eukaryota; kingdom Viridiplantae; phylum Streptophyta; class Magnoliopsida; order Asterales; family Asteraceae; genus Arctium; species Arctium lappa. The sequence continues at coordinate 34,411,742 of CM042051.1, forward strand.
CACCTCCCCACTACCGCTATGAAATTTGGTTCTTGAATTACAAAGTCACATTGGAACGATTTTTTGCTCCATATAGTAACTAGACCCCCCGAATTACCACTCGCCGATTCCTGTATGAAATTTATTTCTTTTGTTCCCCACATTTTTTCAATTTCTCGATCCTCGATTTTATTCTTTTTAGTTTCTTGTAACATTAACATACACAAATTTTCCTTGCGGCAAATTTCATTTATCCAATGCATCTTGCTTATCGATCCCAAACCCCTAATGTTTAATGACACTATTTTCTTGGGCATAAAACATAAACGATACGTATCGTGCCTCCATCAGACCTGATTATTCCCATCCGACTGGGTTGGATTCTCCTTGCCATCCTGCTTCCATCTGACTCCGATCAAATTTCCGAATTCCTCAAGGCTCTCTTGGCTATCAACACACCTCGGTTCATTGGCAATCGAGACTTTAGTGGCATTTGAAATCGATCCCCTTCTTGGATTCGTGCAGCTCCTTTCAATTTACACGGTTTTCCTTTGATCTTCGAGTTCTCCCTTGCAATCTTCTTCACGTGATGAAATCTTATTCTACTTCTTCCAAACGAGATTCCTTCATTCTTCCTAATATTTGCCCCATCGTCGTTGCCAGACGATGATCTATTGTTTCGATCTTTCTTCATTTACCACTCCGTTCCCCCCTTGCACTCTCCCTTTCTGTGAACTAAAACTTTTGTTTTTCTTTGATGGATCTTTTCGACTCATTTATTATTAATTCAGGCCCACCACGATCACTTTCTTTGTTTAATTCCCAGCCCACTAGGTCCTCCTTCTCACCTATCGGCCCAACTCCGTTATTATTTTCAACCTGGCCCATATTTTTTCCTGGTTGCCTATTATCTTCCACATGATCCACTTTGTTTCCCATATCCGGCCTTAATTGGGCCTTAGGGGTTTCCTTTTTCATCCTGATTGAATTTTCCTTATCAGACCTCCTCTTACCGTTTTTAATTATTTTACCATTTTGGGATTTTGAATTGCTTGCATTGGAATTTGGTTGAATGTGAGACTTCCCATAATACTCCCTTGGAATTTCCACCGAATTAACCTCCTTACCATCATTACCTGACTGTTCATCTTCTCTCGCCGAATATCCAGATTTCGGTGACTCGCCATCCGCCCTCATCTCTGCGTTCAACTTTTTCGGTAGCTTTTCGTTATTCACTATTCCATCGTTCTCTTTATGTGCTTCCACTTCTCCTATTTTTCCTTCAACCTCTTGATCCGATCTTTCCGCATTCCGATCATCGAAATCGAATTTACTTTCTTCAACCACCCACTCTTTGTTGCTTTCTTCTCCCCCCCCCCCCCTCCGACCATTCCAATGGTATCGTTGAACTGTCGTCTTCTTCGCTACTACCCGCCTTATTTAATACATCCTCTCGTTCTAGTTGAACCTCAAGAAGGCTATTGTCTTCCTCCTCAACTTTGATTACGTAGAATAGTTCCCCTACTTTAATGCTCGATATCTCACTGATTCGTTCAACATTGCCCGTACTTATCAAAACTTTCCCCCATAAAAGGTTGTCGCAATCTTCCATATCACAATTTCTCAACTTCAGAACGTCGCCCCATTTTCTTGCTATTCCGGTGAATGTAGACTCTCTCCACACATGTAACAGTACTCCCTCTATCATTATCCATACTACTCTATCCGCTGCTCGAAATCCTAAGTCCTAACGACCATTAATGTTGTTATGATGATATGTTTGAATGTACTATTACTATGTCACAATATCTTATTTTATTCAAAACACTTATTAAACAATAGCTTTTCGTTAATTAATTTAGACTAATAATTCAAAATGGTAATATAGTATAAACACATAATCATAAATGATACAACACATTGCGTTGACCGACATATAGGGGACGTCATTTTCCTGTGAATTTTGGTCGTATTCACCAAGTTGTCCACGTTCCTTTTGGACGTGTTGTATCATATATGATTATGTATTCGTACCACATGTAATCATATGTGACATAGTAATCCTCACATTCTCGCAAATTGATCAATTTCTCGCATGACTCTCCCTCTATTTACCTATTCTCAATTTTAATCAAACATGGTTGTATTCAAATGTGAACCATAAATATTTTTGAGAACCAAATAACCTTTCTCAATTATCCATTTCATATGATCCATCGATTTTCACATGCCTTTTTCAATTAAAAGGAATTAAAAAGGGCATGGTCATCATTTGACCACCCTTCGCAACATTTGAACCTTCACATGAGAAGAACGGGAAAATAATTCAAGTTTGAAGATCTACTACGTACAAGCAACTTGTACTCCACACGTAAGGGTGCCTCTAATCGTGTCGTGAAACTCAAATGGATATTCACGAATATAAAATATATGAATTATATTGACTAATACAATGCATATTCATCAAGGAATATACTATACAAGCAATCAAAATTTTATACAATGCATATCCATTGATTAACATACTATGCAAAGCGAAGGATCGTGTGAGAAATTGAGATTAACGTGAAAAGTGGATCTAAAGCGTTAATCACTTTTAATCAAATGCTCTCCCATGAATTATGACTTAGAAGAGAATTGATCTGGTGCATCTCATCCTAATGTCCATCCATTCCTTATTCAATGATTGATAACCACTTCTCACTTTTCTCATATAACCTTAACTTTTCAGATTAAAAGTTCGTATAATATATATATTTATGGATGAATATACACTTTCTAAAATCTAATCAATTAATATACATACTAAGTATATATTAATTGTTGAATATATGCATTACGATAATTAAAAAAAATGACTAAAACACATAAAAATGTATTATATAAAATAAAAAAGTGCTCAAAATCTTATTATATTTAAAATATTTTAAATCTGAAACGAAGGTGATAATCCAATTTAGTTAAAAAAAAATTGAAACAAGACACATAAAATTGAAAATATTTGTCTAACTTCAAATTTACCATGCTATATATTAATCAATACTCACCCATTTATTTTAATTAAACATGTCATAAACAATATTGGTTATTAGAGCGTGGAGGTTCTTATAAGAACCTCATTTTTGTATTTTTTGTTGTCACATAACTTCCAACTCATTAAAATAAGAATTCATATAAATGTTTACAATGTTAGTTCTTATAATAACTTCTTTTTGTGGGTCTCATGTGTTTTTATAATATTAATAATTATTATAAAGTCAATAAAATAAGATAAAAAGTAAGGAAATTGTCATATCTCACAAACTTCATGGTAAAAACCAATGTTCTTATTTAAGAGCCTAAAAAGATTTGAATTATTATAAGAACTCTTCACAATGTTTGTTCCTACAAACTATTGCACTGTCTCCTTATAAGAACTTTGCATTGAAGATGCTCTTAATCAAGTTATAAATGACGTTGAGGTGTCACGTGACCGATGAGGTCAAATCTCAAGGCTTAGGAGTCATGATGAGACTTTAGAGCATCTCCAAAGAGCTTATCTAAAATGGAGATTTTGTGCATTTTTTGTTTCAAGAGATTCTCCAAATCTTTCTTCAAAATAGAGAAACTAGGAGATAGAGTGATTTTCTACCATGGAAGAGAAATTGTTTTTAATATATTCCATCAATAAGAAATCTTGAAACGAAATGTGTAGAAGAGAAAAATAATATTTTATTAGATCTATATAATATTTTAATAATATAGGTGTCAGGATCTGATTCTTAACAAGAATAAAGAAACTCAGAAACAATATTAAAGAAGTTGCGGAAAAACACTTTAATATTCAAATATCAATGCAACAGTAAAGTAGAAATCACAACTTGTAAACTTTATTGAATGATTAAAGTTACAAGCTTTCACACAAAACCTCAATCTTGATGAACAGGTTCACCAAGACGAATTCTACTTCTCCAGAACTAGGGTTGTAAACCTTGAGGTTAATTTTATCTCAAAAAAAACTTAATAATGAATTCTCTCAGAATGTATTATATAATCTATAACATCTAGACTATATTTACAGAGTAGATTACAAGATAATTATCAAAATAAACTTGATTTTTAATATCAATCCCATGATTATCTTCAGCCTTATCTACAAATTGTCTTTATCTCCAAGGCATCTTTATCATTAGAAGCAACACTATTGATCTTCAGAAGTATTAACCATCTTCAACAGCATTAATCTTCAGCAGTACTAACTACTAGCAGTACTAACTCTCCAAGTAGTACTAACTATTCAAGTAGCAGCACTAACTTTTCAAGCAGTATTAATTCTACTAGCAATAGTAATCTTGATAGCCTGGCAGTAGTAATCACTTAGACAAATCTTCAGTTCCCAACAATCTCCCCCTAACTTGACTTTTTAGAGAAAAGAAGTCAAGTTCTTCAGATGTGGTCTTCATGATGCTTTCAACACTTCAGCTCAATTTCCCAAATTTGGATCCAGTCCCAGACTTTGATTGATTATCCTGCTAACCACAATCCTTGCCATTTCTGAGCCTTGAGGACAAATTAATTTGGCTTTCAGCATCCCATGAAGCTTAGCTAGGTTGTGGTCATATATCTTGTACACCAGATAATATTCATGAAAGCTTTTATCTATGGTCAAGATATACACCCCACACCTTTCTATTAGCATCCAGTTGTCCACAGACTGGAATACATCTTTGATGACATGCTTGACAAGATCTGGACTGAACATCATGCATAAATACTCTATTGCTAGTTTCTTGATGTTCATCCCTGGAGTCTTTAGCACATCCCCATACAAATTCATTCCCACTTTAAACAATTCTTCCAAGTCTGACCTGGAATAACATCTGACTATCTTCCCCCAAGTAGAGTAGACTTCAAAGTGATCACCCATTCTTTTGATTCTGAAATATTCTTTGCCTTGATCTTCAAGAATATCCCAGTGGATGATTTCAGGGGCTTGGACTGAAATGGGATCTGCCTTCACTGGATCATTATCTGTTACAGTAATGTAAAGTTCAAAATGCACATTAGATTGACTTGGTTGTTGTGCACTTTGACTTGCAAAATATGGTTCTGCCTCTTTTTCTGCTTCTTCAACCCTTGGCTTTTTGGACTGTTTCTTGGAAGCTAGAGTTTTCACTCTCTTTGCAGATTTGACTTCCACAGCTACAGGTTCTTCCTTATTTTCTTCAACCGTTTCTTTTGAAGGAGTGGTTTCCTCACTCTCAGGGAAGGGTTGTTGGATATTGAGATCATGCCTCTTTTTCATCCTCCTTTCAGCTTCTTCCCTTTGAGTGGAATCCCCTTGAAGCTTTGTCATCTCCTTTGAATACAACTCCTCTATCCTACCATAGGCCATGTTAGTAAACATTCCTTCAGGAACTCCATGAGCTCCTTTCAAGAAGTTTATCATCTTCCTCCTTTCTTGATTAGCCAGGAAGGTCTTTGAGGGTTGTCTTTGTCTTTGTTTTAATGCCAGCCTTTGCCTTGAAGCCTTCTTTGTAATTATCTTGGCAGCAGTTGCATCCTTCAAACTCTTTTGATATTCTTCATTGAGCTTTTTGGCCATATCTAGTGCAAGCTCTCTGTTTTTGGCAGATTGTATTTCTTCTTCCTTTGCCAACTCTACTTGAAGTTGTTTGGCCACTTCTTCATCTAACTATATCTGATTCTTTTTCTTTGAAGGTTGCTCAGATTCAACCATCTTCTCCTTTCCCTTCTTCTTTGCATCCTCCATACTGACCTCTTTTTCTTTCTTTTCTGAACCTCCTTCTTTGATTATTACTCCCTTAGCCTTTTGAGTGGCTTTGGGAGTATCATTCTTTGCTTTGACCAAGGTTTCTGCAATTTCTATCTCTTCAACAGATAGCCCTGTTACTGCTGCTGACTTTGTTACTGCTGCTTGTGCCTTTTCTGCTGCTAGTTTAACTGTTTCTGCTGCTTTTGAACTTTCTGCTTCTGTACTTTCTTTTTCTGTATTCATCTCCCCCTCAAATTGAGTTTCCATGCCAATAGGACTGTGTTTCTCCCCTTCATCTTTATTCTCCCCCTTGTTGAAAGCATCTTCCCTTTTCTTCAAAACAAACTGCTTTCTTTTCTTTTTCTGCACCAACTTCATCACCAGCTTCTTCAATTTGGTAATCTGCACTTGTTGAGACAGAATTACCAATTTCATCTCCTCTATATCTGAGCCTTGCTTGATGACATCCAGATTTATGTTTCCCATAGTTTCCACCAATTCATTGCAGTTATGTTTGTCCTCGCCTCCTTTGGGTGTGTTTACCACCCTTGGAGGATCCTTGGATCTTTTAGTAGTAGAGGTCTTCTACCTAGCAGAAGCACCCTCCATCCCCTTGGTTTCTTGGCACCTGGGACCTTTGGATGATTGCTCACCCAAAGTTGCCATGGGGAAGGTCTTAGTGATGTTACCACTGGCCTCCTCTGTGCTAGCAGGAGTAGTGGCAGCCTTCTCACCCACATGCTCATGCATCTCCTTAGTGAGCACCTCCTTGGGGTTGGGAGACACCCTAGTGGTTTCCCTATGGATATTCTCTAATGGAGAATGCTCCATTAGAGGGCTTTGAGGTTCTGGGTTTGTAGGAGGTACAACAAGGGAATGAGCTTTATGTACCTTTCTCTTAGCATAAGTTTTGGACATAACAAGGGTTGGCTTAAGAACAAGGGACTGAGGGAGTGATATAGTGGTTGAAGGTTGGGTTTGGCTATCAGAGGGATGGTCTAGTGAGGGCCTTGACCCTGATGCCATACCTTCTTGGTTGTGGGACACAACCATCATTGTAGAGAACAATGGGGTGTCAACTACTTCCGAGTCCTTGGCAGAACTTTTCATATTTGAAAAGACCTTGTATATACCTTATTAAACTGAGGTATATCCATTAATTCAGAGGTAATAACTGCCTGAACAAATCTTGGATACATATAGAAACTCTTTTTATTTTCCAAGTTTGACACAAGGTCATTGAAAATCATTCGTGAGAAATTATACTTTCTGGCAGCGGACAAGCAGACCAAAGCATAAGCAATGGTACTACTGAACTGACTCCATCCAGTAGTTTTTCGAGAAATACAGTGCATAAGAGTATGAACAAAGAAACGCCATTGGGAAGAAAAGTTAGCTTTGTAATATTTGAAAACACCCAGTTGGCCTTCATACCCCATTCTTGTGAGATTGGAAAACAAATCCTCATTAGAGATAGAGGTAATACCTGAGGCATCGTCTAGTCGTAGACTGATGCGAATGACCTCTTCAGAGACTGTCAAGGGTTTGTCACACACCCTTGTCTTGATAACTTGCACACCGTTTTCAGTAACAGTGGTGGCATTCGCCCAAAATTGCTTCTGGTGCTCGATGTAAATTGGTGGTGACACTGTAAGAGCATGAGCTATATAACTGGACTTGAGAAAATCAACTATTTGGTGGAATCCAGCAGCCTGCTGAGGCTTTTAAAGCATTGCGATCTCATTGTGTTCATCAATAAACGCCATGGATGCCATCGTGCTTGAGGATTCTTGACTGACACACACTGGTTGCTTGAGAGAAAAAGGGTTAGAGAGAAGACGAATAGTATTCAAAGAGTCGTTGTGAGCTTTTTGGCGGGCAAAGAGGGTATTTATATAATTCAGGAAAGAAGCAGTATTAACCCTAATTTCAGTTAAAGCAGTACTAACCCACTGGCAGTATTAACTGAGAGCAGTATTAACTGAGAGCAGTATTCACTGAGAGTAGTATTAACTGAGAGCAGTATTAACTGAGAGCAGTATTAACTGATACCTGAAGTAGTAACTCAGACTAGCAGTAGTAACTTTGCAATGGCAGCATTAAAACTGCACTGGTAGTAGTAACTATACTTACACTGTTGAAGTTTGTGTTAATCAGAGCAAGGTAATAAACTTCCTGAGAAAGAGGATTAGTAGCACCAAAAAAATAAACAAATAACAGGTATACAAACACTTTTTAAACATGTGCTCATTCAGAGTTGATCATGCCCACACTTGTGACCAAGAAAGTGAATCTACCCACATCAAACGCTTTAGTGATAAGATCAGCAAACTGGTTATCAGTATGAACTTTAGCAACTTGAATAAGCTTCTTTTCATTGCAGTCTCTAATAAAGTGATACATGATTTCAATGTGCTTTGTTTTGGAGTGCTTGATTAGATTGTTAACAATGCTAATAGCACTGCTATTGTCAATGAAGATTGGAGTGTGAATAAAGGTTACCCCATAGTCCAGCATTTGATTCTGAATCCATAGAACCTGAGAGCAGCAACTTGCAGCAGCAATGTACTAAGCTTCTGTTGTGGATAAGGACACTGTGGTTTGCTTATTACACTGCCAAGATACTAGTCTTGCACCCAAAAGCTGACATCCTCCTGAAGTAGACTTTCTATCCATATTAGCACCACCCAAGTCACTGTCTGAATATGCAATCAAGTCAAAAGTATATTCATGAGGATACCAAAGACCTAATCTAGGTTGCCCTCTTAAGTATCTGAAAATCCTCTTAACTGCTTGAAGATGTGACTGCTTTGGCTTGACTTGGAATCTGGCACACACACACACTGGAAACATGATATCTGGTCTTGAGACTGTGAGATACATGAGAGATCCAATCATTGATCTATAAAGATGGACATCAACATCCTCCCCCTCGAGATCAGCAGTGATCTGTTTGTGTGTTTCCATTGGTGTGTTTGCTGGCTTTAAGTCTGATAAACCATACTTATCCAGGATGTCTTTCACATACTTTGATTGACTTATGAAAATCCCATCTTTCTGCTGTTTCACTTGAAGCCCAAGGAAGAAAGTGAGTTCACCCATTGAACTCATTTTGAAGCTCTTGTGCATCAACTCTTCAAAGTCTCTACACATCTGATCTTTTGTGGACTCAAATATGATATCATCCACATAGATCTGAACAAGTAGGATGTCCTTCTTACTTCTTTTAGGGGTTGTTTTTTTTTTATAAAAACCTCTTAATAACTCTTAAGTCTGAATCGTTCATACCTTTTTACACACCACCTCTTATTAATTATAACTAAAATAAGACTTCAGACTTTAGACCTCTTAAAAAACAAACGACACCTTAATGAACAGGGTCTTGTCAATGATTCCCCTTTCAAACCCATTTTCCAAGAGATAGGTAGACAGAGTATCATACCATGCTCTTGGGGCTTGATGTAGACCATAGAGTGCTTTCTTAAGTTTGTATACTCTGTCAGGATATGATGGATTTTCAAATCCAGGGGGCTGATAGACGTATACTTCTTCATCAATTGTTCCATACAAAAAGGCACTCTTCACATCCATCTGATATACCTTGAACTTCATATATGAGGCATAGACTAGAAACAGCCTAATTGCCTCTACCCGTGCAACTGGAGCAAATACTTCCTCATAGTCTATGCCTTCTTCCTGAGTGTACCCTTGTGCCACTAGCCTTGCTTTGTTCCTGATTACTATTCCTCTCTCATCCTTTTTATTTCTGAAAATCCACTTGGTGCCAATTGCTCTATGACCTTTTGGAAGGTCCACCAAGTCCCAAATATCCTGCAATTTAAACTGTAGCAATTCTTCTTGCATGGATTCTATCCAACTTGAATCTTTCATTGGATCATAAGCCTTCTTAGGCTCAATCTGAGATAGAAAGCAAGAGAGTATTGTATGTTGCTGATCCTGCAAATCTTAAAGTTTGCTTTGATTCCTAGTTATCATAGGAGAAGTGATGTCTCCTATTCCCAGCTCAGGAGGATGATTCTTCTGAGTTCTTGTCTGATGACTAGGTTCTGCATTAATTCCCACATCTAGATTGGAGTCATTTAAGTCAGCTGAGGAGATCTCATCAGCTACTTCTGGCTCTTCATGCTCTGAATTCTCCTCATCTCTTCTTTCTTCTTCACTCTGAATTGGTTCAGTGACAGTCTCCTTTTCACAGATTTTAACAGGATCCATTGTAGGTATGGGAAAGATCACAGACTGAGGAATAATATCTTGTATTTGTTCATCCCCTGATCTTCTACTTCCTGATCCTGCATGATCATCACTACTGAAACCCAAAGAGTTAGTTAGTGAATCAATGTCAAATAACCACTGAGGACCTGAACCAATAGGATTTGGTGAGTTCTCATTGCATTTGACATTGTCACTTTCCTCAATTATTCTAGAAGAAGAATTAAACACTCTGTAGGCCTTACTCTGAGATGAGTAACCAACAAGAAAACCATCATCTGCTTTGCTATCAAACTTTCCTAAGTGAGTTTTGGTATTGAGAATGGTACAAGGACACCCAAAAGGTTTGAAAAAACCAATAAATGGTTTTCTTTTATTTAAAAGCTCATATGGTGTCTTGTTCTTAGGCTTGACTACTAGAACTCTGTTTTGGACATAGCAAGCAGTATTAACTGCTTCAGCCCAAAAAGTAATTGGAAGTTTTGAATCAGCTAACAGAGATCTAGCAGTCTCAATCAGTGTCCTATTCCTTCTCTCAGCAACACCATTTTGTTGTGGAGTCCTAGGAGCACTGTATTGTCTCTCAATTCCTATTTCCTCACAAAAGGTGTTTAGGTAAAGATTTTTAAATTCAGTACCATTATCTGACCTAATGAATTTTACCTTTTGATTTGTTTGGTTTTCAATTCTTAGAATAAAGGATTTGATCATTCCACTTGTCTCATCCTTAGTCCTTAGAAAATACACCCAAGTAAATCTAGAGTAATCATCAACAATAACTAAGCAGTATGATTTCTTACCTATACTCATGACATTTGTAGAAGCAAACAGATCCATATGCAACAACTGAAGAGAAGAAGAAATTGTGTTCAACTCTTTGGACTTATAAGAAGTTTTGTGTTGTTTGCCTTTGAGACAAGCAACACAATGATCATCACATGAAAAGACTTTTGAAGGCAGACCTCTTACAAGTTTGTTTTTAACAAGTTTATTCATTGTTTTAAAGTTCATGTGACACATCCTTCTGTGCCAAAGTGATGATTCATCCAAAGAGGCTTTTGAAACAAGACAGTTTAGGGATGAATCATTTAAAACATTTTCCATATCCAAACAATAGACATTATCCTTTCTAGGAGTTCTTAGTAGTATCATCTTTTCATCAACTACCTTGAATCCCAGAGCAAGAATAATGCATTCTTATTCAGTGAATAATATACTATGCTTTTTGTCACAAACCTGTGATACACTTAACAGGTTGTACCTTAACTGCTCAACATAGTAAACATCTTCAAAGGTCATCTTACCTTTTGTTACATCTCCCTTACCACTAATCTTACCTCCATCTGGAGTATTACCAAATGCAACATGCCCTCCATCAATTTTCTTGAAATTCTTGAGGCAAGCCATGTTCCCTGTCATGTGCCTAGAGCAACCACTATCAACATGCCAAATGCTCTTTCCTTTGAGCTGCTGGTTACCCTGCACATAAGATAAATCAATTAGTATTTACTGGGAACCCAAGCCAAAGTGGTCTTGGGCCTCCCTTTCTCATCAAAGTACTTACACTCCTTTTTGATAAGATTTTAAAATTTAGAATACTCTTTACTGGAGTACTTTGTCAAGATGATTGGTCTAGGAGCACAAACACTAGAAGCAGTACTAATTTTAGAAGTACTAACAAAGTTAGCAGCACTAACAGGTTTAGTTGTACTAACCTTGTTAGAAGCACTAACAGAGTTAGCAGTATTAACATCTGATGAAGTACTAACAATGTTATTTTTAGAAGTACTAATACTCTCAGCAGCACTAACATTTATAGCAGCAGTATTGCTTCTGGCAGCACTATCTTTGTCAGCAACACTATTTGTGATAGCAGTACTAACAGTTTTAGTGCTTTTGGGAACCCACATCTTGACACTCTCTTTTACAGTCTTTTTCTTCATGTGGCTATTAGATTTAACAGGTTTCTTAGTCACATTGTTGGTCCCAAATAGCAGTAAGTAAATAAGAAAAGTATTGTAGAAGGGGGGTTGAATACAATACACACAGTTTTTCACTTAATTTAATTCTTATTGATTTGAAATCAAGAATTACACATAGAAAACTTTGATTGTTGTGGAAGAGAACATATGAGATATGTTCAAACAATCTTACACATAGAGAATAAAGAACAATTGTAAAACACTTAGAAAACAATTGAACTTCGTAGAGAGAAAGTTGCCAGGCACTTAGAGAACTTGAAGGTAGTAGAGTTGGGTCTGCTGGGTATCTTGCATGTTGAACCATCCTCCATATTTATAGTGCCTCATGCATTAAATGCATGGGACACCTGTTAAGCAAAGGATGGACACAGGTCTTCAGCAAGGTATAGGATGTACTTTTTGTCTTGAGGTGTTTTGGCTTGAAGTGTTGACCTGCAGGATGGTGTAGACCTTTCCTTAAAATGGTGTAGGAGACAAAGCTTACTTAATCTGATCTTCATATGAGGTCCACGTCAATGCAAGATATCACAAATATACTTTGTTAGAAAAGTACAATGTGTTTGAAAGAAATCCTTAAGCATAGACTGCCGAAGACTTGAAAGATCTTCGGCTCCTGAAGGTGTGAGAACACCTTCATACTCTAACGAGAGATGAGATCATCGGCTGCCGAAGACTTGAGAGATCTTCGGCTCCTGAAGATGTGAGAACACCTTCATACTCTAAGGAGAGATGAGATCATCGGCTGCTCCTTGAAGATGTGAGAACACCTTCATACTCTAAGGAGAGATGAGATCATCGGCTGCCGAAGACCTGAGAGATCTTCGGTTCCTGAAGGTGTGAGGACACCTTCATACTCCTGAGAGATATGTGATTGACACCATCCTGGCCGATGGTGTTGATCACTTGGGCATGCTTGGCTTTAGGCTGAGGAGACTATCTTCAATCCGTTTTGAGAGATGCACTCCTTCTTTGTCTTCTTCGGCTGATCTTCGACTTCACCGAACATTTGTATAGAAACCAAGCTGCTAAAAGAACCTCAAACATATTCTAAGTAGGATGATATAAAATGGAAGATCAGGAGGTCATCTTCAAATCTTTAGATGACCCAACAATCTCCCCCTATTTGAGGATGACATCCATGCTAAAGAATAGAACAAAGAGTGTACTGAATAAATACATTTTGACCCATTTTTACTCTTTTTGGGTTCTTTTCACATAGACCTTTTTTTTTGTATATCTGACATTTACAAGGAAATTAAAAAGTATAGCTATACATACGAATAAATGAATACAATGAATAAAGAATGAGAAAAAAAATATATATACAAAGATATAGAAGACAGTAGTCGGGATTGTTTGAACTTGAGTGGTTGGTTGCTCCCCCTCAATTCATACTCCCCCTCAACTAATGTCAGGTGGCTTTGATCACATAGTCCATAGCAAAATTAGTTTCAACAGAGTTTAAGCTTGAGTGGTAAGTTGCTCCCCCTCAACTCATACTCCCTCTTAACTAAGAAGTCAGAAGATTTTCGGGATCCTCTGAACCTGCTCCTGGAAGGGCAGATTCATCCTTGGATCGTGCAGAAGCATCAGGACTGAGAATCCTGGGTGATAGGCTGTGAGGTGGAGAAGAGGCACCTTGGATAGGGAAGGAGTCCAAGTCATCCTTATCAACCAAGGAAAAGGTTGATGAGGGAATAATAGGGGTCCCCGATTTTACAATTGTATCCTTTTGTGAGGATACAAAGGAGGTGGCTTTGGGTTTAGCAGAGTCCCCGGGCCCAGATGGGAAAAATTCAACACATATCGATTGTGGAGAATCGGTGGGTGGAGTTTGTGGGTTGGCCCTTGAAACCTTCATCAACCTCTTGAGAGAAGAGGGAGGGGAAGAAGGTGAGTGCCGCCGCTGAGGTATGGGGTGTGACCTGGGTAACCGCCGAAGGTTCTTTCGGTGGTATGGCCATTTGGGCAAGTGCGGCGGTGCCAGTAGCAGTTGAGGATTTATTGCTAGCCAGCGTCGCTAAGGAGGGGGAAGAAGGGGCCACTACAGATGAGGGAGCCTTGGACACCAGAGTGTCGAGAGCATCAACCCATTGTAGATCGGGAGAGGTTATGAAAGAAAACATACCTGGGTTGAGAGCTCGATTGGTGGATAGAGAGCCCTTGTTGAGAGAGAACTTTTTGAGTTTCTAAGTGTTGGTAGGAGAGTCATCACCAAATCAATTTGTGACACAACAATTTTTCTCTCCCTATTTGATGATGACACCAACACACAGAAAAAAAAAGTACTGACACGAAGAAAAATTACAAGACACGACAGTGGCCCTTTTTTTGTTTTTTTATTTTTTAATTTTTTTTTGTTATTTTTTGGGGGGGGTGGGGGAGGGCTCTTTTTTTATTATTATTTTTTTTAACAGTAAAGGAAAAAAAAAGGGAAGAAAGTGGTAGGTAAAAAAAATAATATGAGAAAGGTGGAAGGAAAGGGTTTGAAAAAGATAATGTAAGGAAAAGGGAAGATGTTGGTAGGATGTGGAAAAAGGAAAGGAGGGGATAGGTAGTAGGGGAAGTCTTGGGAAGGAGAAAAGTGAGAGAAAAAAAAATAAAAAGAATGTGGTAGGGGGAGGGGGGTTGTTCGGCTAAGGGAGAGTAGGAAAGAGAGAGAGAGATGTGAGGAGAGAGAGAGAAGCCGAAAGGGAAGAGAGAGAGAGCTACCGAAATGAAGGGGGGGGGGAAGTGGGTGGAGGGGGGTCTTCGGCTAAGGGGATGTGGGGGTGGGAGGGTGTGTGGCCGAAAAAATTAAATGGTGAGGGTGTTGGGTTCGGTGGCTTCGGTGGCTAGGGAAACCGTAGACAAAGAGAAGAGGGGATTTTGGTGTTGTGTGGGCCGAAGAGGGAGGGGCCGAATGAGAGGGTGAGAGATAGAGAGAGATAGCCGAGGGATTGAGAGAAAGAGAGAGAGAGAGAGAGATTTTCGGTGGGTTGTGGGCCGAAGGAGAGGGAGCCGAAGGGAGAGGGATAAGGGAGATGGGGTTTCGGTGGGTATAAGGGGAGGGGAGGCCGAAGATTGGGGGGGGAGAGGGGAAGGAATTCGGTGGGTAAGGGAGAGAGGGGAGGGTGTTTCGGCTAAGGGGTGGGGGAGTTCGGCTAAGGGGGGTTGTTTGGGATTTCGGTGGAGTGATAAGGGGCTATGGGTGGAGTGAGTGGTAGCCGAAGGGGGTATAAGGGGGAGGGGGTTTGTTTAGAGGGGAAGGGAAAAAATAAAGGGAGGTAGGGGAGTGAGGTACCGAAAGAAAGAAGAGAGGGAGGGAGAATGGTTCGGCCAAGAAGGTGAGGGGAGGGGAAAGGGAGAGGGGGAGAGGGAGTTCGGCTAGAGGGGAGGGGAAGGGGAGGTAGGGGGTGTTAGCCGAAGGGGAGGGGAAAGGGAGAGGGCCGAATGAGGGGCAAGAGATTAGAGAGAGAGAAGAGCCGAGAGGAGGGAAAGGGTTAGAGAGATAGAAGAGCCGAAAAGGGGGAAGGAGGCCGAATGGGGGAAAGGATTTCGGGGGGGTTGATGAGGCCGAAATAGGGAAAGGCCGAAGGTAAGGTTGAGGGATGAGGGGTGGTTTTGGTGGCTTAGGAAAAAAAGGAGTGGGTGTTGGGATGCAAACCGAAGTAAAGGGGTTGTTAGGTTTCGGCTTGGGCCAAAGAATAGAATAGGAAGGAGGGGGTTCGGCTGGGATTGAGAGGGCCGAAGCCCGAAGGGTTTGGGGTCGGTGGGGTGTGTTCAGCGGCTAAGGGAGGCCGAAGGAGGAAAGGTTTTCGGTGGCTAAGGGGCTTGGGGGACCGAAAGACAGGAAGAATAAGAGGGTGTTGGGATTCGGTGGCTAAGGGATTTTTGGTGTATGTAGATAGAGGAAGGGGTTTCGGTGGTCAAGGGGAGAGGGAGAGAGATAGGGAGTTCGGTGGTTGTGGGTGAGAGAGGAGAGAGAGAGATTTCGGTGGAGTGGGGGGCCGAAAGAGGGAGTGGGGAGGAGGTAGTTTCGGTGGGTAAGGGGAGAGGGGGAAGGGGGTATTTTCGGTGGGTAAGGGGAGAGGAGAGAGAGAGAAACCGAAAGAAAGGCTACAGAGAGAGTAAAACCGAAAAAAGGTTTAGAGAGAGAGCGAAAGAGAGAAAATATATATATATATTTTTTTTTTTTTTTTGAAATTCAATCAGCAATTTTTTTTTTTAATTAATAGTACTTCGGTAGCAAAAAAAATCAATTTTTTTTTTTAAATCTTCGGCCGATGAACAGTGACCAAATTTTTTTTTTTTTAAAGATCGGTCGATGAACAGTACCATCGATTTTTTTTTTAATCTTGGTAGATGAGGAAGAGAGGAACGTTGTAGGTGAGAGTTGGATGGAACATCTTTGAGAGAGAAAGATGGAAGATCGACAGGAATAGGTAAAGAAGGAATGTATGGTTGAGAAAGTGGGATGATTTGTATGAAGTTTGAGGTTGAGACGAGAATGAGATATCAATTATGGATGATGGAGGAAGGAGAGGTGATATGATGAGAAATGAGATGGGTAGGTGTGAAATGTAATGGTGGGAGAAAGGAGAGATCTTGATCTTCAGAGAAGCTATCTGAAGATTAGGGATTGGAGATGAGAAGATTGGTAGGTCACTATTTTGATGGGTTGTGTTTGAGGTGAAAGGAACATATGGTTTTGAACTAGATGAAGGATTTTGAGAATCTTCACCAACACATGATGAAATCCACCAACCATCATCCCATGAAGAGATAATGACTTAAGATCATCAAACTTCACATGAGTAGATGCAGTTTCTCCGAAGATGGTGGACTTGGTAGGCTTTTGAAGAGTGAGAGAGAGGTTGAAGAAAATGAGAGGGGTTGAGGGCCGAAAGTGAGGGAAGGGAGGTAAGAGGGAGGTTTGTTCTTTGGTGGGTTTAAGAGGCCGAAAGAGAGAGATGAGAAGAGAGAGAGAGAGAGAAATGGATGTACCTGGGTAGGAGGTAGAGCACTCAGCAGACACAATGGCCATAGAGAAGGATTGAGCTTCACTGTTTATCAACATCATCTATTCTAGCCATGAAGCAAAGGTTGACCATTTCTTTGTCACTTTCAGAAGTGGGTTCATCTGACCAATCATGGGTTTCAGTCATTTGACCTTTTTCCCTTTTTGAGCAAGGTTTCATTTCTCTCCTTCTCTCTCTTATATTTTGCCTTGTATTTCTCAGCCCGGTCAGACTTTGAGGAGACAGACATATTGGCCTTTTGAAAAGAAGGTTGGTAAGAATTAGACTTGGTTCTGACAAACCTAGAGGAGGTACGGTTAGAGGAGGGTAGTCTGGATTTATCAGAAGACCTGCTTCTGCATTCAGAAGCAAAGTTTCCCTTCCTCCCACACCTGTAACATTCCTCGTTTGATTTGTCAGAGGGAGTGGTTTTAGAAAAAGTTGAAGATGATTTTCTTGAGAACTTAGATTTTCTAGAAGAGAAATGAGGGTTACTGGAGTTTTCCTCACCTTCATCATCAGCCTCACTAAGATAGGCTTCTGAAGGGTCACTAGGGTCCTCTTGACTTTCACGGTCATAATCAGAGGGATAAGTGATTCTAGGAACACACAGAGTATTTTTGGAAGAGTCACTAACAAGAGCTAGAGAAGAGCCTTTGATGTCTTTTGTGATTGACTTCCTAAGCAGTTTAGTCTGCTCATAGTTGAAGAGAGTGTCGTACAAAGCAGTGAGAGGCATGAAGTCAAGATCCTTGGTAGACTTGATGCAAGTACAATGTTTTCCCAAAACTCAGGAAGACAATCCATGAACTTGCACAAGACTTCCTCATTATCATATATGCGACCCACAAGTTTTAGATCATTGAGAAGACCGTTAAAACGGTTGTAGTAGTCTGAGAGAGATTCACCCTTTTCATGAGAAAAGAGTTCATACCTTCTTACAAGAGCAATCTTTCTGCTCTTTTTCACTTCAGACGTACCTTCATAGAGAACACACAGAGTGGACCACATTTCTTTAGCGGTAGAAAGGTTAACAAGGGAGTGATAGACCTCATCAGGTAAAGAAAGGGCAATGTGTTGGATCAAATAATTGTATTCAAGATTAAAGGGTCTAAACTGTAATTGTTTAATAGTTATAGTTAAAGGGTTTAAAGTGTAATAAGTCAATAGTTATTAAGCTATTGGGCCCAAGCCCATTAGAAAGCCCATTAAGGTTAAAGCCCATAAGGCTTAGGTATTTAAAGTTATGTTTAGTTTAGTTTTAGTAAGAACTCTGATAATTTTCTAAATAGTCGATATAAGTTTTCTCTGTATTCAAAGGGTATCAAGAACACTCAAGGGTTTCATTGTTTATTCAAGGGATTGGTACGTTATTATTAATCTTTATATCTCTTTATTATTATTGTGTTGCTTGATTACTTGATTGATTGTTTACCAACTAGAATAAATCGGGGATAACAATTGGTATCAGAGCCTAAAGAATCAATTTTTTTTTCGAATTTACTGTTCATCTAAAAAAATACTGTTCATCCGATTTTATGAATCTGTTATCGCATCCGGTCGATTAGTAATTGATTATTTGTGTTTTTGTGTTTCATTCGATCGAAGTTTCTGTGGTTTTTGTGTTTAATTGTGTTCATCGGTCGAATTAATTTTCTGGGTTTGGTTTCGATCGAACCCCAGATATTCTTCGTGTTCTTCGGTCATTCATCGTGTTTATCGATATTATTGCTTTGACCGATAGTTATTCGACCTGAGTCTTCGACCGAGAGTTTGTAAACATCGGTCCTTACTTCGACCGGGTAGTTGATCTCCGGTCATTCCCTTCGACCGAACCTTAGTATTCTCCGGTCTTTGCTTCGACCGGATAGGTCATCGACCGGACCTTAGTGGTTTCCGGTCTAGTATTCGACCGATACCTTGTTACTCCGGTCTTGCCATTCGACCGGGACCCCCGTGCTAAGTCTGCGAAGGGGGACAAAGATTTGCTCTTGATCAAAATCTTCATAATTTTTTTCAGTATTTTATTCATAAATATCAGTGCTTTATACTGTGTGCGAGGACTGCATTTGATTATTTTTGGAAATTTATTTTTTCTGAAAATTTTTGAGTGTAGTCTTTACTTTTGATTCTAACGATCTCATCTAGTTGGTTGTCTTGGTACAAAAAGTCTATTTACTAACCGTACAGCTAAGATGTCGAATCAGCTTCTCTCGATGGGTTCTCAAGTCAAACCTCCTGTCCTCGTGGCAAATGAGTATCAGCAGTGGAAGACAAGAATGATTCAGTTTCTGAATCACAAGAACAGAGAGTTCATGACAATAATCATTGAAGGTCCCAAAACTCCAATGATCACAGTAAAGGGTCAACCTGCTACAGATTCCTCTCCTGAAATCCCTGATAGAGATATTCCTAAACCTGTTCAGTTCTACACTGAAAAGCAGAAAGACCAGCTCAAGTTAGAAGAAGAAGCTCTAATCTATCTGACGATGGCAATTCCAAACGACATCTACAATCGTGTCGATAGTCAGAGTACTGCTAAAGGAATCTGGGATGAACTAGCAAGGCAGTTTGAAGGAAGTGAAGCTTCTATTCAAGCTAAGCAGAATCTGTGCATAAATGCTTACGAGGGATTTCATGAAAAAGAAGGAGAGATGCTTTTAGATACCTATAATAGGTACAACATTATTCTCAATGACTTGCGGAGGAACAAAATCGCCAAATCTGCTTCTGAGATAAACTACAAGTTCATCAAGAATTTGAATCCTGAATGGAAGAACTTTGCTATCAACCTCCAGATGTCGAAGAATATGGCTCGAGAAAATGTCACCGATATCTTCTCTACTCTTGCTCAACATGAGGATGAGGTGAGATCTATGAATAATGAGTCTAATCATCTGAAGGATTCTGTGGCTCTCATAGCCGGCAAAGGTTCTGTATCCTCTGCAAGGTCTAAGAAAAAGGCATCTAAAGCTCTAGTTACTGAAATTACTGACTCTGACTCTGATTCGAGTGATGAAGAACTGGAAGTTGATTCAGATCCTGATATTCAAAAGTTCTCTGAAGACTTGGCTCTCATTACACGACGATTCAAGAAGAGCTTTGGCAAGAAAAGATTTTACTCAAAGCCAAAGTATGATGGATATAAGAAAGAGAAGTCTGAGATGCGATACAAGCCGAGGCATGGAAAGAGAGAGGAAGGACGAGAAGATCGGAAGGGAGATAGAAGAGAAGGAAAGAGAGAGGAGAAGCGAGAAGAGCGAAAGGATGAACCAGGAAGATGCTACAACTGTGGCAAATTTGGGCACTTCTCAAGGGACTGCAAATTCAAGA
This sequence comes from Arctium lappa, assembly GCA_023525745.1. NCBI lineage: Eukaryota > Viridiplantae > Streptophyta > Magnoliopsida > Asterales > Asteraceae > Arctium > Arctium lappa. Next base: position 34,432,021 of record CM042051.1, read on the forward strand.
AAGTGAAGAACTCAGAGTACTACTCAAGAAAGTCACTAATTGCCAAGAAAGCTGAAGAAGGAAAAGTACTAATGGCTGAAGAAGAGAAGTGGCTGTTCCAAAGTTCTGATGACGAGGAGCAAGCACATTTTACTCAAGTTTCTTACATGGCAAAGCTGGAAGGTGACGATGAAGACTCTGAGACACAATCCGAAGAAGCAAACTCTGAGGTAAGTGAAAATTCTGAACTTATTGAATCTTTAATGGCCCAAATACATGGCATGAAAGATGAATTTGCGTTACTGAAAGGCAAACTTAGCTCAGCACATCAATCTGTTTTAAGCTTTCGTGATGAAAATGCTATTTTAAAAGTTGTTGTGGAAGAAAAGGAAAAGGAAAAAGATGATTTAAAAGCTGAAAAAGAGTCTTTAAAAGAAAAAATATCTGGTTTAGAAACAGATCTTGTGAATCTTAATGCTGAAAAGGGTGAGTTTCAAATCAAATTTGAAGTTTGTTATAAAGAAAGAAATGAAGCTTTCACCAAAATAAAGCATTGGAGGACATTAACATGAAACGAGGTCAGACTGAACAGACATTAAATCTGTTGACCAATAAACTCCAAGACGAAAGGTTTTACAAACTTAAACCAGGTTTGGGTGTGCCAATTAATGAAATTTTGAAAAAGGCACCGGAGCACCTATATAATTTTGATAAATTTGGCTCCGCAATAAAACCCATTCCTGATATTCGCGCTACTTTTGTTGAAGCAAGTTCTCCTAAACCTTCTGAAGAGACCAAAGGTCAAGAAGAAATGGGAAAGAACAAGTCTAGTGACACTGATTCTCAAAATCTTTTTAAATCTGTCGGTTTTACATATGGTGATTTGAACGAAAGCTATGCAACTCGAAAGATCGAATTTACTGAGTTTGAATCACTATTTATCACACCTTCTAAAGAATCAGTGAGCACCAACACAGTTCTACCTGAGACTGCATGAAAATTTGATGAGTATGAATCGGATGTTGATCCATCTACTATACCATTAGTCTCAACTCCCATTGCTTCTAAACCTTTACTTCCTGAAGAGGTTGAAGAAGTTACTGCTACCGTGGATGAATCTTGTGTTCAAAATGATAAAACGGAGTTTATTGAGTCAATGACTGAAGAGATATTCTCTGATATGATGAATGCATCAGACTCTGATCCTGTTTCTGATTTAAAGGGATCAAATTCTGTGGATGGTAATACATCTGAATTGATGAAGCAAATTGATATGTTGCAACAATCTCTTGATGAGGTTGAAGATGAAAACTTTGATCTCAAACATAAACTTGAAAAGTCTTTAAAAATAAATCAAGAGCTTTGCACTGAGATCAATGATTTGAAAATTACTTTGTTTAAAAATGCTTCAAATGATAAACAGATATTAAATGATCCAAGCCGGAAGGTAAGAACCAATCTGGAATTTGATGCCTCTACAAAACCTTCGGTTGTTTACTCTGATTGTCCTGAATATCCACCGAGTATTTTTGAAAAGGGTGAGACTTCAAAGAGTACTAGAAAAGAACCACCTTCTAAGTTAGAGACTAACAAGGTTCCTGTTTCTGTTTCAGATATAAAAGGAAATGGAGTTGGGAGGAGTAAGAAGAATAAAGATTTTAGTTTGAATAAAAAGAATAGTTTGAATTCTAGTAGTTGTCCTACAGACAGTGTTATTTTGAATAGTACTTCTTTTGATAAACATGAATGTAAGATTTGTTCCGATAAATCTAAGTTTATGAATTTTGCTCGAAAGAATCTTTATTGCAAACACTGTTGGGATAAATCATTCAAATACTACTCCCCTCCTAAGTCCAAAAAGAATAAAAGCAAAGCTAAGCTGAACTCTATGTCTAATTCTAATTTTGATTCTTCTACACAACCAAAAGTGTATCGTGCTAAGGTTGCCAATCCTACTTCTAAAAAGCACTTTCAGGAATTAAATGTTAAGATGGTTTGGAAATGGGTTCCAAAACCGCGTTATGAATGGAGAGTGAAAGTCAAACCAGATGATATTCCTGAGTTGCTTGATGCTAACCGCGAAGGACCCATCTTGATATGGGTGCCTAAGCAAAACTAATTGTCTCTTTTGCAGGCCTGTCGATTGTGGGTAATAGATTCCGGATGTTCACGCCACATGACAGGATTCAAGCACCTCTTGCATAACTATGTGGAGGAGCCTGCCGGAGCAGTTAGATTTGCCAATTCTGAAGTCGAAGGCCACGTCAGAGGATATGGAATGCTCGATAACGGTGTTGTGAAGATTCAAAAAGTGTTATATGTTGAAGGACTTGATCACAATCTGTTCAGTACCAGTCACTTCTGTGACATGCAATATCAAGTCCTCTTCACAACCACTCATTGCTATCTAGAAGATCACGATGGTTACGAAGTCTTCAAAGCTGAGCGCCATGGAAATCTATACTATGTAGATTTCCCTACACTGTCTGCCACACGTCCAGTATGTCTACTAGCCAAAGCTTCTAAAGCACAATCATGGACGTGGCATCGACGCTTGTCTCATCAGAATTTCCGATCAATAGCGAAGCTACAAAGACAAGGTCTGGTCAAAGGTCTACCAGAAATGAGGTTCGAAAAAGACTCACTCTGTTCTGCATGTGAGTTGGGCAAAATGAAGCGTAGCTCCTTCAAGTCCAAAGCTGAATCATCGACCTCATCAGCACTGGAACTTCTTCATATGGACCTTTGTGGCCCAATGCGCACAGCATCTATCAACGGAAAGAAATATGTGTTGGTAATGATAGATGACTACTCAAGGTATACATGGCTCGAGTTTCTTCGCAACAAGTCAGATGCGCCAGAGTTGATTATCGCTTTCATCAAGCGCATTCAAGTACGCCTTCAACTGCCAGTCAGAACCATTCACAGTGATAATGGCACGGAGTTCAAGAATGACACCCTGAAGAGTTATCTTACTTCCGTGGGTATTTCACATAATTTCTCCGCAGCCTACACTCCGCAGCAAAACGACATTGTTGAACGGAAGAACCACACTCTGGTTGAAGCAGCTCGGACTATGCTTGCTTACTCAGATCTACCCATGTACCTTTGGGCCGAGGCAGTCGCTACAGCATGTTTTACACAGAACCGTACCATTGTGGTCAAGCGATTTAATAAAACAGCATATGAGTTAATCAACAATCGTACACCTAATATCAAATTTCTTCGTGTCTTTGGTTGCAAGTGCTACATTCTCAAAGAGCGTCAAGGATTATCAAAATTTGATAAGAAAGCGGATGAAGGATATCTCGTTGGATACTCTCTGACATCCAAAGCTTATCGAATTTACATTATTCGAACAAAGACGGTTGTTGAGAGTATGAATGTCTTCTTTGATGAGAATTCAACAAGGACTTCTGGACACAACAGTTCAGAACTCGGTCTTAACGACAAAGCTTCTATTCAAGCAAGAATAGAACCAGCTATAACAGTATCATCTTCTTCAAACTCTAACACTACTTCATCTGAGTTAGATTTATTGTTTATTGATGTCTTTGATGATATATGTGCAGATTTTGAAAAAGGCATATCAACATCAATAACAAGTGGTACAAACTCGGAGGTCCCTACTATCTCTGAAGACATGCCTGGACCTTCCGACGAAGTCACTGACACTTCAACTCCATCAGGTACAACTACACCGTTAGTTTCTGACTCTACTAATACTGAATCTGTCTCTACAGATAGTTCCTCTGGAAACGAAGTCCCGAGCACTTCAACCGCTAGTCCAGAAGCTTCAGTGTCAGAAACACCAGTACAAGATGTCCCGAGTACAGCTGTGGAGCAACCTGCCGTACAAGATGACAACGATGCATCAAATACGCAACAAGCAGTTGATGTACTACCAAGCACACATCGTTGGACTAAGGATCATCCCCTGGAAAACGTGATAGGTGACGTACAATCTGGTGTCACAACAAGATCTGCAACAGCTAACTTCTGCATGTTTTCAAGCTTCCTCAGTTCCTTAGAGCCAAAGAAAGCGGCTGAAACTCTACGTGATCCTTTCTGGATTTCTGCTATGCAAGACGAGCTTCTACAATTCGAAAGGAACAAGGTATGGCGCTTGATCCCACTACCTAAAGGAAAATCCGTTATTGGAACAAAGTGGGTGTTCAGAAATAAGAAAGACGAAGCTGGAGTAGTCGTGAGAAACAAAGCTCGACTGGTCGCCAAAGGGTATTGTCAACAAGAGGGCATTGACTATGATGAAACATTCGCCCCGGTTGCAAGGATCGAAGCCATCAGAATCTTTCTAGCCTATGCAGCGCACAAAAACTTTACAGTCTATCAGATGGATGTAAAGTCGGCTTTCCTGAACGGCGTTTTGCATGAGGAGGTCTACGTGGCTCAAATGGAAGGTTTCGTTGATCCTCATCACCCTGATCATGTCTATGTCTTAGACAAAGCGCTATATGGTCTTAAACAAGCACCGCGAGCCTGGTATGAAACTCTCACTAAATTTCTACTTGCTTCTGGTTTCAATAAAGGTACAGTAGATACAACCTTATTTCTTAAAAGGCAAGGTGATGACTTGATTCTTATTCAGATTTATGTTGACGACATAATATTTGGGTCGACAAATCCAAAATTTTGTAAGAACTTTTCAAAGATAATGGAAACAAAGTTTGAGATGTCGATGATGGGTGAGTTGAATTTCTTTCTTGGTCTACAAGTAAACCAATTACCCGACGGCATATTTATTAATCAAGCTAAATATATAAAAGATATTTTGAAAAAGTTCGACATGTCAGATAGTTCAGTCATGAAAACACCAATGGCTACTGGTACACTCTTAGACGCGGATCCCTCCGGGAAGCCTGTTGATCAAAAGGTGTATCGTAGCATGATTGGATCTTTACTTTATTTGACTGCCAGTCGCTCGGATATAATGTTTGCCACATGTTTTTGTGCGAGATATCAGTCTAATCCTAAAGAGTCTCACTTAACTGCTGTTAAGCGAATCCTTAGATATCTCAAAGGTTCTCCTAATCTAGGCCTTTGGTATCCAAAGGATTCTCGTTTTGAACTAACTGCCTTTACAGATGCTAATCATGCAGGTTGTAAGCTAGACCGGAAAAGCACCTCTGGGTCATGTCAATTCATAGGTGACAAACTTGTGAGTTGGACTTCAAAGAAACAAAACTGTGTTTCAACATCCACTGCCGAGGCTGAGTATGTAGCTGCTGCTAGCTGCTGTTCTCAAGTCCTCTGGATGACGACACAGTTAAGGGACTTTGGATACAACTACAAGCGCGTTCCGATTTATTGTGATTCCAAGAGTGCAATATCTATAACTGCTAATCCGGTACAACACTCGAAGACTAAGCATATCGATGTACGTTATCATTTCATCAAGGATCATGTAGAAAAAGGTAATATTGAAATGCACTTTGTTCAAACTGACTTCCAGTTAGCTGATCTTTTCACCAAGCCGTTGGATGAAAAGCGTTTTCAATTTCTAATCAGCAAACTTGGTATGTTGAACATGTCTTAAACCTTTCTCATGATTCTAGGGGGAGTATTCTACGTTTTTATCTCGTGTGTTATTTTCCAACTGTTGTTAACGAGAAAGGAATCATTTTCATAAATGATTACCATTGTTTCTTTCACTTATGCAGGTTGGTTCAAGTGACTATGGCTTCTAATCACATCGGATTAGAACCCGCACTTCAGTGCTCTATCTATTTTTTATATGCTTTATTTCCTTAAAAAAAACCTATAGTGATTTAAGGGGGAGAATATCTGTGATATTAACAGATTTTTGGATACTTAAATGCTTATCTGACCGTGTGTTCTTAAAGATAAATACTTGCATTTTATCTTGTCAATATACTTTGTCAAGTATTCATACACATAACGGTTCAGAACATTCTATTTGACTTTGTTATTACCATGTATCTAAAGTTAAATCTTTCTATGGTAATACTCACGTTCTTTGTATTCACTGTTGATTGAATCAAACGTCATTTCATGTGCTTTCATTGAAAATATGTTTATATATTGTTCATATAAACAACATTCGTTTTTGATTCTCCAACATATTGTTCTTCATGACAAAACTCCTATGAGCTTAATTGTCAAACTCTTTTAGTTTGAGGGGGAGAATTGCATCGTCAAACATCTTATGTTTTGACATTTCCGAATATTATATTCTTCATGTAACAAGTGGTATTTGTGCTTACATATACAAAAAGACTGTTGAACAACATGTTCTTTTAGGAAAATACATGGGATTCAGTGTGAGAACTTAACAGAACTTCCATGGATTCACGATAACCAGTGTTTCCTACCCAGGAAGTATTCCCTGAGTGATTGAGAGGAGAAGGGTCAAAATAATTGAGTGATGGTGTGTGAAGAGGTACAATGGAAAAGAGAGATTGGTTAGACGTGAGCATTAAAAGAAAGAGGGTGAGAGAACAGAGTAAAAGAATATTAAACTCTGCACCAAACTACTTTATGAGTCGGGCAGCCACATAATCTGATTGGTTCACATTCTTTGGTGACCATCATTGAAAAAGGCACCTAGCTCATGCCATCTCTTGCATACAACCCCACCAGCTACTCATTCTTTTCTCAAAAAGAGAATGTTTCACATTTTCTGGGGACGCAGCACATACGCTATTGGTTCTTCATTTGGAAGATACTAATATTGAAAAAGAAGGAAAGTTGCCCCACCTTCGAACCCTTTCTCATGCACATTGAGTCTTTGTATAATTTGTTGCTGTCTCAACAAGTTTACATACTTTGAGCCTATATTGAAAAGCAATCATCTATGCTTAATTTCTTTCATACACATGCACGAACACACAGAAATTTGTTTTCTGTCAGAACGTTCATAGATAACCATGTGTTATTCGATGATTGAATGGAAGACCTGGGGAGTCTACATCAAACCAGCTCCTTATATAGTAACTTTGTGTTACTCAGTGACTTTGTGTCATTGACAGGCATTCTAACCGAGTCATTTGTTGATTCAGGGTTACACTTATTAACTGTTTGAATTTGAAAAGATTTGAATGGTTACTACTTTCTATTTTAATCTGAAAAGATTGAAATAACCACTCTTTCCATCTGGGAAGACTGCTCTTATTTCATACAGGGCTCATTATATGATGAAGATTGTGCTTACATGATCATATACAATGGGGGAGATTGTCTTGAAAAGGGGGAGATTGTTTTGCCAAGTTTTGATGATGTTGATTCTCACCATTCATCAAAAAGGGGGAGAAGATATAAAAAGGGGGAGAAGATACAAAAAGGGAGAATACAATCTGAAGATATTCAAATTTTCAAAGATTTTAAAGATTTGAAGATTGTTTAATGATATCAAGTTTTGAAGTTTTGAAGCTATCAACGTCATATCTGAAGATTCTCAAGAGATAAGTGAAGACTAGTGAAGACCCGAAGACAATTGCAAAATTTTTTTTAATCTTGAATCCAAAGGGGGAGATTGTTGGATCAAATAATTGTATTCAAGATTAAAGGGTCTAAACTGTAATTGTTTGATAGTTATAGTTAAAGGGTTTAAAGTGTAATAAGTCAATAGTTATTAAGCTATTGGGCCCAAGCCCATTAAGGTTAAAGCCCATAAGGCTTAGGTATTTAAAGTTATGTTTAGTTTAGTTTTAGTAAGAACTCTGATAATTTTCTAAATAGTCGATATAAGTTTTCTCTGTATTCAAAGGGTATCAAGAACACTCAAGGGTTTCATTGTTTATTCAAGGGATTGGTACGTTATTATTAATCTTTATATCTCTTTATTATTATTGTGTTGCTTGATTACTTGATTGATTGTTTACCAACTAGAATAAATCTGGGATAACACAATGATGGCTCTGACTTTAGTATCAAGAGCTATAAGACGTCTGTCTTCATCATTATATTTTCTGGGATCCTTTACAATGTATCTCCCATTTGCTGGAGTTCTTTCTTCCTCAGAAGAGTCCTCATCAGCATTTCCCTTATCTGCCTTTTTGGCATTGTACCGGTCCCAAACCCTAGGAAGAAAAGGACCTTCATGTAAGATAGTAGGATATCTGCTGTCAACTCCTTCTAAGAAGAGTATCATACGACTTTTCCATAGGAAGAAGTTATTGGGGTTAAACCTTGGTGGTTTGGCTATAGAGCCATTGTCGTATGATACATCAGTGGTGTTTTGAGAAGAATCATTTTTCAAGGAAAAAGAAGAAGAGGCTGCCATTGCGGATCTAGTTTATTGAGTTAAACTGAACCGCTCTGATACCACTTGTTGGTCCCAAATAGCAGTAAGTAAATAAGAAAAGTATTGTAAAAGGGGGGTTGAATACAATACACACAGTTTTTCACTTAATTTAATTCTTATTGATTTGAAATCAAGAATTACACATAGAAAACTTTGATTGTTGCGGAAGAGAACATATGAGTTATGTTCAAACAATCTTACACATAGAGAATAAAGAACAATTGTAAAACACTTAGAAAACAATTGAACTTCGTAGAGAGAAAGTTGTCAGGCACTTAGAGAACTTGAAGGTAGTAGAGCTGGGTCTGCTGGGTATCTTGCATGTTGAACCATCCTCCATATTTATAGTGCCTCATGCATTAAATGCATGGGACACCTGTTAAGCAAAGGATGGACACAGGTCTTCAGCAAGGTACAGGATGTACCTTTTGTCTTGAGGTGTTTTGGCTTGAAGTGTTGACCTGCAGGATGGTGTAGACATTTCCATAAAATGGTGTAGGAGACAAAGCTTACTTAATCTGATCTTCATATGAGGTCCACGTCAATGCAAGATATCACAAATATACTTTGTCAGAAAAGTACAATGTGTTTGAAAGAAATCCTTAAGCATAGACTGCCGAAGACTTGAAAGATCTTCGGCTCCTGAAGGTGTGAGAACACCTTCATACTCTAAGGAGAGATGAGATCATCGGTTGCCGAATACTTAAGAGATCTTCGGCTCCTGAAGATGTGAGAACACCTTCATACTCTAAGAAGAGATGAGATCATCGGCTGCCGAAGACTTGAGAGATCTTCGGCTCCTGAAGATGTGAGAACACCTTCATACTCTAAGGATAGATGAGATCATCGGCTGCTCCTTGAAGATGTGAGAACACCTTCATACTCTAAGGAGAGATGAGATCATCGGTTGCCGAAGACCTGAGAGATCTTCGGCTCCTGAAGGTGTGAGGACACCTTCATACTCCTGAGAGATATGTGATTGACACCATCCTGGCCTATGGTGTTGATCACTTGGGCATGCTTGGCTTTAGGCTGAGGAGACTATCTTCAATCCGTTTTGAGAGATGTACTCCTTCTTTGTCTTCTTCGGCTGATCTTCGACTTCACCGAACATTTGTATAGAAACCAAGCTGCTAAAAGAACCTCAAACATATTCTAAGTAGGATGATATAAGATGGAAGATCAGGAGGTCATCTTCAAATCTTCAGATGACCCAACACACATGGTTCCTTTCATCCTTCCTATAACCAAAGGGTTTTTGCACAGATCTTTGAAAATTTATCCTTTGGTTAATTGGATTAAAATAACAGTGCTTGGCAAGATGGTTCATGTGGTATTGCCACATATGAAACAAGGTTTTGGTCTGATGATTCTACTCAGATCAACTCCTTGTTTCTGAGCCCACTGATTATTCCAATTTCTTTGATTTCCCCTCCTTTTATCATGTTTTAGAGGCTCAGATTTATTACCTGCACACTGTTTGCAAGGAACACGATTCACAACTGTAGTCTGCTTGTAATGGACCTTTTTAGACTTTCCATCAGTCTTCTCTACACCATCAGATTTGACCCAATCCCTTCCACCACCCTCATTGGTAAGAATGTTATTTTCTAAGGGTATCTCACCACTCACAGTATTATCCTTACTCTTACCAGCTTCTTTCTCAGTCTTGTCCTCAACAACTACTTCATCTAAAAGATCTATCTTAGTGGCTCCCTCATGCAAGTCCTTCCTATCCTTGGTCTCTAGCAAGTCTGATTTAGGAGGGATGTAGTTGTTGTTGTATGGTGGTGGTGTGGTATTATACCCAATTCCTGTTTTAAGCTTATCATGGATTTGGACCTTTAGAATTGTATCCATGGCTTTAGAAACAAATGAAAACTTTTCCACATCTAGCTTAACTTTGGCTAGCTCTCCTCTCAACTTTTCATTCTTCTCTCTAGACTTTGTCAGTTGGATTTCTAGCTCATTTTTCTCCCACTTCCAGTAATTTGTATCATATGTGTGTTGAAGTTCATTGGCTTGGAACCCTTTAATTTGTTCCTCAAACCTCTCAACAATTTTCACATAGTCTTTTCTATCCTTTTCTATTCTCTTAAGGTCATCACTCATACTCTGGTTGTGATCCCTGTACCTTTTAACAGTGTCTATACAAGTTTGAGAACAGAGATTAGAAAGTACCTCAGTTGGGAGATCTAATACCTCTGCCATGAGAGCTTGATTTTGAATGGCCTCTTCTGCTTGATCACTCCAGTCAAACCCCATTCCTTGTTGAGAAACAAGAGCTTGAGCAGAGTTTCTGTTCTGGTTGAAGCTTCCAGTCTGATCTTGTTGGTGGTTGTTGTGAGACACTCCACTTCTGCATTCCCTGGCAAAGTGTCCCTTCATATGACACTTGTAGCACTCCACCTTTGACTTATCAAAGTCTGCTCCATCTTCTCTTCTTTGGGAGAAGTTGTTCCTCCCGGTCCTATTGATGAACTTCTTCACCCTCATAGAAAGCATGGCCATCTGCCATTTAATATCCATCTTTTCAAGATCATCAGGATGAAGTTGTTCCAATTCATCATTGATTAAAGAAGAGTTACCATGGATGGAAAGAAAGGCTTCAAAAACAGATTCATTGCCTTTTTCTTGATTTACTCCACTGGCAGCATTAACTGATTCAGGGTTAGCAGTAGAATCAGTTGATGCTGATAGGAGTGCAACATTATGAACATATCCAGTAGGCTTCTTCTTTGCTTCCACCTCAGATTCAAACACTCTCAGATCATTATACAGATCATCCAGTTCCTTTTCTTCCAACATGTCATTCTGTCTGAATGAGATAGTGTACATGGTCCATTCATCTTCGGTTGACATCATCTTGTTCCATCTGAACTCCAACATTAGCCAACTCACCAATTAGCTTATTGAATCTATCAAAAGTTTGAGTCATAGACTCATTCTTTGAAGATGTGAAATTCTCATATTGCTGCTTGAGAATATCCCTTTGATTCCTCTTAGTGCTCTTGGAGCCAACAAATCTCTTCTCTAAATCATTCCATAGAATCTGAGCATCAGTGCAGTGGTGAAACTGATGTTGATACTCATTAGGGATGGACAAAAGTAGGGTGCTTAAGGCTTTCATCTCCAATTGTCTCACTTTCTTCTCAGCATCAGTTTTTGGAGGTGGTCTTCTTCCATCTTGTCCAATTTTACCTTCAGCAGAAGGACCATTCTCAACAATGTCCCACATATAAAAGTCTGTAAGGAGGATGTACTGCTTGATCCTAATTTTCCACATGTCAAACTCATTAGGTTTGAGCATGGGAACCTTTGAAACAAGAGTATTGTTTGATTCAACTGTGTTGTCCATAATGAATAAAGGTTTATGAGAATACTAGGCTCTGATACCACTTGTCAGGATCTGATTCTTAACAAGAATAAAGAAACTCAGAAACAATATTAAAGAAGTTGCGGAAAAACACTTTAATATTCAAATATCAATGCAACAGTAAAGTAGAAATCACAACTTGTAAACTTTATTGAATGATTAAAGTTACAAGCTTTCACACAAAACCTCAATCTTGATGAACAGGCTCACCAAGACGAATTCTACTTCTCTAGAACTAGGGTTGTAAACCTTGAGGTTAATTCTCTCTAAAAAAAACTTAATAATGAATTCTCTCAGAATGTACTATATAATCTATAACATCTAGACTATATTTACAGAGTAGATTACAAGATAATTATCAAAATAAACTTGATCTTCAATAACAATCCCATGATTATCTTCAGCCTTATCTACAGATTGTCTTTATCTGCAAGGCATCTTTATCATTAGAAGCAACACTATTGATCTTCAGAAGTATTAACCATCTTCAGCAGCATTAATCTTCAGCAGTACTAACTAGTAGCAGTACTAACTCTCCAAGCAGTACTAACTATTCAAGTAGCAGCACTAACTTTTCAAGCAATAGTAATCTTGATAGCCTGGCAGTAGTAATCACTTAGACAAATCTTCAGTTCCCAACAATAGGTAATGATTTAATCTCAAAAATGGAGAATTTGTTGGAGTTAAATGCAATTTTTGTTAGACCTTTCGGACTTTGGTTCTCCATTTTAGAAAAAAATTGGAAAATCTATTGGAGATGCTCTTGATGTTTTTAAGCCCCACTCGCAGCATTGTGGCCACTGAGGATAAACTCAGGGTTGCACGCTTAGCGGCTGGGCCAAAAGCTCTACTTGCCAAGGGATTAGTCTGGGCCAAAGGCCCAGGATAGAGATGGAAATTTTACCCGTTAGGGCGGGTACCAGCGGGTACCCGACCCTAACGGGGCGGGGATTCCCCGCTTTAACGGGTAACGGGGCGGGGACGGGGATTTATTTTCATACCCGAAGCGGGGTCGGGGATGGCATTACTCGCCCCTAATCCGTACCCGATTAAAAATTTTAATTTATTTAATATATGTACATAGTGTGTGTATAAATAAATATATATGTATATATGTATACGTTTATTCTTAAATGATAAATACATTTTTATTCTCAATATCGATAATTAATATAGTGACGATTTATTATAATTTTAATTTTTAAAATACATTTTTTTATATTTTTTTCACTAAACGGGTACCCGTCGGGTTCCCCAAACCCGTCGGGGATTCCTTCCCCCCGAACCCGTCGGGGATTAATCGAGGCGGGGTCGGGGACGGGGGGTTTAAACGGGGGTCGGGGTCGGGGATGGGGGATGCATTACCCGCCCAATACCCGCCCGTTTCCATCCCTACCCAGGATACCCTTATCAAAAAAAAAAATTGTATATCATATATGCAATTGTATTTTTATACACGTATTTTTCTTAAATCAATGATATTGCATGATCCAGGGACGGATCCAAAAAAAAAATTATACGGTGACACCATATGATATAGACAAAAGGTAATTACAAAAGACACAGTTTCTATCGACGCTATCTTCATCTTTTTCCGACGTTCAATATTGTCTCATGTGTTTTTAGCATAATTCCACCATTTCGAGGAATTTTCAAAGTGTTTTGCTTGATTTCGAGAGATCTTTAAGTTTTTTTTTCGATTTCGAGGGATTTTTTTGGTTTATTTCAAAAGTTCCTTCCGGTTTTTTTGTTGGTTTCAAGAGTTTTTTTTTTTGGTTTTTTGGTTGATTACGATGTACAGTTGCACCTTCTTAAAGTTTTCAAAATAATACGTTAACACCTTTCAGAACGATATGGTTGCACCCTTCAAAAACCTAAAATTTTTACCCTTCGTCGGAGAAATAATACGGTGGCACATGCCACCGTAACCACCTATATAGATCCGTCCCTGGCACGATCTACATTTGGTTATATACCAAAAAAAAATGACACCAGAAGTATTAAAAAATCAAATAACTGTTAGAAATTTTCACTTTTCATATATAGAATAACATATGGAGACTACATATAAGAACGAAACAACGGAACACATACGAATTATAAGAAACGTAAAAGTTAAACGTTGAGTCAAGATTAAGATCTCCCTCCTTAAGACAAAATCGTCCCGTATTTGCCGACGGAGTTAAACGACGATATGTCTCCCAGGATACAACAACGTATGCGTACCTTCGTCAATCACGACACCGATGTTTAAAGTCGATCGAACCCAATAAAGTGCTACTCCCCTTTATTGTTGAGACTCTCTTGATAAAACAAGAAGAAAATCCAGAAAACAAACCCAAATATGTAGGAAAACAATGAAAACTTCACACCCCAAAATCATAAGAAACTATAACATATATATAGGTTTATAAGTATATGGATAAGAGGATAAGAGGTTTTGACAGTTATGCAACTGTCAACTAAAACTTGAAAAAAACTGAAAATAGAAAAAACTGAAATTTCCATTTAAATAAATTAAATATCCAACAATCCCCCACATAAATGAAAATTTCAAAGAAAGACAAAAAAGACACAGTCATAAAAGGAGAGCACGATGGAGAAGTCTTGCATCAGGAATGGTAGTAATTTTTCAACCTTGAACCAACCTTAGTGAATAATCATCGGATTTACTCGGCTAAGTAGTGAACATGATGTCTTGAACTACCCAGACTTTGATGTAAATCTAGACAACAACAATCACACAAAACATCTCCTCACATATTGAGTTCTATTGTTGTGTTCATTTTGGCCTTGAACAACCCCTGGTTATTCATGAGTGAACTTAGAGAATGTAGCCTATCTTCATTCTCCTAGAAACGACCTCATTTCACACTCACTAGGCGATTTCCCATAAGGAGTATCCCTGCTATACCCCACATATATTTCAAAGCTATGAGAATCGTTAAAAGCGTAGCTTATCCTCTTCATGAACGTAACACTGTTTATCATCCTAAGAATGGGTTGGAGATTTTATCTCATAGTGTTCTCGTCGATTCAACATGATGCGGTTGTCCCTTTGAACCTACTTCTTGGGATCTCCAATCAATTAGGTAGGGTTGCCATCAAGTATCGTCTTTCATCATAGGCTTTAAACCCATTCCTCTTAATGATCTGACAACTTTCTCTCTTGACAAACCTTTTGTAAACGGATCCGCTAGGTTGTCAACTGACTTTACATAGTCTATAGAAATAATTCCATGTGTGAGAAGTTGTCTAATGGTTTTATGTCGTCTTCTTATATGATGAGATTTACCGTTATACATACAACTTAAAGCTCTCAATATTGTTGATTGATTGTCACAATGAATACATATAGCAGGTACTGGCTTTGACTACATAGGTATATCTTCCAAAAAGTTTCGAAGCCACTCTGCCTCTTCACCTGCTTTATCCAAAGCAATAAACTCAGATTCCATTGTTGATCTTGCCAACAAAGTTTGTTTCGTACTTTTCCAGGACACGGCTGCACCACCAAGAGTAAATACATAGCCACTTGTGGATTTTGAATTCTTGGCATCCGATATCCAATTAGCATCGCTATATCCTTCCAACACAACTGGATATTTTCTATAGTGCAAGCCATAACTCTGAGTATGTCGTAAGTAATTCAACACTCTAGTTATTCCTTTCCAATGATTAAGTCCTGGATTACTTGTATAACGGCTGAGTATATTGACAGCATGTGCCATATCCGGTCTTGTACAATTAGTAATATACATTAAACATCCAATCACTCTAGCATATTCTAATTGTGAGATACTGTCAGCGGTATTTTTATAAAGTTGAAGACTGACATCTTCAGGACTTTTAGCAATTCCACTCGAATAATTCTTGAATCGATCAAGTATTTTCTTTGCATAATGTGATTGAGTTAAAGTATAACCGCCAACGATTTTTGTAACTTTAACTCCTAATATAACATTTGCAATACCCATATCTTTCATATCAAACTTACTACTAAGCATCTTCTTAGTAGCCTTGATGATAGCATCATTACTTCAAATAATGAGCATATCATCGACATATAGACAAACCAACACATATCCTTTTGGAGTGTCCTTGATGTAAACACACTTGTCACATTCATTTATTTTAAAACCATCTGACATCATTGCCTTGTCAAATTTTTCATGCCATTGTTTCGGAGCCTGTTTTAAACCGTACAAGGATTTTACAAGTCTACAAACCTTGTTCTCTTGTCCAGGTACAACATATCCTTCAGGCTGGGACATATATATTTCCTCTTCTAAACCCCCATTTAGAAAAGCCGTTTTAACATCCATTTGATGCATATCAAGATTGTGTAAGGCGGCAATAACTATCAACATTCTAATTGATGTTGTTCTAGTCACCGGAGAATAAGTATCAAAGAAATCTAAACCTTCTTGTTGTTTAAATCCTTTAACTACAAGCCTGAATTTATATTTGTCGATTGAGCCATCTGTTTTCAACTTGCGTTTGAAAATCCATTTACATCCCAATGGTTTACAACCGGGAGGTAAATCAACTAGCTCCCACGTATGATTTTGCATAATGGAGTCGACTTCACTTTTCATTGCTTCCTTCCATAAAGGAGCATTAGGCATTGACATAGCTTCTTTAAATGTTTGCGGATCATTTTCTAACAATAGAGTAGTTAGAAAATCAGGTCCAAATGATTTGGATATTCTAGCCCGTTTACTACGTCTAGGTTCGTCATTTTCACTTGCCATATTGTCAAGTGAATTACTCGAATTTCCTTGATATCTCGTGTGTTTGGAGTATGAAACATCTTTATATGGAAATATATGCTCAAAAAATGAGGCATTTTTTGATTCCATTATTGTATTTTCATGGATATCTGGTATATCTGATTTGTATACCAAGAACCGGTAAGCTAAACTATTTTGCGCGTATCCTATGAAAATACAATCAACGGTTTTAGGTCCAATTACCACCCGTTTGGGATTTGGAACCACCACTTTTGCCAAACATCCCATACTTTCATATATTTATATGAAGGTAGTCGACCATTCCATAATTCATATGGAGTTTTTCCAATTTTCTTATGGGGTATTTTGTTGAGAATATAATTAGCCGATAGAAGGGCTTCCCCCCACAAGTTTTGGGGTAACCCGAAATTTAGTAATAAGGCATTCATCATTTCCTTTAAAGTTATATTCTTACGTTCGGCGGTACCATTTGATTGTGGCGAATAAGGAGCGGTAGTTTGATGAACTATCCCATGTTCCGAACAAAACATATTAAATGAGACGTCATATTCCCCTCCTCGATCACTTCTAACGACTTTAATTTTTTTGCCAAGTTGGTTCTCCACTTCACATTTGTATTCTTTGAATTTTTCCAATGTTTCGTCTTTGGTTCGAAGCAAATATACATAACAATATTTTGTACAATCATCAATGAAAGTAACAAAATAATTTTTACCACCTCTAGTTGGCATAAATTTTAAATCACATAAATCGGTATGAATTAAACCTAGATGTTCATTATTTCTCTCTACCGAATGACAAGGGTTTTTGGTGAGTTTTGCTTCAATACATACTTCACATTTGTCGTTTTTTGTCTATCTTTACTTTTGGCAATAAACTCATGTTCATCAATCTATTTAAGGAATTAAAATTAACATGACCCAATCTTTCATGCCAAATAAAAGAGGACTCAACGACATAAGCAACATCATTAACTTTATTAACTTTAGGAAATACAGTCATTACATTGAATTTAAACAGACCATCACTCAAATACCTTTTCCCAACATAGTTTTCAAACTTAGAGAGAACAAATTTATCGGATTCTAACACAATTTTGAACCCATTCTTGCTAAACATCGAACCGGACACCAAATTCTTACGAATCTCGGGAACATGCATCACATTATTGAGAGTATTCTTTCCCGGACGTCATCTTCAACACCACTTTACCTTGGCCTTCAACTTTCGCCATAGAAGAATTTCCCATATACATGTTTTCTTCCAAATGGTTTTTTGATACGTGGTAAACATGTTTTTGTCGGAACAAACATGTTTAGTATCCCCGGTATCAAGCCACCATTCCCGAGGATTACTTCCAACCAAGTTAACCTCGGATACTACCGCACATAAATCCATATCGGAAAGTCCATCGGTAATTTCATTTTTCGCCAAATTGACTTGATTTTTGCCTTTTCCTTTACCTCTCCCTTTCTCGTTATGGTTATCCACACGAATATCAACCTTGCTTCGACAATCGGAAGCCTTGTGATTTCTCATACCACACTTGTAACAATTCCCAACAAATTTCCGAAATGGTCTTTTGTTCGGCATTTGACTAAAACCTTTAGAGCTTTGTCCCACAAACTTTCTTTTCTTCGTCTTTTGATCATATTCAACCACATTGGCTTTCATATCAACCGATTGATTTGCATATTTCTTCTCCGCACGACAGTTGTCTTCCTCAATCCGCAATCGCAAGATTAAGTCTTCCAACTTCATCTCTTTGCGCTTATGCTTCAAATAGTTCTTGAAGTCTTTCCAACTTGGAGGAAGTTTTTCAATAAACACGACAACTTGAAAGGTTTCACAAATCGTCATATTCTCGGCCCGAATATCATGAATGATCAATTGCAATTCTTGCACTTGACTCATTATTGGTTTTGAATCAACCATTTTGAAATCCATGAATCGGCCAACAACAAACTTCTTTGACCCAACATCCTCACTCTTATATTTCTTTTCCAACATATCCCAAAGTTCTTTGGCCGTCGTAACCTTGCAATACAATTGTAAAGTGTGTTATCCAAGTCATTCAACACAAAGTTTCGACAAAGAAAATCCCTATGCTTCCAAGCATCTACCGCACTTGTTGCTTGAAGATCATTTTGCTCATTGTCTAGAATCGGTGCCGATTCGTTTAAGAATTTTGCAAGGTTCAACGTTGTCAAATAAAATAGCATCTTTTGTTGCCAACGTTTGAACTCAGTACCATTGAACTTTTCCGGTTTTTCCAAGTTCGCAATTCCCATCGGAATCGAACTTTGAACCGGATTTTGAACAAATGTAGAGGACCCAATATGTTCTCTTACATTTGGGTTAACAGGATTTGGAATCGGATTCGGATTTGGAATCGGATTCGGAGTAGCCGTAGAGGACCCAACATGTTCTCTTATGTTTGTGTTGCCTTCTTATGCCATTTAAATTCTGAAATAGAACCGTAACAAACAAATAGACCAAGAAATATTTTAACACACTTTATTAGTTGAATTCACAAACAAATTTGATGCATAAAGTTTATTCACGAAATGGGAAGAATAAAATTTCAAACAGAAATTATCATTATAAACTATTATACATTAATAAATAAATAAAAAAACGAAAACCCAAAATATAAACCAAATGATATGATCTTACGTAAAAAACCCAACATGCAGTAAGTTTACCCACAAGAAATTTGGGAAAAAAATTAGATTTGAAAAGTCTTGCAGAAAAAACACTGTGCATAGAAATATTGTGCAGAAACAATATGCAGAAATACTGTGTTGTAGAAATACTATGTTGCAGAAAAATACTATGCAGAAACTTAGTCATGAAATGAAAGGACAAATATTGTGCAGAAATTTATGTACATAACGTGAATGCAGAAAACATAAAACATTCTGAAAACAGAAATTTTCAGACAATTGCACGCAGGGAAAAAATTTCCAGCAACTATTGAACATAAGAATTTTGTCTTAAGATTGTTAGAAGTTTTCACTTTTCATATATAGAATAACATATGGAGACTACATATAAGAACGAAACAACGGAACACATACGAATTATAAGAAACGTAAAAGTAAAACGTTGAGTCGAGATTAAGATCTCTCTCCTTAAGACAAAATCGTCCCGTATTTGCCGACGGAGTTAAACGACGATATGTCTCCCAGGATACAACAACGTATGCGTACCTTCGTCAATCGCGACACCGATGTTTGAAGTCGATCGAACCCAATAAAGTGCTACTCCCCTTAATTGTTGAGACTCTCTTGATAAAACAAGAAGAAAATCCAGAAAACAAACCCAAATATGTAGGAAAACAATGAAAACTTCACACCCCAAAATCATAAGAAACTATAACATATATATAGGTTTATAGGTATATGGATAAGAGGATAAGAGGTTTTGACAGTTATGCAACTGTCAACTAAAACTTGAAAAAACTGAAAATAGAAAAAACTGAAATTTCCATTTAAATAAATTAAATATCCAACAATAACACCTTACAATAGCGTAATGGCATAAACTTAACATGATATCCGAGACTCTTACCATAAAAATGGCTGCATGCGCAGCAGCACCAACTATGAGAAATCCACCAATCCACATAAGTCCGGCTGGTATAGCCAAGGAAGACAAGACGACATTGCCACACATGAAATTGAGCACAATTTTGTATCGGCTAAGTTCACGAGTTGGAGATCCGACAATCGTACGAAGAATGGATGCGAGAAAAATACTCTCATTTCCAATCTCCTATTTATTTTATTGAGTCCTAGCCATAAACGATGGATACTAAAAAGAATTTGAATAAAAAAATTATTGCATTTTATCATTTTAAGTGATTAGTATCAGATTTTTTTTAATAAATAAACAATATTTTTTTTAAAAATTAATTATCTACATCAATTTAATAAATAAAAAAGTTGTAAAAATAAAAAAAAAATGTAAATTAGTTTTCAAGCATAAATTTAGAAAATTAATATTAAGTTTTTTCTAAACTTTTTATTTATGATTCTACTAGTGAACAATTTCCGAAGCAGGTAATTACTATTGAAGTAGTAAAATACATTCAAAATTGCTTAAAATTATCTAAAAGTTCAAACAAATTATGTTCAAGAAATGAATCTCAGCCGTCGGATTTCATCGAGAACTAGAAAAGTCGTGATTAAAGAGACTTTTTCCAATTGCTGACATGTCATTTCGTTTTTCCAATTTTACCCCCAAAGCAAAAAACTTCTCTCTATATAAAGGCGCGTGAAGGAGAAAACAAAGCTATCCCAAGTTTATAGAGAGAGAGTAGGGTTTGCTCTCTTCTTGATTTGGGAGGTTTTTCGTTTCTAGGGTTTCTTCTTCCTTCAAATTTCAAATGGATGTTGACGGCGCCAGGAAATCAGGGACCGTCAAGTGGTTCAATGACGTCAAGGGATTCGGTTTCATCACTCCTGAAGATGGCGGTGAAGAGCTCTTCGTTCACCAGTCTTCAATCAGAGCCGATGGATTCCGGAGCCTTGGCGACGGCGAGACGGTGGAGTATGTGATCGAGAACGGATCTGATGGCCGTACCAAAGCCGCTGATGTTACCGGTCCTAATGAAGCACCTGTGCAGGGAAGTACTCGCGGCGGAGGCGGCGGAGGCGGTGGCCGTGGAGGAGGTGGTGGTGGTGATCGTTATGGAGGTGGTGGTGGTGATCGTTACGGAGGCGGCGGCGGCGGATACAACGGTGGTAGCCGTGGAGGACGAGGCGGTGGTGGATATGGAGGCGGAGGCGGTGGTTATGGTGGCGGCGGCGGTGGATACGGTGGTGGTGGTTACGGAGGAGGCGGTGGTGGTGGTAACGCTTGTTTCAAGTGTGGTGAGAGTGGACATATGGCTAGGGAATGCACTCAGAATGGCGGTGGAGGCGGCGGCGGAGGTAGGTACGGTGGTGGTGGAGGTGGTGGATACGGTGGACGTGGAGGCAGTGGTGGTGGCGGCGGTGGCTGCTACAACTGTGGTGAAGATGGCCATTTCGCCAGAGAATGCCCTACCTCTAACAACCGTTGATCAGCTACCGTGGTGGTGATGGTGGAGGACTTAGGGTAAATGTGTCTTTTCACATTTACTTTTCTCTCCTCCATATCATTCTCTTTACTTTTTTGCTTTCAATGTTGATGAATCAATGGGTGAACCATAGTTTAATATGTTTGCTTTTGATATGAGTTTTATTTTTGTTGGGTTTGCTGCTTTAAAGTTTATGATGGTCACCGTTTTAAGTTAGGGTTTCGGATATGGTACCTTTTTTATTTTACTTAGTTAGGGTTTAAGTTTTATTATAACTATGGTTATTATGGGAATCCAAAGAATGCAACACTTGTTTCTCAGTGGTTTGTTTACTTCTTCTCTGTTTTAGATATATGGATGTATACATGATGGAGGTTTATTGGAAACCATTTTATGAAATCTTAAAACTTGGGTTTCCCCTAAAGATCTTGGACCCCTTTCGTTTCTTGCAAATGGATATGCTTGTTTTGGATATTTTTGTGGTGTTTCTTGTATTGAATATGTTCTATTTCTTTGGTAATTGGGTATAGGGCATTTGTCATGTGGTCAAATGTGGGGACTCCCTTTTGACACCTACCCTTCAATCCTTTGAACAAAAGCCTGATAAAGCTTTTATGATTGTGTTTTGTGCCTTTTTTTTCTGCTGTCCACATAAACTGTAACAAGGTTCTCTTTTCTTTTTTGGTGCAACTTCTCCCAAAAGTAATTTATTTTTGTCAGAAGCTCAGAATTGATCATGGGTTCTTCCAATTCTTTTTCAATGGTCAAAAGTACCACAAACAGTTTGCCAGCATTATTGTGTTATATGAATCATGACACTATATGGTTTTTTTCTCTTCATCTTTGTGTGTTGCTTGCCATTTGATTGAATTATGTGTTAAAAGGGGTTGAATCTTTTTCTTTCTGTGGGGTATGTAGTAAAGATTCTTGCCTCATTTATGTGAATGAGGTTGAAGGAGATAACATTGGCATCTTGACGAATGAGGTTTGTTTTTTGCATAAAGTGTACTAAGCTTCAACCTTTGGCATGGTGGGTAGGGCATCTTGGCATGAGGGGTGCATAAAAACCCGACCAACCTGGTCACCCCAGCCCAAAGCCTACTCGATATTTAATAATGACGTAAAATTTTCAAACCATATGTTATTGGGTTAGGATTTTTTGAACCCAACCTAACTTGATATTTTATATCATGGATTTAATATTATTGTTAAAATCCTTAGACCAAACAGTAATTAGTTCTATTTATAATTATATCATAATTTTAATCGTAATTATATTTTCTTACTTGTATGGATCTTTGAATGAACCAAATAGCCTGGTAGTTTTTAATATCTTCTATGTAATGGTTGTGTTATTTGTATGTTTTTAATTTGATTTTATTTTGTTTAAAACACAATATTTAGTTAGATTGTAAAATGATGTACTAAAGTTTTAACTCGGTTAACCTGACAATCCCATCCCAACCTGCATGGTTTAGAGGTTATTTGTTTATTTCTTAATAGTTCCAGAGGTGCAGATTACGAAACAACGAGTCTCGCAGCTTCACCTACAACTTGGAGGCTGTGGGGTAGGTCGCCCAACTCACTGTTTGCTCTTCCCGATAGCTTCCAATTCATCCAGAACTTGCTGAAATCATCCAAAAGTGTTACTTCTTCGCTGCTATGGTTCTCTTTGCAAGATGCTGCAACAATAATTGGAAGTAATCATAAGAATACGCTAATTTGCTCGAAACAAGCCACGTTTACTCGCCTAGTGGTATCAGAATAACACCAACTTGAATCACTAAGAGGTTAATCTTGTTTGACAAAAAAAAATCTATCTTTTAGTGGTTCTAAAACTCTGTGAATGATTTTGTATCTTGGGTCTCCTTTAACCATTAAGAGCATCTTCAATAGCTATGTTAAAATGGAAAATTTTAGGATTTTAGCATTTTTGTTGTTTCAACAGTTATGATATTCTCTATGCTAAAATAGAGAAAAAAAGAAGAGAGATAGTAAAAATCTCTCTGAATTTAGAGAAATCTCTAAATATATATTCTTCCCTCAAAACTAATTATTAACCCCCAAAAAACATATTTTTCCTCTCCCAACTTTTCATATATTGAATATTTTAATAATATATTTAAATATGAATATTTTGATAAGATAATTAATACTAGAGTTGCTAAAATAGAATAATTGTTATAGATGGATGTAATTTTTTTTAGAGATTTTAAAATTTTTTACTTTATTTTAGAAAAAAATTAGCATAATTGTTGGAGATGCTTTAAATGTCCTAATTTCATTCTGAACAATTAATAAACAATCATATTTCATTTTGCACTATATCATGAAAGAACCATTCTAACCACCTAATCATTCTGCAGCAAACTATTCAAAAAAAAAACTATTCAAAAACTGTTAAAGAGCTTGGATTTTACTTCTCTTGGTTGAATTATGATTTTCCAAACAGTAAACATTGTGCTGAGTACGGTCGACCCTTAGGAATGGTGGATAGGTGGTGGGTTGGGCATCTTGGCACAATTGTTTGTATTAAAGAAATGGTGTAACAGCATCTCCAATGCAAATTCTTATAAGAATTTTATTTTTGTATTTTTTGATGTCACCTCATTTCCACCTCATCAAATTAAAAATCCACATAAAGGTTTACAATGGTAGTTTTTATAAAAACCTATTTTTATGGGTCCCATATATATATATAAATTAAATATATATAATATTAATAATTAATAATTATTATAAAGTCAAGAAAAAAAAATAAAGATAATGTCACATTTCACACATTTCAATGTAAGAACCAAAGTTCTTATTTAAGAACCTAGAGTGATTTGAGTTCTTATAAAAACTTTCCACAATACTAGTTCTTAGAGCATCTACAATCATGGACCTTATCAAAAGTCCATAACTCTTTCTTATCAGTTTTCTCTCTCTGCCACATCAGTTTTTTTTTTTTTTACACATTTCATAAACTTTTCACTCTCAATCATGAACCGGTATATAGTTTATATAATAAAAATATAATAATAATAGTTAAGAATTACTTATTATAATTAAAATACAATAATTAAAGTTACAACAAAAAAATATTTATTATAATTAAAGAGAGAAATTAAAGATTATTATAAATGATAAAAGATTATTACTGTTAAAAGACATCTATACTATATTATAAATATGACATAAAAAACTCTTAAAAACAAGTCTTAAAGCTTAATGTACTGCTATTTAATGCTAATTACTTAAAAAACAACCATTAAAGCTGTATGTACTATATTTAATGTTATTTATTAATTTTCAATCATTATCTCTAACCATTTTAATTCTCCTAAAATCATTTCCCAATTTAACTCCCCTAAAATAACTCTCAGCATAATTAAATATATAATAAAAATCAAATTTTAAATATAAAATTATAAAATCTAATTAAAAAAAGCTAACAAAATATTTTATAAAAAAATTATATTATTAAACCAAAATAAATTACATTATATTATTAAGTCTAAATTAAATAAATTTATACAAAAAAAATCATTATCACTCTCTCACAACCAACCAAAATCGTAATGTAAATCGACAAAAAATAAAAAAATAAAATTAAACATTAAAATCGTGATGTATCTAGCGGCATTGCACGAGTACACTTCTAGTAATTAATTAAAAACTAATTATAATTAATAACAATAACAATAACTAAAAGTTAGAATAATTAAAAACTCAAAATTGATTATATATTAAAAACAGTTACAAGTTTTGTAATACATTAAATTTATTTATTTAATTAATTCAAGATTATATATTAAAAATAAAAAATAAAAAAAAACATTTATTTATTGGCATGGACCGCTCTATCTGCATAGAGCGGTTTGCCAACTCATCACTTTCCCAATGGTAAATTATTTTAATGAAGTGGTTCATGAGTTTACACGTGGGGATGGACTTTTATAAACCCACCATTATGGGTGCTTTTACTAGCTACTACATTTTTTGCTTATAAGAAACTTGAATTAGAGATGCTCTCAATTCTATCATCAAGTAAATGCATATGCTTCTCCTGGCCATAATTAGTTGATATCTTTAATCCTGAAATGCAAAATACAAATTTTAGATATGTAAATGTTTATGCCTATTTCTAATTTTGTTTTAACCCTGATTTGTAGTTAAATATAGTCAAATATTGTATTGAAGACAACAAAAAAAAAAAATAAAAAAATAAAAAAAGTTGTAAATGGGGAATCATGGGTGGTGTTCCACCATATTTTTGGTCCAAGGTTTAATTTTAGTTTTATGGGCACTTTTGTGGTGGTAATTATGTTCATGAATTTTAAAATAATATAGATGGGAAATGGAAAAATATAAATCAAATCAAACAAAAACAATGTAATATGTTTGATATAGCAAGAACAAGGAAAAATAAAAAAAAACATATAGATATAGTGGGAAAAAAGAAGTTTATGGTGGTGATTGATATAAATTGAAATGGTAGAAAATGAATTAAAATGGGTTTTTAAGTTGTTCTCTATTTCTTGGTCGGGTTGGTGTGCGTGCCAAGGTCTCTAGGGGGTTGTTTGTTTTTTAAAAAAAATCTATTAATGGCTCTTAAGTCTGAATCGTTCAGACTTTTTTACACACCACCTTTTATTAATCTTAACTAAAATAAGACTTCAGACTTTAGACCTCTTAAAAAACAAACGACACCTATGTGTGATCTTTTTGCTCACTTGGTTTTCTTTGATAAATCTTTGGGTTCGGGTTTCTTGGTTGTTGTAACTTTCGTATTGGTTAGTTTGTTAATGGTCGTGGCTTTTTTTTTTTTTTTTTTTTGTGTGGTGGTTTGGTTGGGGTTCTATTCTTTGTAGAATTCCATTTGTCTCCTTTCTCCGTTTGTTTCTTTAATAAATTTTACTATACTCATTTCATTCTAAAATAGGTGTTTGTATTTTTATTTAAATTTGGCACAAAATAAAATTCCATTTTCTGAAAATCCCAAATCTATGATGTTTAAACAAAAAAAAAAAACAATTATCTACAATTAAATATTGTACATAGATTGATAAATATGGTTAATTGAATAAACTTATTTGAGGGAAATTGATGTAAGAATGGTTTCTTATATCAATGTATATTTAGGGTGCGTTTGGTATGCAGACAGAAAATGCTAACACATGACAGAACATGTGTCCAGCGTTTAGTAAGACTAGAAAGAACTGGACATGACAGAAATGACAAATTTGCCCCTAATAAACTGTTTAGTGTTGTTATACCAACTCGCATCTTACATAAAACATTCAAATAGGTAAATTTATATCAAAATAGATAAAGTTTTTGAGCATCATAAGCATCATATCCAATTCTTAACTCAAATATATAATCACTGTACAAAACCCATGAATCAAATATATAATGTAAATTCTTTGATTTGTAAGTATTTGAGCATAATATCCAATTTGTAAGTTTTTGAGCATCATATCCAATTCATAAATCAAATACAGAAAAGTGGTTACCACAATCTAGTTATAAGTTGCAATTTCATATCCAAATTAGGTTGGGTTTTACGCAATATATCCAACAACGGATTTAGAATCTGAGGAACAATGAAATCACATATCCAAAAAGTAAAGATGATGTCACATGTGAGGAGCAATGAAATCATAGGTCCATTTGTCGCAAGTGAGAGTAATGAAATCGCAGATGAGAAACGATGAAATCGAGAGGAGAGTCGATTACATGTGGAGAAGTCGATCTCGTGAAGTCGAACACGAGCAAGTTTGAGGCATGAATCTGATCGATGGGTTAAAAAACAGATGGTGAATGATAAAATCGAGAGAAGATAGTCGACTACATGTGAAATCGAGAGAAGAAATACCTGTGGAGAAGTCGATCTGGAGAGATGGAGAATCGACCTGGTGAAGACGAAGATGAAGTCAAGCGAACTTAGAGGCGTGAACTAATCGATGGGTTTAGGTTTAGTGTTTTTGAAGGGTATTTTGATACAAAAGAGCTTGTTCTATTTTGTTCTAGGGGGTGGAGTAGGACACACGTGTCTCATGCTTGTTCTACCAAGTTCCTGTTAATTCCACATATGGCCACATCAAACACAAGACAAGTGTGTTCTGTTCTGTCCTGTTTTATTCTTTCCACCATACTAAACGCACCCTTAGTGCAAAACTTCTTATTATCATCAATTTGTACTTGGTGCTTATATATGTTGTGCTTTTCGCATTTAAAATTTTTAAATAGTTTACCTAAATGCTTTTGAAGAGAGTAAAGATAAAAGTACCGAAACCGGTAAAAGTTAAAGTACAATTTTACCCTTTAGTTTTCATGTTGAATTGGAATTTTTCCTCTCAAGGGCATCTCCAAAGAATAATACCAAATTTTTAGACCTGACAAACGTGTCGTGTCGTGTCGGGTTCAAAGTTAAGCAGGTTGAGAGTGTCTAACCCTAACCCGACCCGTTTAATAAACGGGTCAGGAAATCTCAACCCTAACCCGACCCGCCTAACCCGGCACGACCCTCCTAACCCGTTTAACATTTATAAAACTAAAAATTAAAAATCGAAAATTCACAAAAAGATACAAATAAAAAATTAAAATGAAAGAATTATAAATCCAAATTTTATAGTTCTAACTTAAAAGTTCTAACCAAATCTAAAACATTAATCCAAACATTAAAAAGAAAACTTATAATATATATATATATATATAGTGGAAGGATATTTTGCAACCCTTAAAAAGGTTGCAACCCTTGCAACCCACATCTTAACCGTTGGATTCATTATCGACGGTTATTTTATTTTTATTTTTTTGTTTTTTTTAATTAAAAATATAGGGTCTCATATCTATTGTAACCGCCGATCATGAATCCGACGGTTAAGATGTGGCTTGTAAGGGTTGCAACCTTTTACTAGGGTTGCAAAATATCCAACCCCTCTCTCTCTCTCTCTCTCTATAT
Organism: Arctium lappa; assembly: GCA_023525745.1. Taxonomy (NCBI): domain Eukaryota; kingdom Viridiplantae; phylum Streptophyta; class Magnoliopsida; order Asterales; family Asteraceae; genus Arctium; species Arctium lappa. Next base: position 34,460,431 of record CM042051.1, read on the forward strand.
ATATATATATATAAATGGGTTATTCGGGTCATTGTCGAGTTGAAATTTTTGACCCTGACCTTACCCGCTTAATTTTCGTGTCGTGTCAACCCGTTTACTTAAACGGATTGAAATATATTACCCAAACCCGTTTATTTCGTGTCGAGTTCGTATCGGGTTAGCGTATCGTGTCATTTTTTGTCAGGTCTACAAATTTTACACAATTTTGGCCAAAAAATGGCGTATATATAAAGCAAACATCAAATATTTTCATATAAATTACATCATTTTATACATCAAAACATAATATATTATCTATATTCTTTCCTACTTTTAACCATATAATTTTTTTTATAATACATTTAGAGGAATGAGATCGGGAGAGAATCCTAAACAATAAAAGAATCGAATAACTTATCTTAACCGTTAGATTGAGATGATTCAATGAATGAGATTAAAAAGTTGGTCATAACCATTTTTTTAAAAACTAAAAATATTTCCTCCTAATTTTTAAAATTGAAAAATTACACTAAAAATGATCATTTTATTATCTTTAATTTGACATTCATTTTGATATATTTTTTTATCCACTTTTTCTTGGTTTTCCGATTCTTTTATTTTCAAGTTTCTCCCTAGATCTTTTCCCTACCTTTATATTTATTAACTTTAGAAATTCTATTAAAAAAGAAATTAATAAATTACAAAGTGAACTACATTTTTCATCTCCATGAATTAGTTTCTTTAACGGATTTCATCTCTATTTTGAAATTTTAACGAGTTGGATCCTTGTCGTTGAATTTTTTTACCGAGCTGAGACCCATTTTATTAATTATTCAAGGACACAACTCGTTAAACTAGTTCAACCACATGAAATCAGCTCGTTAAAAAAATGCAAGCACATGAATCCAACTCGTTAAAAAATGCAATCATAATTGTATTACAGTAGGTGCAACCTGCCAAAATATTATATTTAAAGGTGAAATCTTTAGTTTATACAATTTGTACAAATGGAGAGGTTTGTAAATGATCCCCCTACACACACACACACACACACACACACATATATATATATAGCTGGGTTCATACGAGAACGATACCTATTTAAAAGAACACGAGAACGACAAATCACGTACAAAATCATAAGTGATTTTACATTAGCGGGGAAGTCGTGCAAAATCAAGGTACGCGGGCGACTTTTGCCGCGACTTAAGGTCGCGGGAATCACATGTAAAATCATTTATGATCTTGTATGCGATTTGCCGTTCTCGTATTCTTTTAAATAGGTATCGTTCTCGTTTGATCCTCCCTCCCCCCCCTCTCTCTCTCTCTCTCTCTCTCTATCTATCTATCTATCTATCTATCTATCTATCTATCTATCTATCTATATATATATATATATATATATATATATATATATAGACTTGGGATCACGTGAGACCAAGTTAATTTCGTGAGACCAATGAGACCCATTCATGGCCCTTAGATTAGATCATTAAAGTGATCAATGGTCTCAAGATGCAAAGTGGCATTTTTATAATTACTTTGAAGTCTCGTGGCATTGTTGAAAGTTCAAAGTAACCCTTTTTCACAATTCCACCTTAAATCTTCACTCATCGAAAACCTCTTCAAGCTTCATGGTGAAATCGTATTTCCGGCTAAAGGTGAAAGACTCGAATGTGAATCTAGTCTTCTATCAATTGAATCGTGTATCAAAATCTCAAGCAATTCCACATTCTGTAAGTGAAATCTATGTAATTAAGCAACTAAATTAGGGTTTTCTTTTTGATGAAATTTCATTTTTTTATGGGAGAAATCGTGCAACAACTACATTTTGTTTTTTACTGTGTGTTTCATCTTCAACATTATACGAACAACCAAAATATCAAAATTATTAAAAAAAAATTGTTTATTGTTGCTTCTTTGTTCTTCATTATGTGTTTTTTTGTTTAGATTTCAACAAAATTGTAAAATATGACTACCAATCACTATTTCAAGTATATATCCAAATTTATTATGTGTTTACATTTCACCAAATCGTAAAATATGACTGCCAACTACTATTTCAATTTACTCTTTCAAATACTTCTTCATCTACACTCATAATCATCACCATTAGATGATTCTAGTTGAACCTGTTTGTTGTTGATTTAAGCTTTTTAACTACATAAATAGATTTAGAAAGGAACATGTTTTATGCGGTGCCTCCTGTGTGCATTATTTGGATCTCTAAATGGCTTTCTTGAAGTGTCGTGCCTAATTTCGTCTTGCAATTTTTATTGTTAGGCCCTTAGTTGTGATAGTATAAAACATAATTGTTGTCTGCAAATTGTAATATAGGTTCCCTTGACTTACATATTTAGTATATTAAATTGGATTCTTCAGCATGTATTCGTTATGCTAGCAACAACTATATATTTAAATCATTGTCGGACAAAGTGTATGATAAGGAACTCTTACATATATGTTTTGGATTCTACTTTTATATAGAATGTGCATTTTCTCATCTCAACAAAAGTGTTTGTTTATGGGCTTTTTTATATACAGAGACTTGCAAGACTATAAGACATTGCATTCTACTTATTAGCATTTACATACAGAGACTTCCAAGACTATAAGGTATTAAACCATCGAATAAACCTTCACGACACATCAATTGTGAATATTAGATTGTTGGATGGTTGTTTTTGGTATGTTTAACAAACATGTTGTTTAGTACATTGCTTTAGTTTTTTTAATTGATTTTTTATGTCCTTTAAGTTAGGGAGAAGAAAATACAAAATACAGAGATGGATGGATTTGAACACACACAACCAGAATTAGGAGATGATGAAGAAGAGCATGCAGAAGAAGAGGAATATGATGAAGAGGATTTAATGCATAACAATGAATAAATGACAAAGGTATTAAACAATTGAAAAAAAAACCTTTCTTGATTTCAATTCAGAACAACTAACCCCTACCTCCTTATTATTTAAAGATTTAATTTGTTTTAATAAGATCTAATACCTTCTGCATCAGTTCTCAGTTCAGAATCAAATGACCATTTTGAGGAAGTGAATGAAACATTATTCGAAGAAGGTTACTTTTAAATTAAAACTTCAAAGTATGTATTGCTTTGAAGGTAATATTCTTATCTAGATATGAATAGGTAGAAACATAGACACTCATTGTGAAGGTTAACTTATATCATGTAACTTGTAACTTGTAGATATGCATATATAGTCTAGAGAGAAGAAAGTTAGGTAAAAGAAGGTAAAAAGTGTTGATTGCTAGCTCTTAAACCCCATAACTAGTTCCAAGAGATGCAATGTTCTCTCTGTTGAAAAGGAATATGTTAACCTGTCAAGTGGATGGATATTGCTTATTTGTTTACATACACAATTTCCTTCCCCCTTCCTTTGACAAAGAATGATGGCACATAACAAATAGAAACGAACCAAGAATCGCAGCAGCATGCATTGTCCATGTATTCTACCAGTATAGCATTCACTATACCTATACTTGGTATCTTCCCAGCTGCACCATATATATGTCCAAGTGCTTCACTGACTGGCCTATGATTTCTTTCACCTAAACAAGCAAACTAACAACAATTTGTCGGTAAGGTAAAAAAATGGGTAATTTTTTAATGGGAAGGGGACTTAGTTTCATGCTAAATATGAATCACTTATTGTTTGCACATAATCTTTTAGATATTTCAGGACGATTCAAATGAACCTTCACATAAACCTTGTTGTGAAGGTTTATTTTTATCAAGGATGCTTGAAACAAATGAACCTTCACAACATACTTACTGTGAAGATTCAGTTATATCAAGTAGACTTGGGATCACTTGAGACTAACATGTTTTCGTGAGACCAAGTTTTTACACTTGAAACTTCACAGCAAAATATTGTGAAGGTAACCTTCACAGTATTTTTGCTGTGAAGGTTCGGATTTTTTTTTTACTTTCACAGTGTTTTGTTGTGAAGTTTCAAGTTTAAAAACTTGGTCTCACGAAAACATGTTGGTTTTACGTGAACCCAACCCGTATCAAGAGCTTGTAACTTTTAATTATAGATTTCTTTGAGGGTTCTCTAAACTAACTTATTGTGTATTGGTATATGATAAAACAAATTCTTTTTCATAATCTTGAGAGGGAAACATTACTATTTCCTGGTGTTCAATCTTAAGGACCCATCATTTATCATAATTGACAATATCTCACGAAAACAAGTTTTTATTTAAGTTAAATTCTTAATAAATGCTTTGTTTGGTTTAGAATATTTCTAAAGTATGATTATAATATAAACTATGCATTTAATAATTTTGCAACATGCTTTGTTCTGGAACTACTTGCCTGAAGTTGATTATGCGAAAACTGATGAAATGATACAACTCAGAACAAAGCAGAAATGATTGAAATGAATTGGAAACAAAGAGAAATTATGTTGATCATGGAGTCTTCGTTATGAGGCATATGGAGACCTCTTTTGATACAAAACTATAAGATCGAAAAAGTGGGCTTGAAATTGAGAGTGCCAAAAAGGATGCCTAAGAAAAGCTGAATGATTTGAGGAGAACATTGCAATGAAGATTCTATTAGCCGACATGAACAAACGGCTTTTGAACAAACCTACTCAGGATTAGAGCAAAGGTTTAGTTGAAAAAGGAATCGGAACATTACTTTTTCTATTTAGGTACTTATAATGGTTTAAAAGATTGTTTTTAATGATTTAGTAGTTGGTTGAGAGTAATATTTTAATAGCATGTCTAAAGTAGTCGGGGCAGTGCATTGTGTTGGGAAGCTTCTTAAACGAGTTAAATTATGGATGACATAGTTTTTTGAATTCCTTGATGATACTTACTGGATTTCCTTTATTGACATCTCTTGTTTAGTATCCATGTTGTTATAAATTAAGACATTGTTTGTTATTTGAACCTTTCACAATAGACAACTGAAACTTCACAGTAAGCTTGTTGTGAAGGTTCATACAATTTGCATTAAGGTAAGTTTAAATAAGAATGTTAAATTAAGACATTGTTTATACCTTCATACAAGTCAAACTTAAGTGCAAGTTTAATGATATTACTTTCACATAAAATATTTGAACCTTCGTCGATAGAGAACTGAAACTTCACAGTAAGTTTGTTGTAAAGGTTCATGCAATTTGTGTAAAGTTAAGTATGAATCAAAGTGTAAATTAAGATGTTGTATATTATCTTCACATAGAGGTCAAACTTAAGTGCAAATTTAAATTATATTACATTTACATAAAATCTTTAAATCATATTACATTTACATAAAAATTTTAAATCTTTGACAATAGAGAATTGAAACTTCACAGTAAGTTTCTTGTGAAGGTTCATACAATTTGCGTGAAAGTAAGTTTAAATCAAAGTGTTACATTAAGACGTGTATTACCTTCACACACAAGGAAAACTTAACTGCAAGTTTAAGTGGTGTTACCTTGACATAAAATATTGAACCTTTGACAAAGAACTAAAACTTCACAGTAAATTTATTGTGAGGGTTTATTTAGTTTGCGTGAAGGTAAGTTTAAATCATTGTTTATTGGCTTCACATAAAGTATCGAGATGTTGTGGTGATCATCTCCCTTAAACATTTTTCTCTTTGAAATCAAAATATGTAGAAAACCATTAAACGGAAAATTTCGAATATTTGCATCGAGTTAACGAACCTTCACAATAAAAATAATAATGAAAATAAGCTAACGCCCTTGATTACATTGTCTATTGTTGTAAGCCTCATTCACGACGTTCAGATGATCATCTTCATTAGACATTATTTTATCTAAAATCAGAGTATGCGGCAATATTGAGAATTACATCCTAGAAAGACGCTTTTTTGGCTCTAGCATCGAGTTTCATAGTATTATGCTTGAAATTACGTATGACACGTCCCGATGACCAATGTAGGAAACAAAATCGTAGGCGATGTCTGGGGGTAACAGTCTCGTAACTGGGAATTCCCACTCTTTTGTATTTCCTGCAGTGAACTCCCTCGAATCCAATTGTAACCCAGCAGACTACATTCATAATTCAAGTGTAGAAGATGCTTCTCTTTGCAAGCAAGTTCCCTGATGTAATCATGATACTTCTATCTCTAGGAAGTATTAGTGTCAATCAATGATCAAAAATACTTCCTACCATCCATGCATTCAGTTGTCCTATGATTATTTGCAGGAAACAAAACATACATTACTTGTCAATAGACCAAAAAGTAGAAAAAACGTCAAAATTTGTTTGAACAAAATAGTTGTAGGCAACATATAGAATGTAAAGGACGAAAAATTATGGAGGATTTTTCAGATATTTAAACCTTAGATTCAAAGAAAATAAAGGAGAATAAAATAAATCAAATCATGTAGAAGATTTACTTACAACGGGAAATAGGCGAAATCAAGGGCAATTGCAGTTGAAATTGATAGGAGATTACTAGATGATTGAAACAATCGACGATGTTCAATCAAATATAGATGGCACCGGTAGAGATATTCAATCGGCCAAATAGTCGTGATTTATCAAAGGAAGACGATTGATCTCCACAGAGGAAGACGATTGATCTCATTGAGGAAGACGACACAGGAAAAACTGATTCAATGTTCCTACGTGTTCATATACATAAAAAAAATGAAAAATATATGGTCAAAAATAACCCTACACATTCAAAATCAATAAAGAATTTCTACCATTAGATCATCAGCTTGTAAAAGTGATCAACGAACAGAATTTGGTCTTACGGGTCTCACGAAAAACCCTTGGTCTCACCAGAACCCAACCCTATATATGTATATATATATATATATATATATATGCGAAAGGTCGTGTGAAATGTTGAAGTTAACATGAGAAATGTGAGAAGTGGATCTGAACCGTTGATCACTTTTAATCAAATGTCCTCCCAGGAATTGCGGCTTAGAAGAGAATTGATTTAGTGCATCTCGGTGCATATGATCATAATATGTATCCATTATTATCCAACGGTTGATAACCACTTCTCACGTTAACCTCAACTTCTCACCGAAATCCAACTATATATATATATATATATATATATATATTTCACAATAATTTCAAAATAAATTATTTTATTATATATTTATATGACACACACATTTCAATAAATAAGAAAAGTTATATTATAAGTGATAAACTGTAACACCCTCAAATATGGAAATAACAACTAATTTAAAATTTTCTAAATACAATAATAAATTATTCATCTATAATCACAATTTAAGATTTAACCTCCATACACACATTCATTCTATACATACAGTTTATAATAAGGACATGTGTTACCAAAACCCAATAAAAGTCGCTATCTCCAAACTGCGGAAGAATTCCCCAAGCACTTACACTCGTGGACACTAAGGCACATCTCTTCAATACTGCTAGAACCATACCCCCAACTGAACCTGATGCACATGCCGACAATAAAAAGGTTAGGCTAACGCATATGAGTAAACATATCTTTAGAAGAATGAACCTCATTCGAAACCATGACCAGTCAATTGGTGTCCTTTAAAACGTGTAAACGACTCTTTTCTAAAATCATGCACTTTCAAAGATGGACACTTCATTTAAAACTTGCTTCATAAATTGATGCAACTTAAACTAACTCGAAACATGAACCATCATCAGACCATGTATATCGTACGTCCGAAAACATGGACACTAGGTCCAATACTCACACGACCATAAACGAACATACTTTAATTACCAAAACACGGAGTTGACATAATTCATTCAAACCTTAATATACGAGGAGGATGGTCCAATATTAAGGTCCTCATTCACTGTCGACCATATAGACCCAATGACAAATAAAGTAAAACATCCTTATATTTAAAAACACTAATAGCCGACGACGGGGGAAACCCGTATCCGTTGAGGGTGGAGGAACACATCAGTATGCCACCCAAGCAACGTTAATCGCATGATACCTCCCGACATTCCAGCCCGGTGTCCCTACGACTTCTTTACAGGTATCACCTCAAGTCAGTTGACCTTGTTGGCCTATCCGAAGAACATCCACTCAAAAGAACCAGCACACTTAAAGACTACCTGTCCCAAGCATTACTTCAAGTGGCGGAGGTCCTAGTGCCTACCGTCCCGGCAGCACTAACAGACTCAACCCTCCTGCGATGACTTGTAAAGTTTCGGTCATAAAACATGAGCCCCAGAGTCCAACCTCATGCCACTCAATTGACCATCAAAACAGACTGTCTTACGTGCCTATGGATCCAATGCAACACAGTCTAACATTATATGCCTATCCCGAAATGACCAACGCACTCGAACATGTAACCAACGTCAAAATGCAATATAATACATTAGTACGTACTTCATAACCGGGCTCTACATCGAGCCATTAAAACCGGAAAATGTCCTCAAGCCCCTTTTAAGCCATCACCGAGCTAAAATGCTCAAAATCCATTTGACCAATAATCACCGGTCCCCCAAATAATGAAATGTCTTTAAACAACGTTTATGAAGACACATATCTCAAAGACGAGATTACCCTAAAACTCCACATGATATGGGACTAAAGATTTTTCCAAAGGGTTTTATGAATGCAAATATACCCAAAATACATATAACATGAAATGGACTCCATTTGTACAAAATCATCAAAGATGCATAAATCATGAGAATAGCTTTTACTTGTACAAAATCACCATGAATATGAAAACCATGCTATTTAATCGTTAGAACCTTCGGAACCCAAAGATGAGCAATTTAAAAGGTTAACACAACCCAAGTTTACCAAATATGAAAACTTATCAAAATACTCATTCTTTGACAATTAACCAAGTAAAACATATTTTACTTCAAAGTACTCAAAACTTATCATCAGTTAACCATTTCATGTAAAACACTTTAAAATAAACATTTTGGCATGTACACCGTTTTCACAAATCAACTTGAACTCGTCTTGCTAGATTTAGACTAAATCTAGGTTTTACTCAACGAGCTCTTTTGAAGGCCACTTGAATCCTCAAGCTGAAAGCTTCCAAAATCTAGATCCATACATACCAAACCATTAATACCCATAACTAACCATTAAAAACATTCTCCAAACATTATATACCAAAATCCAACACAAGATCAAAACACTAATTTCCCCAAAACCATCAAATCCAAGATTTGAGAAATCAAACACTAAGAAACCATTAATGGAACATTTATAACTCTATTACAAGAAAACTTACCACTAAGGGTGATGATACTTCCGAGGGCACCCAATCCAACTCTTCAACCCGAGATCCCAACCGATGAACTTGATGAGGAAGATGAAGATGGTGGTTTTGTGGTTCAAGATCCTACTAGCTAGATGGTGAAGAATCATATGGTTCAAAGGGAAAAATCCTCAAAATGGGTTAGGGTTCGACATTTGGGGTTTGGGAGAGAAGAGGGAAGAAATCTAGGGTTTGGGATTGAGAGAAATTAAGGTCGCGGCATAAGTCGCCCGTTTCCCCCAAGGCTCACTTCCAGTGAGTTACGTGACTTGTGCCGCGACCCCAAGTCGCGCCACAACTCGCGACAACCCAAATCTCGGTTTTCTTGCGTCTGATTCGATCCTCGATGATTCCATATCAAAACTCATCTGATTTCCCAACAGCTTTACGTTCCAAAAGCCAAAAGACTCCCGAACTATCACTAAAGGAAATCTCCAATTTACGGGTGTTACAATCCTCCCAACCTTAGAAGATATTTCGTCCTTGAAATCTGACACCGACTAAACACCCAACACCGCCTTCAACGAGATAGATTAATTCTCTATCCAACAGGAGGGATCCCACCAAACCTTGCCTCATGCACAACCCGATTACAACTCTATTTCAAAACCCAGCAAACCTTGCCGACGGTGGGACGAGCATCGAGTCCCCATCGACTACCTTACCACCCCTAAGATCTCGGCTGTCTCCCAACCTTAAATGATCATTACCATCTTCGGGGTAGTTTGTGACCTCAACTTCTCGACAACCAAATCACTTCGAATCCACACGATTTTGAACCCAAAGCCAAGAATCGTCAACGAACTCCTACCATCCTTAGTTTTCAACTGATCCACTCCTAATGCTAATAAAGTTGTCATCCCAAGGCGCACTAATGCGTCCTTCAAGCAGCTGGTTACCCCAGAGTTGGCTATCACTCAACTCCGATTCCAATCACAACCTTACAACATTCCCTTAATAACATCTTTATCACCACGGAATGCCCATACACATCGGTACTTAAACATCAACACTCGATCTCCTTTCAAACTCTATCACCGATAGGTCAATATTCCCATGATCCAATCGGGATACTTCCAAAATATTCCAAGATCTAGTGACTTCAAGAAAGTAAGTTGATGCCTAGGGCTAAACGGTGACCTCGAAAACGCGGACGTCCCGTCCAAAATTTCATTCCAGACGGATTGTCGCACTAAGGTTGACACCTAATGGGGTGTTAAAATTCCAAATCTTACGTTTCTAAAAGACAGATCGCCAAAGTTTCCTTTAATCGCGAAACCCACTAAGACGGTACACCATTGACATAAACCAGGATGTCACACCAACGAGCAATCCACCAAAACGAATCCAATCTAAACGCAGATAATCTCGTAAGACCTTATCCCACATGATCACCAAAGTACAAAAATCACGCCTTAATTATCCGGGGAAGACTTAAATCTACTACCTCCATTAAAACAAACGTGTACGGATTCAAAACTGAAACCCTAAATCCAAGTCTAATTACAAGTCGGATCATCTGACGCTTCAAAACCCAGGGACTCCCTTAGTCCCTAACCATAATTGTTCCCCCGACAGGGTTTAAATCTATAGGCCTAATGAGTCCAAGGTTTTTCAACTAGTATACCAATTTGAAATTTATAAGATTTTCAAATACATAAGCTTTTAACACTTAAACATGTGGTAAAAACACACTACCGATTATTCGATAGGTTTCAAAGTTGATCATCAACCCAACGCATAAGAAACCATTTCTAAAACTCTCTTGTTCAGTACTTAGGTTAATAAGAGCATTAATAAGACATGCACAATAATTTACACCACAAATGTAAAAATAGGCTCGTGCACCACAACACGTGCAAATAACGGTTTGTACAACTCAAAAGAGAACTCAAAATGTTAACTTCAAAATTCTGCCCCCTTAACCAAAAGACGTTGCGGCATAAGATTTTCAACAGCTCCGTATGCAATCGTTTATTTCCCCAAAGCCAGGTAAAATGATGAGAATGCAAATAAAATTTCAAATTGAGTTTAAAGCTTTATGCCGAATAGATAAACGCATTTGACCAGAATAGAAATTTCAATGACAAGAATGCCGCTAACTCGACAAATGCATTGCGGAAATTTCTAACAGTAAACGTTGATGATTGAAGTATGAACAGAATAAAAGCTTTGATTTTAAAATAACGTAAATCTTTTATATGCTTACTCGCACCGACGTTATAAATAAATCCAAATGCAAATAGTTTACGACAATGGACATTTGCATAAAACCCAAGGGTAATTCACATAATAATGAAATTTTCAAAATAACATGTGGGATGACATCAATTAATAATCTTCATAAAATAACGCACACCATGATGCACAAGTACATGATCCCAAAACTATTTAGGCAACGCAAAATGACGTAAGATGAGACACCATAAATTCAACTGAATTTTCGTAAAACTCATTAATGCTAAAATCAAGCGGTGTTGAATTTTCGTTTCTCAACAAAGTGTAAAGGAAAACGACAATATGCTTAAAATATTAAACTTCTAGGAGTTTCCTCCTTTTACTGAAATGAAGGGTAAAATGACACTTTACAAAATTTATATGGGACACGATGCTAAATAAACTCGCAAGTTTAAATGAAGCGAAAATTAAAACTCACGAATGAAAAGGGCCTCGTATAAAACAGTATACCATGAAATTTAACAAACTCGCACAAACTAAAAAAATTCTCAAGAAGTTCCGACTCAAAACGTGGGAATAACTTTTCCTTTAAAACCATTGACATACGTGGAGGTGATCCAATGTCTAGGTTAAAATCTCATAGCTACTTGCCCCATACCCAAATGACATTAAAACATGGATATTATAATATCCAAAAGCAGCGTTAAACACGAGACATGAATAAAGAGATTTTTTATAACAATTTGCAATCATGTGCAACAAAACAATTTCGTGCATGCTTAAGCTCACAGTTTAAAATCTGATGAGTGCTAAATGCTCTACCAAGACTTTATAAGGCAAAACACTTTATGCTTAGTGAACATGAGAAACAATTGATGCAATTTGTTTTAGAAATAAATATCATGCATGAATTGAGTCGGCACACAACATCATAGGACTACGCTTCTCGATTTCTCAGTTACACTATCGTCATCCAAATGCTCAACATCTTAAAGCGAAGATCAGGGATTTCATAGGTTCACCTCATAGTTTCTCCTCGAAATATCATTAGTTCCAAAAGTCTATGGTTCTAATCCAACCAATCAATCCGATTAGGAACTGTCCACTTAATGCAATCACCATGCTTACCGTTACTCCAAGTAACGAATACTAAAATCATCAGCTCCTTCTAATGGCTACCCATATAGAAATTGCTTCACTACCCCAACGGTTATCATACCAAGGCAGTTCAAACATACACACGTAACTCGTAGGTTCACCATAACACTGGTCAGGTGCTATTATGAACGTATTGTACATGATCATCCTTGCCATTTTCGGCGTGACTTCCGTTCCTAGTGACTCTAATCACCTCGAATCATCCGATCTTAAAGTGCCTAATTATGCAATCTCACATTCAATCACTTAAAATTACGCTAGTTTGAGTCTAGGCATCCAAAAATCAACACCTAATTCTCTCAAACTTAAGCTCTGATACCAACTTGTAACACCCTCAAATATGGAAATAGCAACTAATTTAAAATTTTCTAAATACATCAATAAATTATTCATCTACAACCACAATTTAAGATTTAACCTCCATACACACATTCATTCTATACATACAGTCTATATAAGGACATGTGTTACTAAAACCCAATAAAAGTCGCTATCTCCAAACTGCGAAAGAATTCCCCAAGCACTTACACTCGTGGACACTAAGGCACATCTCTTCAATACTGCTAGAACCATACCCCCAACTAGAACCATACCCCCAACTGGAACCTGATGCACATGCCGACAAATAAAAAGGTTAGGCTAACGCCTAGTGAGTTCAAGAGTTTTATATGAGTAAACATATCTTTAGAAGAATGAACCTCATTCGAAACCATGACCAGTCAATTGGTGTCCATTAAAACGTGTAAACGAATCTTTTCCAAAATTATGCACTTTCAAAGATGGACAACTCATTTAAAACTTGCTTCATAAATTGATGCAACTTAAACTAACTCGAAACATGAACCATCATCAGACCATGTATACCGTACGTCCGAAAACATGGACACTAGGTCCAATACTCACACAACCATAAATGAACATACTTTAATTACCAAAACACGGAGTTGACATAATTCATTCAAACCTTAATATACGAGGAGGATGGTCCAATATTAAGGTCCTCATTCACTGTCGACCATATAGACCCAATGACAAATAAAGTAAAGCATCTTTATATTTAAAATCACTGATAGTCGACGACGGGGGAAACTCGTATACGTTGAGGGTGGAGGAACACATCAGTATGCCACCCAAGCAACGTTAATCGCATGACACCTCCCGACATTCCAGCCCGGTGTCCCTACGACTTCCTTACAAGTATCACCTCAAGTCAGTTGACCTTGTTGGCCTATCCGAAGAACTTCCACTCAAAAGGTCCGACGCACTTAAAGACTACCTGTCCCAAGCATTACTTCAAGTGGCGGAGGTCCTAGTGTCTACCGTCCCGGAAGCACTAACAAACTCAACCCTCCTGCGATCACTTGTAAAGTTTCGGTCATAAAACATGAGCCCCGGAGTCCAACCCCGTGCCACTCAATTGACCATCAAAACAGACTGACTTACGTGCCTATGGATCTAATGCAACACAGTCTAACATTACATGCCTATCCCGAAATGACCAACACACTCGAACATGTAACCAACGTCAAAGTGCAATATAATACATTAGTACGTACTTCATAACCGGGCTCTACATCGAGCCATTAAAACCGGACAAATGTCCTCAAGCCCCTTTTAAGTCATCACCGAGCTAAAATGCTCAAAATCCATTTGACCAATAATCACCGGTCCCCCAAATAATGAAATGTCTTTAAACAACGTTTATGAAGACACATATCTCAAAGACGAGATTACCCTAAAACTCCACACGAGATGGGACTAAAGATTTTTCCAAAGGGTTTTATGAATGCAAATATACCCAAAATACATATAAAATGAAATGGACTCCATTTGTACAAAATCATCAAAGATGCATAAATCATGAGAATAGCTTTTACTTGTACAAAATCACCATGAATATGAAAACCATGCTATTTACTCGTTAGAACCTTCGGAACCCAAAGATGAGCAATTTAAAAGGTTAACACAACCCAAGTTTACCAAATATGAAAACTTATCAAAATACTCATTCTTTGACAATTAACCAAGTAAAACATATTTTACTTCAAAGTACTCAAAACTTATCATCAGTTAACCATTTCATGTAAAACACTTTAAAATAAACATTTTGGCATGTACACCATTTTCACAAATCAACTTGAACTCATCTTGCTAGATTTAGACTAAATCTAGGTTTTACTCAACGAGCTCTTTTGAGGCCACTTGAATCCTCAAGCTGAAAGCTTCCAAAATCTAGATCCATACATACCAAACCATTAATACCCATAACTAACCATTAAAAACATTCCCCAAACATTATATACCAAAATCCCACACAAGATCAAAACCCTAAATTCCCCAAAACCATCAAATCCGAGATTTGAGAAATCAAACACTAAGAAACCATTAATGAAACATTTATAACTCTATTACAAGAAAACTTACTACTAAGGGTGATGATACTTCCGAGGGCACCCAATCCAACTCTTCAACCCGAGCTCCCAACCGATGAACTTGATGAGGAAGATGAAGATGGTGGTTTTGTGGTTCAAGATCCCACTAGCTAGATGGTGAAGAATCATATGGTTCAAAGGGAAAAATCCTCAAAATGGGTTAGGGTTCGACATTTGGGGTTTGGGAGAGAAGAGGGAAGAAATCTAGGGTTTGGGATTGAGAGAAATTAAGGTCGCGGCATAAGTCGCCCGTTTCCCCCAAGGCTCACTTCCAGTGAGTTACGCGACTTGTGTCGCGACCCCAAGTCGCGCCACAACTCGCGGCAGCCCAAATCTCGGTTTTCTCGCGTCTAATTCGATCCTCGAAGATTCCATAGCAAAACTCATATGATTTTCCAACACCTTTACGTTCCAAAAGCCAAAAGACTCCCGAACTATCACTAAAGGAAATCTCCAATTTACGGGTGTTACATAAACCACAAAGAAATTTAATTCATATACATTTAAGTATTGGAATTACTGTAATTACTTTTCATAACTTCTCACTTAAGTTATGTTTGGTAAACTAACTGATAAGCTAGCTGGTAGCTGATAAGCTAGCTGGTGACTGATAAGTTAGTTAGTAGCTGATAAGTTAGCTGATGAAAAAGTCACGTTTAGCAAAAACTAGTTTATAAGCATGTAAAATTACCAAAAAAAACATCTAGAAAAATAATTAATTACAATATTTAATAATATAATTAAAACAAATTTATGGTAATATAATATGTTAATTAATACAAATATGGTAGTAAATAATATAATGTGTTAATTAAAAGAATTTGAAATTTATTATTATATATATTGTAAGGTTTGAATTTTAAGCCATATTTAAAAAAATCTAAATTGATTTTAAGTAACCGTTACATATAATATAGGAAAAATAATCAAATAATAATTACGAAAATAATAATAATTGATAACTAAAATATATTGATCAATATTAAAAAAATGATATCATTATCAATAATTCTAAATAATTAAAAATTAATTTCAATGTATCATTAAAATTTATGTTATAATTTTCGATAATATTAATTAATATTTATTAATTAATAATAAATTTTATTAGTAATTAATATTTATTTATAATTAATAGTTAATATATAATATTGAATATTAATAGGACATAATTGGATTAATCATAAAAATATTCTCATAAGCTACTCAAGTAGTTTATCAAAAAAATGGGGAATTTAATTAAAATGCCCTAAGTTGAAAAATCAGTACCCAATATGCCCCAAATCTTGTAATTTTTGCCAAAATACCCCCTAGGTCCGCGTTTTTCACTGTTACACGCGGACCTGGTCCGCGTTTTGGCCGCGTTCACTGTTACACGCGGCATCGAGCCGCATTTTGGCCGCGTTTCCCCTACACGCGGACCTGGTACGCGTTTGGCTTCGATGCGCGTTTGGTCCGCGTTTGGTCCGCGTTTGGTCTACTTTCATAAAAAAATTGTAGAGATTGCGTTAATTTTAAAGAAACGCGGACCAAACGCGAACCAAACGCGCATCGAAGCCAAACGCGTACCAGGTCCGCGTGTAGGGGGAAACGCGGCCAAAACGCGGCTCGATGCCGCGTGTAATAGTGAACGCGGCCAAAACGCGGACCAGGTCCGCGTGTAACAGTGAAAAACGCGGACCTAGGGGGTATTTTGGCAAAAATTACAAGATTTGGGGCATATTGGGTACTGATTTTTCAACTTAGGGCATTTTAATTAAATTCCCCAAAAAAATTACCTTATAAAAACTTTAAAAAATAATACAAATATAAATTTTGTGGCTCTAGCTTTGGAGTCGAGTCTAGTTATTTTGGGTTTATCGGTTGTAGCCTCTTGTTTGCTACTTTTAGGGGATGTTTGGTTCGTAGAATTTTTTGGATGGAATGAAATATGTCAAAGGAATTTGACCACCTGTTTGGTTGACAGAATTGGAATGAAATCTGTTAAATAAATTAAAAATTTTTTGTTTGGTTCACAGATTGTAGCTTTAGAATTGGAATGAAATTTTGGTAAATGACCAAAATACCCTTTTTGATTATTTTAATTTTTTTCAATAAAAATTATTTTAATGAAATAGTCATTAGATAGTTTAACTATTAACTAAAATTGTTTTGATTATTTTAACACACGAATGATGACGCGAGAGAGAGAGAGAGAGAGAGAGAGAGAGAGAGAGAGAGAGAGAGAGAGAGAGAGGAGTGAGAGTTGGTGTCTGCTGATAATCAATATCAGTAGGGTTTAGTTTGGGGTAAGGGATAATTTTGGAATTATGAAAATAACAAATTTCATTTCATTGAAATACTTGAGTTTGATGATGAAATGTTAAAATCCTTTATGTATGAAATTTAATGGAATTGGAAGATTCCATTCCATTGAAAACTTTGAACCAAACAAGGGAATGGAATCCGGTCAAAGGAATTCAACATTCCAATTCCACCATATTCCATCAGATTCTGCGAACCAAACGCCCCATTAGTTTCTTTTTTTCATAGTTGCAGTTGTGTTTGGAGGGATGCATTTCAAAAACGAAATACAAATGAATAATATTATAATTCGTTCGTCCCAAAATAAGCGTCCACAATAGAAATGACATAATTTAGACATTAATAATTAGTACTACACATTTTAGTTAACTTAATGACAACTTTACCCTATTTAATGCATTTATCCTATCTATACTATAATATAAAAACGGTATAAAAAACTCTTAATTACAACATTTTAAGCACAAGTTACAACTAATTAAAGGCAATTACTTAATTTGCAATTTATTAATGCTTTGGTACAACCTTTCCAAGCACAGTATCTCACATAATCATCTATTTGTGGAATGAATACTCATTTATTAATATATTTGTTTTTTTGGTGGAGGATTTTATAAAATAGATTTTATATTATTTTAAATGTAAATTTTACATTTAAATCTATATTAATGAGATGTAATATAAAATCTTTTTTCTTCCGTATTTTTTTTATATTACATCTCATAATGATTTTCCATATTTTATTTTATAAAATCTTTTTACTAGATGTAATATAAACTCTTTTTTCTTCCGTATTTTTTTTGCTGATATAAAATCTATTTTATTTTATAAAATCTACACGTATTTTATATTAGCATAATATAAAATCTACACGTATTTTTTTATAATATAAAATCTACACGTATTTTTTTATAATATAAAATCTACACGTATTTTTTTCACGAGCATTAAAAGAAGAAAAAAGAAGGTTAATATGAATTAAAAATAAAAAATAACGAGATACACTAATAAATTATCGTATTCTTTAAAATAAAAATATTCCGCAATACTTTCCAAATTAACCAAGTGTAAAAAAATAAAATAGAAACGATGTAGATATAAAAATATTCTTCCATATTCTTAATATATTTACATTTAAATGTAAAATCGAAAATGAAAATAAAAGATTTTAAAATATTCTATACATTCACTATAAATATATATAACTTCTCTATGTATCATCCGAGTACAAAAAGAAGACAAACGGTTGGGTGTCAATGGCGGAACCTGCAACTGAACAAAAGATATTCCACTATATTTTTGTTTCTTTGAAAAACTATTTTTTATATTTTATTTTATTTAGTGAGGATTTGTTTATATTTTTCAAAACCCACAATCATATTTTTCGAAGTAGGGGAATAAAATATATATACATATCTTTATTTTTATCGATTAATACTATGAGGTCTTGAAGTCAATAGTCAGATAAATATGTTGTGATACATGTCGTTTGAGTTTTAAATAATATAATACAAAACTATTACCAATATTATTGCACAAACTCATAATAACAAACGATTAAGAATATATGCAAGTTAACCACTTATAAAAATACATTCATTTTTCACATTGTATTTCATTAACGGTTAAAAGAGAAATTACGTTTCATTTTAACTCGGTTCAATATTCCAACAAAAAATTTATCCTCCCGTGCAATGCACGAGCCCAACACTAGTCAACTCTTAAACATTTATCTATACTATATTATAAAGCACGAATAAAAAACTCTTAATATAAATTATTAGGCACCAAGTACCATCATTTTATGCAATATTTTAAAAATATTTTATTTACAAGTTTCAAAGCACAAGATACATAGTAGTACTGCAGTATTCTAACACCCATCAATTTGGTATGTGTAGGACCTTCCTTTTATGCAGACATTTCCATGTGTCATTATTAATTAATATATTATATTATATAAATTTGTTTTAATTATATTATTAAATATGTAATTGGTTATTTTTTCTAGATGTTATTAAAATATATAAGATAATCATTGAATTCTAATAAAATACTTAATTTTTTTATATAAAAAACATTATATTATTAAGCCTAAATTAAACAAATTTATAAAAAACATTATCACTTATCGACAAAAAAATAAAATGAAACATTAAAATCGTGATGTATCTCGCTGCATTGCGCGAGTACGCTTATATGCATTAATTAAAGATAAAATTAAAAATTTAGTTCTGTAGAGGGAGGATCATGCGAGAAGGTATTCATTTTGCGAGAATACGAGAAGAATTCTAGCCAACCACCTAATTAAATCAAAATTTTAATTAATATTCATTTATTTTCAATTAAAAAGGGTAAATAAAACTTTTAAAAGGGATAAGTATGGCTTATCTCAAGCCGATCCTATCTCCCTATTAAATTGGGATTTGATTTTTTTTATCAAAGTAAATTGAAACTTGGTATCCAATTTCATTTAATTGTTTATGCATTTTTTTGTTGGACGATTCTTTGTTACACGATTGAAGAATTGTTGCAGAATTCGATATCTCATCTTTTCTTTTTGTTACTGTTTGATTGTCATCGATCAATGGATCCAAGTCACTATTTTTTGACTTTGGAGTTCCTTCATTCAATTATACATATGATATTGTGTTGCTTATCAATTCTTCCTTGTTCATCCAAGTCACATATGATTTTGTATTGAATTAAGAGACCAAAACGAGTTAATGTTTTTGTAATCACTTGTGATTATTGATAATTATACATTTGATAATATATTGATTATGAAGTAGTATCACCTGTGATGTCACTTGATTGGTAACAACTTTTTACTGTCAATCACATATAATTACTTGTATTATTGACAAGTTGTTCCCAAAATATGTTGATGTACTAAATAATCATATGTGATAATACATAGGTTATTTAGGGGGTGTTTGGGATTGCTTATTTGAAGGGCTTATCAGCTTATTGCGATTTGGCACCGCAGATAAGCTATTTTGAGTGTTTGGATGGAACGGAAAAAAAAACAGCTTATAGCGGTGCCAAACCGCTGAAAAGCCATTTTTCATAAGTCATTTTGTTGTGACTTATGGCTTATTGACTTATCAGATGTAAAAGTCAAATTACCATTTTGCCCCTGTTTTAACCTACTTCCCCAAAAATCGATCTATCCCATCTGCGCCTCTTCCATCGGTCCCATCGCTCCTCCCATCTCCTCCATCGTTCGTTTCCAGATTGCCATCGCAGGAAGCAGATCGACAGCGCCATTGCAGATTTCTCGTTCCACCTTCGTTCAGGTATGATTTTTGACGCTTCGATTTCTTCGTTCCACCTTCGATCGTGAACAAAAACAGATCGACACCTGTTCAGTTTTTTACATTCGATTTTTTCCTATCGATTTCTTGGATTGGGGCCTGTTTGCTGTTTGTTTTTCAATTTGTGAACCGATTTTTCGATTTGGCACTGATTGCTCGTTGTTTCTCTTCGTTCGTGAACAAACAAATCGACAGGTTCTGTTCTATTTTTTATGTTCTATTTTTTTCCTATCGATTTCTTCGATTGGTGGCCTGTTTGCTCGTTATTTGTTTAATTTGTGAAATGATTGTTCGATTTGGCACTGGATTGATTGATTTTTCTGCTAGATTTGTTCTCTGATTTTTTTGTTGGTATTTTAGATTTGTTCACTGTGGTACTTCTTTCTGTTGATTGAGGTGTGTATTCGATTTGTTCAATGTGAAACTGCTTTCTGTCTCTTTATTTGTGGTCAAATTTCTTGATTTTTAGGGATCCTATGTTGCATGTTAATTTTTTACTCGAGTGTTTGTTCTTCTTCTGGTTTTGGATCCATCGTTGTTCAAGCTATTGAATTTGGTTGCTGAGTGTTGAATCCTATTTGTCTTTTTAAGTGGTTCACTTGCTCTGTGTGATCAAGCTACGTTCATGGCCACACAAGTAAGGTGAAAACGATGATCACAAAGTTGGGTTTTATAATTACATAAGTTTATATTTATAGAGTCGAATGAGGATTGATCACAAAGTTGGGTTTTATAATTACATAAGTTCATCGCCACACCAGCAAGGTCCCTGACTGTGGTCTGTCTAGTGTAATCCTGCCTGTTTAATTCTGCTTGTATATGCTTGATCACTGTTTAGTTTTTGACATTTATATCTAGGTAATGGATGCCAATAATGATAACTTTGGTCCTAGTGATGTATCTAAAAAGAGTAAGCCAAAAGTTCTTTGGGATCATAGTACCTTTATGGTGTTTATTGATTTGTGCATGAATGAGGTAAAAAATGGGAATAGACCCGGTAGTCACTTCAATAAGGTTGGGTGGGGGAACATAGAGAAGAAGATTAAGGAACGGACAGGAAAGTGTTTTGATAGGAAGCAACTTAAAAACAAATGGGACACTATGAAAAAGGATTGGAAGTTGTATGACCGTTTAATGAGTATTGAATCAGGCATTGGATGGGATCCCGTGAGAAAGACACTTAACGCAACAGATGAGTGGTGGGACGAAAAAATAAAGGTAATACTTACTATTTTGTATTTATTAGTTTTTTTTTAATGATTTCGTAGTGGAATATGCTAATAAGGAGCCATTAACACACAGGGAAATAAAGACATTGCCAAGTTTAGGGACTTAAATTTGGAGATATTTCAACTGTACTATGAACCTTTATTTCGGGATTTCGTTGCCGTTGGAGATAGGACTAAGGCTCCCGTTGATTTTCAAAACAATAGCGGTCCAATTAATGTTCAAGATGAAGAAGTTAACGAGGGGAAAGGAGATAGTGACGAAGTACATTTAGATGAAGATGATGAACCTCTTTCCCCTTTCCCTTTCCCTCAAAGTAGTTCGAGTAAAAGGAAGAAGCCGAATAATGTCGCTCCTACCCGTTCAACTAAGGGAAAATCTGCGGTATCTTCCACATATGAGGAAAAACTAGATACCGTATTGGAGGCACTATCAACAAGAAGCACACAATCTTTTCCACAACGTAATCTCGTTCCAACACCACAATAATGCATGGATATTGTGAAATGTTTTCCAGGGTTTGAAGAAGGTTCAAGGATGTATTGCAAGGCACTAGGCATCTTTCTAAAAGAGCAAACTCGTGTGAATTTTATGGTTCCAACGAGCGACGTGGCAAAGATGGAGTTTCTCAAGTTTCTTATGGAGGGATGATTCATATCATCTTTTATCATCGTTTGACGCTATGTTTCATTACCGTATGACGCTATGTTTTATTACCGTATGACGCTATGTTTTATTATCGTTTGACGCTATGTTTTATTATCGTTTGACGCTATGTATGACGTTTGGAATTATCTACCATCCTTTTATTATTGTTTGAGAATGTGTTTTACGTTTGGGATTATCTACCATCTTTTTATTATTGTTTGAGAATGTGTTATATTTTTGTATATATTGATAGGATGGATAGTGATGATTCTTATTCGAATGATGATAATCAAGTAAATTATTTGGAAGAGGAGAACAACTGGCTAATGTTATGTGCGGTAGCTGTCAAAGGGATAATAATAGGTCATAGATTGAATAACGCACGTAAGCCTTGCCGCACATCTTCTCGTACGGGGAACATCTTTATTCATGAAGTACTTAACGGTCATCCGAGGCGTTGTTACGAAGATTTTAGAGTACATGTCCCAGTATTCAAAATGTTATGTTCAGATCTTGTTACACGTTACGGGTTACAACCAACGCGTAATATATGTGTTGAGGAGTCTGTTGGTATTTTCTTGATGATTTTAGCACATGGATGTGGGAATAGGTTAATTCAGGAAACTTTTAATCACTCTGGAGAAACTATTCATAGGCATTTCCACGCTGTTTTGCAAGTTGTGCTTCGGTTAAGTGCGGACATCATAAAGCCAAATGCAACTTACAATGAAGATGTACCCGTACATATTTTAACTAACCCTCGTTACTATCCAATGTTCAAGGTACTTCTTATCTTTTGCTTCATATTTGATTGTAACATTTAGAATAATAAAGTATGTTATATGTGAAGGATTGTATCGGCGCTATCGATGGGACACACGTAAGGGCATCAGTTCGCGAGCACGAGCAAGCGAAATACATTGGTCGAAAAGGATATGCGACGCAAAATATCATGGCAGTTTGTGATTTTAATATGTGCTTTACATTTGCGTGGGCCGGATAGGAGGGAACTGCACACGACACCCGAATATTCTATGAAGCCTTAAGTAGACCTGAGCTTAAATTTCCACTTCCAACCGGTGGTTAGTCTTTTTTTTAGTAATAGCAACTGTTACATTTCCACACCATTACAAATGAATAACATTATTTGTTTTATTTTTTTGACAGATAAATATTATGTTGTTGATGCCGGATATCCAACTACTAGAGGTTATTTGGGTCCATACAAAGGCACAAATATTCGCTATCACATACCTGATTTTCGTCGTGGACAAACTGCTGCAATACGTGCTCCCAAAGGACCAAAAGAGACATTTAACTATCATCACTCGTCTTTTAGAAATGTTATTGAACGAACTTTTGGAGTATGGAAAGCTAGATGGGCAATACTAAAGGATATGCATGTCAATTACTCCTACGAGACACAAGTAAATATAGTAATAGCGTCGATGGCAATTCACAATTATATTAGATTGAACGGTAGTTTCGACGAAGCGTTTGACATGGTGCAACAAGAATCGTACAATCCTCGTACGGGAGGTACGAATGGTAATGATGAAGGATCTGGTAGCAACAATGAAATGCATGAAAACGAAAGTTCACGTCGTAAGCTTGACGATCTATATATGAGTGCAGTAAGAGATATGATTGCCGTAGAACTAATGAATCACTCAAGATGAAGAGCTATTATGAATGACAATTGATTTGTGTTACTGATATTTTGGTTATAAAAATATTATGAATGACAATCTAATATTTTTTTTGTTCTAAAAATCTGCTCGATTTTTATTATAAATTATTAATGTTATTGTTATAAATTTTTGTTATTTAGATTTTTTTAAATAAATTACTAATGTTATTGAATAAATTTTTGTCAAAAATATTATTATAAATAATGAAAAGTCAATTGTTACATGTAAAAGTACAAAAATATCAATAAAATTGAAGTATGTCCTTTTTGGTCATTTTTACATAAATAAGTTAAAATTGCCAAACACTTAAAAAGTGCTTATCAGCTTATTGCGGTGTGGTACCGCTATAAGCTAATCCAAACACTTTTTAAAAAACTCCGGTTTGGCACCACATAAGCTGATAAGCACTTTTCCAAATAAGCACTTTTACAAAAAAAATAAGCAATCCCAAACACCCCCTTAGTATTATCACATATGATTACTTGGTATTATCATACGAGCATCTTAGTCTATCACATATGATTACTTAATATTGTTGAACGGTGGTCGTCTTCATGGTCAAGATGAGAGAAAAAACGATTAGATGGGGGATTTGGCATATCATTAATTACTAAAGGGATGGTTCAATAAAGGTAATTAATAGTTATATTTTTTTTAAAAGGAGGTAATTGATAAATATCTTTTTTTAAAGAAGCTAAGGGGCTGTTTGTTTACCTCTTAATGGTTCCATTAAGAGGCAACCTCCGAATCACTAAGAGGTAAATCCTGTTTGGCAAAAAAAAAAGAGTTGTCTCTTAATGGTTCCAAAATCATCTTAATGATTTTGTATCCTAACCCTCCCTTAACCATTAAGAGCCCTGATTTCATTGTTAACAATTATCAAACAACATATTTCATTTTACAATATATCATAAAAACCTCTTAATCATTCAGACCACTTAATCATTCTGCACTAAACCATTCAGCAACTGTCAAACAGCCCCTAAGTGATAATTATGAAATCCTATAAAATAGGAGGCATATATATCCATGATTAAAAAAGTTTTTTCTCCAATTTACCCTTACAATTAAATGTCAAAGTGTGTAATATTTGAATTAGCCCATTAATTTATAACTTTGCCATTATTAATAATAGCCATTAAATAAATTAGATGGTTGGTCAAGATTCATTCTCTCCTTCTCGCAAAATACATATCTTTTCGTTTGAACTTGCCCCTAGTTCTGTATTTTTTAAAAGTGGACACTTATTTTATGATAAACATAAATAGAATACGAACAATTATTTGGGGCGGAGGGAGTATATAATTTAATACTTTATCCATTATAAATTCAATGTCCATACTACTATTTTAGTTTGTACTAAAATAAGAGTCAACTTTCAAAATAAGTTTCTAATCTCCCATTCTATCCCAAATTATGAGATGGAGAAAGTTTCTTACAAATAATAATTAAATATTTCTAAATTTGTATACAAATTTCATTATGGAACTCAAAAAACCGACCAACCCAACCCGACCAACTCAAGAAAAAATTAATCTGGAGTAACCTGACATATAATCGATACAAAACTAGGACAACCCGAATCTATTGGGCTGATATTGGGTTAGATTCAAAGTAACCGACCAACCCGATAAACATTTTAGCTACTTCTCTAAAATTATTTACATTTCCGTTTAATATGTATACGTTACCAAAAACAATCGGCAATAACGAGCAATGGAACTCATAAGTGGACGTTATTGGAAAGTTATATGTAATACCTAAATATTTTATAAACTCGTATATTATTTTGAATGATGGATCGTATTTCAAGCAAAATTTTCCTTGTTTTTATGTTTTTAATATTGTTTTTACTTTGTTTAAACACAATCCGATCAAACCGATCAACCCAAATGGGTTGAGTTAGGTTAGGTTGAAAATTCTCAAACAATCAACATTAAGTTAAGTTGTTGAAATGCATTCAATCCGATCAA
Source organism: Arctium lappa (assembly GCA_023525745.1). Taxonomy (NCBI): domain Eukaryota; kingdom Viridiplantae; phylum Streptophyta; class Magnoliopsida; order Asterales; family Asteraceae; genus Arctium; species Arctium lappa. Next base: position 34,486,583 of record CM042051.1, read on the forward strand.
TCCAAACCACGAGGACCCATAGGAAAACCCATTCGAAACAATTTGGTTGGAAGAAGGACATAATTGTAATTTCGTTCGACATTTATTAATTATCCTTTCCCTAGTTTTCTAAAACCCTTGCACTGTCTGGAACATATCTCTGATAAAAGTTACTGGCCGACCTCTCTCCGGCGAAACCCACCACCACTACCACCGCTAAAGATGGCAGCCATACCCCTCCTCCGACTGTCCTTATCACCACCACCACAAAAAATCCATCGATCAAGCATCTTCCTTCACCCTCTCAGATCAAGCATCCTATCGCCTTCACCACCACAATCACCGTCACTCCGCTCAAATTCGGCCGCCCATCCACGGAGGCGCACCACAATCTCGGCGTCTAACAACACAACTCCAGTCACCGACCGATTAATTTCAGCCGCGGCGTACTTTTTCCCTTTCTTCAACGGTCTTCAATACGGCCGTTTCCTCTTCGCACAATACCCCAAAACCCTAGGTCTCGCGATCGAACCATTACTACCTTTACTCTCGGCCTACCGTTCAATTCCTTACGCCAGCTACCTCGCTTTCCTCTTGCTATACATCGGCGTCGTCCGTAACACGAATGTCAGCCGTTACGCTCGATTCAATGCGATGCAGGCGGTGATACTTGATGTTTTGTTGGTTATACCTTTGTTGGTTCAGCGGATTTTCAATCCAGGACCTCATGGAATTGGGGGAAAGATGGTGATGATGAGCCACAATGCTATTTTTGTGTTCGTCGTTGCTTGCTTTGTTTATAGCACTGTTTTTTCGGTTTTGGGGCGAACTCCGAAATTGCCTTTTGTTGCTGATGCTGCTGGCAGGCAATTTTGAAGATTCAGGTCAATAAATTCTGTACGTTTTTTTAGTTTGTTTGCTGAAATTTAGTTGTGTTTCTTGTTTTCGGGATTCAATCAATGGCTGCATATCTTTGAATTTGATTGAGGTGTTGTTGATAGAGTCTCTGAGATTTTAATTAAGTAAAATTGATCTTGAATGTTGGTTTCAAAGCGAAGCCAAACATTTTATGATCGAGATCAATAGTCCTTCCAAATTTTGTTATTGTTTGAGGCATCATACCCTCCATTTGTTGTGTGTTAGGAGTGTTCTTTGTTGGTGATTTTTGTAAAATCGGCGGTCATTTTGTGTAGTTGGATTTATAAGAGAATATGGGATTGATGGTTAAGTTATATGATAGGCTAGGAGGTGTGGAGTGCACTCTCATGTAAGTTAACTAGAACCCAAGATCGCTGGAAGATGCCATATGACGGGGTAAAGGGGCAGCGCCCCTTGCGGGGGTCCAAGGGGCAGCACCCCTTGTGGGGGTCAAGGGGCAGCGCCCCAAAAACTTCTACGGATTTTATGAAGAGAAGTGCTCAAGGAAAATGAGTTTCTGAATGTTCCAAGTGAAATTCAGAAACCTCTGATTCGGAAATGGTTTTGACTCGGAGCTTTTGACTCTGAAGTGTCAGAGCTTCTGACTTAGAAGTGTCAGAGCTTCTTAAGGTTTATCCGGGCTTTATTCCTACTCTAATTTTCTCGATTCATCCAACATTCTTGATAATTAAACCGGCAATAAACCGTTTGATGGAAGCTTGAAGGCATGGCCTTTCTTATATGGAACTCTATCCCATGTTAAGATTTCATTGTATCATCTCCTTGTTATCATCAAGTATCGTGTTCTTCGTTGTGTGAAACCTATTAGAACACAATCAACCGTTCTCTTTGGTGATAGATGGTAATCCTTGGATTTATTTTTCGTCACATGACCTGTTTACAATCTATTTGATAATCCCATATATATGCACCCCCTTTCTTCTAAATCGACATGTTAAAGTGATCATGAATTCGTATTTCACGTTTTTTGTATTTGCAAAGGGTGCTTTATCGAATAATTTTCGTCATCTAGAGTTGTGGGTTTCCTTTTGGGGGGGGGGGGGGGGTCATTACTTATTTTTAGCATTTGGTATGTGTGCATATCCACAGTAAAAGTTCATTTTCTTGCATAGAATTCTACAACTATTCAGGCTATTCTTTTTGAATGTTTGAAGCATTCACAGATCACAATTTACAACTTATTTGTAGCAGTCAACTTCTTGAACTTTACAATGAAATGTTGGATTTTCTTGCCTTTTTTGATTGAATTTCTATTGCAAACCAAACAAAACCAACCACAGTAAATTCAACTGAAAAGTAGGGTCTAGAGGGTGGGGTGTACACAGAAAACCGACCGGAAAATACCACTAGGATGAGAAACCATTGGGTCAACTCATACATTCATGTATGTTCGGTTATTACCATTACGAGTAATTTTAAGGTTGTATTCACTCTTTTTTTTGGAAAGAGGACGGAACCTCGAGAAAAAATTGATACACAAAGAAACAAACACCAACAAGCATGGATTACCGCCGAATTCGCATGCCCACTTAGCATCCTCAATAGCCAATGTGTTGAGCACTAACCCAATCAATCAACTAAGCAAAAGTGGTTGGAACATCCTTCATACTACACCCTTAATGCCTTTAGCGCCTTGAAGGGCCCCTTGTAGCCATGCACACATATAGAGCATAGAAGAGTCCTGCAACTTTATAGTTATCGTTACAGCTTGACTTTCGTTATAATAAACTTTGGCCATCTCCGTCTTAATTCGCACTAATCCTCTAAAAATGCGATTGTTTCTCGCTTGCCAGCTAAAGTAAACCGCAACCGCAAGTATATTGCGGAAAGACATGCTGCTTACTTAACCCGTAATGTAGCTCTTGTCTGGGAATGGGTTATGATTCCATCCCAAAATCATCAGGATAACTCCGTCATTAATGTTGCGTTTTACAATAACCAATACGCGTTTCGACACTTGCAACGAAAAAACAAATGGTTTCGGGAATCTGGTGTAGCGATGCAAAAGGGGGCATTCCATGCTCGATGGCTTTCTGTGATGAGTTCAAAGGGCATTTGTTAACGCAAGCCAAAGGAAAAGGGAGTGTTTAGAGGTAGGATGTTTGCACCAAACAAGTTTATGCCAAGAAACTTTCGCACCCACCTCGCTAATTCCCGACTAATGCATCTTAAAAAAGGGTGTTTGTTGTTCAATTTGGGTGGTTTAACCTCACAAGTACAAAACGAAACCGTATTAGAGGTTTAATGACCAAATCCGTTAAATCGGACCACAAAAAAAAGACTGTCTGCTCAACAGGTTTAGGTGGTATGGGCGTATGACGAGTCTTAAACTAAAAAAACGTGAGGGTTTTTTCTATGAAAATTAAACATCTACCAATATAACATTTATAAAATAACCATCCATCTCCAAAATTAAAACAAGCATTGATTCTTAATACGAAGAGCGATTTGAATTTTGGATTTGATTTTGGTGGATTTCGGATTTTGCCGATTTAGGGAATGTGGATAATTGAAAAGTGAAAACGAAAAACCTAATTTCTTGGACATAGCCTTTTTTTTTAATTAGTTGGGCCTATATCATGAAAAATAAAACTATAATTAGTATGTGTGTATGTATGTATTTTGACGGACGGTTCGGTCTAAATCAATGAAAAATAATGTTTAAACCGCAGAATGGATCAAACCGCTTGGTTTGACTGTTTTTAAGGCAAGACCGGACTGCCAAACTATAAAAAACGGTCCGATTTAACATGGTTCAATCTTTTTAAACACTTTCAACACCCTTAAAATGAACTGGGAACCATTTTGATTCCAGGGTTGGTTTCTGCCGATAATGAAAGTTATGGTGAAAAGAGTAAGAAATGATTTCCAAACTTGGATCCACATTATGATGAATACACCAAGATGCACCGGATCAATTCCTATATCAAACACGATTAATAAGGTGAGAGTGAGATTAAAAATAAGCAAGGGTCCATATCCTTTCTTATTTGCTTACCTTAACTCTTATTCTCACATAATCTTTCGTCTATGATTCAATTCGTACGTTTCAATTTCATAAGGTATAACTACTCGTTATCAAAAGAATAATATTTTAAACTTGTGATTGATATGAAACGAATAATAAAGTATATATAAGATGTGCAAGCTTATCTTGATTTTTTTTAATTTTTAATAAAAAGGATAAAAGGTGTTTGTAATATTTTTAATGAAAAAGATAAAAAGGTGTACAAATAATTATTGCATAGCAATAATTCTAAATATAATCTCGCTAGTGACGCCTATTGTAAGTTATTATTTTGTTAATTACTAGAAGTGTACTCGCACAATGCAGCTAGATATATCACGATTTTAATGTTTTATTTTATTTTCTGTTTTTTGTCGATTTACATTACGATTTTCGATGGTTGTGAAAGAGTGATAATGATTTTTTTATATAAATTTGTTTAATTTAGACTTAATAATATAATATAATGTAATTTATTTTGGTTTAATAATATAATTTTTTTTATAAAATATTCTGTAAGATTTTTTAATTATATTTTAGATTTTTTATATCTAAAATATGCTGAGAGTTATTTTAGGGGAGTTAAAGTGAGAAATGATTTTAGGTGAGTTAAAATGGTTAGAGATAATGATTGAAAATTAATGAATAACATTAAATGTAGTACATATAGCTTTTATGACTGTTTTTTAAGTAATTAACATTAAATAGCGGTACATTAAGCTTTAAGACTTGTTTTTAAGAGTTTTTATGCTATCTTTATAATATAGTATAGATAAATCATATTTAAATTAAGAGTAAATTACAAATTTTGTTCATGGTTTGAGGTTGATTACAAACAAGGTTACTGAACCCTAAAATTTATGGGTAGGGTCTTCTTATTTTCACTTTCGTTACGGAGTCTGTTCTTGAAACTAACTTCAAATCTTGAAATTGATAGTTTCAGGTGAACCTCCATGGCCACAAGAGCTTTGGCGACGTTTGAATTTGAATAATGGGTAGATGAGATTTTCCACTACATCCCCCAAAGGCTTTACCAGTGCGCCACAACCCAAGTGGTTATGTTGATTGTGTTTGATGTATGGTTGCCGGAGATGGGCTATCCGCAAGATAAATGGCCGGAATAAGAGGATTTTTTGGTTAAATATATTAATCAATTTTAATAAAAAAAATGAGAAAAAAGAGAAAAAGACTAAAATATCCCTTTTTTAACGTTAGGGCAAGAGACACGATCTGTAAACACGAGAACCTTAATCATGAATTTTTGGGTTCGAAAACCTTGTTCGTAATCAACCTAAAACCGCATGAATGAAATTCAAAATTTACACTTAAAATAATTAATATGAGTTAGAAATGTAAAATACAATTCAACTTGGTGAACAAAATCATATCAAAGCAACAAGATCGATAGTGTTTGGTTCAATTCTTGATAGATCAAACCAAAATATAAGGGCCACATTAAATACACACCTATTTCTAGGTAAATATACATCACACTTATTTTTTACATTTTTAATGCATGATTTTTATTGATTTAAATATAAAAAATTATAAATTAGCACCACCCGAAAGACGATTATTAGTTTGATTATAGATAAGTTAAAATAGATACGGATGACATATATATAAGCAAATATTTGATGTTTATTAGATTTAATTAAAATTAAGGGTGTATTTGATACACCACAAAGTTTTTTATCCAATACTATTATTTACCATTCGATTATAATTGAAATGCAAAATCATATACAGTGTATTGGTTTTATACCAACTTCAAACTATATATATATATATATATATATATATACTTGATATTTTGTTTAAATTTTAAGAGAAATATTGAGTTTACAGGTAACACATATAATGTTCAAGGGTTTTTAATTGCAAAAACTAAAAGTTGCATACATTCAAATGTTCAAACAAAATAGTTAAAGTTAAAATATCTAATATTCAATACATAAAAATTTTCAAATACCATGATATTACCATGGTTAATGACTTTAATAATTAAATAAGTTGGTACCATTATATTACTAGAAGCGTACTCGTGCAATGCAGCGAGATACATCACGATTTTAATGTTTCATTTTATTTTTTTGTCGATTTACAGTACGATTTTGAATGATTTTAAGAAAGTGATAATGTTTTTTTTAATAAATTTGTTTAATTTAGGCTTAATAATATAATGTTTTTTGTATAAAAAAATTAAGTATTTTGTTAGAATTCAATGATTATCTTATATATTTTAAATTTTTTATATTTAAATTGGGATGTTTATCCTGTTTTGATTATGTTTATCAGAATTCAAATTTTATAATTTTAGGGTTTGGGGATTAGAGATAAGGATTTTGGGGGATAAGGATGAAATATATTAATTAGGGTTAAAAGCTTTACAGGTAGTATATTAGGCTTTAGTAGTTATTTTTAAGAGATTTTAAGTAGATAACTTTAAATGATAGTACATAAAGCTTAATGAGTTGTAATTAAGAGTTTTTTATGTGATCTTTATAATATAGTATAGATTACCGTGGTTAGCAACTTCCACTACTATGTATTAACCAAATTTACATACTTAATACTATAATATTATTAACCAATTGTAATTCATACAAATTTAATTGATACACACATACTAACCACTTTACTTTGATATAAAAATTGGCACAATAGAACAAATTGTTGACAAAGATGTTTAATCTATGAACAAAATTAGTAATATTTTTGGTGGGAAAATAGACCAAAGATGAAATCCAATCGAAATCGGTAAATCCCCCCTGCTTTTGGGCTGTCTGTGTTACCTTTCCCTTTTCTTCTTCTTCCCTTTATTCAATCCCCCATTCCATTCCAATCCAAACCCAAATCCCCAATTAATTCTTCTCCCCAAATGGATCGTCTTCATATTCTTCCAATCATTTTCGCCTTAATCTTCACATTCTCATTAATTTCAGGTATTCTTATCCTTCAATTCCACTAATCCCCAATTCTTTCTTCCATTTATTCACAAATTTCCCTTTTATCTGATGGTTGCAGTGGTACAATCGACGTCGTTCAAGATCGTCAACAGATGCCGGCACACTGTATGGCCGGGAATACTCACCGGCGCCGATAGAACGGTGCTTAATCCGACCGGCTTCACTCTAAAACCCGGAAAATCGAGAACCCTAAGAGCACCCGTAGCTTGGTCGGGTCGGTTATGGGGTCGAACCGATTGCCACATCGATCCCACCGGAAAATTCTCTTGCGTCACCGCCGATTGCGGCTCCGGTAGAGTGGAGTGCGAAGGCCGCGGCGCCGAGCCGCCAGCCACGCTGGCTGAATTCACGCTCAACGGCGACCAGGGTTTGGATTTCTATGACGTCAGCTTGGTCGATGGGTACAACCTCCCGATGCTTGTGATCCCGAGGGATGGTACAAGCGGGGGATGCAGTTCCACCGGTTGTCTGGTTGATTTGAACGGCGGTTGTCCGGCGGCTTTGAGGGTGGCGCGTTCGAGTAGGAGCCGGAGCGTGGTGGCGTGTAAGAGCGCGTGTGAAGCGTTTGGGGATCCGAGGTATTGTTGTAGTGAAGGGTATAACACGCCGGAGACATGCCCGCCGACGGAGTACTCGGAGTATTTTAAGCATGTTTGCCCACGTTCGTACAGCTATGCTTATGATGATAAAACCAGTACCTTCACCTGCGCCGGCGCCGATTATGTCATCATTTTCTGCCCATCACCCTACACGAGGTGAATTTATTTACTTTGGAGTAAACTACAAGTTTGGTCCCTGTGATTTGTCGTAAGTAACACTTTTTGTTTCTACAGTTTTAAAATTACAAGATAGCTATTATGGTTTTTAAAAAACGTTAAAGAAATTCCGTTAAACGAGGGGCATTTTCGTCATGTTATTAATTTTTTTTGTCTTTTAATCAATAAAAAACAATAGGCACCAAATAAAGAAATCAATTTAGTCCATAGTGACTTATCAACTTATTTGAAATAACGTATAACTTTAACAATCCTAAACACTCCTCAAATAACAACTTATTAACTTATTACGTTTTGGTACCACAATAAGTTAATCCAAACATTTTTTATAAAACTTCTTTTTGTCACCACATAAGTTGATAAGCACTTTAAAAAAACATAAGTTGTGTTAAATAAGCAATCCAAAACACCCCCTAAGAGGCCGAAAAAGCCACTTATTTAACGGGATTTTTTAACGGCCCTTCGAGGGAGGACCAAATCAAGACATTTTTTATGGCTATCTTGTAATTTCAAAACTGGAGAGACGAAAAATGGCTATTTATGACAAACCACAGGGGACCAAATCAAGACATTTTTTACAAACCATGATGGCTATCTTGTAATTTCAAAACTGGAGAGACGAAAAATGGCTATTTATGACAAACCACAGGGGACCAAATTTGTAGTTTACTTTAACGTTACAACTACAAAAATGTTTTAAAGTAACATATAAATTCATTTAAATACACTAATTCATCTGATAATTTTTGAAAGTTGGAGTCAAGAATCGTCAAATAAGCCAAAAGAGTAAACCATAAAATGTTATAATTGGGTTAAATCATGTTTAATTGGGCCAAATGTTAAAATATATGCAATTGAGTAAGGCTAAAACATGTATAAATGGTCCCAAATTTTTTTTGGGATCTTGTTACATATCTCATGTTGGAACACTTTTGGGCATGTGTTGAGGTGACTTTTATCTCAAAGAGTAGAGGTTGTTTTGGTCTTAGATTTTTGGCTTGTGCAAGAGTGTGAGTAGCCATGTTGGTGGTCTTTATGGTTACTATTTTCGAATAATTATTGTCATTGATGCGTATATGACTTTTATGGGCTTGTAAGCAGAGGCTGATCCATGATTTTTGCCGAGCAGGTGCACCTTTCAGGTGGATTGTAGACCCACAAAGTTGCCCTTTTTACTTTTTAGCCGAATTCCACTGTTTCGAGGGATTTCACGAGTTTTCTTGCTGAATTTGAGGGATTTTTTAAAATTTTTGGTTGATTTCAAGGGGTTTTCCCCCTTTTTTTTGGTTGATTTCGATAGACCTTTTCAGTATATTGGTTGATGTTTTTTGTATTTTCTAATATCTCGGAGCACCTCTCGAAGTTTATCGGGTGCCCTTTCATACCCTAAAAAAAATGTTTGCTTGCGAAAATGAGTTGAGCGGGTGCACGAGACTGGCTTAGACCTTCATAGGTCCTACTTGTAAGGAACAAAATTTTCGAATTTGTGATTTGTATGAGTCATGATAACATTAAAGTCTTAACATGATGCGTCTTTTACGTTAATGGAGGAGATTTGTATAGACGACGTGGTTTAGACACTTGGTTTGCTTCTAACGTTGTGATTTTCATGGAATCGAGCAGTGAAAAGTTGTTGGAAGCGAGGAAAGAAGCGGCGGATTTGCCTTTGGTGAACAAAACCATGATGTACATCGGTCGCCATCATGGTGGTGGTGTCTCATCAGGTCTGCTTTCGGTTCACAATTTATTTACAATATCTATCTTTTGTTCTTTTGTTTTATGGTTTCTTTAAGCGCATCTCTAACCATACTGCAAAAAACATCGTTTTGTTGGTTTGGAGGCTCCACCCTGTAGGCAAAATGCCGGAGATGGGAGAGACACGACATATATGACGTGTTTGTGTTCAAACGATATACATGTCATGTTCTTGTTCAAATGACACAGTTTATGTTTTTTTTTTCAGGCTAATAGGCAAATTGGACCAAGGAAATATACATTTCATAGTTGTACACTGATTAGACTCGATCCGTTAAGATCTTTAGTTTGTGGATCCCATTTACATTTTTTTTGGTTATCAAGATCGAGGCCTATAAAATGAAAATCAAAAGCGAAATCAACTAATACTTTTATTTGTTGGTAATATTTTAACGATAGTTTTTAGGACTAAAGAAAAAATGTTTGTCGGTCTTGCAATAATTTCGAGATTACATGGTTTTAAAAGGGCGTTTAAGAAGCTACATTCTCGGATCAAGGTAGTTCTCAATGCTTACAATTTCAACGAAGAAGCCAAGAGATTGCCGGTTATCGTCGTTGTAATGCAAAACATCTCTTATACATGAACACGACAAAATTTCCTCCTTCGGGAGAACAAACATCGTTCTTTTAACAAAACACTCGGATGAGAATTACAGAATTGCATATCTAATAAATAAACATTTATTTGTTTTATCATTTTTGATTCAAACGTACTCGAGGGAAAAATCTGAGAGCGATGAAGGGCCTTTCCTTGCTTCTATTCTCTTTTATAGATCCGCCCAAGTTGCAAACAAGTAGATGATTTTTAACCGGAAAATTGCGCTTCTATACGAAAGACAAAAGAAGACTTTCCTCATCACCTTCTATCCATGCATGATAGTAGCATTTTATGGCCAAAACTCAATATTGGGATGGTGAATTAGCTTGGCCTATGTTGGCTCTAAACTTTTGAAAGCATTTATTATTTGTAACAACCCAAAGACTCGTAGCAGCAATACCATAAAATGTTGCCAAACTGGCCCCAAAGTGAACGATTCATAATATCCAAAATACATCTCATAGTGCAGCGGGTGGACACATCCACAATTGAGAATTTTATAAGAAACTATACCAAACCAGAATCTAAGTGTCTAACTACTTGGGCACTGCATCCATCTTCTAGGCCCGGACTCACGTCTTACCTTTTCCCTTGCTAAAGCTCTCAGAATGATACTTTCCTGAAAATGTTTTCAGTTTTATAAAAAGAGAGGGTTAGACCGGAGGTCTAGTGAGTTCCCTCAAGTATAAAATCTATGCCACAAAATATCATCATGATGAATTATAAAGGAATAGTGATACTTCACATCGTAAACAACTATGCACATTTCAGACACATGTAGATGACACATGTTTATAGTCATGCACACCTGTGACAACTTGTCTGGCTCACACTGACTTTAGCTGGGACACCCCCCCATTGGCATAAATGGGACACAACCCCCGATATGAGCATTTGCAGGACAACCCCCCCCCCCCCCGACTTAAGCCATCACATGCCGACTCCCCCCGATGAATGCACACTTTAAATAAATATCAAGTTCCAAACCATGCAAGTTTCAAACATAAGATAAATGTATTAATAAATCAACACGCATAACCAACGATCATTTATAATAATGAGGAGGTAGGAAAACTCACCTGTAATCCTGATATTTTATAATTACCGAACCTAGAAATTACCCAGCAAAATCCACACCTGAGCAATCGATCACACATTTTTTATCATCATAAAAGGCTTCCAACTAATCCCTCATAATTTACTTGAAATGATCCTAAACACATCCCCAAAGTTCCCCCAGCTTCTAATTTCCAATAAAAACTAAAAACAGCCAAAGCAGCAGATTGCACGACCACGAACGTGGCTTAGGTCGTGACATAACCCGCGAAACTCTCGGGTTGCACCGTGCGATGTGCCACGCAACACAAGTTGCGCCAACCACTGGTGTTGTTACCCAAATTTGATTTTTGCCATTAACCTTCGATTTTTAGCTCAAATCCCAATATAGCATCAATATTCAATGTAAATTAACATCTAGAGCATTAACCTCACAAAATCAAGGTTTTAAACCCCAAAAACACCCATATAAGATAATTAAACTCTTGATTTCATCATAAATATTTTGAATCAAACATTTAGATTTGAAAACTCTCTACTCTTGATGATTATCTCAAAGATTGACGGATTTTCATAACAAACAACTTCTAAATCTACATCCATCATCCAAAATAGATACCATAGAAGATTTTTGACATGAAAGTCATCATTGACCAAGAAAACCCACAAAATCTACCCATTTCTAGAATGAACATATGTTATAACCATGGAGAAGATAAAGATGGAGAAGAGAATAATAATTTACCTGATTAAAGTATACCATAATTCTTCCCTTCCATAAATTCCACCAAATTCTTCTCAAGTCTCCATGGAAACCCTTTTCTTTTTCTCTAAGAAAATATCTTCCTTTCTCTCTCTAGCCCTTTCTCTCTCACAATGAAGAAGGGAATTGTAGTGGGTTTGTGGAGACCTTAAATGGACCATCAATTTCACTAATGTTCCTCCAAGATAGAATGCTTTTGGCACACCACCCTTGTACTTATAAAGTATTTCATTTGAAAATTTTAGGTTATTACAACCTCTCCCCCTTAACAGAATTTCGTCCCAGAATTCCTTTAGAATAACAAGAAGCGATGTGTCCTGACCTTGATGGTAACCCCATTGAACTTTTTACAAGTCCACATCCTTTGCACCTCGACCTTTAAGTCCTTTTTAATTTATCAATCAAACTTAACTTCTCAACTATTCGCCTGCTATGACCATTGTTCAATGATGGCACTTAATCCAAAACATTGTAGTCCCATATTTCTTTGTCTACTACATCTTCCCACATAATACAATATCTTTAAGATCTATTGTTTTCCACTTTGAGCTTTATTGGCTTCCAACACTTATCCACGCAACTCCTTTGTCAATCTTGGGCTACCTTCTTTCCTTCACTAATTTGACCGACTTTAACTGTCGTTAGTTGGTCTATCTCAATTGTTTTTTTTCTCCACTTCATTCTCACATATCAACAATATACACTCTCTGCCTCGCGATACTCCATACAGAGCAATTGGAATGCTTGCATGATAACTGTTGATAAGCGTAAATTTAATCAAACGCAGATGCTCTTCCACGTACTACTGAAGTCAATGACACATGCTCTCAACATGTTCTTCAAGTGTCTGAACAGTTCCTTCACCATTCTCGATTGTGTAAGAATGAGACGAGGTACTCCACTTGGTATGAGACTCCACCGCTCGCTCAAAACTCTTCTAACACAAGAAATATGTCGATCATTTGGAATCCGACCTCATCGGTCATGTCACCAATGCCTTGACCCAAACTCATTAATTAACAACTTAATCAATTTCTCCACTAAATACATCTTTTCAATTGACAACATGGGTAGATTCAGAAAATCGATCCATGGATACCCAATTTGCAGCATGGTTTCCCGAATATTTTAGAAACTTTGTCGCAAAGTCGCTCGTAATACGGTTCCATTTTCACACGATAACATCTAACGTTGCAGAATTTCCCCACACAGCTAAAATGTTCGTTTTCACTTGCTTCACCTAAAGGGGTGGAGCGATTATAGTCACACAAAACTATTCCAATCAGTTTAACATCAAACGTCAAGCTCACTCGAAACATTCTCCACAATAATACTAAGTTTAATCTGACGGCCTTTCATTCAGGGCACTACATCCGACCATATTTTTCCACTTCCCTTTCGAAACATAGAACGTGCACTTTCAATGTAAGACTTCTCAATAATTAAAAGCTTTAAACCGATCACACGAATTATGTTTCCAACATCTTACGAGAACTTGCATTTTCACCTTTCCCCATACCATGTCGAGGAGTTTATAAACGCTATACAACCGACGGAAAATTATTTTTCACTTTTGATAATACTCACCAAGATCTTAACTCTCCATCTTTCCCTCTCATTCCCACATTACCATATTCGTTTGCTTAGCCCAACATGAAATATCAATCCCCTACCTGATAACACTTACCAAATTTTCACCAAATTCAAACACCATAACCACACATTACATTTGCAAAACTAAAATCTAGCCGAACGGTTCCACCAAAACCCTCAATCAAGATACTCAACTATTCTAGCACACAAGACTGTCACGGTACAATACTCAATGCTCCAAGATCCAACACTTCTCAAATTTTGTTTTTAACGAAGTTTACCGAACCACTTGTATTTCTTTACACATAAGAAATATTTCCACATTTTAATTAAAACCCTTAAATCTACTACTAAGTGCACCCCAACTAACCAAATTTGGCATTTTTTATCATTGTCCAACCAAAACCAAATAAACTCATCCATAGTTACAACCCCACAGCATGGTGCAAGTAAGAAGTCACTGAATTCCACCAAATAACTGCTTCTCCCTCCAACATAAGCATATAATTGCCTACCAATCCCTGCATTTTAAATCATTTTTTTAGGTGAACCACTAAATCATAATCACTTAATTCACTTAAATAATATGGAATTCTTGCCAGCTCGTTGTGATCTCCGAGAAACAGGTTCAAATAGTCTAAAATGATAAGGTGCCCTATCTGGTAGACTATTATGATCCATGTACACTCACTTCAGTTATGCTAAATAATTCATTCTTATATGGATCACGAAAATCTCATAGGAAATCATCTGCTCAACCTAGTGATCTTTCGTTTTCAAACCATCCACACGAGGTGGTTTAGCGTAACGACAAATATACATCTTGCCCCAAACGACCACTTACGCCATTGTCTAATCACAACACCACGTTTGAATTAATTCCTCAAACTTACAACGTCCATCGCATCGTACCCGACAGTAACGACCCCAAGTTGTCACTTCGCAATGGTGTAATACCTCATCGTCTCATAGGCTAACTAACAAGTCTACCTTAGAATTATTGCATGACTTCAATGTATAATCCCCATTCAATTCCTTACGGATAGCATTTTAAAACGCTAACACATGACTTTAGTTAAAGTATGAAGTACTTACCAGTTATCCATAACTGTAACACTCACTACCAATCGCGTCTCAACAACACCGAGACAAAATTAAATTTTAGCCAACATTAGCCAAGCCGAAGATAATACCTCATATTTCTGACATGCGCCAACCATTCTCAAACCGAAACTAAGGTCATAAGTGTAACACCATAAAATTTAGAGCAACTTTAAAATTTGAAAATTCGGCGATATGACGTCTATAAATGGAGTAAACCACCCAAACGGGTAAATGTAATATAGCGTTTACAAAACCTGTAGAAGAATATGAAAATCAACAACAAACTAATCTAAACAAGTTACATCTAGATTATATTGGTTGTCAACCAAAATTCCCAAAATGCTATAATCTTTTGCACGCCACGACTCCAAAAGTGTTAGGCTTAACACCTAGTGAGAACATACAGTTTATATCAATGATTTAGAAATGATTTAAATGAAACTATAAGTAATCTTTCAAAGAGTTGGGTTTATAAATTGTAACAACGACCACATAAGAACCTTTCGGTCTAAAATACATCTTGCGATGACGGGGGAGACCCGATTTCCAAGGATTGTGGCGGAACGCAAAAGTAAGCCACTTTCCGAGTTATTGAGCTCACCACACTAGGATCAAGGCCACGAACTCGCCGGCTCGTACTCAGATGTGAGGGAGGGCACCCAATGATCCTAGTCATACTCATTCACTAGGATTTACATTTACGACCCACGGCTAGTATCCGGTCCCACATAACCGTACCAAGTTGTCTTCCTAGGGTCCAATGTCTCAACTAGCTATAAACGTGGATTAACCCAAAATTAAGCCGACTATATACCTATGGATCCACTAGTAATAGTTCAAAGCTTGTCACCATTTCATTGGTGACTCCGACCATAATCACACATATGGTTTACATCAAGATTCGCCATAAAATATTTGATTATCTTTGCCAAGTTAGACTTACCATTTAACAAGGTCTGTCAACAACATCGTTTAAAAACAATATTCAATCATATATTCCATTTTCCCCAAGGTACCATCATTTAGCAACTCTTATCACAAGAAGAATCATAACCGTAGTTAAAACTCATTTATTCCTACAGCTAATCACAAGTATTCAAGGAGAACCTCTTTTCATAGCTCAAAATGTATGATACTTCATGGTATAAAACCCTAAAAATCTCCAAAATGCTAATTTAGGTCAAACTCATTTTAAACAAGAATATTAAAGCAAGGAGATGATTAAGAGTCTAAAATCATGATTTTGACATGTATAAGGTTTTAAAGATTTAGAATGAACTCACAATGCTTGGTTTGGGTAAACCCTAGAAACCAAGAAATCTTCTAAGATTGGTAGTAACTCTTGACCTTGAACCCCTGGGTTAACAAATCTTGAAGGAGGTGATAGGATAGCTTCTTGAAATCCAAGTATTTAATGCTTTAGATGAGCCTAGGGTTTGCATTCAATGGAAGAACAATAAGAGAGAATATGAAGGTTTTTGGTAGGTGAAAGTGATAAATGAGAAAAATATTGGAAAAAGAGCATTTAAATCCCTGGATCCCGTCGGCGAGAATAACTCGGCGACTATGCCCTTGTCATTCTCGCGGGGCATACTCGCCGTCAGTGTACCGCGAGCACCCCTGGCTCAGCGATAGTGACACGGCGACAATGTCGTTTGTCACAATCGTGGGGCATACCCGCTGGATCTGTATTGTAACTTCACCCAAACCGACGACTATGACCACAACGCAATGCCCATGGCAAGGTCGTCGGGCATTGTCGCCCAACCTTCCCGAACTTCAAAAATTTGGGATTTTTCTCACCCGACAATGACCACTCGCGAGTTTTAAGATCCAAGATAGACATAACGAGAATACAACCTGGATAAAGGAAGATTAGAAGGTTTAAGGTAGATTTCATTAATTGAAAATTCAAGGTGTTACACCAAGTGACAAATTTCTTACTCCTGAGGCCTCTCCTTGACCTTAATTGTGATTTACTTTTAATTGAAGGTTAAACCCAAAAGCCCGACGAGTTCATAACATTCATGCATGTTGACACAAATTAAAAAATTTTGTTTGGTCCTTATAAGAATTTAAAGAAATAATCAACTTGTAACAAACTCGTGCATGCAAACACAACATTATTGCAACATGGATAATCATGCAGAAAAACAAGTCTTATATGACTAAGAGGTGAAACACATATTTGTCGGTCTGAAACGTTGTCGACAATAAACAAAGTACTCACAATAAAATCTTTTCCTCATTTGGGTTATTAACATTATTGGGGATTTCATCCACACTGCTGAGTCAACAACTCTCACACCAATCGACGCAACGACAACATCATCATTTAAGTTTCAATAACAGAGGTGATGTAACAACATGCTTTCATACTTCCATCATAAATTTAGGCCAACAAGATGTATATATATATATATATATATTCAAATGAAAATAAAATTCTTTCCATTTGCAAAGGGAACACACTCATGGATTTTAAAACATAGACCACATGTTTGTATGTATCAATTTATTTAGTAAAACACGAAACTCAACATGCTCTCACTACATGCAATTTTGAATACAATATGGAGTAACTTATGAAACCCATTTTAAAATAACATGATGCATGAAACTCGTCTTACGATTTAGGGTGATTTTCTCTCACCGCATCACAATTTGATATCAACTTTCTACTACTCGTAGCAAATTCCTGGTACAGGTCTGTCGCCATGCTCAGTTACCCATAATATAATGTTTATAAACTGATAATTAACCAGCGATTTCAAGTTCTTATCCTTATTCCATTCTCCGAATTAACGATTCTGTCATAATCAAAACAATCTTTTCCGCATTGACTACTGACTGAAAGTCTAGAGATTCCCTGATGTTGCTCACCTTCAAGCGGGAATTTTCAAACCCTTGATGTACTTCTCCTCCTAAAGAATTCAATCCATTGAGAAAACTCCATAAATCAACTTGAACTCACCTTGCTAGATTTAGGCTAAATCTAGGCTTTTACCCCCAAAACTTGAATCTCCTTTGATAAAGGCTTGAAATCTCCAAGAAATCTCCCTAGATCTTAGATCCAACACATCTACAAGGTTTCCTTCACCACATAAATCATCAAAATCACACCTAAGTTGAAGGATGAAAGGGAGAAAGATGAAACCATCAAACCTTAGCTTAACATTGAGAGAGATGAGGAACTTACCACCACAAAATACTCTTGGATCTTCCAATAGACTTCCATTATATGATGATAAAACCATCAAACCTTAGCTTAACGTTCGTACAACTATGCTTATGATGATAAAACCAGTACCTACACATGCGCAAGCGCCAATTATGTCATCATTTTCTGCCCATCACCCTACACCAGGTAAATTTATTTACTTTGGAGTAAACTACAAGTTTGGTCCCTGTGATTTGTCGTAAGTAACACTTTTTGTTTCTACAGTTTTGAAATTACAGGATAGCTATTATGGTTTTTAAAAAACGTTAAAGAAATTCCGTTAAACGAGGGGCATTTTCGTCATGTTATTGATTTTTTTTTGTGTTTTAATCAATAAAAAACAATAGGCACCAAATAAAGAAATCAATTTAGTCCATAGTGACTTATCAACTTATTTGAAACAACGTACAACTTTTTTGGTTATTTTACGTGTATAAGCAATCCCAAACACTCCTCAAATAACAACTTATTACATTTTGGTACCACAATAAGTTAATCCAAACACTTTTTATAAAACTTCTTTTTGTCACCACATAAGTTGATAAAATCTTTAAAAAAAAACATAAGTTGTTTTAAATAAGCAATCCCAAACACCCCCTAAGAGGCCGAAAATGCCACTTATTTAACGGGATTTTTTAACGCCTGTTCGAGGGAGGGCCTAATCCAGACATTTTTTACAAACCATGATGGCTATCTTGTAATTTCAAAACTGGAGAGACGAAAATGCTATTTATGACAAACCACACGGGACCAAATTTGTAGTTTACTTTTTTACTTCAACGTTACAACTACAAAAATGTTTTAAAGTAACATATAAATTCATTTAAATAAACTAATTCATCTGATAATTTTCGAAAGTTGGAGTCAATAATCGTCAAATAAGCCAAAAGAGTAGGCCATAAAATGTTATAATTGGGTTAAATCATGTTTAATTGGGCCAAATGTTAAAATATATGCAATTGAGTAAGGCTAAAACATGTATAAATGGTCCCGAATTTTTTATGGGATCTTGTTACATATCTCATGTTGGAACACTTTTGGGCATGTGTTGAGGTGACTTTTATCTCAAAGAGTAGAACGGTTGTTTTGGTCTTAGATTTTTGGCTTGTGCAAGAGTGTGAGTAGCCATGTTGGAGGTCTTTATGGTTACTATTTTCGAATAATTATTGTCATTGATGCGTATATGACTTTTATGGGCTTGTAAGCAGAGGCTGATCCATGATTTTTGCCGAGCAGGTGCACCTTTCAGGTGGATTGTAGACCCACAAAGTTGCCCTTTTTACTTTTTAGCCGAATTCCACTGTTTCGAGGGATTTCACAAGTTTTTTAGTTGAATTTGAGGGATTTTTTAAATTTTTTGGTTGATTTCAAGGGGGTTTTCCCCTTTTTTTGTTTGATTTCGATAGACCTTTTCAGTATATTGGTTGATGTTTCTTGTATTTTCTAATATCCCGAAGCACCTCTCGAAGTTTATCGGGTGCCCTTTCATACCCCAAAAAATGTTTGCTTGCGAAAATCAGTGTAGCGGGTGCACGAGGCCGGCTTAGACCTTCACAGGTCCTACTTGTAAGGAACAAAATTTTCGAATTTGTGATTTGTATGAGTCATGATAACATTAAAGTCTTAACATGATGCGTCTTTTACGTTAACGGAGGAGATTTGTATAGACGACGTGGTTTAGACACTTGGTTTGCTTCTAACGTTGTGATTTTCATGGATTCGAGCAGTGAAAAGTTGGTGGAAGCGAGGAAAGAAGCGGCAGATTTGCCTTTGGTGAACAAAACATGATGTACATCGGTCGCCATCATGGTGGTGGTGTCTCATCAGGTCTATTTTGTAACACCTCAGAAATCAGAGTAAATTAAAACCTGGAAACCTGACAACATAACGAAAGTAATTCCATTAACTTCCCATAAATGGGACCAGTCCTTAAGACTATACAATCCTATACAAGGATTTCATCCAAAAAAATGGGACTTAACAATGCCTAGCAACAATACTAAAACATCTCCAAAAAACCTCGAGACTCAAAACTCGTCTCTCCAAAAACCCCGGCAACCCACCGCTAATGGAAACCTGTTACACATACCATTTGAGAAAAAGTGTCAGACTTAAAAGCCTGGTGAGAACATACAGTTTATAAGCTCAAAAGATAAAACATCAGTTCCAAGATAACGTTTCCAAAGAGGTTAAATTTGCAATTTAGGTCCTTGCCACAATCGGGCTTTTTACCAAAACATTTTACCAAGGATTGTGGCGTAACACAAAGTTAGGCCAAAAATCCGAGTTACAAGCTAAACCAATTGGAATCCGCGGATACGAATCACAAAGTCCGTGCTTCAACGTGAGATCAAGCCCCAAGCGCAAAACCAAGGTATACTCCTTCACTAGGATCACTATGAACCATGGCTAGTATCGTGCCTCACATAACCGTACTAAATTGCCCTTAAGGAACAAGTGATCCATAACTACAAATTTGGGGAATGTAACATCCCAACAATACAGTCTACTCAAAACCTAGGGATCCACTAGTAATGGTAAGGACTCGTCACAACAACATATGTGACCAACCATAAATAAAGACATGGTATAAATGCATTTTATAAACAAAAATGTTATTTCCTGTTCAACTTCTGGTAAGAATGAAAATCATTAAAAGGAGTTCTTTTAAATAATCTTTTCGCATAAACGCATAAGTAAAACGTCATTTTACTTTAACAAGATAAGATCCAAAAGGTAACTTTTGATATGTATAAAGTTTAAAAAGGATAGTAGGAACTCACCTCTGTTTCCTTCTTCTTAACGAGCGCTACCTATGACAACACCGAAAGAATCGGTAAGTCGAAATACAGATAAGCCTCTCGCTACTTGACTAGAATTCAAAGACACAGAAGCTAACAACTTAACAGAACCTAAACCGGTCAAAGGACAACACCGGTCCAACAACAACACCGGTCGAACAACTACATCGGTCGAACGACCTCCGGTCGAACGACAACACCGGTCGAACAACCTCCGGTCGAACAGGCTCCGGTCGAACACAACACCCCGACCGAAGGACCATCCGGTCGAAGGACCATCCGGTCCTTTGTTCACCGGTCGTCTTGTTCATCAAGAACAGATCGACGCAGAACCCAGATCCAAAATGAGAAATACTCAGATCTCAAGATGGAACGGTTTAAAACCTTCACAACGAGATTCTACACGGCTAAAAGCATTCAGATCAAAGCATTAAGCTAGATTCGTACCTCGATTTGTCCGAACCGATCGACCCCCTTTACACTGCTTCACCTGCCTTCTTCTTCTTCTCCCTGACTTCTGAAACACAAAACAGATCGAATGAGATATTTTAGAAAATATCTCAGATTTGTTTTGTATTTATATAACCCAAGTTACATTATACCCCCTTGAACTTTGGGTAAAGGTCAACTTCTCACCCAATCCCAAAATTCAGGGTGTTACAATCCTCCCCAACTTGGGAATGATTTCGTCCCCGAAATCCAACTATACAAAGAGATGGGGATATCTACGCTTCATATCCTCCTCAGATTCCCAAGTCACATTTGCTCCTCGGTGATGCTTCCACTGCACCTTGACCAAAGTGACTTTTTGTGACGCAACTTCTTAGACTTTCTCTCTAAGATGGCGTCGGATTCTTCCACACAATGGTTTCCCTCGTCTACCCTTAAGTCTGAAAGGGGAATGACGCTGTCTTTTACCGCCAAACATTTCCGGAGGTAGCAAACATGAAACGTGTTGTGTATTCTGCTCAACTCCGGTGGCAGTTCCAACTGGTAGGCTTGCAAACCCACTCGCTTAAGTACTTTGAAAGGTCCGAGGAAACGGGGACTCAGCTTCCCACATTTTTCGAACCGTATAATGCCCTTCCATGGCGATACCTTAAGCATAACGCGGTCGCCTACTTGGAATTCCATCGGTCGCCTCTTCTTATCGGCATAGCTTTTCTGACGATCCTGAGCCGCTTTCATTCTTTCACGAATGCACTTGACCTTATCGGCAGTCTCTTGCACGATTTCAGGCCCGGCGAATTGCTTCTCTCCCGCTTCAAGCCAACACACAAGAGTACGACACTTTCGCCCATACAATGCTTCAAAAGGTGCCATCCCAATACTTGAGTGGTAGCTATTGTTGTAAGCAAACTCTACCAAAGGCAGGTGAGAGTCCCAACTACCCCCGAAATCGATGACACAAGACCTCAACATGTCTTCCAAGGTTTGGATCGTTCGTTCGCTCTGTCCGTCGGTCTGCGGATGGTAAGCCGTACTCAACTTAACTCGCGTACCAAGCTCTTTCTGAAACCCATCCCAGAAGTTCGAAGTGAACCGACTGTCGCGATCCGACACGATAGACAAAGGTTTTCAATGCCTCGAGATCACCTCATCGATATAAAGCTTCGCCAACTTATCCATCGGTAAAGTCTCGCGCATAGGCAAAAAGTGAGCGCTCTTCGTCAATCTATCCACTATCACCTAGATGGTATCGTGTCCCCGAAGAGTTTTAGGCAACTTCGTCACGAAATCCATGGTGATATGCTCCCACTTCCACTCGAGAATCTCTAAGGACTGAAGACTCCCATACGGTCACTGATGTTCGGCTTTGACTTGCGAACACGTCACACAACGCTCAACGTAACGTGCCACATCAAGCTTCATTACCGGCCACCAATAGTGCAACTTCAAGTCCCTATACATCTTTGTACTTCCCGGGTGAATGGAATACTTAGACTTGTGTGCATCTTCTAGCAACAGCTCACGGTTTCCCCCAATCTTGGGCACCCACACACGACCGTTGAACAGCTTCACTC
Source organism: Arctium lappa (assembly GCA_023525745.1). Classification (NCBI taxonomy): domain Eukaryota; kingdom Viridiplantae; phylum Streptophyta; class Magnoliopsida; order Asterales; family Asteraceae; genus Arctium; species Arctium lappa. The sequence continues at coordinate 34,509,167 of CM042051.1, forward strand.
CACGACTATCTTCCGTCAAAAGCAATCGCTGTTTTGTCATGACTTCCCCTTTGAGATTCTTTTCCAACAATGCTTCCATCTGTGATGTCTTGATCTTCTCAACAAGACTAGACACTAGCTCGATTCTCGAGTGGGTAGCCCGAATACTCCCGCTATAGTCCTTCCGACTTAGCGCATCGGTTACCACGTTCGCCTTACCGGGATGGTAAAGCAATTCACAGTCATAATCTTTAAGCAACTCGAGCCACCGCCTTTGCCTCATATTCAACTCTTTCTGATCAAAGACATACTTCAGGCTCTTGTGATCCGTGTAAATAGTACACTTCGTGCCGTAGAGGTAGTGTCGCCAAAGATTCAAATCGAACACCACCGCCGCTAACTCCAGATCATGGGTTGGATAATTCTGCTCGTGTATTTTGAGCTGCCTCGAGGCATAAGCGATTACCTTGCCTCATTGCATCAACACACAACCCAGTCCCATTTTTGAAGCGTCGCTGTAAACCACAAAATCTTCCAACCCTTCAGGCAAAGTCAAGATTGGAGCTTCACACAACTTCTTTTGAAGAATCCTGAACGCCTTCTCTTGGGCTTCTGCCCATTCAAACTTCACATTCTTCCGAGTTAGAACTGTCAAGGAAGAAGTGATCTTCGAAAAGTCTTGGATGAATCTCCTGTAGTATCCTGCCAGACCCAAGAAACTTCGGATCTCTAACGGATTCTTAGGAGGCTCCCAATTCATCATTGCTTCAACCTTGGAGGGGTCCACTTTCACTCTGTCCCGAGTGACTACGTGCCCCAGAAATTGTACTTTTTTAAGCCAAAAGTCGCACTTGGAAAACTTGGCGTACAACCTTTCTTTTCTCAACACCTCCAGAACTTCACGCAGATGTTGTTCGTGCTCTGACTCACTCTTGGAGTACACGAGTATGTCATCAATGAATACAATGACCGACTTGTCGAGAAATGGTTGGCACACTCTATTCATTAAGTCCATAAACTCTGCTGGTGCGTTTGTCAGGCCAAAAGGCATTACAAGGAACTCGTAATGGCCGTAACGCGTTCTGAAAGCCGTCTTTGGAACATCTTCTTCTCTTACCTTCACTTGGTGATAACCTGAACGTAAGTCGATTTTGGAAAAACAACCCGCTCCTTAAAGTTGATCGAACAAGTCGTCTATTCTCGGAAGCGGATACCTGTTCTTCACTGTAGCTTTGTTCAACTCACGATAGTCAATGCACATTCTCATTGTGTCATCCTTCTTCTTGACAAATAATACCGGAGCTCCCCAAGGTGACGAACTCGGTCTTATAAGACCCTTCTCCAATAGCTCTTGGAGTTGTGCTACCATCTCTTGCATCTCCGATGGCGCTAAACGATAAGGTGCTTTAGCGATCGGTGCTGCACCAGGCACAAGATCAATCCGAAACTCTACCTGACGATCGGGTGGCAACCCGGGCAAGTCGTCCGGAAAGATATCTGGAAACTCACGCACGATCTTCACATTTTCCAGCTTTGATTTCTCTAACTTGGCATCGATCACATAGGCTAGGAAAGACGAACATCCTTTTATTAACACTTGTGTGCTCTTGCCATTGTGATTATTGCCACTTCACCCTTTCTCTTTTCACCATAGATGACAACGACTTCTCCAGAGGGGTCGGGAAGTCGAATCATCTTCTTGGAACACACGATTTCGGCCTGATTGTTTGACAACCAATCCATACCGACCACAACATCAAAACCCCCGACTAACATCGGCAGCAGATAGATCGGGAATTCTCTCCCTTCGATTCCTAGAGTACATTGCTTCAGAACTTCGCGGATCAGAACTTGTCTACCATCAGCTATTTCTACTACTAACGCATCCTCAAGACTAGTAGTGGGCATAGCAATTTTCTGATGGAACAATTCAGATACGAAAGAGAAGCTAGCACCCGTATCAAATAAAATACGAGCAGGTACAGAGTTTATAAGAAAAGTACCCGATACCACATCAGCGAATGCCCTGGCCTCTTCGGCCGTCATCTGAAAAGCTCGACCCTGAATCTTAGGAGGGTTCTCCTTTTTTGCTGGCGTGCTACCCGACACAAGCTTCGGGCAATCTTTTCTCACGTGCCCTGGTGCCTTGCACTCATAACAAACGAGTCCTTTGACCGGGCAATCTCTGACAGTGTGACCAGGCTTCCCACACTTATAACAAGTTTGAGAATTGCTGTAACAGTTACCGTGATGCTTGGTTCGATACTTCGGGCACCACCTTGCTTCCTGATAACTGTTGAAGTTGCGATTTCCGACAAAAGGTCGGGCCCGCTTGGGAGGTACTGAACTGTTCTCCCACTTTCTCTTTTCAGGCACCACCACTGCCTTCTCAGATTTGCTCTTCGCGAACATCTCCTCCATAAACTGAGCTTCCTCCACCATCTCTCGGAGGTTGAAAGCTTTGAAATTATGGACCATCGATTGCATGTCCGCTGGAAAGCCGTTGAGATATGCTCTCATCTTGTCTTTCTTTGTTGGGGCAGCATGCCCCACCAGACCAATCTTCTCCATAAACTGACGGGTGTACTCCCTCACCGTCAGGCTTCCCTTCACCAAAGACCGGAATTCTTTCTCAATTCGGTCCATGGTCCTCTCGTTGCAGAATTCCTCTAGCAACTTCTTCTTGAACTCGGCCCAAGACAACTGAGCCAACACTTCAGGAGATAGAGTGGATTGGATGATATTCCACCAGATGAGTGCAGTGTCCCTCAGCAGTTGGGTACCGAACCGCACCCTCTGATCATCACCACATTCGGAAGAGCCAAAAGCTTGCTCAACCGCTCGGATCCACTTTACGCACCCCACCGGGTCATCTGAACCGAATAATTCTGGCGATCCACATCCCAGAAAGGACTTATAGGAACAACTCTTCCTATTCTCCGGAGCACCAGAAATCCTGCGCTCTACCGCCGTGACCCTTATACCGTCATCTCCAGAACCTGCTACGACGTTCTCCACCACCGTCTCACTTCTCCGATGGTTTACGTCACGGTCCTCCATCGCTTTCAGCAGAAACTCTTGCTGTTTCGCCATCTCTCCACTCATCGCCAACATCACGCTGGCCAACAACTCGGATTGGGGATTAGCATCCCCGAATACTGGGTGGGACGAAGCCAGGTCTACTCACAGAATGACCTCTGGCCCCCCACCGAGTATTTGCTGAACAGGCGGCCGCACAACAACCTCAACTCTTCCTGGCTGATCCGCTGTAGAGGATGTCGCTTCCAGACCATCAACACGAGTACGCGGTCTTCCACGCGTACCTACCATTCTGAACTGCTACACAGAGCAGAGGAAGAGATAAGAGAGCTACAGGAAAACACGAAAGGAAAACGTACTACCACATTACCAATTGTCATATTAACAGAAAATCAAGCACTCTTACGTACAATATCCTCATAATAACATTAGCTAAGTGAAATTATGAACATACAACACATAACGGTTCTTGTCATCACTACTACAACGCCTGATAAACGTACTTTCCGTCGACTCTAAGACTAACCCATCTTAGAAGCTCTACCCAAATCTCGCGGATCAATTCTTAGTATACTCAGTCTAAGTCTAGACATCTTACAATCATGCCTAGTTCGCTTAAACTAGAGCTCTGATACCAACTTGTAACACCTCAGAAATCAGAGTAAATTAAAACCTGGAAACCTGACAACATAACGAAAGTAATTCCATTAACTTCCCATAAATGGGACCAGTCCTTAAGACTATACAATCCTATACAAGGATTTCATCCAAAAAAATGGGACTTAACAATGCCCAACAACAATACTAAAACATCTCCAAAAAACCTCGAGACTCAAAACTCGTCTCTCCAAAAACCTCGGCAACCCACCGCTAATGGAAACCTGTTCCACATACCATTTGAGAAAAAGTGTCAGACTTAAAAGCCTGGTGAGAACATACAGTTTATAAGCTCAAAAGATAAAACATCAGTTCCAAGATAACGTTTCCAAAGAGGTTAAATTTGCAATTTAGGTCCTTGCCACAATCGGGCTTTTTACCAAAACATTTTACCAAGGATTGTGGCGTAACACAAAGTTAGGCCAAAAATCCGAGTTAAAAGCTAAACCAATTGGAATCCGCGGATACGAATCACAAAGTCCGTGCTTCAACGTGAGATCAAGCCCCAAGCGCAAAACCAAGGTATACTCCTTCACTAGGATCACTATGAACCATGGCTAGTATCGTGCCTCACATAACCGTACTAAATTGCCCTCAAGGAACAAGTGATCCATAGCTACAAATTTGGGGAATGTAACATCCCAACAATACAGTCTACTCAAAACCTAGGGATCCACTAGTAATGGTAAGGACTCGTCACAACAACATATGTGACCAACCATAAATAAAGACATGGTATAAATGCATTTTATAAACAAAAATGCTATTTCCAGTTCAACTTCTGGTAAGAATGAAAATCATTAAAAGGAGTTCTTTTAAATAATCTTTTCGCATAAACGCATAAGTAAAACGTCATTTTACTTTAACAAGATAAGATCCAAAAGGTAACTTTTGATATGTATAAAGTTTAAAAAGGATAGTAGGAACTCACCTCTGTTTCCTTCTTCTTAACGAGCGCTACCTATGACAACACCGAAAGAATCGGTAAGTCGAAATACAGATAAGCCTCTCGCTACTTGACTAGAATTCAAAGACACAGAAGCTAACAACTTAACAGAACCTAAACCGGTCAAAGGACAACACCGATCCAACAACAACACCGGTCGAACAACTACATCGGTCGAACGACCTCCGGTCGAACGACAACACCGGCCGAACAACCTCCGGTCGAACAGGCTCCGGTCGAACACAACACCCCGACCGAAGGACCATCCGGTCCTTTGTTCACCGGTCGTCTTGTTCATCAAGAACAGATCGACGCAAAACCCAGATCCAAAATGAGAAATACTCAGATCTCAAGATGGAACGGTTTAAAACCTTCACAACGAGATTCTACACGGCTAAAAGCATTCAGATCAAAGCATTAAGCTAGATTCGTACCTCGATTTGTCCGAACCGATCGACCCCCTTTACACTACTTCACTTGCCTTCTTCTTCTTCTCCCTGACTTCTGAAACACAAAACAGATCGAATGAGATATTTTAGAAAATATCTCAGATTTGTTTTGTATTTATATAACCCAAGTTACATTATACCCCCTTGAACTTTGGGTAAAGGTCAACTTCTCACCCAATCCCAAAATTCAGGGTGTTACATGTTTTTGGTTCACTTTTTATTTACAATATCTATCTTTTGTTCTTTTGTTTTATGGTTTCTTTAAGCGCATCTCTAACCATACTGCAAGAAACATCGTTTTATTGGTTTGGAAGCTCCACCCTGTAGGCAAAATGCCAGAGATGGGAGAGACACAACATATATGACGTGTTTGTGTTCAAACGATATACATGTCATGTTCTTGTTCAAATGACACAGTTTATGTTTTTTTTCAGGCTAATAGGCAAATTGGACCAAGGAAATATACATTTCCGAGTTGTACACTGATTAGACTCGATTCGTTAAGATCTTCAGTTTGTGGATCCCATTTACATTTTTTTTTGGTTATCAAGATCGTGGTCTAAAAAATGAAAATCAAAAGCGAAATCAACTAATACTTTTATTTGTTGGTAATATTTTAACGATAGTTTTTAGGTTTTTAGGACTAAAGAAAAAATGTTTGTTGGTCTTGCAATAATTTCGAGATTACATGGTTTTAAAGGGCGCTTTAGAAACTACATACTCGGATCAAGGTAGTTCTCAAAAGAAGCTAAGAGATTGTCGATTATCGTCGTTGTAATGCAAAACATCTCTTATACAAGAACACAACAAAATTTCCTCCTTTGGGGGAACAAACATCGTTCTTTTAACAAAACACTCGGATAAGAATTACTGAATTGCATATCTAATAAATAAACATTTATTTGTTTTATCATTTTCTATTCAAACGTACTCGAGGGAAAAATCTGAGAGCGATGAAGGGTCTTTTCCTTGCTTCTATTCTCTTTTATAGATCCGTTCAAGTTGCAAACAAGTAGATGATTTTTAACCGGAAAATTGTGCTTCTATAAGAAAGACAAAAGAAGACTTTCCTCATCACCTTCTATCCATGCATGATAGTAGCATTTTATGGCCAAAACTCAATATTGGGATGGTGAATTAGCTTGGCCTATGTTGGCTCTAAACTTTTGAAAGCATTTATTATTTGTAACAACCCAAAGACTCGTAGCAGCAATACCATAAAATGTTGCCAAACTGGCCCCAAAGTGAACGATTCATAATATCCAAAATACATCTCATAGTGGAGCGGGTGGACACATCCACAATTGAGAATTTTATAAGAAACTATACCAAACCAGAATCTAAGCGTCTAGCTACTTGGGCACTGCATCCATCTTCTAGACCCGAACACACATCTTACCTTTTCCCTTGCTAAAGCTCAGAATGATACTTTCCTGAAAATGTTTTCAGTTTTATAATAAGAGTTCCCTCAAGTATAAAATCCACGCCACAAAATATCTATCATGATCAATTATAAAAGAATAGTGATAGTTCACACTATAAACAACTATGCACATTTCAGACACATGTAGATGGCACATGTTTATAGTCATGCACACCTGTGACAACGTGGTTGGCTCACACTGCCTTTAGCTGGGACACCCCACATTGGCATAAATGGGACATAACCCCCGATATGAGCATTTGCGGGACACACCCACCGACTTAAGCCATCACATGCCGACCCCCCGATGAATGCACACTTTAAATAAATATCAAGTTCCAAACCATGCAAGTTTCAAACATAAGATAAATGAATTAATAAATCAACACGAATAACCAACGATCATTTATAAAAATGAGGAGGTAGGAAAACTCACCAGTAATCCTGATATTTTATAATAACCGAACCTGGAAATTACCCAGCAAAATCCACACCTGAGCAATCGATCACACATTTTTTATCATCATAAAAGGCTTCCAACTAATCCCTCACAATTTACTTGAAATGATCCTAAACACATCCCCAAAGTTCCCCCAGCTTCTAATTTCCAATAAAAACTAAAAACAGCCGAAGCAGTAGATTGCACGACCACGAACGTGGCTTAGGTCGTGGCATAACCCGTGAAACTCTCAGGTTGCACCGCGATATGTGCCACGCAACACAAGTTGCGCCAACCACTGGTGTTGTTACCCAGGTTCGATTTTTGACATTAACTTTCGATTTTTAGCTCAAATCCCAATATAGCATCAATATTCAATGTAAATTAACATCTAGAGCATTAACCTCACAAAATCAAGGTTTTAAACCCCAAAAACACCCATATAAGATAATTAAACTCTTGATTTCATCCTAAATATTTTGAATCAAACATTTAGATTTGAAAACTCTCTACTTTTGATGATTATCTCAAAGATTGACGGATTTTCATAACAAACAACTTCTAAATCTACATCCATCATCCAAAATAGATACCATAGAAGATTTTTGACATGAAAATCATCATTGACCAAGAAAACCCACAAAATCTACCCATTTCTAGAATGAACCTATGTTATAACCATGGAGAAGATAAAGATGGAGAAGAGAATAATAATTTACCTGATTAAAGTATACCATAATTTTTCCCTTCCATAAATTCCACCAAATCCTTCTCAAGTCTCCATGGAAACCCTTTTCTTTTTCTCCAAGAAAATATCTTCTCTTTCTTTCTCTATCCCTTTCTCTCTCACAATGAAGAAAGGAATTGTAGTGGGTTTGTGGAGACCCCAAATGGACCATCAATTTCACTAATGGTCCTCCAAGATAGAATGCTTTTGCCACACCGCCCTTGTACTTATAAAATATTTCATTTGAAAATTTTAGGTTATTATAACCTCTCCACCTTAACAGAATTCCGTTTCGGAATTTCTTTAGAATAACAAGAAGTGATGCGTCCTGACCTTGATGGTAACCCCAATGAACTTTTTACAAGTCCACATCCTTTGCTCCTCGACCTTTAAGTCCTTTTTAATTTATCAATGAAACTTAACTTCTCAACTATTCGCCTGCAATGACCATTGTTCAATGATGGCACTTAATCCAAAACATTGTAGTCCCATATTTCTTTATCTACTACATCTTCCCACATAATACAATATCTTTAAGATATATTGTTTCCCACTTTGAGTTTTATTGGCTTCCTACACTTATCCACGCAACTCCTTTGTCAATCTTGGGCTACCTTCTGTCCTTCACTAATTTGACCGACTTTAACTGTCGTTAGCTGGTCTATCTCAATTGTTTTTTTCTCCACTTCATTCTGACATATCAACAATAAACATTCTCTGCCCCACAGTACTCCATATAGAGCAATTGGAATGCTTGCATGATAACTGTTGATAAGTGTAAATTTTATCAAACACAGATGCTCTTCCACGTTTACATGTTCTTAACATGTTCTTCAAGTGTCTGAATAATTCCTTCACCCTACTCGACTGTGTAAGAATGAGACGAGGTACTCCATTTGGTATGAGACTCCACCGCTCGCTCTAAACTCTTTTAACACAAGAAATATGTCGATCATTTGGAATCTGATCTCATCGGTCATGTCACCAATGCCTTGACCCAAACTCATTAATTAACAATTTAATCAATTTCTCCACTAAATACATCTTTTCAATTGACAACATGGGTAGATTCAGAAAATCGATCCATGGATACCCAATTTGCAGTATGGTTTTCCGAATATTTTAGAAACTTTGTCGCAAAGTCGCTCGTAATACGTTCATTTTCACACGATAACATCTAACATTACAGAATTTCCCCACACAGTCAAAATGTTTGTTTTCACTTGCTTCACCTAAAGGAGTGGAGCGATTATAGTCACACAAAACTATTCCAATCAGTTTAACATCAAACGTCAAACTCACTCGAAACATTCTCTATAATAATACTAAGTATAATCTGACGGCCTTTCATTCAGGGCACTACATCCGACCATGTTTTTCCACTTCCCTTTCGAAACATAGAACGTGCACTTTCAACATAAGGCTTGTCAATAATTAAAAGCTTTAAACCGATCATGCGAATTATTTTGCCAACATCTTACAAGATCTTTCATTTTCACCTTTCCCCATACCATGTCGAGGAGTTTATAAACGCTCGACAACTGACGAAAAATTATTTTTCACTTTTGATAATACTCACCAAGATCCTAACTTTCCATCTTTCCCTCTCATTCCCACATACCATATTCGTTTGCTTAGCCCAACATGAAATACCAATCCCTTACCTGATAACACTTACCAAATTTTCAACAAATTCAAACACCATAACCACACATTACATTTGCAAAACTAAATCTATCTGAACGGTTCTACCAAAACCCTCAATCAAGACACTCAACTATTCTAGCACACAAGATTGTTTTAACACCCTCAATCTGGAAATAGCAACTAATTTAAAATTTTCTAATTACATCGATAAATGAAACTTCTACAACAACAAATTAAGGTTTAACTTCAATAAACACATTTCAATCCTTATACGCGATCTATAAAAGGTACGGGTGTTACTAAAACCCAATAACATTCACTATCTCCAACTGCGAAAGACTTCACCAAACTACTCACCCTTGTATAAATCTAGTGCTCATCTCTTCATAGCACCGCTAGAACCAAACCCCAACTGAACCTGATGCACATGCCGACAAATAAAAGGTAAGGCTTAACGCCTAGTGATCTCAAGAGTTTTCATCATAAACGTATAAAGCAATAAACTTAAAGAAAATTATTTAAATCGTGATTTTCAAAATGATGACACGTTCCATCTGAAACGACCAAGACAAAATACATTAAATCTGAAAACAATCTCTTTTTCCACGTTCACCCTCTTTGTGATTAAAACCATCAGACAAACGTTTCTTCAATTATAAATCTAAAACCCAAAACTCGTGTAATACGTAACTGACACTTTAATAAACAATTACTGAAAACGTAGATGAACTCTATTATCCAAAACATCCAAAACATGGATAAAGTTTAGTACGCAAAACCCAAATCATGGATAACAATCCATACTCAAAACGTCACCCAAAACATGGATTATAAAACTCCATAACCAAAACAACACCTTGCGGTGACGGGGAAGACCCGATTACATAGAGTGTGACGGAACACAAAAGTAGGTCACATTATTATGTAAGAAATCAAAACATGTAGGTTATACATATAAAAACCCACCGAGCTCAACTCCTCTGAGACTATCGCTCGAAAACATCAAGTCAACCCCTCTAGGTCTATTCTTGAGAGTTCGAAAACGGGGAACTATAGCACAAGGGAATTACACCTTACTGCCCATGGGACGCTGCCCGACCGTATAGGTCCACACCTTACTTACCATGGTCACCCGATACCTATTCCGTGCCAAAGTGGTGAACTTGTCCAAAACGGGACAAAAGAACACCGTGCTTATGGATCCATTGCACTAACTAAAACATTACATGACTCCAAACGAATGAACTAACGCATTCAAAACATGTAATTCTCAAATATGATGCAGTAAATGCAAATCATAACCAAACATTCTACATTGAGCTATTAAAATCGGACAAGTGTCCTCGGAACCCAACAAAATCCAAACTGAGCCATAAGCTCAACAAACAAAGACAAAATCCAAACTGAGCCATAAACCCAATAAAATGAAACCAAGCGTAAACAATCCGCCTTTACGTAAACCCATACTCCAAAATTTAAAGATGACTCCCACGTAGATTAAATTGGAACAAAACAATTTTCAAGTGAGTTTATAACATTTATCTTTTCAAAAACATCCCATAACACAAAATCAACACTTATTTAAAACACACCATAAAATGCATTTATGCTTAACTCTATTTCATGAGGTAAACCATTAAAATACCAATGTGTATGTTTTATTTGTCAAAATGCTCAAAACTCCAAACGTGGGTGTTTTACAAGGTTTATAAAACCAAACACTTCAAATAATCAAGATTTTTCAAATAACCCAACAGTTAATAATTTCATGTAAAACATGTAAACACTTTAAAATAAACATTTTGGCATGTACACCATTTTCAAAAATCAACTTGAACTCACCTCGCTAGATTTAGGCTAAATCTAGATTTTTACCCCAACTTGAGCTCCTCTGAATAATTCTGAATTCCACAAGGAAAATCCTTCAAAAACCTAGATCCAAAGATTTCCAACCATAAATAAGCATCTTCAACCATAAAGAATCGATCTCCAAACATCTTATAACAAAAAACTTTATTTTGGCCATAACCCTAGTTTGGCCTATCTTCCTCAAAATCAACCAACCCCAAGTTGGATAAATAGAAACACTATGAGGTCAAAGATGAAGCATTTGTAACTTGATTAAAGTGTTAGAAAGAAAATGGATGAACTTACAATAGTGGGTTTTGATAGAACTCAAAACCCTAGATTTTCTTGAAGAAGACTTCAATGGAGATGGTGGAATGGTAGCTTATTGAATCCTACACTTCCAAGACTTGGATGGTGATGGAAATGCTTCAAAATCAAGGTGAATGGCCATAGGAATGGATAGGGTTTGAACCAAAAATGTGGGAATCAGTTTGGGAGAGAAAGGGTGGAATTTGAGAAGTGAGAAATTGTAACACCCGCTATTTTGGAGTTGGGTGAAAAGTTGACCTTTACCCAAAGTTCAAGGGGGTAAAATGTAACTTGGGTTATATAAATATAAATCAAGTTTAGATATTTTTCTAAATATCACAAATCTGATCCTTAAGAAATCAGAGAGAGAGAGAAGGAAGCAGGAAGAAAGAGGTCGATCGTTTTTCTCCAAATCGAGGTACGAATCTAGCTTAAAACTTCGATCGAAGTGTTATCTGCCGTATAGAATCTCGTTGTTAAGGTTTTTAACCGTTTAATTTCGAGATCTACGTATTTTGGGTTGGATCTGGGTTCTGTAAACGTCCCATCACATAAGACCGGGAAGATGGACCGAAAGATGGGTTCGACCGGATGTCGGTTCGACTGGATGTCGATTCGACTGGTGTTGGCATTCGACCGGTATTGTTGTTTCGACCGATAGTGGTACTCGACCGGTACTGTGTTCGGCAGTATATAGTGTTTTGTATTCAAGAGTTGTAAGTCAGTGAGTTGTCTATATTTTTGGCTTACCGATTTATCGGTGTTGTCGTAGGTAACAATCGTAAGAAGCAGACTATAAACAGGAAGATATCTGAGGTGAGTCCTTTAAGCTAAATCAGTCTGTATTACGAATGCTATGTGATAATGTATTATTTAAATGTGAAAAACCTTGTTTTAAAGTGGCTTATTGTTGTTGGGAAATGCTTTCTAAAAATCCCATTATTTCAAGACTTAAGATTTATTGAATTGGACCATTGTTCATATGAATTTCATGTATATTTGATTTAATATGAATATGCCATGAAATGACATGCTTCGGCCATAGGCACTGTGTTCCTATGTCCCCGATGTTGGGCATTTGGTTCACGTTTTAGCACGGAATAGGCATCGGGTTGCCATGATAAGTAAGGTGTGGGCCTATACGGTCGGGCAACGTCTCAAGGTGCAGTAAGGTGTAATTCCATATGGTGCTAGGGGGAACTCTCAAGAATAGATCCAGAGGGGTTGACTTGGTGTTTTGAGCAACAGATCTAGAGGGGTTGAGCTCGTTATGTGATTTGGTGTTATTTGTACCATGTTTAATCACTAACGGTTTATTTGATTTCTTAACTTAGCTTATGGCTATAATCACCGTGTGACATCGAATTGGGTTTAGTACTCTTTTCTTATTGGCTTGTTCTCACTAGGCTTTAGTCTAACACTTGCTCTTGATTGTCATGTTGGCAGGTTCTCTTAGCAGTGGGGCACGCCGGGACTGAGGGAGCGACCTTGGGGTCGTGAGTGGTCTTTTTGAGGATATCTAGTGACCATCGTCCGGTGAATTTTGATGATACATTTTGGAAGGATAGCGACACCCGACCCTAATCTAGTTAATCAATTATAGATTAGTAGGTTGTCGTCTTATGCTTCATTATTGACCATGTGTATGGCTACTCTATACCCCGTTTGGGATGATTTTTGTATATTGGGATTGTTACACCTTATTCCGCAAGCTTAGTCTATTGCCGAATTCTCGAATTTTTATTTTCCGCTAATTTTTAGGGTGTTACAAGTTGGTATCAGAGCCTTGGTTTAAGTGAATTAGGTATGACTGTAAGATGCCTAGACTTAAGCCGAGACTATTAAGCTATGACTCGTGAGATGGGGTAGACCTTCTAAGATAGGATGGTCTTAGGGTCAACGGAAACTTGCACAAATTGAAAGTTGTAATAACGGTAATAAGAACTCTTACGTATTATATGTTCATAATTTCACTTAGCTAACGTTATTATGAAAATGTTTTACGTGGGCATACTTAAATTACTGTTGTTAATGCATCGACCACCACGTTTGCCTTACCGGGGTGGTAAAGCAACTCGCAATCGTAATCCTTGAGTAACTCGAGCCACCATCTTTGCCTCATGCTTAAATACTATAGATCAAAGACGTATTTTGAACTCTTATGATCTGTGTAGAGCGCACATTTCTTGTCGTAGAGATAGTGTCGCGAAATCTTCAAGGCGAACACTACCACCGCCAACTCCAAGTCATGGGTACGATAGTTCTTCTCATGAACTTTGAGTTGTCTCGATGCATACGCGATCACCTTACCTCTTTGCATCAAAACGCACCCTAATCCTATTTTTGAAGTGTTGCTATAAACCACGAAGCCTTTCGACCCTTCGGGTAGAGATAGAATCGGAGCTTCGCACAACTTCTTCTGTAGGGTCCGAAATGCCTTCTCTTGCGCTTCGGTCCAAACAAACTTCACGTTATTCTAGGTTAAAGCGGTTAATGAAAAGGCTATCTTGGAGAATTGAATAAACCTCCGATAGTAACCCGCCAAACTCATGAAGTTTCAAATCTTGGATGGACTTTTGGGAGGTTCCCAATTCATCATTGCTTCGATTTTTTAGGGATCCGCCTTTACCCCATCGTGAGTGACAACGTGGGCCAAAAATTAAACCTCTTCCAACCAAAAGTCACACTTGGAGAATTTGGCGTACAATCTTTCCTTCCTCAATACTTCAAGAACTTCCCGTAGGTGTTGTTCATGCTCCACCTCGTTTTCGGAATACACGAATATGTCATCGATGAACACAATGACCGACTTGTCGATGAATGCACACTCTATTCATCAAGTCCATGAACACCGTTGGTGCATTAGTTAGGCCAAACGACATCAGGAGGAACTCGTAATAGCTGTAACGTGTCCCAAAAGTCGTCTTCAGAATGTCGTCTTCCTTCACCTTCACTTGGTGATATCCCGAACGCAAATCGATCTTTGAGAAGCAACTCGCCCCTTGAAGTTGATCAAACAGATCGTCGATTCTTGGGGGCGGATACTTATTCTTCACTGTCGCCTTATTCAGTTCACGGTAATCAATGCACATTCTCATTATGTCGTCCTTCTTCTTGACAAACAAGACTGAAGCTCCCCAAGGTGACGAGCTCAGTCTTATAAAACCTTTCTCCAGAAACTCTTGAAGTTGATCCATCATTTCTTGCATCTCCGATGGCACCAACCGGTAAGGGGCTCGAGCAATCGGAGTCGCTCCCGGTATGAGTTCAATCTGGGACTCTATTTGACGATCAGGTGGTAGACCGGGTAAGTCATCCGGGAAAACATTGGGAAACTCCCGTACCATCTTTACATTCTCGAGTTTCATCTTCTCTAGCTTGGCATCTGTCACGTATGCCAGAAAGGACGAACATCCCTTTACTAGGCATTTTCGCGCCTTAGCCATGGTGATAACTCCTACATCACCCTTTCTCCTTTCGCCATATATCACTACCATCTCACCACTCGAAACGGGTAGTCGGATCAATTTCTTGGAGCACACAATTTCGGCTTGGTTCTCCGTTAGCCAATCCATGTTGACTACCACGTCGAATCCACCAATAACCATAGGCATTAAGTTGATCGAGAATTTCTTCCCTTCAACATCAAGTGTGCAACCCTTCAAGACGTCGCAGATCACTACTTGACTACCATTCGCTATTTCTACCACTAGAGCCTCTTCTAAACTACTAGTAGGCATGTCAAGTTTATGATAGAAAACATCATATACAAAAGAGAAATTGGCACCCAAGTCAAATAACACATGCGCAGGTACGGAGTTTAGGAGAAACGTACCCGATACCACGTCGGTGGATGCCTTGCCCTCATTGGTCGTCATCTAGAAAGCTCGACCAGGAACCCTCAGAGGGTTCTCCTTCTTCTTCGGGGCACTCCCTGTCTTCCATTTCGGACAATCCTTCCGAAAATGTCCCGGCATCTTGCATTCAAAGTAGACGATTCCCTTAACTGGTCAATCTCTGGTAGTATGATCGGGCTTCCTACACCTGGCACAAGAGGTAGGGTTGGATTTACAGTTGTCGTGGTGCTTGTTTCAACATCTTGGGCACCACCGCGCCTCTCGGCGATTATCAAAGCTTCTTCCCCCGTTGAAGGGTCTCGATCTCTTGAGAGGCTCGGGGTTGCTTTCCCACCTTCTCTTGTCTCCCATCACCACATCTTTCTCTTCCTTTCCCCTAGCATAGACGTCTTCCATGATCTGCGCCTCCTCTATTGTCTCACGTAGATTAGAGGCTTTAGAGTTGCAGACCATAGACATCATGTCCGCCGGTAGGCCCTTGAGATAGGCCTTAATCTTCTCTTTTTTTGTTGGGGCCACATGCCCCACTAGCCCCAATTTCTCCATGAATTGACAGGTGTACTCTCTTACCACCAAGCTTCCCTTCTTAAGAGTCCGAAATTCTTCTTCGATGCGGTCCATGCCCTCTCATTTCAATACTCCTCCAAGACTTTCTTCTTGAATTCGGCCCAAGACAGTTGAGCCAAAACAGTAGAGGAGAGGGTGGACTTGGTGACATTCCACCAGGTGAGTGTCGGACTCCTAAGCATCTAGGAGCCAAATCTCACATTCTGACCCTCCTCGCATTCAGACGAGTCGAAGGCTTGCTCGGTCTCTTGTATCCAGTTCATGCAAGCAACTGGATTGTCAGACCCGGAGAACTCCAGTGGATTACAACACAAGAAAGACTTGTAGGAGCAAGCCCTCCTTCCTTGCCTCACGTCAATAGTCGTCGGTTCCTCGGTTGGGTTACCTCCGGATCCGATCACCACCACGTTCTCCGTAACCGTTTCATTCATACGATTGCTCATGCCTCGGTCTTCGATTATCTTCAGAAGAAACTCTTTCTGTTTGGCCATGGCCTCATTCATCACCAGCATCATGGTGGCCAACATCTCAGACTGAGGGGTCACTTCGCGAATAATCGGATTTGACGAAGCCAGGCCCACCCGTGGAATAATCTCGGGCCCTCCGCCTAACAATGGTGGGATAGGCGGGTGTTCTGCGGCCTCAACCCTCCCCGGTTGATCCGCTGTGGAAGTGGTTGGATCGACCCCATCCGCACGGGTACACAGTCTACTTCGTGTACTCACCATTCTTAATCTGCCACAAAAAAAGAGAATGGATGTAAGAAATAGATTATACGTATTTAAACACAAGGAAGCATACTAATACATTCATCAATCATCATAACAATAGTACTTCAATCACGCTTGCGTAACAATATATTCAAAATAGCATTAGTAAGTGAAATTATCAACATATTCTACACAAGAAGTCTCGTTACCATCATCAAAATTTTCAATTAGTGTACTTTTGTCGATTTCTACGACCGTCCAATCTTAGAAATTCTACCCAATCTCACAAATCATAACTTAATAATCTCAGCTTAAGTCTAGACATCTTACATTCATGCGTAGTTCACTTAAACTAGAGCTTTGATACCAACTTGTAACACCCTAAAATTTAGAGCAACTTTAAAATTCGAAAATTCGGCGATATGACGTTTATAAATGGAGTAAATCACCCAAACGGGTAAATGTAATATAGCGTTTACAAAACCTGTAGAAGAATATGAAAATAGACAACAAACTAATCTAAACAAGTTACATCTAGATTATATTGGTTGTCAACCAAAATTCCAAAAATGCTATAATCTTTTGCACGCCACGACTCCAAAAGTATCTACCATCCCAAAAATGCCACAATGACCCACACCCATCCCTCAAACCTTGGGCGACCCACCGCTAAGGGAACCTGTTATACACGTCATTTGAGAAAAAGTGTTAGGCTTAACCCCCAGTGAGAACATACAGTTTATATCAATGATTTAGCAATGATTTAAATGAAACAATAAGTAATCTTTCGAAGAGTTGGGTTTATAAATTGTAACAACAACCACATAAGAACCTTTCGGTCTAAATACATCTTGCGATGACGGGGAAGATCTGATTTCCAAGGATTGTGGCAGAAAACAAAAGTAAGCCACTTTCCGAGTTATTGAGCTCACCATACTAGGATCAAGGCCACGAACTCGTCGGCTCGTACTCAGATGTGGGGGAGGGCACCTAATGATCCTAGTCATACTCATTCACTAGGATTTACATTTACGACCCACGGCTAGTATCCGGTCCCACATAACCGTACCAAGTTGTCATCCTAGGGTCCAATGTCTCAACTAGCTACAAACGGGGATTAACTCAAAATTAAGCCGACTCTATACCTATGAATCCACTAGTAATAGCCCAAAGCTTGTCACCATGTCATTGGTGACTCCGACCATAATCACACATATGGTTTACATCAAGATTCCCCATAAAATATTTGATTACCTTAGCCAAGTTAGACTTACCATTTAACAAGTTTAGTCAACAAGATCGTTTAAAAACAATATTCAATCACATATTCCATTTTCCCTAAGGTGCCATCATTTAGCAACTCTTATCGCAAGAAGAATCATAACCGTAGTTAAAACTCGTTTATTCCCATAGCTAATCACAAGTATTCAAGGATAACCACTTTTCATAGCTCAAAATGTATGATACTTCATGGTATAAAACCCTAAAAATCTCCAAAATGCTAATTTAGGTCAAACTCATTTTAAATAAGAATATTAATGCAAGGAGATGATTAAGAGTCTAAAATCATGATTTTGACGTGTATAAGGTTTTAAAGATTTAGAATGAACTCACAATGCTTGGTTTGGGTAAACCCTAGAAACCAAGAAATCTTCTAAGATTGGTAATAACTCTTGACCTTGATCCCCTGGGTTAACAAATCTTGAAGGAGGTGATTGGATAGCTTCTTGAAATCCAAGTATTTAATGTTTTAGATGAGCCTAGGGTTTGCATTCAATGGAAGAAAAACGAGAGAGAATACGAGGGTTTTTGGTAGGTGAAAGTGATAAATGAGAAAAGATTGGAAAAAGAGCATTTAACTCCCTAGAGACCGCCGGCGAGAATGACTCGGCGACTATGCCCTTGTCATTCTCGCGAGGCATACTCCCCGCCAGCGTACCGCGAGCACCACTGGCTCGGCGAGAGTGACACGACGACAATGTCGTTTGTCACAATCACAGGGCGCTGGATCTGTACCATAGCTTCACCCAAACCGGCGACTATGACCACCACATTGGCCCATGGCAATGACGGCGACAATGCTCATGGCAATGACCCGGCGACAATGCCCATGGCAAGGTCGTCGGACACTGTCGCACAACCTTCCCGAACTTCAAATTTTTGGGATTTTTTTCACCCGACAATGACCACTCGCGAGTTTTAAGATCCAAGATAGACATAACGATAATACAACCCGGATAAAGGAAGATTAGAAGGTTAAAGGTAGATTTCATTAATTGAAAATCAAGGTGTTACACCAAGTGACAAATTTCTTACTCTTGAGGCCTCTCCTTGATCTTAATTGTGATTTCCTCTTAATGGAAGGTTAAACCCAAAATCCCGACGAGTTCATAGCATTCATGCATGTTGACACAAATTAAAAAAATTTGTTTGGTCCTTATAAGAATTTAAAGAAATAATCAACTTGTAACAAACTCGTGCATGCAAACACAACATTATTGCAACATGGATAATCATGCAGAAAAACCGACTCTTATATGACTAAGGGGGTGTTTGGGATTGCTTATTTGAGGTGCTTTTTAGCTTATTGTGATTTGGTACCAGAGATAAGCACTTTTGAGTGTTTGGATGGAGAAAAATGAAAAGAGCTTATAGCGGTGCCAAACCGCTGAAAAGTTGTTTTTGATAAGTCATTCGTTTTTAACTTATCAACTTATTTGAAAAGTACTTATGACTTTTTGGGTTATTTTATACTAGTACTAGTTGGCTACCCGCGCAATGCGGCGGGATGCCAAACTTTTTTGTAAAATCGAGCATATGTAGTTTATGATCATTATTAACTTTAAATTTTATAATGACATTTTGACCAAAGATTTGGAAAGTTTTTATTGTTCTTAGGTTATTTACTCGCGCAATACGACGGGATACAAAATTTCAAATAAGTGCAAGTAACATTGCATGATGCAATTATATTTTTACCAAGTAACTTGTTCTTGCTCTTCCAATTCAGGAAGACTGATTTCGCCGGTTGGTCCAACCAAGAAAGACATGGGAATTTTGGGCGTCAGATTTCATTCTTACGATATTTCTAGTTACCTTTCAAACATCCAATTGATAGAGGCATACTTGTTTATGTTATCCCATAAGACTTTTTTAAGTTTCAAGGGGGTGTCAACCGGTAATAGAATGTAGCTAGATAACTTATGCCGCAGCATTTATGTGGGAAAAATGCAGGGAAAAAAAGAATCTTCATGGGAAAAAAATCTATTATCTATAATGTAAAATGCTCTTTTTAATCTTTATAATAACGTTTGCTTAATTACTTTTTATGGACTTATGTTTGTTTTTTTTATTATTTATAACATGAAACAGGTCTAAAATATCAAAATCTCATAAATATGTCAAAATCCGACGAAGTTGGAGCTATCAGTTGATGGTCATAAAGATCAACTTATAGCCAAACTAAATAAAACCAAACTCAAAAACTTTTTAAGCAACACCACAATGTGTTCCCAAATAATTAGTCAAGGAGAGCACGAAATCTACCTGAACTGCAGCTCCCAAGGCAACAACTTCATCTGGATTGACTGTAACATTTGGTTCCTTTCCGGTCAGGCTCTTAACAACTTCCTGAACATCTAAAATACGGGCTGAACCACCAACAAATATCACTTCATCTATATCTTTGAAGGATAACTTTGCATCCCTCAGAGAATTCTCAACTGGTCTCTTGAGCCTGAAAGAAGTGCCAAAACACAATTATTACACCTCCCACATTATTTTTGTGCTTAATGAACTAAATTGACAGAAAAGTGGGTGCTAATCAACAAGAAGAAACACCTCTAATTAGTCAAAGCTAGTGTGAAACAAAGTAGGTACCTATCCAGCAGGTCTGAGCATAACTCCTCAAACTTTGCCCTTGTAAGAGTAGTATCAATGTGTTTGGGGCCATCAGCAGTGGCTGTAATGAACGGTAAACTAAGCACGAAAACAGAGATGATAAATCAGCAAAGCATAAAGACAGGCATGCTACACAACAATGAGTTTTCCAAACGATTCATGTACCTAATATTTGCCAGTGTCAAAGTTGAAAGTTCCATCTTAGCCTTTTCAGCTGTCTCAGTCAAGCGCTGAAGAGTGTGCTTGTCTTTCAATAAATCAATACCATGAATTTATTGCGATTCATGTACCTAATATTTTCCTGTGTCAAAGTTGAAAGTTCCATCTTAGCCTTTTCAGTTGTCTCAGTCAAGCGCTGAAGAGCCTGCTTGTCTTTCAATAGATCAATACCCTCATCTTTCTTGAAGCTTGCAGCAAGCCAATCAACAACCCTCTACATGATGGCACATAATAAATTCATGGTTCAACAACCATACAATAATATAGTAAATGGACAACAATTGGACCTTAAACAATACCCACCTTGTTAAAATCATCACCACCAAGGTGTGTAACTCCAGAAGTAGACAGCACCTCAAAGACTCCATCACCAGCCTCAAGAACTGCAAATGGGATACAAGTCAAGGATATTTTAGCAGTGGGCGTATGCGTACACCAAGAGTCCTTAGCAAAAATACATGTGAAGCTCAACTATCTATAATTTTCTCACCTGAAACATCAAAAGTACCACCTCCAAGGTCAAAAAATAATATGGTTTCATTGTTCTTCCTTTCAAAACCATAAGCTAGTGAGGCAGCTGTAGGTTCATTGATGATACGCAGGACCTCAAGACCAGCATCCTTGGTTGCTGTTCTTTGAGAACCATTGAAATAAGCAGGAACCGTCACTACAGCCTTGGTGACCTTATCGTTCAGAAACTTTGAAGCATCATCCACAAGCTTTCTCAAAACCTGGTTATCGATGCAACAAACAAGAAATAAACTAATATCAAAGAAAGATTCCAAATGATCCATCATATACACCAAAATTTATGATAACTACAAAACAGTCAAAACCATATCTATAAGCAACATACCTTATACATTTAGCCATAAACTTCATGGATATATATGTATGAACCAAAGTCATTATACTTGAAAAACATTACAAACTATGAACATATTAGAACATTGCAAATAATAGTCTCTTCTGGAGATTTGAGCCATGGATATCATGTTTAGACATCATATTTAAAGAGTTCATTTCTATAACTTATACACTTCGACGGCAAGAGTTATAGATTTTCACCCGGTAGTCGTTGTAAAAACATTGCTAATTCTTATATGTCACACACATTCTTGACCTGATTCCCATACATATGCAAATTAATTACAATAAAACAAATGATTCGAGCTTGAAATGCAAAAGGGAATGAACTGACAACACGAAGAGCAAGTAGTTGATTTACCTGTGCTGAAATTTCTTCAGCAGCAAACTGCTTTCCGATAGCAGGGCAATCAAGCTTCACGTTTCCATTCTCATCACGCACCACCGTGTAGGAAACCTGTTTAGACTCCTCATCCACCTCCGACATCTTCCTTCCAATAAACCTCTTGACCGAAAAGAAGGTATTCTCAGGGTTGACAACAGCCTGCCTCTTGGCAATCTGGCCGACCAACCTATCTCCGTTCTTTGTATACGCCACGACCGACGGGGTAGTCCTCTAGCCTTCAGCGTTAGAAGGAATAGCAGAACTGCTTCGATTTGAAGCGCCGTTTGGAGGCTCTTCTGCATCAAGTTCTTCGATCTGGGTAATAAGATGCATTAAATGTATTCTAGATAAAAGAGAATGTGCATTAGATGCATTGTACTTTAGCAAAAAGTGTAAAAAGGAGGTTCTTGTAAGAACCTCCATTGGAGATGCTCTAAGAAATTTTACCTTTTAGCAACCATCCAATACCTTGAATGCCAAAATTTGTAAACAGCAAAAACATTGAACCAGTGATGTAAATCTTCTCCTATCAAAACCGAAAAGAGCTTCATACTAATGATCCTCATATGCAACTAATACCAAAAAAGTAATCTTAAAAGAAGATTAATGCGATCTGAAATCAACATAAATCCACCCTCAAAACCCATTGATCTGATAGTAGACCAGAAGCCCTCTATAAACTTATATGCATAATGCAACAAAGCAATTAAAAAAAATAAGGCGATTCTAAAAAAATTGAGCAAACCAAACACAAAAGTAATGCAACCAAAAAGAAATATAACAGAAAATGTTTCTGTTATATAAGTAATGTTCATACGTTTGCTGGTTTCTATTTAATATATTCTACAGATTTACACTACATATCTAGTAATGATAAGTAATGTTCCATAAAGCATCATCATACCAATAACAGGTAATAACTGTTTGCAGACATCTAAGAAAGGCTTGGAAAGCATTTCCCCTTCTTCTGACTTGACATTTTTCATTCCTTCTAAAGTAGGAGCAAAAGTTGTCCCTTCCATCTTGTGACTACTGCAACAATATATGATATTTTTGTCCAAAGTAATGCCTAAATTTGCTTATTTGTTAAATTGAAAGCTTTTATGCATAAAGAGATGGTACATAATGTATTGTGGATGGTACTTAAGAGTTTCAACCAAAATGCATGCATTATAAGATTGTGTGTGTGTATATATATATATATATATACAAATGTTGACCAAGTTCAAAATTACTGGCATTCAAACAAACAACAAAGTTTAATAATAAATTTGAAGAAATACCTTAGCTTTACAATTTATGGGATGGATGGATGATTGATGGATGAAGTTTGTCCTTCACTTCAATTCTTCCCTGCACAACTCGTATCTTGAATCAATAACATGGTACCCCATAAAATATTGTTGTCCACACACAGACCATTAGTGGTACCCCATAGTCTGTTATAAGATTTTGAAGCCACCCTGTACAAGTACCATAGAAACCAAATTAGATCCCAAAGTTAACCAATTTTATAACCAAACATAACCAGAAAACATATACTTTGGCATCTTCATTTTGCAATTCTTATTGGATGGATAGGAGACTTATACGCACTACACATATGGCTTTACCTTATTTTGTTAAGCATTATAAAGTTTCTCACAATGATAAATGAATTATATATGGATTGAGGGAATAATATATGGATATAATATGAAAGAAAGGTACTTACATCTCGTATGAAAGCAGTAGATGGAACCTAATACTAAACACAAACAAAAGAATCAATAGAAACATGAAAACTAAGATAAAAAGAATGCAAGTAATACCTGAGAGTGTAAATGTATATAAATCAAAGGCAAACCAGAATCATGTTCCCAACCTCTTCACACCACATTCCAAACATAACTTATTGTAGAAGGAGCAAAGGCAAACCCAGTCTCGTACGAATATTGAGCAGGAGATGTATTGGCTTATTGCAGATTTCATGAGAGGTGCAAACAGAAAACAAAAGGGGGGTTATTTTAAGCAGATTTTTATAAATATTTTTTAAACTTCTTGTTTATCACTACGTGAGAAAGAAATCGATGCAAACAGAAAAAAATTGATGCAAACATAACCCAAATCGATTAAACCCTAAACCCAAACGTACCTGAGCCATGAAATCGATTAGAAACAAATTGATTTGAAAACAACCCAAATCGATTAAGTGAAACCCAAACTGAAAACAAAAGGGGGGTTATTTTAAGCAGATTTTTTATAAATGTTTTTTAAACTTCTAGTTTATCATTGTACCTGAGATGGTGAAAACCGAAACCACGACGTGAGAAAGAAATCGATGCAAACAGAAAAAAAAACTGATGCAAACAAATGTGTGAAAAAAAACCCTAATTCAAAGAGAGAAGTCAAACCTTAAATCGAGATGCTTTTACCTTGAATGAACCATGTGTCGATGCAAACATTGAGAAGTATCAGGCGTCGAAACATCAAACAAAAACCACCGAGAATCGAAACCATAAAGAACCAGGAAAAAAATACAGAAGCTTGAATGAAACCAGGCATCATCGATATGGAATAGCGATGCCCTAACGATATGGAATTAGGTTGGATCGAACGAAGCATCAAAAAACTTGATATATGGTTTTGATTCGTGAATCAGTTGAATCGGCTTCTTGGAGAAATCAGTTGTGTGAATCGTCATTTTGGGAAGCGAACAGGCCTCTGATGGGAATCGATGATGGGAGCGTGTCTGATACTCTGACATAGCGTTGGAAACTTCAATTCTGAAAGGCTTTATGCATTAGTGTAGTTGTACCAAAGCAATAAAAACTTGTAAAGTTGAAATTTAAGTAATCAGGCTTTAAGTGGTTGTACATAAGACTTAAAATGATGTAATTAAGAAAAGCAACTCAAATGCTTTATAAAGTAGTATAGATGTATAAGCAATTCCAAACACCTTTGAATAACAACTTATTAGCTTATTACGTTTTGGTACCACAATAAGCTAATCCAAACACTCTTTTAAAAACTCCGATTTGACACCACATAAGTTGATAAGCACTTTTCAAAATAAGTATAAGTTGTTTTAAATAAGAAATCCCAAACACCCCCTAAGAGGTGAAACACAAATTTGTCGGTCTGAAACGTTGTCGACAATAAACAAAGTACTCACAATAAAATCTATTCCTCATTTGGGTTATTAACATTATTGGGGATTTCACCCACACTGCTGAGTCAACAACTCTCACACCAATCGACGCAACGACAACATCATCATTTAAGTTTCAATAACAGAGGTGATGTAACAACATGCTTTCATACTTCCATCATAAAGTTAGGCCAACAAGATGTGTATATATATATATATATATATATATATATATATATATATATTTTCAAATGAAAATAAAATGCTTTCCATTTGCAAAGGGAACACACTCATGGATTTTAAAACATAGATCACATGTTTGTACGTATCAATTTATTTAGTAAAACACGAAACTCAACATGCTCTCACTACATGCAGTTTTGAATACAATATGGAGTAACTTGTGAAACACATTTTAAAATAACATGATGCATGAAACTTGTCTTACGATTTAGGGCGATTTTCTCTCACTGCATCACAATTTGACATCAACTTTCTACTACTTAAAATATTGACTCACGTGTGAGTTTTTTTTACACTCGTAGCAAATTCCTGGTACAGGTATCTCCCCATGCTCAGTTACCCATAATATAATGTTTATAAACCGACAATTAACCAGTGATTTCAAGTTCTTATCCTTATTCCATTCTCCGAATTAACGATTCCGTCATAATCAAAACAATCTTTTCCGCAAACACTACTGACTGAAAGTCAAGAGATTCCCTGATGTTGCTCAACTTCCAGCGGGAATTTTCAAACCCTTGATGTACTTCTCCTCTTAAAGAATTCAATCCATCGAGAAAACTCCATAAATGAAGGCATCTCCAGAAAATTAGGAGTATGCTCCTAAACCGTCCTACTTCTTTCTTTGAGTCTCTAAGTTTCCACCTCAAGCTGATTCGCTAATACTCGTTGACAACTTCTCAAAGATCTAAGCTTTACCTCATAAAGATTCTCTAATTTAACACGGATATAACACCTATACTTGACGCTTGGACCAATAGTTCCTAGGTGATAAGGTAAGACAAGCACACATGTACCTGTAAATTCACAATTACATTGGCCATATGTAATTCTAAATTTACCTTACATGGTAATCCTCACCACCCTATCAAATACGTCCTTGTGCAATACTTCCTAGAGGCTTTCCTATTTCTCAGTTGTATTCCCTTACTCCACAGTTTAAGTTTAGGCTCATCCGGTCACCCAAATCTCTTAAACTATGGTTATGGTACCAATTGTAACAACTCAAATACTCGTACCAGCAATAACATAAAATGTTGCCAAACCGGGCCCAAAGTGAACCATTCATAATATCCAAAATACATCTCATAGTGCAACGGGTGGACACATCCACAACTGAGAATTTTATAAGAAACTATACCAAACCAGAATCTAAGTGTCTAGCTACTCAGACACTGCATCCATCTTTTAGACCCAGACTCACATCTTGCCTTTTCCCTTGCTAAAGCTTTCAGAATGATACTTTCCTGAAAATGTTTTCAGTTTTATAAAAAGAAAGGGTTAGACTGGTGGTCTAGTGAGTTCCCTCAAGTATAAAATCCACGCCACAAACTATCATCATGATGAATTATAAAAGAATAGTGATAGTTCACATCGTAAACAACTATGCACATTTCAGACACATGTAGATGACACACGTTTATAGTCATGCACACCTGTGACAACATGTCTGGCTCACACTGTCTTTAGCTGGGACACACCCCCCATTGGCATAAACGAGACACCCCCCGGTATGAACATTTGCGGGACACACCCCCCGACTTAAGCCATCATATGTCGACCCCTCAATGAATGCACACTTTAAATAAAGATCAAGTTCCAAACCATGCAAGTTTCAAACATAAGATAAATGTATTAATAAATCAACACGCATAACCAACGATCATTTATAAAAATGAGGAGGTAGGAAAACTCACCTGTAATCCTGATATTTTATAATAACCGAACCTGGAAATTACCCAGCAAAATCCACACCTGAACAAATCGATCACACATTTCTAATCATCATAAAAGGCTTCCAACTAATCCCTTATAATTTACTTGAAATGATCCTAAACACATCCCCAAAGATCCCCCGGCTTCTAATTTCCAATAAAAACTAAAAACAACCGAACCAACGGATTGCGCGACCACGAACGCAGTTTAGGTCGTGGCATAATCGAAATATGGTCGAAAGAAAAAATATCTATTTGATAGGGCTTCTTCCTATACCTATGAATTCCATTGGACCCAGAAATGATACATTGGAAGAATCCGTTGGGTCTTCCAATATCAATAGGTTGATTGTTTCGCTCCTGTATCTTCCAAAAGGAAAAAAGATCTATGAGTGTTCTTTCCTGAATCCGAAAGAGAGTACTTGGGTTCTCCCAATAACTAAAAAGTGTAGCATGCCTGAATCTAACTGGGGTTCGCGGTGGTGGAGGGACTGGATCGGAAAAAAGAGGGATTCTAGTTGTAAGATATCTAATGAAACCGTCGCTGGGGTTGTACCGCACGATGTGCCACGCGACGTAGGGTCGCGGCACAAGTCGCGCTGACAACTGGTGTTGTTACCCAGGTCCGATTTTTGCCATTAACCTTCGATTTTTAGCTCAAATCCCAATATAGCATCAATATCCAATGTAAATTAACATCTAGAGCATTAACCTCACAAAATCTAGGTTTTAAACCCCAAAAACACCCATATAAGATGATTAAACTCTTGATTTCATCCTAAATATTTTGAATCAAACATTTAGATTTGAAAACTCTCTACTCTTGATGATTATCTTAAAAATTGACGGATTTTCATAACAAACCCAACTTCTAAATCTACATCCATCATCCAAAATAGATACCATAGAAGATTTTTGACATGAAAATCGTCATTGACCAAGAAAACCCACAAAATCTACCCATTTCTATAATGAACCTAAGTTATAACCATGGAGAAGATAAAGATGGAGAAGAGAATAATAATTTACCTGATTAAAGTATACCATAATTCTTCCCTTCCATAAATTCCACCAAATTCTTCTAAGGGGGTGTTTGGTTCGCAGAATGTTTTTGGATGGAATGGAATCTGTCAAAGGAATTTGACTTTGAATGAATTGGAATGGAATGTTGTCAGGTTTGACTATGGGTGTAAACGAGTCGAGTCGAGTCGAGTAGGAGGTTAATCGAGTCGAGCTCAAAAAATTAATACTGGGCTCGAGCTCGATTAACTTTTCAATGTAGGGTTCGAGCTCAAGCTCGAATATTTTTTGAGTTATCGAGCTCGAAGCTCGTTTATGGGTTCGAACTTGCAATCGATTAACTCGTTTATCGACTTGAGATCAATAATTTATATATTTTTATTTTATGCTTAATAAATATATGAGCATGTTTGGCTCGAAAAAGGGTATGCTCGAATGGCTCGACTCGACTCGTAGAGTTGAATCGAGTTCTCGAACGAGCCGAGTCGAACATTGGTGTTATAAAGCTCGGCTCGATAAGTTAAACGGGTTTTATTTTGTGTTCGAGATCGACTCGAGCTCGAGAATAATTAAGCTCGAGCTCGAGTAGCTCGTTAAAAGCTCGACTCGCTTACACCCCTAGGTTTGACCACCTGTTTGGTTGACATAATTGGAATGAAATATGTTAAATGAATTGAAATTTTTCTGTTTGGTTCACAGATTGTAGCTTCGGAATTTGAATGGAATTTTGGTAAATGACCAAAATACCCTTTTTGATTATTTTAATTTTTTTAAACAAAAAATACTTTAATGAAATAGTCGTTAAATAGCTTAATTTTTAACTAAAATTGTTTTGATTATTTTAGCACACAAATGATGAGAGAGAGACAGGAGAGAGAGAGAGAGAGAGAGAAAGGAGAGAGAGGGAGAGAGATGAGAGAGGAGAGAGGGAGAGGAGAGGAGAGGAGAAAGAGAGGGAGGAGAGAGAGAGAGGAAAGAGAGAGAGGAGAGAGGGAGGATAGAGGGAGAGAGAGAGAGTTGGTGTCTGCTGATAATCAATATCAGTAGGGTTTAGTTTGGGGTAAAGGATAATTTTGGAATTATCAAAATATGATATTTTATTCCATTGAAATCCTTGGGTTTTATGATGGAATGTTCAAATTCTATATCTATGGAATTTATTGGAATTCAAAGATTCATCCGTTGAAAAGCTTGAACCAAACAAGGGAATGAAATCTGGTCAAAGGAATTCAACATTCCAATTCCACCAGATTCCATCACATTCTGCGAACCAAACGCCCCTTAAGTTTCCCTGCAAACCCTTTTCTTTTTCTCCAAGAAAATATCTTCTCTTTCTCTCTGTATCCCTTTCTCTCTCACGATGAAGAAAGGAATTGTAGTGGGTTTGTGGAGACCCCAAATTGACCATCAATTTCACTAATGGTCCTCCAAGATAGAATGTTTTTGCCACACCACCCTTGTACTTATAAAATATTTCTTTTGAAAATTTTAGGTTATTACATTATTTAACTTTAATTTCAATCAGACGGACTGTCTCATCTAAGACAATGTATTAGAACGTTTAATACATTATATACAAGTTATTGTATTTTGTACTTTATTCTTCATTTAAAAAAAATAGAGCGAATTTGGTCTTTACACGACACATTTGTATCTTTATTGCAAAGTAACTATTATACTTGTTAAAATTAATAGGAATGTGACCAACGTAACTTACTTCTTTTTTCTTTTGCAACTTGTCTAAAATAGTTTGCTACATTATACACCCATTCTAGGGAAAATTGTATATTTTCATTTGATTATTTACCTTTTTAAGGGTATATTATACTGCAAGAGGTCTATTTTAGTATCAAATGTTGATCTAACGTAATTGGAACTTGAAATGCTTTTTAAAACACGTTTTGTAATATATTTTAAACTATAAATTGTAAGATATGTCTTCTAAAATTATCTTCTTTAAAAATATGAATTTAATAAAAATATATTACTGTTGTAGGATAAATGTGTCATCGTCTAAAGGATATGACGATAGAGATAAAGATAGAGATAGAGATAGAGATAAATATATCAAAGTTAGATTAGAACTGAAATATCTCGTGGTTATCTACTTGTAACTCATCCCTATTTAAAGGGCATTTGATTAATGAGAATTACAGATTCATTCTCTCCATTTATTGTTGTTATATTTATTTCTTCCTTTAACACGTTATCAACACGATGCTCGTCACGTATCTGCAACTTTATCAATCGAATCTACAATTCAGGTAAGCATCTTTATATTTTAAGCTCTTTGAATATGTGGCATAGCTAATGTTTGATGACACAACATGCATTAGCCAATATCTTCCACCATATACCCTTTCTAGATAAATGATTATTTTCTCTGTTGATGCATAGTAATGTTCATAAAAGTTTATGGTGATGTATGATGAATTGATAATGATGATAAATGTCAATTATGAATTAATATCACGTATTAAACTATATATTTTTTCCTACCAGTTTCAATCGCTTACGATCTAATATGATATTGAAAAGAAAAAAATTAGTAATAAATGGTTGCTTATGCGATGAAAATTTAAATATGGGATTTATTTTCTTTCTCTTTAAGAAATTGTGTGATTAATTTGTTGCAAAAATTTTTTAATAGTTTTTTTGTTGTTGTTAAGCTTGATATCCATCGCTTCGAGAATAAAATTTGAAAAATAAAATTAGGCCGTAAAAAAAAAAAAGAATATGGTGTTTGAAGGTATTACGTAATTGTATTATTATTATTATATGTTTTTTACTATAATAATTAATTATATCATGTTGTATAATTGTTTCCATTGGATTTAGAATAAATTATGAAAAATTATATGTTTGATCCCTAAGAAGCTAGTGTTTGAAGAAATTATTACAATGTTATAACTACTTAAATATCACATAATTAAGGAAGATTGTAGTTTTCAAAGCCATAATTAGGTAAAATTTGTCCACAGTTACAAGAAGAAGAAAAAATTATTATGTAAGGAAGTTTCCATCAACCATTACTGTTGATGGCTTATGATATGCATTGAATGATTAAATTGTTTAATCATTAAGTTTCATTAACTATTTATTTGATTATTATTGTTTCCATATCCAATTATCCAATTATTAATATGAATAATTATTTTACTGTGTTATTTGTAGACTAGTTAATTGTTATTTGTGGATTTAAGTCAATGGCTTTAATTTGATATTAACATGTTTACTAACTCTTTTATAGATTTAGTTTTAGAAATTACCTTATCCACGTAATATTTAAATGTTTATCTTAATTTAAGTTCCTACTTATCATTCTTATAATTAATTCTTGAAAGTTACACTTTCAACGTTCATAATTTTTTGGTGTTTTGATAAACGCTCCAAAAAAATAGCATGAAAATGTTAAAATATTATTCAAATGTTTATCTTGATTATGGGTTCCTACTCATCATTTTCAACCTTAATTCATATTTGGAAGTTACACTTTCAACCTCATATTTTTTGGATCATGTCAAAAGCTCCCATAATGCTGATATACAATAATTTTTCTGAATCTGATTTCATTTTTTTTGACCTCATGTCAAAATCTACCAATTAAATAAATCGCAAAATATCGACTGGATTTTGTCAAACGGGTGTAAACAGCCTTAAGGTTTGTAGGGATTTAAGAAATACATGTGATTCCCCTACTACCTGGAAATCCAATAGATTGAGTGATTTCTTTTTCGCAAATTGAAATATTGATGAAGTATTATCAATAAAATTAAAGCATACAAAATCCAATATTGTTATGATAATGAAATTTCATAACCATAATCCATTTTCTTATCAAATATATATATATATATATATATATATATATATTATCCTTTATATATGTAAATGGTTGAAACAGCTCATTCAAAAATCAACGTCGTAAACTCAAAAGAATCTGAATGAGTATATAAACCTCATTTTGAAAAGGTACAAGAAAATAACTAAAATCCAACTCCCTATTGACTCTAAAACCAAAAAGGTACAAGCAAATACCTTCATGTTTTGAGACGACATATAAATCTTAAATTTCATAGGAATACCTTTACTAGAAACCCCCAAAGAAACGTGGGATGTCCCGAAAGGGATAATCGGGAGTACTCATGAATATGTACTTACCGAACTAATCGTACATTGGAATGAAACCCACTTACTCGATTACAAAAAAGGTAACTGATGTCAACAAAGAAATATATCCAAAACGCATCTCAATCTTTGTGGCAAGGAACTCACAGAAGATGACATGATTTTTAACATTATTTCCACCTTTCATATATAAGTAAATATAAATATAAGTTGGAATGCAAACTTTAGACAAACTCATCAACCTAATGAAAGTGGTTGAGAGACATAACAAGGTTCTTTCGAATAACACCACATATGTCGGGATAAAGAAAATTCCCGATATCGATAGTGAAAGTGTTAGAGGTGGAAACAACTCCAAATGATTGTGAGTTAAAAACAATTTCACACATGTGACATTTATGCACCATGTAGACGAGACCCTATAAAGGGTCAGGGTATTGGTAAGAGTCAGGAAGGATTTTTCAACACCTAGTGTAGGATACAACTACTACCCAGGTGATAATGGACAATCAAATAAGATATGCACTAAAAAGTGCTTCTATCAAAAAGGGAACACGTTGAAAATGAAATATAACATATTTGTTTTAATATTTAATATTGATTATGCATATGTTTCTTTGAAATTAATTTGAAGTACCAAAATTAATTTGCTAAAGTAAAATCGAATATGTAACCATTATAGATGTAAAGAAATACATCAAAACAAATACAAAAAAATTTCAATATTCTCCGTTCCGTGTAGGAATGTATCGAGGAGAATTGATTCTTTTTGACCTATCACACAATCGAAAAAAAAGATAGACTAATACTTGTTTTATAATACATCCAACCAAATTACTTAGACGATGAACTGTCACTCTCTTGTTGGAACAAGTTTAATAGGAACCTTGTAAAGATATTCGTATCAAATGGAAATGAAAATGAGCATATATACATAAATTCCAATGAATATGAAAGGAAACATATATCATGGAAACTAATGTGTCAAACTAGTAGATTACTGGGTCATCGAAACATATTTTGTCACCAATAAAGAACTTTTGGGGGCAATAACATATATATGTTTTGACATGACCATGTGGGACACCATGGTTATGACATAGTGATCCGTGTATTGCAAAATACACAGACACATTCTCTTTCGAGTGAAGGGCAAAATGAGGCAAATTGCAACTATTGACTTCTGAAGCATAAGAAACAACATTGCTATCATAATATGCCCTCTCGAATACATAAACTTTTGTATATACCCTAATCCTTAGCCAATACAGGAATGAGATCGTACTAAAGCTAAGGACATTATACAAAAATATTCCATTGTTACAAGGTGATATTTATGGACATAAACATCCAGAATGCGGACCATTAAAGTACTTTATGGTTCTGGTTTCGACACGATGAACACTTGTCGTATTATTGTCCACATGAAATACTGCACTCCTAGCACTAGTTATACATTTAAGGGCTCACCACCCTTATTATTTCATCAAGTCTACATGACTTGGAATGCTGGAGAATTTACATCATAAGGATTTGATGTTAATTGCATATGTATTAGGATCAATGTAGAGTTTCCTATACCCCATATGTATATATAAAATGGTCTCATAGAAGTTGTTATCAAAAGAATATGATGACATCTAGGGTATTAGTAATGTGCACCAATTTACCCACATCCACCTGGGATTATGCAATTATTATATGCAGTTTTTTTTTCGTTTTTAGACCCACTGCTTGCTAACCAGTCTCATGCGTACCAGTTGGTAACTGGATATAAGCCTGATACTTACATTTACGCATTTTTGATTATATGTGCCAATTGCGCCCCCACAGCGCATCGAAATGGGTCATTAAAGACGATTTGGTAAATGTTGGATATTAACCCCCAACAATTATCCGCTAATTATAATATTTGACTAGTGATCTCTTTACCGCTAGATTTGTGGGTTGTCACTTTCATGAGACAGTCTTCCCGTGGTTAGGGGGAGATAGGAAAAAGGATTTTCCATGGGAACGACATGAAGTGTCATTGAATATTCCCACTCTGTCTCATTTTGATCCCCAAAACTTCACAACGTAATGTTGAAGTCAAACGAATCAGACTCGATACCTGATACGTTTAATATTCCAAAAGTGACAAGATCACATATGCGAGCTGCAAATATACTCGCAAGGTTAAAAAGTCCCCAACAGGGGCACAACGCCGTTGAAAAGTGCATTGCAATCACACATAGTGGAGGTGTGGTTGAGGTCGTAGCTACCAAATGGAAGTGGTGGAAGCTACTTGGTTCGATAGATACTATTCTAAAGGAAGAGAATAGTGAGGCACATCCATTTATCATCAATACACAAAACTCTCATGAGATTGTCTCTAATTATAATTATGTCCATGAATCATCACTGGAGGACGCTCCAAAATTAATATTGATTCTAGAGATGAATATTAATCTCAAATGAACTATGAGAGTACATATGAGTCGATGGACAGATCATATATAATCATTGATGATTTATTCGCATATACAATGGCTCATAAAATGATCGAGCACGACGACATCGAACCAGGCTCGGTTGAAT
Organism: Arctium lappa; assembly: GCA_023525745.1. Lineage (NCBI taxonomy): Eukaryota > Viridiplantae > Streptophyta > Magnoliopsida > Asterales > Asteraceae > Arctium > Arctium lappa. The sequence goes on from CM042051.1 coordinate 34,543,948, forward strand.
TATATCAACAAAGAGCATATTGACCTAAATGTAAAGAAACAATCCAGAAATAATTATATTATTTGACAAAGGATCGGGTATTTGGTCTGGTAGTGCTAACCTACCAAGTGTAAAGCCCGTAGGACATAACTCAGTCTTTGTCAGAAAGCGTAATGAGAATAATGAAGTCCTAATATGTAAGGCTCTCCTTTGGCGCAAGGTTTCTCACAACGCTCTGGATTGACCACGAGGAGACTTACTCTCTCATGATGGATGTTATGACATCCAAATAATTTATTAGCATAGTTTCCGAAGGACTGGAAATGCAACTCATGGATGTGGTTACTACGTATCTCTATGGGGATCTAGATTTAGAGATATATAAAGTACTTGATGATATTACATTACCAAAATCAAGTAACTCTAAACCACAAAATGCGTTTGCAATAAAATTGAAATGGCCACTTTATAGATTAAAGCAATCTAAGTGGATGTGGTATACCCGCCTAATGGAATACTTGATTGGGAAAGGATATATAAGAACGATGAACTGTTCTCTTGCGTAGTTATTATGGAAAACAAGTTCCAGATTTTCAAAGTAGCTCTATATGTCAATGTTATGAACATAATAGGCACTCTTGATGAAATGAGAGGAACCACAAGCTACTTAAAATCTGATTTTGAGAGGAAAGATCTTGGGAAGACTTGGTTTTGTCTAGATATTTGAGCTAGGACACCGAGTTTGTGAAATATTAATTCACCGATCGCATATGTCCAGAAAATAATCAGACAATTTAATATGGACAAAGCGCATTCGGTTAGCACTCCCATGATCGGTTGAAGTGTCGGATATAAGGAAAAATCCATTTCGTCTAAAGGATGATGACGAAAAATGTTGGGAGCTGGAATTCCCTATCTAAGTACAATATGCGCATTATCGTACTTAGCATAATACACTTGACCATACATTATATTTCTCAATGAACTTGTTAGCTAGATTTAGCTCAGCGCCAACGCAAAGTCATTGGAATGATATCAAATTAATATTTTGGAACCATTGACATGGGTTTATACTTTCCCTATAGAAAGAAAAATTGGATTGATAATGGATTTTCAATACCTACTTAGAATGTAAGCAGCAAAAGTACTAGCTCTTATAGAAAAACACCAAACAATGTCTTGATATGTGTTTGCTGATATTAGGTATCTGTCTGACCCATACAAAGGTTGTTCCCAAACTGGATAAAGAATTACCACAAGGAACACGTCGATTGCTTGGAAGTAAACTAAGCAATCCTTTGTAACTATCTCCTTGAACTAATCCAAGAATATTACTCTCCATGAGATAATAAAATAATGTATATGATTAAGGACTATCATTACATATATTAGAGGAGCTAGAAATTTTGGGTTTAACCAGAATCCTACTTGCATATATGGAAATGATGCATCATATATTGAAGAAATGAACATAAGATACATCAAGGTAATAACACAAAGCATATTCTTCTTAAGTTTCTATACAATCAGCAATAAAAGACTCTCATTTAGATTCAAGTGAATCAAGTAAGGTGTCAGAAGAATGTGACATATTTTACCAATTCATTACCATAAATCCATATATTAGAAAACGTGTAGAAAGTAAATGGAAATGTTTTCCAAACTCCCTCGATTAATGCACAAATCAGGGGGAGTAGTAGACAAAAAGGGGAGTCTACTATATATTTGATATTGGTATGTTGTGCTTTTTCCTTCAACCAAGGTTTTATTTTTCCCATTGGGTTTTGTTCCTTGGTGTAAGGTTTTAGTGAGGCAACAGTTTATATACCATCGTATTTTCTTAACTCTCATGATTAAAGTACGAATATAAGAGAAAACTAGACTGAAGGAAAAGTCTATGTATTGCAAAGAAGCTGGTGTGTTGTACTCTTTCCTTCGTCATATTTTTATTTTTTCCCACTGGGTTTTATTTTGGCGTAAGGTTTTAACGAGGCAACAACTGTGCACCACCACTCCTTTAACTCGGCACAAGGGGGAGTGTTGTAGGATAAATGTGACATCGTCTAAAGGATATGACGATAGAGATAAAGATAGAGATAGAGATAAATATATCAGAGTTAGATTAGAACTGAAATATCTCGTGGTTATCTACTTGTAACTCATCCCTATTTAAAGGGCATTTGATTAATGAGAATTACAGATTCATTCTCTCCATTTATTGTTGTTATATTTATTTCTTCCTTTAACAATTACTCCATTTTTGTGCACTTTGTCCCTCATCTTAATGTTATTTTATGCATACATGATGTGTATACTGTATAACCATACGTGCAAATTATTCGGTAAATAAAATAAATATAAACTTTAAGTTAACATATAATATAAAATGTTTTATATTTGTTGTATATCTAATATAACTTTTAGATACAATACAGTTGGGGTTAGGTTTACATGAGAGATCACATATTTAGGGGGTGTTTGGGATTGCTTATTTAAAACAACTTATGCTTATTTTAATAAGTGTTTATCAACTTATGTGGTGTCAAACCGAAGTTTTTAAAAAAGTGTTTGGATTAGCTTATTGTGGTACTAAAACGTAATAAACTAATAAGTTGTTATTTAAAGATGTTTGGGATTGCTTATACTAAAAACGTCATAACCATTTTTCAAATAAGTTGATAAGTTAAAACCAAATGACTTATCAAAAAGTGCTTTTCAGCGGTTTGGCACCGCTATAAGCTATTTTATTTTTTCCTCATCCACACACTCAAAAGTGTTTATCTTCGGTGTCAAATCACAATAAGCTAAAAAAACACCTCAAATAAGCAATCCCAAACACCCCCTTACAGTTGAAACTTTATAGCAAAATACTGAAAAGGTAAAAGAAATCTGAATCTTCCCATAAGAAAAAACTCCTTAGGGGGGCGTTTGGTTCGCAGGATTCTGCCGGAATCTGATGGAATTGGAATGGTCAATTCCATCATGATGTTTGGTTATCCATGGAATGAAATTGAATTCCATGAATTCCTTCAAATGTGGATTTGGTCATTCCTTCACAAAAGTGATGGAATTGAATTCCATTCCATCCAATATTTTGAAAATGACAAAAACACACTCTTAACAAAATTAAAACTCATCAGACGTGGATTTAGTTTCCTCTCTCTCTCTCTCCTCTCTCTCCCCTCTCTCTCCCCTCTCTCTACTCTCTATCTCTCTCTATCTCTCCCCTCTCTCTACCCGCTCCCTCTCCCTCCCTCTCTCACAATCTCTCTCTCCTCTCTCTCTCGGCATTTAAAAAAATAAAAGTAAAAGAAAGGGTATTTTTGTCATTTTTCAAAATTACATTCCAATTTCTTTGCAAACCAAACAGACAGATTCCAATTCATTTGACTGATTATATTCCATTACTGTCAATCAAACACTTGATGAGAGCTGATAATATTCCATTCCAATTCTTTTTCGATTCCAATTTCTTAGACATATTTCATTAATCATTATATGAACCAAACCGTTACCTTGATAAACAAATAAATTGCAAAATGAGTAATTTTACCCGAATTTGAAAATGTGAGGGTGCCCCATACGACTAGGATGCGATTGACTTCATGTAGTCAACTAGTACGATTCTTCAAACATCTGGCGTGTGAAACTAAAATCTCCTGCGTATGTGATCAAGATTCACTCAAGAACACGAATTAATATAACAAAACCGACAATAGATCCATCGATTTTACGTGATCTGATAATCCCCCAATGAACCGGTGGATTTAAGGAGCAGAGAACCATCCCCATCGCTTCCTTTTACAACAGCTGAACAAGAATCGATTCCACTTGCAGTCGTGGTAGCGGTTTCTGATCTTCTTTGAAGTTTGGTCGGTGGGGGGTTTTATGATTCTTAAAGAAATATCAGTAGATATTCCTGAATTTATTTGGTTTTTGTTTTGAGATTGGATGAATGTATGAGAAAGAAGAAGAATCTGAATCAGAGATGGGTCGAGAGATCTCGAATCTACTACGGCCGCGATCCCTTGTTATCTTCTTGATCGCTTCAGTTTTCGTCTTCCTCGCTTTCTCATCGTTCTCTCAACAGGTAATGTCTTTGTTAGAATTGGATATATTTATGAAATTGAGATGGATTCAAAGTGTTTGTTCTCATTTATGTTTTTACATGAAGCAACATTGCATCCAAAGCATATTAGATGAGGATTAGGTGCAGTTGTAATGATACAATTTGCAGGAAAACTGATAATTATAGTTTTAGCCAACAATTCACCAAATTCGTCTTCTGTTTTGTTAGTCTTTAGTGCATACTATCCAATGTGATTAACACCTTATTTGCTCGAATGATGTTCATCTGACATGAATCAGTGCAGTTAAGAAAGTTGGGGGATTTTAGTTTTGTCAACTGTTTATATGTTGATTCCTCTTTGACTGCTCAAATAAGTTTCTCATTTTAATCATATTGCACACAGTTGGACAAATGAGACTGTCCCATATGTGAAATGCAGAAATGCTTAGTTCTTTGATGAACAACATGAACTTTAAGCATCGCTCAATCTTATTTTTCAATTCTTTTTGTAGATTTACCATTCTCTCTACACTTGGTGATTTTGTGAGGTTTGTAATTGGGCTTTATCATATTTTTAGGTGGTAGAGTAACTAATTCCTGATTTTTTTCAATTGGCATCTAGTTAATCATGGACCGTGGAGACCTTAGGAACATCATTTTTCAGTGGGTTTGGCTCTCTTATATAAAGGCTTTATCTTTTGCTACCCTTTTAGGTAGTAGATGAATATTTCATGTACTGATGGATGGTCAAATGACAACCAATTTGTGACTTCTGTACAAGTGTATAAATGTATAAGTTTTGCTTGAATATGTAAATAAGTTAAGACCTGCGTGTTTCATAATAATATAGTGCCTGCCTTTATGATTTTTGGTTGTTATATCTAGTTTGGTACTTTTAATTGCACGCGAGGTAGGACAGAGGTTAGATGGCAAATTTTTGAATGAAGGATCTTACTTGTGTATGCATTTAGACGGAGGGATATTCCTAGATGGATGAAGTCCAAGATGGTATTTGCATTTTCTATTAATGCGTTTCTCCATAATAGAAGGACAATAATCCATGTTTTGAAGTAAATCTAAATTATTGCTATTGTTCTACTTTCTATTGATGGACCGGACTCCTCTTCAATGAGTCCTATATGATAATATTTTTGAGAGTTGATGGTTATCTATTTTGTTAGTTCATTGTAACCTGTCATAAGTAACGTGATTTTTGTTTAGGAGGAAGATACAATGGAAGAGGTGCATGAAATTACCCATAGAGCATTTCTTGATGTTGATATTGATAAGCAACGATTAGGTATGGTCCTTTATTTCTATGAATGGCGTATGATTTTCGATGTGATTAATATAGAAACTTCAACTGTGTTTTTTGTTTTATAAACTCCACTATGGCTCATGAATGTGCTTTCATTCTTTTCATGACCATGAATGATACCTATCCTACTATACTCTTTGCTTTGCAATTAGTTAAATGCACAATACAACGCCAAATATAAAAAGCTTACAAACCATAGGTGGTGTTTGTTTCGTTGGAATCTGATAGAATCGGAATGGTCAAATCCATCGACCAAATTCCGTTCATGCGTTTGGTTCATTCTTAGAGTTCTAGTACGAAATTCCAATTCCACATATGGTGGAATTTAAATTCCTTGGGTTTTGGTAAGGAATTCCAATTCTTTTTCATCCCATCTTTTGAGAAAGCCTATTTTGCCCTTATATTTACTTTAATCCATTCCATCCGACTACAACGGTCGTCACCACCACTGCCACCACTACCAACACCGCCACTGCCACTACCGCTACCACCATCATTGCTGTAAAATATGAAAATGTCAAAAAGGGTATTTTGGTCATCTATCATTATTTATTACAATTCTGAAGTTATATTCATCAAACCAAACATATAGATTCCACGTCCTTTGCATATTCCATTCCAATATCTGGCAACCATATGCATGTTCAAACCTGATTAAATTTCATTCTAATTGCTTCATATTCCAATTCCTTTAACAAATTCTAATTCCGACGTATTCAATTATGTGAAATAACTCCTCCTTAGTTCTTTGACATATTGTAGAATTTCAAATTTTGCTATTTGAAATTTAGTACACATTTATCATTAACTCATTCTGGTTACGTTATGCTTGTACTGCAGGAAGAATTGTTATTGCATTGTATGGTGAAGTTGTACCAAAAACTGTTGGTAAGCCTTCAATCTTCTGTTTGGCTTCTTTATTTCTAAACGGGGGCTTCAAAGTAAACATTTTGGAAATGCGCAATTCGTTCACTTGTTGTTTTGTGTGTTTTCTCCATTGAACCTCAGGAAGTTGTTCTCTAATTTACCAACAATATCTTATGATCACATGTGCTGTCAATAACACCTTACAGCCATTTTGGTTCTTTCTTTGTTCGCCTTTGTTCCTTGATGAATATACCCGAATAATCATAGCTTGTGCAATGAGCCTAATGCTATGGCAATCACATTATAAAGAAAAGTAATCAGTTACTATCAGCTGTAACTGTTACCAATCGATGCATTTTAGCAACACTTTTTCTTTTGACATATAGAACACTTGTATATACATGTTGATCAACTAGGTAATCTTCCGAGTCTATAGCATCATTAGGACTTGATTTTTTTTTTAAACTTAAGTCCTGCTAATGGGCGAGCCTTGAAGCAAGTCCTTTGTGATTCCAGTCGAGTCAACTCACCCTCAGGAAAAGACTGTACAAAGACATCCTTCTCTAACCCTCACAAAACTCACGATTGTTGGTACATTTAGATCACCTTTTTTACTTTCAAAGTCTGCTAGAGTGATCAAACCAACCGCCTTGCACACATGAGAAGCCAAAATAACGTTATTATTTCTTGATCTTTAGGACTTTATCTAATTAACAAATACTTTCTTTTCTTTGCAGAGAACTTTCGAGCTCTGTGCACAGGTAACTGGTGTTCCAGATTCTTGTATATCTAAACTTTTAAAGTGTTCTTCATATCATCTACCTCCCCTCTTCCCCACTTCAGAAAAAGAAAAGGAACAGGACAAACAAAAAAAAAAACGGAGAAAAACAAGATATACATACATGATTTATATTGAGAACCAGAAATTTTGATTCACATCACTGCATCTAACTTCTTATTGGAATTAGGGGAACTGGGCAAGGGTTCGAGTGGTAAACCACTACACTATAAGGGAACGCCTTTCCATCGTATAATACCTGGGTTCATGATTCAAGGTGGAGATACTGTCTATGGCAATGGGAGAGGAAATGAATCCATCTATGGTGCAATCTTTCGTGATGAAAATTTTAAGATCAAGCATTCACATGCAGGTCCTTGATCTACTACTAATGTCCTTGGCTTTATTACATAATTCCGTACATTAATAAGTTGAGAAGGATTGTTCTTAGATTCTCAAAAGTAGTATGTTATTCTCTTCTAAAGCTACCGATCTTGCAGGTATGGTGGCCATGGTCAATTCAGGTCCAGATTCTAATGGTGCACAGTTCTTCATCACCACAGTTAAGGCCTATTGGTAAGTTTTCATGCTTATAGCATCACACTGACCAGAAATGATTAATTTGTTGGTGGTCTTATTGCTAATCAATATTTACTGGATTATTCTCTACTTCTGGCCTGTTTTAGTAATTTATTGGAACCATTGTTATGTACAAGTGCATCATCTAATTACTGTTGATTAATTAGAAGCTTCTTCCATTACTTGGATTGATCCTCTTAGTTCTTCATATGTGATATATGTTGCTTTCTTTCTCTAGAAAAGAGAACAGGATTTATATATATATATATATATATATATATATGGGCATGTTCAGTTCGTAACCTCATTTTCACTAAGAAGTAAGAACAGAGGACCGCCCACATCGCGACAATTGGCATTTTCATCATAAATATGGACGAGTTAGTCATCATGAATATTGTAACATATTCATGATGAATGTTGTAACATATTTATCATGAATGTGTTATTCATGATGAATATTCATCCTGAAGAGGAACACATGGTGTGCTGTCGGCGGTTCCCGGGCTCTTAATGAAAAACAGGTTTTCAACCGAACTTTCCTCTCTCTCTCTCTCTCTCTATATATATATGTATGTATGTGTGTATGTGTGTATGTGTGTCTGTGTGTCTGTGTGTGTGTGTTTTTCTTCTGGTACCACGCTTTGTGTTTCTCTGTTTATTTAATTGCATTTTTTGTTTATTCTACTCTTTGCATTCATACACACTCTCACCTGTAGCCGGCCTGCTTGCTTGTTTCTTTTATTTTTGGGGTCTTCTTAATTCTTACAAACAACTTCTCTATCCCTTAAAGTAGAGTCAAAGGTCTGTGTACATTACTACATCCTACTCTCCAAATCCTACCTCAGCTTACAGTATCATATTTTCATTTGGGAAATTTGCAGGTTGGACGGGGAACACGTCGTGTTTGGAAAAGTGATTGAAGGCATGGATACGGTGTATGCAATCGAAGGGGGAGCAGGTACTTACAGCGGAAAACCCAGAAAAAAGGTGGTTATTGCTGATTCAGGTGAAATTCCTAAGAGCGAATGGGATGTTGAATTACAAACCGTACCGGTAGCTGAATCATGACGATGAAAATAACTAGATTTTACAAAATGAGTACATTTCTTCTTTGGGTTAATTTTCGATAGTTTTATATACATTTATCTGTATCTATTTTCATCACACTTGTTATTAAACCATCTTCAGAAAAAAGCTTGGTTTACTCCTTTTTGCTCTTTTTTTTTTTAAATCTATATTTGCAATGAAGAAACACATGAAGGTGTAGTTTAACTTCACCTTGTTTTGAGCAGCCAAAAACCAAACCATGTATTGGAACCTATTGCCCTTAGCGACGAAGCGAGTTTACTCAAATAGACAACAGGTTCAATTGGCTAGGGGTGTTTCTTTATACCTAATTCTGTATATTTTGCTTTACTGTTTTTTCCTCACACGCTTTTCATATGTAGGGGTATTCACGAAAACATCCATTTTACCATTTTGGAGAGGAGACAGGTATGCATAAATCATACCTCTAAATCTCATCCCTGAGTTCAAACGAGAACGCTAACTATTTAAGAAAACACGAAAACGATCGTTAATGTACAAAATCATATATGACTCACACGACTTTGCCCCGTGACGTCGTCTGCGTCCATTTTTTGCCTTTAATGTAAAATCACATTTTGTTTTATATATGATTTGTTGTATTCTTGTTTTCTTAAATAATTAGTGTTATTGTTTGAGTTTTCCTTCTGAGATATATTGGGTTGTTGCCTCTTTAAGCACCATGTTTTCAATTTGAATAATGAAATTCAAAGACACGATAGCCTAGTTGGTTAAAATATGTTATGGAAGCGCATTAAATTGTTTTGAACTTAATTATTATCAGTCAAAACATTTATAGAAATATATAGAGTAAATTACAAATTTTGGTTATTACAAATACAATTTTGGATTGGGTATTCCAAACAAAATAATTACATGTATAGTCACCATGATTTCACTTTTGTTATGGATTAAGTCCTTTGCCCTAACTTCATTAACTGGTGCTCCGTTAAGATAGGGGTAATAGTGTCTTTTTACATTTTTCTTTTTATTTATTTTATTAAAGTTGGAGTACTCATTTTCAGAAATGAAAAATTATTATATTTTATTAATTCTATATAGTAGAAACAAAAAAGAATTACTTCAGACTACCGACACCTTCCTCTTCCGGCCGTTGACCTCCTTACCTCCCCCTTCCCATCGGGAGCAATCCCTCTCCCCCCCACCCCACCCCATCTCCATCTCCGCCTCTTACATTCGTATGAACAAATTCGTCCCTCTTCACCGTGGCTTCTTGTTCTCCCTTTTTTTTTCAGATTTGATTTGATGCAATGTTTAAATGTAGCGTTTTAAATTTGAGTTAGGTTGTTTTTTATTTTGATTTAGGGTATTTTCTTGTTTGTGGAAAAACTCAAATTAGTGGCAAGAAAGCTCAAGTTAGTGGTAGGAAAACACTGGGTAACCTTACAATTTCGGTGAAACCATTTGGTCAACAACAAGGTTTAAAGAAAAAGGGTCTGGAAAATAAATCAATAACTGTTGCTGAAGATGAAGATGAAAACCTTCCTAATTCTGTTGCACAAGAATGCTTCCTTTATAAACATGAAGAATGTATCAAATCACGGAAAACAACAATGGCGATTTCAGGAGCGTTCACTTGGATCAACAATCGTTGGCATTCGGCGATGTTTTAACTCACGTTGTAACTGTCTTGTAGACAATGTCCACCTTCCTTCATAAACATATGAACACAATTGCCGCCTATTTGTAAAAGTTACGACACTATGTAACCACCCAAACACGCACGAAAAGGCATAAACAAATACAATATAAATTTCTTGCCAAAACAGCCCAATGGAAACAATTCTCTAATCAAGGTTTGAGGAAACAACCTATTACACAATTGAGATTTAGTACATAATCCGCTAAATCCGGGATCTAGCACTCGAACTTCTCCTACGCCACGCTTCTCGCCTACAAGTTCTCTTTGCCCTTGCTAGAACCCTCTGTCGGGTACTTTCCTAAAAAGGTTTTTAGTTTTGAAAGAGTGAGGGTTACACCGAAAGGTCTAGTGAGTTTCCCTCTAACAAAAATTCACAAGCCATAGCATCATATAAAAGATTTATAAGCAATTATAAACCAATTCAGTTCTTTATAAAAATATCACACCCGCAAATCATGCTTTCGGCACACACTAAAGTCACACATAGGTGACAACGTGTCTGGCTCATACTGCCTTATTCTGGGACACACACCCCATTGGCATAAACGGAACACACACCCCGGTATGAGCGCAGACGGGACACCCCCCCCCCCGATTTAGGCCATACTCGTCAACTACAATGTATGCATACATTTAACCAATCCCAAAAGTGTAAACCACTTCTAAAATAAATCTCGCATATATATAAAGCACACATAATTAATAAAATGCTTAAGTTAAACTTTCACAAGCCTTTAAACACTTTATCATCGAAAAGCATTTAGTTTAGAGAACTCACCTGGATCTTGCGCGAAAGCTCTCCTACTAAATCTCAATGGTAAGAAAGGAAACCTACAAAAAAGGAAGCAAGGTTAAGGCGATTAGACTCTAACCCCACCACAAATACTCTCTCTCTCTCTCTCTCTCTCTAAATGGTTTCGGCCCAAAGGCCTTCTCCCAGTCAACCCGTCTCCCGGGCCCAACACAATCTCGTCTCTCTTCCCTTCCTGCCGACTCCCGGCTCCCCTACTAGCCGACTCCCGACTCCTAAGTCGATGCCGACTCCCGGCTCGCACCCACTCCTGGATGTCACCCTCCCAGGTCTCCCCCGGTACCCCGCCTCCCGGGTCTCCCCCGGTACACCCCCCGGGTGCTTCCCTCTCGGGTCTCCCCCGGTACACCCTCCCAAGTGCTCTCCTTCCTGGGTCTCCCCCGATACACCCTATTGGGTGCTTCCCTCCCGGGTCTCTCCGGTCCACCCGTCTCCCGGGTGTTCTACCAAGTAGGGTTCGCTTGAACGAAGGAAACCCAAGGAATCAGTCTGATTTGGGTATGGGGTTGATCCAACAACACAGACATGAAATCCTTCCAAAGAAGGCGTTTTTCCACATCCCCAAAGTGAGGATTAGGATATAAAACCCCCCAATGATTACATCTCTTAAACCCCAAAGGTTCCACCATTTAGAAGAGGTCCAGATATAGGTTTTTGCCTCACCAAAATCTAATCAAAGCTAGATTAGGGAATTGAATAATAACCCATCAATACTAGATTAAGAGGTTAGATGATTACCTTGAAGAAAATTGGCAAAAATCTTCTCCAAACACCCTTTCTTCTTCTATTTCTCCAAAATGTCTTCTCTCCCACTTTTCTCTCTGATTTCATAGCCGCCACCAACAATTGGAATTAGGAGATAAGGTATTAGGGTTAAAACTCTTCTTTATCCAATTATACAAATTAGCCCCTTCACTTTAAACTTTGAACAAACCCTCACCCTTACCTCCAATCTTACTATTGAAGTCACGGTTATTACACACTACCCGCCTATTTTTGGCATAGTCGCAAGTTTTGACCAGTCAAATCCGATCTTAACTGTATAAATGGCTAGGATTACTTCTCTATTTCTCACACGTTTAGCATTTCTTCTTTGAACTTCTCCCTATATATATATATATATATGGGAGCGATCATTAGCAAACCTCCCTTATAGTGCAAAATTTGCAACCCAATTTCAATCAATCAATGAATTTCTTTTATTTTTTGCTTAATTTTAATTATAAGGGTAAGTTTGTCTTTTTATATTTAATCCGTTTATATATGGTAATTATTTTGTTAAGTTATTTTTGGATATGTTTCAATATTAACCAATTATATATGATATTCAATTTTTTTATTAACAATATCCAAATCCAATAAATGAGAAGTATGTATGTTTTTATTATAATGTTTTTATTATGTGTTTCAATACAATTTTTTTTTTATCAAATTTAGCATAAAAGTAATTTGAATGTATGTCTTTTATTATAATGTATGTTTCACGATTTGTTTTAATGAAACTGTTTTAATGTTTCTTAGTTTTTTGTAATTTTCGGTTCATCGTATATTCGTTACGATTCATCGTATATTCATTACAGTTCATTGTATATTCATTATGGGCATCGTATATTCATTACGGTTTATCATATATTCATTATAGTCCATGGTATATTCATTACGGTTAATCGTATTCATTATGGATCATCGTATATATATTCATTACGATTCACTATTGATGAAATAAATGAGACGTATCATGATCGATTGATGAAATATTTGTAAGTTTTTTTTGTGAAAAAAAATATATTTTTAAGTTGTTTTCTAAACTTGGTTAACCAATTTAGAGAAATATTTGAGACGTTTCCTTAATAATCGCCATTTGATTTGGTTTCCCAATTTGAATATGGAATTGCAATGGACCATTATGCCCTTGTATCGTATTTTCATTAATTTATTATATTAAATTAATTAATTTATTAACATAAATAATTCAAATGAATCTTGACCCTTGACCCTTGATTGATTATATCTACGGTTTCTAGATTGGTTGCAAAGTTTGCATCATAAAGGTGGTTTGCAAATGAAACCACCTATATATATATATATATATATATATATATATATATATATATAGCCTTAGGTTCATTTGAGAAATGGTAAATATATAAGAAATAGAGAAGTAATATTAGTCATTCATACGGTCAAGATCGGATTTGACTGGTCAAAAGTTGCGGCTTTGACTGGTCAAAAGTTGCGGCTATTCCAAAATAGAAGGACACTTTCATAATTTTTATAAAGTACACAGATTGTGTTCATATATGAACATGTATAATTCACATATAAACTATATGTTCATATGTGAATCAGTGTAATTCACATATGAACTCTTTTAATCGATTCATATATGAATCTTTGTGATTAATATATGAACTAATTAACTGATTCACACATGAACTAATTAACTGTAAGTTCATATATGAATCAGTTGAACTAATTAACAGATTCATATATGAACTTTTGTGATTCATATATGAACTAATTAAATGATTTTCATATGAACTAATTAACTGATTCACATATGAACGTATAGTTCATATGTGAATCATATAAGTTCATATATGAACTCGTCCCGCGTATTTTACGAAACTACGCCTCTATCTTCTATAGATCATGCAAAGATTATCTGGCGCTTCGCGGTCAAAGCCGCAAATGTTGACCAGATGAATGACTAAGATTATTTCTCTATTTCTCATACATTTACCATTTCTCAAATGAACCTCTCCCTATATATATATATATATAGGGTGCGTTTCTTTTGCAAACCAAACAATTTGTACAAACTATTCAAACCACTATATTAGGAAATAATAGATATATTTATGTATAAAGATTATGATTCATTAATAATGATTGTGATATATATGGAAAATGTTAAGTTTATTAATTAAATCATGATTTTAAGTTAGGAAACATAATAAAATCATATATTCATTAGACTTGATGAACGACTAAGATTGGTTTGCATAGTTTGTACAAATTGTTTGGTTTGCAAAAGAAACGCACCCTATATATATATATATATATATATATATATATATATATATATATATATATATATATATATATAGGGTAAGGTTCAGGAGAAAACCTCAAAAAAAATGGAAAACTAAGGAACACCCTGGTAGCCCTTCATCTGGATGTTATGCACTTGTACATACAAGTAAGTTGTAACATGCATCCGTGCATATGCACAAATGCATAATGCACACGTGCATAAAAACCAAAAAACAACCTAATTTACTTGTATGCACAAGTGCATACCATATGGATGAAGAGCTATCGGGATGTTCCTTAGTTTTCCATTTTTTTGAGATTTTCCCCTGAACCTCCCTCTCTATATATAAATATATTCATAAAAAATAGTATTTGTCACATTAGGCATGTTTTAGTCGTAAAAGAAAGCATATCAAAACTTTAAATTAATACACACACACACACACACACATATATATATATATATATATATATATATATATATATGCACGCACACATATAGGGTTGGGTTCTGGAGAGAATGGAAAATTATAGTGAGAAGGGTAAGAATGGATTACCACCCTTGGATCAATCCTAATTGAAGATCAACATTAATGAGATGCACCGAGATGCACCAGATCAATTCCCGTGAGCTCAATTCCCGTGAGCAACACAATTCATGGGATGGGGTGAGATTAAAAGTGATCAAGAGTCCATATCCTTTCTTACGCTTCTCACCTTAACTCTTTTTCTTATACGATCCTTTGCCCCCCCCCCCCCCTATATATATATATATATAGAGAGAGAGAGAGAGAGAGAGAGTTCAAACGAGAACAATAACTATTTAAAAGAACACACGAAAACTAACAAAATCATTAGTGATTTTGCATTAACACACGAAAAAGGGACTTTGGTCGTGGCTTCAAGTCTGCGTGGCTTTTTTGTGCGTTAATGTAAAATCACTAATGATTTTGTTAGTTCTCGTGTTCTTTTAAATAGTTATTGTTCTCGTTTGGTCCTACTTTTCTCTCTCTCTCTCTCTCTCTCTCTATATATATATATATATATATATATATATGTATACTCACACTACATAAAAGGAAAATAAATATAATTGATTGTTTTAGATACTAGACGAATTTAATGTTTGGTCTAAGGGGGTTGTTTGTTTACCTCTTAATGGTTCCATTAAGAAACAATATCTGAATCGATAAGAGGTGAATCTTGTTTGGCAAAAAAAAAAAATGTCTGCCTCTTAATGGTTCCAAAACCCTCTGAATGATTTTGTATCTTGGCCCTCCCTTAACCATTCAGAGCCTTAATTTCATGTTGAACAATTAGCAAACAATCGTATATCATTTTGCACTATATCATAAGAGCCTCTTAATCATTCTAACCACTTAATCATTCTGTACCAAACCATTCAGCAACTGTCAAACAACCCCTAAGTTAATTTTGAAGAGTTCGATGTGAGCTCATTGATCAAGTGAATATTTGATATTTGGTTGAAATAAATGAAGAGATGTTGTGACTTGTCTAATTAAAATTGCGAGCTAGACAGAAAGATCTATACACCTAGGTGAACTTGTATTACTTTAAAACTAAGATATATACTTATCTATATGCAATGTATGTTTGTAATTGTACGTTCATGTTAAATGATTTTATATACATTTAATTATGCAAGTATGATGTGAATGTGAAAACATGAACATTTAATATGGAATTCATGAAATATATCATGTATTTGTGGGTTATGTTGAGGCAGTAATACTGATAGCGGAAAATCGTAATAGTGTATGGACCAATAGACGTGAAATACTTATATATTGAGTCAATAGATCTTGTAACGTCTATTTTTGCATACACAAAATTGTAGGGTGTTGTACATTATATATTTGTCGTATTTTACTTGAAATCTATGAACTCGTTGTGTGTGTGTATATATACACATATAAATTGAGTTGTTGGTAATCATTTTTTTGCATAACTATAACTATATATATGTAAACTAGTTGTGTACTAATGTGATATAGAATTTTATTAAAAGCCGATAATGGAAAATTAATGCAAAAAAATAAAATCCAAAATCTATGTTTGAATACTCTTAAAATGATTAACTTACATTTCTACACTATATAACAAGAAAACAAGATATAAAAAAAATTGAATACTTAAAACTGCAATTTGATTTGTGTGCTTTGAGACCAAAGCCTTGGAAAGTTTTTACATGTATGGAGCTCACTCAACCTTTTGCTCTCCCGACTATCTAGAACATACTTTAAGCCAAGAATTCTCAAAAAACCATAGCTCTTAATTCATTAATGATTTGTAATTAATATTTTATATATTGTATGATACTTGTAAAATTTAAGAGTTTTACCAAATATTTTATGTAATGACTAGAAGTATACTCGAGCAATGCAACACATTACATATTGATTATGAAGCCAAGAACTCCAACCCTCAATCTTGATTCATGTTTTGTTATATTCATGTCCCTCTCGATATATATTAATTATATTATCTTTTGAACCCATATCGTTGAAACCTAGAGGGACCAAATCTCCATCATCACGGGTCTTCTTCTTCGATGAAACAAATCCAAATCCGGCCAAAAAAAAAATCCAAAACCAAACCACTAAATCAAACAGTTAGTAGGAAACCCTTTTAAAGATCTAGGACCTGCAACCCAACCATTAGCAGGAAGAAGAGAGACATGGAGACAATGACAGTGGGGATGATGGAGATATAAGGAAGAGACAGGGCCATGGTGGCTCTACCTTTAAAAGGAGGTGAAATCGTCCTTAAAGACTCTACTGCTCCCACTGCTTCATTAGTTCTCCACAACAATCGCAAAAGGCCTTTTGCCTTGCAGATTTGTAATCGAACAACGGGTAGCAGCTTAGAGGTGTTGCAAGTGTGGGGGATGCGAGGGGTCACAGGAATTGGTAGGGGTTTAACGCCGGCAAGGGAAGCATGGGGCAAGGTGAAAAGAAATCGAGAGGGACTAGTAGAGGTTTAACTCCGACGAACCACCATTTTCGACAATGGAGGTGGTGTCGGAAATCTCCCCCCCCCTCACTTCCTCCTTCTCGATTTCTTGGTATGGTTCAATGCACAATGGGGAGGGAGAGGTGGCCGACAATTTTTCAGGGGGGAGGGAGTGTGATAGGTGGGCGACAAGAGGTGGTAGACGATAGGTGGTATTTAAACGTGGGTGTGAAGGATATGGGTTTCACATATATGTATTTAAAAATAATTTTAACTAATTTACATATTTGGTATAATTTGTTATTTTTTTAAAAGAAATTAAAGTAAAATTCAGAAAGACCAAAATACCCCTTATTTAATAGATGCAAAATAACAAGCGTTAGACAGACGGACCAAAATCGAGCACTTTTGCATACCACAAGGTTTTTCTTGCAATAAAAATTTTATAAAGACCATAAGTGAGAAAAACAACAAACCACGTGGACCAAAACTGCAATTTACTCTTTATTATGAGATATTGATTGTGAGCAACAAAGCCTTCATTTTGAGGGGGAACCAAGTATTTAAGCTAGATCCAATCATCCCGCTTTTCCATGTGTGATCCATGTGCTTAACATGCAGCAAAGCATATCCTTCTCCTTCCTCACAAACCCTCACAAACCCTAATCAATTTCATAAAGATTCTTTTCACTTTCTGGTTTCAATGATTTCAGTCCATCAATATTGACTACTAATTCACTTCACCACATCTTCCAAATCCATATAAACTCTTGAACAAGTTGATGCCATGGCTACCTCCGATGACACCACCGCAGCCGGTAAGTCTTCCGACCTTCCATCTAAACCTCTACTCTCTACCTACATCGATGAATTCCACCACCACCACCGCCACTCTCCGCCACCCTCCGAATCGGACCCATCGTCTTCATCTCACTATCCGGCGAACATCACTTACAATCACCACTCTCCCCGTCCGATCAAAGACATCCCGTTCCTTCTCTTTTTCCTCCTTTTCGTTATCTCCACTTTCGCCTTTGGTATCTTTGCTTCAGTCAATAAAAACCCTAATTCCCCTTCCTCCGCCTCTGCTTTCGTCTATGATATCAGCTCCGATTCTTGCGTCAAAGGCCGTGGAAGCTTCATCATCGGGGAGAATTTATTAGGATCTGATCCTCATTATCTTTTGAAGAATTTGATCTGGACACTTGTAGTTACTTTGATTTTAAGCGTACCCATTTCTTTGTTTGTACTCTTTTCACTCAAGCATTTCGCCAAACAGTTGGTGTACATTTCACTTCCGTTTTTTGTGATTGTTCCAATCTTCGTAGACTTGTATTGGTTCGTTGCCTGTACTATAAATTCAACTTGTAGCGAAAAGTTCCCTTTGGGTTACAGGATCATAGTGCTGGTGTTTGTGCTTTTGGTAATTGGGGTGATTGTGTGGATATTTGTGGTGAATTGGGGTAGGGTTGAGTTGACTGTGAGGATAATTAGGGTAGCTTCGGATGCGTTGTGTAACAACTTGGGGTTATTCGTGGTGCTTCCCTTGTTGATTTTGGGGTTGATTGTTTATTATGTGCCGATGGTGGTGTTCATGGTGTTTGCGAGGTTGAATGGTGAAATTGTGCCAAGAGAAAAGAATGGGATAGTTTTTTGTGAGTGGAAACAAGATAGTTGGGTTCCAGCTTACTATGCTTTGGCGATTGTTACAATGTTGTGGTCTGCTGCTGCGATGGTGGAAGCACAGGTGTATGTAATCAGTGGGACTATTGCTCAGTGGTACTTCTTCAAAGAGGATTCAAAGGTCAAACGGAGCATACGAAGTTCTCTCAGGTATTTCTTGGATGTCATTATTTTGATCATTATTAGCTGTTGAATCTTGATTAAACATATGAACGAAAACTGGTTTCTTTTAGTAACTTTCTGTCTTTCTTGCGTGTGGGTTCTGAAGGTTAATGACATATCTCTGCTATCTTTTGAGTGTCAAGCAAGATATATGTTGTAGATAGATATCTCAACATCAAACAGTTGGTATGTAAACTTTAAAGATACAATGACATTCAAGCTGCCATGATCGGTCTCTATTGAGATTTGAGGGATGGGCACAACGATATTATGATGTTAGCTTGCAGAAAGGGATATTTATATATTAGAATTTGTAACTATGTTGCATATTTGCTCGTTTCTTCAGCATTTGGGGATCAAAAGGAAATATGATATGATATGGGTTTTCTTTTAAATCAGAAATTGAGGGCTACAACATCAAGTAGATCAGATTTAAATTGCTCAAGGTATACCGTGGGTTTTATTGATTTTAACTCGTGGATTAGCAAAAGGGATTTGGCCATAGCCGGGGATGGTGTGATTTGTCTTGTTGACTTTTGTCTCAATACAAAAGGAAAGGAGGTATATCTTTTGTTGAATGGTAGAACCAAGTGCAAGTCTCTTGTCAACCATAGATTGGTAATTCGAAAGGTTCTCTATATATATATATACATACATACATACAGAGGGAACTTCAAATACAAATCCTATAATTAGTACAAACCATTGAAACCAATCTCAACTGTCCATCTAGTCTAATGAATATTTGGTTTCATAAATATCTCGATTGTTTGCTAATCTAAAGCGTTAATCATAATGAATAAATCTGATCATCTTCCATAAATATCTTGATCATAATAAATAAATTCATCATTTCCATAAATATCTCATTTGATTGGTTTGTATGGTTTGTACTAATTAGAGGGTTTGTATTTGAAACTCTCTCTCTCTCTCTCTCTCTCTCTATATATATATATATATATATATATCCAACATCGTAGTTAATTATATAGACTCAGATTCCATCACTTGCAGAAAGTTTAATGGATTCATTTCGAAATACATGCACATATACTACCTTTGACAGAGGGTATGCACCTCATTTCATGTATACACCCTATTGAAAAAGGGTTTGTCCTTTCATATGTATGTACCCTTTAGGAAATGTTATGCTTGTAACACAAAAAATAATTTGCCTGCATCGATAGTTGTAGCTAGGATTAGCAAACTAAACCAAATGGACCCCATATATCCGACTTGGAAGTAGGGTCGGGGGGCTAGGATTTGCGTAGACCTTTCCTCTATCCCAAGGGGTAGAGAAGTTGTTTCTTTAAAGATCCGTGGGTAGTGAAAAAAGGTGGGGAGATAAGAGCCAAACCGGGAAGTTGTAAATTTTTATTTGGGGTTTTGGGGGCTTCGAAAAGAAATTGGAGCCCATGAGAGCAGGTGCCCCCAATTGCGACGCTATATGCCGCATTTTGACCACAATTTTCAGTTGCAATAGTGGTGCTAAATGCTTGATTTTTCTTGTGCTTGATTTTTTACTTTAGTTGGGCTATTTAGTGTTAGGCTCAAGTTGTCGGGCTCTTTTTTTTTGCCAAGTGTCGAGCTCTTTTTAGGTTTAGGTTAAGATTTCTGAAGTTCACAACTCTGAGTTCTGAAGTTGCTCAACATCTCTTTTTGTCTCTGCTACTAGTGCAATGTGGTCGACAAGTAACTATACCATGGGACACTTCCTTCAATCCTTCGGGAAATCCCGTCTTTAACCACAGAAAGGAGAATGGCCTTATTGTTGATCCCTGTTGCAATCCTATCTCCACCAGGAAGTACTCCGCCACACTCCTAATAAAGATAGCGGCATAGAAATATATTCATTTCATGCTTCAATTTGAAGTTGGGATTTGTTAGGTGGTTTTTTGAAGGAGGGGCGACAAATCTAGACTTCTACAACTAGTTAATAGTTCATATGCTGATCTATGGTGGGTTGAATGGGATCAATCAACCCCTATTAGATTTCTTGGAGAAAAAGATCCCAGTAAAATGATAAAGATGTCTCGGAACTTAAAAAGAAAGAAATCGAAAGGTGTAGTATCTGTGTAAATCGAGATTTAATAGTTGTTCTGAACTCCATTCAACAGAATGGTTGTCTTACTGGTTAATCTGCAATTTATTTACATACTTTAATCCTTACAACTTGATCGTGATTCGTGGGTTTCTGTCAAGAAGATAACATTATTATTTATTGTATACTTGTTCAGAAATGCATTTGGTCCCTCCTTTGGAACAGTATGTTTTTCTGGACTGTTGATTGCTGTTGTGCGAATGGTTCGTGCTGCCGTTGATAGTGCTGCAAATGAAGATGCCAGTGGGATGGTCAACCTCATCCTCCGATGCTGTGTCAATGCGCTACTATCGGCATTTGATTTTCTCAACAAATTCACCATAAATTTTGCAGCCATAACTGGTGAAGCTTACTGTGCCTCTGCGAAGTTGACATACGAACTTCTAAGACGTAATCTTCTCTCAGCCGTTGTTGTGGAGATTGTATCCACTCGTTTGCTGGCTGCAATCATCTTTGTTCTATCAGCAATGTATGCAATCGTGGTGAGTATTATCTCACTTTATTCTCTATTAGTCTACTTCAAGATTGTTGCTTTCATCATAACAATTAAATCATTTTTTGTCCCACAAGTTGTTTTACCTCACTCTTGCTTTCATCAAGTTAGTGAGATGGACAAGATTGGTAAATTACTAAACTACCCATATCAAATTAAAACCCTTAAACCTTCCAGAGTTGTACCAAATGGACCTTGAAAACATCTTTCCATTTCTGGGATGGTTGCTTGCCAAATATCATAATTACAAAGAAATTGATTTAGGCCCACAAGTTGTTTATTAAGGGTATTTTAGCATACATTCTTGTTGACTTTAAGATTAGGGGATAATGTTGAACAACCCGTGTTGTTGTATGAATCTTTTTTGTGTGTTTATATGCTGCAGGTGTGTGTGATACTGAAGGCAGGAAGTGATTTAGGGGTAGATTCGTATTTTGTAGCTGCGATGGCATTTGTAGTGTTGATAATCGTTCTTGGGTTGTTGGTGCACGTGCTGGAGAATGTGATAGATACGGTTTACATATGCTACGTGATAGACAGAGACAAAGGAGAGGTATGTAAACCGGATGTTCACGAGATATATGTCCATCTACCGATTAGTAGGAATCATAATATAAATGCCAGAACTTCTCCACTTCTTGTATGATTGATCATATTGTTTTTGTGTTTGTATAACACATTCTTTTTGTCTGTTTAATAAGCTGCCTGCTACTAGTAGTGTTAGCTAGCCTTCCATTCTTCTTCCTCCTCCAGATTTTGTCATTTTGGTTTGAGGATTCCAGTATTA
This sequence comes from Arctium lappa, assembly GCA_023525745.1. Classification (NCBI taxonomy): domain Eukaryota; kingdom Viridiplantae; phylum Streptophyta; class Magnoliopsida; order Asterales; family Asteraceae; genus Arctium; species Arctium lappa. The sequence continues at coordinate 34,566,336 of CM042051.1, forward strand.
GTGTTGTATTGCATGTAATCCTGATATCATCATCATCATGATATGTCTGCCTACCTTCATTTGTTGGAAGATCTGATCTCATAAAACTTGTTCAAGTTGCCTCCTTTTACCAATGCTTGCTCTCTTTTGCTTGGTTAAAACTAGGGCCGCTTCATTTGAAAACTGTGAGAACCAACTATTCATGTATGAATATCATGAATAATGAATGATATTCATATGAATATTTAGGCACATCGTGAATAATTGGTGTTAACAGTTCTCAAAATATTTATGATTTACTAATTGAACTTTCACCCTCAAAACTAATTCATCTTTTTCTTAGCGTTTCTAAGTTTAACTGTCTGGATAACTTATTTGTTGAACGGTGTAGGTATGTTTATTTATGATTTAATTAATAAGTTTTTTTTTGGAAAGGGTATCCTGGGCCTATGGACTAATCCCTATGGACTAATCCCTGGCAATTAGGGCCTTCTACCCAGTTGCTAAAGCGTGCAACCCTGAGTTTATCCTCAGTGGCCACAAGTGCTGCTAGTGGGGCTCGAACCCGGGTTGAGCGCTATGAACTCCCCAAGCCTTTACCACTACACCACAGCCCTTGTGGTTTTTAACAATGTTCTAAAAAACTCGCCGCACATCCGTCATAACGCGCCATGGCACCAAGGCTTGTGTGTCACGCCACGTTAAGCCCATGGCACGCCATGGCCTAATGCGCAGTTATCGTAATGAGATATTTGATATTTCTTTATGTTTTTAATGTTTTATTTGCAAGTTTTTAATATATAACCTAAATTAACTTGTTTATTACTATTGACTCATTGAGTAACAATAACGAAACATATGTTTTTATATATACTATTATATATTAATTAGAAATTTGACGCCATAAGTCACGCCTTGAAAACGCTATGGCTTTGCCATGGCTCCTAAGGCTTGAGTCTTGGCCTCGCCGCCACGCCTCACGCCATTTAGAACCTTGGTTTTTAATTAATAAGTTGATGTCTTAATTTTTTTAAGTTCTTAAAGGGTAAAAAATAGGCCCCTTAAAACCTATTTTAGAGGGTCTCTTCATTAGAAGCTTAAGGTTAATGAGACTTGTAACTTATTTGATTAGCTATAGATGACTGTTTGGTAATGAGTTAATGATATAGAAAGTGGCTTATTCAGTAAGCTTCTAAGGAGGAACTTTATGCAGAAAACCAAATTTTTTCCAGACCCGCCCCTTCCAATTGAAAAACCATGCATCTTCCATCTATGAAAAACTCCTTCCAACCTAGATAGACAAATTAATTTGTAGAGATAGTTTTATCCATACATGACTTAGGGGGTGTTTACTTGGAGCTTAATTACAAAATCGACTTATTTGCGTAGACATTTAGGATGATTACTTGTGGCTTAATGGCTTATTCGCGCAGACAATAATGACTTATTCGCAGAGTATGGAAGGAGTGTGTTGACCCCCATTAAGCCAAAAATTTGACCATTATACCCCCTCTTGAACACGCCTCCCCCTTCAATCCCACACTTCCACCATCGCCTCGGGGAACACACCTCTACTTCTCCCCGTCGTTGCACCTTTTCTCCGGCGACTTTTCTCCGGCCGGTGACCTTCATCATCGACTTTTCTCTGGTGATTTTATTTTTTCTCAAAAAAGAATCTCCCAATCCATCACCTCCATCCATGGCTTCCCCGATTTCTGCATCTCCGCCGATTTCTACATCTCCTTCTCCGGCGACGACCGATGATGGCTTCCCTGATTTCTGCAACCCTTCCCTAGCGAAAATACCTCCTCTTGTATTTGTGCAGAGCATTAATCCACTCGTCTCCACATCTCCTTAATTCAAGCTTTTTTCTATTCCCAAATGGGAATCACAATCAAAAATAAAAACCCCTAATTTACATCACAGTGGATAACACCACAAGGATGTGATCTAACAACGTAGTAAAAATGAAAAAAATTGCATACCCATTTGGAGGAGAAACAGAATCCGTGGCAGTTCTTTTGGTACCACAAGAAGATGAAGAACAAGAATTAGGTTTTGAAATCAAAGAAACAAAATCTTTAGCTGTCAAGATTCTTGCATATTGACTCCTCTTGTATTTGTGCTACTACAGATTGGTTTTGTGCTGTGATATGATAAGCATTAGATCTCGAATTGGGGATTTTTTTAGGTTTTGTTTATGGTATGTGAATTTGTGTAGTGTGGTTTCTGCTACAGATTGGTTGATATAAAAAGTGGTCATTTCTGTTATTCATATTCAGAGGTAAATTGATCATTTTTGTTATTCAGATAAAAAAAATTAAATAACATCATCAATTTATTCAGACAGACAAATTTATCCAGTCAGACACATTTATCTATACAGGACTTAATGGAAAATTTGGTAAACAACCCTTTAATGAAAAACCAACCAAACAACTCGTATGTCGAGTCTAATAAGTTAAAATGAGGTCCGTAAGGATTGACCATTTTAAAAGGATTTAAAGAAATGTTGCTTTTATTTTTGGTTTTTTTTGTCTTCTAGATATTTCAAATAAACTAAATATTTATTAGTTTCTTAAAATAAATTTGTGTATTAAAATTTATGTTTTAAATAAACTTACTTTTAAACATATATTTTACATAGCTTATTGCTAAAATATTTTGTTTACTTCAATCATTAGAAAACGAGAAATTAGGTTTCGAGAACACGAACTGATTTCTTAACTAACCTAATTTCAAAAAATCACCAACATTGTAAACCGAATGAACTTCTGGTAAGTAGATCATGCCTCTTGTAACCAATATCCAACTTCACTCCTAGATACGGCAACCGGATTTTTAGTGTCTGTGCAAAATCCAAATGTCATGAAATTCGAAAATCTGAAACCTGACTTTTAGGGGATATTTGGGTTCGGGTTGGATTTGATATTTAGCCACCTGACCCGTCTGTAAACCTATATATATATATATATATATATATATAAACACATGTATATGAGCTTAATCATTTGAGAACTTCAAAATTTGTGAGATCTATCCTAAGCCACTCACTTGAAATAATTAATGTTCTTAAGTAATGAGATAATTATCCTTATTTATTATGTAAAAAAGAGTGCATTTTTTAGAAAATTTCATACATCTCTCTCTCCATGTGTGTGTCTCTCTCTCTCCCTCCCTCCCTCCCTCCATGTGTGAGAGACTGAGAGAGGTTTTTAATTATTACATTTTATTACTTTCAACTAATTTTTTGTGTTGTAAATTAGATATCAAAGATTAGAAAGTTCTCAAAATAAAGCCCACTATATTTATATTTGTTGGAAATTTTAGTAAAAATATGGGTTTTTATTAACTTTGGACACAATTAAATACATGTATATGTATCGAATATATCTAACTCTTCGTGGGTTTGTGTTCTCCTATATGAGAGCTTCAAAACGATATATTATGTGTCCAAAACGGAATATGTGTGAATGAGATATCGATACTCAAAGTTGAGTGTTTAGGATGAAATTGACAAAACCAAGTGGGTGTGGGATTGTGTCCCATATAGGAAGGAGGACCAAAAGTTTTAGTGGTTTATAACTAAAAATGTGGGAGGGACTTGCAAGTCCTTTGGTTTGTTTTACTCTATCACCTACCCGCGTGCAGGGGGGTTGCTGATTGAGACTTTTGTAGGCTCACTGTTACAGAATCCGATTGTATCCTTTGATGCTCATTGATGTTATATATTAATATGTTTTATTAATCAAATAATTATGTTTAATTACTGATTATTATCGATTAATTACATATTAATATGTCGGTTTCGTTTTCGAGTATAAATTGGGGAGTTCGGCTCATTCCAAGAGACACCCCTAATACTAACAACACATATTCTCTCAAGTTGTTGCATACGGTTACTCTCCGGCGACCTTTTTCAGGCAAGTGACATATCCGACAGTACATACTGCTTACGCTGTTGTACCCTGGGAACAGACGACAAATCTGTTTAAGGGAATCATGTTCAACACGAGCCTCAACATCGTTTGAATCTACGGTTTATTCGTTTACACTTATTTCTGTCGATTCCCTTTGTATTCGATTTTACTAATCATTTGTTCATTGGTTTTAGTTATTACATTCTTGTTATTTTATATGTATTATTAAATACATATAGTGAAAATTTGCTAACAATATTTACTTTTTAGATTTATCTAAATATATTTGTTTATCCCGTTATCTTTCGAATATCCTAAGTCCTAGTTGGTTGTATTATTTTTGAATTTCTAAACCTACCATCGATTTGATCAACTCTCTCAATGAATTGAATTCATCCTCAAAATTGATTGAATATCTATATATATATTGCATATAACTATATCCGACTCTAACCAACCTCAAACTGAAACTTAACCACCCGAACCCGATTTTTGGTTTGGTCACCCAAACCCACCCACCCCCGCCTCATTCACACCACTCATTAGAATAAAAGGAAATAAAAGGAGATGTCCAAATTCAAGAGTCTCAAATGTCCTTGCATGAAAACTTTCAACCATTATATGAGGTTGGATGACTATGTAAAACATAAATACTCAGGGACCAAATCCATAATTTACCCCTGGCTCTTAAAACTATATTTTTCACTTCTCTTTTCCCTCCCCCCTTTTCTTTCAGTAAAATATTTGAAATAATGTTTTAAAATATGGTTGGACCATTATATGCCTAATTCTAATAGAGAAATTAGACAGAGTTAAATGATCATGTTTCACTTTCAGAGCAAAATATATACATAAAGTATGAAAACTCGACTTATTAAAGTTTAGGTCTCACTTTCAATTTTTTCATTACACCTCATGGACCAAAATTGTAGCTTACTCTTACGTAGACAAACAAAAAGAACTTGAGGTGTTGTTTGGTTCGCAAAATGTTTTTGGATGAAATTGAATCTGTCAAAAAAAATTGACTTTGAAGGAATTTGAATGAAATATTGTCATGTTTGACCACATGTTTAGTTGACAAAATTAGAATATAATCTGTTAAAGGAATTGGAATTTATCTGCTTGGTTCACAGAATATAGCTATGTAATTGGAACGAAATGTTGGAAAATGTAACACCATCAAATTTGGAAAGATCAACTAATTTAAAATTTCATTATTACACCAAGAAAAAAATAAAACTTCTTCCTTCAAATCAAAACTTGATATACCTCCAATAAAATTTCACAATTAAGTTATGTTTGGCAAACTAGCTGATAAGCTATCTGGTAGCTGATAAACTAGCTTTTCAAAATGCTACTATGAGTAGCTTTTCAATAAGCTAGCTTATAAACTAGTTTATGGTCATCCAAACATGTACCAAAAAAAAGTTAGCTTATAAGCTAGCTTTTTTTTTTTGCCAAACAATGCCTTAACCTCAAACAATTATAAGCTTCAGTCTTATACAAGGACTAAGCCAAAGACGGATGTTACGTAACCTAAATACAAGTTGCTAATCCCAAAATAAATGCGAAATATTTCACCAAGCTAAATCACTTCTCGAGCACACAACTAGCACTCATCTCTTCACAGTGTCACTAGAACTATCTCCAACCAGAACCTGTTGCACATGCCGACAAATAAAAATGCTAGGCTAACGCCTAGTGAGTTCAAGAGTTTTCATCATAAATAAATATAAATCGTTAAACGGAAAGTATGCAATTCAAATCATGATTTCCAAAATGGTTTACTCTAAATATGAAAACAACCCATTTTCCAATAACACGCTTTTTAGGTGATTACAATACCAATACAAGGCATTTACTTAAAATGTGAACCCAAATCCAAAACTCACTCAAAACGCAATTAGGAATTAATATTCCAATATTGTAAACATGGACAAGACTCATTTATCCAAAATATTCAAAACATAAATAAGGTTCAATAATTAAAATCACAAATCATGGATAATGATCCACACTCAAAATGTCACCGAAAACATGGATAATACTTAATACCCAAAACCACACCTTTCGACGACGGGGGAGACCCGTTTCCATTGAACGTGGCGGGAACACAAAGGTATGTCACGTATCTATATTATAAGCATGTTTCAAGGATGGACAACCCTTGACATCAACTCTATCCAAGTCTTTAGTCATGGTAGACATCAACCCTATCCAGTTCTTTAGTCATTTGAACATCAACTCTATCTAATTCTTTAGTTCGGTGCAATTGTGGGTTCAACTCTATCCAAGTCTTTAGCCTAAAGAATCACCAAGTTCAATCATATTTAGGTCTTTACCTTGGGATCTCACCATCCTGAACACACTTGTTCATTTAGAAATTACATCGTATCACCAATGCCTATTTCCAAATTACAACTCGGGGATCTTATCCCACATTTACACGATAAAGTCGTCCTCTATGCCTATGGATCTATTGCATCACAGTCTAAAATATTACAAGACTCCCGATGAATGACTAACGCACTCAAAACATGTCATTCTCAAAATATATGCAATAAATGCAAATGTTTACCAAAGCCCCACATCGAGCTATTAAAATCGGACATTTGTCCCATAAGACCCATATGAGTCAAAACCGAGCCAAAAGTTCAACAACCCAATTGACTACTTATTTAAAAGTCATGATAAGTACTGAAATGTATTTGACTGACATTTATGCAAACTAATGCTCCAAATGTATGATTAACTCAAAACCCATCGTTGGCATTTTCCAAACAAAAACATACTGTTTATCTTCAAAAAATACTTTATAACACAATAACATGTACTTTCCAAATGATTTGTAAATTTAAGGACACTAAGGATGCATAAGCATCAAATAATCTCCACATATGAAATAATCAATAAAATTAATACACTTTCAAGATTTATTTACCAAAGTGTTCAAAAACCTAAATATGTGTATTTCACGAGTTTTATAAATCAAATGTACCAAATACGCAAAACTCATCAAATGATCCAACATTTATAATTATCAAGTAAAACACATAAATACATCAAAATGAACATTTTTGACATGTACAACGTTTTCACAAAGCAACTTGAACTCGCCTTGCTAGATCTAGGTTAAATCTAGATTTTTCCCCAACTTGAGCTCCTTTGAAGAAACTTGGATCCTCAAGCCAAAAACCTAAATCCACAAGTTTCCAACCATAAATACACATATCCAAGTGTTTAGAATCATTACCCGAACATCTTATATCAAAATCTCCATTTTGGCCAAAAACCCTAATTTGACCTAACTTTTCTCAAAATCTTCCAAACCGAAATTGGAGAAATAAAACACTAGGTTGCCATCAATAGAGCATTTATAACTCAGAAAGAAGTTTGGAAGTGGAAGGGATGAACTTACCACTTAGGTTTTGGTGAAAATGTAACATCCTAAAATTTAGGGTGAATTTAAAAATTGAAAATTCGGCTATATAACGTTTGCAAATGGAGTAAACCAGTCCACCCGAAAAGGGAGACCAAACAACCTGTATAAATTGGATAAGACAACTAACCCAAGAGTATGTCAACCCAACACGGGGACTAAAGTATGACAATTACAAACCCAAAACAATTTAAAGAATATAAATCGACAACCTAATAATCTAACTTGGACAAGCAAGATTAAGGTCGAGTGTCACTATTCTTTCAAAAAGGGTAATTTGTATACTTCAATGAATTGGTCACTAAATCTTCAAAAAGACCGCTCTTCACCCCAAGGTGATCCTCTCAATCCCGACGAGCCCCACCGCTAGAATGAGCTGCCATACATGACTACCAAAGAACAAGCGTTAGGCTAAAGCCTAGTGAGAATAATTAAGTGGAAATAATATTTAAATGATAAACCCATTCGAAGTCATGCGGCCGATCTAGTCGTGAGCTAAATCAAAACAAGCCAAATAAACCATTAGAGTTCATCATATGATACCAATAATTACAAACCACATAGCGAGCTCAACTACTCCAAGTCTATTGCCCGAAAACATCAAGTCAACCACTCCAGGTCTATTCTTGAGAGTTCCAAAACAGGGGAACTCAAGCACCAGGGGATTACACCTAACAGTCCAAGAGACGTTGCCCGACCGTATAGGCCCACACCTTACTTACCATGGAGCCCGATGCCTATCCCGTGCCAAGGGTAAACCTAATGTTCGGACGAGACATAGGAATACCGTGCCTATGGATCCATTGTACTACGACCAAAGCCAAAGCATAATGACACATTAATTACCAGAAATGTAGGTAAAGCTCAAAAACCCAATTTTCTTGATATCCATGGTTTCCAATGTGAAGTAATTAATAATACACTTCCATTAACAATAATACGTTAAGCATCATTACAAAAAGCCTACATTGTCATTAATTAACTTATTGCTTAAATCTCACCCAAAACCCTAGTTTTCGCTTTGGATCTTACCAATATTCCATGGAACAATATTAGTTATCAAAGAGTTCATAAACATAGAAAATCATTAACCTTGTTTAAAACACCATCCCTTAACATCTTTGTTTAAGCCATTAACTTAATATTCCCAAAATCCTTAGTTAGGTCAAAACACCATAAAACTCGAATATGTGATTAGGAGGCAAATACGAGAATGATAACACATAAACCCTAGTATTTATGTAAGAACAATGGTTAGAAAGCTCACCTTGTAAGGGTTATACACAAACCCTAAGTTATGGTTATAGAAGGGAAGAGAGTAGGAGATGGGCCTTGAAGCTTGAATCTCTAGACTCACAATAAATGCAAAAAAATCCTACACCAACCAATAAAATCATCACCAAAAGTTATCATCCATAAAGATGAGGGAAGAGGAAGAGAAACTTCCCCTAGATCTCTTCAAAATCGGACCCAACAAATCCAAAATGAGGAAAGTGAGGAAATGAGGTCGAAATCTGCAATAAATGGCCTCTCCCCGACTGCGATAGTGCCCTACAAGAATGACATGGTCATTCTCGCGTGGCATAGTCGCCCGCGGTCAGTACCCCACGGTACACCTTCGGCGACTTTGCCCTGCGAGATTGACACATGTCACTCTCATCGGGTATTGTCGCACCCCTCTCACCACACGCGGTACACACTCCACGATTGTGCCCCGCGAGAGTGACCTCTGTCACAATCGCGGGCACAGTCGCCCAGATGCTCCGAAACTCGATTTTCTTTTGTTTTCGACCCGAAGACCCTGATCTCGAAATTTAAATAAATCTAAGGGAAAAGCCAGATTTGGGAACGTACCTAAAACACGGGTGTTACAATCCTCCCCAACTTGGAGAAGATTTCGTCCTGGAAATCTAGGCTAAGGAAATGAGTGAGGATATCTTCGCTTCATATCCTCCTCGGCTTCCCAAGTTATATTGGCACCCCGATGGTGCTTCTATTGGATCTTCACCATTATGACCTCCTTGTGATGGAACTTTTTCGTCTTCTTTTCCAGAATCGCTTCAGGTTCTTCGATACAACGATTCCCTTCATCAACTATGATCTCGGAGAGTGGAATAACACTCTCCTCCTCCGTTAAACATTTACGAAGATAACACACATGAAATATGTTGTGGATTCCATTCATTTTCGGAGGGAGTTCTAATTGATAGGCCTGAAGCCCTACCCGCTTAATCACAGAGAATGGTCCAAGGAAACGGGGCTTAACTTCCCTTGTTTTCCGAACCGAATAATCCCCTTCCATGGGGACACATTCAACATAACGCGGTCTCCTACTTGGAACTCTATCGGCCGCCTCTTCTTGTCGACATTGCTCTTCTGCCGGTCTTGAGCCGCCTTTAAGCGTTCTCGAATACCTTTCACTTTATCCGTCGTCTCTTGTACAATATCGGGTCTGGAAAATTGCTTCTCTCCCGCTTCAAGCCAACACACGGGAGTTCGGCATTTGCATCCATACAATGTTTCGAATGACGCCATTCCAATACTCGAGTGGTAGTTATTATTATACGCAAATTCCACCAAGGGTAGGTGCGAGTCCCAACTACCCCAAAGTCGATCACACATGATCTCAACATATCTTCTAGCGTCTGAATTGTTCTCTCGCTTTGGTCGTCGGTTTGAGGATGATAGGTGATGCTCAACTTTACACGCGTGCCCAATTCCTTTTGCAAACCATCCTAAAAATGCGACGTAAACCGACTATCGTGATCCGAGACAATAGATAGTGGCATGCCAAGACGAGATATCACTTCATCAATATACAACTTTGCTAGCTTGTCTATAAGTAAGGTCTCGCGCATGGCCAAGAAATGAGCGATCTTGGTCAAGCGGTCCACTATCACCCATATGGTGTCATGATCGCGCAAGATCTTTGGCAATTTAGTCACGAAATCCATCATGATGCGTTCCCATTTCCATTCCGGGATTTCCAAAGATTGTAAACTCCCATAAGGTCGTTGGTGCTCGGCCTTCACTTGCAAACAAGTTACACATCGTTCCACGTAGCACGCCACATCAAGCTTCATAACCGTCCACCAATAGTGTAACTTTAAATCTCGATACATCTTTGTGCTCCCCGGATGGATGGAATACTTCAATTTGTGGGAATCCTCGAGAAGGAGTTCTCGATTGCCCCCAACCTTAGGCACCCAAACTCGCCCATTGAAGAGTTTTACTCCTCGGCCATCCTCCGTCAAGAGTAGATGTTGTTTTGTCATAACCTCCCCCTTGAGGTTCTCCTCCAGTAGAGCTTCGGTTTGTGACGTTTTAATTCGGTCTATGAGTGTTGACGTCAACTCATTCCGTGTGAAAGTAACTTTGGAATTTCCCCCGTAGTCCTTTCGACTGAGAGCATCGGCGATGACGTTTGCCTTACCCGGATGATAAAGCAACTCGCAATCGTAATCCTTTAGTAATTCCAACCACCTCCGCTGCCTCATGTTTAACTCATTTTGATCAAATATATGCCTCAAGCTCTTGTGGTCCGTATAGAGAGTGCACTTCGTGCCATATAGGTAATGTCGCCATAATTTTAAGGCAAACACCACCGCTGCTAATTCCAAATCGTGGGTTGGGTAGTTGACTTCATGTACCTTGAGTTGTCGTGATGCGTAAGCGATCACTTTACCCCTTTGCATTAGAACGCAACCCAAGCCCATCTTCGATGCATCGCTATAAACCACAAAATCTTCCGTCCCATCGGGTAGAGATAAAATGGGAGCTTCGCAAAGCTTCCTTTGTAGAGTTCGGAACGCCTTTTCTTGACTCTCGGTCCACACAAATTTCACATTCTTTCGGGTTAAGACCGTCAACGTTGAGGCTATCTTGGAAAAGTCTTGAATGAATATCCGGTAGTATCCCGCCAATCCTAGAAAACTCCGGATTTATGACGGGCTCTTGGGTGGTTCCCAGTTCATCATAGCCTCGATCTTCGTGGGGTCCACTTTCACTCCTTCCTTTGTGACCACATGCCCCAAAAACTGTACCTCTTGGAGCGAAAAGTAGCACTTTGAAAACTTTGCGTAGAGTCTCGAATATGTTGCTCATGACTCTCTTCGTCTTTAGAGTAAACCAATATGTCATCGATGAACACAATTACCGACTTATCGAGAAATGGTCGGCACACTCGGTTCATCAAGTCCATGAATATCGCTGGTGCGTTGGTTAGACCGAACAACATCACTAGGAACTCATAGTGGCCGTATCACGTCCTAAATGTTGTCTTTGGAATGGCTCCCTTTGTCACCTTCACTTGGTGATACCCTGACCGAAGATCGATCTTTGAGAAGCAACCCGCACCTTGCAGTTGATCAAACAAGTCGTCGATTCTTGGGAGCGGATACTTGTTCTTCACTGTCACCTTGTTCAGTTCCCTGTAGTCGATGCATAACCGCATTGAGCCGTCCTTCTTATTGATGAACAAGACCGGAGCTCCCCAAGGTGACGAACTTGGTCGTATGAAACCTTTTTCAAGAAGATCTTGGAGTTGAGTCATCATTTCTTGCATCTCGGTAGGGGCCAGTCGATAGGGAGCTCGGGCAATTGGGGCCGCTCCCGGAATGAGATCAATCCGGAATTCTACTAGGCGATCGGGTGGCAAACCGGGCAAGTCTTCTGGAAATACATCGGGAAACTCCCGTACCACCCTAACGTCTTCTAGCTTCCTCTTCTCGAGTTTGGTGTCGATTGCATATGCCAAGAATGATGAGTATCCTTTTGCCAGGCATTTTCGTGCCTTGATCATGGAGATGATCGCTACCTCGCCCTTTCTTCTCTCACCATAAATTATTGTCGCTTCTCCGTCCACCACAGGTAGTCGGATCATCTTCTTGGAACACAATATCTTGGCTTGATTTCCTACTAACCAATCCATTCCCACTACCACGTCGAACCCTCCAATTTGCATTGGCATCAAGTTAATGGGGAATTTCTTCCCTTCAACCACGAGAGAGCAATCCCTCACAACATCTCAGATTAACACTTGACCCCCGTTAGCTATTTCTACTACAATAGTTTCCTCTAAACTACTCATAGGCATGGCAAGCTTTTGACAAAACACATCGGATACGAAGGAGTAGCTAGCACCCGAATCAAACAATACACGTGTAGGCATGGAGTTTAGGAGAAACGTACCCGATACTACATCAGTAGAGGCTTTGGCTTCCTCAGCAGTCATTTGAAAAGCTCTTCTGGCCGCTCTCGGAGGATCTATCTTCTTTCTGCCGTTTCTGTCGGTCTTTAACTTCGGACATTCATCTCTAACATGTCCCGGTTCTTTGCACTCGAAACACAATCGCCCCTTGACGGGACAATCTTTGTAGGTGTGTCCAGGCTTTCCGCATTTGAAACAAGCTCCGGGAACGAAATTGCACGGGCCGAAATGTTTACTCCGACACTTGGAACACCACCTAGTTTCGTGCCTAGAATCGGATCCCCGTTGGTAGTTGTTGCTAAAAGGTCTTGGTTTCTTGGAGGCCACAGAGTTTCCCTCCCATTTTCTCTTCTTGACCAATCGAGAACCTTCTTCTTTACCCCGATTGTAAGTGTCTTCCATTAACTGTGCCTCCTCTATCGCCTCTCTAAGGGTCGAGGCCTTCGATCCTCTAACCATCGACATCATATCGGACGGTAGCCCCTTGATGTACGCCTTGATTTTCTCTTTCTTTGTTGGGACTAAGTGTCCCACCAAACCCAGTTTACCCATGAATATCCGTGTGTACTCCTTCACGGACAAGTTACCCATCTTTAAGTTCCAGAATTCCTCCGTGATCCGGTCCATCGATCTCTCATTGCAATACTCCTCTAACAACTTTTCTTTAAATGTTGCCTGGACATCTTGGCCAAGATGGTCGCCTCAAGAGAAGCGGAATATACATTCCACCAAGCGAGGGCCACGCCTCTCAACATTTGTGAGCCAAATATTGCCTTCTGCCCCTATCCATACTCGCTTGATCGGAAGGCCTGCTCCATTTCCCGAATCCAACCCACACAAATCGTCGGATCATCAGAACCCTTAAACTCCGGTGGTTGACAACCAAGAAAATCCTTAAATGTGCAAGTCTTTGTCGCTTGCCCGACTCCCGGGGTCGCGGTTACGTCAGTATGGATCCCCGGATCCCGCCACGATGATGTTTTCATCCACCGTTTCATGTCTACGGTTGTTGATGTCTCGGTCCTCCAAGAGTTTGAGGAACATTTCTTGCTGTTGTGCCATGGCTCTATTCATATCCAGCATCATTCGGTCCATCATTCTCGTCTCTGCTGTTACTTCCTCCATAGCAGGCTCTTTAGTTTCCAAGTTGCGTCGGGGAATGTGCTCGGGTCCCCCGCCCAACACACTAACCAGACGAGATGGTTCCTCTACCACAGTCACCCGTGGATGGTCGGCCGTGGATGTTGTGGCCTCTTGACCTTCTGGTCGGTTTCTTGTATTAACCACGCGTCTGCCACACATGAACACGAGATAGAATAAGAAACTAGTTCACAGAATCAATACATGGAAACGTACTACTACACTTATCAATTATTATAACAACAGTAAATCAAGTATGCTCACGTAAAACATCTTCATAATAACGTTAGCTAAATGAAATTATAAACACATGATACGTAAGAGTTCTCGTTACCATTACTACAACTTTCAACTTGTGTAAGTTCCGTCGACCCTAGACCACCCTATCTTCAGAGTTCTACCCCATCTCACGAGTCATAGCTTAATAGTCACAACTTAAGTCTAGGCATTTTACATTCATACCTAGTTCACTTAAACTAATGCTCTGATACCAACTTGTAACATCCTAAAATTTAGGGTGAATTTAAAAATTGAAAATTCGACTATATAACGTCTGCAAATGGAGTAAACCAGTCCACCCGAAAAGGGAGACCAAAACAACCTGTATAAATTGGATAAGACAACTAACCCAAGAGTAAGTCAACCCAACACGGGGACTAAAGTATGACAATTACAAACCCAAAACAATTTAAAGAATATAAATCGACAACCTAATAATCTAACTTGGACAAGCAAGATTAAGGTCGGGTGTCACTATTCTTCCAAAAAGGGTAATTTCTATACTTCAATGAATTGGTCACTAAATCTTCAAAAAGACCGCTCTTCACCCCAAGGTGATCCTCTCAATCCCGACGATCCCCACCGCTAGAATGAGCAGCCATACATGACTACCAAAGAACAAGCGTTAGGCTAAAGCCTAGTGAGTATAGTTAAGTGGAAATAATATTTAAATGATAAACCCATTCGAAGTCATGCGACCGATCTAGTCGTGAGCTAAATCAAAACAAGCCAAATAAACCATTAGCGTTCATCATATGATACCAATAATTACAAACCACATAGCGAGCTCAACTACTCCAAGTCTATTGCCCGAAAATATCAAGCCAACCACTCCAGGTCTATTCTTGAGAGTTCCAAAATAGGGGAACTCGAGCACCAGGGGATTACACATTACTGTCCAAGAGACGTTGCCCTACCGTATAGGCCCACACCTTACTTACCATGGAGCCCGATGCCTATCCCGTGCCAAGGGTAAACCGAATGTCCGGACGAGGCATAGGAATACCGTGCCTATAGATCCATTGCACTACGACCAAAACCAAAGCGTAATGACACATTAATTACCAGAAATGTAAGTAAAGCTCAAAAACCCAATTTTATTGATATCCATGGTTTCCAATGTGAAGTAATTAATAATACACTTCCATTAACAATAATACGTTAAACATCATTATAAAAAGCCCACATTGTCATTAATTAGCTTAAATCTCACCCAAAACCCTAGTTTTCTTTGGATCTTAACAAGATTCCATGGAACAATATTAGTTATCAAAGAGTTCATAAACATAGAAAATCATTAACCTTGTTTAAAACACCATCCCTTAATATCTTTGTTTAAGCCATAACCTTAATATTCCCAAAATCCTTAGTTAGGTCAAAACACCATAAAACTCGAATATGTGATTAGGAGGCAAATACGAGAATGATAAAACATAAACCATAGTATTTATGTAAGAACAATGGTTAGAAAGCTCACCTTGTAAGGGTTATACACAAACCCTAAGTTATGGTTGTAGAAGGGAAGAGAGTAGGAGATGAGCCTTGAAGCTTGAATCTCTAGACTCACAATAAATGCAAAAAAATCCTACACCAACCAATATAATCATCACCAAAAGTTATCATCCATAAATATGAGGGAAGAGGAATAGAAACTTCCCCTAGATCTCTTCAAAATCGGACGCAACAAAGCCAAAATGAGGAAAGTGAGGAAATGAGGTCGAAATCTGCAATAAATGGCCTCTCCCCGACTGCGATAGTGCCCTGCGAGAATGACATGGTCATTCTCATGTGGCATAGTCGCCCGCGGTCAGTACCCCACGGTACACCTTCGGCGACTTTGCCCTGCGAGATTGACACATGTCACTCTCTCCGGGCATTGTCGCCCCCCTCTCACCACTCGCGGTACACACTCCGCGATTGTGCCCCGCGAGAGTGACCTCTGTCACAATCACGGGCACAATCGCCCAGATGCTCCGAAAATCGATTTTATTTTGTTTTCGACCCGAAGACCCTGATCTCGAAATTTAAATAAATCTAAGGGAAAAGCCAGATTTGGGAACGTACCTAAAACATGGGTGTTACAGAAAACCTAGAAAACCCCAAAATTCTTGAAGATTGAGGTGATGATGATGAGCTCTTGATCTTTGCTTCTAATCCACCTCCAAATACTCTTATATAATCCCAAAACTAACAATATACCCTTGAAAAGCTTTCAAAAGTTGTTGGTTTTGTATGTATATTACTCGTACATATGTAATTACAAAGTAATCAACTAATGATTTAAGAATTTGATAAAGTAATCAACTAATGATTTAACAAATCGATTACGGAGAAGAAAGAAAGAAATTAAACAGAAGTTGAGGCTCGTGTGTAACACGATTCCCTTAAACAAATTCGTCGTCTGTTCCCATGGTACAACAACGTGAACAGTAGTATTGCCGAAGATGACCACTTGCCTGGAAAAGTCGCCAGAGTAATCGTATGCAATAGAGTTTTTCAGAGAGTTATGTTATATGTTTAGAATGCAACCAGACTCCTCCTTTTATATTGAAGATTGAAACCGAAATAATTAATATGTAATTAATCAATAATTAAACGAAATAATCTTTATAACTAACAAGATTAATTCGTAATTAACTGGTAATAAACATATTAATTATTTGTCTTCAATACGTTTGATTTGAAGGTTACAGAAATCGAAACAGTGCACAACGCGGGTTAACCCGCGGCACAAACCTCCCGGGTCACTGGATCAAAATGAAAATTAGCAAAAACCAAGCTGCGCGAGCTCGAGATTTCAGAGTTGCATTCGTGTCCGTAGGTCGCGCTCACACACAAGTTCGGCGTTTTTAGCTTACGAAATTCTCAATCGGCACCTCCCTGCGCGCGGGTAGGTGTTGGAGTAAAACCATTCAAAGGAGATTGTAAACCCCTCACACTTCCATGGTTATAAACTATTAAAGTTTTACTCCTTCTTCCTATGTGGAACACTTTCCCACACCCACTTTGTTTTTACTAAGTTCATCCATATACTCAACTTTGAGTATCGATATCTCATTCACACACTCCCTTTTGGACACATTATATATATATATATATATATATATATATATATATATATATATATCGTTTCGAAGCTCTCATATAGGAGAACACAAACCCACTAAGAGTTAATTATATATAATACATATATGTATTTAAATGTGTCCAAAGTTAGTAAAAAACATATATTTTTACTAAATTTTCCAACAAAAATGAACCCATAGCAACTTGAATCGCCAAAAACGGAGTTGAAATGGGAGAGTTATGAGGAAATGAAGAATGAGGCTGAAAATCCAACTTTTAACAAGTATGGTACACCCGTGCTACATTGCCATGTGACTTTGCCATGGCATTGTCGCATGGCATAGTCGTTCCAAGTGTACCATGGGCTAAAACTTGCCTGCGACTTTGCCAATGCGACTATGACAGCGTCGGGCATTGTAGTCGGACTCGTACCAAGCCCCGAAATTCGACTTTTTCTATGCCAACACTCCCAAAACTCTTAGGGACTTAAAATAATATTTTCCCAACATACACCCACCATTTACAAGTTTAAAAAACGTACAGGTGACTTTTACTTACCGAAAATTACGGGTGTTACAGAAAATGACCAAAATACTCTTTAAAAACAGATACCAAAAAACTTTAGCTAAAATATAGAACCTTATGACGTAATCCCATTTAGATACCAAACAGTTATAAAAATAGATACCAAAAAAACTTTAGCTAAAATATAGAACCTTCTGGCGTAATCCCATTTTAGATACCAAACAATCTCATAATCCCATTTTAGATGATATTTCAAATCAAGATAACCAAATCGAAGTCCATATATAGACTAGAAAAAATTCGACCATAGAGAAATCAAAGTCTAGATATCTACAAGATAACCAAATCTAGATATGTGTTGTTATGGAGAAGGAATCGACCAAAGAGAAATCAAGATAAACTATAGAAATCGAACCTAGTTTATGTTATGGAGAAGTTTGGTGTTGCGATGGAGTAGGAAATCGACTTTTTGATGGAGACGTCATTTATCAAATAAGTTTTGTGTGATTAAGGTATATTGGGTTAAGGGCATATTTGGTGTTATGAAAAAAGAAATTTTCATTCCATCAAAATACAATGCAGTTGGTAAAGAATGTTAAATTCCCTCATTTATAGAATTTAGAAATTCCATCTATGAAAAATAAAGAACCAAACATAAAAATAAAATTTGGTGAATAAAATTCAAACACATTCCAATTCCATGATCCATCATGTAATAACCACATTAAAATGTTCAAAGATGGAAGTTTGGTGGAGTTTTAACAATTTTATTAAGTTAGAGGGGTCTAAGTGAAATTTGGTAAAAAGAGGGTGTTAACCCTAGACCTCCAAGGTAAGATTTCTAGGTGGCTAATCATCACCTTCAAGGTAAGATTTCAATCCCTGTTTCACTTTATCAATAGGAATGTTAGGATTTAATCTTTGATGTTGTTGTTTAAGGTTTGAAGTATGAAATAGTTGGAAAATCCCCCATTTCCTTCTTAGTAATCATGTTAATGGTATTGGGTAATTTGGAATAGTTTAGTTGGATTAATGATTGTTATAATCCCTAAGCACATTAGAATTTTAATGGTAATCTCTATGCTTATTGTGGAATTTTGGAGTTCGATTTCGGGGGTTCTATCTCTGGGCGATAACCTCAACCTGGGAGACAGGTTTGTACCGGGGATCGGGGGATCCTGGTTCGCTTGAGACCAGGGGATAAGACCCTGGGGTGTAAGGAGCAGGGCCCCGGGAGTCGAGAGAGCCCGGGGGGCGGCTTGACCGGATGGAGGCGGGAGACGGCATGACCCGAGGAAAGCCAGGAGTCGGCGAGACTCTGGGTGGATCCGGGCACGGGGGATCGGGAGGGTCCGTTCGGGGTACCTCGGTCGCAGTAGGGATTTTTTAGTCCAGGGGCTTTGAGGTGTATATTTTTTTAAACAATCTTTCTTTCTGTTGTTTTAGGTTCGGTATTAATTAGTATAGGGAAGAAGTTTCGCAAGGGTCAGGTGAGTTTTCTTTAAACCAAGATTTTTGTGAGATCGATACCAACTGTTTTTGCATGCATGTTTAAGTAAAGTTTTATGATCGTTTATGTTGAATACATCTGATATGTGAGAATTGTTAAAATGCCTATGATACTGTATCTTTTTTACTTTTAGTAGAAATGTATGCATACATTGTTTTATTTGCGTTGTGCTCGAAGTCGGGGGGTGTTTGTAACACCCCGAATTTCAATTGGTTTTGCAAAGTTGTGTTAAGGGAAAAGAAGTGGATGTTTCTGTCTACAGGGCGCACGGGTCGTGTGCCATCCTTCAGGAAATGCGCACGGGTCGTGCGCATGAAACAGTGCGCAAGTCAGTGGAAAACGCACGGGCCGTGCTCC
This sequence comes from Arctium lappa, assembly GCA_023525745.1. Lineage (NCBI taxonomy): Eukaryota > Viridiplantae > Streptophyta > Magnoliopsida > Asterales > Asteraceae > Arctium > Arctium lappa. The sequence goes on from CM042051.1 coordinate 34,585,760, forward strand.
CTCCCCTTTGGAAAACGCACGGGCCGTGCGCTGTGTTGGGAGTTGTGCAAATCCTTGGCTAAATATCTCTTTTGTGAGATTTCTTTTAGAAATCTCAGATATTTCTCTCTCTCTCTCTCTCTCTTCTTTTCTCTCTTTTTCTTCTCCGATCTTCGAGGCTCGTTTGGTTGCTAGTTTTCGGTGTTTCTAGCGAGGGGTCGGTGTTTTAAGCTTCACCTCTACGTCGTGGTCATTATCTGGTTTTCCGGGTTTTATTCTGAAAACCTACCGGTGAGTTCTTACTATCATTTTACAAACTTTATACATGTCAAAACTCTTATTTGCGAAATCTGAAGTATTTCTACGGTATGATTTTATGATCTCTACATTTTGTTATAAATGAAGTTTTTGGTGAATCTCGGGGTTCCCGGTCAGTTTTGACCAAAATGACGGGTTCCGCCCTATTGAAGTAAAATGATGTTTTACTTACACATTACGTGATTATGTAAAAAGAATGTTTATGAACTCATTTTAATGATTTTCATTCTTACCAGAAGTTGAACTGGAAGTAGCATTTTGTTTATAAAATGTACTTGTAACCATATGTTTATTTATGGTTGGTCACATATGTTGTTGTGACGAGTCCTTACCATTTCTAGTGGATCCCTAGGTTTTGGAGTAGACTGTTTTGTTGGGAGGCTATATTCCCCAAATTGTAGCTATGGGTCACGTGTTCCATGATGAGTTTATGGTACGGTTATGTGAGGCCGGTTACTAGCCATAGTTCATGGTGATCCTAGTGAAGGAGTATACACTGGTTTCCCTTGGGAGCGCGATCTCACCTCGTAGCACGGACTCTGGGTTCATTGCTGAGGACTCTAAGTGTTTAGCTCATAACTCGGATTTGTGGTCTACTTTGTGTTACACCACTCTCCTTGGTAAAATGGTCCTTTTATCACCGTTTAAGAGTTTTGGACCGAAGAGGCCCGATTGTGGCGAAATGTTATCTTTACGAACTAAACCTTTATGAAAAGATTTCTTTATGATATTGATGTTTATATCTTTTGAGCTTTATAAACTGTATGTTCTCACCAGGCTTTATAGTCTGACACTTTTTCTCAAATGACGTGTATAACAGGTTTCCATTAGCGATGGGTGTCGGGGTTTTTGGAGAGACGAGTTTTGAGTCTCGAGGTTTTTGGAGATGTTTTAGTATTGGTGCTGGGCATTGTTAAGTCCCATTCTTTTGATGAAATCCTTGTATAGAATTGTATAGTCTTAAGGACTGACCCGATTTATGGGAAGTTAATGGATTTATCTTTGTCATTTGTCAGGTTTTAAATGTTTTAATTTACTCTGAAATTTAGAGCGTTACAGTGTTTCCGCCTGTGCTCATACCGGGGTGTGTGTCCCAAACAAGGCAATGTGAGCCAGACACACCGTTACTCGTGGGTGACGGTAGTGTAAGCCAAAACGCATATCGAAAGTGTGAAGTTTTTGGTAAAGTTGATCTGCTTTATTTTATCACATATCTATTTCCTGATTACTTGAATTTGAAGCGTTGTTAGAGGGGACCCACTAGACCGTTGGTCTAACCCTCGCTCTTTCAAAATTTAAAAACCCTTTTCAAGTAGGCGCGAATTAGGTGGATCGGGTAGAGGCAAAAAGAAGGTTTAAACAGCTCCGTTCATAGAATACTTCCTTATAGAATGTTCGGTTTACTCTCAATTGTGTAATAGGTTGCATTATCGCAAACCTCGAATCTAAATGTTATTTTGGGGGCGTTTAAGCATGAAGTTTTGATATTCTTGTTTATGTTTGAATTTTGGCATTTTGGATTCTTATAATTGGTATCAGAGTCGTAGTTTAAGGGATCTAGGTGACCGGAGGGGCGTAGACTTAAACTTAGAAGGTAGAACACAACCGAGAAATAGGATGACCATAGGGAAACCAGTGATAGGGTAGTGAGGACTAACATGTAAGGTAAATTTGGGATTGCATTTGGCCAGTGTAATTGCAAATTTACAGTTACGTGTGTGTGCTGAACTCGCCTTATTGCATTAAACCTACTGTATTGAATTTTGTATGTTTATGACTTGTCAGTATCATGTCGGAGCGGGTAACAAGGAGTCGATCAGTGCCAGTAATTGAGACCACGCCGGTGAATGAAACTGTTGAGGATGGACCAGTTGTTCCTCCCCGAGCTGCTGCCATGCGAGGAAAAGGACATGGAAGACCTAAAGGTAAGACAACCCGAAAGGCGGTCACTCAAGTGGAGGAACTAGAAGTGAGAGCTCAGGGGAAGAGAACAATACGTACTGCCCGACGAGCTAGGAGTATAGAGGTAATGGATGGACAAGAACCCTCTCTTCAAGAGAGTTCAGCTACTGCGAAGGGAAGGAGGCCAGTGAGGAATTGTGGGGGGAGGTCGGGCCCAAGCTTTTGTGATACAAGAGACTTTCACTACCGAAATGGGGAAACTGCAGGAAACCTTGCAAGCTTTATTGGCTCATCAAATTGGGGGAGTTGCGATGAATCAGGAAAGGAGCGAGGAGGGGGAGACAACTGATATGGTCAACTCACTAATAAATGTGGTGGGCAGTCACTCACAGTCGACCCCAGGTTTGGAAGTCAAGACAACAACTGAGAAGGGTTGTAGCTACAAAGCGTTCACTACTTGCAAACCTCCTACCTTCAGAGGTGAATGCGATCCAGTGATAGTGGTCAAGTGGATCGGAAACATGGAGCTAGCATTTGACACTTGCAAGTGTGTCGAAGAGGATAAAGTCGTGTTTGTATTGTCAATGCTGAGGGATGATGTTGTTTTCTGGTGGGAGGTGGAAACTAGGGGTAAGGGTTCGAGAGCATCAAGAGGGATGGATTGGGAGACTTTTGTCGCGAAATTTAAACGACAGTTTTGTCCGTTAGTAGCGGTCAAGAGGTTGGAGGAAGAATTTCTGAATTTAGAACAAGGAGACATGACGGTTCGAGAGTACACTACAAAATTTCTTGAAAATGCTCGTTTTGCTAAAGTTTATGTACCCAATGAGGAACGTCGAGTGGATAGGTATTTGTTCGGACTAAGGAGCAATATCCGAGAATTGGCGGCGGCGCGAGAACCTGCAACCTTTCAAGCGGCCATCAACGCAGCGAAAATGACTGAGAAATATAAGACACGGAAGATGGTGGAGAGGGGTAGTGAGAAAAGGAAATGGGAAGGACCAGTCCGTGAGCAGAAGAAATTTAAGGGTATCAAGTCGGATCAACGAACAACTCCAAGGGTTGAGTTCAAGCTGTGCAGCAAATGCAATCAGATGCATAAAGGGGAGTGTTTGATGGAAAAGGATGGGTGCTTCAAGTGCGGGAAGGCAGGTCACATGGCTAGGGATTTCCAGGGAACAAGAACTTGTTATCAATGTGGTTCTCCATACCACACCAAGACGGATTGTCCGCAATTGAAGAAGGGAGCTGTCGGGAATTTGGGGGGAATAGGAGGAGATCGGAAGGTGGAGACCGCCCAAGCAAGAGCCAGGGCGTTTAACATGACAGCGGAGGAGGCGGTGGAAACACCGGATGTGGTGACAGATACTTTCCCTATCGACTCGACTTTTGCTAAGGTGTTGTTTGATTCGGGTGCAAACCGGTCGTTTGTGTCATCAAACTTTGTTCATAAATTGCGTGTGAAACGCAAGCAGCTTAGTCTCAGGTTTGAAGTAGAAGTAGCAGATGATAGTCGAATCTTAGTGAGGGAAGTATATGAAGGGTGTACTATTGATATCGACGACCATTCATTTCCATTGAGATTGTACCCGATGGGCATGGGGGAGTTTTATGTTATTGTGGGAATGGATTGGTTGGCGTCTAATGATGCACATATAGTGTGCAACAAGAAGTTGATTCGTATAGCGGTGCCTGGTGAGGAAGAGGTGATAGTGTATGGGGATCGTCGGGATAGGAAATCGTGTTTGATCTCTATGATCAAGGCTAAGCGGTGTTTAGGAAAAGGGTGTGTGGGATTCTTAGCGTATGTAGTGGACGCTAAGAAAGAGAAGAAGGGGATGGATTTTGTCCCGGTAGTGAGTGAATATCCGAAAGTGTTTCCGGAAGATTTGACCACTCTACCTCTGGATCGGAAAGTGGAGTTTTGTATAGACCTGATGCCTGGAGTGACACCTATTGCAAGAGCGCCTTACCGTTTGGCACTGACAGAAATGAAAGGAATGATGACTCAGCTGCAAGAGATGCTTGACAAGGGGTTTATTCGCCCGAGTTCTTCGCCATGGGGAGTGCCTGTGTTGTTCGTCAAGAAGAGGGACGGGTCCATGCGGATGTGTATAGACTACCGTGAACTCAATAAAGTAACCGTCAAGAATAAGTACCCACTCCCCAGAATTGATGATCTTTTTGATCAGCTGCAAGGAGCAAGTTACTTCTCGAAGATAGACTTACGATCGGGCTACCATCAGTTGAAGGTGAGATAGAAGGATGTGCCTAAAACTGCCTTTCGTACAAGGTACGGGCATTACGAGTTTTTAGTCATGCCCTTTGGTTTGACAAACGCACCAGCAGCGTTCATGGACTTGATGAATAAAGTGTGTAACCCACTCTTAGACAAGTGTGTCATTGTCTTTATAAACAATATACTGATATATTCACGGTCCGTAAGTGAGCATGAATCACACTTGCGAGCAATATTGGAGTTGCTTAAGCACGAGAAATTGTACGCCAAATTTTCAAAATGCGAATTTTGGTTAAGAGAGGTACAATTTCCAGGTCACGTGGTATCGGAGGATGGTATTAAAGTCGACCCGGCTAAGATTGAGGCCATCAAAGGGTGGGAAACGCCAAAATTGCCGTCAGAAGTACGGAGTTTTCTGGGATTAGCGGGCTATTATCGGAAGTTCATCCAGGACTTCTCGAGGATAGCTACGCCATTAACGGTTCTAACAAGGAAGAATGCAAAATTTGTGTGGGCGGATCCTCAAGAGAACGCGTTTCGTAAATTGAAGACAATCCTTAGTAGTGCACCTATCTTATCCCTACCCAACGAGACCGAAGGATTTGTGATCTACAACGATGCTTCAAAGTTGGGCCTGGGGTGTGTGTTAATGCAAGAGGGCAAAGTGATCGCCTATGCGTCTCGCCAGTTGAAAGAGCATGAGAGGAATTACCCGACGCATGATCTAGAGCTAATGGCAGTAATTTTTGCACTAAAGATATGGAGGCATTACCAGTATGGAGTTAAGTGTCAGATTTATACGGATCACAAGAGCCTTCAGCATTTGTTCAACCAGAAAGAACTGAACATGAGGCAGTAAAGATGGATGGAGCTGTTAAGTGATTACGACTGCAAAATTCTTTACCATCCGGGTAAATATCGTCCAGTTCCTATAGAACCTATCACTAAAATACCCCTAGAGAGGGATAAGGCTAAGCGGAGCGAAAAGGGTTTTCCATGATGTAGTGGCCGACGCCCTGAGTCGGAAAGAGCGCGGCGAAGCAACGAGGATTATAGCATTTCGAGTTGAGGCAACTTCCACTTTCTTGGAGGAAGTCAAGACACTGCAAAAGGAAGCGCTGGTAGAAGGGAATCTGAAAAGTGATAGACTAGTTGGGTATGTAAACTCATTAAAGATAGACAGTCGAGGGGCGAAATGTTTTAAAGATAGAGTGTGGATTCCGAAACTAGGTGACCTTCGAAAGAAAGTGTTAGAGGAAGTGCATAAGTCTCGTTATTCTATTCATCCGGGAACCAACAAAATGTATCGAGACTTGAGGCAAATTTATTGGTGGTCAGGTTTGAAGAAATATATCACTCATTTTGTTGAGCGATGTCTGCCGTGTTTAAAGGTGAAAATAGAGCATCAAAGACCGTACGGGGAGCTTCAGCCGCTGGAAATCCCGGTATGGAAGTGGGATGAAATCACAATGGACATTGTCACAGGACTTCCACGAACACCTAAAGGGCACGACGTTATTTGGGTAATAGTGGATCGATTGACAAAGTCAACTCATTTTCTACCAATCAAGGAGATGGATTCGTTGGAGAAGCTGGAAAAGCTTTACATAGACTAAATAGTATCTTGGCATGGAGTGCTGTCGTCTATTGTATCAGATCGAGATGGACGTTTCACCTCATCGTTTTGGAGGAGTCTGCAAAGAGAGTTGGGGTCGCAAATCAAACTGAGTACAACGTATCATCCCCAAACTGATGGACAAAGCGAAAGAACCATTCAAACGTTGGAAGACATGCTTCGGGCATGTGTGATTGATTTCAAGGGCTCGTGGGAGATCCACTTGCCATTGATCGAATTCTTCTACAACAATAGTTATCACGCGAGTATTCAAGCAACCCCGTTTGAAGCTCTGTACGGGCGTAAGTGCAGAACGCCGTTGTGCTGGACCGAAGTGGGAGAAAGACAGTTAGTCGGCCCAGAGATTGTGCAAGCGACGATCGGCAAGATCAACCAGATTCGAGAAAGGTTGAAGAAAGCTCAAGACCGTCAAAAAACGTAAGCTGATAAATGGCGGAAGCCAATTGAATTCCAAGTGGGAGACACAGTCATGTTGAAAGTTTCGCCGTGGAAGGGAGTGGTACGCTTCGAAAAGAAGGGTAAGCTAAGACCAAGATTCGTTGGACCATTTGCTATTATTAAGCGTATTGGGGAGGTGGCTTACAAATTGGACCTACCCAAAGACTTGCGAGGGATACACCCTACATTTCATGTATCAAACTTGAAAAAGTGTTTAGCTGAAGTAGATGTAGTGGTGCCTTTGGAAGATGTTCGAATAGATGAGAAACTAAGTTATGTGGAGGAACCGGTGGCCATTTTGGACCGAAAAGTGAGAAAGCTGAGGAATAAGGAAATTCATCTTGTAAAGGTGCATTGGCAGTTTCACAAAGGTCAGGAGGCGACTTGGGAGGTAGAAGAGGATATGAAATCCCAGTATCCCGATTTATTCAGCAATGGGATTCCGAGGACGGAATCCTGTTGAGGGGGGGATATTGTAATAACCACATTAAAATGTTCAAAGATGGAAGTTTGGTGGAGTTTTAAAAATTTTATTAAGTTGGAGGGGTCTAAGTGAAATATGGTAAAAAGAGGGTGTTAACCCTAGACCTCCATCTTTTTCTTTTTGGCGGCTGTCCATTTTACGTAGAGAGAGAGAGAAAGAAAGCTTTACCTGGGCGATTTTGGTAGAAAGCATCACAGAAGGAGCCTTGGGAGTTCTAGGTGGCTAGTCATCACCTTCAAGGTAAGATTTCAATCCATGTTTCACTTTATCAATAGGAATGTTAGGATTTAATCTCTGATGTTGTTGTTTGAGGTTTGAAGTATGAAATAGTTGGAAAATCCCCCATTTCCTTCTTAGTAATCATGTTAATGGTATTGGGTGATTTGGAACAGTTTAGTTGGATTAATGATTGTTATAATCCCTAAGTACATTAGAATTTTAATGGTAATCTCTGTGCTTATTGTGGAATTTTGGAGTTCGATTTCGGGGGTTCTATCTCCGGGCGATAACCTCAACCTGGGAGACAAGTTTGTACCGGGGATCAGGGGATCCCGGTTCTCTTTAGACCGGGGGATAAGACCCTAGGGTGTAAGGAGCAGGGCCCCGGGCCGTGACCCGGGGAGTCGGGGGAGCCCGGTGTAACACCCCGAATTTTCGTTGTAATAATTCTATCGTCCAGACTCCTAGTCTTTCGTATTTTAATCTTAGTTATCGCACGTTATCCTATTCGTGGGTATCGCGTGTTCCTAGCCAAGTTCATGTGTCAAGTCTTGAATTATGGATGAAGGGAACAGTGGATCACGCGATTTACCTTGCGACTTGGAGTCGCGGCAATAGCCGCGTAGCCCACTGTTTGTCTAACTCCTCAGGGACAAGGGTGACTTATGTCGCGACTTGAGGCCGTGGCATAACATGCGGAACTCCTCTGGACGCCCAAATACGGGTTCTTCCCCATTTTTCTCATTTATTGCAAGTGTGGAGCTAAGGAGAGCGATTTTGGAACCCTAGGTAAGTCTTCTCTCATCCCTTTCCATTTATTGATCTATCACAAGCATTTATGGAAGTTTAATGCTTTATTAGGGTGAACTTTCGGTGAACCTAACTTGTGTCATCATCTCAAGTCTTCAACTCTCCATCTACCATTTCTAGGGTTTGGTTTTCTTTCGGGAAAACTACTAAGGTGAGTTCTTACACTTTTATAAAACTTTATACATGTCAAATGTGGACTTTAAATGCCTAAACATCTCCTTTTTCATATACTTGATTTTGGGATTTTATACCAAGTCTAACTTTTGGGGATTTTAGGGTTTGTGATGTTTCCATGGAATAGAGTTTAATGAGCCTTGATAATATTGTTTGTAGCTTACTTTCACTTGGGGAAAAATGCATTTCAAAGGATGGTTTCAATCATGTACAACTTTTGGATTCGGGAGTAATAATCTGGTGGTTAACTGCTGATAAGTTTGTATTTTGGAATTATCATGTTTTGGGAATGAGACTTATAATAGTCATTGACGTTTCAACTAATGATCTTATGGTAAAAAATGAGGATTACCTTTGTGAAAATCACCTCTTATATTGTCCAATGCATATTATCACCTGTTGATGCATTCATTTGGCCTATGGGCATTATGTGGCTTAATTGCTTGCATTTGGGAGTCATGACCCCGTATTTGTTATATTATTTGGTCCGGCGTTGGGACGACTAGTTTTCCACGTCGAAGCACGTTTAGGCATCAGATTGGGTTGTAAGTCCTACGTGCTCAAGTATTACGATATTGGATGAGGATCTCGACGTAAGGACCCTTCGGGGTTGAACTTGAGTTTCCGTGGGTGTAAGTTTAAAGCCACTGAGCCTGACATCCCTTGCGTGTACTTTAATTGTGTATTGGCTTTAATGACTTATCAAATGGTTTACTTTTGTATTCCGTCATTTGTGTTAGTAAGCGGGTCTCCCCCGTTAACCCAAGAGGTACTTGCTACATTCAAAAACATTATTATCTTTATCATTGTCACAAATGGATTTCTTTACTTACTCTTACGTCCGATTATTTCAACTACAAATGTTTGATCTCACTAGGCTTTAGCCTAACATTTTTTGTTAAAATGACATGTATAACAGGTCAGGTTTCCAGTGGGATTCGTCGGGATTGAGTGGATGACCTTGGGGTCGAGACTGGTCTTTTTGGGAGATTTCTAGACCGGTGTTTTTGTTAGCAGACATACTTTTGGAAGAATAGCAACACCCGATACTAATCTTTCTTATATAAGTTAGATTATTAGGTTGTTAAGTATATTCTTCATTTGATCATTTGTAAAGGTCATAACTTTATTTCCCCGATTACTCGGGATGATACTTTGGGATTGTTTGTAACAGGTTTTATATACCCAGGTTTACCAATTTATAGCCATCATATTGCAAAATTTTCAAACTTTTATTTTTCTAAAATTTAGGGTGTTACACCCGGGGGGCGACTTGACCGGATGGAGCCGGGAGACGGCATGACCCGGGGGAAGCCGGGAGTCGGCGAGACCCCGGGTGGATCCGGGCGCGGGGGACCGAGAGGGTCCGGTCGGGGTACCCCGATCGCAGTAGGGATTTTTTAGTCCAGGGGCTTTGAGGTGTATATTTTTTTAAACATCTTTCTTTCTGTTGTTTTAGGTTCGATATTAAGAAGTATAGGGAAGAAGTTTCGCAAGGGTCAGGTGAGTTTTCTTTAAACCAAGATTTTTGTGAGATCGATACCAACTGTTTTTGCATGCAAGTTTAAGTAAAGTTTTATGATCGTTTATGTTGAATACATCTGATATGTGAGAATTATTAAAATGCCTATGATACTGTATCTTGTTACTTTTAGTAGAAATGTATGCATACATTGTTTTATTTGCGTTGTGCTCGAAGTCGGGGGGGGGGGGGTGTTCCGCCTGTGCTCATACCGGGGGGGGGGTCCGTTTATGCCATTGGGGGTGTGTCCCAAACAAGGCAGTGTGAGCCAGACACACCGTTACTCGCGGGTGACGGTCGTGTGAGCCAAAACGAATATCGAAAGTGTGAAGTTTTTGGTAAAGTTGATCTGATTTATTTTATCATATCTATTTCCTGATTACTTGAATTTGAAGCGTTGTTAGAGGGGACTCACTAGACCGTTGGTCTAACCCTCGCTCTTTCAAAATTTAAAAATCCTTTTCAGGTAGGCGCGAAGTAGGTGGATCGGGTAGAGGCAAAAAGAAGGTTTAAGCAGCTCCGTTCATAGAAGACTTCCTTATATGTTCGGTTTACTCTCAGTTGCGTAATAGATTGCATTATCGTAAACCTTGAATCTAAATATTATTTTGGAGCCGTTTAAGCATGAAGTTTTGATATTCTTGTTTATGTTTGAATTTTGGCATTTTGGGTTCTTTTATACATCATAAAGCCCGAGTGTTTTTTTAATGTATAATTGTTAAATAACCAAACCACGAGAGTTTTTTAATGTATAATTGTTAAATATTTTTGATTTTGATGGAGAGAGGGAGGACAGTTCTTCGGCCACGCACTTTACTCGTCTACGCTATCATTTTACTTTCTCCATTTCTAAACTCATAATCTTCATAAATCCATACCCACCTAATAATCGATCTCATTCAAATCAAATATGGCATCACAAGACCTTCAAAACCCTAGAAATCTCTATCCACAAGTCCTTCAATCTAACCCAGATTCACCATTTTCATCATCCTCTTCTCCTTCAGCTCCATCTCTATACCCATCTCTTGATTACACAGATCTCCACGAAAATCCCTTCCTCCACACTCATCATCATTCACCTCCATCACTATACCCATCTCTCGATATCAAACATCTTGACGAAAATCTCTTCATCGACACTCATCACTCTTATGATCCAAACCTATTGACACCTTCTTTTGAATCATCAGAAGAAGTCGTCATCAAAATCCCGGGTTCAATCATTCACTTAATCGACAAGCAACAGAGCATCGAGCTCGCTTCTGGTGTATTAGAAATAATCCGTCTCCGGCAAGGCACCACCGTCGTCGCTGCCCTCGCACGTATCGGCGACGCAATCCAATGGCCGTTGGCCAAAGACGAGGCCGCCGTCAAATTAGACAGATCACATTACTTCTTCACCCTCCGCGTCCCTTCCGATACAAGATCCGGGAGCGATTCGGATCCTGAATCGGATAATTTGTTAAACTACGGGTTGACGGTTACGGGGAAAGGTCTGGAGAAGGTTTTGCAGGAATTTGATCTGGTTTTGGAGGAGTACAGTGCGTTTTCGGTGAAGGAGGTGGAGAGGGGTGTGGCGGTAGCGGTGGAGAACGGTGGTTCTACGGAGGCGAAAGCAGCGGCGTATTGGACGACATTGGCACCAAATGTGGAGGATTATAGTGGGTCTGTTGCAAGGATGATTGCTTCGGGTTCTGGTCAGTTAATCAAGGGGATTTTGTGGTGTGGGGATGTGACTGTGGATCGATTGAAATGGGGAAATGAGTTCTTGAAGAAGAGGACGAAATCTGGTTCGAAATCTGATGTTAGTCCAGAAGCTTTGAAGAGAATGAAGAGGTATGATCTTGTTTTCTTGTTTAATCCATTGAATTTGTTCTAAATTCTTAGAAAAATTGCCTGCATTCAACTAGATCACAGATACCATATATTAATAATCAGCTTGAAATTTGATATAAATCTCATGAATTTATGGATATTTGATGGCTTCATTAGAAATGCTAAAAGTAGGAAGTTTTTGGTTGTAAGGATAATCAGAATCTCTAGTAAAAGTCAAGGTTACTTCATTTCTAGCATTAAAAATTTTGACACCACCCCATTGGGGATATTAAATGTAGCTTAATCTTGAACTGTAACTGTGGTTTTGATGATGGAGTTGGTCAAGATTAATCATCTATTACGTGTTCATAAAAACGCTTCAAACCCTTTCAAGTCAAGGAGACTTGGTGCATTGGGGTCAACTAAATCAAACCAACTGAATCCGGTATATCCCACTCGAAAGTAGGGTATGGAGTGGTATATATGCAGAACTATCGGCTGCCTCAAAGGGTAGGGCGGTATATAAGTAGTGTCTTGGGGTGGTATGCATGCAGAAGTGTCCTCTGTTCCAAAAGGTATATAATGGGCCGTTTACCAAAAGCTTACCGGGTAAGCACTTACGGCAAGAGTCACCAACCTCACTTAAACTATTGGGTAACATTCTCAGTCATCAAAATGGATTGTTGGTAAGTGTCTTTTACCCGGCAAGTGCTTACCAGATTAGAGTTACTCTTTGTTATGCCTCTTACCGGGTAAGTTCCCTGTCCTTTCAATACTCATCTGGTAAGGTAAATGATACTCATCCAGTAAGGTAAATGACACCCGGTAAGCGCTTAGCTGATAAGAGTTTGGTAAACGGCCCCTAAGTAGGGTCTTGGGGTGGTATGTATACAAAACTGCCTCTGCCTAAGGATGCTCTAGTAGACATTTTAGGGGCCAAGTGAAGTATGAAATTCCCTCTTTGTCCACCTGTTTTCATTTACAAAATACTCCCTCCGTCTCAAAATAAATGTCCACAATGAAAAAGGCAAACAGTTTTAGGAATGTGCAATTATTACACTTTTTAGTTCACTAAATGAATATTTTACCCTAAATAATATTCTCCGTCTCATAATTAAGGTAGAAGGGGAAAGTAGACCTTCACTTTTGAAAATGGACACTTATCTTGAGACAAACTAAACTAGAAATGTGGACTTTTATTTTGGGACAGAGGGAGTATGATGATTGATTTTGGTCGATAATATTGATACTTGGTTTTTATACGAACAAATTATTTGACCAAATAATCTTAGGATGGAGAAGTATGTTTCTTGGAGTTCTGCTTTTGATGGAATAGTTGTGTACCTGTGAAATGCAGTGGGATGTAAAATTTTGTTGTAAATCGAGAATTATAAATTAATGTAATTCTTTATTAAAAAGGAAAATTTGAAATTCATGAATCATTATGCCATATGAGCATCCTGTATTTGAACATGTTTATAGTTGATGTTATGGAATTCAAACATGAAGCTGTAAGAAGCTGTATGTATATAGTAATAAGCTGTAAACTTGACTTTTAAGAGATTATGCATTAATAAACAATAACTAATGCTTAATAAATTGTTTTTATACCGTATAGATTAATGATATGATCGTTGTTCATTTATATAAAATCATTAATCATCCCCAAGATTCTTCGAAGTTGTCATGTTTGAAGGGTATATTTTGCATTGAGTCAAATATTCGCAATTTTCATGGAAGGAAGATTGTTTGCAAGGTGGAATAACGCAGGATCTATGAACATATGAATTTTGTTTTCAGGGCTAAGAGATTGACGAAAATGTCAGAGGGCGTGGCAACCGGGATTCTTTCTGGTGTCGTGAAGGTATCTGGATTCGTCACCGGTTCTATTGTGAACTCGAAACCCGGCAAGAAATTCTTCAACCTTCTTCCTGGCGAAATAATTCTAGCGTCCTTGGACGGTTTCAGTATGTCTCCTTTTTTCCGATCCTTGTTTTTATTTCCATAATTGTGGTCCTCTTTTGAAGGGGAGAGTCTTTGGAATAAAAAAAATATTATTGGATTATAAAAACCAAACGAATTCAGTATATGCATGTAGGGTTTGAAAAAGTCATTTGATCCTCTCAAGCCAAAAGTTGACTTTTTTAGGGGCATACATCTTTACAAATAGGTTCAAATGGAAACAGGAAATAGATCTCAAAGTTAGATGATTTGATCCAAATGATGCGAGTAAAAGATACCAGAAAAAACGAACATTTTATTATCTTTAATTTGACATCCATTTTTTGTTGTTTCCATTTGAAGGTTTGAACCCTCCCTACATCTTCACAGGTGTATATATGCGTGTGCGTTGTTACTCCCAGGGTCAAACGACTCATCTAACTCTCAAAAGTCAAAAATTGACTTCACTCGGGACGAATGTTGCCTATTTATAATTATTCTCCTGCTTCTTTCTAATATTTGTTGTCGGGTTTTTGTACCCAGACAAAGTATGTGATGCAGTGGAAGTGGCGGGGAGAAACGTGTTGTCGACAACGTCAACTGTGACAACGGACTTCGTTTCACACAGACATGGGGAAGATGCGGCAAAAGTGACGAACGAAGGGTTGGGTGCGGCAGGGCATGCGGTTGGGACGGCTTGGGCCGTGTTCAAAATACGAAAGGCGCTAAACCCGAAGAGTGCGATTAAGCCTACGACCCTTGTAAAAGCTGCAGCTTCACACTCAAAATCATCTAAATCGAAAAAATAAAACAGCCAAGGTGGTTTCTTTACGTTAATATTTATCCAGTAATGTGTTAATATGTCGTTAATGATATAAAAGTTCTATTATATACCACAAAAACTCACACATTGGGATCTACCAGTAACCTGGATACTGTTGGGCAGATTACACATACAACATTTGAGTAAAGATGCATATAATTGCTAAATAGTGGGAAAACAAACATGTTGCTTAGTAACTAGTCTTGAATGGCTTGTAAGTTTTTAGATCTAGAACTACACCGGCAACTGACCCGACTGCTGCGGCTATGGAAACCAAAAGGCACCCGAAACTAAGGATCTGAAACCCGACCCATTTGTTCGACCACTTTTTGATCTTCTTTTGAGACATGTACATCTCGATAGGGAAGTAAACCGTCAACGGCCAAAACCCTAACGCTCCTAGCAATCCAACCACGTCGTTGAAGAAAGGCAGGAGCATCGCTATGACCGTAGTAACAATAACAAAAATAGTTCTCCACACGATACGAAACAAGTTGACCTGAAAAACCCCGTAAATGGGAATCGGGAGGTTGTATTCCGTAGTTACAAAATCGCTCTTAGACCATTTTTGCGCACTCCATTTCTCGACGAATGCAAATAATGGTTGGCAATAAACCTGAAGGTTGTAAAAGTCAGTACCCGACAAGTACCGATAAAACAATTTGCTCGTTTGTTTTTATGTTTGCAAAAACGTGGTACCTGATAAGCGCCAACTAGATGTACCACAATGGCGATATTGGCTATGTCAAGTAGCCAATATGGGTCGTAAAACCCGAACCCAGTTAGAAGATTCCCCGGGGCCTCATCTCCGAAAGCGGCATAACCCATACAACCACAAAGCAAATAAAACGTTGTCGTGATAAAAATGCTTAAATAAGTCGCCTTTTTCATCGTCTTGTATTCTGCAGGAGGCGTTTTAAGTGTATCCTACAATAATATTTCAAAGGTATTATTATGTAACCAATATCAAATAACTTTTAAACTGTTTTAATCATGTCTGATTTAATATATATATATATAATGAAATTTTAATGTATAGATTTTTTTTACCTGAATTTCGATAAGAATGATGGAATAGGAATATGCAAAAGCAATAGCTCCTAATGCTTGAAAGCTCCTCCATAACTTTTGGGTGGCAGTAACAGTACCAGCATGAGTTAGTGTTCCAATCCTTATCCCAGTCAAGCTCCCTTTGATTTCCTTATTTTCTTAAAAGAATAAAAATAAAAATAAAAATTATAGAGAGAGATAGATAAGTCGGTTAATTAATTTGCGAGAAAATGGGAGAAGGCCCATATCACATGTGATTCTAGAGTAAAATCATATGTGATACAAACACGTCGTGTTGAGCGGCCATTGTGTAGGCGAGTTTTCACGTGACCACATTCTCCTGGACGTATTGTATTACATGTAATTTTACTCTAGAATCACGTGTAATTGACCATTCTCTCACTTCTCTCAAGTTGACCAACTTTCTCGTATGATCCTCAGTGTTTGGTTCATTTGAGAAATGGTAAATATATGAAAAATAGAAAAGTAATGCTAACCATTCATATGGTCAAGATCAGATTTGACTAGTCAAATATTGCGGCTTTGACCGGTCAAAAGTTGCGGCTATCCAAAAAGTAGAAGGACAATTTCGTAAATTTTACAAAACACACGGGTTGTGTTCATATATGAACATGTATAATTCACATATGAACTATATGTTCATATATGAACCAGTCCAATTCACAACTGAACTCTTTTAACTGATTCATATATGAACCTTTGTGATTCATATATGAATGTGTATGAATCACAAAGATTCATATATGAACCTTTGTGATTCATACAGATTCATATATGAACTCATCTCGTGTATTTTACGCAATTACCCCTCTACCTTCTATAGACCTCACAAGGAATTATCCGGTGCTTCGCGGTCAAAGCCGCAAATGTTGACCAGATGAATGACTAAGATTACTTCTCTATTTCTCATATATTTACCATTTCTCAAATGAACCTCTCCATATATATATATATATCAAGGTTCAAAATGGCGTGGCGGCGAGGTCAAGCCTTAAGCCTTACAAGCCACGGCGAGGACGCGGCGTTTTTCAAGGCGTGACATAAGGCGACAAATTTGTATGTCATATTCAAAATTATATATATACGTATATGTTTTATATATATTATTTCAATCAAATAATGATATTAAATAATGTACATTCATATTAGAAGAAGAAAAATCATATAAATTACTAGTATAAAAATAGTTTTTGATTGAATATTTAAAATAAAACTTAGAAAAATAATTTTACAACTTCGTTTTAATCGTGAGTCTCTAACGTTTATGACTTCGTGAAAATATGAGTGATGTGATTAGATAAATATATAAAAATATTAAATCTAAAGTTAAAAATGTAAAAACACAAAAGATAAAAAAAATCAAAAATTTAAAAATTAAAAAAAAATCACGTCTTAGAAAAAACGTGCGCCGCGGCGCGCCATGGCGCGCCTTAAGGCGCCATAGCGTGAGCCACGTCTTATAGAAACATTATGGGTCATTTCGTAACGACGGAGACACGTCTTGCGCCATATCGCGCCATGACGCGCCTTTTTGAACACTGATATATATATATATATATATATATATATATATATATATATATATATATATATATATATAATAGAGAGAGAGGAAGGTTCAAACGAGAACCCTAACTATTTAAAAAAACAAGAAAAGAACAAATCATGTATAAAATCACATGTGATTTTACATTAACGGCAAAAAATGGACGCGGACGACTTTGGTCTCGACTTAAGTCTCAGAGCAAAGTAGCGTGAATCATGTATGATTTTGTACATTAACGGTCGTTCTCGTGTTTTCTTAAATAGCAAGCGTTTTCATTTGAACTCACCCCATCTATATGGGCAAATCAAATAATAATCGCTTAAAAGTTAGAAATCGTGAAAACCAGTTTGTATGCGTTGTTTCATACAAAATAACGTTATACATGAAACACACACTCATACTTACATATGAGGAACAAAACATGTGAAACAATATGAACCATACCTTAAAAATCAAACTCATCAATGGTTTTGGTTGATTTCACGAGTTTAGTTTTTTCATGTGTTGTTTCACCTATGAAACAATACATCAAATTGGTTTCTATTTGATTGTGTGGTTATATATGTGTGTGTTTGTGTGTTTTACGGTAGAAGTCATCGATGTATCATAATGAGTTTGGATATGATGACTTGGCCACAACTTAGATTTTGATTTTTCATTATTAGAAGGAAAAAAAAATCATAATCTTTATCGCGATCCAATATCCATCTTCTCGATTTAAAATTAATTACAGATTATCGTTTTTACTTTAAACCGAATCCTATAGTCCATTTTCAGGTTTATAAAAATCTAGATTACCTTAAATAGATTTAAATTTGTAAACCATTTCTTTGAAAACTAAAGTATCTTTGTTTCGTGTACTGTTTTTATCGATAATCTTTAATATGAGTAGTATCTAATCGAGTCTTAAACGTGATGTATGTGGGTCCGAGTCTCATTGTACTTATTACGACATCAATGATTGATGATAACAAGATTTTTGGTATACCAACAAAAATATCTATGCTATTTAACATACTTTTTTATAGTTGAGAATCCCCTTTATTTGTGGGGACAAGATAAGACACAAATAAATAAAGTTTTACCATCTTGATAAGAAAACTTTTGTTCGGTTCACACATATATGACAATAGAGAGAAAGACATGTAGTTGTGATTGTACATTATTTACCTGTTGTTTCTGCAATCCCGAGGGCTAGGCCGATAAAAGAGTAAGTGAACGACATAATAGCAGCAACGATGGAGAGCCACCACACTTGATCGAAATCAGGGATTTGGGAGAAAACTATTTCGATGATCCCAAATGTTATCATGTACCCGTTGCTTGACATATGACACGGATCCTTCCCATGACTTTTGTGAAAACAATTCGATCTTTTTATTGCCCTGTAAAAGAAAATGATATTATAATTCGGGTTTTTAATTTACCCTACTATTTTAAAAAGTTCAATTAAGATCGTCAAGATAACTAAATAATGGCTTACATCATGCTGACTGAGGCTGCAATTGTGTAACCAATTGCAACCCCGAATAAATTAACGTATTGTATCATGCCACATATTTGCACCTTACGCCCTCCTACATAAGAGAAAAACAAAAATAAGATATGATTGGTTCTGAATTCTTATATTGTGTGCATTGTACGTAATATTACAACGATTTGTACCTAGATGAGCCTTGACAGCCTCCATATAGGTATAGCTTCTTGGTCCGGTGACAAGATCACCAGACCTGTAACACTGCGATAGCAAATTAGAAGTGTACAAAATGACCAAGGCAAAGAGGATCATAATGACCGGTCCAGCAATCCACCCGAGCTGTCCGACGGCCCATGCCAATGACAAGACTCCGGACCCGATGACCGCTGTGATAATATGCGATGATGCCGTCCAAATGGTACCTTCAAAAATCACAAAAATATCATAATAAGCCTTGTTTAAAATGAGTGAATTTTAGAATTATGGATTAATATATATGATATTACCGGTACGCTTTAAACGACCATCATCATCGAAGCTCTTGGAGTAGTTAGCTTCAATGTTGATGGTTTGAGTCTCGTTATCGACATTAGTTCGTGCTTCGACTTGCAAATACTGCATAATATCTTGTTTTTTTTCAACCTACCAAACAAATAAAATCTAAATAACAATTCAAAGGACAATATACAAGTATAGGATCAATATATATATGTAATATATATATATAGAGAGAGAGAAGGGAGGATCATGAGAAAAGGGAGGATAATACGAGAAGCTGATCAACTTACCAGAAGTTCCAGATCTGCATAAATGTGATACAAATGTGCAAAAGGACGCCGGTTAACACGACCATGCTCGTGTGAAAACTCGTGCGTGCAATGGTCGATCAACGCGACGTGTGTGTATCATATGACACATGTGATTGACTATTCTCATAAATTAAGTATCTTCTCGATTGAACCAATATATAAATATATGTGTCTATATATACACGTAAGTATTGAACTTACCACTCCATGGTGGATTCTTGATGGCATGGTTCTACTTCTTGGCAACATTTTGAAGGTCTAAACGTTGGTGTGTTGAGAGAGAGAGAGAGAGAGAGAGAGAGAGAGAGAGAGAGAGAGAGAGAGAGAGAGAGAGAGAGAGAGAAGAGTATGAAATGTTTAAAGAAATTGGGAAGGTGTTTTATAGGAGAAATTAATTTCAAGAAAGTAGTGTAAATAAACGTGACATTGGCCCTACTAATATTTTTCTAGAAATTAATTTAACCTCATATTAATAATCAATTATTTGGGTTTTTATAAATATGAAAAAAAGTATTGATTTTTTTACAAGAATGGATGATTTTGACCAATAAAATAAAAGGTATGATTGTTATTTACATAATTTTTTGAACATTTTATTCCTACAAAAATAACACTGCGTTTGCATGTGTATATATATAGAGGTGGGTTTATTCGAGAACATTATATATTTAAGAAAACACGAGAACGGTCGGGTACATACAAAATCATATATGATTCATGCACATATATATATATATATATATAGGGGTGGGTTCAAACGAGAACATAATGTGTTTAAAAGAATAAAAGGACAATTCTCAGCCAATCATTTTTTAAATTAATTCCAAAAATAATAGTTTCTAAAATTAAGAGTAAAAGGGCAATAAAGTAATATTATGTTATAGATAATTTAGGACAATATTAACTTCCAAAAAAAAGGATTATAATATTTAATTCAAAAAAAAATTCCTTCCTAATTTATCTCAATCTCTCCCCATTTTTTCTGAAAATAAATTCAAAATTCGTTTATCATGGTAAGCACAAGTGATTCGCTGCTATAATGAATTCAAATTTGGTTTATCATGTTAATCACAAGTGATCTGCTGCTATAAAATTCAAAATTCGTTTATCATGATAATCATAAGTGATTCGCTGCTATAATGAATTCAAAATTGGTTTTATCATGTTAATCACAAGTGATTTCGTACTAAATAACTTGAATATAATACTTGACACCAAAATCACATGTGATTTTGTTCTAAATACTTAACACCAAATTAATAATTAACACCAAAATCATATATGATTTCGTACTAAATAACTTGGCTATAATACTTAACACCAAAATCATATGTGATTTTGTTCTAAATACTTAACACCAAAATTATATGTGATTTGTACAAAATAGGAAGAAAAGTTGATTAGTTCAAATACGAACTATACATAATTAATATACATATGAAAAAATTGTGGCCACTATAGTAATTGGCACATAGTATAAGCGGCACCGGCAACCGGCGGCAGCAAAGCAGCACCGTAGTCAGCAGCACCGGCCACCGGCGGCATCGAAGGAGCGCATAAGTAGGTTTCAGTCAGCTTTTCGATCTACTGGTTTTTACTGGAGAAGAAGACCACTAGTTTGAAGAACGCCTGAAACGTTTCCGGACACCACCTGCATAAGTTTCGATCTACTTGTTTTTCTGGAGGTAAGTGTCGATCTATCACCGGAGATCCATACAAAAGTTTAAATTTGAAAAAAGGATTTTTCGATCTACCGGAGATAAGTATCGATCTACTGGTTTTTATCACCGGAGAATCGATTCTCGGCTCTCACACCGTAGCACGCCCTCCCTATACGGCTGGACGACCAACATCTATTGGCCACCGCCTGAAAACTCTCCGGCAACTGCTTAGCGATCTCCAGTTGGCATCTACGGCTAGAACATGAGAACTCCGGTTGGCATCTCAGGCTATAACATTAGATCTACTGCAGTATAATCATCATCAACAACTAGAACATGAGATCTCCAGTTGGCACCTCAGGTGGTAGCGGTGGCGGTGGTGGTGGCGGTGGCGGTGGCGAAAGAGAAGGAGGTGGGAATTGATTAAAAAGGTGAGATCTGGTGGAGTTGATAGATAATTAGGAAATCCCTTATATTTAGGAGTTAGAAAATTATCCTAAAACAAAATATTATCCTAAAATAATCAGAGTATAAAAAGACCAAAATACCTTTTTATAAACTTTTTTATTTAAAAAATTAATTATTAATTTCTTAATTATGATTGGTCCAGAATTGTCCCTTTATTCCTTTAAATCGTTATCATTCTCGTATGAACCTATCTCTCTCTCTCTCTCTCTCTCTCTCTATATATATATATATATATATATATATATATATAATACACCACTAAATATGATTTTGTACATGATTTGTTATTTTCTTGTTTTCTTAAATAGTTAGCGTTCTCGTTTGAATCTTTTCTTCTTCTTCTTCTTCTCTCTCTCTCTCTCTCTCTCTCTCTCTATATATATATATATATATATATATAGAGAGAGAGAGAGAGAGAGAGAGATAGGTTCATACGAGAATGATAACGATTTAAAGGAATAAATGGACAATTCTGGACCAATCATAATTAAGAAATTAATAATTGTTTATTTTAATAAAAAAGGGTATAAATGTCATTTTTCATTAGTAATTTTTATTTTAAGAAATTAGTAAAATCAAGTCCTAAATTAATGGGATTATTGATTCATCCATTCCATATTTCTCTCAACCCTTCCATATTTCTCTCAACCTTTCAATCTTCTTCACCCTTCAATCCTCCATCAAAATTTACCAGCGGGAATGGTGAATTTGACGTCTCCGACGTCGTCTTCTTCGCCACAGTCGCTGCAAAACCGCACCACCACCACCACCGCACCAACATGTTACTTTCAGCGGCGGTGGGTTATACTCACCACCACCGCACCACCACCAAGACCACAACCAACATGTGTCTTCGTCACAGCCGCTGCAAAACCGCACAACCACCACCACCGCACCAACATGTGACTGTCAGCGGCGGTGGGTTATACTCACCACCACCGTAGACGGCTTCCAATCGGCTTCCAATCACCTGCTCCTCCATCAAATCTGACAGCCCCATCGTAGACGGCTTCCACCGCAGACGGCTTCCAATCGCCCCACCGTAGACGACTTCCACCATAGACGGCTTCCAATCGCAGATGGCTTCCAATCGCCCCAGATGAGGTGTTCATCGGAGGTAGTCATCGGAAATCTATGAGTCGAGGAAGGAAGACGATGGGGAAGCAAGATGAAGGAGAAAGCAAAATATTTAGAACAAAATCACATATGATTTTGGTGTTAAGTATTATAGCCAAGTTATTTAGTACAAAATCACATATGATTTTTGGTGTTAGTATGAATTTGGTGTTAAATATTTAGTACAAAATCATATATGATTTTGGTGTAAGTATGATTTTGGTGTTAAGGATTTAGAACAAAATCACATGTGATTTTGGTGTTAAGTATTATAGCCAAGTTATTTAGTACGAAATCATATATGATTTTGGTGTTAATTATTAATTTGGTGTTAAGTATTTAGAACGAAATCACATGTGATTTTGGTGTCAAATATTATATCCAAATTATTTAGTACGAAATCATTTGTGATTAACATGATAAACCAATTTTGATTTCATTATAGCAACGAATCACTTATGATTACCATGATGAGCGAAGTTTGAATTTTATAGCAGCAGATCAATTGTGATTAACATGATAAACCAAATTTGAATGCATTATAGCAGCGAATCACTTGTGCTTATCATGATAAACGAATTTTGAATTTATTTTCAGAAAAATTGGGGAGAGATTGAGACGTGTTGAGATAAATTAGGAAGAAATTTCTTTTTTTATTTGAATTAAATATTATAGTCCTTTTTTTTTAAGTTAATGATGTCTTAAATTATCCAAAACGTAATATGACTTTATTGCCCTTTTACTCTTAATTTTAGAAACTATTATTTTTGGAATTAATTTAAAAAATGATTGGCTGAGAATTGTCCATTTATTCTTTTAAACACATTATGTTCTCGTTTGAACCCACCCCTATATATATATATACATATATATATATACATATATATATATAGGGGAGCGATCAAATGGAAACCACTCTAATTTTGAAAACCGTGGAAACTCTCGATTTCATTGGTTAAGTTAATGAAATTGTTTAATTTGATGAAATTGTTTCATATAATTCTTTTATTGATGAAATTGTTGCATATATTTGTGTTTTTTATGCAAAAATGAAAAAAGTTTCATCAAACTGCGAAAATACATGAAACAATTTCATCAGAATGAGAAAAATAGATGAAACTACATAAAAACACAAATATATGAAACAATTTCATTAACAAAAGAATTATATGAAACAACTTGATCATATTAAAGAACTTTATAAACCAATTTCATTAATTTAACCAATGAAATTGACGGTTTCCAATTGAAACCAGGTTCAGGTTCAAGGGAAACCTTAAAAGACGGAAAACTGATGAACACTTTGGTAGCCCTTCATCTGGACGGTATGCACTTGTGCATACAAGTAATTTGTAACATGCACACGTGCATATGCACAAATGCATAATGCACACGTGCATAAAAACCAAAAAAACAACTTAATTTACTTGTATGTTGTGCATACCGTCCAGATGAAGGGTTATCAGAGTGCTCTTTAGTTTTCCCCTGAACCTCCCTATATATATATATATATATATAGAGAGAGAGAGAGAGAGAGAGAGATGATCAAACGAGAATAATAACTATTTAAGAGAATGCGAGGATGAATCTCAGCCACTCATCCGGTCAATAGTGGCGGCTTTGACCGGTCCCCCCTCTTTAATAATCTCAACCCTCTCATGAATTGCGTCAATCCTCTGTGATCGCGTCCACCGTAACCGAAGATGTGTGGTTGAGATTACTCCCTTTGTTTTCTTATTTTGCTCCTCTCCTCGCATGATCCCTCCTCTCTCTCTCTCTCTCTCTCTCTCTCTATATATATATATATATATATATATATATATATATGTATATATATATAACCGGACCCTATATATATTAGGCAAATGACCGTGTTGAGAAGTTAAGATAACGGTAAGAAACGTGAGAAGTGGATCTCGGTGCATCTCATTCTAATATACGTTCATTTATCATCCAACGGTTGATAACCACTTCTCACCGTTAACTCAACTTCTCATCAGAATCCAACCCTATATATATATAGGGGCGTCCCTGAGGTGTACCAATGATGCCCCCACACTGTGCCTCTGATTGTCGACTGCCTCTTATTTTTATTTTTATTTTTATATTTATATAATAGATTCAGAATGTAAAGCAACAAAGGCGTTGGCTGACACAAGAAGTCTCCTAGATCATTTGGCTAAAGCCTTTACTTGAAGGATGCTAGCCCTAGGTTCTCATCTCATCCGCTACACGTTTTTAATCTTTTTTGTAATTTAGGCTATGTTTGGCAAAAAAAATCAGCTAGTGTACATGTTTGGATGACCATAAGCTACCTTATTGAAACGCTACTCAAAGTAGCGTTTTGAAAAGCTATCTTATCAGTTACAAGATAGCTTATAAGCTAGTTTGCCAAACAAAGCCTTAAGTGGTGTTGTTGCGTTTTTATAATAAATATTTTCACTCTATTTTTATTTCTTTAGTCCATGATCGATTATTTATTTAATTAGACATTATTTCTCAATTTTGATCTTATTTTTTTTCCATCATCCCAAAACAATGTTGATTTGTTCCTACTCAGTTTAACAATTGTTCTACTCAATTTATTAATGGATTCTCAATTCGTATATTTTATTATTGAAAATGAAGAACCACTTATATTCACTACTAAATTATTAAAAAAATTATTTGTATTATATATTATGCTTTTACTTATTATCTAAGCATTTCACTTTTGTTATTAATTACCTTTTTATTCTTATCAACGATATTAATCATTGGAGATCTATGAGCATAATTTAACAATTTAAATTTGTTATATGAATTTTGTTAATAAGTTTTTATTCTTCCACATTATAAGATTTACTAGAAGCGTACTCGCACAATGCAGCGAGATACATCATGATTTTAATGTTTTTTTTTGTTTTTTTTTTATCGATTTACAGTACGATTTTGGATGGTTTTAAGAGAGCGATAATGATTTTTTTATAAATTTGTTTAATTTAGGCTTAATAATATAATTTTTTTTATATACAAAATTTAAGTATTTTGTTAGAATTCATAGATTATCTTATACCTTTTAAATTATTTATATTAAAATTGAGATGTTTATCCTGTTTTGATTATGTTTATCAGTTAGTTATGAATTCAAACACATAGCTTTAAAATTTGTACTTATACATCATGACTTGTAATCTTGAATTTTAAATAATGTGTATCAATAAATAGTACTTAATGTAATTTATTTTAGGTTTAGTAATAATGTAATTTATTTTAGGTTTAAAAATATGATTTTTTTTATAAAATAAACATTAAACATTTTGTTAGATTTTCTTATATTTTAGATTTTTTATATTTAATATTTGATTTTTATCCTGTATTTAGTTATGCGGGGAGTGATTTTAGGGGAGTTGAAGTGGAGAAGATTTTAGGGGAGTTAAAGTGGCTAGAGATAAGGATTGAAAATTAATAAATAACATTAAATGTAGTACATAAAACTTTAATGATTGTTTTTAAGAGACTTTAAGTAATTAACATTAAATAACGGTACATTAAGCTTTATCAATTGTTTTTAAGAGTTTTTTTATAAATGTTTTATAATATAGTATAGATTTTTGAATTAGTAATAGAAAATTTAACAAACAACATAACCGGAAAATATTATAGGGCCACATTTTGTTCTTTGCACAGAGCCTCCAAATTGTCAGGGTCGCCCCTCTCTCTCTCTCTCTCTCTCTCTCTCTCTCTCTATATATATATATATATATATATATATATATATATCGGGACGTGATCAAATGAGAACTCAGAAAATGTTGGGAAACAGTTAAATATGTATCGTTTCACAATGTGAAACATACATTATTGTTTCATATTGTGAAACAAATAAGCATGTCAATCAATTTCATATTGTGAAACAAATACTTGCGAAAGATTTGGTATGTGAAGGTCGAATTTTTCTTCCTGTGAACATTTGATGTGTTTTTCTTACGAAGGTTTGATGTTTTGTTGTAAAGATTTGGTATTTTTCCTTAATTTGGGGTTTACTTAGCTCATTTTCTTCACTTTTTTCTGACTAACACAAGAGGGTTATAACTTCATTTCCTACAGTTTTCATAATATACTGATATCGTCTATACTTAAACCATATTGGCCACTATATATGTTGGAACCAGGGGCTTGCGGATGCACTTTGTTATTTGGGAGGGAGGGTGGGTGGGGGATGGGCCCCCATTAGAAAATAAATAAATAAAAAATTCTTAGGTTAAAAAATATTTTTTTAACTTTCTACCATTATTTCCCCTCATGATTTCTGGTCGGTACCCCCATCAACCCAAAAAATCCTTGAAATCAACAAAAAAACTAAAAAAAGCCCTTGAAATCAACCAAAAAAACTGAAAAAGTCCTTCGAAATCGACAAAAAACGTATAAATATGATAAATACATTTTTAAACCCATATTTATCGTCAAAATACCTTCTTTAATGTTGATTTTTATGCATTTTATGAGCTAGCTAAGGGGTTGTTTGTTTGGCTCTTGATGTAACCATTAAGAGACTACCTCTTAATCGGTAAGAGGTAGAGTCTGTTTGGCAAAAAAGATTTGACCTCTTAATGGTTACAATTACCTCTTAACCATTTTGAGCCTAGGGTTACACTAAATGGTTCAGATCTTGGATTGTTCCACTTTTGCCCTTCCCACTCTATCACACGCCTCTCTCCCTCCACAGTCTACACCACTCGATCAACTTGATTTCTCACTCGATCGACTCTGATTTCTCACCTTCTCCGGCGGTCGTCTCTGATTTCTCACCTTCTCCGGCGGTCGTCTCCATCACTTCAGTCGACACTCACGCAGGTATCTTCCATCCATTGTCTCACATGTGTCTTCTCCTAAACTCTCAAAATCGTTGGATTGTATTCTCCCAAACTCTCAAAATCGTGTGTGTGTGTTTAATCCCCTCACTCGACAGCCCCTCACTCAAAATCGTTGGAGTTGTTAACAGCCCCTCCTATCGACAGCCCCCCATTTAACAGCCCCTCCTATCGACAACCCTATATGTTCATCAGACTATTGTTAACAGCCCCTCCTATCGACAACCCCCCATTTAACAAAATTGTTGCTATTGTTGATTTTTCTTTTTGTACAAGATCTAAAATTGGTTTCCATGTTTGCTATTGTTGATTTTTCTTTTTGTACAAGATCTAAAGTTTGTTTCCATGTTTACTATTGTTGATTTTTCTTTTTGTACAAGATCTAAAGTTGGTTTCCATGTTTGCTAGTGTTGATTTTTCTTTTTGTACAAGATCCAAAGTTTGTTTCCTAGTTTGCTACTGTTGATTTTGATTCATCATGTTGATTCAAGTTTGCTATATTCATGCTACTTTATGTTTTATCATGTTGATTCAAGTTTGCTATATTCAAGTTTGCTATATATATGTTAATTTATGTTTTATCCAAGTTTGCTATTTGTATGTTGATTCATGCTACCGTTATGTGTTTGGTTTTTTGGCTTGCTGATTTTCGACGACAACGTGCCTTGACAAGAGAAGAAAGGTTCAACCATGCTCATGCGCAACTCAGAAATGTTATCGAGCGTGCCTATGGTGTCTTGAAGGCAAGGTTTCCAATTTTAAAGCAAATGGCTCCCTATCCGTTTCGAATACAAAGAAACGTTGTAATTTCTTGTTTTGCGGTTCACAATTTTATAAGAAGATGCAATATCCACGATCAGCTATTCATGGATTATGACAATGACTCCACGTTTATTGTCGAGGGACAAGAAGAAATTGAGGGAGGTGATGAAGATGACATGGATGGAAGGCCTTTTGGTACTCAAAACAATGAGTACATGGCTAATTTACTTAATCAGATTGCGAATCAATTAATGTTAAATGCATAATTTTAAGAATTGTTTGAAAACTATTATGTTGGAATTTGATTGTTATGTTTTGTTTATTCTAGAACTTGAAAAATTAATGTTATGCTTGTTTGGATTAATATGAAATACTTTTTTGAACTAATAATATTGATTATGTAGTTATATTTGCAAAATAATTGTTTTATTCAGATATCTGCCAAACAGTTATCTGTCATTCAGAACTAAATCATTCAGAGGGTTAAAATGGTAATTTGTTGTCATTCAGACTGTCCATTCAGAGCAGTTACCAAACAACCATATTTCATTCTGCACTAAATCATACAGAGCCTCTCAACCATTCTGACCTCTTAACTATCCTGCACTCAACCATTCAGCAACTGCCAAACAGCCCCTAAGTCCCATATTATATTTATTGGTTAATAGGAGCGAAAAGGGACAAAAAATGGTGAAAAAGTGTGAATACCACTTTTTGAGTGACTTTAGTCGCCCCAAGGTCGCTTTAGTCACTGTGGAGCATATTTTTTTAAATGTTTCCAGATATGAGCATATTTTTTTTCAAAGGATAACTCAAGCAAGCATATTTCTAAAATGATCGGTGGCTTGGGCATACTTTTCAAAGAACGAATCATTTAGTGGGATTGACGGTTTTTAGGGATTTTAAAGGTTTATAAGCCACATTTTCTTGGGGATATCGATCATAATTTGACATAGCACAAAGGGAGGAGCAAAGGAGACGATTTTAGAGGCTTCTATCACGTTTTCTTTCCGTAAATTAGGTAACATAGATTTTAGGTTTAATTTTTGCATTCATAGTTAGTGTTTTATTTCTATTCAAGCAATGAGATTGTAATTATTTGAAGATTGGATTTGTGTTAAGACTTCCAATCTAAATATGTTTTTCTTCATGTTCTATTTATGTTAATCTTGGTTGAACATCTCCATCATTGTTTGGTTGTCCAAATTGATAGGGCCCATTGATTTGTGTAACCTAACTTTAAATTTATAATAAAATTAGAGGATCCAAAATTGTTCTTAGTTTTGATAAAGTGGAACACTTCTAATGACTATCAAATTATTTGAATGTGTTATAGGTTTTCATAATCTAGCTTAAATGATTGAGCGTCTCATCATTAGTTAGGATTGATGTTTATCTCGCTATTAATGCAATTAGTAGCTCAACTTCTCTGTTCGTAACTAGAGTTGTTTGAACTAATTAGGGACTTGTCATTGAGCTTCTCATGATAATCTAATCATAAGGATAAACAGAGTGTAAGATGCGTATCGGCTGTATCGACACTTATGGTCAATTTGGAATTGATCGAGAGAATGTATTTGGGAAATCAATGATACACAAGTCTGAACTTTAATTGGATTATAACTCATTGCTGGAAGCTTTATTTTTATTATTTACCGTCTTTAATTGTTGGTAGGCTTAGTTTAAAATATCTCAATCCAACCCCCCTCCTTTACTAAAGCGTAGAAGTCGATGATTTTTCATGGCCAATCCCTGCGGATTCGACCCTGCTTACCGCTATTGCAATTTAGGTTGTAATTTGAGGTAATAGGAAATTATTATTTGTTGGGCTCGACACTCGTCAAAATCTCAAGAAATCAACCAAGAAAACTTTAAAAATCTTTCGAAGTAGAATTAGGTTAAAAACATATCGGACGACTTTGCAGGTCTTTAATCTACCTTAAAGGTGGCCCTACTAGGAAAAAATCGTGGATCCGCCACTAGTTGGAACCTCCTTTGATACAGAGAGAATTCGATAGTTAACAAGGTTTTTCATAGATCATTGGAAGAGTAGAAAATGAGCTCGAAAGATATTACAGCAAGGGCTTTATTGTAATTTACTTGTTTTGTTAAGTTGGTTCAAGATTGGTGGTAGGTAGCTTATTTTCCAAGCATAAATATATTGTTATAGGTTTCGACTTCCAATTAATCAAAGTAAGATTTCTCATCACAATTTTCTCTCTTCAGTTTTTCTCTCTGTTATGGTATCAGAGCAAAATTGATTCCGCTCGTCTCTTTCAGCCATGGCAGGACCTTCAAGCTCCTCTAATACATCAAATTCGTCATCTAATACATCAGATTCCGTTATCGATGACAGACTTCATCCGTATTACCTTCACCATTATGATAATCCAGGTTTAGTTCTGGTTTCTCAAGTTCTCACAGGAGATAATTACGCTTCATGGAACAGAGCAATGTCTATTGCTCTGGCAGTTAAAAACAAAACAGGTTTTATTGATGGATCGCTTTCAAAACCGAATCATTCAAACTCTGTGCTTCTGAATTCTTGGATGAGAAATAACAATATTGTTATTTCTTGGATTTTAAATTCTGTATCGAAGGAAATTGCAACAAGCATCATGTTCGCAGAGACAACTTTCGAAATCTGGACAGATCTAAAGGACCGGTTTCAACAGAGTAATGGTCCACGAATTTTCCAGATCCGGCGAGATATTGTGAACTCAACTCAACAGCAAGATTTAGTTGGAGTATATTTCACCAAGTTAAAGTCATTATGGGAGGAATTAGAGCATTTTCATCCACATTGTTCTTGTGGAAAATGTGACTGTGGTGGTGTTAAAGACGTGTCGAAAAGTATCTTCAAACCGAACATGTTATGAATTTTCTGATGGGATTACATGATTCTTTTTCTCAGATTCGAGGTCAGATTCTGCTCATGGATCCAATACCTCCAATAAATCGTGTGTTTTCTTTAGTGGTGCAGGAAGAAAGACAATGCAGTGTGACTAACATAGGCCAACAATCGGTGAACCAATCTGGACAACAATCCATGGCCTTCAATGTGAAGACTGGATATAAGAAGGCACCATCCAATTCCTATACCAATGGTAATAATGCTAATAAAAACCACAATAGAGAACGTCCTTTCTGTACGCACTGTAAAATACAAGGCCATACGATGGAGAGATGTTACAAGCTCCATGGTTATCCAATTGGATACAAGTCAAGGCAAAGGATCAACAATGCTTTGGTTGATACGGACGACAATAGCTTTAATTGATCTAATAGTGACGAACTGAACAACGTGATTAAAGGTTTCTCTTCATCACAATGTCAGCATCTGCTCGCAGCGCTGTCAAACCACATGACTTCAGTGAATTTTGTTGAAAAAAGTCAGAATAATCATTAGGAAAAACAAGGTATTTGTTTATCTTTATCTACTCAAAATATTATGTCTCATGAATGGGTGATAGATTCAGGCACTTCTAGACATATATGTCGTGATGTCAATGCTTTCAAAAACATTAGACAAGCTAATGGTTTCACTATAATATTGCCAAATGGTATTAAAGTCCCAGTTAAAATGATTGGAGAGGTTGAGGTTTGTGGAGGAATAATGTTGAAAGAGGTCTTATTAGTTCCTGATTTTCTGTTAAATTTGATATCAGTAAGTGATTTAACAGCTGACAAAGGACTTATTATGGTTGAATTTGTTGATGGATATACCACAATACAACAGGTGAAGGGAAGGAAGATGATTGGCAAGGCTAAGAAGATTCAAGGACTGTACATTTTAGAGGATGAAAAAGCATCTGAATCTTTGTCTTCGACTACTGTTAATCAGATTTCACTAGGGACTTGGCATAATTGTTTTGGTCATCCCTCAAATAAAAGATTACTTGCTATTAGATCGTGTTTGAATGTAAAGAATGATTCTATGAAGAAGATGTGTTCAATCTGCCCTTTGGCTAAACAGAAACGGTTGCCATTTGTTTCTTTGAATCATCGATGTGACCAACCCTTTTCGTTAATTCATTGTGATATATGGGGGCCTTTTCATGCCCCATCTCATCAAGGATATCAATACTTTGTTACACTCGTTGATGATTATACCAGATTTACCTGGGTGTATCTTCTCAAGCATAAGTCTGATGTGTCTAATATTGTTCCTCAGTTCTATAACATGATCAATACTCAATTTGATAGAAAGATAAAGATGTTTAGATCTGATAATGCGAGGGAACTATCTTTTGATGAATTTTTCAAGGAGAAAGGAATTATTCATCAACGTTCATGTGTGGCTAGACCTCAACAGAATTCGGTTGTTGAAAGAAAGCATCAACACTTACTAAATGTCGCTAGATCCATGGTGTTTCAGTCTAAGGTGCCAATGTCTTTTTGGTCACATTGTGTACTTACAGCCACATATGTTATTAATCGAACTCCTTCTGAATTACTTAAAGACAAGACTCCATATGAGCTCCTGTATGGCAAAGTTCCGGAATTCTCGTTATTACGTACTTTTGGGTGTCTAGCATTTGCATCAACTCTTCTTCAATCTAGACACAAATTCAGTGTTCGTGCAAAACCTTATGTGTTCATTGGATATCCTATTGGAATGAAGGCGTACCGATTATATGATTTGGACTCGAAACAATTTGTGTGTTCACGAGATGTAGTTTTTCATGAGGATGTTTTTCCCTTTCACCATCCTCAATCGACCACAAGTTCAAATGATATCTTTCCAGATTCTGTTTTACCTAGCGTTGTAAGTGAAGAACAAATTGATTATCCTCAGTACCTTCAATCATCCTTCAATCCATCAGCATCAAGTCCAGATCCTCTGTTTTCTCATCCACAACAACATTCTCCGGTTCATGAAGAGCATAATGAACATAATCAACGGAGGTCCACTCGTAATCATGTTCCTCCATCCTATTTGAGAGATTATCATTGTAATGTTGTTACCACGCAGAAGAAGGTTCGATATCCTTTGCAAAATTATATTGGGTATGAGTCTTTATCATCAAAGTTTCGAGCCTTTGCCATGAACGTTTCAGCAAACTTTGAACCTAAGACGTATATGCAAGTGACTAAGCATCCAGAATGGTGTAAGGCTATGAGGGATGAGTTAAAAGCCATGGAGGATAATGCTACGTGGACTGTAGTCCGTTTACCGGAAGGAAAGAATGTTGTTGGGTGTCGTTGGGTATACAAATTGAAGTATGGTTCAGATGGTACGATTGAACGACACAAGGCGAGATTGGTTGCAAAGGGTTTTCATCAACAAGAGGGTCTTGACTTTGTTGACACCTTTTCTCCCGTTGCTAAAATGGTTACAGTCAAGACACTTCTAGCTATTGCTGCTATTAAATCTTGGGAGTTGATTCAGCTGGACGTAAACAACACATTTTTAAACGGTGACTTACGAGAAGAAGTTTATATGGAGATACCTCCTAGATATGAGCTCAAAGAAAATTGTTCTAAAGATAATACAAGACTTGTGTCCAAATTGCATAAGTCTATTTACGGTCTTAAACAAGCCTCAAGGCAGTGGAATGCTAAGTTCACTGATTTTATGATACGAGCTAGTTTTAAACAGTCAAAGGCTGATTATACGTTGTTTTACAAAGGAAGTGGAAAGAGTTTTATGGCCCTGTTAGTATATGTTGACGACATAATTCTAACATGTGCTTCATCTTCTCAATTACAAGCCTTTAAGCTTCATTTAAGTATTGCCTTTAAAATCAAAGACCTTGGGCCTTTGAAATACTTTCTTGGACTTGAAGTGGCAAGATCCAAAGCTGGAATTTCTATATCTCAAAGGCAATACACCTTGCAGTTACTGGAGGATGCAGGATTGTTGGCAGCTAAGCCTAGTACCACTCCTATGGATCCCAATGTTCCTTTGAATGATCGCGATGGAGAGATTCTTGAAGATCTGTCACGATACAGAAGATTGGTTGGTCGATTACTTTACCTCACGGTCACCAGGCCAGATGTATGTTTTGTTGTACATAAACTTTCACAGTATATGGCAAGTCCAAGGACCTTGCATATGAAGGCTGCTCGTCACTTGTTATGTTACTTAAAGCAAAATCCCGGACAGGGAGCTTTCTTTTCTTCTAAGTCTACATATAACGTTCAAGCTTATAGTGACTCTGATTGGGGGAAATGTTCGGATACACGGAGATCCGTCACTGGTTACTGTGTTTTTCTGGGGAATTCCTTAATTTCGTGGAAATCAAAGAAGCAGCCTACAATGTCGAGATCACCTACTGAAGCCGAGTATAGGGCGATGGCTGTAGCAACCTGTGAAATTGTGTGGATTAATAAGCTGTTGAAGGATTTTGGGGTATATCGACGTCAATCTGCGTTGTTGTTTTGTGATAACAAGTCAGCCTTACAGATTGCTTTGAATCCTTCGTTCCATGAGCGTACCAAACATATAGACATTGACTATCACTTTGTGAGGGAGAAGGTTAACGACAAGACAATTCGTTTAATGTCTGTCCAGTCAGCTTTTCAATTAGCTGATATGCTCACAAAACCATTACCCAGCTCAAAGCTACTACCAATGATGTCCAAGATGGCATTGAAGAATACTTATTCTCCATGCTCATCTTGAGGGGGGAATATTACAGCAAGGGCTTTATTGTAATTTACTTGTTTTGTTAAGTCGGTTCAAGATTGGTGGTAGGTAGCTTATTTTCTAAGCATAAATATGTTGTTATAGGTTTCGACTTCCAATTAATCAAAGTAAGATTTCTCATCACAATTTTCTCTCTCTTCAGTTTTTCTCTCTGTTAAAAGAAGCTCGTAATTATGCATCGAAAACGGAAAACCAATCTCTTACGCGACTTCTCCCGCGGCATGGGTCGCGTGTCGGGTCACGGACGTGTCCTAACGGGTCCCGAACGAATTGCATTTATTTGTTTATTTGGTTTCTTAATTAGTTTAGGATAATTATCTAGTGTTAGTTATTATTTATCATCTTTATAATTAGATTAGGATTATTATTAGTTTACTTTTATTTATCTAATTAAGTTTTATAGTTGGTTTAGGATTTGGTTTAGTTTGAGTTTACGTTTCATAATTATCTCGTAGTTAGCTTAGACTATAAATAGGATTGATTGTTTTTTTAATATTAATCTGTTATCAATTAATAAAGTTTATCATTTAGAAAGTATTCTCTTGAACTTTGAGTTTTACGCTTCCTAATTTTCGTTATCAAAAGGGTTTAGACACTTGTCAATTTTTCCACAACTCTACGTTGCATCATCCTTTCTCTCTTTAGAAAAATAATCTAATAGGATTCCACGTAGACTCAGAGTACACAAATTGCTTAAAGACAAGAAATGACTTAAGTCTAGTGACCATAACACTAACAAATTGTAAAAAAAAATGTACTTTAGGGATTACAAAGGAAGCAATGCAATCAAACTTGCTTCATATAGAAAGCGGAGGTCAAACTCAAGAAAAACCACATTTCATCTAAGGGGCGTTTGGTTCACATAATGGAATTTGATAAAATTGAAATTCATTGAAGAAATTTGACTTTGAAGGAATTGAAATGGATTTTGATGGAATGTGACCACGCGTTTGATTGGTAGAAATTCAATTCCTTCACTTAAGACAAAGAATGATGAATTACTTAAACTGTGAAATTCAATGGAATTGGAAGGATTCCATCACTTTCATTCCGTGAATCAAACATGTGCTTAGAATTTGATTAATGGAATTGGCCATTACAATTCCTTAAAACTCCTCCCAATCCCATGAACCAAACAACACATGTAAACACCATGGGCCATGACTTTGATTTAGTTGAGTCATCCATCTTTTATAAAGTGCTTTTCTTAATCACTCTACAATCGACATGAGTAACCCTTTGTTAAAATGCGCCATAATCATGTCTCACACAACCCACCATTCATCTCTTCATAATTATCATATACGTGTTACAATGAATAAATAATTGCTCATTTAAAAGGTTTTTTCTTATCACAATAAAATTATTAAATAGTTCATCACGTTTGTTCCTGATATTTTATGGGCCCTGGACATATATAAAATTAGGTCCTCCCAAAAAATTCAATAGATATTTTTCATTAGTAAAAGAACTGAATACAGGAAATGCTAATAATTAATGGAGGAAACAAATCTTATTCTTCTTTAATATAGATAAGAGAGTATTTAAGAATTATGTATTCCTTATTAGGTAGCTAGCAACTAAGAGTATAATGTATTAAAAACAAGGATAGTTTTGAAGTTCTAATATATAGATGGTTGGTAAATTTTTTAAAATGTAAGATTTTTCTTAGTTCATAACAAGGTTGTGGTGTGGTGGTAAGAGCCTGGGGACTTCATAGCGGTTGCCCGGGTTCGAGCCCCACTCGCAGCATTGTGGCCACGGGATGAATGCCCGCGGGCCATAGGCCTGTTTTCCAGGAGATTAGTCCGGGCCCAAAGTGGTATGGGATACTCCTTTACCAAAAAAAAAATAGTGTTATTTTGATAGAAAAATAGAACTTATGTAGAGGAAGTAATCGAAAGAGTCAATGAGAGATCAATGATAGCGAAGATTATCAAGGTTTTCTAGACAAGTAGACAAATGAGGATAATTTAGAATATGGAAGTAAAGTTGATTTATTAAGATTCAATAAGAATAAATAATGAATAAAACCTATAATTTGCAAGCTCAATGAATTGTTGCATAAACAATTAAATATGATATTGTGGTGTGTAGTGGAATCCCAATGAAAGATGAAAGTCAAACAATTGATGAAAATATTTGAATTTTCTTTTCCTTCCTTTTTTTGTTCCACTAAATAAGATGTTGGGGAGTAAGGGGCTGTTTGGTTGGTTTTCCATTAAGCCTTGTATGGATAAAGGTGGCTGTATGGATTAATCTGTCTGTGTAGATTAAGATAACTTCTTGTTTGTTTGTTGTGTTGAATAAAGTATCTGAATGTCAAAAATGACTATTTTACCCCTCTTCTTCTTCAAAAAAACTTTCTGCCATATATATACAAAAATCAATAGTGAAAACCAATTTTTACAAGTTAGGTACCAGATCAACTAGTATCAAAATAACATTTCCATTAAAATATCAAAAGAAAAATCTGGAACATCAAAATCAAATCCCCATCATTTATAAACATTTGTAATTTCATCAACCCCACCAAATTATACTCTAAAATCACATAAAGATGCTTGATTTCCAACCCTAAAGAAGTTTCCATGGCTGGAAATGAAGAATAAAAAAGAATACTAGGGGTTATGGTTGTGAGAGATGGGGAAGAGAGAAGGGGTTGTGGCGAGATGGGTTGTCGACGGCAAGATAGGGGCTGTTGGTGGTGGTCTCTCGACAGGAAGATGGGAGTTGTTGGTGGTGGTGTAGGGGGCTGTTGGCGGTGGTGTCTCGACAGGGATATGAGGCTGTTGGTGGTGGTTTCTCGACAAGGAGATGGAGCTGTTGGTGGTGGTGTAGGGGGCTGTTGGTGGTGGTCTCTCGACAGGGAAATGGGGGAGAAGAAGATAAGGGTCCAGATGGGGGAAAGGAATGGTTGATGAGGGTTATAGTTGTGAGAGAAGGAGAAGAAGAAGAAGAAGAAGAGAGAAGGGTAGGATGGGAAAGATGAGAGCTTAATGGATACAAGAAAAGTGGAAGAGCTTAGCGAATAAGCATTTTGGTTTTCAAATAAGCCACAACCAAACACATTTACATGGCTTACCGAATAAGCTATATAGGTTATTAAGTCAATAACAAACAGCCCCTAAGAGTTTATAGAACATGACATAAATAAGAGACATTACTAAATATATTTAGTAGGAAAAATTTTTCTATTAATCACAAAATCATGGAATCGTTAACTTAACCGCTGGTTACCCGTCGAGACCGGATCCAGGACCGGGTACCCGGTCCCACTGGGTACCCAGAACCGGAACCGACGGTACTCGCTATATTTTTAATAAATATATTTTATTTATTAATTTTTTTTAATAAACTACCTTTTAGGGAAACACCCTTTGTATTATTTATTAACATAAACTAATTTTAATGACGTGAAATGTTTTGAAAACACCGTTTGTAGTATTTATTTATTTTGGAAGAACCGTTTGTAATATTTATTTGTTTTCTAAACACCATTTGTAGTATTTATTAGCTTTTAGTTTTTATCGTATTAGTTTTCACGTTTGTAGTATTTATTTATTTACGTTGGGACTTTACAATAAATTAATATTTACTTTTTTGTAATATGAATGATAAAAAAAATTAAAAAATTAGACAGTGGGTACGCGATATCGGAACCGGAACCGGCGGTTCTGGGACCGGTCCCAAATATAAAGAACCGATGTAACCAGTTCCAGTTCCGGTTCTAAGAATTTTAAGCGGGTACTCGCCTTTGCTCACCCCTAGCAATAGCCAACAAAAACAATTATGCAAACTACATAAGCAAATAGCAATAGTCATTATAAGCAAGAATAGATAAAAAGATCCAACAAAAACATATAGCAACATTAAGCACATGAACTTAAAGTTGTTATCCGTTGAATTGTTGAAGCACAAAAACAATCAAGCAGATAGAGACAACAACAACCAATATCATTGGACTTTGAAAAATTAAAGAGGCAAAAACAATAGATTATAACGAATGGCCAATTATTATTTTTTATTCAATGTAATTAGTTAATATGTTTTTGGGCCATTCTTATATACTAAATTCTTTTTGTCTCTCATTATATGCTAGTAATGCTACAATTTTTTTGGGTCTCTTTAATATATTATTTTTTTAGACTACAATTATATACTGACGAAAAATTTTGGGCCCCTAATATTTTTGGGCCCTGGACATACGCCCGTGCCACCCTTCCCCAGGGATGGCCTTGAGTTCATGTCACCGATATGTGTAATTGATCTGGATTATCAGAGGTGGACTTAATAATTTTTTTGAGAGGAGCATTTTTAAGGTGGATCAATGGCCCACAAAACGTGTAAGGAAAACTCAATTGTGACAATTTGCGGAATAAAATATATATATATTTTTCAAATGAATATATGTTGCTTTAAAAGCGACATTCAAATCAACGATTTTTGAGATAAATTGGTTGAGAAGGAAAGTAAATAATGAACAAGAGTAAAATCTAAATGGAAGAAAATTTTGCAAAAATCCACCCCCGTGGTAGTTATGTCTATAACTATATTAGTTAACCACAAAGGTTGTGGCGTAGTGGTTAAGATTCTGGAGATGTGGTGGAATATCCAATTTGTCCAGAGTTCAATTCGAGGTGTACACAACAATTGTGGCCACTAAGTTTATCAGGACTGGTTTCTTACAGTCAAAATTTGTCAGGATTAGTTTAGGCATAGCCTGGGACTAGGGATGAGCAAACCGTATCGTTTTACCGAACCGAACCGGTATCGTACCGGTACCGCACCGCTACCATATATTCGGTTCGGTATTCGGTTCCAACTATTATGAAAATTCGGTATTCGGGATTTCGGTATTGGGTACCGGGAATTTCCCAAAAATACCGAAAACGAACCAAGAATTTTAATGGTTGTCTTTTAAGCTTATTTGATTATGCAATCTTTTCCTAATATTATAAAGTTTATATTTTCTTAATCAAATTAAATCATCTCCTAAACAACCCAAAACGGAAAAGGAAAAGAATAAAAGAGTATCGAAGATTGTTGAACTTTTACTTGGTTTTGAACTTTTGAATGTTAAAATTTTGATTATTTGGGATTGATTTTGAAACACATTAGAATCATTATGAATATATTTTGGTTTGCGATTGGTTTTTGTTTGGGTAAAAATTTCAATAGTACATTGTCGTACGATTAACGCTGGACAACAGGTAAGGAATTCCAACAGTCAGAACCTACTATGTCGCAAGACCAAATAGATAATAGACGCCCTTTCTTCAAGTGACCTCAATTAAATTATCAGAACCTATCCGCAGTCTTTGTCGCACGACATAATTTCAGTTACTAACCTACAATATACATTATGCCATGTTTTAATGCAGGATTCAAGGATATTTATGATTAAAGATTGTAACGGTAGACATCATCAATAACAAAAAGCATAACGGACGCCATCATCAATATCAGAAACAGTCATATGCATTCAAAGACTTGGAAAACGGAAAGATGGAGTATAAATATGGGGTTGAAACTGCACGTTTGGACATCTGATTCTCAGACCTTAGAAGCTCACAAATTATACTCTCAAGCTTGCTAAATCTCTCTTGAAGTTCATAGTCTTCCGCTGTTTGTCGTACAACGCACGACTGAAGTCTGAATACATCCGACGCACGACCGACTTTATTTTATTGTATTATTTTACATTTCATTTCATTTGTAACACTTGTTATCAAGGACGACGTCCCTGATTGACGTCCATAGTGCACGACGACTCACACTCGTCCGCGGTTTTTACCCATTTTGGGGTTTTCCGCGTCACCAATTCTCTTGTCTCATTTACTTTATTTTTATTATAGTCGTACGATTATTGTTGTTACTTTCTTTGGTTGGATCAAGCTCCACATTTACCTTAAATTTTCCTTGTGAGATTTTTGGCATAAACAGTTTGGCGCCCACCGTGGAGCTCCATCCAAAGGAATTCTTCAATAATCTCACGACAAACTAACGTTTTCTCTTAGTGTTTTCTTGTCCAGTTGTTCAGGATAATGGCATTCCAAGGAACTCAAGATCATGTCGTAGCTCAAATGAACATGGAGCTAATAGCTGCTCGTGCTCGTATTGACGCCTTAACAACTCAAGCTCGACAAGCAGCTGAAACCATCGAGAATTTGAGAAACCAAAATGGAAACAATATGATGGGAACTACAAATGCTTATGTTGGTACTTGGAATGTGCCCCCTCCATTACCAAACTATCCTCGTCCACCATCAATTAACCCTACAACTTTTATGATTCCAACTATGCCTATGGCCTCTATTCCATTCAATGGATATGCCTCTGATGCCTCGCAGCAGAATAGCCTCAATGGGACTGGTTATGTTCCATTGGGCACTCCAAATGGTGTTCCCTTAGATCCCGTTGCACAAAGATTAAAACTTCTGGAAGAGCAAAATGAACGTGTCCTATCAATGTTGGCCAAATTACCGGGGGCAGCAGTTCCAGTCGATGTCGAGCCTCGTACATGGTTTCAGGTGTCGCCGTTCGTTGACGAGATCGCATTGGTGGACGTCCCAAAGAAGTATAGCATTCCAACCTTCAGTCCAAAGTACTCAGGCGTTACTGATCCAACGGAACACGTCGCTCAATACAAGCAACTTATGTAGACGGTCTCAATACCGCACCAATTCCAAGAAGTTTGCATGTGCAAAAGTTTTGGGGCGACCTTGACCGGGGCAGCTTTACAATGGTTAATAAATCTCAAACCTAAAACTATTAGGTCTTTTGCAGAACTAGTGAATCAATTCACTCAACAATTCGCCAGCAACCGAAAAATGGAGAAGCAAACAAGCGATCTCTACTACGTCGTGCAGAAGAGTGGAGAGTCTATCCGGAGCTACTTTAATCGGTTCAACGCGGAGATGATTAATATCCGTAACTGTGATGTAAAAACAGCAATCGAAGCATACAAACGAGGTCTGGACGATAGTTCTGGGTTATATCTCGATCTTACAAAATATCCTCCGGAAACCTTTGAAGACGTACGAGCACGGACACTTGCCCATATGAGGGTCGAGGATGACCTTGTATTCATAAATAAACACTCGGGCGACTGAAAAAGCCTAAGTGTTAAAAAGCCAGACTTCAAACCAAAGTCAACCAATCGATCAGAGCCTACTCGGCAGATTTCAAACGTCAGATTTGAAAAGAAATGACTGACGACTTCTAAATCTGTCCAGTATCCTAAGGTATCATCTTATGGTTTCCCTGGATCAGCTAAAGACGTCATCATATCCTTGAAGCAACTTCAGCAAAACGTACGATGGCCAAAGAAAAGTGACAAAGATAGTGACAAGAAGGATAAAACTAAATGGTGCGACTTCCATGATGACTTCGGTCATATAACGGAAGATTGCATCGCCTTAAAGAAAGAGTTGTCCTGGCTCAATTCGAAAGGTTATTTGCAAGAATTGAAGGAAAAGAAAGACGCACGTCCCACATCCCCAGAACATGCCAAGGTGATTAATTGTATCACTGGAGGTTCTGATATCTGTGGGACCACCTATTCAGCTGCTAAAAGACATGCCAGTCGCGGTCCCGACGACCGACCAATTCCAAAGGAGGCACGACTCAAAGAGGACGCAGAATTGGAGGCTATGCCCTTAACGTTCGACCAGGCGGATCTCGATGACATACATCAGAAGCATCATGACGGACTAATTATTCAATTGAGCATTGGGAATTGTCTGACTAAAAGGATACTCGTCGATGGAGGTAGTTCAGCTAACATTATCTTTTTTGATGCAGTGAAAGCAATGGGCATCGACAAGTCCGAGATTACACGACGTTCGACCACACTCGTTGGGTTTAATGGTGGAGCGACAAACACCATGGGGGAAATCACACTCCCAGTATATGCTAAAGGAATCAACAGACAGACGAAATTCAATGTCGTTGATTGTTCATCAGCTTATAATGTTATTCTTGGGCGACCTTGGATTCATGACATGAAGGCTGTGCCTTCGGCATATCATCAAACCCTGAAATTTCCCACGCAATGGGGAGTACAGGAAATCAAAGGCGAAAGAAAGGTTGCTAGGGAATGTTACAAAGTTTCCTTGAAGCCCCCGAAGCAGACAGTATAGCAATTACAGAACCAGGACGTTCCTGGGACTAACGACGATTATCGCTTGGAAGTTGTCGTCTTAAACCAGGATAAGCCTGACCACATAGTTTACATAGGTTCTACGCTCGACCCTTCCTTTAAAAAGCAACTAATTTCTTTTTTGCAGGACCACTATGATTGTTTTGCTTGGACGCACGAAGACATGGTGGGTATTGATCCGAGTATTATTTCTCATAAACTCAACATTGATCCATCATTTAAACCTGTTCAACAGAAAAGACGAAAATTTGCTCCTGAGAGGAATAAGGTTATCAACGACGAAGTTGATAATTTACTTAAAACAGGAAAAATACGAGAAGTCAAGTATCCAGATTGGCTCGCTAATGTTGTAGTCGTCCAAAAGAAAAATGGCAAATGGCGAGTCTGCATCGATTTCACAGACCTTAACAAAGCATGCCCGAAGGATCCATTTCCATTACCACATATCGACTCTATGGTCGACGCTACAGCAGGACATGAGCTACTCACGTTCATGGATGCATATTCTGGGTATAACCAGATATTGATGCATTCAGACGACCAGGAGAAAACAGCCTTCATGACGGATAAAGGTATTTATTGTTACAAAGTAATGCCTTTTGGTCTTAAAAATGCAGGTTCGACATACCAACGATTGGTGAATATGACGTTCAAAGAACATTTGGGTGATACTATGGAAGTATACATCGATGACATGCTTGTCAAATCAAAACATGCGGACGATCATATCGGACATTTGAAGCAGTCGTTCGACATCTTGCGTGAATACAAGATGAAGTTGAATCCGACGAAATGTTCCTTTGGAGTTCGAGTTGGAAAATTTCTCGGTTATATGGTCACACGACGAGGAATCGAAGCTAATCCAGAACAGATTAAAGCAATTGTTGAGCTAAAATCGCCCAGAAATTTTAAAGAAGTCCAACGTCTTACAGGACGTGTAGCAGCGCTGAACCGGTTCATTTCTCGGTCGTCCGACAGGTGTCATTTATTCTACAATGTCCTACGAAAGAATAAAGGGTTCGAATGGACGGACAAGCATGAAGAAGCGTTGCAGCAACTCAAAAAATATATGATGTCGCCTCCTTTTCTCTCTAAACCTGAGCAAGATGAAGTCCTTCAACTTTACCTAGCCGTCAGCAATAATTCAGTAAGTGCAGTTCTTATACGAGAAACCGACGGACGACAACTGCCAATTTACTATGTAAGTAAAACTCTATTAGCTGCTGAAACCAGGTATTCGTCTATAGAAAAACTTTTACTTTCATTAGTCATGGATGCTAAAAAGTTACTACATTATTTTGAGTCACATCCTATAATTGTGGTAACTAATTTTCCTTTAAAATCTGTGTTAAGAAA
Source organism: Arctium lappa (assembly GCA_023525745.1). Lineage (NCBI taxonomy): Eukaryota > Viridiplantae > Streptophyta > Magnoliopsida > Asterales > Asteraceae > Arctium > Arctium lappa. The sequence continues at coordinate 34,629,998 of CM042051.1, forward strand.
ACCTGAATTAACAGGACAATTAGCTAAGTGGAGTATTTACCTCAGTAATTTTGATCTGGATTTTAAGCCCAAAACAGCGATCAAGTCGCAGGTCTTAGCCGATTTCATCTCAGATTTTAGTCCAGAACTAGAAAGCACGATGACATCCGATAAATTAATTGTGGCGACTTTGCACGACAATACATGGACGCTCGACGTTGATGGTTCGGCAAATATACGTGGCACAGGCTTGGGTGTCGTCCTACAGTCCCCACAAGGGGGCAAAATGGTATATTCCATACGGTGCGATTTCAAAGCAACAAATAATGAAGCAGAGTATGAAGCATTGATTGCAGGAATCAAAATTGCTCATGAATTGGGGGCAACACGTCTGCATGTCCGAAGTGACTCATCCCTAGTCGTTAACCAAATCAATGGAGAATTCGCAGCAAAAGATTCAAGGATGATTGCCTATTATAAAATAGTCAAAGAAGAAGCAAAGAAGTTCAGTCACTTTGTAATCAAGCAAATACCAAGAGATCAGAACACTCAAGCTGATGCACTGGCCAATTTGGGGTCAGCACTTAGTCGAACGACATTCGACAATATCCCAATAGTTCATCTTGCAACCCCTTCCATCAAGGAGGATGATAATATTTCAGTCGCACCAATTGAAGAAGAAAATTCTTGGTCGGACGACATTAGAAATTACTTAGAGCACGATCAATTTCCCGATGATAAAATGGAAGCGAGAAAAATTAGATTCAAAGCATCGAGGTACGTTATGATCAGAGGACAATTGTATCGACGATCTTCAACTGGTTTGAATTTGCGGTGTATCACCAGCAAGGCACAAGTACACAAAATTTTACAGGATATGCACGATGGTGAATGTGGAAATCACTCTGAAAGCCGCAGTTTAGCTAACCGGATATCGAGACAAGGTTACTATTGGCCGACGATAAGACAAGATGCGACTAGGTATGTACAGTTATGCGACGCATGTCAAAAACACGCAGGTATGTCTCATAAACCTTCTGAACCTTTGCACTCGACTTTGATCCCATGGCCCTTTATGAAATGGGGAATGGATATTGTTGAGAAACTACCACCTGCTCCCGGGCAAAAGGTATTCCTTTTAGTTTTAACTGATTATTTCTCTAAATGGGTCGAAGCAGCGGATTTTTCCTAAGTCCGGGATAAAGAAGTCGTTTCTTTTATCCAAACTAACATCATTTGCAGGTTTGGAGTTCCATCTGAAATAACGTGCGACAACGGGACACAATTCATCAGTGACCGAACGCGAAGGTTTTGTGAAGAAAGAAATATCAAGTTAGTAACCTCGACACCTCGATATCCATAGTCGAATGGTTTAGCTGAGTCGAGCAATAAAACTATCATTAATTCACGTAAGAAACGACTTAAAGCTGCCAAAGGAAAATGGGTGGAAGAATTGCCTTCCGTTCTATGGGCTAATCGTACGACACCTCGTACGTACACAGGACAAACTCCATTTTCCTTAGTCTATGGATGTGAAGTTGTGTTACCTATCGAGGTACGACTACCGACTTCAAGACATACATCTGTTGAACATAACTTAGTCGATCTAAGTTATGATCTCGACGCCCTAGAGGAACTGTGGGAAGCTGCTTACATTCGCATGGCATCGCAGAAGCAAGCTGTCGAGCGACATTTCAATAAAAATGTCCAGGCCAAAGTTTTTCAAGAAGGCGACTACGTTTTGCGACGTGTGTTTCAAAACACTCAAGAACCTAATGCATGTAAACTTTCCACTAAGTGGGAAGGGCCTTATCAAGTCTCTGGTATCATGGGTAAAGGAGCTTATAGACTCCAAACCTCTGATGGTCGAGATATCCCACGAAGTTAGAATGCAGTTCATCTAAAGAGGTATTTCTTTTAAATTTCATATTTAGTTCCTTCGATTATTTTTTTTTAAGAAAAATTACTAACTTAAGTATCGGAGGGTCGTTGGTCAAACCAACGACCACCCCGCTAATGTTGTTCTTCGCAGGGACGCACGACTTAACTAAGATTTTCATGTCAAGTAATACTCATATGATCGCATGTAGATGGTTGGTTGAAATTATTGTTAAAGGTTAATTTTTTACGCTTGACTCCCAGTATGTATATTTATATATACGAAAACCATTATTACGATTGCACTCGATCGATTGTAAAGCTCAGTTGATTTCATTATAGAATGTTAATGAATGATGGTTTGGTCGAATGTATAATATATAGTGACTTTGTATCTTCTTAAATTTACTTGACGTGCTTTTGGAAAAACAAAGCAAGTGACGAGTTTTGATAAACAAAATAAACTTTTTTCATTACCAAAAAGTTACAAGTATAAGAGACGACCACAGACGGCCGACTCTTATTTGTAAATCTAAAGGCAAATAATCTAAGAAGGAGGAACGTCAAGTTGTTCCTGCACGACGTCGGTCTTTACTGTTGCCGCCTCTTTTCCGTCATCGCTCCCCTCAAGGTCATCATCTTCATCGAGGTCCCTTCCTGTTCCCACAGTGTCAAGATAAGTTTTGAGCTCCTTGGCGGCCGACACCATGGGATTCTTCCCACTCAGATGACGTCTCATCAAAGCAGCTCGGGCTGTGAGACGAGAGAAAGCTTCAATCTGCCTATTATCCTCTTCTAAATCTTTGACATCGCCCTCTAGACTTTCAACTTTCTTGAGGAGGGACGTGACTTCATCAGTAGAGGCAGCAGCAGCAGTAGTGGCCTTTATCTTCTCCACCTCCAATTTAGACGTTAAGGCCTCAAGTTCAAGGACATGGTCCCTGAACCTGATCGTCTCACTTTGAGCTTCGACAAGTTTGGTCTTGAGACTCTCGACCTTCTTCTTCTCGGCTTTGATCGTCTCTAAGGCGACCTTCTCCCTCTCAAGAGCATCGTCAGCCCTTTTCTTAACGTCAGGGAAAGACGCCCTAAGACCTTCCGTCTGAGCAAAGAAGCTCAAACAAGCTTGGAAAGCCTGTACGACAGAAAGAGTTAGTAGTAAGAAAAATGAAGGGAGTAAGAAATAAATAAAGATGTACCATGAAAGAAAGACCAGCAGCATGCGCTCCCGTATCCTCGACCCGAGACTCCTTGTATCGGTCGTAGAAGGTTGGGAGAAGGAATTTTCCCAAGTGTGGAAAAATGACATCCCTTTCGAGAACGTCATTTGCCATGAAGTCAGATGGGAGAGTGACTTTGAATGTTGTCTCTCCCACCTTCTCCTTGTTCTTCTCTTCCTTTGAAGAAGAAGAAGGAACTTCGGAGATGGGCTTATTAACGCCCGACACCCCCGACAGGGGAATGTCCTTCGTCACCTGAGTCGAGCCTCCAAGCTCGACACCAGAAACGGTTCCCTTCGTCGGTGACGCCCCTGGAAGGGACGTCATAGTAACGTCGCCCGTCTTCTTTGGCGAAGATCGAGGTTGCTTGCCTCGAACCCGTCTTGGATCTACCCCTGTGGAAGCGACAGATCTTTTCCTCGATTTTTCTCTTCCTTGACGAGCAAGCTCCAGTTGTTCGGCCCGTCTTTGAGCAGCCGACTTCGTAGAGGAATCTTCTGGACAAAACGAAAGAGTTAGAAAAGACATAAAATGCGAATTACGAAAAAGACATTAAACGACGTACCGGTCATCTCTTCTTCTCTTCTTTCTCCTCTCTCCTCTCCTTGATGAGAACCTTCGACGGATGGAACCTCCGTAACAAAGACGACTTCGTCTTCTTCGTCGTTCGACCGAACAGAAAAAGAACGGTCAACGATACTCTTTTCCAAGATCCTTTGAACCTTGTTTAAAGAATCTCTGTTTGGCTTCACTTTAGTGAAGTCAATCACGGCCAAACAAAAAGAAAGACACCATTAGTATACATTACAAAAACACACGACAAAAACACCCGACAAAATAAGAAAACCTACCCGACTCATTCCATCCGGATGAAAACCATTGGCTATCCTCATCGTTCAAGGATGCCACTTGGAGGAAAACATAGTGGCGTTTCCAACCACGGTCGTTCACCGCAGTGTTATGCACCAGTACGGTATCTCCATTCGTTCGAGGGAATAAACTATATCTATGATAGTTATCTGCTTTAACTCTATAAGCTGTTAGAAGGTCATTCAAATTGAACGGAGCCCCCCAGTCGGCCGTAAGACGATCGACCACCTGGACAATTCGCCAGAATTGAGGCATTAACTGTCCAGGCGATAAGTCGAATGCATCTAAAAACTCCCTGACTAAGGGAATAAATGGCCAAGAAAAACCTATTTTGAAGGGATATTCGTATAAAACGTCATACCCCTTCGGAACTTCATCTGGTCGTAAATCCTCCGGCGTCATTAGATTAACACCCTCGGGAATCTTAGCTAAATTCTTAAGATACTCTATATTTTTTTCTTCTTTATAGACACTAACAGGTTCACTCGACATTTTGAAATCAGAGACACTCACAGTGGCTTTCTAGTAACTAAGACAATCCCAAGCTTTTCTAGGTTTCTTAGCTAAGGATTTCTTATACATAAATCGACACAGAAAAGACTCAGAAATCGTACCTTAAATAGTGTTCTAAACCTCAAATTTAGAGTGGAAAAGATTCTGATCGCTCGGAAATCTCGCCGGAAATATATGTTTTCTAAAGAATTGTAAGCGTAAAGAAGGAAAGGATTAGCAACAATCCTTATTTATATTGTAAATTTGGAAACTGAATCGACCGAGAAAATAGATCGTCAGTCGTCGTTTGACACGTGTCACCTGTGTCAGAGGAAATACTCGAGTATGTCCTTCCAAAATGCGACACCTGTCTAAAAATTAGCTGTCTAACCGTTTACTTATGCAGGTGATGACGTCATTATTTAGTTAGAAAGGAACCGATTTGATTCTAATCGAAAGAATCGCGTTTTCTTTTGCAACACGTGTTTTAATCTTAAATTTAAATTTCAAAAAATTGCCGCTTGAATTTTAAATTTGGGGGCAAACTGTTTGGGTAAAAATTTCAATAGTACATTGTCGTACGATTAACGCTGGACAACAGGTAAGGAATTCCAACAGTCAGAACCTACTATGTCGCAAGACCAAATAGATAATAGACGCCCTTTCTTCAAGTGACCTCAATTAAATTATCAGAACCTATCCGCAGTCTTTGTCGCACGACATAATTTCAGTTACTAACCTACAATATACATTATGCCATGTTTTAATGCAGGATTCAAGGATATTTATGATTAAAGATTGTAACGGTAGACATCATCAATAACAAAAAGCATAACGGACGCCATCATCAATATCAGAAACAGTCATATGCATTCAAAGACTTGGAAAACGGAAAGATGGAGTATAAATATGGGGTTGAAACTGCACGTTTGGACATCTGATTCTCAGACCTTAGAAGCTCACAAATTATACTCTCAAGCTTGCTAAATCTCTCTTGAAGTTCATAGTCTTCCGCTGTTTGTCGTACAACGCACGACTGAAGTCTGAATACATCCGACGCACGACCGACTTTATTTTATTGTATTATTTTACATTTCATTTCATTTGTAACACTTGTTATCAAGGACGACGTCCCTGATTGACGTCCATAGTGCACGACGACTCACACTCGTCCGCGGTTTTTACCCATTTTGGGGTTTTCCGCGTCACCAATTCTCTTGTCTCATTTACTTTATTTTTATTATAGTCGTACGATTATTGTTGTTACTTTCTTTGGTTGGATCAAGCTCCACATTTACCTTAAATTTTCCTTGTGAGATTTTTGGCATAAACAGTTTTGATATATATATATATATATATATATATATATATATATATATATATATATTTAACACATTTTTTAATTTTCGGTCCTTAGTGGTACTAGTATCGATTTTCCCGTCTCGGTACCGAACCGGTACATACGGTTCGTTATTCGGTACCGGTTTTTAGTCCCAAATTTTTTCGGTACCAACTGATTCGGTACCGGTACGGTCCCGATCTCATCTCTACCTAGGACATCCTTAAAAAAAACTATATTTCTAGTGGTGAGTTTGATTCTTGTAGTTGTACCCATATTGTTAGTATTTTTAGTAATAGCATGATGCTATAAATTTGTTTTAATTATATTATTAATTAATTAATATATTATATTAATATTAATTAATATATTATATTACTCTAAATTTGTTTTAATCATATTATTAAATATATAATTGATTATTTTTTCTAGATGTCATTAAAATATATAAGATAATCATTGAATTTTAACAAAATACTTATTTTTTTATATAAAAAACATTATATTATTAAGCTTAAATTAAACGAATTTATAAAAAAACATTATCATTTTCTCAAAACCATTCAAAATCGTACTGTAAATTGACAAAAAAAAAAACAAAAAAAAAATGAAACATTAAAATCATGATGTATCTCACTTCTAGTTTAACATGAAATTACAAAAAAAAAAGGTTGATTAAGTGGTTATTTTAATATTTTTCATAACCATGAAATCCAACATTTGGCGACCCTAGAATTAATAGAACCAAGGCAAAAAGGTACAAGCTATCGTTCGTCAAACACTTAAATCGGAAAATATCTTTCTCTTGTTAACTCACATCACCACCCAAATGGAATCAAAACCAATACTTCTCAATTTATAAAACAAAAATCCCATGATTATGGTCAGGATGTAATATTTTTTTTGGCAACATGTACATAAAGTGTTTGTTGTTAAAACTTTTAAAATCAAACATTTACGATGATTTTAAAGTATTTGTTCATCTTATTTTTCTTTTTTTGTCGGGTGTTTTTGTTCCCTTGCATGTGGAATGAAAGAACAAGAATGTGTGCAATTGCAAGTAATAAGAGCATCTCCAACAGCTTCACTAAAATGGAGAAAATAAAGATTTTGAGTATAATTTTGTTCCAACAGCTTCCCCAAAACTAGCCTCAAAATGGAGAAAGTGGGTGAGAGAACGAGTTTTTCTCCAAATATGGAGATAATTCTAAAAATGATTACTAAATAAGAGCAACAATAGAAAACTTTGGAAATAGATATTTAGATAGAAATAAATGGAGAGGGGAAGAGTGAGAGAACGTGGGAGAGACAGTGAGATCGGGAAGAGAGTTTTGGGGTACAGGAATGGGACTAGGTATAATGGAACATGGCAAAACCGAAATCACCATGAAAGTAAGAATTCAAAGGAAACCTCGTATCTGTTCTACAACTTTCCGAGAAACTGGGAAGTGTCAGACCTGTGGAGGACCTTCAAAAGATACGGTGTAGTTTCGGATATGTACATGGCTAATAAAAGGCTAAAAAATGGAGGAAAATTTGGATTTGTGAGATTCAAGTTCATTCAAGATGAAGAGGAATTTGAAAAAAGATTGAGGGACATATGGATAGGTACGTTTAGAATGAGAGTTTTTCTAGCAAACAAGGATAGAGGACAGGAGAAAGGAGATAGGAATGAAGACATAGGGATGCAAAGAAAGTGGAACTCAATGCAGGTTGGGAGAGGAACACAAAGGAAGGCTTCTTACGCAGAAATTGTCAAAGGAGGATCAGTATTAAATGTAGCAGGAGAAGACAGGAAGCAGCCGGTGATTGGGAGTTGGGAGGCTGATAAGAAAATACTGGATTACCTTCAAAACTGTGCAGTCGGAAATGTGGAAACTATGGAAAGCATAGAAACGATACATAATATATTCAATCCAGAGGCACAAGGATGGGGGATTAAGCTGCTTGGAGGAAGGAACATATTGATTAACTTCGGGTCAAAGGAGGAATTAACGAAAGTGGTGGACAACAAGCATCACGGCGTGCATCAATGAATAAAGAACTTGAGAAGATGGTCAATTGGATTCCGACCATCTGATCGGCTGTTATGGTTGAGAATCGAAGGGTTATCGTTACAGGTGTGGGGTGAAAAAACTTTTAAAGAAATAGCGGGTAAATGGGGGAAGGCTTTGTTAACGAAAAATTGCAATATTGAGGAGAGCTCGAATCTAATGTGGGGTAAGGTCTTGATAAGTTCAGGGTTGGTCTAAAAAATTAATGAAATAAGTACGGTTAAAATAGGGGACCTGTATTATGTTGTTAACGTAAAAGAAGAAGATAGTGGTTTTTTGGAATGTCAATTTGGAGGGATAAAAAATACGGAGTCAGAGGAAAGTGACGAAGATGGTAGCTATTCATCTGCTCCGTCAGTATGGACGGAGGGGGAAATGGGGAGCGATGAAGACTGGATGGTGGAGGAAAGCATATTCGAAGGAGGAGGTCAGAAGGAAGGTGATTTAGACGGCAATGGGGGGAAGGATGCAAAACAAAAGCTGGACGACGGGAAAGAGGAGATTCCGAGATCGATGGCCGGAGTTCGGCCAGAAGACGGCGGAGGAGATGAGAAGTCGGTTGGAAACGGAGTCATAATTACGAATTCAATTACCAAGTTATGGGGAAATGTGTGTAAGGAAATCTGTCGCGAAGAGGCGGCTGTAGATTATGTGAATCACGTTGGAGAGGTGGTTGGATCCCCAAGTGGGCCAAACAGGTTGGGTCAAGGAAAAGGAAGAGGGGGCATAGCTGGGCCTCAGTTAACAGGGGAAGTTGGGCATGGTAAAGGAAAAGGAGTTGGGCTTGAGGATATAAATAATGAAATTAAAAGGGCTGGTAATTTACAAGCACAGGAGTCCACAAAAAATGCAGTAGGAAAGTGTATTCCCTTGTAAATCCAGTTATCTAATGTTTCCAGGGAAGTCGATAAAGACAATAGAGGAATTCTCGAAACAAGTTGTGGGGAGAAATCAAAGATGAATATTCAGGGGAATAGTGTAAACGGGACGGGCAGATTGAGCTTCCATCTGCTAAAAAAACAAGCGAGAGACAATCAGAAGCAGACAAAAAAAGCCAAAGTTAGTTCATGATCAGAGGATGACCAGATCGAAAACAAGAAAGGAAGGTGGGTCAATCTCGAACCAAATCTCACTATCAAGCGATCTAAAAGGGGTGAATTTCAGTGAAGGCCTGGAGGAATTCGGGAATACAATTGGAGTAGAATAGCAAGTAAAACCAGGGGCAGAAGGGGAAAAAAGGAGGCAAGAATTAAGCAGGTGGTATCAGGTATGATCAAAAACTTTGTTGTTCAATGAAGATAATATCGTTAAATATAAGAAGACTAGGTTCCGCAAATAAAAAGGACTGGTTAAAAGGAATTTGCAAAATTGAGAATCCATGTATGGTCGGTGTAAAAGAAACAAAATTAAAAGAAATCTTAGACAGTGCAGTTGCAAATCTGTGGGGTACAAATGATGTGGACTATGTGCAAGTAGAAGCATCGGGTAGATCGGGGGGTTTACTTATAATGTGGAACCGCAACTCATTTCGATGTGATTATCTAGTAAAGGACGCAAATTTTGTGGCAATAATAAAGAAATGGGATAAAGTAGAAGGATTGGTAGGATGTGTAAATGTTTACGGTCCACGTGAGAGAAATGAGAGGGTGGAGCTCTGGGAAAACTAGATAAACTTTGTGAAGAGGAAGGGGTCAGTTGGGTGATCTTTGGTGACTTCAATGACGTAAGGGGCAGCCATGAAAGAATGAACTCGTCAACAAGTTCGAGAGGGACAGAAGAATTTAATGACTTCATAAGAAGAAATAAGCTAGTAGATGTGTGGTTGGGAGGCAGTAAGTACACAAGGGTAAGTGATGATGGGAAGAAGCTTAGTAAACTAGACAGAATCCTGGTCACAAGTGACTTTGGATCAACGTGGAGAAACCTAGGGGCTAAAACGTTGGAGAGAAAATGGTCGGATCATGCGCCAATAGTGTTAAGCGATAAATGGGTAGACTTTGGGCCGACGCCCTTTAAATTTTTTGACGCATGGCTCATGGATCCGAACATTGAAAACGTGGTTAAAAAGGCGTGGAAAGAGGAAGTAACATCATCTAGGCCTGATTGTAAATTCCGAGATAAGCTAAAAAAGGTGAAATCTGAATTGAAGGAATGGCGGAAAACAAATTGGGGGGAGGTGGAGAAAAAGAAGGGTAAATTAAAAGAGGAGGTTAAGAAGTGGGAAATAAAAAACCAATCGGTTCTTTTGGAGGAAGAAGAGAGAAGAAGATGGATCGAGGCAAGAAAAAATTGGCTTGACTTGGAGGAAAGAAGCTTGGCGATGGCTAAGCAAAAAGCCAAAATCAATTGGATAAAAGACGGCGATGAAAATACTAGGTTGTTCCATGCGGTTAGTAAGAACAGGGAAAGAAAAAACTCCATCCAAGGTCTTTCAATTGGAATGACTTGGACGGAGGATCCGAATATGATAAAAGACCATGTGTTTGATTTTTTAAAAAGAAAATATGCAAAACAATATGATAGATTGCCAAAGCTGAAAACAGATCGCATGAAGAAGCTCACAGATGAGGAAGCCACAATGTTAGAAAGCAGGTTCACGGAAATCGAAATCAAGGAAGCGGTGAATCAATGCGGAAAAAATAAATCGTCGGGGCCGGATGGGTTCACGATAGGGTTTATAAAGAGGTTTTGGGAAGTCATAAAAGCGGATCTAATGACGGTGGTAGAATGGTTTTGGGATAAGGAAGTGTTAAGTGATGGATGTAATACCCCGAATCGTGTATTAATTACCGTTAAAAAAAAGTGATGGATGTAATATATCATTCTTGACCTTGAGACCAAAGAATTCTAATCCGTTAGGCCTAAACGATTTTAGGCCAATAAGTCTTATTGGGATACTTTACAAAATAATTTCGAAGGTATTGAAGGAAAGAATGAAGGCGGTGATGGGAAAGCTCATCAGCAAGGAACAAAGTGCTTTTCTAAGAGGGAGGTCAATTCTTGATGGGGTGCTCATTGCAAACGAAACGGTGGATTACTTATGGAAGAACAAAAAGAAGGGGTTAATCTTCAAAGTAGATTTCGAGAAGGCATATGACACGGCGGAATGGTGTTTTCTACTGGATGGGCTGGAAAATATGGGGTTCGGATTAATGTGGAGAAAATGGGTAGAGGCGTGCCTTAAATCATCAAAAATTTCTGTTTTGATAAACGGAGCGCCTACTAAGGAGTTATATATGGAGATAGGCCTTAGACACGGAGATCCACTTGCCCCGTTTCTATTCTTGATTGTGGCCGAAGGCCTACATTTTATGCTGAAGGAAGCAATGGAAAAAGATTTTTTAAGGGTATCAAAGTGGGTAAGGAAGAGTTAGTGGTCTCACATCTTCAATATGCGGATGACGTCGTCTTTTTCGAAGAATGGGAACCTACAAACATAAAAAATTTTAGTGAAGGTGCTGAGATGTTTTCATGCAGTATCGGGTTTGAAGATGAACATGAGTAAGAGTAAAATGTATGCGGTAGGTGTTCCGGATGGGGAGGTGCAAGCATGGGCGAATAGCTTGGGTTGCGGGAATGAAAGGCTACCGTTCATTTACCTTGGGCTCCCGGTAGGCGCAAATATGGTAAGAACACATCATTGGAAACCGGTAATCGACAAGGTGAAGAAAAAACTCGCAAGTTGGAAAGCAAAGTTGATTTCCTTTGGAGGACGATGGACATTGGTGAGATCGGTTTTAGGTAGTGTGTCATTATATTATATGTCCTTGTTTCGTATCCCGACGAGTGTTTTGAATAAGTTAGAGAGGGTGAGGAGCCACTTTTTCTGGGGTGGGGGGGGGGGAGTGGAGAGGGCTCGATTATAAAGAGAGGAAAGGCTTGGGTTAAATGGGAAAAGGCGCTGGGATCATTTGAGAGGGGAGGGTTGAATATTGGGGGGCTAAAAGACTTAAATTGGGGTTTAATTGGTAAGTGGTGGTGAAGATTCTACAATGATAAAGACGCGTTTTGGATTAGTGTGATAAAAAGCATTTATGGTCGGGACGGGAATCTTGTGGAAGGTAGACATAGGGGAGTGGGTGGGTTTTCGGTTTGGGCAAGCATAGTTAAAGTAGGGAAAGACATTGACAAAATGGGTATACATTTTTCAGAGTCTTTTGGTAGACAAGTAGGGGATGGGATGAATACTAAATTTTGGGAGGATAGGTGGTCGACATTCGGGTGGCTAAAGGAAAGGTTCAAAAGACTTTTCCAACTAGAATCGAACAAAAGGGTTGTGGTAGCAGATAGAGGGGAGTTCCAAAATGGAGTGTGGGTGTGGAAATGGGGGTGGAGGAGAGAACCGAGAGGAAGGGCGTTAGGAGAGTTGGGAGAGCTACTAGAAGGAATTGCACAAAATGCGCCGAAGGAAGGTAGTATGGACCGAGCTTCTTGGGGGTTAGATCCAAAAGGTGAGTTCGAGGTTAAGGCATTGAGGCGTTTATTAGAGGAGAAGCGTGTATTGACGGAAGGAAATAGGGCAGCAACCACATGGCTTAATTCAATCCCCAAGAAGATTAATATTTTTATGTGGAGGGCAAAATTAGGTAGACTACCCCTACGTGCGGTCTTGGACAAAATGGGAGTCGACTTAGACTCAACGCTCTGTCCGAGATGTGGAAAGGAGGTAGAGGCATTAGAACATGCGTTCTTTAATTGTGACATGGTGAGAAGTCTATGGCGTCTAGTGGAAGGTTGGTGGAAAATTAATCTAGGAGCGGTTCAATCGGTAACGGGTCTGTGTGAAGCAGGGATCCAACTAAGAGACAACGATAGAGGGCGTAGGAGATGGGAGGCAACAGTAGCGTGTCTGCTATATCTGATGTGGGCAAATAGGAATAAAATAGTTTTCGAAAAAGCGAATAGTTCGATAGTAGAATTGTTCTTCGAATTTCAGATAAAGATATTTGATTGGTTGATGCGAAGGGACAAGGAAATTGCGGTGGACTGGACAACGTGGTTGTCGAATCCCGGTGGAGTGTAAGGCGATTAGGAGAGCAATGGAGATCGAAGATAGTTAGCGGCTAAAAGATTATACCGTTCGGGTAGGTCTGTTGGGTAGGATTGTAGAGATGAAGGTCTCTTACAATGGATTGATAATTATCATGCCAAAAAGTTCGAGTGGAGTTCAAGTAAGGACTGGGAGATCAATAGCATTTGGACTATATGGATTTGGAATTCGGATACACAGAAACTGATTGCTATCGTGCTGGCCTCTACCCCCTGCGTGGCCTGGGGTCTGTGTATCTTTGGCACAGTAGGAGATCGACTCTAGCTCGAGCCGATAATTTGTTGTTGGAAGGCTGCTAGGTCGTTGTCGATACACTTCGACACAGAGTTTTAAACGATTGCCACAGTACGTCCTGGTGGCAGTCGATGTTTGGTTCGAAGGCGGGACTGTTCGTGGCTTTGGATGTGGGTCGGATCGTTGTTGCAAGGTGTTACTCGGAGCTGCATATGGCTCCTATAAATGGGTTCTGGAGTAATTCTCGATTCGGTCAACTGGATGGGTTTCCAGACCCTTGCTAGTGTCCGGGTTCCGTAAAGTTGCTGTTAATTTTCGACCATGATAGGTGTTGGGCGCAAGGATTTTCTCTGACAGTCTCGGAGCGGTTGGGGTTGGTTCGGAGGATAATGTGTTGTCGAAGAGGGACATCATCTCGTTTGTTTTGCTGCTGCGTTTTGTTTGCTTCTCGCAAACTAGCTTTCGCTGCACTATATGTACTTTCTTGGCGATTGGTTTTGGTTTCTGTTTCTTGGCTTTGTTTCGGGGCTGATACGTTGTAAAACTTGTTGATTTGTTTTGGTTGGTATAAAATTTGATGCTGTTAAAAAAAAAGATATTTAGATAGAAATAATATTTTAATATATGAATGAAATATTTTAATACTATAACCAATGTTGGATTCTTCAAAATGGGAAATCTGTTGGAAATGAATGTAATTTTTTTTTGGAGATTTTGACTTTTGGTTCTCCATTTTGGAGAAATTTTGAAGAATCTGTTGAAAATGCTCTAAGAAACTAAATCAGATGTTATACAGACTATAATTTATGTAAATGGAATTTCAGGTACATGTTCTGCTATACGAGTCAGTGCACGAAATACAAAAGGCTAAACACACATATGGTGAAGAGTAAGAAGATAAACAAATATAATGTATGTTATTTACAATGTTTTCTATTTTCAAGATCAACTATCAAATGTGTAATAGATGCAAGAGACTTGTGAAAGGAAAACGAACCGTGATTAGGGACGTAATAGTTTCTAAGTTGGTCTTCTTTGTATATATGTTGGAACATTATTATGCTTACTGAAAAAAATTGGAAGAGAAAATTTGTTCAAGAAAATAAATATGTAATAGATCAAAATCTATAAGGAGTATGATAATAAAGAGCATTAAACTTTTCATTTAAGATGTGTTGAAAAATACTTTAAATATATTTTTCTAAAATCAATAATTAAAGTAAATAAATACATTATATTATAATACTAACATTTACCAGGAAGCTTTACTGTTCATGAACAGTAACTTCCTGATTTGGTCCTTCAGGTTTTACTAACTTACAGATTTGGTCTTTGAGCTTTTATTTTTTTTTAATTTTTTTTTCTATGTTTGTAGAGTTACAGATTTGGTCCCTATAGTTTTATTTTCCTCTTGGATTTAGTCTCCATAATTTGTTGATTCCAAAATAGACTTTCGATTTTGCATTTGCGTAAAGTTTTGGTCCTCAAAACTAAAAGTTGTTAACTCCTGACCGTTAAGTAAATGACATTTCGATCATTTATAACTTTTTCATTTTCTAATTTAAATAAATAAAAGTTATATTATAAAAATTATTTTTATTATATAAACATAAAATAAAGATCCCTTAACATGTATCACATCTCAATGACTGTGTCTTCTCCAACCCAAAACCTATGTAAAATTTGTTTAATTCATATTTTTATTATAATTTAATTTAGGTTTAATAACAATGTAACTTTTTTTAGGTTTAATGATGTAATGCATCATTTGCCAATTTATTTTCGCTTCTATCATACACACACATCATCCTCATAGGGCATTTTGTAAATTATAGTGATGCTGCTAACAGACACAAAATGTTTTGTTCTCATAATTGGTGATGCTCAAATTTAAGGTCTTAATATTTCTTTCCATCCGCAGCAACGCGCGAGCATTAATCCCACCTCGTTTTAATACATTTTTAAGGAAAAAAAGTACAATATGATACAAAGAATCTACGTTTGGTTGCATATGATGAAATGTAGATGAAGTTCACCCAATTAAATAAATACAAAATATCTAAGCTTAATTCATCATCATCATCCTCATCATCACATGTAACACCATACATGCACCTATATCATTTTCCTTCCTTTCAACTTCATATGAGAAATTTGAGTTTTATTTTTTATTTTTTTATTTTTTTTAAAAGCACTATTATTAATACCACCACCAAACCAAATACAAACAAAACCAACAGTGAACCACAAGACTAGCGAAGTTCAGGTTTGCAAGAAGCAAACCAACACAACAAAACACACAGACCACAAGATAATATAGAAATAAAGCAAAGTTACAAATTCGATTTCCAACGACGACGAAACAAGACCGAAAGAGAAACATAGTTGCCACTGTTTTCAGACCCGAACAACACCAAGTTGTTGCGCCGAGACCACATGCAGCCAGAGTCAATGTTCAGACGACCCCCATACACTTCTCGGATCTGCAATCTACAGGTTTCGGTCGATCTTTTTCTTCTGTGCTCTCCTAGATACCCATTCAAAGCTTCTCCGATGAAACTCAAAAAAGAGATCGTCCAATTTCCTTGAATTTTGATCAAAGACGATATGGTTGCGATGGGACCCGACCCGTTTGTACCCTAGTCCAGCAGGTCCTTGATCGATCTAACGCTTCTGAAATCCATCCTCCACCAACGAGCCACATCTTGCCACGTCTTATTGACCTCTTCGCAATGCATTAGTGCATGCTCCACTGTTTCGACGAATTTGTACACCGCGGACAAAGTGTGGAATTGATATCCACTCCCAATTTGTCGAGGATTGCTCTACACAGAATCCTCTCCAAATTAGGATATCGATCTTCTTTGGAAGAGTATTAGTCCATCTTGTCTTCTCCCCACAGTCCACTCTATTCGTCACCTTCTCGTCGATTAAAGATTTTAATCCAATTAGCGAGAAATTCTCGTTCGTCGCGAGCATCCACTTCACTTTATCAAGACTATTCTCCCTTGGTCTCCAAACTTGCAGCAAAGAAAGAAGATCTTCTAGCTCACCCCTTTCCCTCCCCTTCGGCTCCCTCCTCCAACCCCAACTCCACGACCACTCCTCCCCAACCCAACTCCCTTTATCTCGGAGATTTTAGCGTCCTTCTTAAATTCAAGTGGCCAAAGTCGATTAAATCTACACTTCAACAACTCGTTTCCCAACCATCTACCCGACCAAAAGCTAGTTTCCTTGCCATTCTCTACTTCTTTCCCGAATGATGAAGAGAAGTCTACCCCCAATTTCCCCAAGTCATTACCAACTTCGCAATACCACTCCACACCGATCTACCCCCCCCCCCAATCCGATTGTCCCTACCCATAAGGCCACCCTCACACCCGTGTATGCTTTTTATGACCTTCACCCATAAAGTCTCTTTCTCACAAAGGAACCTCCACCACCACTTACCCAACAATCCCCAATTCGCCGATTGTAAGCTCCCCAAGTTAAGAGCGCCTCTCATAAAATCTCTCAACACTCTTTCCCAATTCACCCATGCCACCCCTCTATTAGCATTAGACCCATTGCCCCCCCCCCCAAAAAAAAACACCCGACTCCTCACCCTCTCCAACTCACTAATCACTGATCTCGAGGCGAGAAAAAACGAGAAATAGTACAACGAGATACTACCTAGGACCGATTTAGCCAACGTCAATCTACCTCCGAACGACATAACCTTAGCCTTCCATGTAGCCAATTTGTTTTTCATTTTTTCCACCACTAACTTTCAATTTTCTATTCTATTCATTGACGCTCTCACTGGGAAACTAAGATATATAAACGGGAGAGTGCCGCTTCCACAACCCAAACCCCTTGCCCACTCTTGAGTTTCCTCAACTCCAACCCCGAAAAGTTTACTCTTTCCAATATTGATCTTTAGACCCGATATCAAGTGGAAGCACTTTAAAATGTTCATTAAAGTTTTTACATTTAAAGCACTCCACCTACCGAAGAAGATTACATCGTTGACATATTGGAGGTGGGATAGCACCACTCTATATCTTCCCACCATGATACCTTCGAATATTCATTTCTCATTTTCTTCCGTCATAAGTACGTTAAAGCTTTCCGCCACCACAAGGAAGGGAAATGGTGCTAGGGGATCTCCTTGTCTATGTCCTTTCTCCATCTTGAACTCCTTCGTTGGCGACCCGTTTACCAACACCGATATCGTTGAGGATGCTAAGCAAAGCTTTTATCCATTTCCGCCATTTTTGTCCTAACCCCATGTCTTCTAGCGTATCAAGAAGGAATCCCCACTAAAAGTTATCATATGCCTTCTCGAAATCTACTTTGAAAACCAAGACTTTGCTCTTTGATCTCCGGAGATCATCCACCGCTTCATTTGCAACTAACACCCCATCAAGGATATACCTCCCTTTTAAAAATGCCGATTGTGTTTCCCCTATTGGCTTTCCCAATACTTTCTTTCATTCGCTACTCCAAAATCTTCGAAATAATCTTATAGAGAACACCAATTAGGATAATCGGCCTAAACTCGTTGAGGTCAATCGGATTTGGATTCTTTGTAATAAAGGTTATGAACGACGCGTTACATCCTTCACTAAGATCCATCACCTCCCAAAATCTCGAAATAGCCTTCAAGATATCGCTTTTTATTATAGACCAAAACTTTTTTATAAATGTGAATGTGATCCCATTCGAACCCATAGATTTATTGCTCCCACAAACTTTGATCGCTTCCCATAGCTCGTCTTCCGAAAAAAGTCTCTCCAAGTTCTCCGTTTCACCCATCGTTAGCTTTTTAATCTTCTCGGTCGGCAATCTAGGTCCGGTTGATTTTGAGACTTGCATTTTTCCTTAAAATGCTCGAACACCGCCCCTTTGATTGTGTCCGAATCTTCCATCCACACCGCATTGACGTGTAATCCTTGGATGTCATTCGCTCTTATTCTCTTCCTAATCGCCGCATGAAACAACTTCGAATTCAAGTTCCCTTCCTCTACCCATTTTAGCTTTGCTTTTTGTCGAGCCATTTCGAATTTCTATTCCTCTGCTTCCAACTACTTCTTGCGGGCTTCCAACCATCTACCCTTTTCCTTTTCGTTGAGGCTTCTATTTTCGACTAACCCTTCCAACGCTTTAGTCACCTTCTTGTTCCTTTCCAATTCTTCATCCAAAGCTCGAAATTTGCCACGACACAAAGTCTTCGAGGCTACTTTCACATTCTTTATTTTTTGTTAAAACTCCCGATCCGAATAATTTGCTACCACCTCCTTGCTCCATGCCTCTTTAACCACGTTTTCAATATTGTCTCCTTCCAACCAAGTGTCGAAAAGCTTAAACGGATTGGGCCCAAAGGTTAGATCACGGTCACATAACATGACCGGATAATGATCCGACCACTTTCTTTCCAACGCATTGACCACCAAAATTTTCCATTCCAAGCAAAAACCACTTGAAACAAGAAACCTTTCCAATTTCCTATATTTCCTCTCGTCGTCGCTCACCCTTGTAAACTTTTGGCCACCCATTGGAACGTCCACCAATTGACAATTCCGGATGAATTCATTAAATTCCTCCGTCCCTTTATAACTAGTCACCGAATTGAGCCTTTCATAATCGCCTCTCACCTCGTTAAAGTCTTCGAACACACACCAATTAACCTCTTCTTTTTTTGCACAACAATTCTATTATTTTCCACAATTCCGCTCGCTCTTTAGGTTCTCTTGGTCTGTACATGTTCACAAATCCAACAAGATCCTTCACCCCAACCCTATTTCCCACTACCACCACAAAACTTTTCTCCATGATAAAAAAAACTCACATTTGAACACTTTGTTTATCCCAAATCAACATTATTCCTCTCGAGCTTCCCACCGCTTGAGATTGAACATAATCGCCATTATCACACCCCCATAAATTTGTGATTTAATATTCATTCCACACTTTAAACAAATCCGTTCCCCCCTTTTTCTACTCCTCCTAATCCCCTAATATTCATTAAAACGACTTTCATAAGTGAAATTAACGTCGATCACTTACCTTACATTCCTTACTTTCTACCTACCTTCTTGGGATGTCCACCTTTGTTGAGCGCATCCCATGAAACCCCCAACTTTACCCCAAATTTTTCCAAGGTTTCGGAAATTTTTGACTCTGCACCCTATCGGACTATGAAGTTTAACTGCTTCCTTCACTACCCAATTGAGTCATTTTCTTGCTTCTCTCTGTTTTCTGACGTTCTGTTGTTTTAGATGCGATCGAACCGTTTTTTTGAGCGCTTGATCGTGCCATCTGCTTAATCATATGGAAACCCATTTTTCCTCTCCCGAATCCGCCTCCTTCGCCTCTTTTTATTTTCAATTTCTCAATGTTCCCTCTTTTCTCCATCCCTTTCTCTACGCACTTCGTCGATATACCTTTCCTGTTTTCAGCTTCTGAATTCCCCAATTTATCATTGAGCATAAAAATTTCAGATTCCCTCAGATGAGTTTTAGGTTCTACATTCTTCGCTTTTAAATTTTCTGGGTTATATTTATTGGACAACTCAGTTTCTATTGTTAGTTTGTCTTTAAGTGGTCTCTGCATCATTTCGTTACTTTCGTTTGGACTTAACAAACCAATATTTGGGCCATTTATTTTCTTATCCACGTTTTCACTTGGGCCCACCCTATTTTCTATCCCATTTGACTTAGCCGCCCCACCTCCCACGTGATGGGAGTCTCCCCCTGTTTTGCCACGTTTGTTCTCCCATGAGGGGACTTCACCTCTTCGAAATTCCCACTTGTCGTCGCATGATTGAGGTGGGACTGTTGGTCTCCCCCTCAAAATTCCGGCGGCGGTTCCGTCATCAGTGCATCCGTCTCCGTCCTTTCTTTCCCGTCAACCTCCTTTCTCCCTTCTTTTTTCGATCCCGAATTTCTGGCTCCTCCTATGTTGCCTTCCAAGAGGCTCTCTTCAACATGCCAATCATCTTCCCCAACGTCTTCCTCCGACCACTCAAATGGGATGAACGACTCTTCTCCCCCTTTTCACTAAGCCTGTCTCCTTCCTCCCACGATTTTTGAATTACCAGAACCGCTTCCACTATCCTAACCCTATAGAATAAATCGTCTATTTTGATACTTCTTAATTTGTCAATATTCGAAGGAATGGATGTTGCTATAAGGATCTTTCCATACTCCAATGACTAGCACGCTTCCCATTCACAGTTAACCACTTCAAGAACAGTGCCCCACTTGGCTGCTATTTTATGAACATGTCTTTCTTCCACGCGTGTAGCGGAACTCTGGAGATGTTCAACCACACCAACCTCTCGACTGAACAAAAGCCCACTGTCCATCTTCGTAGGTTTCTAATGCAATGGTGTATTCAGTGGTTTTTATTATTCAACACATTTAGCATTGATCCTTCATGTACAAATGATAATAACATGTTTCTCCCCCCTAATGTTTTGATCGAGCAGTCCGGTAAATTCCCAGATCTGCAGAAGGCTTGAACCGCTTCCATGTCATCCAGCGCCATTAGGATTCCTACCAAGCATCTTCTTAAACTTCTCCTAGACTCCTCATCCGATGACCATGTCCCTACCACCTCCTCTCCTTTCCGATTATCTGTCTCCTCTACGTCATCATGGTTCCGTCTCTCCTCCGTCACCACATCCCCGTACGATCTCGTGAAGGTTCTAACCATTGGCTGCTGAGTTTGGCTTGCTCTTTCTGTGTTCGGCCATCTTCTTCCTCTATTTAGACTTTCCCTCTTCCCATTGTTGACCATGAATATCCGTGCCACCTATTTAATTAAACATATGCTTTATATGTGTCTATAGGGCAAATATGCTTAACTTTTTTTTTCCTAAAATACCCCTCGCATCATGTTACAAGCAAAACAAGTCGACGCCTTTGAGAATATGTGGCCTTACTATGTTGAAGGCTTTCAAATTCAAAATTTGGGACTTACAATTTTGAAGGAAAAATATTATAATTGATCAAAAGTAGTTAGCCATTTAACATTTGGAGTTAACTACGTTCGTCTCGTGGTTTGTTGAAAATTGTTATTTTTCATTTTGATTTATTTTTGAAGTTACGTCATCTATTACTGTGATCTACAGTTCATTTCAGTTTTTGTCCCCGAGACTAATTTTGTTACAAAAAATATGTTAAATGAGGGGAACTTTGTTCTTTTTTGTCTTTATCTTAATTTTTTAAAATAAATTTCAATGTACACATGCTTAACCCAATAATACATCACAACCCACCCCTATCATGCCCTCCCCACCCCTATCATGCCCTCCCCTAAAGCATGTGTACACCCCGTTACTGCACCTCAGAATGCTTTGAGTTTCTATGGTGTATCAGATGTGCACAAAGAACCACAAAAAAAGCTCCTACGTCGCCCCATCGCCAACAAATGAAATAAAATATAAGAATAACCTATGGGTTCCCCTTGGTTGCAAACATGAAGAATAGAGGTGGATCCAGGAACTTTTTGGAGTGGTGTCACAAAATAAATATCATTATATTATTTCATAATTTTTCATATAAACCCTAAAGTCTTAAGGTTTTTGGTTTTACCCAAAATTTCTTATAGTTACACATTTAAGGACCTAAAAATTACACATATCTCCTTTTTTGTGGTTTCGTACGCAACCATACCTTTAAGGGTAGGTCCGCCCCTGATGAAGAACACAACCCACAAATAACTTCAAAAAACAAGTTGTGGCCCTTGATTGAAGAGGTTCTTTACTGGAAATGTGGCTTATGTGATAATTACTACTAATATTTAACAAAAAAGTAAATATTATACACCAAAGAGGCGGTATTTCGAGAAAAAAAAATGTAGTTTTGTTATCTTGTAAATTTAAAAAAATATATATATAACCCCAAAAAAATAATTTTGCTCGAGGGTCCAAGTCAAAAGATTTGTCATTTCAAAGTTTTGTGATTATTCACACATTTTTCCTAAATATTTCCATGTTGATAAGTGATAATGGTACTTACACATCCTTTTATTAGTTGTTATTTCACCCATGTGATCTTTTTCATTTCATCGAGCTCCATCCAACCCCTACCGAGCACGATCAAGCATCTAGCTCCTATAAAGCATCGTCTTCAACCTGCGTTTACTACATATATCAAGCTCCTATTCATAGGGGTGCAAATAAACCCCACAATCCAACCTAAAACATATATCAAATACCTCAATTTGTTCCAACATAAAGTGTAATCTATACCTAAGAATGTACAAAATGAGATAAAATTGGGTTGAGTTAGAATTAGACCCAAATCAACCCAACCCACCCCGTCCAACCTAATGGGTTAAGTCCAAAATTCAAATCATCTCTCCTTTGGAGAGGTCAAGATGGTTATTAAAAACTGATGGATTCAAATCAATTCAAGCTTTTATGTAATAATCATATTGGCATCTTATGATTACACTTATATCTAAACAAATGTAATATTCTTGATGATTGGATACTAACCACTATTATTTGATTATCTTGATTTTGAGGTTTATGTTTTAATTTACCTGTGTTTTTCAGTAACTGTGTTCAATCTGAATTATGGATTGGGTCTTCCAAACGAAATAATTACAACTATAGTCATTGTTGCCACATATCTCCGCCTCTGCAACACACACACATACACACATCTCTGTGTTTCTTCCTTCATGAACCCATCAATCATCTCGATCAAGGCAAAACACACACACAGCCATACGCTCTCACTCATATTCTACCTCAATCTCTATGAAATGAACACAAACCTTTGGGTTGATTTGGGTTACATATTTTAAAGATTTAGTTTTCATTTCTATTTCTGTTTACATAAGCAAAATGAACCTAGGTTTTGGTTATGGGTTTTTCGTTGATTTGAGTTGATTTTCGGTGATTATAGTTTGGATTTGGGTTTCTTTAGGTTTCTTTTTGGTGATTTTAGTTTAGATTTGGGTTGATTTTTGGTGATTAGGTTTTGGGTTTGGGTTGACAACTTCTTTGTTTTCGTTACGATTTTGCTCAGATTCTTCCTTAGAAAATTTGGATCATGATCCCCTATTGCTCTTGACTGGCAGTGTATTGACCTCATTAAAAAAAAACCAAACTGCAGCATCTCTTATGCAGGGGCGGACCTACATGGAGGTGAGCGGGGTCCCGTGCATCTGCTTAATCCTATTTTGTAAGTAGGTTTTTTGGGGTTATAAAGGTGCACCCACTAAAGTTTGGAGGGGAGGGGTGGCGCTCCAGAGTATTTGAAAATTTAAAGGGTTAAAGGTGCACAAATGAAAATATTTCCATCTTTTTCATCTTGGAAGGACATGGAAGGACCAAAAATGCACGTCTCTAATAGCTTAAAAAACCCATCCCTCCCTTCTAAATTGAAATAAACGCGGCTTTTCAAAAAAAAATAAAGACAAACTCCAGTGAATCACTCTTTGTGCGACTAGAAACTCAGAAAGTCGATTACCTCCCCTGTGCGACCAGAAACTCAAAAAGCCATGGCTAAAGGCTTGATGCACACACACTTGTGTTGATCCAAACTCTCTCAGTGATTTGATAACGACCCGCTTCTATACTTAGTGAAAATTACGTTTTAATATGTATTAGTATTTCACCATCAGCGATCAGACTGAGTCTGTTCAGTTATCGCTGATAGTATCTCTCATAAACATTTCTATGTATTAGTGTTTCACTATTAGTGATCAGGCTGAGTATGTTCAGTTATCACTGATAGTTTCTGAAGTAAACAGCCAACGTAATCCCTGAAGACAAGTCTCGCGTCAACATATGTTCATAGCTAAATCGAAGACGAAGCTGCTGAACAAAGAGAAGTCTACTAGTGACCTGATGCGGATATCAGTGAAGCAAAGACAACTCTACATATACGCGAAGGAACATGAGGAAAAGCTTCAGCGATAGATGAACCTCTTTATCTCTGAAAGAAGAGATACTCAGCGATCAATCAATCACAAAGCTTATGCCTCAAGTTTCCTTTTGTCTATCCTTGCACAACCTAGTACGAGGTGTCAGAACGGACATGTCTCTGCAACCATTCGTACAACAACTCTGTCAACTATACTGTTCATGACCCGGCCGAAAGCATGTCTCCCAAAAGTCAGACTCTCAAAGCCAATCAGTGAACGCCACGTGTAAAGTGCCCTGCCATGCATTTAATGCATAGGGTATAAATAGGAAGTTCTCCCCTTCATCTGAAGGGTGCTCAATCCTTGAACCCAATATAAAACCCTTGTTTTCTATATCTCTTAAATCCCCCATTCTCTGAATTTCTTGTGCAATCATCTTAGTGTTTATTAAGTTTGTTTAGATTGAGTCTGTCTTAATCTTATTCCTCAACAAACTTTTAAATTGTATTTTTGATTTATCAATAAACAATTTATTAAACTTTAATTTCTGTGTTTGTATTCAACCCCCCCCCTTCTACAAACTTGTTAAGCACCTTCGGGACCAACAAGTGGTATCAGAGCAGTTTGTTTAATCTAATAAACAAGATCTTGCTAATTACTCTTCCTTGCTATTCTAAAATGGCACTAAACACAAACACAAACTACTATGATAATGGTTCACCTTCTAAACCTCCTCGATTTAGCAGAGATAACTTTTCTCTATGGAAAAATCGAATGATGCTATTTCTTGAAGGTGCGTTTCCTACTATACCTGAATATATAGAAAACGGACCCTATGAACCTGTTAGAATTATAGTTGCGGTTCCCGCTACTGCCACCACTGAAGCTGTCCCTGAACGATATGTCGTTAAGGAAATAAGACAGTGGAGTGATGAAAATAAAAAAAAGGTAGGCATAGATGCAAGAGCAAAGACCATTATCTCAATGGCTCTGCCTGATGAAGTTTTCCATTCCATCATGCATCTGAAAACTTCTAAAGAAATGTGGGAAACCATATGTGTTCAATATGAGGGCACCACTGAAATCCAAGAGACTCGAAAGATTAACTTGGTAAGACAGTATGAAAGTTTTATCGCTGGAAAGAATGAATCTCTTTCTGACATTCATCAGCGGTTTAACTGCCTAATCATTGACCTAAGAACCGTTGGTAGGGCCTATTCTAATTCTGAGGTCCTAACAAAATTCTTGGAAAGTCTTCCTGAAAGCTGGGACAGTTATTCAATATGTCTTAAGCTGACAAAAGACTTACATACTCTCTCTCTAAGCACTTTATATGGAATATTGCTCAACTATGAGCAATCTAATCTCCTGAAGAAGAATCTTGTAAAAGATTCTAAAGACTCCAAAAGCACTCCTGTTGCTTTAGTCTCTTCAGAGATAATTCCATCTCAGCGATCTACTCTCACCATCACTGAGTTAGATTCTGAATCTGAGGATCTATCAGACCCTGATCTTTCAGAGTTTGATGAGTCCTTAGCACTCTTGACAAACTCTTTTAAGAGATTTGCAAGAAAGAGTAACTTCCGAAGAAGTAAACCTCTCTCTCTTACTGAAAAGCCAAAATCAACTTCGATTGATAAGGCTACTGCCACTTGCTATAACTGCGAAAAAAATGGACATTTTGCTAGGGAATGCAGGTCGAAAAAGGTCTTCAAACCTTCTACCTTAAGAAGATCCAGTGATGACAAATACCATAAGTTGAAAAACAAATATCAAAAGCTGAAAAGCTATCAGCGAAAAGGTAAAGGTCTCATCGCTGAAGAACACGACTGGGTTGAATCAGAAAAATCAAGTTCTGATGAAGAAGAAGTTGCTAATCTTTGCCTCATGGCTGAGATTAAAGAAGAAGTGGAAGAACCATCTGAACCTTCTATGAGCTACATATCATCTCAGGTATCTATCTCTACAAATCCCTCTCTGCCTGAAGCTGAGAGAAGTCGAGCTGTTGATGTGCTGACAATTGACCTTTATAATGCTCTAAACGACAAAACTCAAGCTGAGAATAAAAATGTACATTTAACTCAAGAGCTAGAGAAATGTCATGAAAAGATCAGTGAACTAAATCTTTTAGAAGAAAAGTTGAAAGATCAAGTCATTATAAATGAAATCATCAGCATTGAACGCGAACAAGCCATTGCTGCTCTAAAAGCAGAAAAGGCTCATGTTGAAAAATGGTGCAAATCATCAACAAAGATCTCTGAGATAATAAATGCTTAAACTCTTGAAAGTGATAAAACTGGTCTTGGTTTTTGGACACCTCAGGACGATCCTAAGGAAGAAAGTTCCTCGCTTAAGTTTGGAACTTTTGTCACCTCGTTCTTTGACGCTTCTTATAATCAATTCTATCCCTGTTCTTCTTCAAATCCCATCCCTGAGGAAAAATCCAAAGACACTAAGTCTACGAATAAAGGAAAGTCCATTCTCCTTCCTCAGAAGGCAACCAGGAAAGCAAAGCTGAAAGTTCCTTCTAAACAATCAGCTAAGCAATCCTCTAGCTCTGTGATAGAAATTTTTGATCTCTGTCCTCCAAAGCTAAAGATTGACATTAAATCTACGAGATCTGAAGGAATGAAAATTCCTCCCAGATCTCAAAAGAAAAGTCTTCTTGGACCTGGTCCTACTCATCTTAAACTTGCAAAACCTTCAACTGTTTCTAAAACCGTTTTCAAATACATAAAATGTTATCACTGTGGTTTTACTGATCATATTGCAAGCAAATGTCCAAATGCCACCAAAGCTGATAAAACACCTAAAGTGAAGAAAAATGCCTCTAAAGTTGAAAAGGTCACCAAGGTTGAAAAATCAACCAAGGTGAAAAATACCACTAAGGTTAAGAAATTAACCAAAGTGAAGATTACCACTGAAGCTGAATCTTCATCAGCTGTGAAGACTGCTGAACCTTCCTTATCCACTAACTCTGAAGGACCCATTGAAAAGTGGGTACCAAACAACGCTTAATCTTCCTTATGTGTGCAGGAATCAAAGGGCATCTGGTATCTCGATAGTGGATGTTCTCGTCATATGACTGGACAAAGAGACCTGCTCACTGAATACAAGGAAGAGAAAGGTCCCTCTGTGACCTTTGGTGGAAATGGAAAAGGATTTACCCGAGGGTTTGGTGTCCTCAGCAATGGGACAACTACCTTTCGAAGAGTCGCTTATGTAGATGGACTGAAGCACAACCTTCTAAGAATCAGTCAGCTATGTGACAAAGACTACGAAGTTCGTTTTTCTAAGAAAGTATGTTCAGTGGTAGATGAAAAAGGAAAACTTGCTCTCAGTGGTTATCGCAGAGAAAATGTCTATGTAATAGATATGGACTCTACTATCACTGAAAACTTATGTTTTCTCTCTAAGTCCTCTTCTGATGTCAACTGGCTATGTCTAAACTTCAAAACCCTGAATTCTCTCTCATCTAAGGAACTGGTTTCTGGTCTTCCTCAGCACTCATATGCTAAAGAATCTCTCTGCTCAGCATGTGAAAAGGAAAACAAACAAAAGCTAGTTTTAAGTCGAAACAAGTTTCCTTAGTGACAAGTCCTCTTCAGCTCTTGCATATGGATCTGTTTGGCCCTGTCAACATCCAATCAATAGCTGGAAAGAAATATACGCTTGTCATTGTAGATGAATATTCTCGCTACACCTGGGTTATCTTTATTCGCTGTAAGAGTGATACTCCAGAAGAACTAATATCTTTTGTTAAAAAGATGGAAGTGCTGAATAATCTTACTGTTCGTTCAATAAGAAGTGATCATGGAACTGAATTTAAAAACAGTTCCCTGAACAATTTATTTGAGAACAAGGGAATCTCACACAACTTCTCTTCAGTGAGAACACCTCGGCAAAACGGAGTCGCTGAAAGAAGAAACAGAACGATCATAGAAGTTGCTAGATCAATGCTCAGCGATTCTCATCTCCCTACTCAATTTTGGGCAGAAGCTGTAAACACTACATGTTTTACTCAAAACAGATCGCTGATAATAAAGCGATTTGGGAAGACAGCTTATGAACTTTTTCTTGGAAGGAAGCCTTCTGTCAGCTTTCTTCATTTCTTTGGCTGTCAGTGCTTTATCTTAAACAACAGAGATCAACTTGGAAAGTTCGACCCAAAAGCTGATGATGGAATATTTCTAGGATATTCCTCCATCTCCAAAGCCTACAGAGTTTTCAACAAGAGAAGACAAACCGTAGAAGAAACAATTCACGTCACTTTTGATGAAACTCGCTCAGCGAACTCCAAACCAATCGCTGACAATGAAGAGTTAAATGTTTGGATGCTTTCTCACTACAGAGAAACAGAACCTTTCTTCTCAAACCATCAGCATTCTGATCCTCCAACCGCTGATGATGATCCGAACATTATACATCCTAACGCTGAATCCACCTCATGGGTTTCAGCTGAACCTCTAAACACATTACTACCATCAAATATGTCTTCGTCTGAAAACCTCTCTGGTGAACCTACTCAACAGTTAATTGCTGATGAACCTCAAACGTCTTCATCAGTAAACATTCCAATTGTTGATCCAACCTCTGAGTTAAGCAATCATGCTCCTGCTCAGCGATGGACCAAAGATCACCCAATAGATCAAATCCTTGGTGATCTCGAAGCAGGTATTCAGACACGAAGAAGCTCAGGTAATATCTGTCTCTTTGTAAATTTTCTCTCTTTAATAGAACCAAAGAAGACTGATGATGCCCTTAGAGATCCAAACTGGGTCAGCGCTATGCAAGAAGAGCTGACTGAATTTTCTCAAAACAAAGTTTGGAATCTCGTTCCTAGACCATCTGATAAAACTGTAATAGACACCAATCGGGTGTTTAGAAACAAGTTAGATGAACATGGAACTGTAACCCGCAACAAGGCTCGACTTGTTGCTCAGGGATACAGACAAGAGGAAGGCATAGACTATGATGAAACCTTTGCCCCTGTGGCCAGGCTCGAAGCAATTCGACTATTCTTAGCTTATGCAGTCTATAAAGACTTCATCGTTTATCAAATGGACGTAAAATCAACGTTCCTAAATGGAAAGCTGAATGAAGAAGTCTATGTAGAACCACCACCAGGGTTCTATGACCCTAAGCATCCAAATTATGTTTATATATTGGATAAGGCTCTCTATGGTCTAAAACAAGCCCCTCGTGCTTGGTATGACACTCTCTCATCTTTTCTTATCTCTGAAAATTTTGAACGTGGCAAGATTGATAATACGTTATTTTTCAGAAAGATAAAAGGTCATATAATTCTTGTACAAATATATGTCGATGACATAATATTTGGTTCTACTAACCCATCTCTGTGTACTCGCTTCGCTGAAAGAATGAAGAAAGAATATAAAATGAGTATGATGGGTGAACTGACATATTTTCTTGGTCTTCAGATTAAACAATCTGACAAAGGTACATTTATCTGCCAAGGTAAGTATGTTAAAGATATGCTGAAAAAGTTTGATCTCACACAAACTTCAGCGATGAAAACTCCTATGGCACCACCCCTGACACTTAACAAAGATCCTTCTGGAAAACCTGTTAATGTCACTGCCTATAGAGGAATGATAGGCTCCCTGCTGTATCTAACAGCGAGCCGACCTGACATTATGTACTCTACTTGTTTATCTGCACGCTATCAATCTGAACCCAAGGAATCCCATCTGATCGCTGTAAAGCGAATTTTCAGATATCTGAAAGGAACTCCTAACCTCGGTCTTTGGTATCCCAAAGACTCAGGGTTCGATCTAACTGGATATTCTGATAGTGATTTTGCAGGCTGTAAACTCGACAGAAAAAGTACCACTGGTGGATGTCAACTCTTGGGAGGAAAGCTGGTAAGCTGGACAAGCAAGAAGCAAAATTCTGTGTCCACTTCCACAGTTGAAGCTGAATACGTAGCCGCTGGAAGTTGTTGTTCTCAAATCTTGTGGATGAGAAATCAACTATTAGATTATGACCTTCAGCTGTCAAAGATTCCTATCTATTGCGACAGCACTAGTGCTATCGCTATAGCAAATAATCCAGTGCTACATTCAAAGACAAAACACATTGAGATCAGATATCATTTTATCAGAGATCATGTGATGAATGGTGATATTGAACTTCACTTTAACCCTACTGACTTTCAGCTTGCTGATATATTCACCAAACCTCTTGATGAGACAAGGTTCAACTTTCTCATCAGTGAGCTTGGAATGTTGAACCTTGAAGAATAAATCTTCAGTGTTCATGTATTGTGTCAGTAATCAAAAGTTCCTCTTTCATCATTCTCTCTGATAAATATTCTGACCCTCAGGTATGTTTTCTCAATCCCTACAACTGAATCTTCATTCAGTTGAGATGTTTTTTTAAAATATAAACCTTAATCACTGAATCTTTCTTCAAATGATTAAAAGCTTTTTGAAATTAAATTTATCACTGATATTTCTTGTCAGTTATCCTTTTAAAAAGAAAATATATCCCCATCTTTACTATTAAGGATATTTTCAAAAAGAAAATCAATCGCTGGTTTTTTCTTCAGTGATAATTTCAAAACGGACAAATGAATAGTCTCTCTCTTCTATGACGTCATTTGAACCGACAATCCACGACATGCCTTTTATGACACGTTCGTCCGTTGCTCTTCTATCCAATCAACTTCGTGGGATGTGTCCATGTCATGATGAGCATTTGTTTTCCCGCTTCTCTCACACTCTCTCTCCTCTCTCTCTCGTATAAAAAGAATGTTTTTCCATTCTTATCAATTTACGCTTTCTGGAAATACTTTCAAAGCAAGAATACTCTCTCAAGCATTCTAGCAATTCTCAAGCATTTGCATCTTCAACCTCACAGATCAACAGCTTATTCTTGATCTTCTTCTTATTCTTGTCTCAAACCTCATTCATAAAATCATTTTCATTTTTGATTTTATTCTTTAAAAACCATTTTACTTTGATTTTCTCTATTCAAAAATCTTTGATTTTTCTTCTTTTTCTTGAATCTTGTTATAAGATAAACTGTTTTCCTCTACAAATATGTTGATTTCCTACGTTTCTTTCCCCAAATAGACACCAGCAAATCTTCTTTATTTTAAGACTAAACCTTTCTTCTACTCGTTTATCTACTCATCATTCAGAATGACTCAATCTGCACTGGTCGCCTCAAAGAACGTCAAGTTCGCCATCTCCAATTCTGAGCTTCCAAAGAACAACCATCTTGCTCGCCTCGACTTTGATGGTGTCAAGTATCCTCATCTGAAGGAGGCCGCAATGTTTCTGAAGCAATCCTGCATTGCTTACGCTATCACTGTGGATCCCACACCTTCTAAAGCACTACTTCAGCAATTCTGGTTCACAGCTGAAGAAACCTCCCTCACCAACAAAAAGGGTGAACAGGTTCCTGCCATCTCCTTCAGCACTCAACTTGGCTCAGGGATGATGACTGCCCTAGGCCTGAGGAAAGCTCTGCGTTTTCCCGACAAACCCAGGAATGGATTCGACGCCTTGCCAACTGACGCTGAACTCATCCAATTCCTGGATGCCATGGAATACGCTTGGGAACCCAAACCAAGAACTACGATTCCCAACAAGAAGCTGACTCTTGTGAAGAAGGCACTGATGCCTTCCCAGCTCAACTACATCTTCTCACACACCATTCAGTGTATGAGTGGGAAGAGTGGGTCACTAGACCAAGCCAGCAAGGTTCAGGTCCAGATGGCTTACTCAGTGATAGCTGGACGCAACTTCGACTACGCAACAGCTATCTTTGACGATCTGAAGTCAAAAATAGAGAAGACTGAGAGGGATCCCAAAGTTCCCTACGTACGCTTCATCTGCGCGTACCTGAAGTTCCTCTTTCCTACCACTTACCCCACCAACTCGGATGCATCCTTTCCGAAAGTGGGTCAGCGATCCTTGGAGGTCAAGCCGCTCCCCAACGAGGTAAGTATTTCTGAACTTCGCTCTCGACTCTCTCTCCTCACTTCTTCGTCTTCAGCGGCCATGCAGGAGGTTCCTTCTTCTGCTATCCCTGTCGCTACCCCTTCAAAATGACCATCAACTGGTTCCCCTGGTTCTTCGAAGAAGGCCAAGGTGACCAAGGAGAAAGCTACTTCTAGCTCTATACCTAAGGATGTTTCTCTACAAACTTCCTTGGATGCTTTTGTGGGTCTCTCCTCCACATCCTCAGCGACAACCACTTCAACTGTGCCAGCGATCTCGGTCGCTGTCACAACAACAGTGACACAACCTACGATCTCAGCTCAACAACCTGAGGTAACTACCCCTATCCCTACATCTTCTATCCCTATCTCTAGTCCTTCTATTTCTTTGATCTCTAACCCTCCTTCTATCTCTACTCCACAGTTTGGACCCATAGGACCTGAACATCATTCTTTTGAGGAATCTTTACAATTCTACAAAATGTTTGATAATTCAGGTATCCCTATAACCTTAAACACTTCTCCCAGCTCACCATATAAGCCTGGTTCTGAAACACTAACTTATCTTTCAGGTCCTAGCTTAGCGACTGTTGACAACAATGTCAACAATCTGAGTGCAAAGGTGGAATCCATGACTGCTTCTCTCAACACCACCACCAACGATGTTCAATCAGCTGGTGAAGCGCTGAAGACGCTGACTGCCACCTGCGCCTCCAAAGCTGACATCTCTCAAATCGCTACTCTTCAGGAAGCGATTGTCAAAGTCAGGGAAGAATCCAAGCAGCAGTATGATGACCTGTCTGCAAAGATCAACTCCTGCACTGCTACTCTTCAGCAAGTCCTCGACAAGCTGAATGAACCAGCTCCAACTCCTGCTCCTTCATTTACAAGTGACGATAGAACTGCTCTATGCGTAGCTGTGGATTTTATTCACCAAGCTACGTCCGACATCCCTGTACTTGAAGATCGGCTCACAGGACTGGAGGCTGAAGTCCAGAAGTTGGCTGCCGCAAAAACTTCATCTCCTTCCAAAGATCTCTCCCTTGTTGATAATGACAAAGAGGGGGAGAAGACCGCTGAAGAAAATACGGAGGTTGAAGTCGCTACTGAACAACTAAAGGAAACTCCCTCTCAGGTTGAGGGGGAGATAGCTGCTGACAAAACCCCTCCCACCATCACTGATATAGTCGATGATGAAGAGGAGGAAGAAAACAATGATGAAGACCTTGATCTTGAAGATCAAGAGGATGATTCTCATCAAGATGATGATGATGACGATGAAGAAGATCAATCTCTCTGGTGTTCTTCAGCCGCCACATCATCAGCGATAGCTTCGAAAGAAGTTATCTAAGCAGGGGGAGACAAGAAACATCTTCATGAACCCCTTCCCAAAGCAAAGGTGCATCTGCTGAGGGAACCCTGAAGATGATCTCACTACCTGAGGAGAATCCTTCTCAGGTATGCCTTACTCTTGTTCCTTTTTCCTTCTATAAAAATCCCACCCCTGTTTCTTTCTAGCCTTTATCTCTCTCTCCTCTAAATAAATCTAACCTTTTTCATTTTCTGACCAGACAGTTCTCTCCCCTGCTTAAGGGTAAAGAGCTCCAGATAATCCCAGTCTCTGTCAGAGAGATTGATGAAGAGGATGAAGAAGAAGAAGAGTCCCTGCAACATCATGGAAGGCCCTCTAGACCCTCTCACTGGTCTAAGAAAGAGAGAAAGAAAAGAACAGAGATGATCTCTCATCTGGAGAGTCAACGACGAAAGGTCCCCTCTCAATCATCAGAGCTGAAATTCCTGACTGGCGCTGAAATTGAAGAATCCGTCAGGACTGAGAAGTTGATTGCTGAATGTCAAAGAGATGCCTCTCTGGCTCTCAAAATTCAGTCTTCTCAAGTCAAAGACAAGAAGCTGAAACGCAAACCAGTAGAAGTCCAGGCAGCTCTGTTGAAAGAGATTGAAGAGGAACGCTCCAAAGAAAAAGCGGTCAGCGATAATACAGTCGAATGGTGCAAACACAAAATCGACTATCGCTCTGACCCAATGAAGATCGTAGCGGTTGCCATCTCTGGAAGAAAGAAGAAGGATAAGCTCTCTGTCACCATGGAAATTACCAGAGAGGATGGAAGCTGCAAGGCTATGTTCATTTCAAAGCTGGAAGACTTCAGCTACATGGAGTGGCTTGAGTTCAAAGATGCGCTGAAAAAATCAAAGTCTACATACAGAGGCTACGTTGAAAGGGTGAATGATGCTCTCATCAACAAAGTCGCTGCAATACTAAAAGTGCCATCTACTCTTCCCTCAAAATCCATGCAAGTCAAGAAAAAGGTCGTCTCCTCCTCGTCTGATAATGTCGCAGTGATAAGGAATGAAACCTCCATCAAATTCTCCAGAGAAGCTCTGTTCGGTCCTCCTCCTGATCTTTCAGTTCTAGATCTCTCTCTGCCTCCTGGCGGACCATATGCTGCAGGACAAGTTCTTGAAGAACCTTTTGGAATCTTCTTCAGAGATGACGAGGAACAACTCAGATTTCAAAGGGTCTCTGAAATCCCTATCTGTTCCCTCGCTCTTCTCAAGGATCTCATGTGCCTATGGTGTACTCTCTCTACTGCTGCTGAGCCAATCATATCGATTATCTGTAAATAATCTTTAGAGCGAAGGCAAAAAGGAGAAGAAATACCTGAGTATTTGATCAATCCTCCTAAACCCTCTTTAGATAGCTGATAGATTAGTTTTCCTTCTTGTAATCTATTAGTTTAACTTACAGTAGTTAGTACATCACTTGTACTTGTAATTTTCATACCTTGTAATTCTTTTCTTGGTTTAATGAAAATTTCAGTGAAGTACTTAACTCCATCAGTGCTGTAAAAGATCCCTCAAAATAGTAATTGGGACATGTATGTTACGAGTCCTGATTATTCCATCATTTTGAATCATAAAGTAATTTTCTTCAGTTACTTTGTCATTATCAAATAGGGGGAGATTGTTGATCCAAACTCTCTCAGTGATTTGATAACGACCCTCTTCTATACCTAGTGAAAATTACGTTTTAATATGTATTAGTGTTTCACCATCAGCGATCAGACTGAGTCTGTTCAGTTATCGCTGATAGTATCTCTCATAAACATTTCTATGTATTAGTGTTTCACTATCAGTGATCAGACTGAGTATGTTCAGTTATCACTGATAGTTTCTGAAGTAAACAGCCAACGTAATCCCTGAAGACAAGTCTCGCGTCAACATATGTTCATAGCTAAATCGAAGACGAAGCTGCTGAACAAAGAGAAGTCTACTAGTGACCTGATGCGGATATCAGTGAAGCAAAGACAACTCTACATATACGCGAAGGAACATGAGGAAAAGCTTCAGCGATAGCTGAACCTCTTTATCTCTGAAAGAAGAGATACTCAACGATCAATCAATCACAAAGCTTATGCCTCAAGTTTCCTTTTGTCTATCCTTGCACAACCTAGTACGATGTGTCAGAACGGACATGTCTCTGCAACCATTCGTACAACAACTCTGTCAACTACACTGTTCATGACCCGGCCGAAAGCATGTCTCCCAAAAGTCAGACTCTCAAAGCCAATCAGTGAACGCCACGTGTAAAGTGCCCTGCCATGCATTTAATGCATAGGGTATAAATAGGAAGTTCTCCCATTCATCTGAAGGGTGCTCAATCCTTGAACCCAATATAGAAACCCTTGTTTTCTATATCTCTTAAATCCCCCATTCTCTGAATTTCTTGTGCAATCATCTTAGTGTTTATTAAGTTTGTTTAGATTGAGTCTGTCTTAATCTTATTCCTCAACAAACTTGTAAATTGTATTTTTGATTTATCAATAAACAATTTATTAAACTTTAATTTATGTGTTTGTATTCAACCCCCCCCCCCTTCTACAAACTTGTTAAGCACCTTCGGGACCAACAACTTGACACTTCAGTAACTCATTCTCTCAATCTCTCTAGCTCTCTCATTCTCATTCAATCACCCATTTACCCTCTCAATCTCCTTTTCTTGCGCCAAAGATCTTACCATTTCCGAAGGAACTGAAGTTCCATCTCTTTTCCAATTCAAGTTTTGTTTCAAAACCTAACTCGTTGATTTAAAATTTTCCCTAAATTTGATTTTAGTCTTTGCTCAAAATTTGATTAGTTATAATTTTATACAATTATGTTTACATGACTTAATTGATTTGTTTACATGATTTACATGTTTACCCTAAATTTGATATTTGTCATTTACCCTAAAGTTTGATTTTAGTCTTTGCTCTACATTAATTAGATATAAGGTTATATGATTATGTTTACATGATTTAATTGATTTGTTTACATGATTTATTTGTTTGTTTTGAGTTTTTATGTTAGTCTTTACCAAAAACTCAAAAAAATCTATCGAAATCAACCAAAAAACTTAAAATTCCTTCTAAACCACGAAAAAAACTTCAAAAAATCTCTCGAAACCAATCAAAAAACTTAAAAATCCCCCAAATGCGGAATTCGGCTAAAAACACATAGAGCATATTTGATCCAATTTAAAGGTGCACCTACTAAGCAAAAAGCCTAGCTCCGTCACTGCTCTTATGTTTGTGCTTAGACTATGTGTACTCTTCATGAATCATAAAATTAAACTTCATTTGAATATAATCATAACCAAATGAAACCCATCTGGATTGAAGTTTTCTATGTTGGGTTACGGGATCTTAAGCACAGCGAAAAATAAAATCGTAACCCTCCAAGGACCCATATGAACTGGAATAAATCGGGTGTTTCGAAATTATACCTCACAGTTAACGAGATATTGAATCGCAGCAACAAACGAAGGTTGATGCCTCCACGGTATCCATGCGAACAATCTGAATCCTTTGCCTTGTCGTGATGCTAGTCACGGTGTAAGACTCGATTTTAAAAACGTATAATTATTCTTACCCGAATTGAACCGTAACTAAAATGGCAACCGAAGATAATTGAGGGGTTAAAACCGTCGATTAACCAAACTATTTAATTTTATATAAAAAAACAAAACATAAATTTATAGATCATCATCAACGTCTCCTTCACAATTCACCTAAACCGCCATCATCTCTCTCTCTCTAAAAAAAATCTTTGAAACATCTCTCTAGAATTACTTTCAAATCGTTAAAGTAACAGGAGAAACAATTACATATTCGGAATCTACGTGATGAACCCTTCTTAGAGGTATAAATTTGTTCTTAAGTTATTTAAATTGGTAGGTTAGGGTAGCTGAAGTTGGTTGGTAGATTATGATTAGATATTGCAAAATTATAATCATTTACATGTTTAGGAATGCTTGTTTTTGTCAAAATTACAAAAGGGTAAAGTTTAGAATTAAAATGGTGATATTTGTATCTAGATGTTTAACTGCACACCAAATGTTCGGTTTAATGTATAAGAGAATATAATTTCGCGATTAAGCTTAGGATAATAACCATTAAGTTTTATGTTATGCGAGTAATAATAATTTGTGGTTTAAATGGGCAATCGAATGAGTTAAAGTTCGTCGTGAGTCTCGGTTGATCGCGTGTTACGTCTCAATTTGGTTAAGGTATGAATTTCATTTCTTTTTGAATCGTGGGCAACTATTTGTTGTAGTTGACCCTTCCTAAAGGTGGTTCACCGCCTTGTGATTGATCAACCGAACGTGATCAACAAATGTGAAATTATACACACACATACACATTGATTTTGGTTTATTGAATCAAATGTTTGAACATTTTGATGTTTTATTAAAATGTGACTCGTATGGAATTGTTTATGAAACTTGTGAAGTATACTGACTTTGATTTTTATGAACGTCATTTGGGTAAGTGGCATGTGTTTAGTTTTCATTGATTTTAGAATAACCCAATAAATGGACACATTATTTGGGATGCCTTCTATGGCGGTTTTGTTGTCATGGCGTCCTACAGGTGAACACGGTGGACCAGAGTTAAGCCAAAGTGGCTTACGTGAACCCACTCTGGGAGACTAGGCCAACTTTGTTGACTCCAGGGCGGATGGATCGATCCTAGAACTTTTACCCATATAATATGTGACCGTGGTTAAACTCACGGGGGATTCGTGTGTGTGTGTGCCCGCACGTCGACCCATTAGTTCGTGTGGCTGATCACCCCACTAACACAACAGGAATTGACAGACTTTATTTGCATTACGTTTTGAAGTTAAAATGTGATTCGCTTTTTAAATTCTTGATTTTGATTTTGAATATTACTGAGCATTTCTTTTGCTATGAACTTGAGTTTTATGAACTTTTGTCGAATGAATTTTTAAGTCTTCCGCTTCGTTATCGATGTTTCATTATAATTTACGAATTTATATTATAATCCATTCACTGAGCCCTGTGCTCAGCCGTGTTTTTGTTTT
Organism: Arctium lappa; assembly: GCA_023525745.1. NCBI lineage: Eukaryota > Viridiplantae > Streptophyta > Magnoliopsida > Asterales > Asteraceae > Arctium > Arctium lappa. Next base: position 34,668,333 of record CM042051.1, read on the forward strand.
CTGACATGACAGGTTCGAAATGACGTTTACGGGAACGGGACTTGAGATCGAGCGTGAAATTTTGGAGTTCTTAGACTTGCCTTATTATATAAATGTTCTAAGTTTATAAACACTTTTTGAAGTGTAAGATTTTGGATTGTAATATATGTTTAGAGTTTATTAGTAGCTCTAAATTAGTTGTGTATTATGTTAAGTCCCGTTCGTGACATCACCCATTCCAGACCACAGGGACGGGGGATGTTACAAATGTGGTATCAGAGCATAGGTATCAACTTGCAGATTAACTAGGTTTGACCTGTGAGGATTGGGTAGACATTAGAATGGGTAGACTAGATTTTAATTCTATTTACTGCTTTTCTATCCGTAACTGTTTTGAATTTTGATCTTGATATTGTTCTGTGTTAGAATGTCGAGACGTGGTCGCCCACGTAAGTCCAGATCTCAACCTGAGGGTAACCCAAATCCCAACCCAGTGGGGGGTACAAGTGAGCCTAATATTGATGATGTGGTTTTTCAGACCAAGTCAAGTATGATGCCTACATACATTGAGCAGGCCATGTTAACTTAATTGATTTATCTGTTTATACCTTGTTTGATATCGGGGCAACACACTATGTTGTTTTTGAATAATTAGAATTCTGGATAAAACCTTATGAACAAACCATCAATTTTCCAGTCGTGATATCTACACCTATGGGTGGATCAATCTGTGTGTTAACTCGATTTTTGAACTGTCCGTTATTTATTGGAGACCGCATACGAGAGGTCACTCTACTTCCAATGTATATGTCTCACTTTCAATTAATATTGGGTATGGACTGGTTGTCACACCACCATGTAACTATAGACTGTAACGCCAAACAAATATTTTTTGGGGATACTGGCAAACCAGAGGCAATCTTCCAAGGAGGTGCTCCAAAAGAAGATGTTAGCGCTTTAACCTCTATTACTGTGAAGCAGTATACTTGGCAACGTAACGAAGGTTTTTTGGCCTCGTTACAAGATCCCGAATAGGTAATCCCTACTTTTGCACCCATACCTATTGTTTCCGAATATCTTGATGTGTTTCCCGATGATCTACCGGGTATACCACCAGTCCTGGATGTCGAATTTACCATTGATCTAGTTCCGGGAGCTTCTCCTATTTCCAAGGCTCCCTATCGAATGGCTCCAACTGAAATGAAGGAACTCAAAACTCAACTCGATGATTTATTGAAGAAAGGTTTCATTAGACCCAGTGTCTCACCCTGGGGAGCTTCGGTTTTCTTTGTCAAAAAGAAAGACGGTACGATGCGTCTTTGTATTGATTATCGGAAGCTTAATAAATTAATGATCCGTAACAAGTATCCGTTGTCGAGAATCGACAATCTGTTCGATCAATTACAAGGGGCATGATACTTTTCCAAAATTGATCTTCGGTCCAGGTACCATCAACTTCGTATCCGAGATTGTGATATTCTGAAACCGTATTCAGAACTCGCTATAGGCACTACGAATTCTTAGTAATGCCTTTCGGGCTAACTAATGATCCAACAGTCTTTATGGACCTTATGAATCGGGTTTTCAAGGATTATCTCGACGACTTTGCTATCGTATTTATTGATGACATATTGATATACTCAAAGTCAAGAGAGCAACATGATCAACATCTTCACATCGTTTTGGAAACTCTTCGAACAAAAAAGTTATACCCAAAATGTTCCAAGTGTGAGTTCTGGCTTGATCAAGTGTCTTTTCTCGGACACGTAATCTCCGCCGAAGGTGTTAAAGTTGATCCAACGAAAATTGAAACTGTCACTAAATGGCCTCGACCTACAAACGTATCTGAAGTTCGTGGTTTTCTGGGTCTGGCTGGTTATTATAGACGATTCGTTGAAGGATTCTCTAAAATATCTCTACCGTTAACCCGATTACTCCGAAAAGGAGTCAAATTCAATTGGGGTTCCGAACAAGAATTTAGTTTCGAGGAACTGAAGCATCGATTGGTTACCGCGACTGTTCTTGTATTACCGTCTGGCACCAGCGATTTTCAAGTTTACAGTGATGCTTCAAAGAAAAGTCTCGGTTGTGTTCTTATGCAAAACAGAAAAGTGATCGCATATGCATCATGTCAATTAAAGCCTTATGAGGTCAATTATCCGGCTCACGATCTCGAATTGGATGCGGTTATCTTCGCACTCAAAATTTGGCGTCATTATTTGTACGGTGAGACATGTGAAGTTTTCATCACCACAAGAGGCTTAAATATATATTTACTCAAAAAGAGTTAAATATGCATCAGCGAAGGTGGCTCGAACTTCTAAAGGATTACGATGTTCATATAAAGTATCATCCGGGTAAGGCTAATGTAGTCGTCGACGCCTTAAGTCGTAAAGTTGTGTGACAAGTTTCCTCGTTGCTTGTTCCTACAGAGTTGGCTTTGGAGATCGAACGATTCGGACTGGAAATCTATCCGAGTTCGCAAACGGAAATTCTATCGAATCTAATGGTAGAACCGACTCTAATCTCTCGAATCAAAGAAGCCCAACAAGACGACAGTGAATTGTGGGCAAACTTCCAACAGGCACAAGAGGATGTTTATTCAGAGTTCAGAATCGATGAAGATCATATGTTGGGGTTTTGGGATCGTCTTTGTGTTCCGAATAACTGGGAGCTTAAAGATCATATTCTGACCGAAGCTCATAACTATATGTTTTTTGTTCACCCAGGTACAACAAAAATGTATCGCGACTTAAAGAACCATTATTGGTGGGTTGGAATGAAACAAGATATCGCCTACTTTGTAGCTCGTTGTCTCACTTGTCAACAAGTTAAAAGTGGACATCAACGTCCGTGTGGTCTTCTCCAATCACTGAACATTCCCGTATGGAAATGGGAAAACGTAACTATGGATTTTGTAGTCGGACTACCCCGCACAACCTTGAAACACGATGCAATTTTGGTAGTGGTTGACCGACTGACGAAATCGGCTAATTTTCTTCCTATCCAACAAACTTGGTCAATTGATAAGCTAACAGAAGTATTCCAACGTGAGATTGTACGTCTCCATAGCGCTCCTAAATCGATTACCTCCGATCGAGATCCATGTTTTACATCTCGATTTTGGGAAAGTTTACATAAAGCTTGGGGCACACGTTTAAATTTTAGTACAACCTTTCATCCGCAAACTGATGGGCAATCTGAACGTACGATTCAAACATTGGAGGATATGCTCTGAGCATGTGCGTTGGAATGTCATGGAAGTTGGGATAATTACTTGTACCTGATCGAGTTCTCCTATAATAATAATTGGCAGTCGAGTATTGGCATGGCCCCGTATGAAGCACTTTATGACCAAAAATGTCGAACACCGACTTGTTGGAATGAAGTTGGAGAATGTATTCTCGAAGGCCCAGAAATGGTGCAAGTTACTACCGAGAAGGTCGAGATTGCGTGTCAAATGATGAAAAAGGCTCAGGCTCGTCAAAAGAGCTACGCCGACAAGCGACGACGACCTATCTAGTTTCAACTGAGAGATAAAGTTTTCTTAAAGGTTTTCCCAACTCGTGGCATCAAACGTTTCGGTCTCAAAGGAAAGTTGAGCCCGAGATATATTGGTCCATTTGAAATTCTGGAAAGGGTTGGAGTTGTGGCATACCGGTTAGCTCTACCGCCACAATTATCCCATATACATAACATGTTCTATGTCTCTTCACTTCAAGGGTACAACTATCATCCCATACACATCATTGAATATCCATTGGAACACATAAAACATGATCTTTCTTATCTCGAGGAACCTGAAGCGATTCTTGATCGTGAAGAGAGAGGTACACGGAAGAGAGTGATTCCTTTTGTAAAATTTCTTTGAAAAAATCACTCAGAACGTGAGGCGACATGGGAAATTGAGGAACACATGCGACGGGAGTACCCCGAGTTCTTTAATCGATGTAAGTTTCCTGTCTAAATTCGATTTCGGGAACGAAATCTCTTTTAAGGGGGGGAATAATTGTAGGACTCGGTTTTAAAAACATATAATTATTCTTACCCGAATTGAACCGTAACTAAAATGGCAACCGAAGATAATCGAGGGGTTAAAACCGTCGATTAACCAAACTATTTAACTTTATATTAAAAAACAAAACATAAATTCATAGATCATCATCAACGTCTCCTTCACAATTCACCTAAACCGACATCATCTATCTCTCTCTCTATAAAAAATCTTTGAAACATCTATCTAGAATTACTCTCAAATCATTCAAGTAATAGAAGAAACAATTATATATTCGGAATCTATACGACGAATCCTTCTTAGAGGTATAAATTTCTTCTTAAGTTATTTAAGTTGGTAGGTTAGGGTAGTTGAAGTTGTTTGGTAGATTATGATTAGATATTGCAAAATTTTAATCATTTACATGTTTAGGAATGCTTGTTTTTGTCAAAATTACAAAAGGGTAAAGTTTAGAATTAAAATGGTGATATTTGTATAATTGTATCTAGATGTTTAACCACACATCAAGTGTTTGGTTTAATGTATAAGAGAATATAATTTCGCGATTAAGCTTAGGATAATAACCATTAAGTTTTATGTTATGCGAGTAATACTAATTTGTAGTTTAAATAGGCAATCGAACGAGTTAAAGTTCGTCGTGAGTCTCGGTTGATCGCGTGTTACGTCTCAATTTGGTTAAGGTATGGATTTCATTTCTTTTGAATCGTGGGCAACTATTTGTTGTAGTTGACCCTTCCTAAAGGTGGTTCACCGCCTTGTGATTGATCAACCGAACGCAATCAACAAATGTGAGATTATACACACACATACACATTGATTTTGGTTTATAGAATCAATTGTTTGAACATTTTGATATTTTATTAAAATGTGACTCGTATGGAATTGTTTATGAAACTTGTGAAGTATATTAACTTTGATTTTTATGAACGCCATTTAGGTAAGTGGCATATGTTTAGTTTTCGTTGATTTTAGAATAACCCAATAAATGGGCACATTATTTGGGATGCCTTCTATGACGGTTTTGTTGTCATGGCGTCCTGCAGGTGAACACGGTCCACCAGAGTAGTGATGGCCAAAAATTGGGCTCGGGTCGGGCCGAGCCGGGCCAAAACGGGCTTTGGGCCCAAATAGTAAACCCAAAAACCGGGCCAATCGGGCTTCGGGCCGGGCCGGGTTTCACCCGAATATGTGTGGCCCGTTTAATGTTCGAAAAAACTGGTTATAGGAAAACTGGGCTGGGCCTGGCCCAAAACCGGGCCGTGATCGGGTCGAGCATTTTTCCGTATTTTTTAAAAAAAATAATTTCTTTATATAATAATTAATTACGAAGCTTTAAAAAATAAAAATTGGATTAGATCACTAAAATATACTTTAAAAATACGTTTTATTTATAATAAATCACTAAAATACACTTTAAAAATACGTTTTATATATAGTTTTAAGTTACAAACTTACAATACAAGTATTTATAGGGTTTTGGGGGTAAAAAAATACAAGAAAAGGTAAAAAAAACGTATATAAACGGTAACATAACGTCTTTTTTTTTAAGTACGAATCGGGTCGGGTCGAGCCAAAAACCGGGTCGTGAACCGGGCTCGGGCCGGGCCGGCAAATCCTCCAAAAACATGAACCGATCCGGCTTTTCGGGATTCAAACCGGTTTACTACCAGGTCGGGTCGGGCCGGGCTTCGGTTAATCGATCGGGCCGGGTCAGGTCGGGCCCATTTGACCATCACTACACCAGAGTTAAGCCTTAGTGGCTTACGTGAACCCACTCTGGGGGACTAGGCCGACTTTGTTGGCTCCAGGGCGGATGGATCGATCCTAGAACTTTTACCCACAGAATATGTGACCGTGGTTAAATTCACGGGGGATTCGTGTGTGTGTGTCCGTACGCCGACCCATTAGTTCGTGTGGCTGATCACCCCATGAACACAACAGGAATTGACGAACTTTATTTATATTACATTTTGAAGTTAAAATGTGATTCGTTTTTGTTGATTTTGATTTTGAATATTACTGAGCATTTCTTTTGCTATGAACTTAAGTTTTATGAACTTTTGTCGAATGAACTTTTAAGTCTTCTGCTTCGTTATCGATGTTTCATATTATTTACGAATTATATTATAATCCATTCACTGAGCCCTGTGCTCAGTCGTGTTTTTGTTTTCTGACACGGCAGGTTCGAAGTGACGTTTATGGGGACGGGACTTGAGATCGAGCGTGAAATTTTGGAGTTCTTAGACTTGCCTTATTATATAAACGTTCTAAGTTTATAAACACTTTTTGAAGTGTAAGATTTTGGATTGTAATATATGTTTATAGTTTATTAGTAGCTCTCAATTAGTTGTGTATTATGTTAAGTCTCGTTCGTGACATCACCCGTTCCAGACCACAGGGACGGGGGATGTTACACACGGTTACAAAACTTAGAAAGAAAAGAGAGCAATAGTTGTAGGTGATTTTGAGAGAGAATTGCAAGACCCAATCTTGCATAAAATGTCATACATTTTATATGGATATGAGAGGCATGACATGAAAGCACCACAATCCCTACACCTTACTTGAGTGTAGGAGTATACATGCACCATCACTCATCTTTTAAGACCATACCTAGTTATCTTTATTTATGTCTAACATAAATAATATCTGATTTTATTTAATCAGATTAAATCAATACAAATCAGATATAATAATTAAACGTTTTAATTATTAAAATTCTTTATTCGAATATGTTCAATGCGTGTGACCCAATGAGTTCTCGACATGTTGGTAATAAACATAAATATCATATTTATAATTATAAATGATGAGCGGTATCCAGTAATACATCATCGTCACCCAAATGACAAGAATTGGTGATACAACAAATAAATAAATAATCGGTTTGTAGTCAATTTTAGTTTACATATTTAATTCTTTTGTCCTTGATGCAGATTGAACACAAGACATTGAATGTTTCATTCTCGTTATGTCCAATCTCTAATTTCTTGATTCCCTAATATACTAATAAAACATATCATGATATTTCATATCAATTATCCGAGCATGCATGCATTTCCTTAGTATATATTTATCAAGGGGCCTAGAGACATCACTCCCGTCATAAAGAAGGGACAAATCCTATATCGATACATGTTATGCTAGTTCTACCATGTGATTTATAACACACCAACAATTATTCTGTCACCTAGTTACGGAATGATTAGAACAAATGTCAAAATATATTACTCCCACATAACAAACTCCATATTTTTCAAGTCAAAGAATTACATGTACATTGTCCACATGAGAAACACTTATGACACTTACATGAGATCCAATGAAGTGTTCTCATAGCGAGTCACGTCTGATACACAAAATTCTCAATTTTGTACACATATGTAGATTCGATATCTCCATATGAATCCCTACATATGCTAGTCATTATCATATTACTTCAACCTTAAAACCCAAAATAATATTTAACTACGAACATTTAAAATACATTATTCTAAGGTTATTTATTATGAATAATTAAAACACAGAATATAACATAGACATAATAAAATAGACAATGCCTTTTATTTATTTACTAATTTCATGAAACAAAACTCAAAACTACAATCATTGTATGATTAACTTTTGGGCATTCACTAACATTCTATACATGCAAGAACTGAACAAGATGAGAATGAAGATGAGTTAATTGAATTGTTGATTTTTGGTGATTAGGGTTTGGGTTGATTTGGTATGTGAGTGCGTTTTGATGTGCGGTCGGATATGGGGTAGTGGCCGAAGAAGATGGTAGGAAGATGAAAACATATCGTAGATGATGACCAGAGAATGGAGTGTTCGGGGATATGACAATATGTTTTATTTTATTTTTTTTCATTTTTTAGAATTAAATGATTTATATAGTTGTACACAGTAGGGGTGTAAACGAACAGAACACGAACAATAAACGAACAAAACTTTTGATGTTCGTGTTTGTTCATTTAAAAAATGGGTTTGTTCATGTTCGTTTATGGTAAACGAACAAATATAAATGAACCTTAACGAACATACTTGAACAAAATAAAAGGTGCGTCTACTTTTTTGGGGTGCTCTAGTCAACTTTTTGAATAGGCTCAAGCCAAAGGCTTTAGCCAACGCATGAAATCAGGCAATAGAAATGTAAGGGATGAGGAGTTATTTATACTGAAGATGAACCGTGACTTTTGTTTAACCCAGCGACGTGGGACGAATTCACTCAACACAAACTGAAGACAAAGCATTGTCTCATCTGTCTCCCACATCGCTAGAGGTAAGAAATGATTTAAGGCCACCACATTATATAAATAAACAATACTAGTGGTGGCATGCATTTGTCCTACTAATCACCGTTTTAAATTAATATTCTCTTGTAAATTAGTAAATATAAATATAAATATAAATATTTATTAATAATTAATAATCCATTGTTAATTTCTTTTGTATTTTGTCTGTTAATTTAATATATTTATTATTAATAAACGAACAAAGTTAAACGAACGTAAACAAACAAAGCTAAACGAACGTAAACGAACAATACTAAACGAACATTAACGAACATAAATGAACGAACGTTCACAAACGTAAATGAACGAATAAGACATTTGTTCATGTTCGTTCGTTTAACTAAACGAACGAAAAAACTTGTTCATGTTCGTTCATTTATTAAATAAACGAACATAAACGAACTTCCCGCCAAACGGTTCACAAAAGGTTCGCTGAACATTCGGTTCGTTTACAGCCCCTTGTACACAGTGCATCCAAAGCCATACAACCAAAAAAATATTAATTAAATAGGTAAAAGGACAAAAAAAATAAAGAAAAAGACAAAACTGCCTTTTACTTAACAAGGACCAAGCAAAAATGCAACATGCAGTTGCAAATTTGTATTAAATAAACTCTCAGAACCGAAACCAAGATTTTTGAGAAACCACAGGACCAAAATTGAAGTTTACTCTAATTAATACGGTCAAACAATAAACAAATTACATAATTAATATAGTGGGTCCCACGTAGGGATGGTGATTTTCCCCTACCCGGTGGGGAACCCGGTTCTCCCGACCCGCACGGGGTCGAGGATTTTCCGCTAAAACGGGTACCATGTCCGGGACCGGGGATCCTCACTTGCATGAAACCGAGGTCGGGTAACACACCCCCGACCCGCCCGTACCCAATATACATATTAATATTAAATTTTATTTATTTATTAATATTAATTATTTTATTTCCAAATTAGTCGGGGAAGGGGAACGGGGAGTGGATCGGGGTTGACCGGGGATTGACCAGTTTTGACCGGCAATGACCGCATTAGAAACCGTGGCTGAGATTAGGATCCCCGTACCCGCAGGGACAGGGGCCCTTTACCATAAACCGGGTCGGAGATTGTGAAACCCGCCCCGTTGCCATGCCTAGTCTGTAACACCCTAAATTTAGCGGAAATAAAAAAATTCGAAAATTCTGCAATATGACGGCTATAAATTGGTAAACCTGGGTATATAAAAACCTGTTGTAAACAACCCCAAAGTATCATCCCGATAGAACGGGGAAACAAACTATAACAATTACAATTAACCAAATGAAGGATAGACTAACAACCTAATAATCTAACTTAAATAAGAAAGATTAGTATTGGGTGTTGCTATTCTTCCAAAAGGTATGTTCGCTATTCAAAAACGTCGGTCTATACATCTCCCAAAAAGACCGCTCTTGACCTCAAAGCTATCCGCTCAGTCTCGACGAACCCCACTGGAAACCTGACCTGTTATACATGTCATTTTAAGAAAAAGTGTTAGGCTAAAGCCTAGTGAGATCAAACATTTGCAGTTTAAGAAATTGAATATAAAAATGAGTAAAAGAGCTTCTTTTTATACAACAACAATAATGGTAATAATAACAATAATGTTCTTTAAAATATAACAAGTGTCGGTCCAACAATACTTATCAAGTTTATAGAAACAACGACACAATAACGATTACCAACCTGTATTGAATATATCAAACGATTACAAGGTTGATCGATTAAGCTTTTGATGTGTTCCCTATGTTTTCTCTCAAATACACCTTTATGTGTGTTTGTGTGTGTGATCTATTTCTGATTGATAGAGCTAGAGGAACACAATATCTAATCTAAGTGTGTTGAACACACTATCTAACTTAATATCTAGATATTAAATCTAGATATTAATTCTAACAAACTAGAAACTAACTTAGTTACTTAATATAACTATTACAATACTATTACTTAGATATTAAATCAAAGTAAACTAAAACAATTACATTAAATTACATTGACATTTATTACAAACGACATAGACTTTATTATCGAGAGTCGACGTTCCGGCTTTAGCTTCAGATTGCGATCTTCAGTTTGGATGATCTGGAATACAATGAGACTGTGGTCTAACAATCTCCCCCTTTGGATCAAGATCATTTAATAAAAAGATTTATCCAATTCAGTCTTCTTGTTCAGCTCAGAAGATGCAATCTCTTTCTCTGAAATCAGCATGTCTTCAATCTAACAATCTCACCCTTTGAAGAGTGGACGTGATTCTTGAAACATGTGATCTTTGCCATTTCTTTTGTAGTCATTCTCCCCCTTTTTGATGTTAAGTGCAACGACTTCATCAAAATTAGTGGTAAGAAATGTCAATCTTTCGTTTAGAGCCCCTGATTCGTCAATTCATAAGAGATTCATCTAGATCTTTGCAAATCCAGACAAATGTAGTGTAAGACCTGAAATAAACTAATGAATCAGTTAACATGCCTGTCAGTAACACTAAGTCACTGTGTGTAACGAATACACATGGGAAAGGAGCTGTTTGATGTTGACTCCCCCAGGGCTTCCATCTAATCATCGAAACACCACAAAGGTTATTTCTATAAACGTTATGACAAAGAAACAAATTCCTTGTGTGTTCGTGTTTGTGTTTGAAAGAATTAAGCACGGATGATTGCTTATTGGCACAAAATTGTGTAAACCACTGAGACAACAGTAAGTTAAACACAGACTCAATGTGCATGATTGAAGTGCGAAGGTAGGGCAGACTTCCTTCTTTTCAATATCCAGATTTTCCAAATGAAAATCAGATAGCAAATGTGCTGCATCCCCTTTGAAAATGTGAAACATTTTCTTGTTGAGAAGAAAATGAGTAGATGGTGAGGTTTTTGATCAAGAGTTGGCATGGGTTAGTTGCCTGTTTCAATAATGATCACCAAAGAATTGTGAATCACTAGAATGGTGGCTACCCGGCTCAGAAAAAGTTGGTGCAGAGTTGTGATATTCTTTTAACTCTGTTCTCACACGCTCTTTCTTTTAAACATTTTGCTTTCTCTAATCACACTCATTTCTTTTCTATTTGCACACTCAATCACTAAGGATTAACTTCTTGGGTAGAAATCACTGGTTAAGGTGATTCCATTGAAGTTGTGTTAATTCCTAGCACAATGATTCTTTGTTTGCCTATGATGCATGTGAAGCTCAGATTGGTTTAACTATTTCAGTTAAAGCACAATATTGATCTTTGAAAACATTTAAAATACACTCCCAAAATATAAAATGTGATGAAAAATCGGGAAGTGTTTTGAACATTAAAAACAATGTTTTCTTATGATTGAAAGTTGTCCTTCTTTCAACCATATGTGAGATGAAGATAAAGGTTTATACCTTAACGAGTGATCTTTCATCTCATGAAGCTAAGCGTAAAGTCATAAACATATGAACTTGTAAGCTTCTCTCAAAAATTCTGCAAATGTCTAATGTCAAGTCAAAGTAATAATTATTCACTTATATTGAAAAGACAAAAAGCAGTAAAACTTTTAAAGTACGAGTTCTGATCAGAAATAATCAGAAGTCATATCCGTACTCCCCTTTGTCGTGAAGAGCTCCCCCTAAAATCTTGCATTACAAAAAAAAAATTGACATTTTAAAAGGTATATGCAAATTTTATGAGCTCCCCCTCGAAATAATATTGACCAGATGTCAATTTCTTCTCATACTCCCCCTTTTATCATGAACAGAATGTTAACTTGCATATAGCAATCAGATTTAAGAATAAGATAAGGATGAAAAAGTATACAATTAGAAAACTTTTATAGGTAATTACTGGTTATACTTTGAGATTTAGCATACCAAGCTTCGAGACTAGAAAGGTAAACCTCTTTTCGTCTAAAGGTTTGGTGAACAAATCAGCAAGTTGATACTCAGTCTTTACAAAGAAAAGTTCAATTGTTCCTTTTTCTACATTATCCTTGATAAAATGATACCTGACGTCTATATGCTTTGTCTTCGTGTGTTGAACAGGATTCGCCGTTATTGCGATGGCGCTCTTGAAATCACAGTAGATCGGGATCTTGTTGAAGTGGAAACCGTAGTCGCGTAATTGAGTTCTCATCCACAAGACCTGAGAACAGCAGCTAGCAGCAGCTACATATTCTGCTTCTGCCGTGGAAGTTGAAACACACAGTTGCTTCTTTGATCCCCAACTTACTAATTTGTCACCGAGGAACTGCACATGTCCTGACGTGCTCTTCCTGTCTAACATACAACCTGCATGATCTGCATCTGTGTAGGCTGTTAGTTCAAAACTAGTATCTTTAGGATACCACAGACCAATATCTGCAGTGCCCTTTAGATACCTAAAGATGCGCTTCACAGCAGACAAATGAATTTCTTTAGGATTGGCCTGATATCGTGCACATAAACATGTTGAAAACATTATATCTGGCCTACTCGACGTAAGATACATTAAAAAACCTATCATCCCTCGATAAGTCCTAATATCAACAGCCTTTCCCGAAGGATCGGTGCCAATTTTAGTACCTGGTGCCATTGGGGTACCAATCGTTTTTGAATTTTCCATTTGGAACTTCCGAATAATATCCCTAATGTACTTTGATTGATTGATAAAGATACCCATAGAAAACTGTTTTACTTGTAAACCGATAAAGAAATTCATCTCTCCCATCAAGTTCATTTGAAATCTAGACACCATAAGGTTTGCGAAGTTCTTACAGTACTTAGTATTTGTAGAACCAAAGATAATATCATCTACATAGATTTGAATTAAAATGATATCGCCTTTTTCCTTTTTAATAAACAAAGTGGTATCCACCGTACCTTTGGAAAACCCAGACTTAACTAGAAAAGTGGAAAGGACATCATACCAGGCTCGAGGTGCTTGTTTCAGACCGTAGAGTGCTTTGTCAAGAATGTAGACGTTATCCGGCTTCTCTTGATTGACAAAAACCTCTGGCTGAGAGACGTAGACTTCCTCCTTCAGAATTCCATTTAGGAATGTTGTCTTCACGTCCATTTGAAAGACCGTGAAGTTTTTTGGGCTGCGTAGGCTAGAAACATTCTGATTGCCTCTAATCGCGCCACAGGAGCATATGTTTCGTCATAGTCTATTCCTTCCTCTTGTCTGTATCCTTTGGCTACTAGTCTTGCCCTGTTTCTGATGACGGTACCAGCTTCGTCTTTCTTAATTTTGAAGATCCACTTCGTACCTATAATGGTTTTACCTTTAGGCTTCGGTACGAGTCTCCAGACTTTAAGTGCATCGAACTGATTCAGCTCTTCTTGCATTGAGATCACCCATTCTGGATCAGCAAGTGCCTCTGATACGCGTGTTGGCTCAAACTTGCTCAGAAAGGAGTCATGCATGCACATGTTCATTGATGCTGACCTAGTTTGCACCGGTTTTGATGGATCGCCAATTATCTGGCTTATCGGATGCTCTTTGGTCCATTTTTGTTCATGAGGTAGTGGACTAGATGATTGTATGTCAGTTGTATCATCTACAAATCCACTTGTACCTTCTTCTGTTTGTTCTGGAGGAATGATTGTTTCAGTTGAAGTGGTAGGTTCAGAAGGCTCAGCAGGTATAGCTTGATCTGGCTGTAGATGGATCTGTACAGTATCTCCTACTGTTTTAGCTACTTCTGTCTCTTTATCATTTGTCACTTCTTCAACTGTTGGAGTCGACATTTGAATTGTAATTTCTTATTGAATCGGGGCTATTGATTCAATAGGAACATCTGAACTGGTTGGATGAGTAGTCGTTAATTCTTCCATCCTGTCAACCACAACAGATTTCTTTACATTTGATCCAAGAAATTCATCATAAAACAATTCAAATAATAAATCTAAATCAGATAAATGGTTAGTTGAAGTTGAAGCTTCATCTGATTTATTCTTTTGAGACGCAGGTTCTGGACTGAGGTGCCCAGAAGCTAGTACTCCGGTTATAACGGGTTCTGAACGTTGTTGTTCTGAAGCCATTTCTTCATCAAAGGAGACGTTGACGCTTTCAATCATCGTCTTTGACTTCTTTAGATAAACACGAAATGCAGTCGCTGTTGAGGAATATCCAATGAAGATTCCTTCATCTGCCTTAGCGCTGAACTTGTTAAGATTTTCCCTATCGTTTAGTACGAAACACTTACATCCAAATATATGGAAGTATTTGATTGTCGGTGTTCTGTTGTTGATCAAACCGTAAGGAGTCTTCTTGAATCTCCGATGTATCATGGAACGATTCTGTGTGTAGCACGCGGTCGAAACAGCTTCTGCCCACAAAAACAGAGGTAAGTTGGAATGACTTAGCATAGTACGAGCAACCTCGACTAGCGTTCGATTTCTTCTTTCAACTACTCCATTTTGTTGAGGCGTTCGAGCAGCAGAGTATTGATGTGAAATCCCGACAGATTCGAGATATTCTTCAACTTTGTTGTTCTTGAACTCTATGCCGTTGTCTGTTCTTAGAATCTTGACCGGTTTCTGCAGATTCACCTGGGTCGTCTTCAGGAATGTAATGAGAACATCAGGTGTCTCATCCTTTGAACGAAGAAACTTGACCCATGTGTATCGCGAATAGTCGTCCACGATCACGAGTATGTACTTCTTGCCACCTAAGCTTTGAGTGCGCATTGGACCGCATAGATCCATATGTAATAACTCTAAGGAGCATTGGTACTTGGTTCTGGCTTCGGTTTATGAGGTGCCCTATTCATCTTGCCCTTCTCACAAGTTGTACAAAGATGTTCTCTTTCATATCTCAGCTCTGGAAGTCCTTTGACGAGCTTTCCACTGACCAGGTTGTTGATGTACCGAAAGTTGAGGTGACAAAGACGTTGATGCCATAACCAACTTTGTTGCATCGAAGCTTTCGATAGTAGACAAACTTGTTTGTCTGTCTGGACATCTGATAAGTTGATTGTGTAGAGGTCTGATTCTTGTGTACCGACCAAGAGTTCTTCGCCTTCTTCATTGCGAACAAAACAACTTTTGGCTTTGAAGTTGACCTCTAAGTCTTTGTCACAGAACTGGCCTATACTGAACAAGTTGTGTCCTAAGCCTTCTACATAGCTCACCCTCTTGACAGTTACATTGCCGTGTTGTACATCACCATATCCCATGATTGGAGAAAACTGGTCGTTGCCAAATCTTACTGTTCCACAATATTTTTCTTTAAAGTTGGACAGTATCTCCTTTTGCCCTGTCATGTGCTTGGAACAACCGCTGTCCAAGAACCACGTATGACTAGTCTGCATAAGAGAAATTTGAAATTTAGATTTGAATATGACAACATTGGAATATACACTTTGATCATCGAAGTGCGGGTCTTGAACTGATTTGTTCAAAAGCCTATTTTGACTTTGATGTTCGGGTTTTGAACTGCATTATCCAAAAACCTATTTTGACTTTGAAGAACGAGTCCTGATCTGTACATAATCAGAAGTCGCTTTCTCTTTAATCTTTGTGTGCCTGCAACACAGATTTAGCCTTAGGTACCCACTGGAATTTGGGTCCTGCTGTGTTAGCACAAGATTTTGGTATCCATTTCAAATTGGATCCTTTGTTCTTTTGAAAAGCATGAGAGTTGGTATGAGATGAATGCACATGGTAATTTCCAAACCAATCTTCAGAATCTTGACAAGAGATAGATATATGTTTATCATAAAAGGAAGACTTTCCAGCAGATAAAGATAACTGAAATAATTGCTTCATTGAATATTGTTTACGATAAACAGCAATATCTGCAATTACAACGTCTTTAGTAAGCGAAGTCTTATTACAATTAACACTACTAGACGATAAAACGGTCTTGTCAAGGTTCCGTTTAGGTTGCCACAGAGAATTTGCTTCTGGCCTTTGATTTCTCAGATCTGAAACATGTAAAGCTGGTGAGTTAGACCTTGGAGCAACAAACGAATGCTTCTTCTTGGAATTACCAGCAGTGGTCGGTTTATGTGAATGTTGAGATATTTTCTTACCTTTAGCACTCTTAGCGTTCATAGAGACTGATTTATCAACGAAAGCTTTCGTTGATTTTGCACTGTTCACAGGCTTACTGGTTTTTCTTAAAGTTTTCTTCACAAATGATGAATGGTTGGGAAGTTTTGTATTAAAGTCAAAGAGATAGGAACCATCATCTAAACTACCGTTAGAGTTCAAAAAATCAATTCCTTTATTTGATGAACCAGACAACTCCTTAGAGTTTGAAGCTTTTGAAAGAACGGTATTTGAAAACACAGTTGTAAAAACGCTTTGTTCAATATTTATCAAAGGTTTTGCATCTGATAAAGAAGTCTCGAGTTCAGAAATTTTATGTTCTAAAACGAGAGGATGGACATATAATTTACCTTTGATAGGCTTCGCCTCCATTTCCTTTACAGAATAACTTGGAAAGAAATCACTTGAAATTGGTTCCTTCTTTTTATATATTGGGTTATCATCATAACTATTATTCAACTTCGCATAATAAAATGGAAGATGAACTTTAGCTGATTTCATCCGTTTTTCCGTTTCATTGGCTTCATCCTCTTTTGACAGTTTAGTCCAAAAGGTTTTAAACGCGGGGAGTCTGCGGGCTAATTGCATATTAAGATGATCATAAAGTCCAGGAACTTCAGACATCCCCTTTTGTAGACAGTGAGGATTCTTATAACTGATTCCCCATCTCTCTATCTCCTCTTTGGGTTTGTTTAGAAAAATAGTTTGTTCAGTTTGACCCATTTTATACAACTTCTCTTCCAAACTTTTTAGTTTTCCTAACAAAGAAAAGTTCTCTTTTGTACAAGAAGCATGCAACTTTTTAAGCTCATAAATATCTATCTCACTCTTTAGAAGTTGAGACTTAAGATCAGAATTCTCTTTTAGAATTATTGTCTTTTCCTTAGCGTTGGTGTCATTATCTTTATGTAAAACCTCAATTAATACTTTCTTCTCAGCAATTTCATTTCTAAGTTTCTGTATCAACTGGTTTTTGTCTGTCATGACACCATTATCTTGCTTAAGATTAGATTCTAACTCTTTTTGTTTCATACTCATGGCATGCATTTTATTCATGAATTCTAAATCAGATAGATTACATACCTCCTCTTCTTCATTGTCATAATCAGCTTCAGCATCTGATTCTATCTTGCCCATCAAGCACATGTTGACGGCTTCTTCTCTATCTTCATCATCTTCTTCTTCATCATCTGAGAGATCGAGCCAGTATTCGTCCTCAGCCATCAGTGCCTTGCCTGCCTCTTGTTGTTTTGCAAGAAGCATCTTGTTCTTGTAGTAGTCTGAATTTCTGACTTTTGATCTACAGCAGTCTTTGGCAAAGTGACCTGGTTTGCCACAGTTGTAGCATGTAGGCGGTTCTGGCTGACTTGATCCTTCAGCTTTGAATTTCCTTTCTTCCGGTCTCCTCTCCTCTATCCTCTTTCCTTCCGACTGAAACCTTCTCTCTTCAGGTTTCCTCTCCTCTGATCTTCTCCCCTCAAATCTCTTCCCTTCATATCTGCTACCTTCAATCCTTTCTTTGTGAATGTAGTTGTTCGGACCAGATGATATCTCTGATTATTTGATGTTGGCTTTATGTAGAACCTTTTCTGAAAGGCACTAGTCAGCATCATCATTGCTTGCTTCAGCTGATCATTTTCATCTGATTCTGAGTTTGCACAACCTTCATCTTCTTCATCTGATTCATATACAGTCGCCTTGTTCTTCTTCTTTCTGACTACAAGGGCGACTGTGTCTTCAATTACCTTTCCTCTTTGTCTCTTCTCATCCAGAATTTCATCCACCTCTTCTTCATTTTGACGGAGGGTTTCATACACCTCGTGAAGTGGAATCTCATTCAGGTCTTTAATCTGCTTTATCTGACGAGCAAATCTTTTTCATTCAGGTTGAAGAATACTAAGGAATTTGATATTCAGCTCATTTTGAGATTTGTGAACTTTGTTCTTGCTAAGTTCATTCAGCAATGTCACAAACCTGTCATAGGTTTCTTCTAAGGTTTTTCCCACCCTGCCTCTAAATTCTTCATAGTTATTTAGGCAGTTGGAGATCTTCAGCTGATTTCCAATTTTTGAACCCAGCATCATTTTCTCGAGCTGATCCCACTTTTCTTTACCTGAAGCCTTGTAACTGTCAATCTTGACGTATATTTCATTTGGGATCCCCTGTAAGATGTATGACTTTGATAATTTGTCGCCTTTGGCTCTTCTGAGGTTATCATCTTGTAGCTCGTGATACTTCAGTTCAACCTGAGTAGGCACGTTATCAATTACACGAGTCGTCATTGGTGGTGTCATAATCCCTTCTTCAATAGATGTTCTGATATAATCACCCAGCTTATGTCTGTCAATGAAGTTCAGAAACCGATCCTTCCACTGTTCGTATTCTCCTTTGAAGAGAACTGGTGGCTTGGTGTCGGTTCCGATAGCTAAAGCTTCTCTTGAGGTCATCAGTTTCGAAAAATTCTCAGAAAAATATTCTAAGTCTGGAAATTGGAGTTTTGCGATTGAGAAGGTTTGCGTTTCAAGTTAGGAACGCAAAGTTGAGGTTTGCGTTTCTAATGGGACGCGCAAATGGAGGTTTGCGGGTCTAGTGGGAAGCGCAAACTGAGGTTTGCGGGTCTAGATGGAAGCGCAAAGTTGAGGTTTGCGGGTGCTTTGGGAGCCGAGAAGTAGACTTTGCGATTGATGTTGGAACCGCAAAGTAAGCTTTGCGTTTGTAGTTGGAGCCACAAAGTCTGCTTTGCGTTTGTAGTGGGAGCCGCAAAGTCTGCTTTGCGTTTGTAGTGGGACGCGCAAAGTGGGACTTTGCGTGTTATTCTTCCTCTGGTTTGCGGGTTATTCGACCTGTACTTCGAAAATTCGTCTAAAATCTGTATTGAAACGATTTAGCAATACCAAACCCTACCAATGTGTCTAGAAACACTTTTAGAACAGATTATGATCACTCGATCTCACTAAAACACTCTTTTTAGAAATTAATCTGATCGCACAGTGACTTACTCTTCTCGACTCTTTTCTCACAAAAACCACAAATTAGAACTCGATATAAGCTTTAAAGTGAAATTAAACACATACAACTCGATCTAGCATGTAAATCGATCACAATCTGATCGATTCTAACACCTAAAACAGTTTAGATCTCGAAAATGATTTTCACACAGAACAC
The DNA here is from genome assembly GCA_023525745.1 of Arctium lappa. Lineage (NCBI taxonomy): Eukaryota > Viridiplantae > Streptophyta > Magnoliopsida > Asterales > Asteraceae > Arctium > Arctium lappa. Next base: position 34,687,796 of record CM042051.1, read on the forward strand.
AGAGACGTTTTCTTTTAAAACTTGATTTGATCTTAATCAGGCTCTGATACCATCGGTCCAACAATACTTATCAAGTTTATAGAAACAACGACACAATAACGATTACCAACCTGTATTGAATATATCAAACGATTACAAGGTTGATCGATTAAGCTTTTGATGTGTTCTCTATGTTTTCTCTCAAATACACCTTTATGTGTGTTTGTGTGTGTGATCTATTTCTGATTGATAGAGCTAGAGGAACACAATATCTAATCTAAGTGTGTTGAACACACTATCTAACTTAATATCTAGATATTAAATCTAGATATTAATTCTAACAAACTAGAAACTAACTTAGTTACTTAATATAACTATTACAATACTATTACTTAGATATTAAATCAAAGTAAACTAAAACAATTACATTAAATTACATTGACATTTATTACAAACGACATAGACTTTATTATCGAGAGTCGACGTTCTGGTTTTAGCTTCAGATTGCGATCTTCAGTTTGGATGATCTGGAATCCAATGAGACTGTGGTCTAACAACAAGTACCTCTTGGGTTAACGGGGGAGGCCCGCTTACTAACTCGAATGTCGGAACACAAAAGTAAGTCATTCGATGAGTCAGTAAGGCCAATAAACAAATAAAGTACACGCAAGGGATGTCAGGCTTAGTGGCTTTAAACGTACACTCACGGAAACTCGAGTTCAACCCCGAAGGGATCCTACGTCGAGCTCCTCATCCAATATCGTAATACTTGAGCATGAAGGACTTATAACCCAATCCGATGCCAAACGTGCCTCGGCGTGGAAAACTAGTCGTCCCAACGCCGGAACAATAATAAACCAAATACGGGGTCATGACTCCCAATGCATCAAATAAGCCAAATTATGCACATATGGCCCAACAAGTAATCCCAACAATGGTTAATATGCATAAGTGATATGAAGAGTGATTTCCATCAAAACCATTTCCATCGTTTACCAAAAGATCTCTAATCAAAGTATATTTGATCCTTCATTCATTTCCAAACTCCAAAACATGGTGCAAGTTGATTTACAAACTTATCAGCAGTTAATCATAATTTCCATATTCTCAAATTCATGGATTCCACATAGTACATACTATTCCCTTAAATGTATAACCCAAGTAAAACAAGTTAAAGAATATTATTAAAGATCATAATTTGTCACTTTCCCAAGAATCATCACAAATACTAATATCCCCAAAAGTTAGGTTTAGCAAAACATTCTACAAGTCAAATATATGAAAGAGGAGATATTAGGTATTCAAAACCCACCTTTTGACATGTATAAGGTTTAATAAAATGTGTAAGAACTCACCTTAGTAGTTTTCTTACAAGAAAACTAAGTACTTGGAATGGTGGAGATGAGGAACCACTTGAGAGCTCACCAAACACACCTCCTAACTGTTAAGGACCACCATTAATGACCTAGAATCACCATAAATGATGAAAGAGGTTGTAAGGAAGACTTACCTACTGATTTTCGGCAGAGAAGATCGCACACCAAACCCTAGAATCAGATATAATGACTGAAAATCGCGACCTAGGCTTTTTATACCCAAACACTCGTCGGCGATAGTGACACGGCGAGAGTGACATTTGTCACTCTCGCGGGCATAATCGCGCCAACACCCCCACCCGCGGTACAATCTACAAGGGACAAAACCAAAAAACCCAACAAACCAAAATACACTCCGAGAAAGACAACAGTAACTGAAAAGCGAAACAACCGAAAAGGACTACAGAAACATAAAAAAAAGAACCACGAAATGAAACTCAAATGAAATAGACTGCAACCGAAACAAAACAAAGCAAGTAGAAAGCAAACTCTCGCAGGCAACATCGCCAAACAATGAAACACAACCCTCAAGCATTTGAGCACCAAAGCCAACCCCAACCTAATAATGAAGCAGCGACTACAACCCGAGTTAGCCGTCAAACCCATGACGCACACACACTCCATCCATGACAACTTGAACTTGATAGATTCTCAAATATGAAATGTCCATATTTTATATTTTGTGAAACTATTTTGTCATTAAGCTGTACATTTGTCATCTTTTTACGTCTTATTTTAAGTTAGAAAGATTATTATGTATTTTGAATTATTTAAAAGGTTGCACAAAAACCCAACAGATCGATATAAAATATTTACATGCATACTAATTTTTGCAACAAAAGAAACCCCAATTCCCGGTTTTGGCATGTATGACCCGTGATATACTAACAATTCAAGCTAGTATCATAGCTTCGGAGTCTGTTTTTTCTCTTAGTGGTCAGACAAGACTAACCCCAAAGTTGGTAGAGTGTTGTGTATGTTTGAAGGAGTTGGATACATTGATAGATTTCAAGACAAGACATCATTAGAGGTGAAGATTCCAGGAGTGGAAGAAAACTTTGAATAAAACGAAATCTCCAGGCACTAAGTAAGCCACCAACTATTGATACCGACGATAGTGTCTCACAATATGACGATGATGAGGAATTTAACATTGATGACCTCGATGACCAAACGGCTCTTCAAAGACTTCAAACCTATGAGACTCATCAATACAACAAGCCATTTAAATAAGTGTATTTTTTAATAATTGAATGTAATTTTAAATGTATCATTAACTCGAAATTATAATAAAAACATATTTTTAAAGTGTATTTGAGTGACCCAATTACATATTTTTAAAGTTTATTATAATAACATTCAAATGACCGATTTGGGCCCGGCCCGGGACCGGTTAACCCAAACCGGTCACACTAAGGCTTAACCGGTTATAGCATAACATGCTTAAATCGGGACTGGTTACACTAGTTGCCGACGCTATTGTTACGGTCCGAGACCGATTTGAGCCCTGCCCGGTTCAGGACCGGTTTTTGACCACCTCTACATGCAAGTTTGACTTGCAATCCAATTTGCCAACGTATGTGGGGTGGTTTTAATATAAAAGCAGGTAAAATGATCAATTAATTTTTACGTTCTCTAATTATATATTTTTAGAAGATAGAAATAATTATTAAAAGTGTTTTTATTTATTAAAATGTAACGAGCAAAGGAGCCTTCATGTTTGAATCATTTGGGCTTCAATTTGGGTTTGATCTTGGGCCTTAATATATATCTTCAAAAATAATATATCATATTGGATTATTAAATTTTCCAAATTAATTAATATATTAAGTAAGATCTTGGTTCTATATATCATTTGGAAAGGGTATCCTGAGCCTTTGGCCCAGACTAATCCCTTGGCAAAGAAACCGACTGCGAAAGCATGCAGCCCTGAGGTTAAACCCAGTGGCCACAAAGTTGAGAATGCAGGGAATCGAACCCGGGTTGAGCGCTATGAACTCCCCAGGTGATTACCGCTATACCACAAGCCTTGTGGTTTTTAATATACAAGTTGCGCGTCAACTACTTGGGTTGTATAGTCAAATTCCCGGACTTGAATCCAAACGTTGTTAAAATCTTTGTAGCTATAAAAGTTTAGTTATTCATAGTTTCTTAGGAGTTAATCAGTGTATGTAAACTGGTTTTGGTACCCAAAGAAAAAGTTGTTTGTGTGGAGGAAGATGTAAAATTTTATTGTAAACCGAGAATGAATAGCTATTGCAATTCCTCATTGAAAAATACAATTCAAAATTATAAAGTATTATGTTGTATTACTAGAGCTGAATATTTATCAAGTATTTGAATGTTTTTCTCCATATTAAGGGCATCTCCACCGAACACTAAGGTGTCGTTTGTTTTTTAAGAGGTCTAAGGTTTGAAGTCTTATTTTAGTTATGATTAATAAGAGGTTGTGTGTAAAAAGGTCTGAACGATTCAGACTTAAGAGCCATTAAGAGGTTTTTTTTTTAAAACAAACAACCCCTAAGAACACAAAAATGGATGTGTTTTCATCTCCAAAACCAAACACTAAAAAAATTGAGGTAAAAAATGTTGGCTTCTATATTTGGAGTTCAATAAAGTTGGTCTCTATAATCAAATATTAGTATAATATTAAGTTTTTATAATTGCATATATAAAAATTGATTAAAAGTTTAATATATTAAATGTTTATTATTATTATAATATTAAAGATGGTTTTTAGTGAGGGTGTTCAAAAAAACCGTTAGACCGTTCAAACCGGTTGAATCAAGTCAAACCAGACTGTTTTTTGTGGTTTGAGTGGTCTGGTGGTCCGGCATCTGAAAAATAGCCAAATCGCTCGGTCCGGTCTGGTTTGCGGTTTGAACGCTTTTTTGAGCGGTCTGGACCAAACCGACCACAAAAAATATACATATATTAATTATATTTAGTTTTCTATGCTCAATCTTTATAAGCAATTAAAATAAATTCGTGTAAGACATATCGATTTTTGTTTTCATTTCTCAATTGACCACGTTATCTAAATTGATAAAATTCTAAAATCCATAAAAAAATCAAATCCAAAATTTTAAATTGTCGTTCGACTTGCTAAATTTTTGTGCAAAATTCAACTATTCTCGGTGGACATGTTTAACTATTTTTCAATTTTCTCAATGTGTTTTATTTTATTTTAGAGACAGGCGTTTCTTTCATAATTCGATATATTATTTTTAATAATGTTATATCATTAGAAATTTCATTTTAGATATAGACGTTATGTTTTTTTTTTAGTTTAAAAACCCATAAGAGAACCAAATCGTTTAAACCGGTCAGACCAGATCACCTTATTGTGGTCTGATTTAACCGGTTTGGTCACTTGTTGTCAAACCGTTCGGTTTAAAATTTGGGAAATTGACCGAAATGGGCCAAACCGGGAGAGGGATTGGCCTCTTAGCCATCTCTCTCCCTGACTTACAAAAATGTCCAAAGGGACGCACCATGAGTCCTAGGGCGCACCATGAGCCCCTACACATAGTCTTAATGAAAACAAGTAATTTCTCCTAGGGGCTCATGGTGCGCCCTAGGACTCATGGTGCGTCCCTTTGGACTCATGGTACGTCCCTTTGGACATTTTTGCAAATCAGGGAGAGGGATGGCTAAGAGGCCAATCATTTTCCCGGTTTGGCCCATTTCGGTCAATTTCCCTTAAAATTTTCATAAACCGTCATTTCGAACTTGGTTTGTATGTAAAACCGTCCAAACTAAAGCACAAACATCCATAGTGGTTGAAGTTAGATTTTGTTAAGGGTTCAATAGACCCACCAATCTTTAGTGTTTTAATTTTAGTTGTTAGGTTTGAGATGGTCTAATAAATTCAAAATTTAAAATATTTAAATAATAATTTTACTAGAAGCGTATTCGCGCAATGTAGCGAGATAAATCACGATTTTAATGTTTATTTTTATTTTTTGTTTTTTATTGATTTACAGTACGATTTTGGATGGTTTTTATTGAGTGATAATGGTTTTTTATATATAAATTTGTTTAATTTAGGCTTAACAATATAATGTTTTTTATATAAAAAAAATTAAGTAGTTTGTTAAAATTCATTAATTATCTTATATATTTTAAATTTTTTATATTTAAATTGCGATGTTTATCTTGTTTTGATTATGTTTATCAGAATTCAAATTTCATAATTTTAGGATTAGAGATAAGGATTTTAGGGGATAAAGATGAAATTTATTAATTAGGATTAAAAACATTTAAAAGTAGTACATATTGCTTCATTAATTGTTTTTTAAGAGATTTTAAGTAGATTAACATTAAATAATAGTACATAATGCTTAATACATCACGATTTTAATGTTTATTTTTATTTTTTGTTTTTTATTGATTTACAGTACGATTTTGGATGGTTTTTGTTGAGTGATAATGGTTTTTTATATATAAATTTGTTTAATTTAGGCTTAATAATATAATTTTTTTTATATAAAAAAAATTAAGTAGTTTGTTAAAATTCATTAATTATCTTATATATTTTAAATTTTTTATATTTAAATTGAGATGTTTATCCTGTTTTGATTATGTTTATCATAATTCAAATTTCATAATTTTAGGGTTTGGGGATTAGAGATAAGGATTTTGGGGGATAAAGATGAAATATATTAATTAAAAACTTTACAGGTAGTACATTAGGCTTTATTAGTTATTTTTAAGATATTTTAAGTAGATAGCTTTAAATGATAGTACATAAAGCTTATTGAGTTGTAATTAAGAGTTTTTTATGTCATCTTTATAATATAGTATAGATATATTTAAATTGAGATGTTTATCATGTTTTGATTATGTTTATCATAATTCAAATTTCATAATTTTAGGGTTTAGGGATTAGAGATAAGGATTTTGGGGGATAAAGATGAAATATATTAATTAAAAGCTTTATAGATAGTACATTAGGCTTTAGTAGTTATTTTTAAGAGATTTTAAGTAGATAGCTTTAAATGATAGTACATAAAGCTTATTGAGTTGTAATTAAGAGTTTTTTATGTCATCTTTATAATATAGTATAGATAAATTGAGATGTTTATCCTGTTTTGATTATGTTTATCATAATTCAAATTTCATAATTTTAGGGTTTGGAGATTAGAGATAAGGATTTTGGGGGATAAAGATGAAATATATTAATTAAAAGCTTTACAGGTAGTACATTAGGCTTTAGTAGTTATTTTTAAGAGATTTTAAGTAGATAGTTTTAAATGATAGTACATAAAGCTTATTAAGTTGTAATTAAGAGCTTTTTATGTCATCTTTAAAATATTTAAATAATAATTTTATAACATAACAAAGAAGCATAGGATTGAAAAGTTAAAAAAGAATAATTTAAAAGAATTAAAACTGGAAATGATAAGGATTAATAAGAATGGGGGTCATGTGAATCTCCCTTATGATAAGGTTTTAATTTGTATGATTATCCTTGTATCATGGGCCCCGCCGCCGCAACCAGCACATGATCTGACGTCGGCGGCTGCCAACCACCGCCCAAAAGAAAGGAGTCGGTAAGCGTATGTGATTTTGACGTTTTTTTTCTTCCCACTTAAATCGCCCTCCCTTTTTAACATATTTACAAAATTGCCATTTTAAACAGAAAAAATCATTAAAAAGTAAGCGTATCTCCAACAGCATTGTTAAAATAGAAAAAATTGGGGTTTTGTTCTCTAAATCTCTCCAACAGCTTTGCTATCTTGTTTGCTATAATAGAGAAAAGTTGAAATTTTTTCAAGTTTAGAGAATTCTCTAAAACTTGATGGTAAGAGAGAGAAATGATTATTTTATTCAATCCTACCAATGAAATTCAATTTTTATTATTTTATATTAATATTTTTTTAAAAATTGTATTGGGATGATAAATTATAGAATATTATAATAATATAAGTTGTTTTAAAATCTCTAAAATAGCAAACATGTTGGAGATGAATGTAATAATTTTTAGATATTTTTATTTTTGGTTCTCTATTTTAGAGAAATTATAACAATGCTGTTGAAGATGCTCTAATATAATTACTTTTATTTATTCATAAATAATAAAAATACATTATTAATTTTTTAATTAAATAATTTGAGCTCATTTTGTTGGATTTTATTTTAAAATAATATTTATTTAAAATTGTAATAAAGTAATCGATAAAAGTATACCCCACAAAGGATATGCATGTGATGTTTGGTGGTAGTTGGGCAAACAAATAAAATAAACACTTACATCACAAACTACTTTTTTCCAATTTTTTTAATACTACATTTATTAATTCTTAAAACTATATCATATTTATATCTATACTATATTATAAAAGAGACATAAAAAACTTTTAATTACAATATTTTAAGCACAAAATACAACTAATTAAAATGAATTACTTAATTTATAACTTCATAATGCTTTAGTACAACTTATATTTTATTATAAATATGTAATTTATTTATTTTTAGTTATGATCTGTTTATAAAAATAATGATAAATTATTTTGTTATGTTATTATATTTAAAATTATTGATAATATATTTTAATAAAAAATAAAAAAGGTAGTTTATCTCATAGTGTTTATTCTATATTTAATATGTTTATTTGCAGTTATAAAGCATCTAATTTTTATTTTTTATTGAAAAATATTATCTTTTTAATTTTAAATATAAAATATAAAATATCTTAAATATTATTTTAAGCACAAAATACAACTAATTAAAACGAATTACTTAATTTACAACTTCATAATGCAAAGGTACAACTTATATTTTATTATAAAGATGTAATTTATTTTACTTTTAGTTATGATCTGTTTATAAAGATAATGATAAATTATTTTGTTATGTTATTATATTTAAAATTATTGATAATATATTTTAATAAAAAAATAAAACATGTAGTTTATCTATAGTATTTTTATCTTGTATTTAATATTTTATTTACAATTAGTTATACAAATAAAAACATGGGACTTTAATAAGTTATAATTATGTTTCATTAACTTGTAATTTTGAATTTTAACTAATATATCTATACTATATTATAAAACATTTAAGCTAAACTATTAAAAACTAATTTTTATGCATTAGGTACCACTTATTAATGCATATTACTTAAAATCCAAAAGTACAAATTGATTAAACATAAGTACAACTTATAAAAGCTCAATGTTTGAATTCGTGTAACTAACTGCAGATAAGCACTTATTTTTATTTTCTAAAATATCTAAAAATTTTAACTATTGATATAACTAACCGATAAATATAAGAAAATTCGAGATAAAACACCTTATGTTTATTTTTTATTGAAATATGTTATCTTATTAATTTTAAATATAAAATATCTTAAATATAGTTATCATTTAAATTAAACATTTTTTGACTCGTAACAAAATACTTTATTATTATTTTTTATAAAAAATCATAATTAAACTAAACTAAAATATATTTTTGTTTTAAATATACGTTTCTCAAAATCGTAAAATAAAATCAAAAAAGACTAACAAAAAGTATGAATAATGATCGAGGGTTCGAGATCTAGATTTCATAAACCTGCTGCATTGCGAGGGTATATTTCTAGTTATATTATAAAGCACGGATAAAAAACTCTAAATACAAATTATTAGGTACAAGGTACCATCATTTTATGCAAGATTTTAAAATTTTCTTAACTTACAAGTATCAAAGCACAAGATACATATTATTACTGCAGACTTCTAACACCCACCAATTTGGTATGTGCAGGATCTTTCTTTTATGCAAACTTTTCCATGTATCACTATTAATTAATATATTATATTACTATAAATTTGTTTTAATTATATTATTAAATATGTAATTATTATTTTTTTCTAGATGTCATTAAAATATATAAGATAATCATTGAATTTTAGCAATATACTTAATTTTTTTTATATAAAAAATATTATATTATTAAGCCTAAATTAAACAAATTTATAAAAAAAATATTAGCATTTTCTCAAAATCATCCAAAAACGTACTGTAAATCGACAAAAAAACAAAAAATAAAATGAAACATTAAAATCGTGATGTATCTCGCTGCATTACACGAGTACGATTCTAGTATTATTATCATTGAAATTGTTTATACACCACTGTGTACTTAATTTTGTTGAATCATAACTAATTTTTAATAAATTATAGTTGCGTAGCCATTTTTATCAATTTTATATTTTAGAGTAAACTACAATTTTGGTCCATGTTGTTTACCACTTTCTTTGAAAGTGGTCCCTATGGTTCAAAAACTGCAATTATCGTCCCATGGTTTGCATTTTGCTTTAAAAATTGTCCCTGATCACTAACTCCATTAAAATTTTCCATTAGAGCCAGTGGTATTTTCTTTCAACCATGTTTTTTTCTCTCCTTTTATATTTATCTTTGTTTTTTTATTTTGGTTTAAACTGTAATACATAAGGGACCAAGTTGTAATTTATTTAATTTTTGTAATGATATTATGTAATTTATATATATATATATATACACACACACAGATCGCCGTGAAACTCCAGACGATGAAACCCCCGTGAAACTCCAAAACCACCGCCGGAGAACCCACAGTCGTCCCACTGCACATCCACCGAACCATCCCCACCTGCATCATCGGCGCACCACCACCACTGCATATGTATGTGCACGTCTGGAGAACCCCATCAGAGTGAAAGAAGGTTTGGAAAAGACCACCGGAACTGTGATACTGATCTGGTTTCAATCTATGGAAGATAGATAAAGAGAGATCGAGATACAGAGAGAGAGATATAAGAGAGAAGAGAGAGATCGAGATAACTCGTAGGAGACTCGCCGGAGAAGACGAACTCGTCGAAGGCTCGCCAGAGAAGACCTCGTCTATTAGCCGGCGGTGGTTCCTTGGAGTTTCAGGGGGGGGGGGGGGACGATGGGGGGAGAGGGTGGCCGGCGGTGGGTTCTCCGGCGGTCGGCCATGGGATCTATCTGCGATCTATATATATATATATATATATATATAGAGAGAGAGAGAGAGAGAGAGAGAGAGATTATAGACATATATATATATATATTAATATTTTAATACGTAATATCATTACAAAAATTAAATAAATTACAATTTGGTCCCTTATGTTTTATGGTTTAAACCAAAAAAAAACATAGAAAAATTACAAAAAGAGAGAAAAAAACATGGTTGGACGAAAATACCCCTGGCTCTAACAAACAGTTTTAACGGAGTTAGTGGCCAGGGACGATTTTCAAAGCAAAATGCAAACCATGGGCCGATAATTGCAATTTTTGAACTACAGGGACCACTTTCAAAGAAAGTGGTAAACCACAGGGACCAAAATTGTAGTTTACTCTATATTTTATTTAAAATAAAACATGGCTGCTCATCTATATTTATATTATATTATAAAAGAAGTATAAAAAACTCTTAAAAACAACTCATTAAACGTTATGTACTATTATTTAATGTTAATCTATTTAAAATCTCTTAAAAAACAACTAATTAAGCAATATGTACTACTTTTAAATACTTTTAACCCTAATTAATAAATTTCATTCTTATCCCCCAAAATTCTTATCTTTAATCCCCAAACTCTAAAATTATGAAATTTGAATTCTGATAAACATAATTAAAACAGGATAAACATCTTAATTTAAATATAAAATATATAAAATATATAAGATAATTAATGAATTTTAACAAACTACTTAATTTTTTATATAAAAAAACATTATATTATTAAGCTTAAATAACCCATTAAGCATTATGTACTATTATTTAATGTTAAATCTACTTAAAATCTCTTAAAAAACAACTAATGAAGCAATATGTACTACTTTTAAATGATTTTAACCTTAATTAATAAATTACATCTTTATCCCCCAAAATCCTTATCTCTAATTCCCAAACCCTAAAATTATGAAATTTGAATTATGATAAACATAATCAAAACAGGATAAACATCTCAATTTAAATATAAAAAATTTAAAATATATAAGATAATTAATAAATTTTAACAAACTACTTAATTTTTTATATAAAAAACATTATATTATTAAGCCTAAATTAAACAAATTTATTCAAAAAAACATTATCACTCTCTAAAACTATCCAAAATCGTACTGTAAATCGATAAAAAAAAATACATATATATAAGATAATTAATGAATTTTAACAAACTACTTAATTTTTTTATATAAAAAACATTATATTATTAAACCTAAATTAAACAAATTTATTTAAAAAAAAAACATTATCACTCTCTAAAACCATCCAAAATCGTACTGTAAATCGATAAAAAAAATTAAAAATTAAAAAAAACATTAAAATCGTGATGTATCTCGCTGCATTGCGCGAGTACGCTTCTAGTCTTTAAAAAAAATAAAAAAAACATGGTTTGAATTGTACATAATTAATTAAATACTAATATTTAAATTTAGAGTAAACTACTATTTTCGTCCCTGTGCTTTGTTGTTTATAACTATTTTCGTCTCTAATCTTTAAATATTGTTTTTTTTTGTCTTTGTGGTTTGCAACTCATTTCGCTTCTCTGAGAATATTAGTTTTAGAAGAAATTGCAAACCACGACCAAAAAAACAACTTTAAAAATCACGGACGAAATTGGTTATAAACAACAAACCACAAGGATGAAAATCGTAGTTTACTCTTAAACTTAATATTGAAATCCAATAGTTTAAGGATATATATATATATATATATATATATATATATTTTTTTTTTTTTTTTTTTTGAACGGCAGAAAAAACTTTTATTACCCACCAAAAATGCAACTACAAACACCACAAGAGTGTCCACCATAATCAAACAAAAACAACATTCACACAAATACATCACAAACGAACAAAACGGAGAAAAACCGCGGTGAATCCCGAGGATTGTTTGCGAGGAGCAAACCCACCCCCGAGACGGTAACTCCTCAAGCAAAATTAGCTCAAAGACAGCAGCTACAACCAAACATCGAACACTAGCAAATGCATCATACATATTATTAAATATACTCTAACTTAGGAGCCGTTTATCAAACGTTTGCTTTGGTAAGTGCTTACCAAATTATATTATCTTAACCGATGAATATGACAATGACTAATAATCTTACCTTGTAAGAGGGAAAGCAATGATTAAGAGTCTTACCCGGTAAGTGAGAGCGATGACTCTTACCCGGTTAGCGCTTATCAGGTAAATGTTTGCATACAATGCCGTTTTAATGGACTAAAATCTTACAACTATAAGGCACGTGATAGCATTGAATTTAACCGGTAAGCGCTTACCGGGTAAGTGTGTAAAAACGGCCCCTTAGTCATTTCTTTTTGATACACATCAACAACAAGACTTATTTTTTTATTTCTCAGTACATGATTTGATTTGTTTTTGATATAAAAAAGAATCCATATAACATTACTCTAGTTTAAATACTGATACGAAGACAATGACAATTTGGATATGTTTACCTACGCATCAACTTGTGTTAATAAATCGTCAAAAAGATCATTTAAATATATGTTTTAAACATAATTATGATGTATTAAATAATTATATTTATTTGATCAATTACAATTAGAGATGTCATAAAATACTGTGTTTGGATACTTCTATATATATTGTTTGAAGTTACAATAAGTAGAAATTTAGTTGTTTCACTTGTTTGACACCTTTTAATTACTTACAAAACTTAACACATAAAGATACAAAATAAAATAAAAATAATGAAAATCTCTAAATTAAGAATATAAAATAAAGGATAATCAAGTGACTTACCTGGTCATATCAAGTAATCAATTGTTAAATATATCCTTTCTTATGTTTTATAAATTAACTGATAAGTTAGTTATTATTATAAGTTAATTAGGTATTGATAAAAATTAGTTGATAAGATAATTGAAAAATATAAAATAGTAAAAAAAAAAGATATGTTAAAACATTAATAAATTTTAACATTTTATAATATATTCAAACAGATCACTAATAATATCTTATTTTAACTGGTGAAGAAAATTAAATAAACAAATTTTAATTATATATATATGTATATAATATTTTAAAATATGGATTTGTTTGATAAGTGAATTTTAGAAATTATTTACATTAAATGATAATTTTTAAATAACTGTAATATATAATATAATATAAATAAAAATAAAGGTGATCAACCTTACATATCTATACTATATTATAAAAATGACATAAAAAACTCTTAAAAACAAGTCTTAAAGCTTAATGTACAGCTATTTAATGTTAATTACTTAAAAAACAACCATTAAAGCTGTATGTACTACACTTAGGCTATGTTTGGCAAAAAAAAGCTAAGCTAGCTTGTAGCTGATAAGCTAGTTTTTCAAAACGCTACTTTGAGTAGCGTTTCAATAAGCTAGCTGGTCATCCAAACATGTACACTAGCTGATAAGCTAGCTGAAGCTAGCTTTTTTTTGCCAAACATAGCCTTAATGCTATTTATTAATTTTCAATCATTATCTATAACCATTTTAACTCTTCTAAAATCATTTCCCACTTTAACTCCCCTAAAATAACTCTCAGCATAATTAAATATAGAATAAAAATCAAATTTTAAATATAAAATATAATTAAAAATATCTAACATAATATGTTATAAAAAAATTATATTATTAACCCAAAATAAATTACATTATATTATTAAGTCTAAATTAAACAAATTTATATAAAAAAAATCATTATCAATCTCTCACAACCAACCAAAATCGTAATGTAAATCGACAAAAAATAGAAAATAAAATTAAACATTAAAATCGTGATGTATCTAGCGGCATTGCACGAGTACACTTCTAGTATTAATTAATTGATTGATAATTAACTGCCTAAAAGTTTGCACGAAAATTTCTTAGCTAATAAGTAATAGAAGTTAAGGTATTAGAGCATCTCCAACAGCTATGCTAAAATAGAAAAAAAGTGAGATTTTAGCATTTTTATTGCTCCAACAGCTATGTTATCCCTTATACTAAACTAGAAAAATGAAGAGAGAGATTACAAAAATCTCTAAATTTAGAGAAATCTCTAAATTTTTAGAGAACAGAGAGAAATAACATAGTTGTTGGAGTTGGATGGAAAAAGTGTAACACCCTAAAAATCAGAGTAAATTAAAACCGGAAAACTTTGGCAACATGACATTCGTATTGATAATAAACTTCCAAGAAGGGGATCAGTCCTTAAGACTTTACAAAAACCTGTATCGATAAAATTTGTCAACAAACTATTCTAGACACCTATATCAAGATTACATCAATTGACAATCCATAATGTACCAAAAGAATGGGACTTAGCAATTGCCCTGAACAATACTAGTCATCTCAAAATGCCTCGAGACCAAACCCGTCTCTCAAAACCTCGGCAACCCACCGCTAAGGAAAACCTGTTATACACATCATTTGAGAAAAAGTGTCAGACTTTAAAGCCTGGTGAGAACATACAGTTTATAAAGCTCAAAGGATATAAACATCAGTATCATAAGGAAATCTTTTCATAAAGGTTTAATTCATAAAGATAACATTTCGCCACAACCGGGCCTTTTCGGTCCAAAACTCGTGGAATGATGACAAAAGGACCATTTTACCAAGGATTGTGGTGTAACACAAAGTAGACCACAAATCCGTGTTATGAGCTAAACCATTTGGAGTCCGCGGATACGAATCACAAAGTCCGTGCTTCAACGTGAGATCAAGCCCCAAGCGCAAAACCAAGGTATACTCCTTCGCTAGGATCACTATGAACCATGGCTAGTATCGTGCCTCACATAACCGTACTAAGTTGCCCCCGAGGAACAAGTGATCCATAGCTACAAAGTTGGGGAATATAACATCCCAACAAAACAGTCGACTCAATACCTAGGGATCCACTAGTAATGGTACAAACTCGTCACAACAACATATGTGACCAACCATAAATAAACATATGGTATTAACACATTTTATAACCAAAATGCCATTTCCAGTTCAACTTCTGGTAAGAATGAAAATCATTAAAATGAGTTCATAAACATTCTTTTCACGTAACCACATAATGTGCAAGTAAAACATCATTTTACTTTTAATAAGGCGGAACCAGTCATTTTAGTCAAAACTGATCGGGAACCCCGAAAATCACCAAAAACTTCATTTATATCAAAATGTAGAGAACATAAAATCATACCGTAGAAATACTTCAGATTTCGCAAATAAGAGTTTTGACATGTATAAAGTTTGTAAAATGGTAGTAGGAACTCACCGGTAGGTTTTCAGAATAAAACCCGGAAAACCAGATAATGACCACGACGTAGAGGCGAAGCTTAAAACACCGACCCCTCGCTAGAAACACCGAAAACTAGCAACCGAACGAGCCTTGAAGATCGAAGAAGAAAAGAGAGAAAAAGAGGAGAGAGAGAGGGAATATCTGAGATTTTAGAAAATCTCATCAAAAATGAGATATTTAGGCAAGCAATGCACGAATCCCAACACAGCGCACGGCCCGTGCGAAAGTTACTGCCTCGCACCCTGATCCCTGTGCACGACCCGTGCGTTTTTCCTGAAGGAACATCAACTTCTTCTCTTCTTTACAACCTCGCAAAATCAAACGAAAATTCGGGGTGTTACAATCCTCCCTTACTTGGGAATGATTTCGTCCCCGAAATCCCAACTACACAAAAAGGTGAGGATATCTTCGCTTCATATCCTCCTCGGCTTCCCACGTCACATTTGCTCCCCGGTGATGCTTCCACTGCACCTTGACCAAAGTGACATCTTTGTGACGCAACTTCTTAGACTTTCTCTCTAAGATGGCGTCGGGTTCTTCCACACAACGGTTACCTTCGTCTACCCTTAACTCTGCAAGGGGAATGACGTTGTCTTCTACCGCCAAACATTTCCGGAGGTAGCAAACATGAAACGTGTTGTGTATTCTGCTCAACTCCGGTGGCAGTTCCAACTGGTAGGCTTGCAAACCCACCCGTTTAAGCACTTTGAAAGGTCCGAGGAAACGGGGACTCAACTTCCCACGTTTTCCGAACCGTATAATGCCTTTCCACGGCGAAACCTTAAGCATAACGCGGTCGCCCACTTGGAATTCCATCGGTTGCTTCTTCTTATCTGCATAGCTTTTCTGACTATCTTGAGCCGCTTTCATTCTTTCACGAATGCACTTGACCTTATTGGCAGTCTCTTGCACGATTTCAGGTCCGGCGAACTGCTTTTTTCCCGCTTCAAGCCAGCATACGGGAGTCCGACACTTTTGCCCATATAATGCCTCAAAAGGTGCCATTCCGATACTCGAGTGGTAGCTATTGTTGTAAGCAAACTCCACCAAAGGCAGGTGAGAGTCCCAGCTACCCCTGAAATCGATGACACAAGACCTTAACATGTCTTCCAATGTTTGGATCGTTCGCTCGCTCTGCCCGTCGGTTTGCGGATGGTAAGCCGTACTCAACTTCACTCGAGTACCAAGCTCTTTCTGAAACCCATCCCAGAAGTTCGAAGTGAACCGACTGTCGCGATCCGACACGATTGACAATGGTATGCCGTGCCTCGAGACCACCTCATCGATATAAAGCTTTGCTAACTTATCCATCGATAGAGTCTCGCGCATAGCCAAGAAGTGAGCGCTCTTTGTCAATCTGTCAACTATCACCCAAATGGTATCGTGACCTCTAAGAGTTTTAGGCAACTTCGTCACGAAGTCCATGGTGATATGCTCCCACTTCCATTCGGGAATCTCTAGAGACTGTAGACTTCCGTATGGTCGCTGATGTTCGGCCTTAACTTGCGAACACGTCACACAACGCTCAACGTAACGCGCTACATCAAGTTTCATTACCGGCCACCAATAGTGAAGCTTCAAGTCCCTGTACATCTTTGTACTCCCCGGATGAATGGAATACTTGGACTTATGAGCATCCTCTAGCAACAGATCACGGTTACCCCCAATCTTGGGTACCCACACACGACCGCTGAACAATTTTACTCCACGGCTATCTTCCGTTAAGAGTAAACGTTGTTTCGTCATGACTTCATCTTTCAGATTCTCTTCTAACAGTGCTTCCACCTGTGATGTCTTGATCTTCTCAACAAGACTAGACACTAGCTCGATTCTCGAATGGGTAGCTCGAATACTTCCGCTATAGTCTTTCCGACTTAACGCATCGGCCACCACGTTCGCCTTACCAGGATGGTAAAGCAATTCACAGTCGTAATCTTTGAGCAACTCGAGCCACCGCCTTTGCCTCATGTTCAGCTCTTTCTGATCAAAGACATACTTCAGGCTCTTGTGATCCGTGTATAGAGTGCATTTCGTGCTGTAAAGGTAATGTCGCCAAAGTTTCAAAGCGAACACCACTTCCGCTAACTCCAGATCATGGGTTGGATAATTCTGCTCGTGTATCTTAAGCTGCCTCGAGGCATAAGCGATCACCTTGCCTCGTTGCATCAGCACACATCCCAGTCCCATCTTTGAAGCGTCACTGTATACCACAAAATCTTCCGACCCTTCAGGTAAAGTCAAGATCGGAGCTTCACACAATTTCTTTTGAAGGATCCGGAACGCCGTCTCTTGGGCTTCAGTCCATTCAAACTTCACATTCTTCCGAGTCAGAACTGTCAAGGAAGAAGCGATCTTTGAAAAGTCTTGGATAAATCTCCTGTAGTATCCCGCCAGACCCAAGAAACTTCGGATCTCGGACGGACTCTTAGGAGGCTCCCAATTCATCATAGCTTCAATCTTGGAGGGGTCAACCTTCACTCCGACCCGAGTGACTACGTGACCCAGAAACTGTACTTCTTTAAGCCAAAAGTCGCACTTGGAAAACTTGGCGTACAACCTTTCTTGATAGGCAGGTTTACACCCCCTAATCTAACCGCAAGTGTACGGGTCGAATCAAGTAATATGTACTTGGAAGTATGAGTATCGAACCAAGGGAACTAGGAACTGAGTATCACAATGACTATAATCACTATTTACTGGACGATCCAATTGATGAATTGGTGATGATTAATTTATAACTAAATTAATTACAATAAACTCTAGAGTAAAAGCAAGAACAAAGTAGGAAACTTTTTCGGGAAGAAAGCAGTTGAGGGTTGGAATTCCAATGGTTTTCACAAAGAACACTCCACTTATGACTGTTATCAGACTAATCCAATTAAATGAATACACAATCACCAAAATAACTGTTATTCTCTCTCGAGCAACAACAGAGTTATCTCTAAAAAGATAAGTTTCATCTCTCGATCTCAACCTATGAGTTCAGAAATTCATTACGAACAAGATTGTAAAATAGGTACTAAGGTTTAATTGGTATATCTCTATCCAATTTCTCACCTTAGGCATACAAATCCAATTCAAGTTATAAGCTAGTTCTCTCGAATCTAATCCATGACAAATAAATCAATTTGTAAGTTGATCAGGCTCACAAAAGCATTAAGACCAAATTCATATGCTTCATTAATTAGAAAAACTGATAAAAGTCACAAGATTTCGTGTTCATATGCTTAAAAACCAAAGTTCATCCAACCCCCAACATCTAAAGTTTAGTTCATGTTGGGGGTTTTAAAACTTAAAGCAATAGGAAGAAAAATCATAGAAAACATGGTCTCTTGAACAAAAGATCTAAGAATGAACAAACTCCCTTTTGTTGAATCGTAATACCCACGAACAATGCTTTGATCTTCGTTAATCTTGTGTTCCCGGATGATTTCCCCGCATTAATTTGATGTTTTCTCCTTGTAAAAATCGCCCCAAAGTCGCCATAGTTTCTCCCCCGTCGCCAATTTTGAGAATAGAATGAAAAGTGATTGAAAACCCTAAGAGATAAGGCTTAAAAACGATTTCAGCATGTCATTGCTACTTTCACCGATAGTTAACTAGCGGTGAAAGTAGCATTGGGCACTGTTTCATAAAAATTGCACTGGTGCTAGTTGTACCGAGACTTAAATCTCGGTCAAAGTCTCGGCAGACACTTTTCTCTAAAATCAGATTTTGATGCTAGTTACACCGAGACTTAACTATCGGTCAAAGTCTCGGTGAACAATTTTTCTCCAAAATCAGGCTTTGATGCTAGTTACACCGAGACTTAACTATCGATCAAAGTCTCGGTGAACACTTTTTCTCCAAAATTTCACTTTGATGCATTTTCCGAGCCTTGACCCAAGATTTGACTTGTACGAGCTTTGCTTTTCCATTTGCCTCATCGGGTGTGCCATTCTCATCTATAATTAGCTTCTTTTGGACCCATTTTCTTAATTTATTCCCGAAAGATAGATACCTGAAAAACTCGCGAATAAATGTGAAAAGACGCTTCATTTGTTTGGAGAAACAAACATAATTACTCGAAAAGTGGCTCTAAAATAACGCCGAAATTGGCGTTATCAACAACCCCAAACCGAGCGTTGCTTGTCCCCAAGCAAATTAGCGACAAAGATAAAATAAGAAAAGATCAAAAGCAAGCTGATTCTGCAAAAGTGGCCAACGGGTATACTTATCATGAAGTTTGAACTATTATTGTTCCAACTTGTAACGCCCTAAAAATTAGAGTAAATTAAAACCTGCAAAACTTGGCAATATGACATTCGTATTGATAATAAACTCCCAAGAAAGGGATCAGTCCTTAAGACTTTACAAAAACCTGTATCGATATGGAGTTTGTCAACAAACTAATCTAGACACCTATATCAAGATTACATCAGTTGACGATCCATAATGTACCAAAAGAATGGGACTTAACAATTGCCCTGAAACAATACTAGTCATCTCAAAATGCCTCGAGACCAAACCCGTCTCTCAAAACCCCGGTAACCCACCGCTAAGGGAAACCTGTTATACACATCATTTGAGAAAAAGTGTCAGACTTTAAAGCCTGGTGAGAACATAAAGTTTATAAAGCTCAAAAGATATAAACATCAGTATCATAAGGAAATCTTTTCATAAAGGTTTAGTTCATAAAGATAACATTTCGCCACAACCGGGCCTTTTCGGTCCAAAACTCATTAAACGATGACAAAAGGACCAATTTACCAAGGATTGTGGTGTAACATAAAGTAGACCACCAAATCCGAGTTATGAGCTAAATACATGAAACCATGGCCACGAACTCTTCAGTCCGTACTACGATGTGAGGGAGGGCCCCCAAGGAACCATGTCATACTCGTTCATTAGACTACATCTGAACCATGGCTAGGATCGGGTCTCACATAACCGTACCTAAGTTGCCCCCGAGGATCAAATGTAGCTAACTACAACGGAAGGGGCATATCCTTCCCAGCCATAACAATGGAAGGGGCATATCCTTCCCAGCCATAAGTCGACTCGATACCTAGGGATCCACTAGTACAGTCATAACTTGTCACAATATTTCATGTGACCAACAAAGCTAGATAAATAGTTATCAACACATTTATATTTCAAAATGCCATTTTCCAGACCAACTGCTGGTAAGAAAGATAATCATAAAATCAGTTTATATACATTCTTTCAATAAGCCACCAACATGGGCAAGTAAAACATTATTTTACTTTTGATAAGGCGGAACCCGTCATTTTAGTCAAAACTGATCGGGAACCCCGATAATCACCAAAAACTTCATTTATATCAAAATGTAGAGAACATAAAATCATACCGTAGAAATACTTCAGATTTCGCAAATAAGAGTTTTGACATGTATAAAGTTTGTAAAATGGTAGTAGGAACTCACCCAATAGGTTTATACGAAAAACCCGAAGAACCAGATATCGACCCTCTTGACAAACCGAAGCTTTCTACACCGAAACCTCGGATCAAATACTTGATATAAGTTACCAAACTCTAGAGAGAGAGAGAGAGAGTTTAGAGAGAGAGAGAGTTTAGAGAGAGAGGAGATTTGAGAGAGATGAGATATTTTTGAGAAAACTCAATATATGTCGGCCAGGTAACTTCGCGGGTTATGCCGCAACTTCAACTCGCGGCATAACTCGCCCGTGACCCAAAAACCCTAAAAATCCAGTGGGTTTCGCGGGTTATGCCGCGACCTCTAGTCGCGGTGTAACTCGCGTAGTTCTCAAAAATCTCATACAAAACAGTGGGTTACGCGGGTTGTGCCGCGACCTCTAGTCGCGGTGTAACTCGCGTAGTTCACTGCTTGACCCCCAAACTTCACAAAATTCAACATTACCTCAAACCAAACACTGAGCTAACGACAAAAGCTTAACACAAGAATAACAAGATTACACAACGGAAATCCGGGGTGTTACAATCCTCCCCAACTTGGGAATGAGTTCGTCCCCGAAATCCTAACTATTCGAAAAGATGAGGATATCTTCGCTTCATATCCTCCTCGGCTTCCCACGTCACATTCGCTCCCCAGTGATGCTTCCACTGCACCTTGACCAAGGTGACTTCTTTATGACGCAACTTCTTAGACTTTCTCTCTAAGATGGCGTCGGGTTCTTCCACACAACGGTTACCTTCGTCTACCCTTAACTCTGAAAGGGGAATAACGCTGTCTTCCACCGCCAAACATTTTCGGAGGTAGCAAACATGAAACGTGTTGTGTATTCTGCTCAACTCCGGTGGCAGTTCCAACTGGTAGGCTTGTAAACCCACCCGTTTAAGCACTTTGAAATGTCCGAGGAAATGGGGACTCAACTTCCCACGTTTTCCGAACCGCATAATGCCTTTCCACGGCGACACCTTAAGCATAACGCGGTCGCCCACTTGGAATTCCATCGGTCGCTTCTTCTTATCTGCATAGCTTTTTTGACGATCCTGAGCCGCTTTCATTCTTTCAAGAATGCTCTTGACCTTATCGGCAGTCTCTTGAACGATTTCAGGTCCAGCGAACTGCTTTTCTCCCGCTTCAAGCCAACACACAGGAGTCCGACACTTTCGCCCATACAATGCCTCAAAAGGTGCCATTCCGATACTCGAGTGGTAGCTATTGTTGTAAGCAAACTCCACCAAAGGCAGGTGAGAGTCCCAACTACCCCCGAAATCGATGACACAAGACCTTAACATGTCTTCCAAGGTTTGGATCGTTCGCTCGCTCTGTCCGTCGGTTTGCGGATGGTAAGCCGTACTCAACTTCACTCGAGTACCAAGCTCCTTCTGAAATCCATCCCAAAAGTTCGAAGTGAACCGACTGTCGCGATCCGACACGATCGACAAAGGTAGGCCATGCCTCGAGACCACCTCATCGATATAAAGCCTTGCTAACTTGTCCATCGGTAATGTCTCGCGCATGGCCAAGAAGTGAGCGCTCTTTGTTAATCTATCAACTATCACCCAAATGGTATCGTGACCTCGGAGAGTTTTAGGTAACTTTGTCACGAAGTCCATAGTGATATGCTCCCACTTCCACTCGGGAATCTCTAGAGACTGAAGGCTCCCATACGGTCGCTGATGTTCGGCCTTAACTTGCGAACACGTCACACAACGCTCAACGTAACGCGCTACATCAAGTTTCATTACCGGCCACCAATAGTGAAGTTTCGAGTCCCTGTACATCTTTGTACTTCCCGGATGAATGGAATACTTGGACTTGTGAGCATCCTCTAGCAACAGATCACTGTTACCCCCAATCTTGGGTACCTACACACGACCGCTGAACAGTTTTACTCCACGGCTATCTTCCGTTAAGAGTAAACGCTGCTTCGTCATGACTTCATCTTTAAGATTTTCTTCTAACAGTGCTTCCATCTGTGATGCGTTGATCTTCTCAACAAGACTAGACACCAACTCGATTCTCGAATGGGTATCCCGAATACCACCGCTGTAGTCCTACCGACTCAACGCATCGACTACCACATTTGCCTTACCAGGATGGTAAAGTAACTCACAGTCATAATCTTTGAGCAACTCGAGCCACCGCCTTTGCCTCATATTCAGCTCTTTCTGATCAAAGACATACTTCAGGCTCTTGTGATCCGTGTAAAGAGTGCATTTAGTGCCGTAGAGGTAATGTCGCCAAAGCTTCAAGGCGAACACCACCGCTGCTAACTCCAGATCATGGGTTGGATAATTCTGCTCGTGTATCTTAAGCTGCATCGAGGCATAAGCGATCACCTTGCCTCGTTGCATCAACACACATCCCAGTCCCATCTTTGAAGCGTCGCTGTATACCACAAAATCTTCCGACCCTTCAGGTAATGTCAAGATCGGCGCTTCACACAACTTCTTTTGAAGGATTCAGAATGCCTTCTCTTGGGCTTCGGTCCATTCAAACTTCACATTCTTCCGAGTCAAAACTGTCAAGGAAGAAGCGATCTTTGAAAAGTCTTGGATGAATCTCTTGTAGTATCTCGCCAGACCCAAGAAACTTCGGTTCTCTGACGGACTCTTAGGAGGCTCCCAATTCATCATAGCTTCAATCTTGGAGGGGTCTACTTTCACTCCGACCCGAGTGGCTATGTGACCCAGAAACTGTACTTCTTTAAGCCAAAATTCGCACTTGGAAAACTTGGCGTACAACCTTTCTTTTCTCAACACCTCTAGAACTTCACACAAATGTTGCTCGTGCTCTGACTCACTCTTGGAGTACACGAGTATGTCATCAATGAATACAATGACCGACTTGTCGAGGAATGGTCGGCACACTCTATTCATTAAGTCCATAAACACAGCTGGTGCGTTCGTTAGACCAAAAGGCATTACAAGAAACTCGTAATGGCCGTAACGCGTTCTGAAAGCTGTCTTCGGAACATCGTCTTCTCTTACCTTCACTTGGTGATAACCCGAACGTAAGTCGATTTTATAAAAACAACCCGCTCCTTGAAGTTGATCAAACAAATCGTCTATTCTCGGAAGCGGATATCTGTTCTTTACTGTAGCTTTATTCAACTCACGATAGTCGATGCACATTCTCATTGTGCCATCTTTTTTCTTGACGAATAAGACCGGAGCTCCCCAAGGTGATGAACTCGGTCTTATGAAGCCTTTCTCCAATAGCTCTTGGAGTTGTGCCATCATCTCTTGCATCTTCGACGGTGCTAAACGATAAGGAGCTTTAGCAATTGGTGCTGCTCCAGGCACAAGATCAATCCGAAACTCTACCTGCCGATCGGGTGGTAACCCGGGAAAGTCGTCCGGAAAGACGTCTGGAAACTCACGCACGATCTTCACATCTTCCAGCTTTGATTTCTTTAACTTGGCATCGATCACATAGGCTAGGAAAGACGAACATCATTTTACTAAGCACCTGCGTGCCCTTGCCATTGTGATTATTGCCACTTCACCTTTTCTCTTTTCGCCATAGATGACAACGACTTCACCATAGGGGTTAGGAAGTCGAATCAACTTCTTGGAACATACGATCTCGGCATGATTGTTTGACAACCAATCCATGCCGACCACTACATCAAAACCCCCGATTAACATCGGTAGTAGATCGATCGAGAATTCTCTCCTTTAGATACTAAGAGTACACTGTTTCAGAACCTCGTGGATCAGAACTTGACTACCATCAGCTATTTCTACCACTAATGCATTCTCAAGACTAGTAGTGGGCATAGAAATTTTATGACGGAACAATTCAGATACGAAAGAGAAACTAGCACCCGTATCGAACAAAATACGAGCAGGTACAGAGTTTATAAGAAAAGTACCCGATACCACGTCAGTGGATGCTCTGGCCTCTTCGGCCGTCATCTGAAATGCTCGGCCCGGAACCTTCGGAGGGTTCTCCTTCCTTGCAGCCGCACTACCCGACTTGAGCTTCGGGCAATCTCTTTTCACATGCCCCGATGCCTTACACTCGTAGCAAACCATCCCCACGACGGAACAGTCACGAGTGGTGTGGTCATTCTTACCGCACTTGAAGCATAATCTAGAAGTGGAGTTACAAGTTACAGCTACCGTGGTGCTTGGTTCGACACTTCGGGCACCACTTTGCTTCCTGATAACTGCTGAAGTTGCGGTTTCCGACAAAAGGTCGGGCCCGCTTGGGAGGTACTGAACTGCTCTCCCACTTCCTCTTATCAGGCACTACCACTGCTTTCTCAAACTTGCTCTTCGCGAACATTTCCTCCATGAACTGAGCTTCTTCAACCATCTCTCGGAGGTTGGAAGCTTTGAAATTGTGGACCATCGATTGCATGTCTGCTGGCAAGCCGTTGAGATATGCTTTCATCTTGTCTTTCTCTGTTGGGGCAGCATGCCCCACCAGACCAAGCTTCTCCATAAACTGACGGGTGTACTCCCTCACCGTCAGGCTTCCCTTCACCAAGGACCAGAATTCTTTCTCAATTCGGTCCATCGTTCTCTCGTTGCAGAATTTCTCTAGCAACTTATTCTTGAACTCGGCCCAAGACAACTGAGCCATCACTTCAGGAGATAGAGTGGATTGGATGATATTTCACCAGATGAGTGCAGTGTCCCTCAGCAGTTGGGTACCGAACCGCACCCTCTGATCATCACCACATTCCGAAGAGCCAAAAACTTGCTCAACCGCTCGGATCCACTTTACACACACTGCCGGGTCATCTGAACCGAAGAATTCTGGCGGTCCACAACCCAGAAAGGACTTATAGGAACAACTCTTCTTGTTCCCCGGAGCACCAGAAGTCCCGCGCTCTACCGCCGTGACCCTTATACCATCATCTCCTGAACCTGCTACGACGTTCTCTACCACCGTCTCACTTTTTCGATGATTTACGTCGCGGTCCTCCATCGCTTTCAGCAGGAACTCTTGCTGCTTCGCCATCTCCTCCCTCATTGCCAACATCACGCTGGCCAACAACTCGGACTGGGGATTAGCATCTCTGATGACTGGGTGGGATGAAGCCAGGTCTACTCGCGGAATGACCTCTGGCCCCCCACCTAGTATTTGCTGAACAGGTGGTCGAACGATAACCTCAACTCCTTCCGGCTGACCCGCTGTAGAGGCTGTCGCTTCCAGACCATCAACACGAGTACGCGGTCTTCCGCGCGTACCTACCATTCTGAACTGCTACACAGAGCAGAGGAAGAGATAAGAGAGAGATAGGAAAACACAAAAGGAGAACGTACTACCACATTACCAATTGTCATATTAACAGCAAATCAAGCACTCTTACGTACAATATCCTCATAATAACATTAGCTAAGTGAAATTATGAACATATAACACATAATGGTTCTTGTCACCACCACTACAACACTTGATAAACGTACTTTCCGTTGACTCTAAGACTAACCCATCTTAGAAGTTCTACCCAAATCTCGCAGATCAATTCTTAGCATACTCAGTCTAAGTCTAGACATCTTACATTCATGCCTAGTTCGCTTAAACTAGAGCTCTGATACCAACCTGTAACGCCCTAAAAATCAGAGTAAATTAAAACCTGCAAAACTTGGCAATATGACATTCGTATTGATAATAAACTCCCAAGAAAGGGATCCGTCCTTAAGACTTTACAAAAATCTGTATCGATATGGAGTTTGTCAACAAACTAATCTAGACACATATATCAAGATTACATCAGTTGACGATCCATAATGTACCAAAAGAATGGGACTTAACAATTGCCCTGAAACAATACTAGTCATCTCAAAATGCCTCGAGACCAAACCCGTCTCTCAAAACCCCGGTAACCCACCGCTAAGGGAAACCTGTTATACACATTATTTGAGAAAAAGTGTCAGACTTTAAAGCCTGGTGAGAACATACAGTTTATAAAGCTCACAAGATATAAACATCAGTATCATAAGGAAATCTTTTCATAAAGGTTTAGTTCATAAAGATAACATTTCGCCACAACCGGGCCTTTTCGGTCCAAAACTCATTAAACAATGACAAAAGGACCAATTTACCGAGGATTGTGGTGTAACACAAAGTAGACCACCAAATCCGAGTTATGAGCTAAATACATGGAACCATGGTCACGAACTCTTCAGTCCGTACTACGATGTGAGGGAGGGCCCCCAAGGAACCATGTCATACTCGTTCATTAGACTACATCTGAACCATGGCAAGGATCGGGTCTCACATAACCGTACCTAAGTTGCCCCCGAGGATCAAATGTAGCTAACTACAACGGAAGGGGCATATCCTTCCCAGCCATAAGTCGACTCGATACCTAGGGATCCACTAGTACAGTCATGACTTGTCACAATATTTCATGTGACCAACAAAGCTAGATAAATAGCTATCAACACATTTATATTTCAAAATGCCATTTTCCAGACCAACTGCTGGTAAGAAAGATAATCATAAAATCAGTTTATATACATTCTTTCAATAAGCCACCAACATGGGCAAGTAAAACATTATTTTACTTTTGATAAGGCGGAACCCGTCATTTTAGTCAAAACTGATCGGGAACCCCGATAATCACCAAAAACTTCATTTATATCAAAATGTAGAGAACATAAAATCATACCGTAGAAATACTTCAGATTTCGCAAATAAGAGTTTTGACATGTATAAAGTTTGTAAAATGGTAGTAGGAACTCACCCAATAGGTTTATACGAAAAACCCGAAGAACCAGATATCGACCCTCTTGACAAACCGAAGCTTTCTACACCGAAACCTCGGATCAAATACTTGATATAAGTTACCAAACTCTAGAGAGAGAGAGAGAGAGAGTTTAGAGAGAGAGAGAGTTTAGAGAGAGAGGAGATTTGAGAGAGATGAGATATTTTTGAGAAAACTCAATATATGTCGGCCAGGTAACTTCGCGGGTTATGCCGCAACTTCAACTCGCGGCATAACTCGCCCGTGTCCCAAAACCCCTAAAAATCCAGTGGGTTTCGCGGGTTATGCCGCGACCTCTAGTCGCGGTGTAACTCGTGTAGTTCTCAAAAATCTCATACAAAACAGTGGGTTACGCGGGTTGTGCCGCGACCTCTAGTCGCGGTGTAACTCGCGTAGTTCACTGCTTGACCCCCAAACTTCACAAAATTCAACACTACCTCAAACCAAACACGGAGCTAACGACAAAAGCTTAACACAAGAATAACAAGATTACACAACGAAAATCCGGGGTGTTACACAACTAATCATGAAGACTAAGAAGAAGACAGTAAGAATTCAGTCATAGCACAATTAACAACAAACTAAACATTGAAGATTGAACCGAAAACAACGACACCATACTGAATTACAACTATTCAACTACACTTTCAGAGAGGATTTCGCCTCGACCTTACCTCACGGGATGCACTCGATTCGCTCGAATCCTAGGCTATCACACATATATTTCATGCAGGTGGAGGTTATAGACAAAGAAAATCATGTAATAACTGCATGATGTATAATTTGAAAAACGCACAGATGAACTCAAGGTGATCTCAGAAGGGAATCAAGTAACAAGACATGGAATATTAGTAAGAGAGTTAATCTACCTTTATCACATTTTCCAGAAGACCATTCAGGTCTTTTTAACGGGTTGTAATGGGGCTAGGGGTTGTGGCTAAGAAACGATGGGTAAAGTGGAACAAAAGCCCAGATGTGTCAGTAATTTATGCGGTACTACGACTTTTCACCTTACTCAACCCTTTTCTTTCTTTTTCACTTTCCTTCTTCTACCATTACACCCTTTGGGTGTATTTCTCTACTCTGCTGCTCTTTTTTTTCTTTTTTTTTGCTCGGGTAACTACCCGTTCTTTTTTTTTTTTTAATTTATGGGGCACCATTGGCCCTCTTTTATTAGCAGCTCCATAAACTGATTGGCTATGATTTCTTTTTTTTTTTCCCAATCCTTTCCCCCTTTCTTTTTCATTCATTTCTATCTACCATCACCATGACTACTAACCACTTGTGATTGATACGTCTTAGGACAAGGGTAGGTTAGTGTTTAGGTTGGGGTCAAAAGTGGGTTAAGAAACGAATATTAAACAGTAAAAGGCTGCAAAAGGGGTTGGATGCACACAATTAAAACAAGGGAGCGATAGCCAAAAGAATTAAATCATAGAATTCACACACAATGCCTGAAATCATGTCTTAAGGTCCACACGAATAGGTGACTAAACCTTTACTCAATATCCTGATGGATGTCTTTGCTACTTGATGCAATTTATAGTGAGATCAAGCTATAACTACAATGAAAGAGTAACAGATAAGTGTATAGACTATTTTGAATTATATCTCTCAGAATCGAATCGGTGTTCATTAGGCTCAACATCTCACGGGTGGTCTCCACTAATGTCTCCTAATCATGCAATCTCCTAATTGTTGGTCCAGACTATATCATCGTTCTTAGATTCGCAAAACAATATAAATTTTGTGAAACTTGTGCTTTTCATGGAATCTCGTGTCCTCATCCTAAAAGAAAGTTTTAAAATGTTGGCCCAAAACAGTGTAATGCAATTATACAGTAATGAATATACCCGTGCCTACAACCCCAAACCTTACCAACACATTGTCCCCAATGTGTCGGCTTGGTTTTGATTAAAGACAATAAGATGTGCAGAATTTAACAAAAGACAGCAGATCATATCAGAGCATGGCATAAGTGCGAGTAGCGACAGAAGTATTAGTTAGGTACAGTTATCCATACGGCCGATAAGTAGAATGTACAAGGAACTCAAGGAGTCCTTGAATTCGGATCCCACGCTCGTTTAGTACCCTTCTCTTTTTTCAGTTAACGCTCTTCTTCTTGTGGTATATGTGTTTGGCTCTTGACGTACTCGGGCCTTTTCCACTGATAAGCTTTCCATAAGCCGACCATCTTGGGATCGTAGTGGTCGGGTTGCTTCTTCCCATTTCCATCGAAATTGCGTTAATCGTTGGGAATCGTTCAAAACTCGGATCCTTGACAAGAGACCACAACGACACGAAACTGAAACATAATAAACAACTAAAACATAACGAAAATAAAAACTATGAAACTTAAACGAAAATAAACCTGGTGGGTTGCCTCCCACCTAGCGCCTTATTTATAGTCGTGGCACGACTGTGTGGCTCTCAACTTGGCTCGATATCGCTTGCAGATTTGAACTGCCCACACATACGGTTTTTTGCAGATTCTCCCACATCTGGTTTTCCGTGATCACCCGTTTCTTGTCCAGTTCGATCCTTTACACTCTCTAACACCTTAAAAGTCACCTTTTCACTCCAACTCTTAATGTCATCTCACATTCCTCCATGTCAATAAGCGCTTTGCTCGTGGCCAGAAATGGTCTTCCCAATATTAGCGGGACCTCCTTGTCTTCATCCATATCCAGAACCATAAAATCAACCGGAAAGTAAAACTTACCGACTCTAATCAGCACATCTTCAACTACTCCATGTGGGTGCTTAAATGACCGATCTGCCAATTGTAATGTCATTGAAGTCGGCTTTACTAACTAATACTAGCTCCTTGTACTAGCTCCTAAATCACATAACACCTTATCAAAACAAAAATTTCCAATTTGTATAGGTATAGAAAAGCTCCCTGGATCTTGAAGCTTCGAAGGAAGCTTATTATGAATAAGCGTGCTGCACTCCTCCGTAAGTGCCACCGTAGCCTTACCCTCGATCTTCCTTTTCTTGGATAGAATATCTTTCATAAACTTGAGATATGTTGGCATCTGAGCAATAGGCATGGAAATGGGGCGGGGATGGGGAGGGAATCTCAATCCCCATCCCCCGTCCCCAATTGCTCATCTTCATCCCCATCCCCATCCCCGTCCGCGCCGGGGAATATGATCACATCCCCATCCCCAACGGGGAACGGGGATCCCCAACGGGGAAACGGGGATTTTCATTTCCGTTTATGTAAGCTATTTAAATCAAATATATGAGATACCGCACATGTTTTAATATAACATATTTTCAATAAATCTAAAATCGAAAGAAATTTAATTTAGTATAAAAAAAATACAATATCGTAAAATAATTAATAACTTAAAACCAAAAGAAATTCAACCGAATTCGGAAAAAAAAAACTTAACTTCACACGTACCAAAAGATAACGAGTAATATTCAAAACCATATCGAGTAATTGTATTTTGATTGACATCCAAAATACATACTAACATCCAAAAAATAACAATTTTATATTATAAACCTAGTTAGGAAATAGAAAATTATGAATTACCGATTTAGTTTAAATAAATAATATATATTAAATATTAATTAAAATATATAACGGGGACGGGACGGGGCGGGGCGGGGAGTGCGATACCCGTCCCCATCCCCGGTTTGAGACAAACGGGGATCCCCGTCCCCATCCCCATCCCCGGTTTAGCGGGGAATCCCCATCCCCGATCGGGGCGGGTGGACCGGGTTCCCCAACAGGTCGGGGCCCATTTCCATGCCTACTGAGCAAGGGTTCTGAAAAAGGAATGTTGATGCTTAATTTCTTGAAAACGTCAAGAAATTTCTTGAACTGTTCCTCATCCTTGTGTGCCTTCAATCGATTTGGAAAATGTAGCGGTGGCACATAAGGGTTGACTGTCGGCTTTGGTGGAGGTGTCACATCTTTATCCTTTGGCTCTTTAGGATCAACAATATCATTAGGATTACCATCTTTCAGCCCAACATCTTCAGCCTTGATCCTTTTCGTCTCTACATGCTCATTCTCGGATTTATCGATATCTGGCTCATGAGTTAAATCTTTGATAAATTCCGTGCCACTTCTCAGATGAATGGCATTGCAATGTTGCCTTGGTTTTGGTTCAGTCTGACTAGGGAATTGACCTTGAGCCCGAGATTGTAGGGCTTCATCTATTTGGCCCACTTGTCTCTCTAGAATCTGGATTGAAGCGGTATTCTGCTCAGTTGCTGCTTTTACGGTGCCCACAGTGGTAGTCAAAGTGCTCACGGAAGAAGTTATCCCTTCAATAGTATTGTCCATCTTCGAGATGAACTTTATCTAAACATCTTCTAATCCAGGCTTCTTATCTCCAGATTGTCCTTCCTACTGCCTTCTCTGATTATAACATGGGGGACGATAAACATTATTAGCATGAGAGGAAGAAGAAAAATTAGAATTGTTACCATACTGTTGTTATTGTCCCATAGTCTCTCTTGGTTGATTTTGCGGTTGGTTCCATGAGAGGTTGGGATGCCTCTTCCATCCTTCATTTTAGGTATTAGAGAATGGATCATTCCGAGGTTTATTGTTCCGATTTTGTAAGAATTAAACCTGCTCAGGTTCATGAGAAACGGGGAACAAGTCAGGAATGTCTCCATCATAATTAAGTGCAGGTTGGATGGAAGCTCCTTTTAGCTCGTTTGTGATGGAGGCCAGTTGAGCTTTTATCACCTTTAGCTCATCAGATTCCTGAACCTTAGCTACACGTCTGATATCGGATCGTGGAGTGGCATAACTGTGTTCAGCCAAGTTTTCAATCAGCTCAACTGCCTCTTCATAGGTCTTATTCATCAAGGCACCACCCGCTGCTGCAGTAATATCATTCTTGTACTGCGGATGAAGCCCACCAAAGAAGGTCTGGATGATTACCTAGCCATGTAACCCATGATGTGGACACCTTTTCAGCATATCCTTATACCTTTCCCATGCCTCATACAGTGTCTCCTGTTCCCACTGAGCAAAGTGGGTAATCTCATCCATTAACTGAGTTGTTCTACCCGGTGGAAAGAATTTCTGTAGGAATGCTGCAACCATGTCTGCCCAAGTAGTGATCTCCTGTGGGTATGCTCTCCTCCCATATCTGAGCCCTTCCCTTCAGTGAGAAGTTAAATAACCTCAATTTGATGGCATCATCCAACACTCCATTGATCTTGAAAGTGTTGCAAATATTTTCAAATGCCCGGAGGTGTCCATGAGGGTCCTCTGTTGGTGCTCCCCCAAATTGGTTTTGTTGTAGTAGCTGGATAGTGCCATATCTTATCTCGAAGTTATTTGCTCCTACCGCGGGGGATTGGACACCTCTGTTGAGGGCTGCCACATTTGGATTGGCAAAGGATCTCATCGGAACTCTTGCTGGTGCTTCCTCTCCCATTATATGATTTTTTTTCCAATAAATCTGAAACAGGGAAAAGAGAGGATCACAGAATGTGTGGAAAATAAAATAAAGCAAAATAAAATGTCCAATGCAATAGCGCTTATAGCTGGTAGTGCTATAAGTGCAAACTAGTTCCCCGACAACGGCGCCAAAAACTTGATAGGCGGGTTTACACCCCCTAATCTAACCGCAAGTGTACGGGTCGAATCAAGTAATATGTACTTGGAAGTACGAGTATCGAACCAAGGGAACTAGGAACTGAGTATCACAATGACTATAATCACTATTTACTGGACGATCCAATTGATGAATTGGTGATGATTAATTTATAACTAAATTAATAACAATAAACTCTAGAGTAAAAGCAAGAACAAAGTTGGAAACTTTTTCGGGAAGAAAGCAGTTGAGGGTTGGAATTCCAATGGTTTTCACAAAGAACACTCCACTTATGACTGTTATCAGACTAATCCAATTAAATGAATACACAATCACCAAAATAACTGTTATTCTCTCTCGAGCAACAACAGAGTTATCTCTAAAAAGATAAGTTTCATCTCTCGATCTCAACCTATGAGTTCAGAAATTCATTACGAACAAGATTGTAAAATAGGTACTAAGGCTTAATTGGTATATCTCTATCCAATTTCTCACCTTAGGCATACAAATCCAATTCAAGTTATAAGCTAGTTCTCTCAAATCTAATCCATAACAAATAAATCAATTTGTAAGTTGATCAGGCTCACAAAAGCATTAAGACCAAATTCATATGCTTCATTAATTAGAAAAACTGATAAAAGTCACAAGATTTCGTGTTCATATGCTTAAAAACCAAAGTTCATCCAACCCCCAACATCTAAAGTTTAGTTCATGTTGGGGGTTTTTAAACTCAAAGCAATAGGAAGAAAAATCATAGAAAACATGGTCTCTTGAACAAAAGATCTAAGAATGAACAAACTCCCTTTTGTTGAATCGTAATACCCACGAACAATGCTTTGATCTTCGTTAATCTTGTGTTCCCGGATGATTTCCCCGCATTAATTTGATGTTTTCTCCTTGTAAAAATCGCCCCAAATTCGCCCTAGCTTCTCTCCCATCGCCAATTTTGAGAATAGAATGAAAAGTGATTGAAAACCCTAAGAGATAAGGCTTAAAAACGATTTCAGCATGTCATTGCTACTTTCACCGATAGTTAACTAGCGGTGAAAGTAGCATTGGGCACTGTTTCATAAAAATTGCATTGGTGCTAGTTGTACCGAGACTTAAGTCTCGGTCAAAGTCTCGGCATGCACTTTTCTCTAAAATCAGTTTTTGATGCTAGTTACACCGAGACTTAACTATCGGTCAAAGTCTCGGTGAACAATTTTTCTCCAAAATCAGGCTTTGATGCTAGTTACACCGAGACTTAACTATCGATCAAAGTCTCGGTGAACACTTTTTCTCCAAAATTTCACTTTGATGCATTTTCCGAGCCTTGACCCAAGATTTGACTTGCACGAGCTTTGCTTTGCCATTAGCCTCATCGGGTGTGCCATTCTCGTCTATAATTAGCTTCTTTTGTAACCATTTTCTTAATTTATTCCCGAAAGATAGATACCTAAAAAACTCGTGAATAAATGTGAAAAGACGCTTCATTTGTTAAAGAAACAAACATAATTACTCGAAAAGTGGCTCTAAAATAACGCCGAAATTGGCGTTATCAGTGATGTCTAAGGTTGACATCGTGTAAAGTGGGCGAATTGAAGGGGGGGGGGGTATTATCTTAATCAAGGATACCTGTCGTGGTGGTGCTATCCCTGGTAAAGCTCATTCATCTAAAGAAGTAAGGGTGTATGTGAAAACCTTAAGGAGACACGTTTTAAAACCGTGAGTCCAGGTGTGTGTACAAAGTGGACAATATCTTGTACGGTTGGCCTGGGATGTTGCGGATGGTATCAATAAAGCTTTGGGTTGTGGCAACAAAAGGTGATGTTAAAAGTCTCACCTTGGAAGGGAGTAGTTCGTTTCGGAAAGAAAGGCAAGTTGAGATAGAGGTCTGTTGGACAGTTTGCTATCATAGAGCACGTTGGGGAGGTAGTATACAAACTGGAATTACCTGTGGACTTACGAAGCAGATGTTGTCGTATCATTGGAGGAAATTCAGTGGAAGAAAAGTTGAGTTATATCGAGGAACCGCTGGCTAGACTGGATCATAAAGTCAAGAAACTTAGGAATAAGGAGATTAGGTTGGTAAGAGTGCTGTGGAAGTTCCCCAAAGGACAAGAGTCAACATGGGAAGTGGAGGCGTACGTGAGGTCCCAATACCCCCATATGCTCGACAATGGAATTCCGGGGACGAAATCCTTTTTAGGGGAGGATATTGTAATAACTGAGTTTAAAATAGGAACTTCTTAAATTTTGGGGAAAAAGGAGATCAAGTCCAAAGTAAAGGGGGGTTAAGTGTAAATTTGTTAATAAAAGGGTTATAGTCTAGGATTCTTTTCATTGTGGCGGCTGGAGCGTTAGGGAGAAGGGCAGATCGGGTTTTGCTTGGTAGAGAGGAGGATTTTGAAGTCTTGGAAATTTCTACTTCTTGTAAGGTATGATTCTAATCCCGTGGTAGTATGCATTCCTTTTAAGAGTTTGTAGATGGATATAAGATTTATTGATTAAGTTTAGGTATAGATTGGTTGGAATTTCCATCTGCTCTTTTGAACCCTGTTCTGGTAATCTGGGGGTGTAATTTCAGTCATTAAGGGATCATTAGGAGTTGTTTTATTGTTATGCTTTAATATTGGTAGTTTAATTTGAGTGTTATTGAGACTTTGGGGTCGATTGAGAGGCTTTGGGTTCGATGAAAAACCCTTGCTCGCCTTGCAGTTCGTCGTTCTGGGCGATTGGTAACCCCGGTCGAGTGAGACCCCGGTCGAGACCCTGACCCTGACCCTGAAGGGAGTGGACCGATATTAATTGTAATGGAACGGATTTATTATAAATTATTCGTTGGCCATTGAGGTAAGCTTGGTATTAATTACCCTAAGAGCCAAGGTTAGCGATCATTAATCTTTCCAACCCTTCGGGATTTTTAGTATGTTAAGGTCGGGTACCGTTGTGAATTAGAAAGTATCGGAAGTTTATCGGGTAATGGTTTTCTTATAGGTTTTGTTCAAGTAGGCGCAAAGAGTTAAACAAGGGGCACCAGGTGAGTTTTCTGAACTAAAGCCTTTTTACAGCAAAGAGATTATGCTTATATTATATGAGCTTTTATGCAAGTCTTGAAATGTTGTTTATGTCGATATTCAATTTGCGAGAATTCTTTATAAATGTTAAAGTTTGATTGTTATTTTGATTAAAGTGGAAATGTATGCATGCATGATTAGAAAAGTGATAAGCTCAAAGGCGGGGTGTGTGTTCCGCCTGTGCTCATACCGAGGGGTGTGTTCCGTTTATGCTGTTGGGGGGGGGGGGTGTCCCAGCAAGACAGTGTGAGTCACAGACACTCTGTCACCTTAGGGTGGCGGTAGTATGAGCTGAAGAGTTTACTGAAAGGTTAATTATTCAATTGTATTTGAATATGGTTTGCTTTGTTATTAAATCTTTAAATTATCTCGTGAATTGCAACTGCTTTTAGAGGGGACTCACTAGACCGTTGGTCTAACTCTTGCTCTTTCAAACTTTAAAAACCTTTTCATGTAGGCGTAAGCTAGGAGGGGCCGGTAAAGGCATAGAGAAGGCGTAGCGGGAGTGGATAGAATATCATCAATTTAGTTCATCTTCTTAAATATCTCAGTTGTGTATTAGGTTGCTCTTCGCAAACCTTAAGATGTTATGGTTATTTTGGGCCTTTTTGTTATGAATTTTGTTACGTTGTTTATGCTCTATTGATTGGGAGTTCGGGTTGTTACAATAAAATATGCGTTTGTATTTTGTATATACTTTGTTTGACTCCAATTTTAATTATATTTAATATATTTTAGATTTAAAAAATTTGGGATAATTAGTTTTGTCTTAAAAATAAAAATATATTAATTTAAGATTTATCCATGCATCACCTTCACAAGATTATCCTTGAAATCCCTAAATAAAGTAGTAGTCTAAAATTGTTGGCCATCCTAGATGATTTCATCACAAGTAACACAATGATCAATAACCTCTCTCACATTTCTTACCCAAAATTATTTTTTTTCATATGGCTACAAATCTATATATATATATATATATATATATATTTGAGATCATATGAGAGCAGACTATTTTCATTATTTTTCCTACATTCACAATATTTTGTTGTGGAGTTTTAGTGTTATTTTGGGGTCTCATGGGTCTCACGAAAATAGGTTGGTTTCACGTGAACCCAACGCTACATATATATATATATATATATATATATATATATATATATATATGGTCCATTCGGATCTAGCTAAGGCTCTACTCTTCATAGGATTGCTAGGACCAACTCCCAACCTTGAAACTTGATGCACATGCCGACAAATAAAAAGGTTAGGCTTAACGCCTAGTGAGCTCAAGAGTTTTCAACATATATAAAATAATCGTTTGAAAAGAAAGGATGTGGTTAAAATTATAGTCCTTCAATATGATACGTCTTACGTGTGAAAACGACTCATTTTCCAATAATATGCATTTTAGACAAAGAACACCAATTTGGACATTTTCCAAACCAAACCACTACAAAGATGATGATACCAATGTAAGCCGCCCATCCATAAATTAGCTTTAACCCAAAACTCACTCAAAGCGTAAATATAAATTGAACTATCCATTTATGAAGATACGGTTAAATCTTATATCCCAAAACACCCAAAACACGGGTGTGGCATAATACTCAACCCATAAAATCAAGGGCAAAACCCAATAATACAAAACATCACCGAAAACTTGGATAATAAAACTCAAACCCAAAAACAACACCTTTCGGTGACGGGGGATTCCCGATTCCATAAAATGTGACGGTCCACAAAGTAAGCCCTTTTTATGTTGTCATGACTAGTCATATAAACAAAAGTACACACAAGGGATGTCAGGCTCAGTGGCTTTAAACATACACCCACGGAAACTCAAGTTCAACCCCGTCGAGTTCCTACGTCGAGCTCCTCATCCAATATCGTAATACTTTAGCACGAAGGACTTATACCTCATCCGGTACCTTAACGTGCAACACGAAGGACTTATAACCCAATCCGATGCCAAACGTGCCTCGACGTGGAAAACTAGTCGTCCCACGCCGGAACAATAAATACAAGCGCAAGGGATATCAGGCTTAGTGACTTTAAACGTACACCCACGGGATTTCGAGTTCAACCGCGAACAGTCCTTATGTCGAGTCCCTCATCCAATATCGCCACCAAGGCTCAAAGTCGAGCTACCAAAACTGGACAATTGTCCAAAGACCCCAAATCAAATAAAAATTACCAAGCCGTAGGCTTAGTAACCCATTGATCCATTGATAAATGAGATAAAAATACGATAAAACGCACTCGACCAATGGATATGCAAATACCACGACTAAAAGTAAGATTAGTTCAAAACTCAACATTAGTTGAGGCAACCCTTTTTCCAAATGAACTCATAACACAAAATATGCATTTTCCAAATTTAACTGCTGATAAGAATGAAAATCATTAAATGAGACTATAACCATTCTTTCAAGTACCTCACATAGATGTGTAAGTGATACTTTATAAAACATTTCATTTCATGAATGATGCATGAGACTCGACAAACATTGAAAAGTGTATTTCTTTGATCAAAGATCTATTTATGCAATAAGACCTCAAAACACATTCATTTGTGACACCTTTATCGAAATGCCCATTCATCCCAAATATGGGTATTACACAAAGTTGTAAAGTTAAATACTTCCCATAATCGAAGATTAGCAAATAACCCAACATTTGATAATTTTATGTAGAACACATAAACACTTTAAAATAGACATTTTGGCATGTACAACGTTTTCACAAATCAACTTGAACTCACCTTGCTAGATTTAGGCTAAATCTAGATTTTTCCCCAACTAGAGTTCCTTTGAATAACACTTGGATTCTCGAGACAAAACTTCCAAAACCTAAATCCATACATATCCAACCACAAATAAACATAATCAACCACAAAAATCATTTCCCAAACTATATACATGAACACCTCAACTAATACCGAAACCCTAACTTCCATAACCGAAGAGGATAGAAGATTACCTTAGCCCAAGATTGAATCCATTAACCAAAACACTTCTAGTTCACCAAAATAGTTAAAAACCTCCAATCTATGAAAGGAAGCACAAAGAGTGGATGAAACCCTAGAAAACTTGATGAAGAAGATGAAGATGAAGGGATAAGGAGCTTACCACCACAAAATACTCTTGTATACTCCAATAGGCTTCCAATCTCTTGCTAAATCCTTGAATATCTCTCAAAAACGAAACCGTGGCAACTTGAATCACTGAAATCGGAGCTAGGATGAGAAAGATATGAAGAAATGAAGTTTGGGGCTGAAAATCGCGATTTTAATCGTCCAACGCTGTTGGCGAGAGTGACAGCGAAAGTGACAAGGAGTCACTCTCGTGGGGCACTTTCGCGGAAAATGTACCGCGAGCTGAAACTTCCCCGATCACTGTTTTGGCCATAACTTCTTCATTATAGCTCCGTTTTCGCTCCGAAAAGAACCGTTGGACTCATAATTGAATCCTTCATCTCTTAAGACTATAAAATCAAGGATTAAAGACCAAAATAAAATATCTTATTTTTCCTTAATATATCGGTTTCTGTATTAACTTAGATTGATACCTTTTAAAAATCGGGGTGTTACAGTAAGTCCTTTGGTTTTGGGTCATTCCCGACTTCGGAGAACATTTTAGAAATGGAAACCTTTTGGTTTGGGCCGAAGGCCAATTGTGTTTTTAGAAAACAAAGTTTTGGGGAAAGATGTAAATTTGTTTATGTAACCATGTTGGCTCTCGTGTTTTAGCCAAATGTCTATTAAGCCTCTTGGGGATTGATTTGTACTCGGTTGAGTATTTGGAACATTTGTTCAGTTTTGGTAGCTCGTTAAAGAGCCTTGGACGTACGGTGTACTTAGTTGCATCTTAATTGGGAGTTACATGTTTTGAATGCATTAGTTCATTCGTTTGAGTCATGTAACGTTTTAGATTGTAATGCATTGGATCCATAGGCATATGAGTCGGTCGGTTGGTTTAGTGGGGACTTTATCCCCGTTTTAGGACTGGATATTGTTTATAGCTAGCAGGAGCTCGAGGTATAGATCACGGGTGGTTAAACTCGATGCCCGTTTGTAATCCAGTCTGGTTACTCATCGTGGAATTTAGTGTCCGCTTTTGAAGTCTAGTGAGTGGTCCCCAAGTCATGTTTTTATGTAAGCTTGCGGTGGTGCTTTGCAGATCCGTATACGGAGCTAAGTCTTGCGGTGGTGCCCATTGTGAGCCGGATACCTGGACTTGTGGCTTTTGTGGTGACACTCATTTAGAGGTTGAGTAGACACTAGGGTCATTTGGGTATCTTGCGGTAGTAGCTCGGTTGGGAGTCGTATACGGGGATCCATGGCTCTATGTGAAGCTCGAGAACATTGATAAGTGGCTTAAATTTGTGTGCCCGCCACTTACGATGGAATTCGGGTATCCTCCGTCACCGAAAGGTGTTGTTTTTGGGTATTGAGTTTTATTATCCAAGTTTCGGTGACGTTTTGTATAAATGGATTTTTATCCATGATTTATGGGTTGAGTATTATGCCCCACCCGCGTTTTGGGTATTTCGGGATATAAAGTTTTATACGTATTTCATAAATTGGGAGTTCAATTTCTATTCACGTTTTGAGTGAGTTTTGGGTTGGAATCTATTTACGAAAGAACGTTTTATATTGGGATTTTGTCCTTGAAATAGTTTGGATTGGAAAAACGTTTATATTGGAGTTTCTTTGCCTAAAATGCATATTATTGGAAAACGGGTTGTTTTCACATTTAAGACATATCAAATTGAAAATTATGATTTAAATTGCATTACTCCTTTTTAACGATATCTTTATCCATGTTGAAAACTCTTGAACTCACTAGGCATTAGCCTAACCTTTTTATTTGTCGGCATGTGCAATAGGTTTCGGGTTAGGAATAGTTCTAACGACACTGTACAGAGAGGAGTGCTAATTCTGTGCTCGAGAAGGGATTACCTTAGTGAAGTCTTCCGCATTTGTTCTTGGGAAGAACAACTTATAGTTGGGGTTAAGTAACACCCGATTTGGTCTGGTCCTTGTATAAGACTGGAATTTATATTTGTTGAGGTCAAATAGACAATTTTATTTTGAAGATTTATCTTTTACTTGATGTAATATCGAAATTTTAATTAGTTTCTCTTACCAAATTTGAGGGTGTTACATTGTGAAGAGGTAAAAAAGTTGTGGCTAGAAGTTGGTAGATTATGGAATGTGAATGTGGATTCGGTCGACTCCTTGACCGACTTGTTTGGTGTAGCGACGCAATTGGGGGATAACATGAAAGGAGCACAAAGGTGGGAAGCGGTTAGTTGGTGTGTCGTGTACCTCATTTGGGCCAACCGAAATAGTTTGGTGTTTAAAAAGAAAGAGGGAAAAATCTTGAACCGTTTCTTTGAATTCCAATTAAAAATGTTTGATTGGATTACAAAGAGGGACTGCCATTTAGCATGCGATTGGGTAACTTGGTTATCGTGCCCTCGCTCAGGATAGTGTGCGTCTTCTACGCTAGCCACGGGTCGCGAATGGGTTGTCCAGAAGGAGGCGTTTGACAGGTAGATGATGTCCGGATCGGCGGGAGCACAATTTGGTATCCATAGTGCAGCGTTGCAGTGCTTGGTGCTGCGTTCTGGAGTCCTTTGTGGGCCGCATCTTCACTTGAACGGGAGGCTACACAAGGGAATGACACGGGACTGTCCAAGCCCGCTGTTGGAGACTGAATCGGACATCTCCGGTTGCTTTGCCGTTGAAAAAAAATCAAAAGAATATATAAAAATATATAAAGATGGTGATATACATACACTAACATATGGTTTTTATTTGATTTGTCATATATCTATACTACATATATAAGCATTTAGGATAAAAAGTCTTAAAGACAAGTCTTTAAGCATATGGTACAACCAATTTATACATAAAATCTGAAAATCTCTTAATTACAATTGAAGAAGCATAATGTACAAGTCTTAAATGCACCACCATCAAAAACCCACCAAAGTTGAAACTTTTTCACTTTCTTCCTTGTTCCAGTTCTTCTCTTCCCATTTGGGGTTTCTCCCAGAAGAGAACAAGTTATTTCCCACTCAATTTATCAGCCATTTCTTTTTGTAAGTTTGCCTTTTGATTTCATGTTTCCAAGATCAATTTTGTCTTCCCAAAATGCTACCAAATTCAAAATTCAAATCAACAAAATCTCCCTGTATGTGATGAGATCCCTCCCACATCCCAAATTCAAATTCAAACCGAAAATCTCTCCTAAAATCTCTGATATAGCGTTTCGTAAACCATCAACAATAGAGTTTTCATACTATCAGGCATCTCTCTGCTTTCATCTTCCTCTGTGTGTGTGTGTATGTTCCATTTGAACAATTTTTTTTGTGTGATTTGTTGTCTTTGTGCGACCATGGTTGTCTTTTGGTTCTTTATTTTGCAGAAAACGTTGGTTGCGATCCAGATGGATATAA
Organism: Arctium lappa; assembly: GCA_023525745.1. Taxonomy (NCBI): domain Eukaryota; kingdom Viridiplantae; phylum Streptophyta; class Magnoliopsida; order Asterales; family Asteraceae; genus Arctium; species Arctium lappa. The sequence goes on from CM042051.1 coordinate 34,730,696, forward strand.
ATTATGGATACCGAGCTTCAAGAGGTAACCAACCGATTTCAATTTTCGATTTCTTTTTGATCAACATCAATTTCAATTTTCTTGTAGTTAGGTGATATTTTGTTTTTGTTTTCAAAGAATCTGTTTAGGTTTCTTAACATGTTTTTATATCCAGAATATCCAAGACCAATGGTTGATTAAAAAATGTTGGTGGTTTTGCTTCTGACTTCTTTTCATACAACATGAATGAGGGAGTATCCTTGAAAACTCCATTCACATTCCTTTTGTTCATTCGTGCATCTTCATCTTTCCAAGAAAGTGCCATATGGTTCTTGAGAACCTCATTATCACTTCTGACTTCTTTGCACCAATGTTTATGTTTGTGAAAGTATTTCTTAACCATGAATTTAGGTTTGTGAAATCAAGGATGGGGATGTAGAGTAAGAAGATAAGGTAACCATATGAAAGTTGTGTTTCTTCTGCGCTTAATTTGTTACACTAAAAACGTCGTAAACAAAGTTGATGTATACATTTGCTTTTTGCTTCTATTTTTATGTTATATAAATATGTTTTATGTTAACTCATTTGTTGTAGCTGCTGCTTTTTGTTAAAAAAAATTGTTGTTGAAGTACATGATTTGTTGGCAAAATGCAAAAGAGAGAGATTTGTATTTTATGAACATACTGCCTTTCTATTAGTTTAATTTACCTGAAACCTTTCTTATATCCAACAGGGTTTACAATGTTGTTTGCCCCAGGAAAACTTTTTCAGGATCACATGTTTTAGAGCAATGTGAAGCATGCAACATGTGGTAGTGCGATTAGTTATTCAACCAACTCAATTATCTATATTTGTAACATCCTTTTACTGTTTATGGTTTCAGTTTTATTGCTCATTAGAAGTGTTGAGGACAATCTGCTGCCGGGAAGAATTCCGGAGGAACATGGGAACTTTTCAAGCATCGAGAGATCGTAAGACTTCATGAAATCTTTTGGTATTGTTGTTGATGCTTTATGTATACCATTATCCCATCGATCATGTATACAACCTTTGTTTTTTCATATATTTCTGAACTCCTTTCTATTTTACTGGGCAGTTTCCTCCATCATTTAAAAATCTGATTGCGATGAAGGAATTGTGAGTTCAATCTGGTTGGATTTTATTATTCTTTATTTGGCCTGACAAAACTAACCATTTTATTTCTATTTCCTTCACATTCGGATTAGTAGTAACAATTTCTTTGGGAATATCCCCAATTTTATAGGGGGTGGACACATCTCAATTTCTTGTGAGACATTTGCATACTGTTTATATTCCACTTCTTGGATGCCTCAATTATGTTTTGATTGTTTTGTTCCACTTCATTGACATATTGTTTTTGTTTGTTTTTATTCTATGATTTCTCTCCTTCATCATATGTATATTTTGGATATCTTATGTTTAGAACCAGCAAGCTCCCAACTTGCAGTCCGGTTATCCTCTTTGGTACATTTTTCTTGCTATAATCATATGTTTTTGATGAATTTCCTAATTGACACACAAGGATTTTGCATTTTGATTTTTACCATGTAAAGTTAAATGGCTTTTGCCCTTTTGGAGTGATAAGGATGGTTTGATTGGTACTTGGCTGTTGATCTTATATGATCCTATATTTTTTGTTAGTCTACTCTTTGCAATGACTTTTGGCCCTTTTGCTTTTGATATTATGTTTGGCCGGTGGAGCATGGTGGTCTATTGATTACACTTTCTGGTCGGTTTTTTTTCTACCCAATTTTTTTTGGGTAAGAGAGATAGCAAGGACAGAGAGTATTACCCGGTAAGTGAGAGAGACGACACTTACCCGGTAAACTATTGCATATAATGCCATTTTGATGGATTAGAAATTCACCCAATAAGATAAGTGAGAGTGTTGACCTTTACCGGTAAAACGCTTATCGGGTAATTGTTTGAGTAAACGGCCTAATTAATGATAGGTTTTTTATATTATTTATGTACTTAATGCAAAGTTTGATGTCATATAAACTCTTAAATATCTAAGATACCTTGTAACTCAAAACTAATATAGTAATCTTTTGGACCAAAAATCAACAACCATTTTGTTTGCAATGATGATGAACGAGTAATTAAATAGTTAAGTTTTAACATGAAATTTGCAATGAGCTTTGTAGGTAAGTTATGTGATGCATTAATGAATAATATGTTCTTTATGGTTGATTGTGAAGTTATTAAAACGGGTTTCTTGGTTTTTCGACTTCTACAATCGATTACCAAGTTGCATTTAAAAGAGTACTCAAAATATATTTTGGGTAGACTCATTCTTTTTGTAAAATAGGTTGTGAATAAAAAATGACTTGGAGTAAGAATGGCCCAAAAAATTTATTTAAAACATTGTACCTTTAATGTTTGCTACTTTTTTTTGGATATCTTGTCTTAGGAAGGATCGCCGAGAAGATTTATTGTTCATTGGATTGCACGATCACTCTAAATCTTATTCCTTGCACCTTTGATTATAATAACAAACGGGTTTGTTATTATACACATTCTATATAAAGATTTGTCTAATTTTTACAATGATTGCAGAAGCTATGCACACAAACATTCCGGGTGGATGGTTATTTGAATCTAATGTAGGTACAAATGTATACATCTTTCGAAATTGAATAAATATTAACGACCATTTTATATCCCGCCGCATTGTACGGGTACATAGCTAGTGTATATATATATATATAATATTTCATATATAGAAGGTTCTAATATGTGTACCTAACACCATTGAAAAATAGCAAAAGAAAATGAGTGAATCTTGAATAGTGACCTCTTTGAGTTTAAAGTGATGAAGGGGCAGTGGTTTAGTTTTAGACAGGGGATGGACCCCAATCCAATCCTCCTATCCATTATTTTAGATGTGGGCCCACCCACACCCACACCCACACCCACAATTGCCTCTTTTAATTATTTACTCATTTGCTAACAACTTGTTAGGTTTGAATATTTATATCATTCAATTTAATTTTGTCATCTTATAAAATTCATTTTTTTATTATTTTAAAATTAATTTTACAATTATTCATATCACTATCAATTCTTCTCTCTCTCTCTTTTTTTTTAATTATTAATACACAATTGATCCTGATTTAACCATAAATTTTAATTTTATATCTAACTTACACTCAAATACATGTTTCATCAATAATTTATTTTTTTAATTAAATTACACATTAAATTAGATTTATGTTTTAGATGAAAGTAGAAGAAAGGGAGCATGGTTTGACTCTTTTGAGGGTCCACCAACAAGTTTTTGCGACTTTATAAAACAATGGAGTTTTAAAGGGGAGTATCAACACTACCTCATAATCTTCTAGAAGAGTTGACAACAATGGATCAAATATACAAGTCCAAAAAACTTGATAAAATATACATTATATAAAAATTGATATAGTATTAGTAACGAAGGTCGAAGATCGAATAAAATAATAAAATAAAATGGTCTAAATTTATGTTTCAGAGTCTTTCGATCCACAAATTCAATTTCAAACATTCCAAAAGATGATTATTTGATATCGTTACTAGTTTGTTTTTGTTGAATTGTACTTAGCGGTAAGGAGATAAAAGAATCCATATGTGCGTTTTCGAGTTTGAATCCTGACATCATCCACCTTTCTTTGGGGTACTATGATTTTCTTCCTTCATTATGATTATGGGACCGGTGTGGTGGTGGTGCTCCAGAAAATGTCGTTTACCCTTTTTTGGTACCTTTGCTAGTTGGGCTATGGTTTATTCATTTTATACATTCATAGCCTGTTTTAATTGGGAGTGTTACCTTTGTTTGAATTTAACTTCTACCAATAAATTCCACGATGTACAATCAATGAGCACAAAACGAAAAAAAGCGCAAATTTAGAAAAACCGAAGTAATCAAACTTGACTCACTAAAACTAATTGCAAAACTCTATTTATTTGTAAACACCATAAGAAGCTTTTAGGATCAATAAAGTGACAATATTTATCTTTTAATTGTGAGTTATTTGCCATTCAATTACAAACCTTGAGATTTAAATTCAAAACAAAAAGGAATGCCAAGGTATTGATTGTATTTGAAGAGGTGGTGAAGTCTGAAAACTTATTTCAGTTTAGATTGATAAGAGGTTGTGCTGAAGTATGAAAGCAAAATCAGTAAGACTGTTTGTTTTTAAAACTGATAAACGATTGAATATTTGTAATTGTGTATTTTACCATTCATAATATAGATTATATTTTTACCCATAAATGTATAAGATAATTACCAAAAAAATCTTTTATAACCATTATACTTATTTTCAAACAACAAAATTTCAAATACTACATATCTATTTAACATATTTTGAGCAATTTTACTTTCATAATTATTATGAAAATTTATAATAAGATAAATAACATAGTATTTAAAAGTTAAAAAAGATAATAAAATATTAATATAGTAAATTATAATAAGATAATAACATAGTATTTAATAGTTGATTTATTAATATATAAATTAGATTTTATTTTTAATATAATAATGTATTAAATATTTTTAATAAATTAATTAACAAAAAAGATAAACTAATAAAATCAAACTTTATAAAAAATTGGATCTCATAATAACGTCCATATACATCATAAAGTGAATACATAATATAAAGAGATAAGATTATATTAAGAGGTTAATAATATATGAGTTTAGATCTTGTTCAATAAAAAGACAATAAGAGGTTTTAAGCTCTTATCATAGAGAAAAAAAACAATTTAAGTAGCCTAATATTTTATTCAGTAAGAAGTAATCTGAGTAGCCTAACAAACGACACCTAAATAAATGTAGAACTTAATACCAACCAAAATATTGATATTTGAGTTAAATTATAATTCTGTATTAATAAAATAATAATAATTATTATTTTTCAAGATATTTGAAAAACTACGATCTAATTTAGAATTTTTTTGAAGTTGAACTTACCTATTAATTATGTTTATTTTTTGAATTAACTAGAACGTACTCGTGCAATGCAGTGAGATACGTCATGATTTTAAGGTTTTATTTTATTTTTTTATTAATTTACGGTATGATTTTGAATGGTTTTGAGAGATCGATAATGTTTTTTTTTATAAACTTGTTTAATTTAGGCATAATAATATAATGTTTTTATATAAAAAAAATTAAATATTTTGTTAGAATTCAATGATTATCTTATATATTTTAAATTTTTTATATTTAAATTGAGATGTTTATCCTGTTTTGATTATGTTTAATAGTTATTATGAATTCAAACATATAACTTTAGAAATTTGTATTCATGCATCATTATTTTTAATCTTGAATTTTAAGTAATGTGTATCAATAAACAATACTTAATGCATAAAAACTTGTTTTTAAAAATTTCTTCGATATTTTAATAATAATGTAATTTATTTTAGATTTAATACTATAATGTTTTTTTAAAATAAACATTAAAAATTATGTTAGATTTTCTTAATTATATTTTAAATTTTTTAAATTTAAAATTTGATTTTTATCATGTATTTAATTATGCAGGGGAGTGATTTTAGGGGATTAAAATGGGAAATGATTTTAGGGGGGTTAAATTGGTTAGAGATATGGACTGAAAGTTAATATATAACATTAAATGTAATACATAAAACTTTAATGGTTGTTTTTTAAGTAATTAACATTAAATAACGGTACATTAAGCTTTAATAAATGTTTTTAAGAGTTTTTTATCTGTGCTTCATAATATAGTATAGATGATATTTAAACTATCTAATAAATAAATTTATATATATATATATATATATGTGTGTGTGTGTGTGTGTGTGTGTGTGACACCTGCATTTTAAGTAAGTCTTTGATCCCTTCTTCTTGCCTCTAATTCCTTATGTTTAGCTTGTTTTATGTTTTAGGGTGCACCATTTAAATGATCTCTTGTGTTAGAACTTTATCGCATCTGAAAATCAAAACGATCGAAGCTCGGGAGGAGTTCGGCGACTGTGCCAGACGATTGTCGCTGTGGCACTGTCGCAGGGAGAGAGGAGCTCTTGGTACAATATAGGCGACTATGCCCGGCGATTGTGACATTGTCACTCTCGCCCTGGCAATGTCGTCGGGTCCCTGGTGGTCACGGTACACTAGCAGCGAGAATGACTCGCGACTTTGCCAAGGGCATTATCGGCCAGCAAGGTCGCGATCGAGAGGTAGGGGGAGCAGATTTCATTTAATACGGTTCCCTTAAGTCATTTCTCATTTATTACATTCAAAATCTGCCAAAATCCTCTCATCTCTCTCTCTCTATCTCTCTCTCTCTCTTTTCATTCAATCGACCAAGAGCTATGTGTTAATCATAAAATCCCAATCTATCAAGCTAATTACTCAAGATTTAATCAATATGCTCAAGAACTAGAGAGAGAAAGTAGATCTTGAATTAGTCACACTCTAGAATTACAATACAATGCAAAGACTCTCTAGAACGTTACAACATGATTACTAGACAAACCTATTTATACCACACATCAAATACAAAGCCTTAATGGCTGAGGAAAGTAAACTTGCTTTGACTAACTATTACAAGATCAATGTTGACTTTTATACATTTGACTTTCTTATTAAATCTTGAATACAATAGAAATCCTGCAATAGAATCAGATCGAAAGTCATGTTCTACTGGTGTGAATGGGTTTAGTATATGTCGATGTAGCCTTTCTGATCCGGGAAAGTAAGTTCCAAGGGGTGCTTGACACCTAGTCACCTAAGGCCAACTGGTCTGGGAGCGGCTGACCCAAATCCTGCAATAGGGTCAGATAGAAAGTTACGTTTACGACATGTTCTTTACTTAATGAACTCTTTGATTAAAAAGATGCCAAAGTGCACAATGCTTAAAAGATGCTAATGAGCACACAGCTAAAAGATGCCAATGAGCACACATCTCTTGATACTTGGTGATATATTTTGAGCTGCGATAAACCTGTAAATTTGTGAAAATCTTAATTCTTGATGACTTAGTGTCTGTACATGCAAAGTTCTTCATTTTATGTTTAGAATTACATTTTTCTTGAAGCTAATCAGAGATCGCATGCGAGCACACTGAATAGATACCTGCAAGTGTTTGACTCTGAACATGTCTTAACTTGATATACAATGAAACATGTTTCTGTATCCAACAACTCCCGTTTGATTTCAACTGATTGATAAATCTGGGATATTCTACTGAGTAGACTTTAATTTGTTTAGTGTTTAAAAATTTATATATTCAGTTGTTACAAAATTTATATTCAATATGATCATCTTAAATATTGATGTCTTTATGTTTGCTGTCTGTGTTTTTGTCATATAGTCTGCGCATTTTTCAAGGGGGAGTTTATATCTGCTTTCTATTTATGAGAATATTCTGTTTTTGAGGGGGAGTGAATATTACTGATTAATTTCTTCCTGTGCTGATCAGAAATTCATAAGGTAAGTTTTTCTGAAATTACTATGCAAATGCTAAACTAATTTGTTAATTTTTGTGCATTTGTGTAGGGGGAGTAATGGGGGCTTATCAGGTATTTTTTTTAGTAGTTATTTTTTTTAAGTATTTTGTTTTTAGAATTTATATAGAAGTAATAGTGTCTTTTCTTTTCTTTATTCCATTTGAACTTGTTTTGACTATTCATCTTCCCTCCATTCTCTCTGAGTATTGTTCTTCCTGCGCTCTTTACTGTTCATTTCAGATTGTGATTTTGGAAAGATCAGGTATGTTTTTGTTTTTCATTCTATGTTTGTAGTTCGATTATTGTTTTATTACTTTGTTTTGATTTCATTTTTGGTTTCTTATTGTGCGTCTTAACTGATGTGCGATTATTTTCACTGTTCATCGATTTTTAAAACTCAGATTCGAGTTGAAATAGATCGATTTGCTCATTGGGATTTGTTTAGAACTTATAATCGACAATCAGGTTATCATGACTTCTCAAACAAATACTGATCCAATGATTCAAGATGAGAATGTCATTCTTCAGGATCTGGCTGATCAGGTATCTCATGATACACCTATGTCGTCTGTTTCATCTGTTGGGGCTGATCTTTCTATATCAAGGCGAAATCCAAATGATGTGTTCCCGAACGTCATGTACATGCCTTATAAGCATAACAACTACTTTGTTGACTTTGATCGCATCAAGATTCATCCTGTCATACGCACTATTCTTCGTGGACATCCGCTCTCTCAAGCTTTATGTTCAGTTGCCGATGTTCCGGAAGTCTACGTTCAGCAAGTCTGGCACACCATCACAAAGAACGAACTGGCACGTCCTCATCGATTTGATCTACAAATTGATCAATTTGATTCATATCTGTCTTACAAGCGGTTAAGGTTGATTCTTGAGCTTCCTGAGCCTAACTCTAGACCTGGAAGGACAACATATGATCAATTTCCATCTGAAGAAGAAGTGTTTGAAGGCATCAAACGACTAGGCTATGTTGGTCCACTGAAGAGGGTTGTAGACTTTGACAAGTCTAATCTTCCTCCTGTCTGGTATTCTTTATTTTCTGTCATCAACAGGTGCTTAACGTCTAAACATACCGGCACAGATAGTTCTAGTCTTCACTATCTTCGACTGTTCCATGCAGTAGTCTATGACCTGCATGTTGACTACACGATTATTTTCTGGACCGAGCTATCTGAAATAGTGCAAGACAAGTTAACCAACAAGCGACGAAAGTTCATTCCTTTTATCAGGTTTCTCAAGCTGATTGTTAGAAGCATGTTTCGAAGCAATCCGGCAATTCCACGAAGATTATCTTGGCCGCAAGTTCCGGATACTGAGATGCTTTTCCTTCAGAAATAGAAAAAGTCCTTCACATTTTCTATGACCATTCCTTATGGCCTTATTGCCAATTATGCTGACATGACCGATCCTTGTGTCATAGATTATTGTTTAGAAAATGAATTTGTAGAGACTGAACAGGAAGAACCTTCTCATGGCACTCCAGCTGGTACTACTCATGAAGAGCAAGTTGAAGCAAATACTCAGGTAATAGAGACAGATGTTGATCTTTCTGCAACACCACAAGATATTGCTACTCATCGCGTTGAATCTGTCATTGCTGATATTGAAGCTGAAGCAACTACTGTTAATGTTGATGTTAGAGAAGATGCTAATCCTGATGAAACTGGAGTTGCTGATGATGATGAGACAAATGCTGAGTTTTATGATGATGATGAAAATATGACAAGTGATTCAGATGATGGTGATGATGGTACTGATAAACCCATCATGAAGATATATGAAAGGAAGTCCAAGACACCAGAAGTGGTTGTCTCAACAGAAGTTATCTCTGATGATGATTCAGTTCCAGTTAATCCTTCAGTTGCACATCTTCAAGTAGATCAATTGGATACAACTTTTGATCAAGCCACAACATCGGTTCAAAGTCAAGCTCCAGCAACTTCACTTGCAGTTATTCAGTCTACTTCATCAGCAGTAGAGCTTACTTCTGATCAAGCTAGGGTTTCCACTGACAAATTCTCTACTTTGAATGATGTAATTCGGCAATTATCGGAGAGAATGGAAGCTGAAAAGGAAGCACAAATTCTGAAGTTAAAAGCTTTATTCAAAGGGAAGATGCCTGAAATTGATACTTCAGTGATTCCTACAGAAATTCCATTCAGACGTCCATCTGGGGTTGTTCTAAGAGAGTCGTCTTCTGCTGTTCAATCTTCTGCTCCAGCGATCATGTCTATTCCTCTACCTCCGTTATTTACACAGTCAGCTGGAATTTCTTCATCTACTCATATACCTGTGCCTTCTTCTAGCACTCCAGTATCAGATCTTCCTATTTCAGAGTTGACAGATTTGCTCTATGCTCGACTTCTTTCTATGTCGCCACCAGAACATCAGGATCAAGATCTTCTTTCTCTGCTTCGGAACTTCCAACCTACGCCGCCTCCAGTTTCTTCGTCTGACTCTGATAGGATCTACGTTTCATCTACTGAGTTTCAAGCATTCAGATCGGAAGTTCAATCAATTTTTGCTGATCTCAAATCATTTATATCTCAAACCTTCTCTGAATTATCTTCCGGGCTTGATATTCATGAACAGAGCTGCAGAGCTGAGGCCGGTCCGTCTCTTAAACGTAGACATGACCAAGATGATCCTGATCATCAAGGCCATGAGGGGGAGATGGCAAAGAGACCAAGAGTTGAAGGATCTTCTGTAGCAAGAGAGGATATTCAGGAAGAAGCGACTGGTGATAGAGGAAAGAGTGGAGGATCTGTTGAAGACTGCAATGTTCAGGACTTAGTGAATATTATGATTGAGAATGTTGATCTGTCTTCTTTGCATAATGAACTAAATTTTTCTGAAAGCAACATTAATGATAATATGCAAATTGTTGTCTACATGGATCCAGATGTTTCTTCTAGTGTTCATGAAGTTGAAGTATCTGAAGCAGCAAATGACATAAGATCATTCTTCGCTAACTTCATCGAGATTAATTCTGATGATGATGCAGATGTCAGATTGGAAAAGATATGTCAAGTAAATGAAGAAGACTGTGATGACATCATCATCATATCAGACACAGAAGATGACTCAGTGTTCATGGATGCTAAGGATGAAGAGATATCAGATATGTTGTACAAAGATCTTCCTGAATCTACTGTTCCTGAAGCTGATGTTCCTGAATCTACTGTTCCTGAAGCTACTCCTGTTCTTTCATCTCCTGTTCTTGCTAATGATCCGACTACCTCTGCTCCTTCAGATACATTTGAAGTAGGTCAGTCGTCTAGAGCATAAGCTGTTGATCCTCCTGCTGAACCTGTAATTTCTCCAAGTATTTTAGAAGAAGGACCAGCTTTGTCAAGACGGGAGAGACGAAGAAACTTACAACAACGTTATATGGCTTCACGTCAAAGATCTGCCTTTCTTGAAGATTCCCAAAGCAATATTTTTGTTTCGAGAAGAAGACCGATCAACATCCATGCCATTCTTGGTGTAGAAAAGGAATCAGATGCTTTTAAATATGAGTATGTAATGCTTATCAGATGTCAACGTCGTGGAAGGAATTTGGTTTCTTCTCCTCATTTGATAGTTCGGATTATCAAAATTGAAATCCAGAGGTTGGTTAATATCTGGTATCCTATTTTCGAGGTTGAAAGAAGAGACTGCAACCGTTATATCTTCTCAGAGGCTGACTTTAATGATTTATCCATTGATGACGTTGAGTTTCTGTATAATGAATTGAGGAATCAGTACTACAGGACAAATGATATCTTTCAAGCCTTGTTTGTAATCAAAAGGTTTATAAGGCGTCAGATCAGGTTCTTCAGGGTTTTCGATTTTCAAATGGCTGCCGAAAGCTTTCAGCCAGTGGTGAATTTGCTAAGACCTAACTGTAGCCTGCCAGACATTGATTCATACTCATTATTCACTATTCTTCAGGATCCACATGGAGTTGTATACAGGAATGCATCAGGTCAAAAATGCTTTCTCAGATTTGAAGAGATAAGTCATTACTCCGATGGAACTTTGAAAGTGATCAGGCTACAGTTAGATCAAAGATGGAAAGATGCTGTTAGAAGATTTATGGAGACACGAACAAACAGGGCTCTGATAACAAATGATGAGATTCAACTTCTACGGAATGCATTGGATAAAATCAATGAGAGGTTGAATTTCCGCTCTACTCTACGACGATTAGAAGTGTTACTCGGGTTGAATAGATTACGTCAAAGAGAAGAGCGTCAGTAATTCTTCAAAGTCGCCTGGATGGTCTATGCTATTATTGAAGATTGTTTTTGAAGACCACGACGCCAATTATTACTAAGGGGGAGATTGTTAGATCTGATTTTATAGTAATCATTGTATTTATTTTACTGCTTTTAGTAGTGTTATCTGTTTTGTTAGTGCCTTGGGGTATTTAAGTCCCCTTGGCTTGTTTGTTTTGAAAGTAACCGTACACTGTTTGAATACAATTTTCACTGTTGCATTGAAGCGTACTTTCTCTCTCTAGATTCTCTCTCTACGATCTTGTGATCTTGGTTCAACAATATGGTTTCACCATCATTTACTCTTCTCCAAGATTCCATCATCAAGCTTAGGATTCTAAGGTCAAGGATCAAGAGACTCCATTTCCATCATCTTGCTAACTTCCAAGTGTTAAACTTTCTAGTTTTTTCATAACAACCTAATGGAGTGAGTCATTCTACAACTTTCTTTTATTTACATGATATAATGCCATAAAAATAACTATTATTTCAAGGTTTTACTTCAATTTTTTCTTATTTGGTGGATTTAGAAATCTTGGTAAAAAACTAGGGTTTTGGCTAAATTTGGTATTTTGAGGAAATGGTTGTGAAGAATGGGCTTGTTTACACAAATGTTAGTCCCTCCTTAAATTTGATATATTTTGGGAGCAACGACAAAATGTCATATTTATAATTATTGACAAGTGGGGATTTACCATCCTTGGAAATTCTAGGGTTGCAAATATCTACATATTGGTCATAATGTGAATTATTTGTGAACATTATTGTGTTGGGTTATAGTGTAATGGATCCATAAGCACTAGTGTTTTATATGAATTACATGGTGATAATTTAATTTGCTAGATATGGGGCTAATACTTGGGAGCTCGTGCTATAGACCGTGGGTGGTTGAATACGATAACCTTGTACTCCATAAAATTTACATTCTAGCGAGTGAGTCCTTCTTAGGCCAATTGGGAGCTCGAACTATAGACCGTGGGTGGTTGAACACGATAACGTTTGGTGCTATAATAGAAGCTCCAAAACATTGATTCGTAACCTACTTTTGTGTTCCGTCACCTCAATGGTAATCCCGGGTCTCCCCCGTTTAATTTTGGAACCTTGCTCCCTTCCAAGGGTGATCAAGGTCAAATCCATAAATGAATAAATATAAATGTTTTGTACTATTATCAATTGTTTCCCTATGTCATTTAACTTATGTTTGTACTCACTAGGCGTAAGCCTAACGCTTGTTTTATTAAATGTCATGTATAACCAGGTTCTTTAGGTGGTGGGACTTCCAAGGCTTAAGGGGAGCGTACGTTGGCCATCTTGGCCATTTTTGGAGAAATAGATTGGGGGTATACAAGCGATACTGGAGATACCATTCTTTTTGGATGTGATAGCGACACCCGTCTTTAATCTAGCTAGTTTAGTTGAGATTAGTAGGTTGTCGTTTTATCGATCATTTTTGGTTTTTTAAACGCTTATGCAATTTCCCCTTTTTGGGTGATGATACTTGATATGTTGGTATTTTATTCGTCACCTCCAGGTTTTAATCCTTTCGGTTATAGATGTCATATTGCAAAAAAAAATTACTGGCTTAAATTCGTCTTAAATTTTTAGGGTGTTACAGTTGGGTTCTAGTGAGAATGAAATTTATGGTGAGAAATGTAACAACCCAGGAAACCATAAAGTATAATTCTTAAAATAAAGCCAAAAGGGTCTAGACATTCAAATGTCAAAACATAACATTATTCTCATGGTTTAGCAGCGAGCAAAACATAACATATTACAAGACTAACATTTTAACTAAAGGTCTTCTCTAGCCTGGAATCCGCTATCAACTTCACAGCTTCTCCTTTCCTTCGGAGGAGTTCTCAACTACTTTCTTACCTGAAAATGGTTTTATGTTTTGAAAAGCGAGGATTAGACCATGAGGCCTAATTAATTCCCCTTAAAAAAATAGTTCATAATGTCCCAAAACACAATGCAATCTACCATAAGGCCCTTTATAAACAATTAACAATATCAACACGTACACGGGTATTTGCACAACAATCACTTCTCCATGATGACCACTCTCGGGGCCCTAATAGATCCCCATAGCCCCCAGTCGATGACATGCCTATGTGCACATGAAACGAATTCATGGCACAGGGATATGTATATATTCATATGTCTCCCAAGGAATTTATGTAATTCCATGGTACCCTAATCCCACTGTGCAATCCCCACACATAACCAATTGAACATTTCATGATATAGATCATATAGACGATGTGTGCTCAATATCAAATCATCATGTCAAAACATTGTTCAAAGCATTTATGAGTGAAATCCATGCTATCATGTCAAACCATAATCAGTGATTAAAAACATGTATCAATCATTCGTCAATTATGAAAAGGTTTAAGGGAACTCACATGGACTTCGGCAAAAGCACTAAACGCCTTAGAATTCAAATATGATCAAACCAAACACCTGAATTGTACGACATAAGACTGATGTTAAACCATCTGATTACATTCCAAAACTATCAATATTAATCCCTAAGACAAACCCCCAATCGACTCCTCAATCTTAGACTCATACGAGAAATGAAACAAAACCAAAGAAATCGCATCCATAACGACTTGGGCAGCTTTCCTTGCAGCCTAGAGGTTGCGTTAGATCCCATGCAAGTCATTGGAATTGACTCCCAGCCTGCATGAAAGTTTCAGATTGAAATCTCAAGTTTCTTGCACCCTAAACCTTCCCAAATTGGCTTTTAAGCCTCAAAATCGATAGAATCGACATCCCAAACCTTTTTGACCATAATGCTAACATCAAAGCCATATTTAATCCACCTCTTAATCTCAAGATTAAAGCCACATACATAAACCCTTAACATTCTTGAAGCTACCATTGAAAATGGTGATTAATCTCAATGAAATCAAATGAAGACTAGCAAAACCAACTCAAATCAAAGTTTACTACCATTTCCAACCGGATAACTTATAGAAATGAAGAAACCATCATTTTCAATCCAAACTCCATTAATGGAGTCATAGGTTCAAAGAGAGTGAACATAGTCGACCCTGAAATTTTGGAGGCCTTGTGTGATAAAGTAAATGTGACCCTTAATTTTTTTAATACACTATTTATTAAGTTATTTTTACTACATTCTGATATATGTTTGATAATAAATCAATCAATGGTTTCTCTTTGGACTTCGAAAAACCTGTTCATTTTTTCTACGTTTAAAATCACCCAATTCAAATTTTCTAGTTGTAGACCTCATATTTTGTATATAAGTAATAATCAATTGTTATCGATAATTACCGTTAGAAGAATATTTATAAATCGATTATTATAGAAAAAACTCTAAGAATAAGAATTTAAAAAGTTCTAAAGAACATATAGAAAAAATCAACAAATGTTTAAATTTATTTTTCTATATTTCATTAAATAATCAAAGAAAGTTATATAAGAAGTTATTAAAAATATAAAAAATACCAAATAATCAAGGTTATTGAATCCAATTTTGCACCTATAATTTTAGAAATGAAAGAGTTCAAAAGAGACGTTGTTTGATCACGACGACGACGAATGGAGATTGAAGAAAACAAAATAAAGGACATAATTAAGAATTATGAATTTTAAGTTTGAGGAAAAACTTATAAAAGTAAATTATTAAAAAAGTTACATAATTTAATTATCGGATTAAAAAGAGTTGGGAAACAAAACTTCATTAAAAACTTAATTAGAAAACAAAAAATCATCCAATTCTTTAAATAGAAATACAAAAACTTTTACAAGATCTAATTGTCACCGGCCCACTCACCTTACCATTTTGCTCCCTTGCCACTCTGCTAAACACAACTTTTGTGTACAAAAGTATTTTATCAGTTGTATATATAAAGTATTACTTTTTTTTTAAATTACGGAGTCCCCCAACAATTGGAGGCCCCATGCGACGGCACCATCGACACACCCTCAGGGGCGCCCCTGAGATTGAAGATACCTTAGAGAAGATGATACCGTTTCTTTGATTTTCTTCAATATTGCACCAAGAGACCTCAATCCTTCAAGCCTCCATTGCCTCTCTTGATTTCAATCCCAAAGACGTATTAACCCAAATCAAGATATTAAGAGAGTTTTCCCCTCTTTAACCTCTTATTTAGCAATAGGCCCCTGAAACTCAAAGAATTTACATTTACCCCCTCAAACTTCTACACATTACATATTTATTTGTTTAAGGTTATTACAAGAAAGGTAAGAAGGAATTTGGACACTTGGATCAATCCTAATTGAAAATCAACACTAATAAGATACACCAGATCAATTCCCTTATAAAGCGTAATTCATAGAATGATTTTCACCTTAACTATTTTTTCTCACACGATTCTTCATGTGTGTGTGTATATATATATATATATGTCAAATCAAATATAAATCGTCTAAAAGTAACTGTGAAAAACCGTACCTATATGTTGTTTCTTAGATGAAACAATATATGTGAAACGTCAATGAATGTTTTTCATGTGAAAAAAAAAAGAACACAAAAATATGTTTATACATGAATGTTTCATATATAAACGTATTTTTATGTTTTTTCTTCACACAGAAAACATTTACTATCATGTTATCTATAACACCCGGATTTTTGGTAAGTCCTTATTTATGTGTTTTTATATTCTCGTATGTTAAATTGGTGGTATTTGGCAAGTTCCAACCTTTTAGAAGTTGTGTGACTAGTTTAACAACCCCCATTAGTATAGAGGATCATCGTGGAGCAAATCACTAAAAGTAGGGCTTCGGTACAGGGCCGACGACTATGCCCGCGACTGTGACACTCTGACACTATTGCAGGGCATTGTCGCGTGGGATGTACCGCAGGCTGTGGCAAGCCCATGAATGTGCCTGCGGCTGTGACATCATGTCACTCTCGCGGGGCACTATCGCAAGAAAGGTACTGCAGGGTGCTGGGGTGGGACGATAGTGCCAACGATTATGAAATTGTTGTAACATCCCATCACAAGCATAACATAGAATAAAGAAAACATCCCAAAACGGGTCCTAGTACAAAGCATGCAGAAATAAAGTTAACATAGTTTAAAAAGGAAAAAAATAGTTCTATCACAGTCGAGATACTAAGGGTCCACAACTAACACCGCCTCTAATCCAACTGCCTCCGACTCTCTAGCTCTCAACACTTCTCTTTTCCCTTTGACGAAGCCCCAATGGCTCCCTTACTTGAAAATGGGCTTTAAGAAAAAAATTGGTAGCGAGGGTTAGACCAAAAGGTCTAGTGAATTCCCACCTCGGGCTGTTTAAAATTTGTTTGAGAAATCAAATCAGCAAACGATCAATTTACAAGTACCAATCATTGTAAGATAATGAACCACAAACACTTCCGCAGCCGGAATCGGATTCCCGGATATTTGCAGAACAACCACACTCGGGCCCCCCATTAGATCCCCACTCGACCCCCTAGTAGATGTTGTCTCCGTGTGAACAGGAAATGAATTTCGGGCACACGGTTCAACCATCCCCGATGGTTTCCAGTAAGCCATGGCGTATAGTCCTCATGGTAAAACAAGATCCCACATATATGCTAACTCATAGGAACATATGCATGATATAAAGGATCAACAATATATTCCGCATTTACCAAGACATTGTACTTATTTAAAGAAAATGTATTCAACCAAGACATTTCTAGTTATAAAGAATTTGGATAAGGGAACTCACCTTTGATGCTAATCCAACACACATACGGAGATTCTGTCTCAGACGGAAGAGGCGCCTACAGTTGAATAAACAAGGAAGTTAAGGTATGGCTTCCTTCTAATTACATCCCGGTTATCGACCGTTCGACATTTCACTAACCCAAAATACCCCGAGTAAAACCTTGAATAAAGGCCCAATGCAAAAGGCCTAACTCTCCCCCTTCACGGTTTTGGCTTCGACCCAGCGTTGGTGTGACTCCCGTGTTGGCCGGGTCCTGGGCCAACTGGGTCTGCCGCCGCCCGGTACCGGGTTGATCATCACCGGCTCCTCCTGGTGGAGGACTCCCGGGTTATACTGAGTTGGGAGACTCCCGGGTGATCCCAGTGGAGTAACTCCCGGATGATCCCGGTCTAGTAACTCCCGGTTGATCCCGGGTAGGGAACTCCCAGTCACCCCCGGGTGTGGGCGACACTCCCCGGGTCGATGGCGACGAGGTTTGGCGTTTGTGCGACAACCCCATCGACTTTCTTTTGAGCTTAAACTCCGATTTCACACACACACACATACACACACACACACCACATTGGTTTACTCCCAAAATAATCCTACTTAAGATTTAAATCCAATCTCCACCCAAAATTTCCCCACCTTGATTTTATTTCCTTAAAAGCTCCCAGAATGGGATTTAATACAGAGAGACTTTTACTATAGGGCTAAGATCTCCAAATCCAAACAAAGGTTAGATAACTTACCTCTTGATGAAGAAATTTCCTTAGTTTCTTGCTTTGATTATTTGGCAAAACACTTCAAGTTTTCCCTCTCAGAAATGACTTCTCCCTTCTCTTTTCTCTTCTTCTCTAGCCGCACACCACAAGAATGAGGAAATGAGGGAGAGTCTAGGGTTTTACTTCTTCTTATTGTTAATTTCAAAAAGGCCATTAATCTTTACTTATTCATACACAATCGACCCACTTAAGTCACACTTAGGGTTAAATGGAGATAACGATCGTTACAACACTCCCCCCTCAAAAGAATTTCGTCCCCGTAATTTCTTTGTCGAAAAAGTATGGGTACTTAGACCACATATCCGATTCCAATTCCCACGTTGCTTCCCGTCCTTTGTGAAACTTCTATGTGAACCTTCACAAATCTCTTTCGTCCTCAGACGTTTGACCTTACAATCAACGATCGCCTCCGGCTCTTCGACGAAATTCAATCTCTCGTTCACCCACACGTCTTGCAATGGCAACGCCATCTCAGTTTACGCTAAACACTTTCTCAAGTTAGATACCGTGTTATGAATACCTCTCAATTCTTCAGGTAATTCCAACTTGTACGCCACCTCCCCGATCTGTTCAATAATTTCAAAGGGTCCAATGTAGCATGGGCTTAATTTCCCTATCTTCCCAAAGCATACCACTCCCTTCCAAGGAGATAATTTCAACATTACTTTATCCCTAACTTGAAACTCTATATCCTTTCATCGTTTGCCTGCGTAACTCTTTTGTCGATCGCGTGCCACCTTCAACCTTTCACGCACCTGAACAATCTTATCCGCAGTTAGCTGCACTAGCTCCGGCCCTACCAACTTCTTCTCTCCGACCTTGTTCCAACACAAGGGAGTACGACATTTCCTGCCATAGAGCACTTCATACGGGGCGACTTTAATACTCGCATGATAGCTGTTATTGTAGGCAAATTCAATTAACGACAAATGGTTTTCCAATGAACCTTGAAAATCCAGAGTGCACGCCCTCAGCATGTCTTCCAGAGTTTAAATAGTTCACTCGCTCTGACCTTCGGTTTACGGATGATAAGTGGTACTCATCTTAATTTGAGACCTCATTTCTCTTTGGAAGTATTTCCAAAACTCAGATGTGAAACGAATATCACCGTCGGACACTATCGACAACGGTACGCCATGGCGAACAACTAACTCATCAATATACAATATCGCCAATATTTCCATAGAGTATATCTCTTTGATGGGCAGGAAGTGCGCCGATTTAGTAAGTCGATCCACGATTACCCATATTGCGTCGTAACCATTCGGGGTTCTAGGCACCTTGGTCACGAAGTCCATCATAACTTGTTCCCACTTCCAAATAGGAATGTCTAACGGTTGAAGTTTCCCATAAGGTCATTGATGTTCCATTTTTACTCGTAGACAAGTCAAACATCTCTCCCCAAAGTATGTTATGTCCTTATTCATTCCCGACCACCAATAATCTCATCACAAATCCCCATACATCTTGTTAGTCCCCGGGTGAATCAAATACTTCGACTTATGTGCTTCCTCTAGAATGACCTTTCTAATATCCCCAAGCTTAGGAACGCAAATCCTCCCGTTATAACACTTTAGTCCACGACTGTCTTTCGCTAGCGAGGTCACATGCCCAATCATCCGTTCCTTTTTGACATTTTCCGACGTCAGTGCCTCCACTTGAAAATTCTTTATTTCTCCCAACAAGGTTGGCATCACTTCAGTTCTCAAGGCCACAACCATTAAATTTTCGCCTCTCTCCTTACGACTCAGGGCGTCGGCTACTACATTGGCTTTCCCGTGATGGTACTCAATCTTACAGTCGTAATCCGTTAGCAGTTCCATCCATCTCTATTGATGCATGTTATGCTCCATTTGATCAAAGAGGTGGCAGAGGCTCTTGTGATCCGTGAATATCTGACATTTTGTCCCGTATAGGTAATGTTTCCAGATTTTTAATGCGAAGACGACGACTGCCAACTCCAGGTCATGAGTAGGGTACCGCGTCTCGTGATCCTTTAACTGTCATGATGCGTACACGATCATCTTCCCCCGATGCATAAGAACACAACCCAGATACAACCTTGACGCGTTACTATACACCACAAAGCCGTCCGTACCATCCGACAAGGCCAAGGTCGGAGCGCTACTCAGCATATCCTTCAGCTTCTGAAAGGCCTCCCTTTGCGTTTCCGTCTAAGCGAACTTGACACTCTTCTTAGTCAACGAAGTCAATGGAGTTGTGATACGGGAGAAATCTTTGATGCACTTACGATAGTATCCTGCCAATCCAAGAAAACTTCGAACTTCAGACGGGTTCTTCGGTGGCTCCCAATCCCAAATTGCCTCTATCTTTGTCGGGTCCACCTTGATCCCGTCTTGAGACATGACGTTTTTAAGAAACTTTACTTCCCGCAACCAGAATTCACATTTCAAGAACTTCACATAAAGATTTTCTCGCTTTAGCAGTTCTAACACTGCTCGAAGATGATTCTCGTGCTCCTTCTCGGTCTTCGAGTACACCAAAATGTCGTCAATAAACACTATCACAAATTTATCCAAGTATGGTTAACACACCCTATTCATCATATCCATGAAAGCTGCAGGGGTGTTTGTCAGACTAAACGACATCACAAGGAACTCGAAATGTCCATATCTTGTGCGAAAGGTCGTCTTCAGTATATCTTCCTCTCTCACCTTGAGTTGATGGTATCCTGACCTCAAGTCGATCTTCGAAAAGTAACTAGTTCCTTGCAGCTGGTTGAATAAGTCGTCTATCCTTGGGATCGGATATTTGTTCTTAAGCGTCAGTTTGTTAAGCTCCCGACAATCTATGCACATCCGTATAGTTCCATCCTTATTTTTTACGAAAAGAAACGACGCTCCCCACGGTGAGGTGCTAGGTCTGATGAATCCCTTATCCAACATATCTTGTAATTGAGACATCATTTCCTTCATCTCTGCGGGTGCCAATCTATATGGTGCACGTGCGACTCCAGGCATCAGGTCGATTCTGAATTCGACTTGACGATCTGTGGGTAGATTCGTCAAATCCTCCAGAAATACTTCTGAGTACTCATTTACTATTCGCACATCCTCCACTCCGTACTTCTCCTTCTTAGTATCTACAACAAACGCCAAAAATCATCGACACCCTTTCCTCAAGCATTTACTAGCCTTGATCATGGAAATCAGACTAGAACTCCTATCTTGTTTGTTTCAATAAATTACTATTGTCCTCTTACCGGGCAACAATACATAGATCATTTTCTTATTACATACAATACTGGCATAATTCCTAGCTAGCCAATCCATCCCAAGCACAACATCAAACTCCCTCATTTCCATCGGGTACAATAACATTGGCACTAAGCTCCCTTCTATGTCTATGACGCAACCCTCAATCACATCTCTAATAATCACTTGGTTAGCATCAACGGTTTCTAATTCTAGCACCCGCTCTAGACGCTTAGGTTTTACACTTAAACATTTCACAAACTCATGAGATATAAATGAACAACTCGCTCCTGAATCAAATAATACCCTTGCACATAATGAATTCACCAGAAATGCACCTGTCACCACATCCGGAACCTTCTCCACCTCCACCGCTGTCATATGGAAGGACCGCCCCTTCGGACGAGCCGACTCCAACCTTTTCCCCTCCCTCTTTCCACCACTGCAATCTCTAACTTGAACCGGTCCACCCCTTTTTACTTGCGGACAATTAAATCGCAAGTGGTCAGGCGACCCACACTGATAGCAAGTTCTCTTTCTCGAGCAATCTCTCGACATATACCCCGACATTCCACATTGAATGCATGACCTTGTCTCTGATCGACATTCTCCCCGATGCACACGTTGACACTTCCCATAAGGCTTATCCCTAAATCCGTGACCTCCTCGCGACTCTGTCCTCATCGTCTTCCCTTTTCTTGCATTTAATTCCGGTTTATCCCACTTCCTCTTGTCTCCAACCCTCTCCGTCATTTGACGATTCTTCTCCTTTTCTATCATTTCAGCCGCATTGATGGCCGTTTGGAAAGTAGTAGGGTCCCTTGCTGAAACTAGTTCCCGAAGGCTGCTCTTCAGTCTAAAAATATATTGTTCCACCCGTCTTTCCTCATCGGCAAATACACTTCTACAAAGCGAGATCTTTCAATAAATTTAGAAGTGTATTCTTGCACTGTCATTTCCTTCTGTTCTAGGCTCAAAAACTCTTCTTCCAACTTTTTGACTGCTGCCAGAAGGCAGAATTGCGCCTTAAACATTCCAACAAACACTCCCCATGACATATTCTTAGCTGCTGACGATGCTTGTCCACCGGTCTCAGCATCCCACCACATGACAACCTCTGATTTAAGCATCGACAACACATATATCACTTTATCTTCCTCAGCACACTTACTAGTGTCAAACACAGGTTCCATCTCTTTGATCCACTTTATCGCCAAGATCGGGTCACATTCCCCTTTATACGTAGGAGGCTTGCATGTGGCAAATGCCTTATAGTTACATCCCTTGGCAGCTGAGTCATTCACCACTAAAGTCGTTGATGGAGAATGACCACCCACTTCATTTATAGGTGGGCTAGACATTTCCATACCTTCCTTACTCTCGCTATTGTCTTTGTTTCCCGTTGCCGCCTTCTTCTGGTGTGCCAACAAGGCCTGCAGAGTTTCTTGGAGTTTTTCTATTTCAATGGCGAAGGTCTCCCCGGTCACATAGTCCTGAGCTCGGCCCCAACCACGGCCTGTCGCTGGTCCACGTCCCCTCCCAGTCGCGGTACTTTCTTGCGGTGAAACTTCCCTTGTCGCTGGCATTTCAACACTCCTCGCTTTGCGGGAGACACGGGTCTTGGCTCGGTCTCGATTCCCGGTGTTGGTTTCCTCGACTTGGGTCGTAGCTCTTCGGGATCCGCTTCCTAGACCCCGTCCATGCCCCTAACCCCTTCCCTAGGCTACAACTTGCCCAATTGAGTCCACCGGTCTATAAACAAGGACTTCATTAGTCAGAATTTCCTTCTCCACGAGCACCGACCCATTCCTCAACACTCGCTCAGACATGATGACTTCTGAAACAACACACAATCAATACTTAATCCAACCAATCCAATATAACAGGACGACTAAGCACATACACGTACCTGTAAGTTTGTAATTGCATTGGCCAGATGTAATTTTTGTAACACCTTAGGCATATCCCATATCGGTCGTGGACAGGAGTGATGCTGGGTGTTATAAGTAATATCTTGGTCTTCCTAACAACAACGTGTTTTGGGGCCACAAGCACGTCAGGTTCTGGGAACTCTGAGGTTAATCATGCTTGGGTGAGAGTAGTCCCAGGATGGGTGACCCCCTGGGAAGTTTCTCACCAGGTCGCCAGAAACAAATCCGTGCGCTACACGTTGGTTAAATCCAGGGGCAAAGCGGACAATATTGTTGTCGAGGCAGGCGGGATGTTACAGATGGTATCAGAGCCACTCCTGTGCCGTTCGGGATATGGGGCAAACCTCATCGAGGACGATGAGTCCCAAGGGGGGGTGTTTGTAACACCTTAGGCATATCCCATATCGGCCGTGGACAGGAGTGATGCTGGGTGTTATAAGTAATATCTTGGTCTTCCTAACAACAACGCGTTTTGGGGCCACAAGCACGTCAGGTTCTGGGAACTCTGAGGTTAAGCGTGCTTGGGTGGGAGTAGTCCCAGGATGGGTGACCCCCTGGGAAGTTTCTCACCAGGTCGCCAGAAACAAATCCGTGCGCTACACGTTGGTTAAATCCAGGGGCAAAGCGGACAATATTGTTGTCGAGGCAGGTGGGATGTTACAATTTTGAATCTACCTTACATGTTAGTTCTCACTTCCCATTACAAGCATTCCTAAAGCGGTACATCCTAGGGCATCCTATTTCTCGGTTGTATCCCTAATCCTACAGTTTAAGTTTAGGCCCAAACGGTCACCTAAATCACTTAAACTATGGCTCTGATACCAATTGTAACGTCTCATCACAAGCATAACATAGAATAAAGATAACATCCCAAAACAGGTCCTAGTACAAAGCATGTAGAAAAAAATTTAACATAGTTTAAAAAGGAAAAAAATAGTTCTATCACAGTCGAGATACTAAGGGTCCACAACTAACACTGCCTCTAATCCAATTGCCTTCGACTCTCTAGCTCTCAACACTTTTCTTTTCCCTTTGACGAAGCCCCAATGACTCCCTTATCTGAAAATGGGTATTAAGAAAAAAATTGATAGTGAGGGTTAGACCAAAAGGCCTAGTGAATTCCCACCTCGGGCTTTTTAAAATTTGTTTGAGAAATCAAATCAGCAAACGATCAATTTATAAGTACCAACCATTGCAAGATAATGAACCACAAACACTTCCGCGACCGGAATCGGATTCCCGGATATTTGCAGAACAACCACACTCGGGACCCCCAGTAGATCCCAACTCGGCCCCCTAGTATAGGATTGGGTGTCATTGATAAGAGAATCCCAGTGATTGAAGCTCCAAGTGTCATCTACCTCTCTCTCAAGTGCATCCATTTTCTCGGTTTTATATATATAACCTAATAAGGTGAGTTCATCCAAATTTTAAACTTTATACATATTAAAATCCTTGTATTTTAAACTTCTACACATCTCCTAACCTATATGTTGTTGATTTTATAAACCTTAACCTAAAACCTAATTTTTAGGGATTTTTGGGTTTGATCTTGACAAAAGTGATTTGGAAAAGAGTTGAAATGGGATTGATGATTATTTATAATTCCTACAAGTACAATTGCCATTACCTTTGCATTTATGGGATTTTGATGAACCCAAATTAAATTAGGGTTTTGAAAAGGTGTAAGATTTTGGGTCAAAATTTATGTGTTGTGGCTACTATTGTTGAAAACAAGAATTATGATGGTGTTTGGTGGGTTTTGGTATTAAATGATTTTCCCACCAAGATTTGAAAGTCAAGACACCAAATTGACGAGTTGCTTATGGGGATGACTTGGTATCAAATTTATTAATACATAATTAAGTGTTGGTATATTTGAATGTGTTTTGATATTTGGTTTTAGTGCAATAGATTCATAGGCACGGTGGTCTTTATGTCTTGATTTTTAGACATTGAGTTCACTATTTTGGCATATAATAGGCATCGGGTCTCCATGTTAAATAAGGTGTGGGCCTATTCTGTCGGACAACGTCCCATGAGCAATAAGGTGTAATCCATTGTGCATAATGTTGGTCCCAAAATGTAATAGCAACAGTAAGCAAGTATTGTAGAAAGGGAGGGGTTTGAATACAATACACAAAATTTTTCACTTAATTTAATTCTTTATTGATATAAAATCAAGAATTACACATAGAAAACTTTTAAGATTGTTGCGGAAAGAACAGGTAAAACTGTTCTAACAATCTTTCACAAAGTAACAAGAACACAACTTAAAACACAAAGATTAAAGCTATGGAAATGAGAGAGTAGGTTTGCCAAATTTTTGCTTGAGTGCACTAAGATCTCTTTTTTTAAAAGTGTAACCTTGCATGAGAGGAGTCTTCACCTTTATATACCACCATGTGCATTAATTGCTTTAGGACACTTGTCATCTTGGGATTGAATGTCAAAGATGTCATTCAAAAAGACAAAGTATCCTTTTTGTCTTAACATGGAACAAAGTTGACCTTAGGATCTTGTTGTAGACAACACCTGAAAATGATGTAAACGACATACATCATTTTTCTGAACCTTTGGAGAATGTCCCCATCATTCCATGATTTGGTGAAGATCTTTAGTGCAAGAAGACAAAGGTTTCTACTTTTTTGTCAAAAGAAGTTGGAAGATAGAGGATCAACTGATTTGTAAAGAAGAAATCGGTGGAGGGGGTCCAACCGATTTGACAAGAGTAAATCGGCTGGAAAGATGGTCCTGCCGATTTAGGGAGCTCTACTTCAGCAGGAGGCATACCAGCCGATTGATGAAAGACAAATCGACAGGTACATAGCTTAGTGAATGTTGGAAGTTTATCTTGATCCGCATCTGAAGATTTACTTCTTGCTGATTTCGGTTGGTCTTCGACTTCACCGATCTTTTGAAGCATGACTGAGTTATTACAAAGAACCTTAAAGAAATCTAAGTACAAAAGATGTTCAAATAATACAAGTGCGAGTTGATGATCCGAAAATGAGGTCATCTTCAAATCCTTGATGACCCAACAATCTCCCCCTATTTGATGATGACATCTTATACTCAGAAAAGTGAGTAAATTAATAAATAGTACTTTTTGACCCTATTTTACTCTTTTAGGTTCTTTTTCACATAGACCATTCTTTTTGTTTCTTTTTGGACTTTTTAAGGTATCCGACATTTACAAGTATAAATAAATGAAAGAATAAACTATTTACAATATATACTAAAAGAAAATTGCACTTGTATTAATCTCAAAAGTTTCAGTAGAAGACAAGGAAAATCACAAGTACAACTCAAAAGGAAGATAAAAGAAACTAAGCTTCTTTAAAAGGATTGTCCTGAATGTATTCCCTCTTCTTCAGCTCATCGGTGACTGCCTTGAAGAGAGGAACTGCATGAGTCCCCAATGGAATGATCTGAAGAATCCCAGCAAGGAAGAGGTTGTCGGCCATATGGATTTGATCAGCTCTAAGAAGCGGATATAGTCGAAGCCATCATTGAAGAATATTCAATAGGTCGGCTCAGAGATGACTGTGGTAGAAGGTTGAGCCACAAGAGCAGGCAAGGAAAGGTCAAGGTTAGAGACATTCAGGACCTTTCCCTCCTTTGCCATTTCTTGAAAGACATATTCTTTCTTCACCAATCTGGGCTTGGATTTGGAGGAGGAAGATGAGGAGAGATGTTAGGATTTGAGTTTTTGGATGAACTCACCTTCGACATCTGAGTGTAGTATTTGATACTTGCTTTGGTAAGTCCTCATCTTGTTCTGAAGGGAGTTGATGTGATCCAAGACTTTTTCCTGGAAGACACTCCTACTCTTCTTCAAAATGTTAATGATTTCGAACCATTCACTGAGACCATAAACCCTTAACCAATATAGATTGTCATTTCGTCATGCCCCGTTCTCCTGAGTTATGATCAGCCAAATAGGATCCTTTGCATTTGTTAGCCCCGAGATCCTAACACTTGAGATTAGGGAGCTGTCATATCGGCCGGTCAAAGTCTTCTTGTACCATCGGATACACTTTGCTTTCTGCTCATCAGACTCTCTAGCTGATTTCTTCATACTCCCGAGCTTCAAATTTTGGGCCTCGATCGGATCTTCAGAAAGTTGTGCATTTTGGGCTTCTTCTTCGGCCAAGTTTCGTATGAGTTCTTGGTTGTCGTCTTACACCTTTTAAGAGATTTCGGTAGCCTTGATTTCATCGACAAACATCCCCAGCTGAGATACAATCTTTAGGGGAGGTTGAAGCTTTAAAACATTGGACCCGAAAGTTTGTCGGTTCCTTTCTTCTTTTCGCCTCTTCATGTCGGCTGCCTCTTCTTCAGGAGTCATTGGCAGCTTTCCTTTGTCTTTCTAAGCTCCCTCCGCAGATTCTTTGGCCCGATCGGTAAGATCCGATCGGCTGGTGCCTTCTTCTTCTTCACCTTGGATGCTGATAATAGTGACTTGAGAGGTTGGCTTCTCCCCCTCAACAGGTTTCTCCCCCCAGCGGCCGAAGGAGAAGAAACCTTAAAATGGGTCGACACACGACCCACTAGCCGCTGCTAAAGTTGCAAAAATAAGAGCTTGAATACCACATGTAAATAATCCAAGGAACATGACAGGGATATGAACCACTGAAGATACTAAAGTCGCCGATCGACACAACGAAGGCAATCCTAGTCCTCATCGCTGAAGACACATCCCCAAGATCGATATCCACTCCTTCATCTTAGACTTAGGGAAAGATGTAGGTAGACTATCAATCTTCTGATGAAGGTTGCTGAGAGAGTCCAATATTTTGGAATTTACCAAGTCCTGGGAGAGGACCTTGCTCTTCAAGGACTGAACCTTCTTATCCCTGGAATTCGAAGAAGCTTTGATAGCAGCAACGGATAAGGTGAGGTTATGGTTGGAAGAAAGAAGTCACTCCAACCAAGTGTTCACCGCACCAACCAAAGAAAGAAGGGGCTCTGCCAGCCCAGAGACATCCTGAGTCATACTCTTAGGTCTATTTTATGTTGAATAGAAGTAGAGGGGTATGTTTTGTAAATACCTTAAGGGGTAGATATAGCTTGCTTAATTTGAAGTTTAAACCCTAATGGTCATAGTTATTGGTATACGGCTAATTGAAAATTCTCTCTACCTAGCACTTCAATCGGTTTTATCAATCATATGACCAGGTTTGATGGTTATTGTTAATTGTTCGTTATTGCTTTGATTATTACACTTGCATTGGGAATTACAATTGGTATCAGAGTTGAAAGACGAATATTTGATTCAAAAAGGTATTAAATTTCTCAACTTTTTTCATTCAGTCAACAACATTCTGCTTGTGTTCTGGGTTTTCGATTCTTCGCAAAATTGTTGTTTAATCGATTCCGTTCTAATACGTTGGGTTAGTTAGAGTTCTTGGTGAAGTATCGTTGCTCAATTTAAAGTATTGAAGGATAAATCTTAAAATTTTAATTCTGAATTTTTGGTCTCTGTTCTTGAAATTTCTTGAATTTTTTGATTAAATCTCATAGTTTTTGGTCCAAATCAAGTTGGGTTCTTTGTTTTTTGGTGTTAGCTTACTGTTTAGGTTGTTTAGGTTTCATTAGAATTACTTTAGATTCGTTTTTGTCGAAGATTTAGTCGAGTCCCGGTACATTCAATCATACCCGGATTTGATTAAAATTCGGGTGTTCTTCGTTGTCCAGGATCACATCACCCGGGTACCGCTTCCTAGTATCCTTGAGGCGGGTAAGTCCATCCGGGTTCTCTTAATCTGGGAAACTCCTTCCCGATTTCACCCATCCGGTTCTCCTCAATCCGGATCTGATTAACCTCCCGGTTCTCACTGACATCTCATCCGGGAAGTTTTTACTCCTGGGTACTCTCTCATCTGGATTTGACTGTTTGTTTTACCTTCACTGAATCAAATTGCGATCATCTTACGATCACTGCAAGTGTTTCTATATGTATGGGTACGAATACGAGACCTCCCATCCTGTTTAGAGGCGAATATCCACAGGGGCGGGACAGGTTTCTTGAGTTAATTACAAGGCACGATAGAAATTCTTGCTTCTCTCACAGAAGGACCAACAATGTTTTATACCGAAGCACCTACCCTACCAAATGCAGATCCATCTAAGCCAGCAGGAGTAAAATTGAAAGAAAAGGAAAAGTTCTCAAATGAACAAAAGAAACGTGTAAAGGGGGATCAACTTGCCAAATCCTATCTGCTCCAGAGTTTTCCAAACGACATCTACACCACCATTGATAGTTACAAGGAAACTGCCAAAGGTATGAGGGAACAGATAGAGAAGATGATGATGGGAACCAAGGTCAACAATCAGCTGAAAGTTACCAACTGCATCAACAACTATGAAGACTTCAAGGCAAGGGAAGGTGAATCATTGGAAGAGACATATGATCATTTTTATCTCTTGTTGAACGAGTTCAGCAAGAATAAGATCCACAAGACGCTTATTGAGAACAATGTCAAGTTTCTCAACAACCTACAACCAGAATAAAAAGCTTTACCTCTCAGATAAGGCAAAATAAGTCCTTAGCTGAAATCGGACTGCATGAAGTATCAAGTATATGAGATCTTAAAGCAGAACGAAGAAGAAGTTCTGGAACTTGTTGAGGCAAACCAGAAAGTTGAGAAATCGACTGATTCTCTTGCGCTAGTTGCAGATAAAAGAAAAAGATTGTCTTCTCGAATCTCAAGGAAAGAAAGGGAACCCAGTGACTTAGAAGGAGAAGATGATGACAATGAAGTAGATCCTGAACTCCAAGACATCAAGCAATATTTCTAACCAAGGTCGTTCAGAAGAAGTTCTTCAAACGACCTACTCCCAATGATCAGAGGTATGCTACCAGGGGTAAACACTATGAATACAAGGAAAAGTACAAGGGAAAACAATATTTGATGTTAAAAGACCAGGTGAAGCTAAGCTAGAAATAAAGGGTCCTGATGAGCCAGTCAAGTGTTACAATTGTGGCAAGACAGGTCATTTTGCAAGAGAATGTCGAAACCGGTGGGCAGAAACTCTGAATACTACAAGAACAAGATGTTTCTTGCCAAACAGAAGGAAGCAGTGAAAGCGCTTTTAGCGGAAGGTGATCACCGATTGACTCTCACGGATGAAGAAGATGAAGAAGACGCACACACTCATCTGTACTTCATGGCAAATAACTCCGCGACGTATAATTCTGACAATGATGATCGTGCATCACAATCTTCTGAAGATGGTTCTGAGGTAAATCATTCTACCTATATTGTTTTACTTGATCATATGCAAATCATGATGCTTAAGCTACAA
Source organism: Arctium lappa (assembly GCA_023525745.1). Lineage (NCBI taxonomy): Eukaryota > Viridiplantae > Streptophyta > Magnoliopsida > Asterales > Asteraceae > Arctium > Arctium lappa. The sequence goes on from CM042051.1 coordinate 34,761,367, forward strand.
GACTTAACAGATCATTTAAAAAATGAACAAGCTTTTGTTGCCAAATTAGAAGCACGTTTACAAAATAATGATAAAGTTCTCACACAAATAAATGGTGAATGTGTTGATAATCTAAGTTTGGAAAAAGAGCTTGCAAAAAGAAACAACTAAACTTGCTGAAACAAACGAGGCTTTACATGAACATATATCTGATCTATCAGCCAAGCTAAAATGGTCTGAAAATGAGACCAAAGAATACGTGAATAAATATGAGTTAGAATGATTTGCTTGAAAAATTAAAGGATCTTGAACTCAAGTTGTATAAACTTGGTCAAACTGATCACATTATTCATTTGAACAAGCCCAAAGAATTCATATTTTATGATCCCGGATTTTATAATCCCAGAAAAGGCTTTGTCAAAGACTCCCACAATGTATAAGTTTGACTTTCTAGATCTTGGTCTAGAATATCAAATACAATTTATGAAATCTCCGGAAGAGGTTGAGGCACAGGAGGATTTCAATCGAAAAAGAACTGACAAAATGCAACTTCCTTTCGTCTATGACGAACTCAATGCAGTTATCGTACGAGATAGCTAACTCTCTCTAACGACTACTTTCATAGATACTCGAATGAGGAAGTTTACTCAAAACTTGCTGAACCAAAAATTTATGTCCCACCATTGGTTTTAGATCATAAAATAGTTCAGCTTGAAAAGGATTTTGAAGTAGCTAAAAGTTCATTCGATGAAGAGAGACAACCGTTGTTTTCAAAAATAGAGGAACTTAAACTCCACACCCCCGCTAAGTGAAAGAATGTCACTGAATATGAAGTCAGTTTTTCTGAAACATTTTCTATGAAATCAGAGGCATCCTCGTGCAAAGCTTTCTTGGGGGAAACTATCATTCCTTTTGAAATTTCTCAAACTCCTTGTGACTCACATATCTCAGTTGAGGAAATGAAGTCTGAAGAAGAACTTGAATTCTATGCTCTAATGAACTTTAAGGAGTGTTCAAATGAAGAAGTGAACGAGATTGATTTTGATCCAAAACTACCAAGCCACACCGAGTTTCTTGATAAGGGTAATAATAAAGTTATGCCATATCTCATGTATGGGGGCGAATGGTGAATGCTCTAAAGTTGCTTCTCAACATGTCTCTGTGAGCGCCTCTCATTCAAAAACTAAATCCAAAAGGCGTTCACAGAAATGAAGAAAATCTGGCAAATCATAAAACTCACGTACTTCCCAATTTCACTATTCTGACCCAAGGTTTACTGATTTTTCAGCTAAGCATTTCAATCAAAAGGGGGATAAGCAAGTTTGGGTAGCAAAGCAATCATTGAAAGATAAGAACAAGTCATTTAATTCCATTTCTAATGATAGGAAAAATGAATTTTCTCGTGTTTTTAATAAGGTTGCTACTTTTGGACAACATTTTCCATTTCCTTGCAAAGTTAATTCCATTAAGCACTTTATTAATATTGCCCATGATAATATTTGTTGCTATGTGTGTGGATTGAATGATTTTGTTGACAAATATGTTGCGTCTGATTGGTTTGGCATTTATGATTCTTCTTTCATTATTTATTATTGGGTGCCTAAATCTGGTGCTTCTCCTATCCCAAAAGGACCCATTTATGAATGGGTACCTAAACCTCACTAATCGGTTTTGCAGGCCAGTCATGTGTGGTATTTAGATTCTGGTTGCTCTAAACACATGACTGGAAGAAAGGTGCTTTTTTTGAACTTCACCGACAAATATTGTGGAACGGTTCCATTTGGCAACAATCATTTCTCGCCGATTATGGGTTATGGTGATATGTACGAGAGAATATAACTATCAAGAAGGTTTTGTATATGGAAGGTTTAGGACACAATATGTTCAGAATCGGTCGATTTTGTGACAAGAATCTTGAAGTCAATTTTAAAGCCAGACGATGTAGTGTTTGCACATACGATGGCACAGAGTTATTAGCTGGGACACAACGGTCCAACTTGTACACCATTGACTTGGCATCTGAAAATACTGATAAGGCCGTTTGTCTTTTGTCCAAAGCTTTCTTGCAACAGAATTGGTTATGGCATCGATGACTTTCCCACCTGAACTTTAAGAACATCAACAAGCTGGTTGTCGGAGGGTTAGTCAAAGGATTGCCCGAGCTTAAGTTCGAAAAGGAACATTTATGTGCAGCATGCGAAATGGGGAAATTGAAGAAAGCTTCTCATAAGCCTAAGGTAGCACCAAACACGATGAGATACCTCGAGTTGATTCATATGGATCTTTGTGGCCTTATGCGCATCTAGAGCATTAATGGCAATAAATACGTTCTTGTTATGGTTGACGATTTTTTATGTTACACATGGGTCAAGTTTCTCCGAACCAAAGATGATACTCATGAGCTTTCATATCCATTCTGAAGAGTGTACAGGTCAATTGGCAGCTGACATCACAAGCTATTTGGACCGACAATGACACTGAGTTCCAGAACAGGGTGCTGAGTTCATATCTCCATTCTATCGACATCACTCACACCTATTCTGTAGCCCGCACTCCTCAACAGAACGATGTCGTTCAAAAACAAAATCGAACACTTGTCGAAGATGCCCGCACCATGTTGACACAGTCGAAACTTCCATTGTTCCATTGGGCCGAAGTTGTTGCTACAACCTGCTTCACTCAGAACCGATCCATTGTCAACAAACGGTTTGGAAATAAAACAACCAAAATCCACTAACGCAAAGAGTACTGTCATTTCGAATAACTAACACCGTTAAACGGCCCAATACAAGAGTGATAACTTTAGGTTTGCATCAAAACAACCTATTACATAACTGAGATAGTAATAATTTCAGAAATCTATTCGGGAGTCTTCTATCGTGGACGCTTCTCAAACTTTCTCCTTTCCTTTCCCTGAACCTCCAACCCCTAGCTTACCTGAAAGATGTTATGTTTTTCAAAGAGCGAGGGTTAGACCAAAGGTCTAGTGAGATCCCTCAAATTGTAGTACGATCACAGTTATCAAAAGATTAGAATAAAATGATACATTCAACTTGAAAACATAAGCTACGCATAAATCTCACTTCCGGCACACACTACCGTCACAAAAGTAACGGCGTGTCTGTCTCATACTGCCTTAGATGGGACACACCCATATAGCATAAACGGGACACACTCCCCGGTATGAGTACAGGCGGGCCACCCCCCCCCCCCCCCCGGTCTTGAGCCACTCACAACAATACATGCATACATTTATAATTCAAAGAAACTTGCTCGGTATAACTGATCGCACATGAATAAAGGTTATGCAATGTTACATTTTCCAACAATCTTTCCACGTCTTCAAAAGTTAAACACACATTTATATAACTTCCGTGAACATAATTTTTTTTATAAATTTGTGAGGTTTTAAGTGCAGAAAACTTACCTGACATCCTCAGCTTACTTCCTGCTTCTACCCTTATAAACCAACTTGAAACTTATAAGGAAATATAGACAGGTAAACTTTTCGATCAACTACTTTATAAAGGTTGATCTAAATCGAATTCCGACGACTTCTATTCTCGCATCAAACCCACTAAAATACTATTGGAACTAATTAAAGATTCTCTAATGGAGGGATTAAGTTACTAATAATTAGGTCTAGCAACAACAATTAGATCCAACAATGGAGACCAGAGCTGCATCAGGTGTCGACCGATACTCACATCGACCGGAACCTTTGGTCGACCGATACTCACATCGACCGGGGGCGATTCTGGGTTCTCGAACCCACCCCTTTTCATCGATTTCAATCCCACAGCATACAAGCACAGCTTCTAATCCCAGCTTGATAATCATTACCATAATTCGATTACAACTGCAACTATAGAAATGAAAGTAGAGGAGAAGATTTAAGGGCACTGCAAGTTCCTAACCATCTGATTCCCAACTACGCATACAGACCCGAATCAAACTTAAAATCAGAAGATAAAACCGAGAAAGGAGAATCAGATTTGAACATTACCTTTGCTATTGGAAATCAACGCACACCCTTGAGTTCTTGTATCCTCTTCTTTTCTCTATCGATTCTATTCCTCCTTTCTTCTCTGCTTCTTTCAGCCGCCAACACCAAATGGCCCAAAACCCTATGCTAAAATCTCTTATACAAGACTTTTACACTTACCCCTTCAAGAAATAAGATATGACCAAATCCACCCAACCTAAAGTTTCCTTAAATTGAACCGTTTATTACAGGAAAGACTCCATATGAAATCATAAACAACCGTCTCTTTAACATTAAATTCTTTCATTTTGGATGCAGGTGTTTTGTGTTGAATGACAAAGATGATCTCAGAAAGTTCAACCCAAAAGCCAATGAAGGCGTTTTCATCGACTACTCCTCTGAATCTGTTGCCTACCGAGTCTACATCAAAAGGACCAAAGTTGTCACGGACATTGTCAATCTCACGTTTGATGAACTAGCAGACTTGGTTTCTGAACATCTCAGTTCAGAACCCGCTCTAACCGGTGTCTTAACTTCTGATCAAGAACCGCTCACACCAAATCATGCGTCTACATCGCAGTCCCCTTCAAATGATTTGGACTTACTATTTCAACATTTTTATGATGAATATTTTAGTTCTTCTAAGCCTAAATCTTCTACTCTCAAAAGGGTTGAAGAAGCACAAGTAGACGCTGCCGAATCCCTTACAGGATCTTCCCCTTCTCAGAAAATGACCAAATCTGAAGACACTCAGAATCCTCTCACTTCTCTCAATGAACAAGGAACTTCTACCTCTAGTGATGATTCTACTGGTGTTGGGACTTCTTCCACCATTGCCACACCATCCGATTCCAAGTCCCCTGAAGAGGCGATTGTGCCCTCCTCTTCAGCTGCCACTACAGAACAACCATCTCCATCACCGAAGCAAGCCACCCCTTCCATGAATCTAGTATAAGTTCCCTCAGGTTCACAACCTACGTTCGAATCCGTTTAAGACATCCTGTCGGGAACCTATGTCGACTATGCACCTAATCAGAACAGCAATCAACCGCTTCCGCATTCACATAGCTGGACGAAAGACCATCCTCTTCACTAGATCTGTGGTAATCCGACTACTCCAGTTCGTACATGGTCTGTGTCCGCAAACGACTGTTTGTTCTCAATTTTTCTAAGAAAAATAGAACCGTCAATAGTTTATGAAGCTCTTGAAGACCCTGACTGGGTAATAGTTATGCAAGAAGAGTTAAACCAGTTTGAAAGTTAAAAAGTGTGGTGACTCGGACCCCAGTGATGGCACTAATTATTTAGTGCCATTATACTCTTTTTCTATTACTTTGACGATAGTTTTTACCTTCTAATCCAAACCTTTGAGTCATTTTAGTTCTTTATTTTCTCTTTTTCTGTTTCATGGAGCTAAAGTGTTGAATGACGTGTTTTGCGACTTGGAATGGCTTATTTATATCTATTTTTGGCAGACCTATGCTGCAGCACCTATGCTGCAGCATCTCTGCAACATCGGACGATGAACAGAATTGACACTCTCTTGGTTTGATTATTAAAATCAAGTAACTTATTAATATATTGAAGTTCTTATCTCTTGCAATTTTAATTTACCGCAATTTATTTATCGCACTTTATTTTATTGTCATTTACTTTATCGTCATTTAGTTTCTCGTCTTTTACTTTCTCGTCTTTTACTTTTACGTCATTTACATTCTTGTCATTTACATTATGCCTTTTATTTTATGTCATTTATTTTACGCATTTACTTTCCGTATGAGTAGCTAATTTTATTAGTATGGGTGTTTGACGGAAAGGTGGGATTTTAAACCAAAGAAAGGTGAGCATTGTTTTGCAATAACAATGATCCACCATTTCATTCAAGTTTTATAAATATCAATGATACTTCTTGACAAACCGATCACTTGCTAAAGTGTTAAAGTGCCGTGGACTTAGAGATAAGCCATGAAAAGCACGTCTGTTTGAATGATATAAAAAGTATACTTGAGAGAGTTACTGAGAAGGACAGTTATCGTTTATATCCTTCTAAACTGATTTATTCTCGACAAGTTGATCGCTAATCAATAGTGTTAAAGTGTAGAGGACTTAGAGATAAGCCCTTCGAACACGTCAACTTGGATGATATGGGAATCGGCTCGAGAGAGCGGTTTTTACAAAGAGATTTGTATCTCCATATATTTTGAGGACTTTATTCTACATTATAAATAGTTGGAGACTACACAGAGATGTGTTTAGTCGAATCTAAATAGTAGTGTGAATATTGAAGTCCGAGAGGAATACCCTCAAAATAGATGGTGTATCTAGTTGTGGCAGAACTTCATGCTGCAGCATGCCTGCAGCATGGCCCACTGGAAATTGTGTTTAAATCACACCTAAAAGTCTAACACCCGTACTTGCTTTATTCTCTGTTAACTGAATCAAAGTGATAACTCAACCAAACCAAAGTCTTCAAATTCGCCATCTGAAATCATTTCTTTCTTCTACTTTTTATTAAACTTTTACTCCAGTCTCTGTGGGACGATATCCGGTACTTTACCGTTTTATTACTTGAAAGACGATATTAGATCTCATTGTATACTTGCTTTGAGGTTTAATTAGCACACGTCTATAGGTGTATTCCAAGCACTGTCAAGTTTTTGGCGCCGTTGCCGGGGATTGGCAAGCTAAAAGTTGTAAAAAGTTTTATAAATATTTGATTTTTCTACCATCGTTCGAATTTCATTGTGAGAATACCACGTGGGGAATTGTTCAAATTTGGCCCGGACATTAAAAGATTTGAAATTAGAACCTCCCATCATGGAATTACCACCACCCGGATTTGAAAATAGAGGAACTAGACTTCCACTACTTTTGGAAAATCCACGAGGACCACCAATATTTCATGATGCACCTCCTATTTTTGGAAACCCACCTGAGCACCCTTTTCAACAAGAAAACAATCATAATAACGACCGTGTTGATGATGATGTAGAATCACAAGGTAACAATGAACAAAGAAATAGAGCTCCGAACATAATTAATCTTGCAAATTCCAAAGAGGGAAAAATTATGGACTATGCTATCCCCGATTTTGAGCAATTAAATTCAGGGATAGTTAGACCCCATATGACAGCCATCCATTTTGAGCTTAAACCCATAATGTTCCATATGTTACAAACAAATGGACAATTTGCCGGAATGCCATCGAAGGATCCTCATTCCCATTTAAAATATTTTATGGAGATCATCGATGCATTCCTGGTCCCTGGGGTATCTAACGATGCTCTGAGACTCACTTTATTTCCATTTTCTCTAAGGGACCGGGCAAAATCATGGTTTAATTCATTGACACCTGGTTCTGTACCATCATGGAGCAACATGGCCGAAAATTTTTTGCGAAAATATTTTCCACCGACCCGTAATGCTAAGTCCAGAAACGAAATTTACATGTTTAAACAATTGGACGATGAAGCAATTCCCGATGCATGGGAAAGGTTTAAGGAGTTGTTAAGGAGATGCCCTCACCATGGCATTCCCTACTGTATTCAACTCGAGACGTTTTACAATGGGTTAAACCCCATGGCTAAACAAATGCTCGATGCGACATCAGGAGGGGATTTTACAGCTATTACCTATAATGACGGGTATGAGATTCTTGAAAAGATTTCAGCAAACCATGGACATTGGGTTGATCCACTTGCCCAAACGCAAAAGAGGACTACTGGAATTCATGATGTAGACGCATATACTGCTTTAACAGCTCAACTCACTTCTACGGCCACCATTCTTAAAAACATAACTTCGGGCCAAGGAGCACAGCCAGCTACCACTACACCTATTCCAGCAGTACTCTCGGTACAATGTGTTTGTTGTGGTGGGGAACACTCTTATGAACATTGTCCTCATAATTCTGAATCTATAAACTATGTTCATAACAGATCTGGTCCCTACAACAACACTTACAATGGAAGTTGGAAACAACACCCGAACTTTTCTTGGAACAGTCCATGTTTAAATCCACCCGCGCAAAAACAAGGAATTTCAAATTATCAACCACAACATCAAGCAAGTAGCTCTCAGAATCAGCATCAAAGTTTTCAAACTACTCAACCATCTTTTCAAAACAACCCACCTTCACAAGCTGATTCATCGTCTTCTTTGGAAGCAATGATGAAAGGGTTTATGACCCAAACACAAGCTTTCTTAACCCAACAAAACTCTCAAAATCAAGCTCTTTTGAACCAACATATTTCTCAAACTCAAGAAACTCTTAATCAACAAGGTGCCACAATCAGATCTTTGGAAACCCAAATTAGTCAACTCGCACTCAACCAGACCAATAGGGCCCTGGGAACTTTGCCTAGTAACACGGAAGTCCTAAGAACTTTAGGAAAGGAGCATGTGAAAGCAGTGACCGTTAGGAGTGGTAAGAAACTGACAGGAGTTGTGCAAAAAGAACATGAACCTATAACCAAAGTTGAATTTGAAAAAACTATTTTGTCAGAATTTGATGCTACGACATTGACCCCTGTTGTTGAAATACCACCCAAGCCATTAGGAATCCAAGTGTCCGAGGTAACCAATTATGTCCCTCCAAGATCTGACTACCCTTTATTGTTTCCAGAAGATGTCATTAAGAAAAAGTCAGTGGAAAGTAGTGTTGACAACCCAAAGAGTAATGTGGTGATTCCAACCATACCACAAGAGAGTTAGACCAAAGGCATAAAGGACCCATCATCCTCAACACATTCAAGAAAAGCTATCATAAAACCAGTTCCTCCTTATGTGCCTTTTCCCCAAAGGTTAAGGAATCAGAAGGAAGAATTGAACTTTAAGAAATTTCTGGATGTGTTTAAAGAATTGCATATCAACATACCCTTTGTTGAAGCAATTGAGCAGAAGCCCAGTTATGCCAAATTCCTCAAAGACATTTTAAGTAAGAAGAAAAGGTTGAATGAATATGAAAATGTTTCTCTTACTGAAGGATGTAGTGCTCTCTTGACCAATAGAATCCCTCCTAAGCTGAAAGATCCAGGGAGTTTTACCATTCCTTGTTCAATAGGTGGGAAGGATATTGGGAAGGCCTTGTGTGATTTGGGAGCTAGCATCAATCTCATGCCTTTATCCGTCTTCAACAACTTAGGAATAGGACATGCTAGACCCACCACTGTTACACTCCAATTGGCCAACAAGACCATAGCCTACCCAAAAGGAAAAATTGAGGATGTCTTAGTTCAGGTTGATAAGTTCATCTTTCCGGCAGATTTCATCATTTTAGACTTTGAGGCTGATAATGATATTCCTATCATTTTAGGAAGACCATTCTTAGCCACCGGAAGAACTTTGATAGATGTTCAAAAAGGAGAGTTGACCATGAGACTCCAAGACCAAAAAGTCACATTTAATGTTTTCAATTCCTCAAAATACCTTGATGATGTTGAGGATTGTTCAAACTTAAGTATGATTGAATCACTGTGTCATGAGGAGGGAGTTAGAAAAGCCTGTAAGTTGGAGGATGAGGATGATGAGGAATTAGCCTTAGGAGAAGAAGATGAGGTTGAGGATTTTTCCTTAAGAACAGAGGAGACTGTCCCACTGCATGATGCGACATTTGAAGTGCTGGAAAATGGTGAACAAAAACCTTTCACCCCATCCATTGTTTCACCACCTAACTTGGAGTTAAAACAACTCCCATCTCATCTGAAATATGCTTTTATAAGAGAACAAGGCAAATTGCCTTTCATCAGATCATCTACTATAGATTTTTATCAAGAAAAGAAATTGGTGGATAAGTTGATGTTGCACATGAAAGCATTAGGAGAGACCACCACTAACCAAGGTGTGATGACCATGATGCAAGATTTGTTTGCACAAAACAACAGGTGCATGAATAGGTTGCTTGGTCAAAAAGGAGAGCTCAGGGACAAAGTAGAGATAATGAAGACTGAATTGGTGGACAAAGGGAAAAATAAAGTCAAAACAAATGAGAAGAAAATCAAGGTTGTGTTGGTGGATAGGTATGAGTTCAAGATCAGGAAAGTGGGGAGGAAGCTGAAAGTTCTGAAGAAAAAGAACATCCAATTGGCAAAAGAAAAATGGGAGGCCGAAGAAGAATTGAAGGCTCTCAAAGAGCAGATGGCTACTTCTGCTGTTACACCACCACCACAAGATCCACAACCTACTCCAATGGAGTAGGACAGGTTCTATTCATTACCCTTTAGCTCCATTTTCAATGTTCATTTTCAATTTTTGAGTCTGGGATGTGTCTTTGCTGATTTTAGGATTTATTTTCTTGCAAATGGGCATTGGTGATCAGTTTGAGCATGCATACATATCCATAATAAATGCATACAGTCATGATCTATATCTCACTGTGTAGTTCTTGCTAGAACTAGAATTGTTTTACTTGGGACGCAATTTGGTCCACATCTTACATGAGAAATGATTTAGGCCATCTTTTGATATTCAAAATTAGCCACTTGCACCCACTCCATACTAACCATACACTTTCACATCATTACAATGAGGACATTGTAAACTTCAAAGTTTGGGGTTGGGAAAGTCCACCATGGCAAAAGCATAAACATAGAAAAAAAGAGCATAACTCTTCAAATCGGCCATGTTTGGACTTAGGCACTAAAAAGTCCCATAGGGGCTAAGTGCATTACATTCACCAAAGAGACGAGCACAAAAAGTGCCAAATCTGAAAATTTTAAAATGATGCAAAGGGTGAAAATAAGAGGCAAAGTGAGAAAGAAAAAGCCATAATGAGGGATCCAATTCTTTAAAGTCCTTTTGATCATAATTGTGAGATATGAGTACCATAACAAAAAGAAAATCTTGCTAGCATATGGTTCATACTCATGGTAGATAGAAATCATGGACACTTTGGATTTATGAAGGGCTATACCATGCATTCTTGGATTGATCATCTACATGTGTGCACTTAATGCATCCATCTAGCAAAAATTTACCGCTTGAGTTATTTTTTTTTCTTTTCTTTCATTTTATTTTTGTATCTTAATTGCTTGAGGACAAGCAATATTTCAAGTTTGGGGTTGTGATGGCACTAATTATTTAGTGCCATTGTACTCTTTTTCTATTACTTTTACGATAGTTTTTACCTTCTAATCCCAACCTTTGAGTCATTTTAGTTCTTTATTTTCTCTTTTTCTGTTTCATGGAGCTAAAGTGTTGAATGACGTGTTTTGCGACTTGGAATGGCTGATTTATATCTATTTTTGGCAGACCTATGCTGCAGCACCTATGCTGCAGCATCTCTGCAGCATCGGACGATGAACAGCAGTTTGAAGGGAAGAAAAGGAGCTTATGGTGGACAGCTTGCAACAATATTTTGGGCAGATTTGGGAGTTTCCTGGATCTGATTTGTGGCTGGCAAAATATATTTTGAATCTCCTTTTCTTTATTTTATTGTTCATGGTGTCATCTTTTGTAGTACAATTATTATTATATTATGTAAAATGTCTTTTTTACCCTCCCTTTCCTAGTATATAAAGGAAGCTTGGGAGGTGTATTTGGGACACATGATCCTCTTACTTACTTGCAATTTTAGATAGTTGTAGAACATTTTATAATCTCTTTTGTGATCTTTAAAAATCAAAGTAAGAGAATTGACACTCTCTTGGTTTGATTATTAAAATCAAGTAACTTATTAATATATTGAAGTTCTTATCTCTTGCAATTTTAACTTACCGCAATTTATTTATCGCACTTTATTTTATTGTCATTTACTTTATCATCATTTACTTTCTCGTCTTTTACTTTTACGTCATTTACATTCTTGTCATTTACATTATGTCTTTTATTTTATGCCATTTATTTTACGCATTTACTTTCCGTATGAGTAGCTAATTTTATTAGTATGGGTGTTTGACGGAAATGTGGGATTTTAAACCAAAGAAAGGTGGGCATTGTTTCGCAATAACAATGATCCACCATTTCATTCAAGTTTTATAAATATCAATGATACTTCTTGACAAACCGATCACTTGCTAAAGTGTTAAAGTGCCGTGGACTTAGAGATAAGCCACGAAAAGCACGTCTGTTTGAATGATATAAAAAGTATACTTGAGAGAGTTACTGATAAGGACAGTTATCGTTTATATCCTTCTAAACTGATTTATTCTCGACAAGTTGATCGCTAATCAATAGTGTTAAAGTGTAGAGGACTTAGAGATAAGCCCCTTCGAACACGTCAACTTGGATGATATGGGAATCGGCTCGAGAGAGCGGTTTTTACAAAGAGATTTGTATCTCCATATATTTTGAGGACTTTATTCTACATTATAAATAGTTGGAGACTACACAGAGATGTGTTTAGTCGAATCTAACAGTAGTGTGAATATTGAAGTCCGAGAGGAATACCCTCAAAATAGATGGTGTATCTAGTTGTGGCAGAACTTCATGCTGCAGCATGCCTGCAGCATGGCCCACTGGAAATTGTGTTTAAATCCCACCTAAAAGTCTAACACCCGTACTTGCTTTATTCTCTGTTAACTGAATCAAAGTGATAACTCAACCAAACCAAAGTCTTCAAATTCGCCATCTGAAATCATTTCTTTCTTCTACTTTTTATTAAACTTTTACTCCAGTCTCTGTGGGACGATATCCGGTACTTTACCGTTTTATTACTTGAAAGATGATATTAGATCTCATTGTATACTTGCTTTGAGGTTTAATTAGCACACGTCTATAGGTGTATTCCAAGCACTGTCACCCGGCCACGAAACAAGACAGTCATTGGAACCAAATGGGTGTTCAAGAATAAAAGAGATGAAGATGGCATTGTGGTTCGAAACAAAGCACGACTGGTGGATAAAGGCTATAGACAGCAGGAAGGCGTTAACTATGATGAGACCTTTGTACCGGTTGCACGGTTAGAGGCCACCAGGATGTTTCTTGCATATGTCGCTCACAATAACTTCACGATCTTTCAAATGGATGTAAAGATGGCATTCCTGAATGGTATCATTAAAGAAGAAGTCAATGTCTCCCAACCGAAAGGCTTTGTGGATGTAGATAAGACAAATCATGTCTACCGAATAGACAAAGCGTTGTACGGTCTCAAGCAAGTGCCTCATGCCTGGTATGATGTTCTTTTTCAATTTTTAGTCAAGTTTGGCTTCTCGAAAGGTAAGATCGACACCACTCTTTTTATAAAGAAATAAAAGGCTGATACTAATACAGATATATATGGCTGGTATAATTTTTGGCTCTACAAACCCACAATATTGCAAGAATTTTTCTGCCCTAATGATCTCCAAGTTTCAATGAGTATGATGGGAGAAATGAAATTTTTTCTTCGACTTCAAGTCAAACAACTTTCCACAGAAATTTTTATTAATCAATCCAAATATATTTCTGACATTTTAAATAAATACAAGTTGGAAAACGATTCTCCCATGAAAACTCCAATGGCATCTGGTCTAAGCTACACTCCAATCCTGGCAGACAGAATGTGGATGCTAAGACCTATAGAAGTATGATAGGATATTTAATGTATTTGACAGCTAGTAGACCATTTATTATGTTCTCAACATATCTCTGTGCGAGAAATTAGTCCAAGCCTAAAGAATCCCATCTCATTGCGGTTAAGAGAATATTTCGTTATTTAAAATGTACTACTGATCTTGGCCTATGGTATCCTAAGGACACAAGGTACGAGCTTTTTGCCTATTTTGATGCAGATCACGTTGGGTGTATGCTGAACAGAAAGAGTACCACGGGTCACGTGCAATTCCTTGGCGTTAAACTCGTAAGTTAGGCGTCAAAGAAACAGAACTGCGTGTCCACCTCCACAGCAGAAGTAGAGTACGTTGCTGCCAGCAGATGTTTCTCCCAAGCGATTTGGATGTGCTCACATCTGAAAGACTACGGGTTCCACTATTCCAAGATTCCTATCTACCGTGACTCGAAGAGCGCGATTGCCGTCACGAGTAATCCTATCCAGCACACCAAAACGAAACACATCGATGTTTGGTATCATTTCATTAAAGATCACGTTGAACGAGGTACGACCGAACTCTATTTTGTGAATACTGATCTTCAGTTAGCAGACCTATTTACCAAACCCTTGGACGAAAAACGTTTCAATTTTCTAGTGTCCAAGCTTGGTATGCTAAATCTGAAAGTTTAAGTCATTCCATGCGTCCGATACAATTTCTATACCGTAAACATGGCCTGTATCTATCCCATCCATAATTACCTTCCGGATGGTCAATGCAATACTCCATGTTTACTGTATCCTAATTGTATCGAACACATACTTCTTTAAGCTTATGTATTCGCAGTTTAGATTTCTTTCGTGATTTTTGTTTACGTAATCTTGTTTTTACTCTTGTCTTTTCATTTTTACTCTTGTCTTTTCGTTACGTAGGCTCAACGTATGTTCTTGTGTTCAGCGGGAGCTCTACGAGGTGTGATGAGTAAGTTAAAACCCATTTAATGTTTAAGGGGGAGTGAATAGTCAAGGGGGAGCATAAAGTTTAAAATTTTCATTGGTTGATGGGAGCATAAAAGTTTAAGTCAAATTTTTTAACTTGGAATTTTTTAAACACCCGAACATACACCAAATTCGGAAGATCCGAACCAAAGGTCAAGTCCAGGACCCGGATCCCCCTCGTCCGGAACCTCCTAAGCGGCCACCCAGACCCGGATTGGCATCTCCACCCGAGAACCGACTTAAGTCGTCCCACCCGGACAAACATCCGGTTTTGCTAACATCCGGACTCAACTCTCAACCCGCAAGGGTATTAAAACCCTTATGTGACTTCGTTTTCTTTCAAACTCTCATATACGACTTCTTTCTCACTCTCTCTCTCTCCCGGCTCGCTCTCTCCCGCCTTATCGTCGGTAGCTAGTCGTTTTTTTCTTCTCTCGCACCATCCGTTCCCACCGTCACAATCGGCATTCAGGTAAGTCCTCAATCACTACTTCTTAGTTTTCGATTTCTCAATTAACTAGATTAACCGGCACCACCTTCGAATCGTGTCCATATCCAAAGCCTTATCGACCGCCAATTCGACATCGCCGAACTGTCGCCTAGGATTTTCACCCGTGTTAGCGATGGGGTTCGATTTAAATCCGTGTTTGGATTCAATTTTGGTCTCGATTTCATCACCTCCACCAACGATTTCTTCGATTTATCGAAGGACGATCGTCTTTTTCAGTTGATTTTGAATGTCTCCGGGTTTTACCAATATCTCGGTAGACCCGGGTCTCGGTACTGCTCACAACTCCCGGATGTCAAATTTACCGGGTCGCTTCAACTCCCGGGTCCGGTCGAATCCACTTCCCGGGTACGGCGACTCCCGAGTGCAACAATCCTGGGTAAGTCGATTCCCAGGTAACACAACCCCGAGTGATAACAAAACTCGGGTGTGGTAAATTAGCGGATCAGATAAAAACCCGGGTGTACTCAAAACCCTGGGTGAGATCTAAACCCGGTACCTAGACATCTGGGTGATACCTACTCACGGGTATGTAATCCAGGTAACATCTAACATCTAGATGATATCCAAACCCGGGTGCACACTTATCCGGGTTCCCACCTTGAGGTACTATGTGATTCCACTTTCACCAATTCTCGTTATTTTTCAGGTACCCCAATGGCTCAGCAAGGGCAAGATGGTTCTCCACACCACTCAGGTGACGAGAATCCAAACCCGCCAATCAATCATATTGTCGTGCAACTCTCATCCGCAATGACGATTACTTGTCAATAGTCGCGAACAACTACTCCCTAGAGGGCTTCAGCAGTCGACGCCCCATAGTGGTCGAGATCCTTCGCGACCATCCTCTACACAACGCACTCACTGCCACTGCCGACGTTCCGATGATTTATCTGCAACAAGTGTGACATACAATCCAGTATGTCTCGGACGATTAGAACGACAGACTCGAAGCCCTAATTGACACCACCCAGTTTGTTCTGACTAGACATATCATACGTGATCTCCTCAAACTCCCAGCTACTACCACTCAAGGAAGAGTCGCATATGATCCGCCAGTAGCCGAATAACGGATGTTATCTGATGTCCATTCTCTTGGGTATGCGTTCGCGCTAAACATGATCTCTGCATTCAACCGCAAGCACCTGACTCCAATCTGATACACATTGTTCACTATTCTAAATTGATGCCTATCATCGAAGATTAAGGGGATCGACCATCGCAGCACGAACTTCCTTCGCATATTCCATGGCATTGCTTTTCATCGAGACGTAGACTACGCCGCCCTACTTTGGAATGAGTTGGTCCAGAACGTTCAAGACAATGAGATGGGTAAGCGCAGGAACTTCATTCCGTATATGTGGTTCCTTCAGCTTGCCATCCGACATCTGATGTAACACCCTCAAACCTGAAGATATCAACTAATTTAAAATTTTCTAAATACATCAATAAATGAATCGTCTACAACCACATATTTAAATTCAACTACAATACACAAATACCACCTTATATATACAGACTATAAAGGACGGGTGCTACTAATACCCATGCATAGTCACTATCTCCATAATGCGGAAAACTTCACCGAATTCTTACTTTCGGATCTAGCTAAGGCTTTACTCTTCACAAGATTGCTAGAACCAAACCCCAACCTTGAAACCTGATGCACATGCCGACAAATAAAAAAGGTTAGGCTTAACGCCTAGTGAGCTCAAGAGTTTTAAACATGATTACAAAGACCATTAAATGGAAATAATGTAACTTAAATTATGATCCTTTAAAAACGAACTTCTTTAAGCATGAGGACGGCCTGTTTTCCAGTAATATGCAAAATATAAATGGACGCCTCGACGCCAAACATTAACTCATGAAATAATGCAACCCGACACTTATTCAAAACGTGAATAGTTGTAAATGCTCCCATGATGACGTTTGAATAAAACTTTATAACTCAAGCGACCAAAATAAGATTACATTCAAGTTCCCAAAATTATATTATAAGGAGAAAAACCCTATGTCTCAACTATTTATAAATGGGAAGTGACTATCCCATAAAAACCGGCTCAAAATTAACTCACGGATGCAGGTCCGGGTCTTGGACTCCGCGAGCCCTCACCGTCTTATCCTCGAAATCCCCCGAGACTAATCCCAACACTAACATAAAACATGCTCAGAGATTAACTCGTGGATGCAGGTCCGGGTCTTGGACTCCAAGAGCCCTCACCGTCTTATCCTCGAAATCCCCCGAGACTAATCCCGAAACCAACATAAAACAGGCTCAGAGATTAACTCGTGGATGCAGGTCCGAGTCTTGGACTCCACGAGCCCTCACCGTCTTATCCTCGAAATCCCCCGAGACTAATCCCGACACCAACATAAAGCAGGCTCAGAGATTAACTCGTGGATGCAGGTCCGGGTCTTGGACTCCACGAGCCCTCACCGTCTTATCCTCGAAATCCCCCGAGACTAATCCCGACACCAACATAAAACAGGCTCAGAGATTAACTCGTGGATGCAGGTTCGGGTCTTGGACTCCACGAGCCCTCATCGTCTTATCCTCGAAATCCCCCGACACTAATCCCGACCAACATACAAATAATAGCCCATTTTCTTTTTAAATAACACGACCGACTCATATGCCTATGAATCCACTACATTACAGTCTAAAACGCTACATGACTCCAACTGAATGACCAACGCACTCAAAACATGTAACTCTCAAATGACACGTAAAATAACGCCATCATACCAAAACTCCCATTTCGGGCTATTAAACCGGACAATTGTCCTTACGACTCTTTTTAGTCAAAACCAAGCCAAAAGGCTCAACACTTTACTTAAATAACCAAAAAAAGCAGTGTAAACTTTAAAACACGTTTGACCAGCGGATATGCAAACTCCATGACTAAAATGTGATTTACCCAAACCTTCTCATTAGATGAAACCAAGCATTTTCCCAAACTTAACTGCTGCTAAGAATGAAAATCAGAAAATGAGACTATAAACATTCTTTCAAGTTGTTAGAGCATAAATCTGTTGGATACAAGATCAAGAATTCTGAAGGTCAAAGTTGAGAAAGTCAAAGCTGAAGAAAGTCAAATCTTATTAAAAGTCAAAGTCTCTTAATAAAAGTCAATGTTTGTAATTAGTTGTAGGTATAAATAGTTTTTCTATTTTGTATGTTGTTAAGAGTTGAAAGTAGTACATTGTATGAGAGAGAGATTGTAGAGAGAGAAAGAGAGTTCTAGAGGGAGAAAGTGTAAAGGATTGAATTTGAAAGAATAATCAAACAGGTAATTTGATTGTTAAAATCTTGTTTTGTTTGATTGTATTGATTAGAAACTAGAATCAGGGACACACAATTGGTATCAGAGCAGATCCAAAGTGAAATCAAATCAAGAAAATCAAGAAACGAGTTACTGTTCATTGTATCTGTGGTCGTTACTGTTCAGAATCAATTTTTGATTTTGAATATGTTTTTGGAGCAGATTTTGATTAGGATTTGTTATAAAAGTGTATTAGATCGAGTTCTTGTAATTCAATTTCAGTTTAGCACTATAAATCACACGAATTTAGTGATTTTGGTTGAGTTTTTGTTAACGAGTTGTTTTTACTGTTACATCGATTCTTTTGATTTTTAAGTGTTTGTTTGTAAGTTTCTTGAGTTGTAATTCGTTCTAGAGTTGTAATCGAGTAACAATCCTAAGTTTCAGATCATTTGGACCACATTTGGATCATTTTTTAGATGAAAAGTTCGTTTTTGGGTCGACAGAAGGAAGAACGCGCTAGATCCCTCAAACGCGCAAGTTCTTCGTGAAACGCGCTAGTTCATAAGTTAGAACGCGCAAGCTGAAGGAATCAATTTTGGTAAAAACGCGCAAGTAACTACTAGCGAGTTTTAAAAACGTGCTAGTTGAAGTCTGCGAGTTTGACGAAATGCGCACGTAGTGATCTGCGAGTTCACCAAACGCGCTAATCAAAGTCAGCGAGTTTTGGGTGGAATAGTGACTTGCGAGTTCTTAGGCTTGCGAGTTTGAGGAGAAACAGTGATTAGCGAATTCATCGACCTGCGAGTTTGAAGATTTCAGAAATAATTCTAAGTGTTGAAACGCGCAAGCTTCGATCTGAGAGTTTGGGAAACGCGCACATCAAAGTTAGCAAGTTCTAGTATGAACAGTGGTTAGCGAGTTCAGGCGCTTGCGAGTTTCGTCGATCTGCGTGTTTGCTTACGAGTTTCTCAAAACGCGCAAATTTCTGCGAGTTTACTTGCGAGTTTGCCTGCGCGTTTGGTTGAGAATTTATAGAACGTGCAAGTCTTAGTCTGCGAATTCTTCAGTCTGCGAGTTTTAGGGTTTGCGAGTTCAATAGTGACTTGCGAGTTCTGGCACTTAGTCAAATTTTTCGAATTTTCTGATTTTACCAGATTTCAAGATTTTTCTTGTGATTTCATATTTTGGACTAACGATAAGTTCTATTTTCTTATTTGTTATATTTTTCAAACAGGTTTATACAAGATGACTTCCAAAGATGCTCTTTCAATTGGAACTGATGTCAAACCTCCAGTTTTATTCAAAGGCGAATATGAGCAATGGAAAGACAGATTCTTGGATTTCGTGGATCGGCATTCAAATGGAGAGAATATTTTACTGTCTATCACTAAAGGTCCAATGGCTCTAATCACAGTTCAGATACCTGATGTTGACTCTTCTGATAGTGAAGATGGAACTGAAGAAAGAGAGCAAAAGATGAAAACAGTGACAGTAGATATTTCTCAATATTCTGAAGAGCAGAAAAGCCGATACAAAGCAGATAAACAAGCGAGATCTTTACTTCTTCAAAGCATCCCAAACGAGATCTACATCAAGATTGACAGTTATAAAGCCAATGCAAAGAAGATGTGGGATCAATTACAAAAGATGATGATGGGATCAAAGGTCGGAAACCAGATGAAAGTGGCAAACTGCATAAATAGCTATGAGGAGTTCAAAACCAAGGAGAATGAGAGTCTGGAAGATACTTATGAGAGGTTTGTGTTGCTTCTGAATGAGTTAACAAAGAACAAAGTTAAGAAGAAGCAACTGGAAAACAATGTCAAATTCTTGAGTATCTTACGTCCAGAGTGGAAGAAGCATACAAGAAGAATGAAGTAGATGAAGGATTTAAATGAAATTCCACTACATGAGGTATTTGAATCCTTAAAGCAGAATGAAGAGGAGGTTGAAGAGAAAAGAGCTGAAAAGAAGAAAGCAGTACAAGCTTCTGATCCTATTGCCTTAGTAGCTGGAGAGAAGTTGAAAGAAAAGAAAGAGAAGAAAGAAAAGAAAAAGAAGATAGTTCTTACAACTTCTGAGTCAGATTCTATTTCAGATAGTGATGATGGCGAGAGTCTGAAACAAGCTATGATTTTGCTGACCCGTGCCTTTCAGAAGAAATTTTATAAGAAGCCGGGATCAAATTCTCAACGCTATTCGTCATCAAGTTCAAAGAACCACGAGCACCGGGAAAGAATGGAAGGAAAGAGATTTGAAGAGAAACGGTATGGTGAGAAGAAACCGGATGAGAAGAAGAAATTTGTGAATGATTACACAGCTGTTGAAAAGCCTTCAACTGATTCAATCAAATGCTATAATTGTGGCAAGGTGGGTCATTATGCCAAAGATTGTCGGAAGCCAAAAGTACGCAACTCTCAGAACAAGTTGCTTCTGGCAAGACAACAAGAAGCTGGTGTTGCTTTAATGGCAGAGGATGAGTTTTGGTTGGATCATTCTGAGGATGAAGGTGAAGAGAAAGAAGAAAATGCTCATATTTGTCTAATGGGCAAAGAGGACAAGAATGACGAGTCAGACGATGAAGAAGTGAATGAGGTATTAAACTTAACTCCAAAAGATTTCATTACCAAGTTGGAAACCATGGTGGTTGAGCTACAAAATTTACAAAATAATCTGAAAAATGAAAAGGAAAAGGTTGCTAAAAAGAACAAGAAGATCTTTGAACTTAATACTTCTGTTATTTCAAACAAAGATCTGATTGATTCTTTACGCAAATCTGATTCTGATTCTAAATCTAAAGTAGATGATTTTGAAAAGAAGATTTCTGAGTTTGAAGGTAAAGTAAATAAATATGAGTTTGAAAAGAATGAATCTGCACTAACTGTTTATAAATTGCAGGTTGAAAACAAGAATTTGAACAAGAAGGTAAATGATCTGGAAGTTAAACTTTATAAAATAGGTCAAACAGATCAAACCATTTTTCTTAATGCTCCTAATGAAGAGGTTGATGTTAAGCAAAGATGGGGACTTGGTTTTAACAACCCCCATTATCTTAAGAAAGCCATCAGAAAACAGCCGGCACTTTATAACTATGATTTTCTTGCCTGTGCTAGTAAACATACTCATTTGAAACCCAAATTTGTTACCAAATTGTCAGATGAAGATGAGGCCAAAGAAACTGAAAACAGAAAGAATAAAAAGAAAATGCAACTACCATTTAACTATGTCAAGTTAAATGATAGTTATCTTTCAGAAACACTGAAAGTTCTTTCAAAAGACTATTTTGTTAGTTATTCCGCATCTGAGATGAAGGCAAAACCTGCGATTGCAAAGGTTTATGTTCCAACATCTATTCTTGAAAGCAAAATAGTTGAACTTGAAAATGTTTTATCTGATGAAAAACTTCTGGTTGATATAGAACAAAATGTGTTTTCTACAGTTATAAAGAACACTGTTTTTCAAGAAAAATCAGCAAAGTGTTCTACAGTTTCAAAGGCACCTCAAATTTTCTCTGATAATTCTGATGACTTATTTGAGTCTGCAAATGATTCTTTTAATTCTGATGATGGGAGCATGGAAGAATCTGATATGTTTGACATTCATTCTAAACTTCCTGATCATTCTACTTGTCTTGAAAATGACAAAGTGTTATCAAGTGGTGTTAGAAATGACAAAGTTTCTGTAACTACTGATTACTATGCTAATGGTAAGAAACATAAGAAGCAGCGATTACAGAAACAGAAATACACTGGTACACAAAAGAAACCTCAGTCACAGAAATCTATTTTTCCTAATAAATCTACATCTTATGTTTCAGATTTAAGGAAGAAAAAGCTGAAAGCTCAATCCAAATGGAGACCAAAACAGAAGGATGCTGAGATAGCTGAATCAGTTACTGATAATTCTTGTACTAAATCTGTTAGTAGTGATTCTGATGTAGTTGATCAATGTGCTTCTCATAAACAAAACCTTGTAACTTCTTACAAGCGTTATTCAATAAAGCAGTTGATTCAATTATCTCCTATTACTACTAAATTTCATCATAATTATCGGAAAACTAACTTTGCTTATTCTCATGATTCTTCTGATTGGTATGGATCTTATCATGTATATTCTTCTAGATCAAATGGTTTTAAAGGTTTTCAAAAGAGCAGAGGGTCCATTTTCAAGTGGATACCAAAATCTTGTGTTAAAATGTTAGGACCCGTTTTTAAATGGGTACCTAAAACTATTATTGCCTTATTTCTCTTGCAGACCCGGCATATGTGGTACTTGGATAGTGGATGTTCCAAGCATATGACTGGGCAAAAAGCTTTATTGTCTAACTATACAGAGAAATTCAGTGGCAATGTCAGATTTGGAAACGATCAGCTTTCACCTATTCTAGGATATGGTGACATCATTCAAGACAACATCACGATAAGTAAAGTGAGTTATGTCGAAGGCTTGGGGCACAACTTATTCAGCATAGGTCAATTCTGCGATAAAGGGTTAGAGGTAAACTTCAAGTCTAAGAGTTGCTCAGTTCGTACTGAAGACGGAACAGAACTCTTGGGTGGACATAGAAAGACAAACCTCTACACCATCAACTTGTCCAAAGTTCAGATTGACAATCAGGTATGCTTGTTGACAAAAGCTACACAGCAACAAAGTTGGCTCTGGCATAGACGGTTATCTCACTTGAACTTTCGTTACATCAACAAGTTGGTTCATGGGAAATTAGTAAAGGAACTTCCTGAGCTGAAATACGAGAAAGAACATTTATGCGCAGCTTGTGAGAAGGGTAAGATGAAGAGAGCCGCTCATAAACCAAAGCCTGAACCAAGCACTAGTTCTCCGTTAGAATTGCTACACATGGATTTATGTGGTCCAATGAGAACTCAGAGTTTGGGTGGTAAGAAATACGTGTTGGTCATTGTGGACGATTATTCAAGATACACGTGGGTCAAATTTCTTCGATCTAAAGATGAGACACCGGAAGTTCTCATTACTTTCTTAAAGACGACCCAGGTGAAACTGCAGCGACAAGTCAAGTTCCTTCGAACTGGCAATGGCACAGAATTCAAGAATAAGATTGTTGATGAATATCTCGAACCAGTTGGGATTTCACATCAGTATTCTGCTGCTAGAACCCCTCAACAAAATGGAGTAGTAGAAAGACGTAATCGGACACTAGTCGAGGCCGCTCGGACTATGCTTAGTCAATCGGATCTACCTCTATTCTTGTGGGCGGAAGCTGTGTCGACTGCATGCCATACGCAAAATCGTTCCATAATACACTGCCGTTTTCAGAAGACTCCATATGAGCTAATCAACAACAGAACACCAACTATCAAATATTTTCACATATTTAGGTGTAAATGTTTTGTGCTTAACGACAGAGAGAGTCTGAATAAATTCAGTGCTAAAGCGGACGAAGGCATCTTTATCGGTTATTCTTCAACATCTGCTGCATATCGAGTTTATCTAAAGAAGTCAAAGACATTTGTGGAGAGCGTCAATGTTACATTTGATGAAGAGATGGCTTCTGATCATCTCAGTTCAGAACCCGTTATTA
This sequence comes from Arctium lappa, assembly GCA_023525745.1. Taxonomy (NCBI): domain Eukaryota; kingdom Viridiplantae; phylum Streptophyta; class Magnoliopsida; order Asterales; family Asteraceae; genus Arctium; species Arctium lappa. The sequence continues at coordinate 34,785,127 of CM042051.1, forward strand.
CTGGTGTATTAGCTTCTGGGCAGATCAGTCCAGAACCTGTGTCTACAACGATAAATTCGGATAACGCTTCTACATCTACTTCACATTTAACTGATTTAGATTTGTTATTTGAATTCTTTTATGATGAGTTTCTAGGATCTAATATATCTAAATCTGCTGTGACTGACAGGTTTGAAGATACAAGTTGTCATCATCCAGTCATTTCAGAGGTCATTACTGAACAAGTATCCCTCGTTCAGTCAGAAACGCACATTTCTGATGTTACTCCTACAGTTGAAGTTCCACAAGCAAATATTGAGTCAGAAGTAACTGTTTCAGTTGGGTGTAATACTTTGTCTACTCAACAGCCTGAATCTGTTGTTCCCACTGATATTTCTTCAACTGATATTTCAACTGAAAACCCCCCTCCTGTAATTCAAACTGAAGATGTTGAAAGTGGATTTCAAGATGATGATCATGTTCAGAATTTATCTATTCCACTTCCACATGAGCATCTCTGGACCAAGGACCATCCATTACATCAAGTAATTGGAGATTTTGACAAGCCTGTTCAGACAAGGTCAGCGACTCTTAATCAGTGTATGCATGACTCATTCCTCAGCAAGATTGAGCCAACTCGAGTATCTGAGGCTCTTGATGATTCGGATTGGGTATCTGCAATGCAAGAAGACATCAATCAGTTTGAAGCCTTAAATGTTTGGAGACTGGTTCCTAAACCGGAAGGTAAAACCATGATCGGCATTAAGTGGGTATTCAAGAACAAAAAGGATGAAAATGGTGTCGTCATCAGAAACAAAGCTAGACTTGTTGCCAAAGGTTATCGGCAAGAGGAAGGCATTGATTATGACGAGACATATGCTCCAGTAGCGCGCATAGAGGCAATCAGAATGTTTCTCGCCTACGCCGCTCATAAGAACTTCACAGTCTTTCAGATGGATGTGAAAACAGCCTTTCTGAACGGTATTCTTAAAGAAGAAGTGTATGTGTCTCAACCAGAAGGGTTCGTTAATCCAGATAAGCCAGATCATGTCTATATCTTGGACAAATCCCTTTATGGATTAAAGCAAGCCCCTCGAGCCTGGTATGATGTATTATCAAAATTCTTGGTCAAGTCTGGTTTCTCAAAAGGTAAGATCGACACTACTTTATTCATCAAGAAAGAAAAAGTTGATATTATACTTATTCAGATATATGTTGATGATATAATATTTGGTTCTACTAATCCAAAATATTGTAAAAACTTTTCTAACCTCATGGTGTCACGTTTTCAAATGAGTATGATGGGAGAGATGAATTTCTTTCTCGGATTACAAGTTAAACAACTTTCTACGGGGATTTTTATCAATCAGTCTAAGTACATTTTGGACATTCTTCGGAAGTATAAAATGGAAGATTGCAAATCTATTGGCACCCCGATGGCACCAGGAACTAAGATTCACGTTGATCCTTTGGGTACAAGTGTTGATTTTAGAACTTATAGAGGTATGATTGGTTCGTTGATGTATCTTACATCGAGTAGACCAGATATTATGTTTTCAACATGTCTATGTTCTAGATATCAAGCTGCTCCCAAAGAATCCCATTTGGCTGTTGTCAAACGGATTTTTAGATATCTGAAGGGGACTGCAGACCTTGGTTTGTGGTATCCTAAGGATACAGGGTTTCAACTGACTGCATATTCAGATGCAGATCATGCAGGTTGCTTGTTGGACAGAAAGAGTACTTCTGGTCACGTATAATTTCTTGGAGACAAGCTCGTTAGCTGGGCTTCAAAGAAACAGTTATGCGTTTCCACATCGACTGCAGAAGCAGAATATGTAGCTGTTGCCAGTTGCTGCTCTCAAGTCTTGTGGATGCGAACACAGCTACGAGATTTTGGATTCAAATATGACAAAATTCCGATATACTGTGACTCGAAGAGCGCGATTGCTATATCTGCTAATCCTGTCCAACACACCAAAACAAAACACATTGATGTAAGGTATCATTTTATAAAAGATAATGTTGAAAAAGGAACAATTGAACTTTATTTTGTAAAAACAGATTATCAACTTGCAGATTTATTTACCAAACCCTTAAATGAAAAAAGATTTAATTTTCTTGTCTCTAAGCTTGGTATGTTAAATCTTAAGACATAATCGGTTGTTACCTACTAAAGTTACGTATTGTTATTTTTCATCATTTTCTTTATCTTTATATCTGAAGGATACCTGCACTTTAATGGTTTGCTCATGATCTCAGGGGGAGTAAGAGAAGATTGTTAGATGATCTATATTCATTTGAGGGGGAGTAAAAGTAATTTCTGCATTTTACTTAAATGATTAATTTTTGTGATGCATGATTTTAGGGGGAGCTTATCAAAAGGAGTAAGACTATGATTTCTGATTACTTCTGATCAGAACTCGTTCTATAATTGTTTTACTGTTTTCAGTCGTTTATTTTCGAATAAATTTTGTGAATAATTTTTTACTAGACTTTGAGACTTGCAGGATGAGAGAAGCTGAAAAGATCATATCTAAATGACTACAGCTTGACTTAATGAGTATTAAGATTGATCGGAAAGGTAATTTTCTTATCTTAATCTCAAATATATCTGAAAGAAGGACAACTTTCAGCTATAGAAAACATGTTCTTAAATGTTCAAACCACTTCCCGATTTTTAAACAGATTTTATAATTTGGAAGTGTGATTTTAAATGTTTTTATTCTATTTTTGTGCTTCATTGATAAACAAACCGTGTGTTTCCAAAGATAAATACTTGCGTATTGTCTTTTTTATATACTTTCAAGTATTCACACACACTGGTTTGAATTTTTGTTCAACATGTTCTTACCATGTCTCTAAATTGAAACAATTTTTCTTCGATGGTAAGACACTCCGCTTGTATTCAAAGAATTTTGAGCGATATTTCATTTCGAAACGGTCATTTCAAGAATGTCTATATCTTTTTTCGTATAGACAAATATCAACTTTTCTTGACCTTAAGCTTTAATTGATATATCATTCATTTCTGATCATTTTATACAATGTCAGATTTTCAAACAAGTTTCTTGCATTCATGTTCATTCATTCAATTTCCTTGTTTGAAAATACTTCAATGGTTTAAAATGCTCATATCTTCATGATTATATCACTGAGCATACTTATATCTGACATTTGTATATGAGCTTTAACTGATATAGTTAAACCATTTGAGCAATTCATGCTTAATAGGAAACTTGGGTTCTTTGTGCTAGGAATTAACTAAACTTCTATGGATTCACGTTAACCAGTGTTTCCTACCCATGAAGTTAATCCCTTAGTGATTGAGTGTGAGGAGTCTAAAATAAATGAGTGTGGGTGTGATGAGGTAAAATGGAAAAGAGAGTTTGGTTAGTAGTGAGCTTAATGATTAAAAAGAAAGAGGGTGTGAGATCAGAGTAAAAGAATATCAAACTCTGCACCAACTACTTTCTGAGCCGGGCAGTCACATTACTAGCGTTTCACAACTCTTTGGTGAACGTTATTGAAACAGGCAATTAGCCCATGCCAACTCTTGCTTAAAACCCCACCAACCACTCATTTTCTTCTCAAAAAGAAAATGTTTCACATTTTCAAGGGGACGCAGCATATAATCTATCTGGTTTTTCATTTGGAAAATCTGGATATTGAAAAAGAAGGAATTCTGCCCCGCCTTCGCACTTCAATCATGCACATAGAGTCTGTGTTTATCTACTGTTGTCTCAGTGGTTTACACTACGTTGAGCCTTATGAAAGCAGTTATTTGTGCTTAATTCTTTCTATACATGCACGAGCACACAAAGAATTTGTTTCTTTGTCATAACATTCATAGAAATTGCCTTTGTGGTATTTCGATGATTGGATGGAAGCCCTGGGGGAGTGAACATCAAAAAGCTCCTTTATATTGTGTATTCGTTACACACAGTGACTTTGTGTTACTGACAGGCATATTAACTGATTCATCTGTTGATTCAAGAGTTACATATTCGTATTTTTGTCTGGATTTGCAAATATCTAGATGAAACCTTGGTTATGGATCACAGAATCAGAGGCTCTTGACAGATCAGAATGGTTAAAGACATTTCTTGGACGACAAAGTTTTGATGATATCAATGCTCAAATCATCAAAAAAGGGGAGATGATATGAAGAAATGTATTGTGGAGATGGTATGAAGAAATGTTAAAGTTTTTGAAGATAAAGGGAGATGATTTCAAAGTTCAAAGTAAAGATTTGAAGATTTGATAAAGTTCAAAGAATTTCTGAAGATTTTGAGAAAATTTTCTTTGAAGATTATCTGCAAAAGCATTCGAGCTGATTCTGAAGATAATTTCTTTCCAAAGTCTGAAAGTGTTGTGTGAAAGTTTTGAGAAAATTGTTATTCGTTTGAAGAAAGCTTTGGAAAGAAGACCATCAAAGTAAAAGGGGAGATTGTTCAGACATAGCTTAAAGTGAAGAACTGAGTTGCTAGATCTTTCAACAGTGATCTTGAATCCAAAGGGGGAGATTGTTAGAGCATAAATCTATTGGATACAAGATCAAGAATTCTGAAGGTCAAAGTTGAGAAAGTCAAAGCTGAAGAAAGTCAAATCTTATTAAAAGTCAAAGTCTCTTAATAAAAGTCAATGTTTGTAATTAGTTGTAGGTATAAATAGTTTTTCTATTTTGTATGTTGTTAAGAGTTGAAAGTAGTACATTGTATGAGAGAGAGATTGTAGAGAGAGAAAGAGAGTTCTAGAGGGAGAAAGTGTAAAGGATTGAATTTGAAAGAATAATCAAACAGGTAATTTGATTGTTAAAATCTTGTTTTGTTTGATTGTATTGATTAGAAACTAGAATCAGGGACACACACAAGTAATTCACATAAATGTGCAAGTGATACTTTATAAAACATTTCCTTTTATGAATGACGCATAAAACCCGAAAAACATTTAAAAGCGTATTTCTTTGACCAAAGATCTATTTATGCAGTAGGACATCAAAACACGTTCATTTGTGACACATTTATCTAAGTGTCCAAACCTCCCAATTGTGAGTGTTATACAAAGTTTGTAAAGTTAAATACTTCAATTAATCAAAGATTAGCAACTAACCCAACATTTGATAATTTCATGTAAAACACATAAACACTTTAAAATAGATATTTTGGCATGTACAACGTTTTCACAAATCAACTTGAACTCACCTTGCTAGATTTTAGGCTAAATCTAGATTTCACCCAACGAGCTCTTTTGAAGGCCACTTGAATCACCAAGCCGAAAACTTCCAAAACCTAGATCCATACATTTCCAACCGTAAATAACCATAACCAACCACATAGAAACATTCCCCAAACACTTAATCATCAAAATCTCTATTTTGCGCAAAACCCTAATTTTGACCCAAGACTCCCAAAATCTTCCAAACCGAAATTAGAGAAATCAAACACTAGGTTGACATCAATAGATCATTTATAACCCATAAATAAGTTTGGAAGTGGAAAGGATGAACTTACCATTTAGGTTTTGACAAAAATCTAGAAAACCCCAAAATTCTTGAAGATGGAGGTGATGATGATGAGCTCTTGGTCTTAGCTTCCAATCCACCATTATAATTTCCCAAAACTAACCATATAACCTTGAAAATCTCTCAAAAACGAAACCATATCAACTTGAATCACTGAAATCGGAGTTGGGATGAAGAAGTTATGAAGAAATGAAGTTTGGCCACCAAAATCGCGAATAAAACCCTCAAATGCCTTCCCGCGGTTTGGCCCGCGACTTGGAAGACGCGGGGTAAGACACGCGCTACCCTAGCACCCATCCAGAGGGTCTCGCGCCCTAATTCGCGGCCTAGGGTCGCCCACCAACCCGCGGGCCTCCGAAAACCCCAATTCTCGCGTCTGATCACTGTTTTGGCCATAACTTCTTCGTTATAGCTCCGTTTTCGCTCCGGAAAGAACCGTTGGACTCGTAATTGAATCATTTATCAAACAAGACTATAAAATATAGAATTCAAGTCCAAAATCAAAAATCTTAGTTCCCATGCCATAACGACATCACAACCTCAGACCGTATTTACTGCCCTTATTGCCTACTCCGTAGAGTTACACCTCAAGGTCTTACGGACATTATTGCCTATCCATATTCTAGACGAGTTACACCTCAAGGATACGAGATCCCTTATTGCCTACTCGCTAGTAACACACCGTGGTTAATGCAAAATTCATACATTAAGCTACTATCTCCTCGTGCACAAGGAGTAGTGCCACATACTCATTAGGTGATCCACATTTGTTAAATAAATAACACATTATATACGCCTCTCTTCCACATATTCAATATTTACTTCCATATTCCTCATAAATCATGGTCCTCATAATTTCATGCATGTAAATATATCCACCCATTATCATTACCTCATTCCTTCATAAAGTTATCAGCAGTTGGATTAAATCATGACATTAGTAGTTTCCTCATGAACTCAACATATAAGCATGAAATCTAGAACATATGATCCACATAGTTACTACCAAAGAGATTATCAAGATCTACTAAACATACTTGCCCCCATTGGGTTCATAAAGTCAAGAATACCAACTATTAGGTTATAAAACTCAACCAAGTAGCACATAGAAGTAGTGTGAGATAAAGCCATGGAAGTAATCAAATACTAGAGCATTTAAGAAGGAATAACTCACCAAGTGGGTTGTTGGAGGAAATCCAAACCCTAGATCTGAACTTGAAGAGGATGACAATGGTGGTTAAATGCTCAACTTGAAATATTGATCAAAGACCCCAACTACTAGCAATAAATGGGATAGATTATGGTGGTTGAAGTCCTAAAATCGGATGGGATAATTTATGAGGGTTGAGAGAGAGAAATGAGGTTAGATTGAAGTAAAAATGAGGAGAAATGAAGGAGAAGTCGTATAAGATCGGCCAGGGGACTCCCGCGGGTTATGTCGTGGCTTCAACCCGCGGCATAAGTCGCCCGTGTCCCTGAATTCAAAACCCAACAGTGGGTTACGCAGTTAGTGTCGCGGCTACAAGCCGCGTGTAACTCGCGGGATCCACTGCAATAAGCCCAACATCAACCAAACCCAAATTCTCACCAGATACCAAACGGGGTACTAACGACGAATGTTACACACAAGTACACCAAGACTTACGGCCCTTTTAAGGTTAGAAGTCTTAACGCTATAAATACATAAATAAGATTCGGGGTGGTACAATCCTCCCAACCTTAAAAGAGATTTCGTCCTCGAAATCCGACACTACCAAACACCCAACATCGCACTTGGAAGGATCGATTGATTTCCTATCCAAAGGAATGCTTTCACTAAACTTTACCTCATATTCGATCCCAATCACATCCCGTTGACGTTGCCACTGAATTCCACATAACAAGCCACCATGAACTCAAAACATAAGGTTCAATGCACCTTTCCGATGACGTAAAGAGCATCGAGCCCTTATCAACTCATTATCCTCATCAATAAATTTTCGGTTGCCTTCCAATCTTAGATCGAACATAACACCTCAAGATACCTTACGACTCTGAGCTAACCACTCTCACCAATGGTACCCCATAGTGAAATTAACCTTACACACATCTAATGGCTCTTCATTGAATCACATTACACTCTTTTCTTGCTTTTTACTAACACAACAATTTCTGTAGAAATGATCCAACTATTGATTAATCATTTTCTTAATCGTTAGATCTCGGTTGTCTCCCAACCTTAGATTGCTCATAATATCCCGAAAGCAATTTACGACCTTATCTAGTCCTTTCCACCGAAAATACTCCAAGGCAAACAATTCCCCTCGATACCTCTACATACGACGCATCAAGGTCTCTTCAATAATTGATTTATACTTTAAAGTCTACTTCGACATTCTCACCAAATGTCGCCAATAAACATTACTACCAAATAGTTATTGTCCTTTGACGAAATTTCCTAACAAATAGTTTGGTCCGCACCATCGCAACCTCTAAATTCGTTCCTCAAAGCTGACCCAGACACAATGTCTGCAAGAGCTCCCACACTTCCATAGACCCAAACATTGTATTTCCACCAGAAACATACCATTACGCTCTACTGATAGCCGCTTAACCCCCAAAATCCAAGGTTACACAACTCCCGCCATGCGCTCAAGCATCGATTGCCAAATCAGCGAAAGTCTTGACAATTATCAACACACTAATGATTGATTCTTATTAAACAACATCTAATTTCCTTAATGTTACCGCTTGACCTGCAGACACACTATATCTAACGGAAGTACACTGAAGCACACCAACATTTGTTGTCCTCAAAATAGAGTGTCGACACCTATCCTCAGACTGACCATTCTGCAACCGTGGGTATACTACCAAATATTTCCTTCCCGATTAGTAATGTCGATTCAAAGTTGACACCAACTCTTGAAAATAGTCACCCAAATCCAACATCCTTACCAGTCAACCATAACATCATCATTATTCACGAATACCCAACAATATAGTACACCGCCGACACATAACAGGTCGTCGTATCAAATTCCCATAATTCCAAAACCAACCATACCCGAGCAACCGAACACGATGTTAATCTGTAGGTTTAACGAAGCATAAAGATCGTCACTTAACTAACTGGGAGAAAGCACATGTCTAACACCTCAAACTTCGAGGACATCTTTTTATCCTTAATATCGACTTCTAATACGAGGGGGCTTACACCTATAGTCCAATGAGTTCAAGGTTTTTCATACTACTATGCCAATTTGAAATTTATAAAGATCTCAAATACATAAGTTTTATAACAATTAAACGTGTGTGAAAATACAATATCGTGAATTCGATAGGTTTCAAGATTTGTTCACCAATGCCACACATATAAAACCATTTTCAAAACTCCTTTGATCAGTACTTACGCTAATAAAACGATAACGAAAGATGTGTAACAAAATTTTCAAACGGACCACCAGGGTCTTAGTATGCATCAGTTTATGCTATGCATATGCAATAAAAGTTTGTACAACTCACAAAAGAGGATTTCACAACTTCAAATTTAAAATCTTTTAATTTAACACAAAAAGTCGGAAGATAAAATTTCCAATAAGACCTATATACGTCCGATCATTTCCCGAATGTAACAACACAATAGGAACGTAAATAAATAAATAAATATATATGTATATATATTTTTATTCGCGTTTCAAATTTAGGCCGCACCGATAAAACGTACTTGCCCAAAATTGTAATTACTACGACATGCAAACCGAAAATTCATTTCATGCATTGCGGAAAAACTCCTATCAGTAAAATCAATAACTGAAATATGTTTTGGGCAAAAGTTCTATCCGAAATACCATAAACCTTTCATACAAAGCTACAGAAGGGAAATTCACAAAATCAATCCTTAAAATTTCTGCAATTAACCATGAAATGTCATGAAGTAAAACTTCTCATAGTGACTCGCATACATCGGTTTATTCTCCAAGATTTAGTAAAGACATATGCATGCGATTTGAGCAATTGTAAGAGTAATTTAGTTTAATTCAAAACTGTATAAATAAAATGTTTGCAAAATCCAAGACCACATGCTCAATATCAAACTCTTAAAGTTTTCTCTCTTTTAGTCACAATGCGGCACGAAATAAGATTTCACAACAAAACTTGCATGCGATCGTTTATTTCACAAAGCTAGTAGATAGATATGCGAATGCACCCGGTTAAAACATGAAATAATTTATGTCATTTTCGAGTTCAAAGCCAAATATAAACATGCTCTCATCGTTCTAAAACATTGGCTAAAATACCATGACGGAAATTTCCAATAAGATATGCATACATGACCCAAGTATAATTAACTAAAATCTCATTGCTGGTTGAGACAAACCATTTTTCAAAGGAACTCATATTCTTATGTTTTTAAAACGCCTCATAACACAATAATATGTATTTTCTGAAAAAGGTTTATAAGATCAAATACACGAAATGACACTTACGTCAATTGAACTCCAATTATATATGTAAAATCATCGAGGAACATCTCAACATGATTTATTTACCAAAATCCCCAAAGATTCCAAAATGAATGACTCAACATGTTCATAAAACTAAACATTTCAAATAATCAAAACTTCCCATTGGTTGCAACAAAATGTTTTCCAAATGAACTCTTTCTCTTCATGTTTTCAAAACGACTCCTAGTTCAATGACACGAATTTTCCAACGGTTTATAAAACCGTATGCACCAAATGGAAAATTAAATATCAAAAATACAGCGACCAATAACGGGGATACCCGTATCCGTTGAGAGTGGAAGAGCACGAAGTATGCTACTCCTACAACGTTCATCGTATAACACCTAACGAAATGAAAGCCCAAGTGTCCCTACGAATCCTTGACAAGTTCCACCCAAGGGACGAGATACCTTGATGCCACAAAGGACACCCGAAAGGCCCGGCACGTCCGAGGACTACTACTGAGGAAATTCCCCTACGGCGGAGATCTAGGCGCACACCCACACAGTGTCGCCCAAGACTACCTCATCCTAGTGCCAACTTGTCAAGCTTCGGTCATAAAACATGAGTCCCGGAGTCCAAACCCGTACTACCCAATTGACCATCCAATAAGACTGACTCACGTGCCTATGGATCCAATACAACACAGCCTAAAAAAAATACGCGACTACACATGAATGACAAAAGCACTCGAGCGTGTAATGACTATGCATATGCAATGAAATGCATTAAGATGTACGTCATAAATTGGATTATACATCGAGCCATTAAAACTGGACAAATGTCCACAAGACTCTTTTAAGCCAACACCGAGCTAAACTGCTCAAAATCCTTTTGACCAATAATTATCGGTCCCCCAAATAATGAACTGTCTTTAAGCGACGTTTACAAAGACACATGCCTCAAAGACGTGATTAACCCGAAACTCAACACGTATTAGGACCAAAGAGTTTCAAAAGGGTTTATGAATGCAAATTCACAAAAATGCATACAACATGTAATAGACTTCATTTGTACCAAAATTACCAAGATGCTTAAGTCATGGAATGGACTCTATTTGTACAAAATCCCAAAATGCAAAAATCATGCTACTACTTATCAAGATGTCCAAATTCCAAATATGAGTATTTTATGGAACTAAAATAAGCCAAGTATATCAAATATGAAAACTTATTAAAATACTCACACTTTGACAAATACCAAATAAAATACATTTTTACTTCAAAATACTCAAAACTTATCAGTAGTTAACCATTTCATGTAAAACACTTTAAAATAACCATTTTGGCATGTACACCGTTTTAACAAATCAACTTGAACTCACGCTCCTCAATTTCTATAGTTACACTATCGTCATCCAAATGCTCAACATCTTCAGGCAAGGCCACGGACTTCATAGGTTCACCTTACAATTTCTCCTCGAATACACCGATTCAAAAGTCAATGGTTCTAATCCAACCAATTAATCCGACTCGAAATTGTCCACTTCATGCAGTCACCATACTTACCGTTACTCCAAGTGACGAATAATAAAATCATCAACTATTTCTAATAGTTACCCATCCGGAAACTTTCTTATTACTCCAACGGTCGACATACCCAGGCATTTCATACAAGCACGAGGATGAATAAGAAGGAAATTAACAGAATTGAACACGAAGGAAACGTACTACTACGTCTACCAAATATCATAACATTAGAAAACCAAACACGAGAGAACATACTAGTACCTTACTAATTGTCACAGTAACGGCATTTCAAGCACCATCATGTATAAATATCCTCATAATAACATTAGCTAGGTGAGATTATGAACATATAATACATAAAGATTCTCGTTACCATCGCCACAACGCCAGATAACCATAGTTTCCGTCGACTCTAAGACTAACCCATCTTAGAAATTCTACCCATCTCACAAATCATTGCCTAACGTACTCAGTCTAAGTCTAGACATCTTACATTCATGCCTAGTTCACTTAAACTAGAGCTCTGATACCAACTTGTAACACTCTAAAAATTTAACATATAAAATATGTTTGTAAATTCGGCAATATGACATCTAGAATATGAAGGCTCCAAACACCTGCTTAAAAGATATAACCAAAGGATGTTCACCCAACAATCAATATAACTAAAACCCTATAAAACCGGGTTAGTTTGCATCATAAGGTTGCAACAAAATAATGGGACGTCAATACTACAACGACCTACTTAATCTAAGATTGATTTAAATCTAGATTAATTACGAGCGTTGCTAAGTCAATAAGAACTCTCTTCACAAAATTTCCCCAAATGTCCGACACTTCAAGATCTCCTATGTGCCCGGTAGCCAAGCCGACATCCTAAATTCCTCCACGGTTAGGATCTGTGAGGAAACAACAATCACAACAAGTGTTAGGACGAAGCCTAGTGAGATCCCATAAATATGCAGATAATAGACATGGCATTATAAAACCATAACCATGTTACCGAACTCCTCTGCCTCGTGCGGAATAAATCTCCGTCATCAGTTCCTCAAACCTGAATATAAACATACAAGAAATACCTCTTGTTTTACGGGGGAGACCCGCTTCCATCGGGGCGATATTTACTCGAAAGTGGGAACGCTCGCGATGGTAATGGATTATACCTCATGCCCCGATCTTAGTTCCCATGCCATAACGACATCACAACCTCAGACCGTATTTACTGCCCTTATTGCCTACTCCGTAGAGTTACACCTCAAGGTCTTACGGACATTATTGCCTATCCATATTCTAGACGAGTTACACCTCAAGGATACGAGATCCCTTATTGCCTACTCGCTAGTAACACACCGTGGTTAATGCAAAATTCATACATTAAGCTACTATCTCCTCGTGCACAAGGAGTAGTGCCACATACTCATCAGGTGATCCACATTTGTTAAATAAATAACACATTATATACACCTCTCTTCCACATATACAATATTTACTTCCATATTCCTCATAATTTCATGCATGTAAATATATCCACCCATTATCATTACCTCATTCCTTCATAAAGTTATCAGCAGTTGGATTAAATCATGACATTAGTAGTTTCCTCATGAACTCAACATATAAGCATGAAATCTAGAACATATGATCCACATAGTTACTACCAAAGAGATTATCAAGATCTACTAAACATACTTGCCCCCATTGGGTTCATAAAGTCAAGAATACCAACTATTAGGTTATAAAACTCAACCAAGTAGCACATAGAAGTAGTGTGAGATAAAGCCATGGAAGTAATCAAATACTAGAGCATTTAAGAAGGAATAACTCACCAAGTGGGTTGTTGGAGGAAACCCAAACCCTAGATCTGAACTTGAAGAGGATGACAATGGTGGTTAAATGCTCAACTTGAAATCTTGATCAAAGACCCCAACTACTAGCAATAAATGGGATAGATTATGGTGGTTGAAGCCCTAAAATCGAATGGGATAATTTATGAGGGTTGAGAGAGAGAAATGAGGTTAGATTGAAGTAAAAATGAGGAAAAATGAAGGAGAAGTCGTATAAGATCGGCCAGGGGACTCCCGCGGGTTATGCCGCGGCTTCAACCCGCGGCATAAGTCGCCCGTGTCCCTGAATTCAAAACCCAACAGTGGGTTAAGCGGTTAGTGTCGCGGCTACAAGCCGCGTGTAACTTGCGGGATCCACTGCAATAAGCCCAACATCAACAAAACCCAAATTCTCACCAGATACCAAACGGGGTACTAACGACAAATGTTACACACAAGTACACCAAGACTTACGGCACTTTTAAGGTTAGAAGTCTTAACGCTATAAATACATAAATAAGATTCGGGGTGTTACATCACATCAGGTATGCCCTCATCATACCATGCGCCTTATTATCAATAAGCCCGATATCCCTGACATTGTCCCGATGCGAATACCCGATGCCTTGCTAGCTTATGCTCGTCTCACGGCACCTAGTGTGTTAGCATTTAGGAATCTACAAGGCCCCCAAGCTCCTATGGTCCAGCCAGGATCGACAAGATTTGCCCCGGAAGCAATACTAGTGCGACGTCAAGGTACTCGAGTGAAATTACCAAATGTCCAGAATGTTGGGACTTCCGGATAAGGGGAGCAGAGCGAACATTCAGTGAGGGGTTCAGGAGTAGGATGTGTCGTGGACGAAAACACTATTGCTAGCAAGGCACCTCAGACAGAGCCTCACCCCGCTACCACTTCCACACTCCATGAAGTACCAGTCATTGATGACCCATCCATAGTCGGTACTGAGAGTGTCAATGCATTTGAGGGACATTCCCCATCTGGCTCTTCTTCCCCTTCTTAGGCATTCAACACCACTGAGTCAGACGACGATCGAGACCGATTCCATCACATCCCCGCTCACATCGGTCGTCATCCCTTAGCATCACCTTCCTCTACATCACCCTCCCCTACCTCACCTACACCCTCATCACTGAAACCTACATCACCTACTCCATCATCACCTACACCATCATCACCTAAGACAACATCACCATCACCTACACCTCCTACTCCTTCATCACCTACACCTACATCACCTACACCTATATCACCTACACCATCACCATCGTCACCTACATCACCTTCTTCCCAAACCGATTCTGGAGGGACAAGGAGAGCGGAGGGTGTTTTAGTTGAAAATGAAAGTTTTTTTAGAAAGATAGAAGGGAGAAGTAAAAGAAACCATAAGCATGTGAGTCTCAAATTCACAACAAGTTGGGTAGCCACATCTACTGTCGAATCCCATGTGTTGGGACAAGGCATTAAAGAAGACGTCGGGGACCTAGCGGCACATGCACAAACCACCCAGCCACTCAACCATCTCACAACAGATGCTTGTTTCACATATTCATGGGGACATACCACATACGATACTGGGCTCTCACTCGGAGAGTCAAGGTATTGAAACAGATAGGCCCCGACCATCGACTTCATTTAATCAAGAATCAAGTCTAGAGCCCATACATCTTAAGACACACACAAAATCATTAGTTGAGAGCCTGTATGGCCCAACCGGAACAACCATAGTGTCACCCACAAGTGGTGTTCCACAAGGATTGGCTGGAAGTCCTACCGGCGCTATCGACATTCGAATGCCGAACGTAGTCCTCACGGTTGATTCAACCGTGATGACAATTGGAAGCCTAAGTGGCCCAGGTGTTACATTACCCTCTTTCATTACACATGAACTATTGCGACGGGCTTTGCATATTGTCGATAGTTCCATTACCAGACATTATGATTCTCAGCGCCAATCAGCTGAAGAGCTCCAACATACGATGATCTGAATGCTGAAAAACAAGTTCCCAGAAGTAGCAGCTCTTTCCTCTGCACCTCGTCCACCTCCATCTACCCCAGTTCAGCCGAAACCAAGCATCGATGAGCTCAAATCCATGCTATATGTTTAGCTTCTCTCCAAAGGTACACAGGAGGACGCCGATCTACTTGGACTTCTTCGCCAACAGTCCAATTCTTAGCGAGATACTGCTAGCAGGACAGAATTTCTTGCCTTTCAGGAAAAGATCAGATCCAGTTTCCTGGATGTCACCGCTCTTATCCGTTCTACCTCTACAAACATACATTCTTCGGTATCTGCCCTTTCCAACATAGTTAATGTACTTGAGAATTCCTGCCGCACACAGGCCAGCTCTTCGAAACGTCCACATGACGATCAAGATGATCCAGATCATCATGAGGGGGAGAAACATCAAATGTTAGGTGACTCGATTGAAAGGACGGAGGTTCTTCAGATAGAAACGCAACATGGAATAGATCAAGGAAAGGCATCAGAAGGGGTTCAAGAAGAACAGATGGTACAGGACATGGAGAACGATACCACACAGACAGTAGACATTCCACTGGTAGACTGTACGGGCATGGAATTGGTTGTATACGCGGAAAATTCAACGGTTGAAAAGCCTGGTGATACTGACAGATGGTCATCAGATGAATCGGATGATTGGTTGCTCATAGATCCACTTTCAGAGGTAAACCCATCGGTTGAACAAGTTGTCACTGAAAGAGTAGTAGTTGCATTTCAAGCTGAAGTTGATGAATTGTGCACTTTTGACGATGAAGAATTCACGCAACAACGAGACTATGACAACTTATTTAAGCATCTACGACAGGATTATCAGCCTGCTGAGATTTTTTCTGCAAGCGTCCCTCTACTTACTTTCTCGTCAGATCTCCCCGACCAAGATACTCCAGAAATCCTAGTTTGTGAAACCGCCAGTACTCAACCAGATCCGCCACTAAAATGGGAAAGAGTAAGGATCAACACTCCTTTTCTTGAAAAAACACATAAAAAGATCTTTGCCCACCGGATTTGTAAGTATGATTAGGTTGCGGTGTATGGCATTGGGTCAATGAAGAACAAATAGAAAAAATTGAGTACGTAAACATGCGAAAGAATAAAAGAAAACCGATCAGTTATGTAAGGACAAAGTAAAAAATCAAATATGTCGATCATATCTCATCTTCCCGACTCCTGAGAGTTTGGTATATCGATTTCACTATGACTAGAGATGATGGAAACAAATGGTAGTTCTCCGAAGTTGACTTTGAGAATCTAGAACTGTCAGACCTCCAGTTTTTGCTACGTGACATGAAGTCCAGAACCATACGCCCGTGTGAAATCATTGATGCTTTGGAAGCAGTGAAACGATACATGAAGAGTGTTGTGAAGATAGCCTGTGTAGAAGACTTTCAAATGGGTCTGGAAAGCAATCAAGCAAAGATCAATCTTCTCAAGCCAGATTAGAGTCTACCCAAAATACAGAATGTACCTGCCGACACATTGTTTGAACATCCTGAATTCGACAAGACTTACAAGAATCGTAAGGGCGAACTGTGCTTTATGAGATTATGTCATATAGCTTGATACTATTATGGTACATTGTATTTGCTCAAAGACAAGCTTCGTGTTATTATTGCTCGAGATGACAAAGGGGTCAAGACTTTGGAATCAGAAAACAGAAGACTTGTGCCTAAAGCTATGGAGCTGATTGCTGAAAGAGTTGATTACAGAACTTCGTTAAGGCACTTCAAGGTCGGTTTTAGGCTCAAGAGAAGTTACATTCCAAACTGGCGGGAATACGAACTTCTATTCAAAGTGAGAGATTGTTAGGTCTATTCAAAGTAGAGGGGTATGTTTTGTAAATACCTTAAGTAGTATATATAGTTTGCTTAATTCAATGTTGAAAACCTAATGGTTAGGGGTGTAAATGATGCGAGTAGAGCTCGAGTATCATTATACTCGACTCGAAACTCGATTACCAAGCTCGAATTCGACTCAAAAACTCACGAGTACTGAAAATACAAACTCGAATCGAACTCGAAACTCGATTACCAAGCTCGAACTCGACTCGAAAGCTCGCGAGTACTAAAAATACAAACTCGACTCGAAAGCTCGCGAGTACTAAAAATACAAACTCGACTCAAACTCAATAACCAATTTCCAAACTCGAACTCAAACTCGTTTCAAGATCGAATCAAGCTCAAACTCGAGTTCGAAAACTCGAATCAAGCTCGAACCCGTTTAATGTGTAAAAGAACTCAAGGTGAACTCGTTTTCATGGGGTACTCTTATTAAAACAATTACATAGGCTCAAGCCCTAAGACTCAAGCCATTTAGCAAAAGCAAATAATGTAAAAACAAGGTAGGGGAAAGGTCTATATATAGTGGAGTTCAAAACATTGAGTTCTATATTCCACCAATGTGGAATGGATTAGACACACTCTAAAGATTTCACTCATATCTTTTACACCATCATTTTCCCAAAAAAAATTCAAAAAACTTATATTATTATTATTATTATTATTGTCATTATCATTAATTAAATTAAAATATTATTACTAATTATTATTATTTTGTTTATCGAGTATCTCATGAGCTTATCGAGTCGAGTATCAGGTCACTCAACTCGACTCGTTAGTATATCGAGTCGAGCTCGAGCTCGAGTCGAGCCTATTCGAGTTAAGTGTTGACCGAGTTTTGACCGAGTCGATCTCGAGTAGCTCGCGAGTTGTCTCGTCTCATTTACCCCCCTACTAATGGTCATAGTTATTGGTATACGACTAATTGAAAATTCTTTGTACCTTGCACTTCAATCGATTTTATCAATCATATGACCATGTTTGATGGTTATTGTTAATTTTTCGTTATTGCTTTGATTATTACACTTGTATTGGGAATTACACATACCATCCATGCACCGAGAGAAATCGGTTTGGACTCGCTAAAACTCGGTATTTTGCTCCTTGATGATCAGAAGTAGCTTATCAAGGGAGGTGTTGTTGTGGTTGAGATCCCGAGAGATTTGTTTCTCTCGAATAGAATTCTGCTCCAAAACGGTTACCTGATGGCTAGTAGCAGAAGTAAACCGATCAAGGTCAGCATTAAGAGTAGCTAGTTGGGAACCAAGCAATAGGTGTTGCCGATTAGTGTCAAGGATATCGGCTAGCACATTACCAGGAATGGTAATCGAGTTTTGGAAGAGAGGAATGAAGGGAGTGGTCGATGAGGTAGAGGGTTGGGTTAGGGTCGGTGGGTGGGTGGTGAGGTACAATTCGGATAGGGGATAGGGGTCGGCAGGTAGGAGGGATATCAGGGGAAGAGTTTGAGGATGAAGTATCGGATGGTGAGGTTTTCGGTGAGAATGGGGAGGTTTTCGACAGGGAGGTTTTCGGTGAGGGTTTTTTCGGTGGGGAGGTTTTCGACAAGGGGATTTCGGTGATTTGGGTGGTGTGGTTTGGGATTTTGGTGAAAGAGAAACCTCTTTGCATTTTACCAGGGAGGGATCTCGTTCTTCAAGAAGAAGCATGGCAAGCTTGGGAGAGGGCTTGGAGCCTGTATCAAAGAGAAGGAAATCTAGAAAGTATTCTGGATCCTTCGAATCGGCCCCTGGAATGGCCGATCCCTCCTTGGATCATGCAATATCATCCGGACTATCAATTCCGGGTGATAGGTTGTGCGGTGGAGAAGAGGGGCCTTGGACCAGGGAGGCGTCAAAGTCATACTCATCGACTAAGAAGTAAGTCAAGGAGGGTTTTGTGGGGGGTCCCCGTTTTTACAATCGTACCCTTTTTAGAGGGAACGAAGAAGGTGGTTTCGGGCTTAGCAGATTCCCCTGGCCTGGTTGGTGGAGTGGGAGGCTTGGCCACAAAAGGTTTCCTAAGTCTCTTTAGATGAGACTTAGGAGGGGATTTAGAGGACCTCCACTTGAGGGAAGGGGTTTTGACTTGGGTAGCCACCGAAGGTTGCTTCGATGGAAGAGTCATAGAAGAGAGAGCGGAGGCATCGAGTTTTTTCAACTTCTTTTTAGAAGTCCTCGATTTTACCTTGGGGAGGTAGGAAGGGACCACGGAAGGAAGAGTTGCCGAAGAACCCACCAACTTTGCAACTTGATGAGCTCGTGGCTTCTCCCCACTTCGAATCGGAAGATTGAATGAAGAAAATCATACCTTGAGTTTATTGATTGGTAGAAGAGGGCCCCTTCTTGAGAATCTGCTTCCCAACTTTGGGAGCAGAAAAAATCAAAGATGATCTTGGGGTTGGGCAGCTTGGAGTTGACCAGTAGAGCATCCTTGAGTTTGTGGTTGATGATGAGGAAGATAAAATGAGGTAGGCTACCTGAGGACGTCGAGAAGGAGAGATGACCGATATAATGTCGTTGAAAATGTACCGGGCAAAGTCGATCCTCCATTGAAATATTAAGGCATGTGTGAGCTGGGTGACATATAAAGGGGAGTGCTCGAAACCACTAATCTTTCGGGAAATACAGTGAATGAGATGGAAGAAGAAATAGTTCCAAACTCCTCCCATGTTCTTGCGAAGAAGAGTCCCCGAGCCCTTTTCTTTACCCTCGGAAAGGTAGTTAAGAGTAGCCACGACTTCTTCGTGCTCTTTGTCAGTAGGAAAGTCGTCATAGGAATGGAATGTATGGATTTTGAGAGCCTCCCTAACATCCTCACAGCCGAAGGTGAGGTCGTGATCCTCCTCGTCCGTATGAATCAAAGCAGAAACGAAGTCGTTGGAGGGATCGTAAACGCAAGTTGGCCAAAAGTTCCCAAGGAGCGGTTTGCTTATCTTGGGAGTGGCAGTAAAAGCGTACTGAAGAGGAGATCTTTGGAGAAAATCGATACCTGATTGAACTTCTGATCGGGCCGTGTGGTTGCATGGATGGAAAACCAGCGAGTCACGGGTGAGGGGCTCATTCTTACTTGAATTGGAAGCCTTGGTTGGGGTGGTAGAAACCATTGATAAGGAAGAAAGCTTAAAGGTATTTACAGGTTGCAGAGAGATCGTGACGTTGAAGATGGTGGTAAAGATAAAAAATGAGGGTTATAGGGATTTTATACTCGGTGGAGGGTATAGGGGGTTATAGGGTTGATAGGTTTGCATGAAAAATGAAACCATAATGAGGGAAGGTGAAAGGACGGTTGTTCGGCGTAGAAATAGGGCAGTGAGGAAAGTGGAAGGGTCATTTCCTACTAACACAAGACGTAGGCTGACGTCATGAGGTAACCGTTTTTTGATAAGGACAAGAAGATATTTGAAAACAGAAGGAAATTGGTAAGAGGCTACTAGCCGAAGGAACAATGATTGACTAGAGGATAATAGCTGAAAGAAGCGAGTAGATGGACTAGCCAAACCATCAATCGAAAGCACTAAATACTAGCCGAAAGGAGATTCGCCGAACCAATAATCGGTTGGTATGAACTAGCCGAGATGGTGGGTACTAGCCGATAGGAAGGACTAGTCGATCAATCGGTTAGTGGGAACTAGCCGATAGATGGTGGTTAAATGAAGTTGGTTAGCCGAAGATGTCTATCCAAGGAGTATCCGAAGGAGAGCGGCCGAAAAAAGGATCCTCGGCCGAAAGAAGGATCCATGGCCGAAAGAAGAGTAGCCGAAAGGAGAATCCTCGGCTTAAGAAAGACTAGCCGAAAATGAGGTTTTTTATAGGTCAAGATTCAATATACCTAGTGCTCCGATCAAAAAGTTGAACCGAGCTTCATCAAGAGGTTTTGTGAAAAGGTCAACCAACTGAAGATCAGTTAGGATGAAGTGTAGTTCAACATTACCTTTGGAGATGTGATGTCTGATGAAGTGATACCGGATGTCAATGTGCTTGGAGCGAAAGTGAAGCACATGATTGTTGGCAATGGATATTGCACTTGAGTTGTCACATAGTATGGGTACTTTGGAGTAGTGTTGATTGTAATCTTGAAGTTGATTCTTCATCCACAAGATTTGAGAACAACAACATATCCAGCTTCAACATTAGAATTAGAGAATGAATGTTGTTTCTTGGACCGGTTGACCAAGTTTCCACCAAGTAGTTGGCAGCTTCCTGTTGTGCTCTTTCTATAAACTTTAGATCCTGTAAAGTCAGAATCTGAATACACAAATAGATCAAAACCTGAGTCTTTGGGATACCAAAGACCCAGAATCATGGTACCTTTAAGATACCGAAAGATGCATTTTACAGCAGCAATATGAGATTCTTTAGGGTTGGCCTGATAACGCGCACACAGACAAGTAACAAACATAATGTCGGGTCTGCTAGTTGTAAGATAGAGAAGAGAGTCTATCATCCCTCAAAATTTTGTGACATCAATCGATTTTCCATCGGGGTCAGCATGAATTTTTAGAGGTGGTGCCATAGGAGTTTTAATGGGAGAACAATTTTCAAAATTAAATTTCTTGAGGAGATCACGAATATATTTGCTTTGATTTAAAAAAATCCCCTCAGATGTTTGTTTGATTTGAATGCCTAAGAAAAATGTGAGTTCTCCCATCATGCTCATCTCATATTTATTTTTCATGAGAGAGGCAAACTCCCGACAAGAGATTCATCGGTGGCACCAAAGATGATATCGTCCACATAGATTTTAACAAGAGTTATATTACTTGTTGTCTTCTTGGGGAAGAGAGTATTATCAATTTTACCTCTTGAGTAATTGTGAGTAAGCAAGAAGTCTGACAAAGTGTCATACCAGGCACGAGGAGCCTGTTTGAGACCATATTGAGCTTTGTCAAGCTTGTACATATAGTCAGGATGAGTGGAGTCTTCAAAACCAGGAGGTTGTTTCACATAGACTTCCTCAGCAAGCTCTCCTTTGAGAAAAACACTCTTAACATCCACCTGGAAGACTCTGAAGTTCTTATGGGCAGCATAGGCAATGAAGATTCTTATTGTCTCAAGTCTAGCAATCGGAGCAAACGTTTCATCATAGTCAACCCCTTCCTCCTGTCGATATCCTTGAGCAACAAGTCTTGCTTTGTTGCGGATCATCGTACCTTCTTCATCCATCTTGTTTATGAAGACCCATTTGGTTCCAATAATTCTCTTCCTAGGAGGTCGTGGAACAACTATTCATACTTTGGTTCTTTCAAATCGAGAAAACTCTTTTTGCATGGCAGTTATCCAACATGGATCGGCCAGAGCCTCCTCAATTTTCTTTGGTTCACTGATGGAGAGAAAGTTCGCATAGAGGCAAATGTTGTCTGCTCCTCTTCAAGTTTGAACTCCAGCTTGTTGATCACCGATATTTGATCAATGGGATGATATCTTGTCCACTTAGTAGCTGGTGGAAGAAGTGCATGAAGCATTTTGTGAGGTTGAGAGGAAGAAGGATCGGCTAATGTGGTGGGAGTTGGTTCAAGAGAAGGATTGTGATGAGAAATGGGATCGGCTGGATCTTTAGAGATGATTTGAAGATTTGGGTTGGAAGGTGATGAAGTAGATGGGTGATTAATTTGAGGAGATGACTCAGGTATGAAAGGAACAGAAGGACTATGGTTTGGTGGATGACTTTGAGAATATTCACCAACAGATGAGGTAATCCACCGATTCAATTCATCATCATCACATGAAAGAGAAGATGATTTATGGTCATCAAATTTCACATGAATAGACTCGTTAATGCATTTCCTCCGAAGATTGTAGACTTTGTAGGCCTTTGAAGAGAGAGAATATCCCATGAATATTCCTTCATCAGTCTTGGGATCAAGTTTGGTTTTCGACCATAGAATATCCTATGTTTGGTTTTCGACCATAGAAGACTTCATAGGGAGTTTTATTATGCCTTTTCACAACCACCGACCAATTTTGAGTAAAGCAAGTTGTGTTGATTGCTTCATCCCAAAGACAGGTGGGTAAGTTGGACTTACTTAGCATGGATCGGGATATCTCACATAGAATTCTATTCTTTCTTTCCATAACACCATTTTGTTGAGGAGTTCTGACAGCCGAGAAGTTTTGAGAGATCCCCTTGTCATTGAAGAAGGCTTCTAAGGTGGTGTTTCTGAATTCAGTTCCATTGTCACTTCTTATAGATCTCACTAGTTTCCCATTCAACACCTCAGATTTCTTAATGAAATTGATGATTTTTTCAGTAGTATCACTTTTGTACCTGAGAAAAGATACTCAAGTGTACAATGTAAATTCATCAACAATTACAAGAATGTACCTTTTTCTCCAAGACTTGAAGGTTGAATGGTCCACATAGGTCCATATAAAACAATTACAAGAATGTACCTTCTTTACCGACTAGTTTCCTCGAAGTCCGCACACCTGTATTTTAAATCCACACGCGAGGGGAAATGAGTCGTCCGAATATCTCACAAAGGTCAACTCTCCCAAAACACAAAACTCCCTAACCAAACTTCATTGAACATGTCTATATCGGTCTCTCCTTTAAAACCACGCGGTTAAATGCTACTAAATTCTCCACAAAAGTTAACTCATTTATAAAAATAAGTGAAATAGTTCTCCAATTACCGAGTTCAAAATTTAACACATCATGCAATAAACCCGTCCTTCCCAATTCAACAAGGGTGGTTTTAAAGGAGAGACCGAATATTCTAAAATGTTGCCAAAGGAACTAAAAAGCACAAACAGGGTCCGAGAGTGGCCTTCTGGGTAATTAGTGTTGGTCGCGGTTCGGGTTTCCCCTCGGTCCGGATTCCCCCACATGAGTCGGGTTTTCGCGCATGAGTCGGGTTTCCCGTGCGGTTCGGGGTTCCCAACTTGCTCGTTTTCCCGATTCAACCGGGTTTCAACTTGTCTTTTTCCTGGTTCTATCAGGTTCCGGCTTACCCGGTTTCCCCTTCAAATCCTGATGGCCATGGCCCTGGGTCTCAATCAAATCCCGGTTGATCCGGGCTTCCTTACAACACCCGGTCGATCCAGGTTTCACTCTCGAATCCCGGCCAAGAGCCTTACCGGGTTCTCAGCTCAATCCGAGTTCCTCCCAGTCTGATGTGAGGTTTCCCAAATGAAACCTATTGACGCTAATTCCCTACTGGGAAGCAATTCACAGAGATTTAGCTCATCTTGGTTGAACATTTGGACCTCCAAGAACACTCTAAACTTTGCCCCACCAAGATTAATCACTAATTTAACAATCAAACCACCTACCCAAATCGATTTGGGGGTTTACCGATTGATTCAACACTACACTCAACTAAAATCTCCAAAAGCTTAATGAAAACATTAGAGGGGATACATACCTTGAATATGATGAAGATTTTCACCACAACGGCCCTCGATTTCCAAGTTCTTCAAGGTTGAACAAAAAGGTCTTCAATCGGTTCTCTCCTAGCCGCATCTAAGATTCACACCAGGGAGGATTTTAGGGTTGTAGAGGGATTTTACCCCTCTCTTCCATATTTGCACAAAAGTCCTCCAACTCTCAACCTTCATACCACACCTACTATACTTAAATTGTTTTAAAAAAGGACCCGATTATTACAACATCCTCCCTCAAAAGAATTATGTCCCCGGAATTCCAATTGGGGGTATTGGGACTTCATGTCTGCTTCTATTTCCCAAGTTGCCTCCTGGCCCTTGTGATAACGCCACTCATCTTTGTTAATCCACATTCAATGTGGGGTTCACGTAAGATATTATAAAAACACTTCCACAAGGACTCATCTCGTTCTATATCTGGTTTGTCCCACCATCCTTGTGGTACAAGGGTTGGTTGGCTCTAACACCATTTGTAACATTGAAAAGTCCAAAGCATCAGACAAGCACAAAGACATAACTTAGAACAATGATAAAAATATTATCAGTAGTCCACAACTTATGATTTGTAAAGAACTCATAAATCTCACTTTCTACTTCTATGGAACAGGTTTTCAAAAAAAAAAAAAAAAAACTTTTATATTTTTAAGTATAATTTTTTTTCTTTAATAAACAAAACAAAAACAATAATTTTCATAACACTTATAAAGGATAGAAAATAGGGGAAAGTGTAGTTTGAATAATTTAACATTTAAATAATTGAAAAAGTGTGATGGTTGGTTGGGTCATGGCCAGATAATAATTGTTGGGTTGGTAGAGATCTACAAACATATTGCTACCATGGGACCTTTTTGTATATTATTAATTAATAATAATTAATTTGTAATAAAATCCATACAAACAAATTCTAACAATATATATGCTTTAAATTACAAGTAATATGTGAAATAAAGGCTAATATGTTTGTTAACATCTTTAACATACTTTTAAATTATATTATTTTTTTAAAAATCATTTGAGCTTAGAGAATTTTATACTCTCTCTTTTATTATCAATTCAATTGAAGTTTATTTAATTATTATAATTTTATTAATTTACGGTTCCTTTGTATATAAATAAAATAAATATTTATTTGTTTAATATTTTATATATAGGCACCAACCTTTTTCTTTGGTTGTTGCTCATCCTCTCACTACTTATCCATAAGACCAATATATATTCTTTTCCTTTAAAAAGTAAATATAAAAACAAAATCCAAAATTAGTAAAAGAATAGCTAAAAGGGGAAAATATTTATCCAATCAACTCAAAATCTTTGGATATCACATGAATCAACATATTACACTTTATGAACTTACCAAACTAAATTCTTTTTTTTTTTATAATAATTTGTTAATATTATTGATATATTGATAAATTTAGTATACTCTCAGTTGATTCTTCTTTTACAGTTAGGGCTGTTTGGCAGTTACAGAATGATGAAGTGGTCTGAATGATTAAAAGGTTTTTATGATATAGTGTAAAATGAAATATGGTTGTTTATAATGAAATCAGGGCATTAATGGTTAAGGGAGAGCCATGATACAAAATCATTCAGAGGATTTTGGGACCATTAAGAGGCAGTCCCCTTTTTTTGCCAAACAAGATTTACCTCTTAACGATTCAGAGATTGGCTCTTAATGAAACCATTAAGAGGTAAACAAACAACCCCTTAGTGAACTTATAAAACATTAGTAGTTATATCGACAACAATCTTATAACCAAAATCAAATATTCTTTAATCTGTTTAAAATCGATACAATACCTTGATTTATTGAATGTTATTGGATAAATTATGAAAATATTTAAATTAGAATATAAAATTAATCTTGTGAATATCCATACTTAATTTAATTCTTTTATCATAAATTAGAAAACAATGATTGAATTAAAATGAAAATGAAAAACTGATATGATTCCATTAAAAAATCTGTGTAATTCTAATTTATTTTGATAATAATTAACAATTATTTTAAAAAAGTCATTTACAAGATTTATATGGATGTTGTTATCCATCTATTTATCTATCCAAAGCAACATTTTGCATTCAATTTTGACCTTTAACAAGTTTTATTTACAAGTTGAACATCTACCTGTTATTTGGATTGTGTAGAATATGTGTTTGACACATTTAACGGAAAAAGACTACCCTTATCAAATCCATTAGACGGGTATGATGTATTCTTGTACGATAACGTTTGAACTTTAGGTCTTTAGATTATATAACAAGTTATAAATTTTCAAAACCGTCAACAAACTAATAAATTGATACTTCAAAAAATATATATATACCCATGAAAAAAGTCTTTAGAAATCTATCGATACTATTGGAAGAAAGACAAAACAAGTTTTGTTTCATTGAACATATACCAACACGGGCAAGAAATGTGTATATTTTATTTTATCTTTATTTATTTGATATGAAGCACCCATAAAATCGTCAAATCCATATCAATAATCTATACTATATTATAAATTATTTAAACGAAATTTTATACATAACCTATTAAGGCATTAGATATTATTATTTAGTAATATATCAGTTTACAAGTAATTATTGTGTATGCACAAAATTTTAAACTAACTACTAAAAATTAACTGCTACATGTTCAATAACAAGACAATTATTTATGCCCTGCTTGTTAGAAATGTACCATTAATCTGAAGGGTCAAACCATATTATTGAATCATTAAGAAGCATGAAAAATAATGCATACCTGAATTCATTGCTTTAGCGTCCTCTATACGTGAAACTTCGATGACGAACGGATCAAGTGGTGTGATGATCTTCCTCAAACAAAGACTTTAGTACATTCAATGGTAGCCAATTCTAACTGATGGGGATTGAATCGTTTTGTCACCGTAGATAAGTTATTTCTAGTGTTTGGATTAGGGGAAAAACTGCTATCACTTTTTGTCACCGCAGATAAGTTGTTTTTAAAAAGTTAGTCCATAATGACTTATTAACTTATTTAAAACAACTTATGACTTTTTTGGTTATTTTACACAAGGTTCTAAATTGCATGAGGCATGGCGTGGCGGCGAGACTAAGTCTTGAGCCTTAGGAGTCATGGCGTTTTCAAGGCGTGACTTATGACGTCAAATTTCTAATTTATATATAGTATTATATATAAAAATATATGTTCTGGTGTGTTACTCAATGAGTCAATAGTAATAAGCAAGTTAAATTAGGTTATATATATTAAAAACTTTTAAATAAGACATTAAAAACATAAAGAAAAACCAAATATCGCATTACAAAAACCGCGCATTAGGCCATGGCGTGCCACGGGCTTAACGTGACGTGAGACACAAGCCTTGGTGCCATGGCGCGTCATGGCGGCTGTGCGGCGAGTTTTTTAGAACAATGATTTTACATGTATAAGCAATCACAAACACCCCTAAATAACAACTTATTAGCTTATTACATTTTGATACCACAATAAGATAATCCAAATATTTTTTTTATAAAACTTCTTTCTATCACCACATAAGTTGATATTAAGAAAATCATAAGTTGTTTTAAATAAGCAATACTAAGGGGTTGTTTACAAAATACTTACCCGGTAAGTGATTACCGGGAAATTTACCATAGCGGATGAACATGACAAGAAGATAGGATCTTACCCGGTAAGAGCGTGGATAAGGATGAAGAGTCTTACCCGGTAAGAGAGAGTGACAACTCTTACCCGGGTAAGCGCTTACTGGGTAAATTGTTGTATAAGATACCATCGTGATGATTAACATCTTACCCGATAAAACAAGTTAGTGTCGAATTTTATTGGTAAGCGCTTACTGGATAAACATTTGAGTAAACGGCCCCAAAGTGTATCATTATTCATTAAGGTTCTTATTAAATCCTAATGGGCCTAATAACTAAACTAATACAAAATCCATTAAAATAGCCTAATAAACATCGGTCCGCTTAATTATTAGAAAATCCTAACACTAGTACTAGGTTAATTATTAATTCGTAATAATACGATAAAATGGTTTATTATTATGTTTATTCACAAGAAATTAGTTCATCATAAAATTGAAATAAATTACATCTTTGTTTTTGGCAAACTAGCTTATAAGCTAGCTTGTAGCTGATAAGCTAGTTTTTCAAAACGTTACTTGAGTAGCGTTTCAATAAGCTAGCTTATGCTCATCCAAACATGTAGGTTATGTTTGGCAAACTAGCTGAAAAGCTAGCTTATGACTGATAAGCTAACTGATAGCTGATAAGCTAACTGATGAAAAAGTCACGTTTGGTAAAAACTAGCTTATAAGCATTTAAATTACCAAAAAGAACATTAATTATTTATTTGTAATTAAAAGTTAATATATAGTTATGAATATTAATGAGGGACATAATTGGAATAATCACAAAAAGCTCCCCATAAGCTACTTCAAGTAGCTTATCAAAAAGCTAGCTGATAAGCTAGCTTATGGAATAAGCTATTTTTGCCAAACAATGTCGTACACTAGCTGATAAATAAGAATACCATAAAACTGAATTTTATAATCATTAATTTTACACCAATATTGATATATTTTCTTAGAGACCTTTTTACTGAGTTTTTAAATTAGCAAAATATATTCAATTCTCGTTTGTAATTTCTATTTGATTTAAATATTTTTTATATTCTTTTAAAATAAAAAATTACATTAATTTTCCATTGTTAATTTACAACTTTTTCTATCTAGCTGTATCTCATACGATGAAAATTATATATTTTGCTTCCAAATGCAACATATATTAAAATATATAAATATTTGTAGATTAAAGAGCCAATAATAAAATTTTCATAAGTTATTTTAGAAAAAGAAATTATTATAAAAGTTAATAGTATAAAAATATAATGTTAAACCAGTCAATATTATCCTTTCTTTAATTCAAAATAAATAAATAAAATGTAACAGGATCTTCGTTTTTATTATATCTAAATCGTAACAATCATTACCATTATCATGATATATTTGTAATATTTATTAAATATCAAAAAATTTAATTCTATCTCATCAAAAGATATTTAATTATTACAAACTTATTAGAGCATCTTCAAAATGAAGAAAATGGAGTATAGTTATAATTTTGTTCCATAAAGCTTTCCTAAAATTATCTCTAAAATGGAGAAAGTTTGTGAGAGAAAATTTTTTTCTCCAAATATAGAGATAATCCCAAAAATAATTATCAAGAGAGAAAAGCTATTTTTTATTATATCCCACCAATGAGAAACTTTGAAATGAAATGTTTAAGTGAGAGAAATAATACTTTATTAAATATATAGAATATTTTAATATCATAATCAATGATTTATCTACAAGACGGGGAAGCTGTTGTTGATGGATGTAAACTTTTTTTTAGAGATTTTGGCTTTTGATTCTCTATTTTGAAGAAATTTTGGGAAAACCGTTGGAGATGTTCTTAAAATGTTAATAATAATAATAATAATAAATTGATTTCTTGGAACAACATAAACAATATTTGACACACATAGCTTTATGAAATTAAAAATTAAAAATATTAATTATAGAGAATTCATCTTAACACATTATAAGATTAGTAAATGTATATGAAACAGAGGAACCACTATTTACTTTTCTATGAACTAATTTTAGCATTATATTATAATTGTACAAAAAAAAGAAAGAAAGAAAATGGAAAATCACTAGAATATATTCTTTAGAAAAGAAAAAATACAAAATATTTTGAATTAAAAAAAAAAACCCAATTAAGGAATTATTTCATCTCCAAGCCTCTGTAGTCCAAAGCTCCATTTTTCAAACCCAAGAAATCATAACCAGTGCTGTTCCCACTTGTACCATTCGTACAACTGCATTCTTTGCTGTTCGGTATACCCAAACTGCATGCAAAACATATGTTGCCACCACCGGAATTTCTCCCGCCGGTCATCAATGGCTGATGATGATACTCAACGGACTGAAATTGTTGTTGTATGTATGACGAAGATGATTGTATGGTATTGTTTTGATGGTGGTAATTAGGTTGCCCAATTCTCAACTCCAAATTCAAATCTTGGCTCCTTTCTTGATTTTCCGGCGACGCGTTCTTGATTTTCCGGCGATCAGGGGAATCACTAGGGATTTTCACATCTTCTTCTACTTGTTCTTTTTTAACAAGATGATGGGTGGGTATAGTAGTAGTAGTAGTAGTTGCAAAGGATATGGTGGTTGTGGTGGTAACCTCCGGCGAAGAATTACGATTATAGTTGGCGGCGGCAGAGGCGTTGGTGGTGGTGGTGGTGGTAATGTTATTAGAGTGATGATTGTTGGTATCGGTTATCGGCCGGTGAGTCGCCGGATCAATTCCACGGTTAAAAAGCTTCCTTCTGATATGTGTATTCCAATAATTCTTTATCTCATTATCCGTCCTCCCCGGCAATCTTCCGGCGATCAAAGACCACCTATTCATTTATTAATTAATTCCCAAAAATAAAGTTCTTTTTCTTTAAAAAAAAAACAAAACAAATAAAAAACAAATTTTGCAATATGGGTTTTTTTTTTTTGGTGTCATTTTTTATGTTTATACTAATCCTAGTAAATTATTATTAGGAGAAAACCAATCCTAATAAACTCATTGGCCACAACTATATAAGTTTGGATTCAAAACCCTGTACAGATAATCGATCAGGGTCTTAACCACCACGTCACAACACTTTTGGTTGATATGGGTATTAAGAAAAATAATTAAATGTTTTGAAGAAAAGAAAAATAAATGAATTAATTAATTAATTAAATGTTTTGAAAAATTGATTGAACCTACTTGTTGCCAAGGAGGCTATGGAGTTTGATGATGAGTTCATCTTCTTGTTCGGTGAAGTTACCACGTTTGAGATCAGGGCGGAGGTAATTGATCCACCGGAGACGGCAGCTTTTGCCGCAGCGGAGGAGTCCGGCGGCCTTGGGTAGGGAACGCCAGCAGCCTTCGCCGTGAGCTCTGATATAAGCAATAAGACGATCATCTTCTTCTTTGGTCCATGCACCTTTGTTTGTGTGTGCTTTTTCACAACAAGGAGACCTTCCCATAATTCCTTCTTCAATTCCTTCTTTCTTCTTTATATTTTTTCCCAATTTTATGAGAGAGAGAGAGAGAGAGAAGCCGGCCGTTTTGAGTACTTGATGTGGGTTTTTATAAGCTTTTGACTATATAGGGCTTTGAGAGAGAGATGAGAGAGATGTGTGTGTGAGAGAGAGAGAGAGATGTGTGTGTGAGAGAGAGGTATAATTGCTTCTAGATGTGAGTTGGTAAGGCAGGTTTGAGGGAGTGGCTGGTGGGCTTGTGTTATGATGATATTTACCATATCATATATAAAAATAAAATAGATATTTAAGTGATTGTTGTACTCATCTATCAAAACTTTATAATATCAAAGACTTTTATTTCAAAATTTAATAAATGTGTTAAATTATTGTACAACATAAAAGACTCTTTAAGCCCATGATTTATATTTGATTTTATTTAGATATGATTAATCTGATATTCGGATATCATATTTGAGTTAGAAAGTACGGGGCATTTGAGATCGATGGTCTAACAAAGAGTGTCAGTAAATCATGCTATATAAGAATCTATATATGCGGCAGAATAAAGGGCACACACTATATCAAGTCAGTAGAATATTTAAGGGCATCCACAGTGTACGTGTTTTTTCATCGAGTTTTTTCATAGCTTTTTTCTTACACATTATTGTCACATCAACAACTTAAAAACCCCCACTACGTGAAAAACCTCACTCAAACTTTCATTACTTTTTTAAATTATTCAGGGTCCCACTATTTTAACTTTATATCATTTTTATTCTTATTTATAAAAATAAATACATTAAAATTCATACAAATACATATTTATTTAAATCAAGAAAATATTATTAATTTAATTATATATTTATTTTACATATTTTTTTAAAATATTTTAATACAATATATATTATATATAAATTTCTTATTGTTGTTAGTACACATATATGTATTTCAATAATACATATAAATTACAAATATCGTAATAACTGAATATAATCAACGAATGATTAGTAAATGAATAGAAAGGGAATCGACAGAAAACGTAAATGAATAAACCATATATTCAAACGATGTTGGGGCTCGTGTTGAACATGATTCCCTATTACAAATATCGTAATAACTGAATATAATCAACGAATGATTAGTAAATGAATAGAAAGGGAATCGACAGAAAACGTAAATGAATAAACCATATATTCAAACAATGCTGGGGCTCGTGTTGAACATGATTCCCTTAAACAGATTTATCGTCTGTTTCCAGGGTACAATCATATGTTTTTTAATAAATCATATGTTTTTTAGTTTAATTTTTTTGATAAATCTCTGGCTAAAAAAGATATGAACATTACTGTGAGTGTCCAAACCGTATACGTTAAAGTACACAAATGTTGGAAAATCAATGAATTTAAACGTCATTTCAATAAATGTTGATGTGGTTTATGACTAATGCTAAAACACCATCTCTCCCTGGATGTTACATGCCTTATCTTATGTCAAATCACCATGTCCCATAAACTTTATGTCAATACGCTTTGATCATATTTTAGTAGTTCGAAAAACATAAGAAAGAATGATTACTAAATATATCAAACTAAAAATAACTCAACAATTTGAAAAACTTAATTAAGAATATAAATCTTCAAATTGCATGACATCAACCAACTCACATACTTGAAATCAAGGAATTATACCTCTCTCAACTAACTCTCTCTCTCTCTCACACACACACACACATGCCCGATCGTCTTTCAAAATCACATTCATGCCTTGTTTTAGACCTCAAAGGTCTAGGTTCCAAAGGAGACCTTGTGCCTTGAATATGTACCCTTACATAGCGTAATTATGTATTTTAATATGACGTATCTATCGCGTGAGCCCTTGTTGTACCAATCCCGCAACCATCATGGGATAGGTAAATCGCGTGTAGCAGGAACAAGTGGGTGGTCTTTGGAGTCGAATCTGAGACCTCCTACTTATTCTACAAGGATGTTCTCTTCCTTAAACATGACAAAACATATTTTCTGATTCATGCAACTTGTAAAAAATGGGGTAACATAACATGCATGTTAAAGCAAGCTTATAATATCAACTATTGAGGAGTAAGTAAGACGTGTGTCTAACGAATGATTAAAAGGTTAATTGTTGGTACAACAATCGAAGCCAACCTACGACTTGTCACATTTGAACTTTCTTTCCTCATATTCTACTTCATGCAAAAAGGAACCTTTTGTTTTCAATACGATATTAATTAACTTTGTTAAATAATTTGACTTGTCACACTATGGTTTTTCTTGCACTAAATATGCATCATTCTTTTAATTTTGAGGTTGCATGCTTGTTTTAAATATTGAGGGATCAAATATGAAGTTTTATTATACTTCAAGGGCATAAACAAAACTAGCTTTGAAAAATTCATTTAAAAAAAAGTGGCCACAATAGACAATTTTAAACTTTTTCAAATATTTCGTGGCCAAAGTGTAATAATAGAAACTTGGAGTGAAATAAAGTCCATATATGAAAGAGACGCAAACACGGGTCTTTCCTTCTTGACCCGAAACTCAGTCAAGACCTTGATGTGACCCGACTCACCATTATGCCATAAGAGCATTTCCAATAGATTCTCTTACATAGAGAAAATTGAAATTTTTGTTTTTTATTTCGTTCCAACAGATTCTCTATATTGTTCTATAAAATAAAGAAAACAAGAGAAAACTCCAAGTTTAGAGATTCTTTGAAACTTTATGAGAGGAGAAATAAATGATTTTCATTTATTTATTCTCCCCAATGAGATTGAATTATTATTAATTTATATAAAGTTTTTCTTCTTGAAAAATGTATTTGGGATGATAAAATTATAGAATATTTTTTTAATAAATATAATAAATGTTGAAATATTTAAAATAGAGAATTTGTTATATATATTTTATATAGAATTTTTGACTTTTGATTCTCTATTTTAGAAAAATTATAGAGAATCTGTTGAAAATACTTCAACACTTCTCATTTAGCCAAGTCCCAACTAAATTCTGAAAAATCTTTATGAATGTAAGTTGTTTACATTAAATCACGGGTTTTATTCCTATGATTTAAATTAAAAAACCACTTTGAACCTTTTGTTACTAGTGGTGGTGGTGGTTGAAAATAGTAGCCATATACCATGTTTGAGCTCATTTTCTTTGAATAACAAAACCATTCAACTAAATTTGACAACGGTCTCTGATTCTTATCATACTTGTTCTTGAATTTGAACCTAGTTATAATAATGACCTTATAACTTGATTCTTCAATTGCTCACTAAATACTCAAAATTCTGGTGCAATAGAATATCGTTTTAATTTTGAAAAAAAAAAAGATTAATCGTCAAGATATCGGCCTCAACTTTGGCCACGTTATCTCCATCGTTAATGGAGGTCTGAAACCTTAACTTTTAGAATACGAAGGCGGATCATAAGTTTAACAGTTAACCACGTTACCCCCTTTTTTTGTCATTGTTACAACTTTCACCCCTCTTGGAATATTCCTTTCTCATACTCTCAGCTTATTGCACCTTTTACCCTGTCTACTAAAATTGTAATTTTAGAATTTGTAGAAGAGTAAAATAACTTTTTGAGTAAATTACATTTTTTATCCCTATGGTTTGTTGAAAATTTCTAGTTTCGTCCTTGTGATTTTAAAATTACAATTTTTAATCCTATTTTCGTTCTTATGATTTAAAATTTATTGTTGTTTCCGTCTATATGATTTAAACTTCATTGATGTTTTAGTGCCTCATGGCCAAAGATAGGATCTAGATATAGGGACGAAAATAGCAATGAAATGCAAACCATAAGGATGAAAACCATAATTTTGAAACCACATAAACAAAATCTGCAATTTTTAACAAACCATAAGAACGAAAAATACAATTTACTCTTAACTTTTTTTACTTTACAACTATTTATGGGTATTTATCGTTTTACCTTATCTAAGTTTCTCTAATTATTGGTATTTATCGTTTTTAGGGGTGTGCAAAACCCGAATAGTCTAAAATCCGAACCTGAACTCGAACAAAAAATAAGGTGTTTTTGCAAAACCCGAATACCTCGAAATCCGGAAATCCGAAACCCGACTTTTGTGGGGATATTTAGGTTCGAGTTGGGTTTGATCTTTGACCACCCGATCTGTCAGAAAACCCGAAATAATATACATATATATTTTATATATTATACAAATATATTTATTTATCTAATTATATTTTGAAATTTGCAAATTCTAGTCGGTCGAAATGTTTTCTAATTTATAAACTTACTACCGATTTCATCAATCTCTCAATCGATTGAATTCATCCTCAAAAATCAAAATCGATTGAATTTATATATATTTTTTACATTATAATAATACCCGAGCCCGACCGACATTAACCCGAAACTCGAGCAACCCGAACCCGAAACAACCCGAAATCCAAAACCTAAAATTCGGGTCTTGATTTTTATATCTGAAATCCGATAGAGTTTTTGGTTTGCTCACCCGAACCCACCCGACCGGCCCGATGCACATCCCTAATCGTTTTACATTATCCATAATGTGATGTGTTTATTACTTAAAAAACTTAAGTATGTTACTGTTGTTACTTAAAAACTTAAGTTTATTACTTCTTTCACCCCAAAATAAGTATCCAGTCCACTTATAAAAGTGAATTATATTTTCCTATTTTACTGTTAATTATGAGATGGAAAAATTTTCTCTTTTTATAATTAATGGTAAAATTTTCCTTCTGATAATTAAATAGTATAACTATTATATAGACTTAACATTGTAATGTATTTTCTATTATAAATATTTATTTTGGAATAAAACATGTATATAGATATCAATATTATATATAAAAAAATGTCCACAATACATTCTTTTGTTCAATGCACTTTGATTGGAATGGAGAACCCAAGTATTTGTGGCTAAACTATGGTTTTTTAAATTCGGGCCAAAAAATTTAAATACGATTTCAATAATGATATTTATTTTTAAATTGTAAAAACACTTCATTTTTTATTTATTTTGCGCCAAAAATATAAATCATTAAAAAAAATCCAATTTTTATTTATTTCTCCATTTAAAAAAATTGAATAAAAGTTAGAGAAAAAAAATCTTAAAAACAAATTTTTATGCATAAATTACTGTTTATTGATGCACGTTACTTAAAATTCAATATTACAATTAAATGATGCATAAATATAAGTTTTCAAAACTGCATTTTTGAATTTATAACTAACTGATAAACATAATCAAATATAGGATATAAAGCATAGATAAAAAACTCTTAAATACAAATTATTAGACACAAGGTACCATTATTTTATGCAAGATTTTAAAAAACTCTTAATTTACAAGTATCAAAGCACAAGATACATATTACTACTGCAGACTTCTAACACCCACCAATTTGGTATGTGCAGGTCTTTCCTTTTATGCAGACATTTCCATGTATCACTATTAATTAATATATTATATTACTATAATTTTATTTTAATTATATTATTAAATATGTAATTGATTATTTTTTCTAAATGTCATTACAATATATAAAATAATCATTGAATTCTAACAAAATACTTAATTTTTTTATATAAAAAAATTATATTATTAAGCCTAAATTAAACAAATTTATATAAAAAAAGCATTATCACTTTCTCAAAACATCCAAAATCGTACTGTATCTCGCAGCATTGCGCGAGTACGCTTCTAGTCAAATATAGGATAAACATCTCATTTTAAATATAAATAATTTAAAATATAATTAAGATAAACATTGAATTCTCACAGAATACTTAATTATTATTTTATAAAAAAAATTACATATTAACTCTAAATAAATTAAATCATTATTAAATCTAAACTAAATTAAAATAAAAAATTTAATTAAACAAATTATTAAAAAAAAACATTAACGTTTTATCAAAATCATACAAAACCGTATTATAGAATCGATAAAAACAAAAAAAAAATAAAATGAAATATTAAAATCAAACTGTATCATTTTGCATTGTACGAATATATTTCTACTAATAAAAAATATATGAAACCAAACCTAATATTGATTTGTTAATTATAATTTGGTACCATGGTTCGTGAGATTTGACACGTAATAAAAGCAGCTTGATTCATAATTTTAACCAGAATCATACCAAACGAAATCTCTTTTTAACCATTTTATAACTAAAAATAACATATATTGGTATCTTTAATTTTTTTTTGAGATATTGATATAATATAAAATAAATTAAAGAAATAAAAATAGGATGGAAGAAGGTGTAAAGTGAGGTGTAGGTAATAAAGCAAAGGAGGCACAAAGGGTGATCCTTTTGAACAACTTTTAGGTCAATAATTATTTAGAGTCATTAGCTAACCTTCCCATATTCTTCAACTACATTTGCATTAATTATACTACCTATATTTCTTTAATTTTGTTGTTGGAACTAATTGATGATTTTGGTGAACTTTCTTTTTCTTTTTATTATTCATGTGGTCTTATAATCAATCATGTTACATTTAAATGTCAGGTTTATATTCGAAAGTTTTAAGAATTTCTAAAAAAAACATTAACTTTTTATTCAAGTTATTGATTCAGTGATTCAGAAATCATGTTTGATAAGAGAAGATTTTGTCATTTTGCCTGTTTATTGACGATAAAAAAGACCAACAAGCTTCGTTTAAACAATATTTATTCCTTTTAAACAATTGAACAAAAGATAACAAGATTTGACGCGGAAACAAGTATACTACCTTTGTTGGGTCATCAAGGATTTGAAGATGACCTCCCATTCAGTTTGTTATTTCACATTTGTATAATGTTGATCATCTACATACTTAGTTTATTTCAAGGTTCTTTGTAATAGCTTAGTAGTGCCTCAAAAAGTCGGTAAAGTCGAAGACCAACCGAAATCAAAAAGACAGATGTTGTACCTGCCGACTAAGCTAAGCATCTGCCAAAGCTGCTCTCTTCGGTAGACAGATGTTGTACCTGCCGACTCATATCCTTTTGGTCGACATGATAAGTTCTTGCCGAGAGAAGATTTTTTCGGCAGGATTAACTCTTGCCAAAAGAAGGCATTTCGGCAGATGGCTTCAATGGTCAAATCATCATGATTTGACTAGTCCCCTTTTCTCCAACATCCTCTTGACAAAATGAATGAAACCTTCTATTGCACAGAGGATATTCACCCAAGTTCTGAATTGATGGAGACCCTCTCCAAAAGATCTCAAAAAGATTTGTGGCAGATATATTTTAATAAGATATTGTCCTATCAAAATACAAAGGTCTTCTTTGTATCTTGATAAGTCATTTCAAATATCTTATCTTTTATTGAAGAAAATCTCAAGGATCCAATATCAGTTTGACAAGTGTCATTTGCATTCAATGCATAAGGTAGTATATAAAGGTGAAGATCTCCTCCATGCATGCCATGCTTTTACAAGAGAACTGGTGCACTCAAGAAAATTGGCGACCTCATTCCCTCATCCTCATAGCTTTTAAACTCTGTGCTTTCAAAGTTGTGTTCTAGGTTACTTTGTGAAAAGATTGTTAGAATAGTTTATCTGTTCTTTCCGCAACAATCTATATAGTTTTCTATGTGTAATTCTTGATAGTAATATCAATAAAAGAATTAAAATTAAGTGAAATTTTGTGTATTGTATTTTATATTTTAATCGGGCGACCGTTGGTGGTCGTGCCATGCAGTGTAATATCTTTTTTAAGATATTAATGAAAAATACTTTTGAACAGATTGAACTGTCGAAACTTTTGCACTGTCGAAACAATTACTTGAACAATTGTATAAGGAACTTACGATAGACGTAAGAAAAGCAATCGAAAGATAACAAGGATTAATGAAAATCTAAGCAAGTCACGTCAAATGTAAGAAAGCGATCGTAAGATAACAAAGATTAAATGTAAATCTAAGTAACTCATAAAAAGCACGGATGACAAAAAGTGCTTCAAACATTTTCGACGTAAACATGGTCGGTTGTTAGTTGAACTTGCTGTTGAGCAAGGAACTTGCGTTTCAACGCAATTTGTAAATGTATCGATTGATAACCTGTTACCAGAGACAATTTCACAAGGAACTTCGCGATTGTCATAAGGTTTTGATCTTAGATCCCTTAGGTCGTACGACATGGTCGTGAGGTAACCGTAAGGCATAAATATAGTCGGATGTTCGACTGATCCTGCAATGAAATAACCTTAGAGGGGTTCGTTGGCTGGACCAACGACTCTCCGATGCTTAAGTCAGTAAAGTTTGTCAGAAAGATAAGGAAAGAGGAAATTGGTTTTAGAAGAAATACCTCTTTAGATGTACCGCATTCCAACTTCGAGGAATGTTACGACCGTCGAGGGTTTGCAGTCGGTAAACTCCCTTCTCGACAACCTCGGTTATTCGATACGGTCCTTCCCACTTGGTGGATAATTTACCTGAGCCAGGTTCTTGTGTGTTTTGAAACACTCGTCGTAAGACATAATCATCTGTTTGAAAGATTTTGTCCTTAACATTCTTGTTAAAGTGTCGTTCGGCCAATTGTTTCTTGCGAAGCCATCCTGATCAATGCTGACTCTCGCAATTCTTCTAGTGCATCGAGGTCATAACTTATATCGACTAAGTTGTGATCAACCGTCGAGTGTCGTGAGGTTGGAATTTGAGTCTCGATAGGCAAGACCACTTCGCAACCATAGACTTGAGAGAAAAGAGCTTGCCCTATAGATGTACGAGGTGTCGTACGATTGGCCCAAAGAACTGTCGGGACTTCTTCAACCCATTTGTATTTTACTGCCTTGAGTCTTTTCTTGATCGAGTTGACGATCGTTTTGTTGCTTGATTCAGCGAGTCCATTGGACTGAGGATATCAGGGTGTTGAAGTTGTAAGTTTGATGTTACGATCTTCACAGAACTACAGGGTTCTATCGCTTTTGAATTGTGACCTGTTATCACATACAATTTCGGATGGAATCCTAAACCTGCAAATAATGTTAGTCTGGATAAAGAAATTGACTTCCTTGTCCCGAACTTAGAAGAAAGCGCCTCTAACCATTTTGAGAAAATAATCCGTAAGGACTAGAAGATATACCTTTTGCCCGTGTGCCGGAGGTAACTTGTCGACAATATCCATTCCCCATCGCATGAAGGTCCATGGAGTTAAAGTCGAGTGCAAGGGTTCAGAAGGTTTGTGGGACATAGCTGAATGTCGCTGACATGCGTCGCAACTTTAGACGTACCTTGTTGCGTCTTGTCGCAAGGTTGGCCAATAGTACCCTTGTCAGGATGTTGGGTCTGAAATATGCCAAGGATGGTTCAACATGGTTACTACTTCTAGTTCAACATGGTTACTACTTCTAGTTCAACATGGTTACTACTTCTAGTTCATCATGGTTACTACTTCTGAAGTTAATATTCATCATGGTTACTACTTCTGTGGTTAATGTTGCTAGTTGTAGTTAATGCTGCTGAAACAAAGTTAATGCTGCTAGAAGAAAACAGTTAATACTTCTAGTTAATGCTGCTAGAAGAAAACAGTTAATACTTCTAGTTAATACTTCTAGTTAATGCTGCTAGAAGAAAACAGTTAATACTTCTAGTTAATACTTCTAGTCAATGCTGCTAGTTGATGGTTAATGTTGCTCAACAAGATTAGTACTGCTAGTTCAAAGTTAGTACTGCTTGAAGAGATTAATGCTGCTGAGCATGGTTAGTACTGCTAGAGTTAATACTGCTCAAAGTATTAATGTTGCTGAATATTAATACTGCTTATGAGATGGAGATCTGTATGGAAAGGATGACAGCTAGATAAACTGAAGATATTCATGGAAGCTGAAGATATTCATGGAAGATATTCTGAAGATATTTTATTAATTGTAATTAGCTTTTATCTTCAGTATATATATAGTATTGTTTAGAATAGTTAGAGATAACTTTTTAAGAATTAATCATTCATTCTAAGTTTTAGAGAAATCAACCTCAAGGCATTGATCCTAATTCTAGAGAAGTAGAATTCGTATTGGTGAGCCTGTTCATCAATATTGAGGTTGAGTGTGTAAACTTGTAGCTTCAAGCATTCAATACAAATTTACAAGTTATTGATTATATACTGTTCTGGTTTACTGTTTTATTGAATATCAAAGTGTTATTCCGCAACTTCTTTGATATTGTTTCTGAGAATTAATTCTTGTTGAGAATTCGATCCTGACAAGTGGTATCAGAGCTAGTGTATTCTCAGAAACATTCATTCAACATCTATCAATGGCTAAAGAATCAGAATCGACAAGCACTGCCATTCCCACTGAGGTAACATCTAATCTTTGCTCTAAATCCTGTATTGAAACCGTTCAAAGGTACAGGGATCACAATCAGGGTATGTGTGATGATCTTAAAAGATTAGAGAGAGATATAAAAGACTATGTAAGAATTGTTGAGAGCTTTGAGGAACAGATTAAAGTTTTCCAAGCCAATGAACTTCAACATTCTTATGATACAAATTACTGGAAGTGGGAGAAGAATGACCTAGAACTTCAGCTGAAAAAGTCTAAAGAGGAGAATGAGAAGATAAAGAGTGAGTTTGAGAAAGCCAAGCTGGATATTGAGAAATTTTCCAATGCTTCTAAAGCAATGGACTCTTTGCTCCAAACTCAAATCCATGACAAACTTAGAAGAGGAATAGGATATAACACCACACCACCACCATACAACAACAATTACATCCCTCCTATATCAGACCTGCTAGAGACCAAGGATAGGAAGGAATTGCCTGTTGGAGCCACTAAGGTAGATCCTTTAGACAAAGTGGTGGTTGAAACAGACTCTGAAGAAGAGAACTCTAGTGAAAAGAGTAAGGAGAACACTGGGAGTGGTGAGATTCCTCTAGAAAATCACATTATCACCAATGAGGGATGTGGAAAGACTTGGGTCAAATCTAAGGACATAGAAAAGACAGAGGGAAATTCTGGTAAGGTCCACTACAAACAGACAACAGTTGTGAATCCTGTCCCTTGCAAACAGTGTTCTTGCAATAAATCTGAGCCCCAAAAACATGATAAACCAAGGGGAAATCAGAGAAATTGGAATAATCAATGGGCACAAAAACAAGGGATTGATCTGAGTAAAATCAATAGACCAAAATCTTGTTTTATCTGTGGAAAGCTTAATCATGTTGCCAAATACTGTTATTTCAATCCTATCAACCAAAGAGTTAATTTTCAAAGACAAACTCAAAACTCCTTTGGTTATAGGAAGCAAGGAAGGAATCAAATGGTTGAGAACAGAGCACCTAAAAAGTCTCTTGCTCAAAACAAGTTTGCTAAAACTAAGAAAAATGCTCCAAATAAGCCAAGGAGTAATTTAAAGACAAAGAAAGCAAACAACTTTGTTCAAGTTTGGGTTCCAATTGTAAAGAAAACTGTTAGTACTGCTATCCCAGATAGTACTGCTAACAGAAATAGTGCTGCTGCAACCAATACTACTGCTAGCAAGGATAGTGCTTCTACTAGTATTAATGTTGCAAAGCCAATAATCTTGACAAAGTATTCCAGCCATGAGATTCCTAAACAACTCATCCAGACCAAACTGACAGATTATATAAATGAGAAAGGACAACCCAAGACCACTTTGGCTTGGGTTCCATCAAAGACTAACTGATTTATCAAGTGTGCAGGGCAACCAAAAGCTCAAGAGGAAGAGCATTTGGAATGAAGATAATGGTTGCTCTAGGCACATAACAAGGAACATGGACTGCCTTCAAATTCTTTAAAAGATTTGATGGAGGACATGTTTCTTTTGATCCAACAGAAGGTAAGAAAAGTGAAAAATGTATAGTTTCAAAAGATAAAGTAACTTTTGAAAATTTTATTGTATATGGTACTACTAACCTTGTGTCTGTAAGTGTTTCAGGTTGCTAATACTGAAAGGTAGTTAGTACTTCTAGTTCAGTGAAAACTGTCAGACTGTGTTAATGCTGCTGGTATGTGTTACTACTGCCAGTCTGTGTTAATGCTGCTGATAAGTGTTACTACTGATAATGTAAGTTTTCTATACCTAAAAATGATCTTCAATGATTTAATGTCAAACTTGGATATCAATCAAAAAGCTTTTATCTGTATCCAAGGTTTGTACAAGAAGTACTTAATAAGGAATTGACGGATTAACCTCATTTTAATGAGATATATGTACCTAAACCCCCTAAAGGCAAGGTTTTCTCAAACATGAGAAGATCTGCTAGGGACTCGGAAGGAGTTGACATACCATTGTTCTCTACAATGATGGTGATGTCCCACAATCAAGAAGGTAAGGCATCAGGGTCAAAGCCCTCATTAGACCAACCCACTGATGACCTATCCACACCTTCCACTACCAAGCATAAATCTTCAGATTCCTTTTGACAAACCAACATTCCCTATTACTATATTATATAAGGAAAAGATACTGAAGGTTCCTTCCCTTCTTGTATCTTCGACCTCAAAACCTACAAGCCCTCTGATGGAGCATTTTTCATCAGAGAATATCCAAAGGGAAACCATAGGGGTGTCTCCCAACCTCAAGAAGGTGCTCAATAAGGAGATGCAAGAGCATATGGGTTGTAAGGCTCACACTACTGACTTTGCACAAAGTGCAGGACAGGACAGTGTGAACATATCTAAGACCTTCCCCATGGCAACTTTAGATGAGTAATAATCTAAAGGTCCCAGGTGC
This sequence comes from Arctium lappa, assembly GCA_023525745.1. NCBI lineage: Eukaryota > Viridiplantae > Streptophyta > Magnoliopsida > Asterales > Asteraceae > Arctium > Arctium lappa. The sequence goes on from CM042051.1 coordinate 34,829,439, forward strand.
CAAGAAACCAAGGGAGTAGAAGGTGCTTCTGCTAGGCAGAAGATCTATACTAAAAGATCCAAGGATCCTTCAAAGGTGGTAAACACACCTAAAGGAGGTGAGGACAGATTTAACTACAAAGAATTGATGTATACATTTGGTACAATTAGTCTGAAAGTTCACAATCAAATTATGGAGATAAAAGAGATGAAAAGGAGCACAGATCATGATTATTTCAAAAAGGGGGAGACTTAAACAACTGAATTTGAGAAGACATGAGAAGGAGAATCAAGTTGATATGAAATCTTATTTTGAGGGGGAGATAAGTGAAGAAGATGAAATAAAGCATTAACTACAGCAGAAACAGAAAAGAAGATAACAGCAGAAACTGAATCAAGAAGAACTAGTAATTGCAGAAAGTTTTGAAATTATCATAAAGACCCTATGTTGAAGAACTTAACTTCTCAGTTTTGAAAAGTTAAGTTAGGGGGAGATTGTTGGGTCTGAAATATGCCAAGGATGGTTCAACATGGTTACTACTTCTAGTTCAACATGGTTACTACTTCTAGTTCAACATGGTTACTACTTCTAGTTCAACATGGTTACTACTTCTAGTTCATCATGGTTACTACTTCTGAAGTTAATATTCATCATGGTTACTACTTCTGTGGTTAATGTTGCTAGTTGTAGTTAATGCTGCTGGAACAAAGTTAATGTTGCTAGAAGAAAACAGTTAATACTTCTAGTTACTACTTCTAGTTAATGCTGCTAGAAGAAAACAGTTAATACTTCTAGTTAATACTTCTAGTTAATGCTGCTAGAAGAAAACAGTTAATACTTCTAGTTAATGCTGCTAGAAGAAAACAGTTAATACTTCTAGTTAATACTTCTAGTTAATGCTGCTAGTTGATGGTTAATGTTGCTCAACAAGATTAGTACTGCTAGTTCAAAGTTAGTACTGCTTGAAGAGATTAATGCTGCTGAGCATGGTTAGTACTGCTAGAGTTAATACTGCTCAAAGTATTAATGCTGCTGAATATTAATACTGCTTATGAGATGGAGATCTGTATGGAAAGGATGACAGCTAGATAAACTGAAGATATTCATGGAAGCTGAAGATATTCATGGAAGATATTCTGAAGATATTTTATTAATTGTAATTAGCTTTTATCTTCAGTATATATATAGTATTGTTTAGAATAGTTAGAGATAACTTTTTAAGAATTAATCATTCATTCTAAGTTTTAGAGAAATCAACCTCAAGGCATTGATCCTAATTCTAGAGAAGTAGAATTCGTATTGGTGAGCCTGTTCATCAATATTGAGGTTGAGTGTGTAAACTTGTAGCTTCAAGCATTCAATACAAATTTACAAGTTATTGATTATATACTGTTCTGGTTTACTGTTTTATTGAATATCAAAGTGTTATTCCGCAACTTCTTTGATATTGTTTCTGAGAATTAATTCTTGTTGAGAATTCGAACCTGACACAGGAGATGCGATTTACCAAGCTACGACCTCCTGAGTGATTACCACACTCTCCGTCGTGCATTTCTTGCAAAATGCTTTGGACTTGATTCTTATTGGTAACACATCGTAAGTTCAGTCCTGTCGATGATCGTTTGTAGAGTTGACCTCTAATCATGGTATATCTGGATGCTTTAAATCAAATTTTTCTGGCTTCCATTTTTTCTTTGGGAAGTTGGTCATTTACTAGAAATTTTCTGATATCGCTCGACCAGTTGTCTTCCTTTTCGATCATTTGTATGTCGTTTTCATTATTGATGGATGATGTCGCTAGATGAATTATTAGAATAACATCGAATGGATTATATCCAAGTGTTGACCTAAGATTAGCTAGTGCATCAGCCTGGGTATTTTGATCTCTTGGGATCTGTGAGATAAAAAATTCTTCGAATTCTTCGGATTTGTCTTTGGCTATCTTGAGATAGGCTGTCATTATGGAATCTTTAGTGGCAAAGTCTCCATTCATTTGATTCACGACTAAGAGCGAGTCGTTTTTGACATGAAGTTTTGTTGCCCCCAGGTCGTGGGACATGTTCATTCTTGCGATCAAAGCTTCATACTCAGCCTCATTTTTGGTGGCTTTGAAGTCACATTGTATGGAGTACACCATCTTGCTCCCCTGTGGCAACTTGAGGACGACGCCAAGTTCTGACCCCCGGGCGTTGGATGATCCGTCGACATGTGGAGTCCATATTGGGTCGTCGAGAGTTGCCACAGGTTCCGTCGGTACTGCTAACTCTGCACTGAAATATGCGACGAAGTCGGCTAATGCTTGCGATTTGATCACAGTCTGTGGTTTGTATTCTATGTCGTAACTACTAAGGTAGATATTCTATTTTGCCAGCCGACCTGTCCACTCTGGTTTTCTTAAGACAAACTTAAGAGGAAAGTTAGTCACGACAGTAATAAGATGTGATTCGAAATAGTGACGAAACTTTTTTGCCGCAGTGATCAAGGCTAATAAAAGTTTTTCCATGGAGGAATACCTGGTTTTTGCATCGAGAAGTGATTTACTTACATAATATATCGGTCGTTGTTGTTTGTCATCTTCTCGGGTAAGAACGACACTTACAGCGTTTGAGCTGACTGCCAAATATAATTGGAGAACCTCGTGGTCCTCAGGCTTCGACAGTAGAGGTGGGGACGCCATGTATCTTTTAAGTTCTTGGAGCGCGTTTTCGTGGTCGTCCGTCCACTCGAAACCCCTGTTTTTTCTCAAGACATTGTAAAATAAGCAACCTTTATCCGAGGATCGAGAGATGAACCTGTTTAGTGTCGTAACTAAACCAGTAAGTCGTTGGACTCTTTTAATGTTGCGAGGGGATTTGATATTCAAGATAGCTTTTATCTGGTCAGGATTTGCCTCGATCCCTCAATGGGTGACCATATATCCTAAGAATTTTCCGGCACTTACTCCAAAGAAGCACTTTGTCGGATTAAGCTTTATGTGATATTGTCTTAGGATATCGAACGATTGCCTCAAGTGATCGATATGATCGATCATCTATTTTGATTTGACCAACATGTCGTCGATTTATACTTCCATGGTGTCTCTGAGACGTTCTTTGAACATCATGTTGACTAATTGTTGGTATGTTGATCCTGTATTCTTGAGACCAAAAGGCATAACCTTGTAGCAGTAGATCTCTTTATCTGTCATGAATGTTGTTTTCTCTTGATCGTCTTGATGCATCAGGATTTTGTTATATCCTGAGTATGCATCCATGAATGTGAGTAACTCATGACCGACAGTCGCGTCGACCATGGCGTCGATGTGTGGTAATGGGAATGGGTCTTTTGGACAGGCCTTGTTAAGATCTGTGAAGTCGATGCATACTCTCCACTTCCCATTTTTCTTTTGTACGACCACGACGTTGGCCAGCCAATCGGGATATTTGACTTCCTTGATTTTTCCTGTCTTGAGCAAATTATCAACTTCGTCGTTGATTACTTTGTTACGTTCTGGAGTGAACTTGCGACGCTTCTGTTTAATAGGTTTAAACAAAGGATCAACATTGAGTCGATGAGTATGGTCCTTAGGGTCGATTCCGACCATGTCTTCATGCGTCCAGGCAAAACAATCGGCATATTCCCTGTTAGGTTTCTCCTAATCCAGGATGACTTCTTCTAATTGATAGTCGTCGATAGTTTCAGGATTAGTCTGGTTCTGTAATTGCTAGATGCTCTGCTTTCTAAGCTTCATGGAGATTTTGTAGCATTCACGAACAATTTTCTACTCACTCATGATCTCTTGGACACCCCAAGTTGTCGGAAACTTGATCGTCTGATGGTACGTCGAGGGTACAACTTTCATATCGTGTATCTAGGGTCGTCCCAGGATAACGTTGTATGCTGACAAACAATCGATGACGTTAAATTTGGTTTGCTTATTAATTCCTTTGGCGAATATTGGGAGAATAATTTCTCTAATGGTATTATCCATGTCACCATTGAAGCCCACAAGGACCGTCGAGCGTCATACGTTCTCAGACTTGTCAATCCCCATAGCTTTGATCGTGTCGAGGAATATAATATTAGCAGAACTTCCTCCATCGACCAAGATTCTCTTCATCGAGCAATTACCGATTGTGAGCTGTATTATCAGACCGTCGTGATGTTTCTGCCATTGATCTCCGAGATCCTCCTGATCGAAAGTGATGGTCATGGCTTCTAGTTCCAGCTCATGTTTGGGTCGTGACGTCCGTGGAACAGGGAATTCTTCGGACCCTTGACTAGCATGACACTTCGCTGCCGAGTAGGTTAATCCGCAGACGTCAGATCCCCCGGTCACATAGTTTATGACCTTTGTATGTTCAAGCGAAGCCGGTCATGTGTTCATGCCTAATAAATCTTGCAAATGACCTTTAGGCACGAGCCAAGCCAATTTTCTTCTTACAGCAATACAATCGCCCGTCAGGTGACCATGATCGTTATGGAAGTCGCACCATTTGGATTTATCTTTCTTAGCATCGTCTTTATCTCTCTTTGGAGGCCAATTGACGTTAGTCTGAATATTCTTGAGAGCTTCGACTACGTCCTTGGATGTTCCCTTAAACCCGTAAGAAGAGATCTTAGGATGTTGGGGGAACTTGCTTGTTGGAGTAGTTTTCTTCTTATCAAATCTCACGTTTGAGACTTGTTTAGATGTTTCGACACGAGCGGTCGATCTTGCCTTGAAGTCCGGCTTCTTGACGCTCAATGTTTTTTTGTCACTGGAGTGCTTGCGACGAAAATCCATGTCATCCTTCACCCGTATATAGGCTAGCGTTCGAGCTCGTGTGTCTTTAAAGTTTTCTGGTGGATATTTCTTCAAGTCCATGTAGAGATCGGAACTATCGTCGAAACCCCGCTTGTAAGCCTCGATTGCAGCTCGAACATCGCAATTCCGCACACTGATCATCTCAGAATTGAAGCGATTGAAATAGCTCCAAACTGATTCGCCTGTCTTCTGAGTAATGTAATAGAGATCACTGGTTTGCTTTTCCATCTTGCGACTGCTGGCAAACTGGTGTCAGAATTGATTGACTAACTCTGCAAAACCGCCGATGGACTTGGGTCGCAATTTGATCAACCATTGTAGAGCAGCTCCAGTGAGGGTTGCACCAAAGCTCTTACACATACAGACTTCCTGATACTTATGAGGTATTGATACAGTCCACATCGATTGCTTGTATCGTACATTGTACTTCGTTGGATCGCTGATTCCCGAATATTTCGGAGTGAATGTCGGGATGTTGTATTTATTTGGTACGTCGACCAGAGCGATTTCGTCAACAAAAGGTAATGCTTGGAACCCGGTCCTTGGCTCGATGTCTACTGGTACAGCAACTCCCAGGTAGCTTTGCAAGTAGCGACAACATCTTTTCATTCTGCTCTTCCAATTGTTTCAGACGTCGTGCGACAGGATCATCCAGATTGAAACCATTGTTGCTTGGGAGCGATGTTGGTATGAATCCAGAATCTTGAGATGTAGGGCCTGCATTAGGAAAGAATATGTTGTGCTACGATATGCCTCCGGTATCTCCATTCGTTGGTGCATGCATGTAAAGCATAGTCAATGATGGAAAAGTTGTCGTCGGAAGTGGCATCGTTGGAATTGTCGGGATAGAGAAAGTAGCGACTCCAGTGGTTGCTCCCATACCTTTCATGGGTCTGGGATATGGAGGAGGTGGAGGTGGTACACCTGCAAAAGGCATATGAAAAGGTGGTCTTGGACCATATGGAGGTTCAAATTGGTTACCCATATTTGGGTTCCCCATTGTTGGATTTCTCATGGCTGAGAATTCTTCGTTAGCTCTGCGATTATGCTCGTTCAAAGTATGAATTCGGTTGTGAGCAGCATTGAGCTCAATGAGCATTTGAGCAATGATATGAGCTTGAGTTCCTTGAGTTGCCATGATCATGTCAAACAAAAAACTACACTGAAACCATTAGTAGGTCGCACTTTCTGTCGAGGATGTTACTCTAGCTGGGACCCCACGGTTGGTGCTAAACTGTTAATGCCAAAAATCGTTCAAAGGAAGATCTAAGGTCGGTGTGGAGCTTTAACAACTAAAGTAAGCAATCTATCGACAAATCATACGACAGAAGCAAAAAGTAAATTGGACACAGAGAATTTGGTGACGCGGAAAACCTCGTCGAGGGTAAAAACCATGGACGATAGCAGGGATCGTCAAGTACACTATGGATGTCAATCGGGGACATCGTCCTTTAGAATGAATGATTACAAGTACAATTGACAATATTATAGTAGAAAAGTAATGTAATCGTGCGATTAAGCTAGATGTCGTGTAATAAACACTTGTGTCGAGAGATTCTGCTTGAGAGAATTCGTGAGAGTTGTATCTTCGTAATTGCTTTCTAATCAGATGTCGATGTCCATTGTGTTGCTCTTCAGGGTTGTATATATATCTTTGGTCGCCATAAATGAGCATTGATTGTCCAACGGTCTTGATATTGATTGATCTTGATGGCGGTCGTCCGTTATATCCATTGGTCATTATGTGCATTAAACCTATAATGAAAGATTCATAGAGGAAAAATGGTTGTATGTAATAAATGGTCAATGATCATTAGTAACGTTACATAGATCGTAAGATAAGAGTTGTCGAGAGACTTCTTTTAGTCATGGACGTGAGAAACTCTCGACGGCCGTCGTCGGGGACGACGATGTCTTCTGTTATATGTTGTCGTCAGGACCTTATCTTAATACAAGAATGGTCTTTAGACTGGAGACGTTTGGTTTTCTTCCGTCGGTCGTGACTTGTGAACTTTTACCCAAACATGTTGTTCTTGTGAGAAGTTATTTTAAACGCATGTTTTATTTTATTACGGCGAGTCTGTTAAATGTATATATACATTGTTAATGGCAAGTATGGCCTAAGTCGGAGGCGTGTCCCGCCTGTGCTCATAACGGGGGCGTGTCCCTTTTTATGCCATTGGGGGGGGGGGGTGTCTCAAGTAAAGGCAATGTGAGCCAGACACGTTGTCACATGTGCGTGACTTCAGTGTGTGCCATCAGTGTGTTTTTGTTATGTGTTGACCATGAAATTGAATCTGTTTATAAATCCTTTATATATATATATATATATATATATTGTTATGGTGTGGTTAATTGTTTTAGAGGAAACTCACTAGACCTCTAGGTCTAACTCCTGTTTTTCAAAAACTAAAAACCTTTTCAGGAGGGCATGGAGTAGGGGGATCAGGTAAGGGGAAAGAGAAGCTTTGAGCCAGAAGTCATAATCTAGAAGAATGCTACCTCAACTTTCCTGCTTTAGTTGTTTTTCATTTAATCATTCTCAGTTGTGTAATAGGTTGCCATCCGCAAACCTTGGATATTTTGACTCTTATCGTGGGCCGTTTTGGCAGAATTTTATATTATGTCGTTTGCACTTTATTTCTGTGTTTGGGTTGTTAAATTGTCTAGTCTCTATTAATATGTACATTAGACAATTACATCATCCAGGGCCGTTCTATGGCCTGTTAAAACTGTTCCTCTGAACAGGGCCCCCAAAAAATAAGGGGCCCAATATTTACCTAAGGCCTATCTAGTATCTTCATATGCTTCCTCAAACTATCAAAACGTCGGCCTAATTTCAGTCCAGAGAAGAAAGACCAAAACGAGAGGTCGAGAGCCGATCGAGAAATCAGAAAAGAAACACGCCTCACTTTTTTTTCGCGAACTTCAATCTTGTTCTCGACGCCTCTCAATTTCAGTTTTTTTCATCTAATACCGACGATTGAAATCCCTAAGATGGGCGATTCGGTTCATCTTCTTCAACGGCTAATGGCAAATGACTATCTCTTCTTCCTCTGTATAATACCATAGGTTCGTGTAATCGTGTCTTCGTGTTCGTGAATAACTGATGTCTGATTAATTGAAGTCTGATTAGTGATTATCTGAATATATTCTTCAATCTTCAATCTGAGTTCTGAAAATCTTCATCCTACATTTGGTAGGATCTTAGAATCTTCATTCTCGTTCATCTTATTGGACCGATTTTGCAGATTTGGATATCGAATTTTTGGTTCTTGAGGTTGAGGATAAATCATTCGATTGACAGTGACAACATAATAGGTAAATTTCACATTTTCACTATTTCAGTTCAGAATTTCAGAATTTCTGATATCTTAAATTCTATTTTTTTTTCTCTACTGTTAGTGTTTATCAGATTGTGTCTAGGTTTTTTAGTGTAAATTAAAATGAGATTTTGGATTTTACTTGTTAGGTTTAGGTTGATTGATTATTTGATTTACAGATTTAGGTTGCTTGATTGATTATTTTATTTACAGATTTAGGTTGCTTGATTGATTATTTGATTTACAGATTTAGGTAGGTTGATTGATTATTTGATTTACAGATTTAGGTTGATTTACATATTTAGGTCTCCACAAATTTCTTGAGCCTATCTCTCTTAACACTTTGAACCTTAATGTTTTCCTGCATATGTTTGATGTAGACATGTAGTTTACTGGCTCACTGCCTGCTCATTATCGAAATTTATATTGTTTATCTCATTTTGCACTTTGCAGGGCAGTCAAAAAAGCTTTGGGACTTTGGCAAATTGCACTTGGCACTTGACTCTTGAGACTTGCTGTGAAATTATTCTCAATCCTCAAGTCAGGTTGTTTTGTTCCCTTATACTCTTTTGCTTATTTCCGTTTCATTATGTCTTTTAGGGTTAGAAAATATGATTCCGGATGTGAAAAACGTAAAAAGAAAAAAAGAATTGAAGAGATAATAAAGTCTCAAAGAGGATCTCTTGATAGGTTTGTAACTAAAGAATCACAATCTTCTCTTGATAATCAACATGTTGATACTTGTGATGATATTAATGTTGATGATCCTACTAATGTTAATGCAAATGCTTATAATGATGTTGATGATGCCACTAATGTTGATGATAATGCTTCCAATGATGTTCTTGATGACACCATTGTTATTGCTAATGCTTCTAATGATGTTCTTGATTATACTAATGTTAAGGATGTGTTTAATGATATTGATATATTTGATCCAAGAAATTGGGACTTTTTAGATTCTAAAATGATTGATGCGCTAGTTGCAAAGGGTCCTAAAAGAGACTTGTCTATTAAAAAAGGTCCCAAAGACACATTTTCTAAACGATTTTCTGCCACATGGTATACTAGAATTTTATCAAACGAGGAGAAGTGTGATAGAGATTGGCTTGTCTATTCGGTAGAGCTCGATAAGGTATTTTGTTAAATTTTTAAGAAAAGGCATGTGAAAGGTGCACTAACAAATGATGGATTTGGCGATTGGTCACACCTTAGCACTAGACTTAAGGAACATGAAACAAGTATAGATCATGTAATGAATATGAAAACTTGGTATTATTTTCGCCTAAGACTTCAAAAGAATCAAACCATTGACAAAGTTGCTCAAAGCCAAATTGAGAAAGAAAAAAGTCATTGGAAAAAAGTCTTGGCAAGAATTGTTGCTATTGTGAAGTTTCTTGCAAAATATAACCTTGCATTTCGTGGCACTAATTCAAGATTATATGAGAACGGCAATGGTAACTTTTTAGGCTTGATTGAAATGTTGGCCGAATTTGACCCAATTGTTCAAGATCATGTTCAACGTATAACTAACGATGATATGCATTTTCATTATCTTGGCAATAAAATTCAAAATGAGTTAATAGATTTGCTTGCTAGGAGAATCAAATATGAAATTATTAAAAAAGTAAAAGAGGCAAAGTATTTCTCCGTTATACTTGATTGCACTCCCGATATAAGTCATCAAGAACAAATGTCTTTAATATTAAGGTATGTAGATGTCTCTTCTAAAAATGTTAGCATTAAGGAGTCTTTTCTAGGATTTTTGGAGGTTAATAATACAACCGGCCAAGGTTTGTTTGATGTCTTGCAAGATGAACTAAAGTGTCTTGGTCTAGATATAGATGATGTGCGAGGACAAGGTTACGATAATGGTTTGAATATGAAGGGAAAACATCAAGGAATACAAAAGAAATTAATAGATATAAACCCTAGAGCTTTTTACACCTCTTATGCTTCTCATAGTCTTAATTTGACTTTGTGCGACATAGCCAACACTTGTGGTAAAGCTAGAGATTTTTTTGGAATTATTCAGCGTATTTATACAATATTTGTTAATTCTACTATGAGATGGCAAGTGTTTAAAGATAATGTGAAGGGATGGACAGTCAAGTCATTGTCAACGGCACGTTGGGAGAGTCGTATTGATAGTGTAAAAGCTATAAGATTTTAAGTGTTAGATATAAGAGAAGCTTTACTTCAAGTAGCTGAAACCGATAACGATTCAAAGATAAGAAGTGAAGCAAAATCTTTAGCACACAACGAGCTTGGTGATTTTGAGTTTCTAGTGTCAATAGTGGTTTGGTACGAAATATTATATGCCGTAAATTTGGTTAGTAAGCATTTACAGTCAAAAAATATGCTAATTGATGTTGCTATTGAACAAGTCAAGGGGTTGATTTCTTTTTTTGAGAAATATAGAGAAACCGACTTTTTAGATGCTATAGAATCAGCAAAGGAAATTGCTACCGAATTGAATATTGATCCATTGTTTCCTCAAAGACGTGAAATTCGAAGAAAAAGACATTTTGATGAAAATCCGAGTGATGCATTTGAAATTACTTCACAATCTGCAAAGGAGTCATTTAGAGTTAATTATTTCTTATGTGTTGTTGATCATGCAATTGCTTCACTGAATAGGAGATTTGAACAATATCAAGAATATGAAAGTGTGTTTGGGTTTTTATTTACTTCTGATAAGTTGTGTTCTTTAGATAATGCGTGTTTGAAGTCTTCTTGTACAAATTTTGAAATTGCACTTAAGAAACAAGACCAATCTGATGTTGATGGGAATGACTTGTATGTGGAATTGAAGTTACTTCAAGATTATTTAGCGAATCAAAAGATGGGACCTGTTGATATTTTAGAGTATTTGAAACATGTTGGATGCTTTCCTAATGTTATTATTGCTTATAGAGTTTTGTTGACTATTCCTGTAACTGTTGCATCTGCAGAAAGAAGTTTCTCGAAGTTGAAGTTGTTGAAGTCATATTTGCGCTCCACGATGACACAAGAAAGACTTAACGGACTTGACATGATAGCTATTGAAAGTGGACTCTTGGAGAACGTCGATTATGAAGATTTGATTGAAGACTTTGTTTCGAAAAATACTAGAAGAATAATCTTGTTTAAGTGAATTTCACATGTTACTATATTATTTTAAACATTTTTTTTGTCCTTTTAATTTGTAAGACAGTTAGTAATGTATGAAATTTTATAATTTATTTCTTTATCGCTCGTTTTATCGCCAAATATGTAACAGGGCCCCCAAAAAGTTAGGTACGGCCTTGACATCATCATGTAAGCTCTTCATATACATATATTTTCAATATATTCTCCATCTACATGTAACTCCTTTGTATACATGTTCAATAATTGTGAACACACACACACACACATATATATATATATATATATATATATATATATATATATATACAAATTGAGAAAATTAATTATATGTGATATACTTAAGATTTTAAAAGTATGGATAAATTGTACCAATCATCTCCAAGGGATCTTCAAATTTATTGATTGTGGGATATCAATGATTTTAAATCCAAACTTTCTTTCAAACCAAATATAAGATTGAAATGCATTTCAATTCCAAATTCTTTTAAATTTTGTCAAACTTCTGTAAACTAAATAGGAACTTAAAAGTTTTTATGAATATAAAAATACAAATTAATGGTTAAAATGATTGGTAGTATGGTGGAGTGAGTGTTTCTAGAAGGAAGGGGAGGGGAGAAAGTTGGTTAAAAGATGTAAAGGGGGAAATAGATAAAGAAAGAAAAAGTGGAGTGTGGTTGTGGGCTTTGGTTTACCTTCCACTTTTTCTTCCCCAACCTTGTGGTGCAAGTTAATTTAGGCACAACACACTACTACTCTACATACTAGGATTTATAAAAAAAATTATAATAATTCAAGAGGTTGGTTCACCCTTTCCACTTCACCTTTTGCCCACCACCCCACCCCACCCCACATGACTCTCTCTCTCTCTCTCTCTCTCTCTCTCTCTCTATATATATATATATATATATATATATATTATCAAATTATAATTGTATTTATATAAAAATAACATTAAACAAGAACATTTAATATACGTATCATTTGAGATTAAACAAGTATTATATTACAAACCATATGAAAAATATTATATAGAGAAAGAAAGTCAGGATCATACAAACGGTTGAATCACATGTGATTTACACAACTTTGGGCATAACTTGACGTTGCAAGCGAAATCGCTCGCACACCCTTTGAACTCTCTCTCTCTCTCTCTCTCTCTCTCTCTCTCTATATATATATATATATATATATATATATATGCAATTATGTAGACGGGAAAAAAAATCTTCGGTTCTCCGTCAGGGATGGAGACGAGGATCCAATCATATTCCCTAACGAGGATGGGGATTGGGTACATTGCTATATGTCTATATTTGAAGCTAAAGGATTAGGTTACGATTCTTGGTGCCAAGTTTATTAGTTTCAAGCATGAAGTACATATACTAACACAAAAATTGAATAAATGTATAGAAACTAAAATTACAGGTTAAGTTCAAGCTACCATGTCTAACATGTTAAGTAACATGTTAACAAAAAATAAATATGTATAACCTGAAACACTAGGGTTCTAAATTATGTGTTCGTCTATGTCATCATCTCTTTATATTGTAAGCCTTTTTGAAAGAAAAGAGAGAAAAAAAATAGATTAAGACTCATGATCAGTAAAGTATCAGTTAAAAAATGAGTCAGATATCATCGAACTAAATACTTGACGACCCCTCCCTTTCTTACTGTTTATGATCCTTTCATATCTCATGTACATGTGGTTGCATGTGTTTCGATCGCTCCCAATGCTTTAATGTGTTGGTATTGGTGTGATCACACACACATGATAGTACATGTTTATTGACGGATGCATGAAATACATATGTTAATACGAAAATACATACAAATACTAAGTATCAGTGAATAGGATAACCAGTCCCCTTTTTCTATATACATGCTAGTATGAATGGCCTGGAGTCATCGCAGGTGAACCTGCATTGCCACAAGAGCTTTGGCAGCGCCTGGATTTGAACCCTGGGTAGATAAGATCTTCCACTACATCTCCCAAAGGTTTTACCAGTGCACCACAACCCAAATGGTTTTTGATTCTCTCGATGTGTTTTTTATTCATATTGACAACAACTTGTACCAATGTATCATGAGGCTTGGCCCTTGTTCATCAACTTGATGATAGAGAGAGATGGATGACCATTGGCCACTTGTGAATTCATGTTTTTATGTTGCCTATATATCTTATCAACTTTGATTTGGTGGTTGTACATAACATGCTCCAAAAATGGTCTCCATTCTTCAATTCCACCTAAATAGATTAAAACTCATTCTACTTTTATAAAATTTTAATTATCTATTAATTAAAATAAAAATACTTATTAAATATTTACAATTTACTTGCATCTTGATCATTATATATATAACATAGCAAGACGAAAAAGAAAACATAAGAAAAAAAAAGGAATTTTAGGCAGTTTTTTAAGTATCTATACTATATTATAAATTACGGATAAAAAACTCTTAAATACAAATTATTAGGCACAACGTACCATTATTTTATGCAATATTTTAAAAATCTCTTAATTTACAAGTATCAAAGCACAAGATACATATTACTACTGCAGACTTCTAACACCCACCAATTTGGTATGTACAGAGTCTTCCTTTTATGCAGATCTTTCCATATATCACTATTAATTAATATATTATATTACTATAATTTTTTTAATAATATTATTAAATATGTAATTGGTTATTTTTTCTAGATGTCATTAAAATATATAAGATAATTATTGAATTCTAACAAAATACTTAATTTTTTTTATATAAAAAATGTTATATTATTAAGCCTAAATTAAACAATTTTATAAAAAAAACATTATCATTTTCTTAAAACAATCCAAAATCGTACTGTAAATCGACAAAAAAACAAAAAATAAAATAAAACATTAAAATCGTGATATATTACGCAAGTACGCTTCTAGTTATTTTATAATATAGTTATAAATAGACATGATGGAATCGTTTAATTTGTTGTATTTTTGTAGAAATAAATTTTGTTGAGCTAATTTGAAAGCTATATATATAGAGAGAGAATATACAAAAATAATTTTAGTGAGATTACAAATCAATTTCAATTTTTAAGGTAGTTAAAAGTATTCATATTTACATATATATATATATATATAGTTGTTTGGATAATCATTAAGAGTATGTTAATAAATGAGTAAACGGTTTTCTATATACATGAAACAAATAATTTTACCTACCATTAGGCGTCATAATAAATTTTGAGAAGAATTTTAAGTTTATAGGGCCAACAACTATCCTCTCTCTATATATATATATATATAATAATAATGTTACAATAAGTACCTAGGACGAAGTTATAAGATGTAACAAGTTCTATAGATAAAATTGGACAACCTAATATAACATAAAAAGTAAATCATCTTATTAAACTTTTTATAAATTAACTTTTAAAAAGTATCTTATAAAGTAAGTTCTATAAAAAGGCTAATAGGAAGTATCATATAAAAGACTAAGGGTCTGTTTGTTAGCAGCTTAATGAGCTTAATGAGACTCACAGCTTATTCAGTCAGCTATATATGACTGTTTGGTAGTGGTTTAATGATATAGAAAGTGACTTATTCAATAAGATTTTAAGGGGGGACTTTATGCAGAAAGCCAAGTTTTTTCCAAACCAGTCCCTCCCATTAAAAAACACGTTTATTCCATCTATGAAAAAACTCTCTCAAATAAAAACCTTTTAAATCTATACAGACAGCTTAATCCCCACAGACAACTTTATCCATACAGAACTTAATGGAAAACCAACCAAACAGCCCCTTAAAGGGATTGTTTACCAAATTTTTGATTAATTTTTGTATGGATAAATCTGTCTTTGAGTTCTTGTTGGTTGTTCAACTTCGTTGATAAAACTTGATATGCCATCTAACTACTTCGTTACAACAACTTTTTTATAACGACACTGTATATGATTCACACAATTGTTGAGAGTTATTTGGTTTAGCGTGTTTTTTAAATGTGAGGGGCAAGTTTGAAAAAAACTTGGTTTTCTGCATAAATCTCCCCCCTAAAAACTTACTGAATAAGTCACTTTCTATATCCATTAAGCCACTACCAAACACTCATATATAGATGACCGAATAAGTTGTGATTCTCATTAAGCTGCTAACAAATATGCTCTTAATCATATAAACTTTAAAAGTCCTATTAAATACTCTATTACATCCTAAAAATGTTTATTTTTTTGTAGTAAATATAATAAAAAACAGTATTTTGCAGGAAATCACGAGTTGGAGCAGAAATGGCAAATATGTACCATGGTTTTCTTGCATTTATATTTGCATAGTTATTATTTTTGAAACCGCTCTTTCATTTCTTACAAAACCTAATGTGTTTTTTTCCCCATTTTCATATATGGTTCAAAAATGTAACTAACCAAACTTAACAATTCGAAAATAAACAATAAAATAAGATAACTCCTCAACGGCCCCAAAATAAAATTTCCAACATTTCGATTACAAATCCAGGTTTTTACGAAATAACCTATTACAGAGCTGAGAGTAAAATAAACTAAGTCTGGTATGCTAAATGTGACCACATCCTTCTAATCCAAAGCTCCAAGCTCACACCTTCTTCTTGTCCTTACCAGAGTCTTCTACCATTCTCCTTCCTGAAAAGGGTTTAGTTTTAAAAAAAAACGAGGGTTAGACCGTGAGGTCTAGTGAGTTCCTTCTATAACAAATATTCGTGCTACTACAACATATAAAATGGTTTATAAGCATTTACATACAATTCTCG
Source organism: Arctium lappa (assembly GCA_023525745.1). Taxonomy (NCBI): domain Eukaryota; kingdom Viridiplantae; phylum Streptophyta; class Magnoliopsida; order Asterales; family Asteraceae; genus Arctium; species Arctium lappa. The sequence goes on from CM042051.1 coordinate 34,845,423, forward strand.
GTTTCAAAGTATGATGTTATCGCACGAACGACACATGTTAATGGCACACACTACGGGCACGCGGACACTGTGTCGACGTACCTGGCTCACACTGCCTTTAACTGGGACACACACCCCCATTGGCATAAACGGGACACCCCCCCCCCCCCCGGTATGAGCACTTGCGGGACCCCCCCCCCCCCCCCCGACTTGAGCCATATAACATGTTCATTCTCAAATATATTTATATTTAACCATAACAAAGCACCCTTTCATTACAAGTAAAATGTGCAATTTAATAAACATTTCATGCGATATAAATTTGTGCGTCAATATTAACGAGTTTCAGTTAGAAAGACTCACCTGTTGTCCTTGCTTAACTCTTTCTCACTTATGCTTCCGACCCTTAAACTGAATACCTACGATTTAAATTCAAAAGCGATAAGTCACTCGATCATCACTTGCCAACGACTCTCATTCTCCTTTAACGAATAAGCCCTCGTTCGGGTTCTGCTCCGTCCGGGTTCCCAAATTCGCCCGGATTAGGCCTTACTCGGGATTCCCATCCGGTCCCTGTCTCCCGGGGTCCCTCCCCTCTCCCCCCCGGGTTCCCCGACTCCCGGGGTTCCCACCCAGGCTCTGCCCTTACCCGGGAATCACCTTCATCCAGGTTTAGGCGATTCCCTGGTGCGCAGGGTTTACAAGCGCATTGCCCAAAACCCCAAATTAAACGATTTACCCCCTTTCAAACTCTGATTATCGGCTTTCAGATCAGAGGGTTATGAGTCTAAATCCTTCTTAACAACATTCCATCATTAACAAACGGACTTTCATTGAAATCAACATATTATTTACCCTTTGAATTTCTCTAAAAATCCAACTAATGAAATCCAACCAAAAATCAAAGATAGGAGATAGTATTAGAAGTTACCCTGATAAGGATTGATGCAGAATCTTCTTCCAGTCTAGCAACCCTTCTTGATTTCTCCTCCAAGACTCACTCTCTAAAACACACACATCGATTATCTAGCCTCCATAGTTGATAAATGATAGGAGATAAGGTTATTAGGGTTTTAATCCTTTCTCACTAATTACACTTTAGTCCTTGGACTTTAGACTTCTACCCAAATTCCACTAAACATCCAATTTCTTTATAAAAAAAAGATCTCGGTTATTACAAAAAATTCAATATCTTGTTCTTAAACAAACAATTACATTCTTACCGTTTAATTTACTCGTTTCCGAAGAGATTTCAAGGTATTAATTAAAAAGAAAAAGAAAAGAAGTTGTGAGATTAGGTTTAGAAGATGAGGATAACTACCATGTCTAACTTCATGCATTTATTGGTTGTTGAATCAACACTCTTTCCATTTTGAATCCATGGGAACTTATAATTGCAAAGTTTGGTAGCTTTAAAGAGCAAGTGGTTGGTATTACAGTAAATGAACCCACAAAACCCTATTCAAGAAATCAACAAAAATTCTATATATAGAAAAAAGAAAGAAAGTTCATGTACTAATTGGTAGGGTAGGTTATGCCTAATTCCCTTCAATGAGAAGACTACTCTTGATTATTTTAATTTCAATCACGTTTTATTCAAAAATTTATATGATCTATAAAAAACTAGGATTGATATGTAATTTTTTTTTTATCTTCGAGTCGTTTTGATTATTTGATTCGTTTGGCGAGTTCAAGATCTTGTTCCATGTTCCACAAAAAGGTTAATGACCGTATACATATACTTTTATAATCATATCAATAACATCTTCTTATTTCAGTCTAATCAAATTAACTAATATAAATTATTAATTCAGTAAAAGAGGATAAATGGAAGAACGATGGAAAGAACATTAACATCTTAAATATTATCGATGATTATGCTTAATAATTTGATTAATTAACATTAATCTGTAGTTTTGAATCATGTTTAGGGTAAGATGTGTCCTGAACTTGTATTAAAATTGTTTAATCTTACCTTATTATAAGATCTGATTGCTTTCAAGTCACATGCACCCTTAATCAAGAGATCCCCAACACCCAAAATGTGCAAACTGATTTTTGTCTAACAAGTACAATCATGCTATACCCGCTTAATTATTTGTGTTAATCTCTCTAGAATCATCGAAAGTAGTGGTTTGATCAATGTGCAAAACCTAATGGGTAAGATAAGACGATAATTATTGTATATTCATCGATCTCTCTATAGTTGTCAGTGTTGTGGCTCAATCAAGACCTCGATTTTAGAATTGAGAGAGATCAAGAACTCTTAGTATTTCTTAGATTTTTGAACCCGATTCAATTGAGTGGGACACTTTATTCACATTTTCTTTCACCAAAAATGTTTTATAAAACTTTTCAAACCCTTGAATTATGCTACAGACTCACAAATTCTGATTAGTACAATATTTGAGTAGTTATTATCCAAACAACCAATTAACGTGTGATTAAAGTTCAAGACCTACTTATCAGCGTCCATGAATGATAAATCATAGTACGAACCACCAAATTGGAAAAATTGTTTTAAATAAACATTGACTACTAAAATAATCCTTAATGCCTTCTATTGTATTGGTTGGTGCCATATTTTTGTTGAAGGTAGGAACTCATTTAGCATTGTAAAAATTAGTAGATCAATTGTAACTTGTATAGATCTACAATATCTAACTAGTATGAAAGGACAAGCCTTATTTATTTGCTATCCAACTTTTTTTGGTAATATCACATGTAATATAAGTGTTCTCGTAATTTCGTAAAATATCTCTTGTTTAAACACATTCATATATATATATATATATATATATATATATATATATATATATATATATATATATATATATATATGTATGTGTGCATTTATTGGTTGTATCATACTAGAAAATGGAAGGTGGGTATTTGCAATAATCAAAAGACAACTTTGGTGAGGGGCAAGAAAGTAGGTTGTGTGATATTTAGGTATTGAAACAAGAGTTGTAGGGGGTTTCTTCCTCTTTTTGCTTCTCTTTCTTCCATGTGAAAATCTTTAATCAAGAATTCCATCTCCATTGATGTTTATTGGATCTTGACAATTTATCTTTTATTCTTTCACCTCTCAAAATTAAATTAATAGTAGATGTTGGATTTGTTTATACAATTAACATATATTGATATAAATATTGTTTTTATTTTCTAATTAAAAGATTTTTATTCACATAACTTTAGTTTTATAATTATATTAATTACATCAATTTTTATTTACATAACTGATATGAATTATTATTTTAGGATAAACAAAGGAAGGAAAGAACATTTCTGATGAAGAAAATGATTATTTACGTTACATAATTTAGATAATTTTTGACGAAAATGATCTAATACAAGAATATATGTATTTAATTGAAAAAATATATAGATTATAACGGGGTTTTTTTTAATTAATACTATTGAGACCATTAAATTCTATTATCTTATAAAGTTGTTAATTAACCAATAAACTATTATTTATTAATTTAAAAAATCGTGAAATTCATTCTTAAAACAATGTTGAGGATGATGAAGCACATTTGAATGCAATAAAGCATTTGTTGCGTCTAAAACTCTTCAAAAACAATTTAATAGTATAACAATAGAACTTTTGGATGCAGTAAGAAAGTCAGAAATGAACTCTAAACAGAATTAGATTTATATATATATAAATAAATAAACAACATTATAATAATAACATTACACTAAATTTTGTAAGTTTTATAAGATTAAAAATTTACTATAAAATTTATATATATAGGAGTCTTTAATGAATATATATTATTTTACTGAAACCGGCAAAAAAGAAAAATCGACTTCAGAATTTTAGAGAAAATATTTTCTAATATAGAATTTATTAATTTATCAAGTATTAATTTAAATAAGTTCTACTATAATAAAAGAAAATGTGTGAGAAAATGACAATTTAATTTCTAATTTTCTTGATAACCTATAAATTAATCATGAGCTTAGATCCCATTATCTATATGTGAAATCAACATAGTACAAAATTTTCATCCATTTGGATGTCGTTTTTAAAGTATTCACTATACAACACATTTTCCGGTAGAATTCGACGTTTTTAAGGAAATAAATAAATCAGGGTCTTGGATAATCCGTCACTCATTAGAGCTTCCCACCAACTTCTGTGACGGTTTTGTGACGAATCATCAACTTAGAAGCGGATTTCCTAAGGAAAACCCGTAGGTAAAAGTCTTTCATTTTAATAGTAATTTTTTTTTATGAAGATTACACATTTATTTTCTTAAAAGTGTAAAATTTATGTTACCTTCATCCTAAAATAAACTTCCACAATGAAAAGTCAGAGTTTTAGGAATGTGATTACATTATTTGACAAAATGACACATTTTACCTATAATCGAGATAATTTTTCTCCATCTCATAATTAAAGTTAAAATATATATATATATATATATATACATATATATATATATATGGGAAATTAATTAAAATGACCGTATTTCAATATCGTATTACCAAAATGCCCTAAATCTTTTTTGTTTTGCTGAAATACCCTTTTTGGCCGGGATGTAGAGCCGGGATGAGACCCATCCCGGGGTTGTTCCATTTTTTGAGAAAAAGAGGGGTTACCCCGGGATTTAGAGAGATATCCCGGGGTTGGAGTTGAAAATTTTAATTCAATTTATATCCTGGCCCCTTTATCGCGGGGTGAAATTTTGGATTCGATTTTAATATATATATTTACATTTTATACCCCTATAATTATTTAGTTAATTACTTTATACCTTTTACTTTTCTATTTTTCATTTTACATTTTTATTATATTAACACATATAATCGTATATTAACTAAAATGCGTTAAAAATATACGTTTTAATTTTAACAAGTTACACCATTATAACCGTCTCTTCGATATCTTCGAAATGAGCCCAATATTGAATATTTTTGGATTTAATTATTTATTATATATTATATCTTGTTTAGTTTTAATATTATTATTATTGTAAAAACTTTTAAGAATTATCGATTATACAGAGACGACAATTTCAATACATTTATTTTTAAAATGAAGTTATTTGAATTTGAATTTTATTATATATTATATCTGGTTTAGTTTTAATATCATTATTATTATAAAAACTTTTTAGAATTATCGATTATACAGAGCCGACAATTTCAATACATTTATTTTTAAAATGATATTATTTGTTAGTTTTACTTTATTTGTTAGTTTTACATGAATATCATTAAACCACTACCAAAAATCATGTAAAACTAACAAATAAGGTGAGACTCCCATTAAGCATATTAAGATGCTAACAAACATGTCTTAAATTTGGTCAATCATTTCATCTTATGTTTTTACCTGTTTTTTTTTACCATTGACCCATTAAACATAAAAATAAAATTCAAATATTCTCATATTAAAAATAAATGAATTGAAATTGTCGTATCTGTATAATCGATAATTATTAAAAGATTTTACAATAATAATGATATTAAAACTAAAACAAATATAATATATAATAAAAATAAAATTCAAATATCCTCATTTTAAAAAAAATGTATTGAAATTGTCGTCTCTGTATAATCGATAATTCTTAAAAGTTTTTACAATAATAATGATATTAAAACTAAACCAGATATAATATATAATAAATAATTAAATCCAAAAATATTCAATATTGGTCTCATTTCGAAGATATCGAAGAGACGGTTATAATGGTGTAACTTGTTAAAATTAAAACGTATCTTTTTAACGCATTTTAGTTAATATACGATTATATGTGTTAATATGATAAAAATGTAAAATGAAAAATAGAAAAGTAAAAGGTATAAAGTAATTAACTAAATAATTATAGGGGTATAAAATGTAAATATATATATTAAAATCATATATAATCGAATCCAAAATTTCACCCCGGGATAAAGGGGCCGGGATATAAATTGAATTAAAATTTTCAACTCCAACCCCGGGATATCTCTCTAAATCCCGGGGTAACCCCTCTTTTTCTCAAAAAATTTAACAACCCCGGGATGGGTCTCATCCCGGCTCTACATCCCGGTCAAAAAGAGTATTTCAGCAAAACAAAAGAGATTTAGGGCATTTTGGTAATACGATATTGAAATACGGTCATTTTAATTAATTTCCCTATATATATATATATATATATATATATATATATATATATATATATATATATTTACTTTTGAAAGTTGACATTTATTTTAAATGGAAATTTTCATTTTTAATATTCCATTTACTATTGTCGTGCTAAAATTCCTTGGGCTATCATTTATTAGCAATATAACTTGTGTCCACATTTTTTTCTTATAGAAAATGTAATATATAATTGATAAATAGTCAAAAAAACATCTTTTTAAATATAATAGACCATCACAAATATTGTAACTTTTTATAAAAAACAAAGGGAAAAGTTCATAAAAACCCAATAAACTATTTCATTTTGAATGGTTCTTTAAACTAATTTTTTGAATGAAAAAATCATTAAACTTTCTCATTTTGAATGAGTAAGTCCCTGAACTATTTTTTTGAATGAAAAAACCATTAAACTTTCTCACTTTGAATGAAAAAACCATTAAATTTTTCAATTTTGAATGATTAAGTCCCTACATATTTTTTTCAATAAATTAAATCATCGAACTTTTAAAAATTGGTTACTTACATCATTTTAGCCAAAAAAAACTACATAGAACCGATTATCTTTTGATTCTTTCTCTTTTGATAAATAAAAAATAGATCAAAAAGAGGGAGATCGATGCCAGGAGCAACAACGTGTTAGGTGATATGGAGAACAGACAATGTAAAGGCAATGGGGAGAGGCGAGGCAGAGCGATACGATTGTTTATGAGGGGTTTTAATGACATATAATTTGAGAATGGTAAAACTGATTTTGATTTTTTTTATTTTAAAACCTTCATCGTCAGCTCCATGTATCTTTAAAAAAAGGTAATTAATTTTTAGAAGTTCGATTGTTTATTTATTCAAAAAAAATGTTGAGGGACTTAATCATTCAAAATTAGAAAGTTTAATGGTTTTTTCGTTCAAAAAAATAGTTGAGGGATTTAATCATTCAAAATGAAAAAGTTTAATGATTTTTTCATTCAAAAAAATTGTTCAGGGACTTAACGATTCAAAATATGATAGTTTATTGTTTTTTTTTAACTTTTCCCAAAAACAAATGAATAGCCTTTTTTTAATAGTTTTATGAGTAAATTTGGAAATTTGTTTGCGATATATGATTTATGTATATATCATTTCAGTATGAAATTTATGTGAAAACCATGCCAATATGCCATTGTCATAAATATATATTTATAACTAAATGAATATTTGCGGGACTTTGTTTTTAATTACCGGCAATCCGAACGGGTCTCACGCCTGCCTCCAAGGACACCAATGTAAGAGGCATTTGTTGGCTCACTCACGAAACATGTAACACCTTAGGCATATCTCATATCGGCCGTGGACAGGAGTGATGTTGGATGTTATAAGTAATATTTTGGCCTTCCTAACAACAACGCGTTTTGGGGCCACAAGCACGTCAGGTTCTGGGAACTCTGAGGTTAAGCGTGCTTGGGTGGGAGTAGTCCCAGGATGGGTGACCCCCTGGGAAGTTTCTCACCAGGTCGCCAGAAACAAATCCGTGCGCTACACGTTGATTAAATCCAGGGGCAAAGCGGACAATATTGTTGTCGAGGCAGGCGGGATATTACAGATGGTATCAGAGCTTTAGTTTAAGTGAACTAGGTTTTTGATAGCCTAGACTTAAGCTGAGGGGTAGTATTTAATGATTTTATCAGTATTGATATAAGAGTTTGATGTTTATGAACTTTTCTTGGTATAGAAAAGTGGTTTCAAGGGAGATAGGTGTTTACCTAATGCTTCCCTAGATTTGAGATGTTAAGCCATGAAATGGCTTTATGTTATTAGTAATGTGATTAGATGGAGATTATGTCCGTTACGTGAAGTGAGATCGACATTGATGGGTTTTTTTTTTTTTTTTTGAAGTGTTTTAAGTATATTAAATATTTAAGATGTTTATGTTTGGCATTTTTAGGCTAAGTCACGTGTGTAAAATAATGAGGTGATAACATGTTTGCCGTTATATTAAGTGATGGATTTGTGTTGTTAATATAAAATAAGTGTTGATGTGAATCTCATTTAGGATGTCTCTTGGGAGTTATTTAAAAAGTGATAAGATTGATCGGTTAAGAATGCATGGATTTTTTTGACGGTGTTATGCTATTGTTATCTTGAGATTTGAAGGCTTTGGTGGTAAAGAGTGACTTTCTAAAGGAAAGCTTATGTTTTTATTTGATTGGATTATAATTACGGATGTGTTTATTTTATTTCGTTTGGACATTGATGAAAATGTAAGATTCGGTTGGTTGATAGTGTTCAATATTTGATTAAGGATTTTGAATTGAAATATACTCCTTAAGTGTAAAGGAATGCAATTGGTTAAGTTAACTTTGTTTGAAAATCGATAAGTACATTGTATTTTGGAGCATTTGGTATTATTCGTGATGATCAGGTGTGCAAAAATTGTCGAGTATCTTAATTATGGATTTTGGAGGAACCATTTGGTTAAATTTAATCTAGCAAGTGGATATGTGGATTTGGTATTTGATATTATTTTAAATTTGTTTAAGTAACGACAAGTGATCATTGGTATATAATGATAGTGTGGGAAAATGAAAGTGGTATTTTGAAATAAGTGGTTTTGAAAAGAAAAAAAAAAAAGTAAGAAAGTTGTTGGGTCATATTGAAATTGTAAGGTTATGTTTGAAATTGGCTTTTGTTGGGTATGTTTGCTCCGTGGGAGAGTATGAGAAAGAACATTGGTGCAATTTCTAGCTAAGGAATTTGGTGAATTATTTCAGGTGAATTTTATATTGGGATTGCTAGCTTGGGGAAAAAGGTAGTTGAGAGTGGATTCAATTACCGGTTCGCTAGTATTGATCGGTTTGTTTATATTCTATTATTAGTTGGGTGATCATAGATCGGTAGGATCTAAATCACCGGTTAGAACTTATTATTGCGGTTAAAATTATTTCTTACCGTCGTAATTGAGGTGATTTTGGGAAGATTATTTTAGTCATTTCGTTTCGAATCGTATTTGGATGATTTCAGGTAATTGTGATTATTTTGGAAACCGGGTCATTACGAGGACGATGAGTCCCAAGGGGGGGGGTGTTTGTAACACCTTAGGCATATCCCATATCGGCCGCGGACAGGAGTGATGTTGGGTGTTATAAGTAATATCTTGGCCTTCCTAACAACAACGCGTTTTGGGGCCACAAGCACGTCAGGTTCTGGGAACTCTGAGGTTAAGCGTGCTTGGGTGGGAGTAGTCCCAGGATAGGTGACCCCCTGGGAAGTTTTTCACCAGGTCGCCAGAAACAAATCCGTGCGCTACACGTTGGTTAAATCCAGGGGCAAAGCGGACAATATTGTTGTCGAGGCAGGCGGGATGTTACAAAACCTGCCTCCGAACTGTCTCTATCAACCTTCATTAAAAAATATTGTGTTAACATTCGTTTTCTTTAATAATATGTCTCTTTTTAAAAGATATATGACTGATGATTATGAACATTTACTAAATCTGTATTGGTTGGAAAAGTAGCAGTTTGTACTTTGCACGATCGATCCTCAAGGCCTACTATATTTAGTCATTTTCTTTGTTCATCGATGATTTTATGAGTTTCGTTTATGCAAACTTGAATTCATATATGCATATGCATGTATATGCGTGTGTATATTAAATGTCACTAAAAAAACAAATAAAGTTCGCTACGAGTCCTCATTTCTAGATTTTATTTTTTTGACATAAACACGCATGTAAGGTGAGTTATGTCTTTTTCCTCTTCCTATTCCCCCTCCACTAGACGTCTTTTTCAAGCTTTCCTGTTTCTTTTACTATATATTATATGTGTGGCACCTCCGTTTTCTTTCTATATTGATGCAAAATCTGTCTCAGACAAGTAATCGGTACTTTTGCCCATTGGGGTAGATCACCCAAAAGTTAAGAATCGCGTCGCATGGATTAAAAAGGAATCAAGTATTATTGAATGAGAGAATTAAGTTCGATTCTTTTTCTATAATGAGTTTTTGATGTCACATGTAACAAGAAAGCAACCACTTACAAGTCCTAAAAACGCGATGAATTTTGTACCTTGGTGAAGAAAGAAGAAATCTTTTTTTAATAAGGAAAAGAGACCGACACAGTATGAGATTGTAACAAGCATATAATGTACATTTAGGAAAACCCATGTAGACATGGTACAATAACAATTGTCTTTTATAACTTTAGCCTAATTGGTAAGGAGATGGACATCTTGCAGAATAAATGTGAGGTATTAGGTTCGACTCCAGTAACTAGCTCACTTGCCTATATGACACATGATTTATCTCTCCCATGATGGTTTGACCGGTACGGTAGGGCACTCCAGATGATGGCACGCAAACTGGTATATAACTATTGGTAAACACCACTGACAATGACTACACAAATTTTATTAATTAACAGAACTCGAATCATGTCAGGTGAAAAATATGTTTTAGAGAATATACTATGTATTATAGCTTTCTCTTCCTTTTTGTCCCTCGTCGTTGCGTTTGTAAACGATCCTCAATCTTTTTGTTTAAAAATAATACAACGTTTGATTTAACACGTATGATAAAATATGTATTTCCTAATTACTTGAACTTGTACACCACAACAAGATGTTCAGAAGTCTTATTTTACTTCTTATTGATAAGAGGTGGTCTTGAAATCTATATACACGTTATCAATATAATTGTTTTTTTTTGTAAGCTGATAAATGTTTGAATGTATAAGTAAAATCAAAGTTAACAATGTTAAGAAACTACTACCAACAAATGAACAAACATAAATACTAACTAAAACATATCAAAATATTTGATTTTTTTAAAATTAGAATAAAAAGTGTTCATATTTTTTTAACATAAGTACTAAGTTATGCTATTGCGATTTGAAGATTTTAGATATTCTCAATTCTAAAATATTTCATTGTCATGGTAAGTCGTAAAGCTCGAGTTTGTCCACCGCATCCTTCCAATCACCACCAACTTTTGGCTTCATTTCATCAATACACCACTTGGGTTGTGGCGCACTGGTAAAGCCTTTGGAGGATGTAGTGGAAAATCTCATCTACCCAGGATTCAAATCCAGGCGCTGCCAATGCCCTTGTGGCCATGGAGGTTCACCTGCGATGACTCCAGGCCATTCGTAGTCACCCAGGGATTAGTCGGTGCGCGTAAGATGGTCCGGAAACCCACAGTTATCAAAAAAAAGTAAATGTATTTATTATTTAATATATAAAAATAATAATAAATTGCCAACGAATCAATTTATCCCTATATACGTTCAAGCTTGATTTTTGGTTTGTTTATCGATGGTTCTTCAGTTGAATTGTTGATGGTAAATCCAAATATCGTCTCTTTCTGGTGAAAGATATGATGAATTATGAGAAACTATTATTGTCATCGATGGGTGGAAGCATAGAGCAGGGTTTTACGTCTTGTTTTTTTTTGGAAAGGGTATTCTGGGCCTATGGCCCAGACTAATCCCTGGCAATTAAGGCCTTTGGCCCAGCTGCTAAAGCGTGCAGCCCTGAGATTATCCTCAGTGGCCACAAGTGCTGCTAGTGGGGCTCGAACCCGGGTTGAGCACTACAATTACGTCTTGTTTTTTTACAGGTATATATATATATATATTTTTGTTTTAGAGAATAAGAGGATGATAAGAGACTAATATAAGACATATACCTCGTCCTATAAGAAGACGATAAGAGGTCTTAATAACTTATTACAAACAAAAAGAAGTCTTGTAAGGCTATCATCTTATCCAATAAAATATAAACGATAAAACAAAAGTTCGTTTAAAAAAATCACTCAATATATATGTAGAGGTAGGTTCAAGGAAAACTAAAAAAAATAGAAAACTGAAGAATACTCTGGTAGCATTTGATCTAGACGTTATGTACTTATGCATACAAGTAATTAAGTTATTTTTTTGGTTTTTATGCACGTGTGCATTATGCACTTGTTCATATGCACATATACATGTTACAAATTACTTGTATTCATAAGTATATACTGTCCAGATCAAAGACTATCAGAATGTTCCTCAGGTTTTGGATATATGTATGATACATTATATTAATATAAAATTTTCCTAAAAAAATAGCAAACAAATTAATTTAAATAACATATTGAAAAATTCTAATATTAACAATAATATTAATCTAAATATGTTTTATTCGATTATGAGTTGTGTAACCAAAAAAAACCCTCATCTTTAGCCAATCATTATATATATAGCTATGGTGTAATATTGTATTATAAAATATACGATAAAAACTCTTAATAATAATTTATTAAGTATTAAGTTCTACTTGTTAATGCATAATTTCTTAAAAAATTCAAAGTTTACAATTTATTTATTCGTCGATGATACCCAGTTTTTCGTTGAATTTCATAAAACAAACGGATAAACACGTTTAGAGACAAAATAAGTGTCGACCTCATATTAATACGGCAATACATTACACACATTTCATATTTTCTTTTTTAATGAAAAATTGCGTTAATTTTTCATTATCGGCTTAAAATAAAATTTTACATCCATTAGATTATGTGTGTGTATATATAAAGATGAGTTCAAACGAGAACATGATGAAAGTAAGAAAACACGAGAATGTTTATGTCACATATGATTTTAAACTAAAAATCACATGTGATTCAAGTTCGGTCAATGCTCTTAGGTCGTCGGGCCAAGCCCCCTTCCCCCTTGTGTTGACCGAACCTGAATCATATGTTTTTTTTAGTCTAAAATCACATGTATAAGCATTCTCTTGTTCTCTACTTTAACCTTGTTCTCGTTCACACACACACACACAGAGAGAGAGAGAGAGAGAGAGAGAGAGAGGTATAGGTTTAAACGATTACACCTTTCATTTTATAAAAAACACAAGAACACTCTTATCACATGTGATAATACACGTAAGCGGACTTAGTGTTGTGCAGACGACTTGCCCAACGACCTAGGTCGCACCAAAAGTCGTCAACATCTCTGATTTAGTATCACGTGTAAGAGAGTGAGTGGTGGATTCATAGAAGAGCATGGGTGTAGGCATTTTTTTGATTCAATAGGAAGTCCCATTAATTGATCATAACGATATCGTGGAAATGTTGAACGGACCCGACAACAAGCCTTACCGCCGCACGACTAGGTATAAAAGGCACAGGATCCCCATGGCCTGACCTCAACCGGAATAATGTAATGGATTATAGTATCACATCGAGAACACATTATCATGTGTAATAATACACGTGAGAGGCCTAGTGGTGTGCCGGCGACCTAGCCAGCAACCTAGGTTGCGCCAAAGGTCATCCTCGTCTCTGATTTAATATCACATATGTATTATATGTGATGGACTATAGTATAACATATGATTAAATATAGTAAAAGGGTGTTATTGTGTTTCATAAAATGAAAATGTTCTCGTTTCAACCATTCCCTATACACACACAAAGGAGAGAGAGACTCTATTTCAGAGGAAAATCACAAAAAAAAATGAAAAACTGATAAACACACTAATAACCATGCATCTGTACAGTATTTACATGTATATAAAAGTAATTTGTCTAATATGCACATATGCGTAAAATACACAAATGCTTAGCAACCAAAAAACATTTTCAATTACTTTTATGTACATATACATACAATATATATATATATAAGCGATTATTACATTTTTTATAGTTTTTTTTCCTAAAGTTGACATATGTATATATTAACAATTATTAGTAATAAGTACATATAAGTTAGCATTAATGTTTTTCAAAAAGAAACCCCACATACAAAGTTTGGCAACTTTTTGGTTATGGTGGATGGAGGAATAAATATGAGAAAAGGTTAAAAAGTGGGGTTGAAGGGTACCAAACACACACTGCCAAACTAGGTAAGACCAATTGCATGAGTTGAGGAAGGTTGGGGTTAGGTAGGTAGATACATACATACATAGATAATGGATGGATGGATGGATGGATGGAAGGAAGGAAGGAAGGAAAGAAGTTGGCAGACACCCCTTCAATTATTTGCACATGCACAAACACACTGCCAAAAACCTAATCATTCCATTTTCCACATCTTCCTCACTTGATACACTCATCAACCACTTGTACTATACACATCAACACTTGTACATTCTTCTAACTAAAACCCACCTGCTAATGCTATACTAAACAAATCAATGCTGCTACCATTATCTAATGGCTGGCCTTTTAAGTAAATGTTAAAGAGGATGGGTTTGGTTAGAGATATTAAATAGTGATCAACGAGAACGATAATAATTGAAACTGTTTGATTTTATATAATATGATGGGTTCATTTCCCAAGAGCTCAAATTCTCATTCCAGGTTAAATTAAGGGAATTAAAAATTCATTCCCATTTTCATTCCCTATCATTTTCATTTCCATTCCCGCATATAAGCCTAACCAAACAGCACCTAAATTTCAAATCAAAATAAACCAATAAAATAAAATTAAAATATTTAATAAACTTGAAATAAAAACAAAGTAGCATGTGATCAGATCTAAAACTTGATTATTTTAATTAATAATCCAACACCAAGGAATTTAAGTTTGGTTGAAATATTAGAGTATGAATGTATGATGTGGAGGACTCCATTATTTAGGGTATTAATTAATCAAAACTCAAAAGTCAAATTATCTTGAGTTTTTAAATTATAACAATGGTAATATGCTTATGTGAATCCTTTTAATACATCTAGAAATTCAGGGAAACAATGCTGCAGTAACTTGTATCCCATGCATTAAAAGTTGTACCTTGTTTTCGATTCGGCGGTTTTTACATCTCTACTCACTTCATCTTTTTGCGGGCTTCATAAACGTAACTGATTATCACCACAGCAGCAGCAACGACAACCCCGACAGCGCTTTGCGCCAATACGACGCTGTCTTTTACTTTCGGCTTTGTGGAACTCGGGGTAAATCCTAATTCAGAGAGTTTCTTGTGTGATGTTGCATAATCATTAAAGAATGCATCTTCATCCTGAATAATTAATGGTCAATAATTTAAGCATAACATGGGAGGGACGTAAAATTAGAGCAAGATATTAATATGATAATGAAAACAATGCCTACCAAATGATAAATTATATCTTACCATTGATGTACCACATTAATCATACCATATAATAACATAAATTTAGAAAAATATGTGTTAACCAATCAACAACTAGAGAGGGGAATAGGTGGGTCTTGATGTCCATATGTAATATCAATTTTCCAACCTCCAACAATGTTGTAGGGATCTTATTATAAACTAACCCAAACTAGCCCGTATATCTCACTCAAAAGTCAAAAGTAAGGTCTGGTTTGACCAAACCACCCCAGTATATCTCACTCAAAAGTAAGGTGTGATTTTACCAAACCAAACTAATAGGATACATCACACTCAGAAGTGGGGTTTGGTGTTGGGATCTTATCATGTGGTTTAGTAATTCTGTCAAAATATAATAAATGAAGAAACAAGTACTACGAAGAAAATCACACGGTAAAATTATTATTAATAATTTCTTGCAAAATTCGGGATTGGTTTTTCGACTTGAATAGGGCTTCATATCCAACAAAATATTTTCTCCCACCAAATAAACCAATGTGATAGGAACCCACAGTTCATGTAAACCAAAAACCAAAAGATTCATATTGAAGACAAATTTGACATTGAAAAGTCAAATTATGTATATTTAAACTTCATGTTTAGAGAAAACTTTGAATTACATGAAGGTGTAATGGTTATAAAATCTAAATCAGAAAAATAAAAAATGAGTAAAGAGGGGATATTGGGTAGCTGTTGAAACAAGCAAATGGTCATTACTACCAATTCAGAAAGTGGATTAAAAACTTGTACTGTACACCTACTAGTTTCAGATAGAATCTAAGGTGCCGTTTGTTTTTTAAGAGGTCTAAAGTCTGAAGTCTTATTTTAGTTATGATTAATAAGAGGTGGTGTGTAAAAAGGTCTGAACGAATCAGACTTAAGAGCCATTAAGAGGTTTTTTGAAAAAAACAAACAACCCCTAAACCATGTTCCATCCAGGAGGATTTTGGTTTCACATGACTATCCTTGTACCTGAATAAGAACACAACCTCTGCAAGGTTGTTGGCAACAGGTGAGACTCACTATTATTTCAAACTTCATAGGTAGGATAGGAGGGGACATTAAAATTAACAATGGGAGCAGGCCAGTGGTCAGATTCCAGAGGAGGGTCCCAACTGTCAAAAAACTAATAATCTAGGTGGTCAAACTCAAAACCAATCACACAAATGTCTTTGGCTTTAATGTTTGTTTGTTTATATGTTCCCACTTTACTTGTTAAGGATAGGTTCCTACCCCATGAAAGGACAT
The DNA here is from genome assembly GCA_023525745.1 of Arctium lappa. Classification (NCBI taxonomy): domain Eukaryota; kingdom Viridiplantae; phylum Streptophyta; class Magnoliopsida; order Asterales; family Asteraceae; genus Arctium; species Arctium lappa. The sequence goes on from CM042051.1 coordinate 34,861,872, forward strand.
GTTTACCAAGGTAGTGCTCCATAAAGTAATTGGTAATAATGAAGAATGCAACATTTTTTTCTGAAAGTTTCTGGTTGGAATTACATACTTGCCATTGCCATGGCAATTTACTAATACCCTTAACTTTTGGTCCACTAAACTTCCTTATTTGGTGATTATTGAAGGGAGTTCTAGAAATTTTACATTTTTCTTTAAGTGTCAATCTTCTTGATTAAAATTAGTAATTACCCTCAAGCAGCCGTTTCCAGCTGAGCCAGGATCGAACTCCCCATGAGATTCATATTGCGTTGATTATAGATTCCGTCATAACCATGTCAAACTAAAAACAGATAATAGCAAATACATATAAACTTCTAACAGTTTCTGTCCTTTATCTACCTTACCAATAGTTGAGCATAAAATATAATCCGTTAGTCCTACAGCTACACGAAGCGTCCTCTTTTGCTTTTTTTGGGAAATTCTGAAGGAAAAAATAATTGTCCTTAATAAAACGAGGATGGTGTCTTGCAAGTTATCTAGTTATTCCCATGTAATGTAACAAATATTTAGTTGGGGACTAATCCTCTTAGCAACGGATTGGATGACATGGTTGAGTTCAAAAGCTAAGAGGAGGATCCAATCATATTAGCCTGATTAGTGGCAAGGAGGTGGTTATGAATATCAGTAGTGCATAAACCACTTAACTAGGCTTGAGTGAATGTATTAAAAGAATTTTTCGGACCTAGAAATGGTTTGGGAATAACAATTAGCTATTACCGATACTTTTATAGAAGTTAATGGTCATATAGGCAGCCAAGTTAAAGGCTTTGAAACTTACTCTGCTAACTAGTAATCTTAAAAGTTTGCAGGGGTGTATGAATTGATGCTTGTTATCTTTATGAAACATGACTCACCTTGTAACCTTCAATAGTAACTGGAACTCTAGCCAAAAATCAGGAGGTGCAAAAGGCTATTGGAGAGAAGAAGGGGAATATAAATTCTTGCATGGTTGTAAATAGTGCAGAGAACATAATTACATATGAACTAGCCAAAAAACAAAGCTAAGAAAGAGTAACAAAAGCTAGAGGTAAATCATATCAAGAACTGTAAAGCCTTAGTCATCACCCTTGGCCTATGTTCCATGACCTGCTTCCGTAATTTCATCATATGACTAAGCTCAACCCCTCGGTAGTTCATATATCGCTTTATGGAACTCCTCCATTCATGTAGCACCCTCTTCGTTAGTACCCTAATGGACCACTTATGATTACCTTCCCCAAGGCTCCCCAAACCATTAAGAACTCGGTAATTAAAGCTTTTCTTCATCTTTGTTAGTTCTTTCTTCACATCTAAACAGTCCTATTCATTGCATAGACTTTCAGTTAGTATCATCAAACAAGTCGCCCCAACATTATTTCCATTGAACAAAGTAATCATAACCTCCTCATTATTTTTCATCCTTGTCATCTTAAGTTATTGGCTTTCCTCCTTGATGCATTTCATGTAAGTTTGATCTTTTAGTTTTCCTTGCTCTAGTATTAGCCAAGTTGTATAACATCATTGCCCTTTCTTAATTCTAGTTTCTTCACAGAGAGATACGAGGCAAAGCATTTACATATGGTGCCAAAAATTTAGAAAGCATACGATACAATCTCAATGAAAATGATGTGGCAGGCTCTTGAGATAACCAGAGATCAGTGTGAAGTCATTATTGTTTTGCTGTAGTTATGGATCTCATGATGGACATACAAGATAATTTGCCATGGTTTATGCTTTCCATCAATCATACTGTCTAATTGGTCATACTAGACTACATGTTAATGAAAATTGAAGCTATGAAGAAACTTGTGCTATCTTTATGGTTTTAGACGACACAGATTAAATTACAACTTTAGAGGTGTTGATATTTGATAGGGTAGCAATATGTTGTGGCAGGCATGTCCAGACAGGCAGCAGTTAAGAATCAAATCTTCCATAAGTTGGGATAAAAAAGAAGGATGAGGATGTTAGTCAGAGGATAGAGGGTGGATGATGGCAAGAAGCTTTGGGAGTTCCATGTGACCAGAAAGTTCAACTAAAGCTGAAAGGTACATTCTATAGGATGAAGGCAAGACTTTTATGATATATGACTTAAATTATTGAGCCACCAAAAGACAACATGTAACAAGAGGAATCAGGTGGCTATGTGGCCATATATATACATACATATATATATGTGTGTGTGTATATATATTGCGAGTAGAAATGATATAAGGGAGAAGCTTGGGGTGGCACCCTTTTAAAGTCGAGTCAACACCGGTTTAGAAGAAGCCGAGGAAACACCACACTAGATGTTCTTAAGCATATCCAATAAGGATTTTTGGATGCATCAATTAGAGAGAGGGTTTGTATGAAGAGTGAGGTTGTACCAAAAGAAAAGGTCAACCTGAGAGAAGTAGAAAACATAGAATTGAGTGAGAGAACTATACCATAGTAGTTGTCCTCAAATAGGACCACATAGATGATGTTAAGTATCCAGATCCCTAGGGGTTTACCTTCTTTCAGTTTCTATCGGGTTTCATTTCTGGTCTACCTAACCAATGCAGGATAAAACGCTTGTTATTTTTTTAAATGAAAGGTTATTGCTTTCCTACCCTTGCTTACCTTTATTTTGGAAGTGCTATTTTTGGTGGGATCCATATGTCCCTACTAACCAATTAACCATATAGATGATTAACAACTTTTTTGCCTTTGCCTACCTCTTGTTCCCAGCACTACAAAGGGAAAATTGGGAAAAAAAATAAAAAATAAAATAAAATAAAATTGGAAAAGAAGAAACAAATGGGGGTGTTTTAATTATAATGTCAAGTCAAAAGGGAACAATTAACTTTGGGTGGAGTGATTATCTAGTAAGGCTTGTCAAAGCTGAATTTTACCCCCACAAATAAAAAAAAGTCACCTCTTCTAATTGGCACCTTCCAGTCCATTAAAAAATGAATACCTTTTTCAATTTTGGGGTGTCCTGCTAAATTGCAATATTTCCTTTTTTGGAAGATTTCAAAGTTATATTATCCATTTACTCATTGTCATCAATACCAAATATTTGACGCTATTGACTTGGTCTGCAAGATTTCTAGGATGTTGTTTTTATTTGAGGGACTTAAATATGTGACTAGAAGTCAAGCAACTTCATAGAACTATGTATCTGGTTGAGCATTGCTTTTCTATGGGGCAGAGGAAGTAATAAAAATTCTACTCCCTCCTCCCAAAATAAGTGTGTACATGTCTATTTTTAGTTTGTCCCAAAATAAGTGTCCACTTTCAAAATTTAAGTGCATACTTTCCAATTATTAAGGGTATAGTCGTCATTTAGTTAATTAAAAGATGTAATAATTACACATTTCTGAAAGTATGTGCCTTCTTTATTATGGACATTTATTTTGGGACCGAAGGAGGTACAAATATAGGATCAGGAACGTTTTAGCAGGATAAGTATGAGTTCTAGCTTCCATACTACTTTCTTTTGGCCTAAATGGGCACCTCAGTAATTGAAATAAAATATTAGAAGATTCCCCTATAAAGATCAAATTTTATTCGGCATCACATTTGGTTATATAACGTAGTATACCTTGGCATACAGCTCAACATAATGACGGAATGCTGGATCGTCCAGCAATGCTATATCTGTAGGAAGTTTCAAAAGCCCCTCTGATTCCCCTTTCAGAAGCTCCCTGGTTCAACAATATTAGTGCCAATTAATTTAAAAAGAAAGAAAAAGCTCATATTATTTTATTAACAAGACAAAAGGAAAATGAAGCTTCAGTAAGTTCTACACAAAATATGAGTTATCGAATTTCAGCGGCTCCCTAGTCCAAGGACCATCAAAGCCTGATCTATCTGCGTGTGCTTTTCCCTGTAGCATAAAAAATTACAGCAAGAAACAAGCAAATTGATTAGCATGAGTAGCAAAGATGCTTACATGTTTCAAGATGATGACATTGAAACACAAGCTTTGGGGTCGATTGTCCCAGCAAGCAAAACAAGTATTTTGAAGGTATTAATCTAATAAGTAACTACCAACTTACCAGAGTGTGTCCTCCAGATAGGGCTACAATATCCTTGTCAGATAAACCCATACGATAAAATACGTCCCTCAAGTGTGGTGCACCTACAATTAGCAGAAGAAGTCAGTAATAGAATATAACAGGTCTTTACATCAGTATAGGGCTAAGTGGATCAAGGGCTTGTTTGTTAGCAGCTTAATGAGCTTAATGGGACTCACAACTTTGACTGTTTGGTAGCGGCTTGATGATATAGAAAGTAGCTTATTCAGGAAGCTTCTAGGAGGGAGCTTTATGCAGAAAGCCAAGTTTTTTCCAAACCTCTCCCTCCGAATTAAAAGCACGCTCCTATCTATGAAAAAACCCTCCCAAACAAAAATTTCCCAATTTATATACACAGATTAATCCACACAGACAACTTTATCCACACAGGGCTTAATGGAAAACCAACCAAACAGCCCCTTAGAGTAACATCTGAAGAAAGTACTGAACAAGAACACAAATTGTTCCAAAATCAGAGCTATACTCTGACTTCAAAAATCAAAACAGTCACTTTCAAAGTTAAATTTTGTGGACACTTGACTTTCTGAAAACCTTTGATGCTTTGACAAACCAAATTGAGCTTTGTAACAAGTAATACAAAATGAAAATGATTGGTGGCAAGTGTCTACAAAATTTATATCAGTTCCGGGATATAACAAGGACTAGGTTTGACATCAGAAGGTCCAACCATTGATTGTTTCTTATCTTTCTAGTTTCTTTGAAAAGGAACTTCTATAAACTAGAAAAAAGGAACAGAGTGATGTAACTATTGTTGAGAAATGAAATGACTATTGTAAAAGAGTCCATACCTCGAAACATTTTAAGAGTTCATAGAGTAAAGAATTAGTATATCTAGAATCAAACCAGAGCCTGTAGCATGATGGAAACACAAACTTGGGCACTCAGCTGGTACTTCAAGATTTCAGAATCAGAGGAAACTTGTTTTTCTTGGCTGTGTGTTAGTAACAAGTAGTTAACCCAGATCCTCGTATACTCTACTTCAGCCTACTTGCTCATCACACACTAAAACGGAGAATCCTTGAGATGAGAAGCACCCAATTTCAAGTCATTGAATGATATTCGAACAGGGTGAAGTCGAATCTTTTATACGACAAACCATGTCAAACAGCAAGGAATAGTGTGTTCCAGTTAGATCATCTCGTATCACATACAAATTACAGATGATTGTGTCCGTATGTGATAACTTTTATGGATTCTTGACCAAAATTCTCGCAACTCTAAATAGCATGTAGCCCATGCTATGGAAACCTCAAGCAAAGATTGCATATCATTTTAATATATATTAATATTTTGACGCATGATTACTATTCCCTCCATCCCACAAGAATTGCAACATTTAGTCCTACATGTAAATTGATCAGAAAATAGTTTACCATAGCAAACTGTCCAATATACTCTTGTTGCACAAAGAAGGGCTAATGGATAATGTATCCCATGAGAGGACAATATGAAACTCTTGTGGGACATCCCAGAAGGAAAAATGTTCCATTCATGTGAGGCATGGGATATTTGACCATCTTACCTCCTAGATGATGATGTGCAAAGGATCCGTGACAAGTTTGCTATGAGATTTTAACTAGCTTATGGAACCATGCATGTAAGTTTATCATAATAACGATTAGGTTTAATGAATAGCTTGTCTATTACTAGAAAAGTAGTGTTTAAATACTATGAGGCTTTGTATCAAGTAATAGAAGAGTATAAAACATACTAAAAATAATCAAGTAAAGAATCAGAAACTAGATTGCAACATATTATAATTGCTTTTAGCTCTATTATAACCCCCCCCCCCCCCCCCCCTCTTCAAGTTAGACAAAGGGATAACATAGTCTAACTTGGAAACATTGTCATAGAACAGGGAATTGGGCAATGGCTTGGTGAGAATGTCAGCTAAATGGTTAGCAGAATGAACATGAAGCACACAAATGAGACTTTGTTGAACTTGATCACGAATAAAGTGAAAATCAATGACGTTATTTTCATGCAGTTTGAAACACTGAACCTGGCACAAGTTTGTAAAACCAATATTACCATAATAAATTGTTGGTTGACAGTGAGAGGCCGATGGAACTGATGAAAGAGATTAGAAACCCAATTTGCTTTGGCAACTACGGTGGCTACATAGATATAGTCGACAGTAGTTTTTGGTTATTTAATGGTAAGGAGCCTGTTCCTGCCATTCTAGTTGTATTTGGTTTTATGTAGTGCACTCCAGTGTGACCTTTGGGGCTGTCCCATGAGGTTGAGGGGCCATGCATGTTGGTGGGAGTCTCACCTTACGTCGCAATTCTTTTTTTTTTATTAATAAAAATTTCGCCGGACGTACCAGCTCTAGACTCCGCTTCAGTAGAGGACCTGGCCACTGATTTTTGTTTTCTAGAGGACCAACTAATAGGATTAGAGCCAAGATAGAGAACACACCCAGATGCTTAATGTAATCACTAGGGTCTGTAGCTCAATCAACATCAGCATAGACAGAGAGTGTGATTTAAGTAGCCAGAAGCTTATGATGCAAAGTATGCTTTAGATACCAAACGAGTTGTTCCATAGTAGACTAATGATCATGCAAGGGATAATGCGTAAATTCAGACAGTTTATTTATGGTAAAACTGATATCTAGTTGAGCGAAAAACAAGTAATGCAATTTGCCAATGGCTGATTGGCAAACCTTAGCATTGGTGGGTGGTGAACTATCATTCGGTTGTGGTGGTTTTGATTAAACCATAGAAGCAGTGATGCCATTGAAATTATGTATATTAAACTTCTGTGGCATGTCCATAATGTAATTGGATTGATTATGCACGATCTGAAATATCATTAGCTCATAAATGAAAATTACTTATGGTTCAAGGTTTTGTTTTCTCTTGAAATTTGAATTTTTAAGCCGATTATTCGATTAATTCAGGAGTTGCACTACTAAATAGTTATGAAAGATGATCAACATTTTTAGCTTTAGGGGTATTCACTTGATGAAAAGTTAATGCGGGATTTTCCCTGTTGGAAAATCTCAAAAGATCATTCTTTGAAAAAATATCAGGATGGTTAAGTTTGTTGCAGGAGTTCTCAAGTAAAACGCTAACCTCCCCTTACAAACATCATATATCCGCCACTATATGTGTGTGCATCCACATGGGATCATGTAAGCTTCTCAACTTCCAGTAAGGAAAATGAGATTTTCAAAATTGATCCAAGAAACTTGGCATCTACCAAGAAGCTAATGAAAAGAGACATTACTTCTTACATAATATAATGATTAATATACAAAAGTAAGATAAAAAACCTTTGGTAGCATTTGGGAGTCTTCCTTCCTTGGGAGAAATCTTCGAATCCTAGAAAAAGGAATAGAACATGTCAAGAGAGGTAAATTGGCTGCAGGGAATAATTCCCATTATAAGACATAGGACCACTCCTGCAGGAAAGTAAAAAAGAAAATAGAAAAGAACGAAAAACTTGGAAAAAAAAAACAAATGTGATAAACTCAAGATACCTTTCTACCAGGAACAAAGTCAACAGTAGGCCCACCAGTAACCTCCACAGCGACAACGCCTGCAAGCTACAAACAGAAAGCCTATAGGGGTCAGTAGTCAGTTACACTTCACATGTAAAGAATGTACTGTGTGTGCTTGTGTGTATGTTAGAATACAAGTTAAGCCATCCTTAGGGACTATAGTGCAACAAACAGATTATAACACAGTGCACTCAATGACATAATATCTTAAGAGCAAGGAAAATATGTAGTCTTTTGCAATCCATTTCTCCATATCTCTAGCCTCTCTATACTCCCAATCACCCAGCTACCATTACTTAGGGCGCAAGGTGCAAGGCTCTTTAAAGTGAGAAGCATGACTTTTTAAAGTTCATTTTAAAGTGAGATCTCACACACACACACACACACGCGCACACGCACACACGCACACGCGCACACACACACACGCACACACGCGCACACGCACACACACACGCGCACACACACACACGCACACACACACAGGCACACACACACAGGCACAGGCACGCACACACAGGCACAGGCACGCACACACAGGCACACACACAGGCACAGGCACACACACACACACAGGCACACACACAGGCACACACACACACACACACAGAGGCACACATAGGCACACATAGGCACACACACACATAGGCACACACACACATACATAGGCACACACACATACATACATAGGCACACACACATACATACATAGGCGCATAATATTAACAAACCCAATAAACTGTACAAACTTAAAAACCAGTTTTTATGTGTTGTTTGACTTGTTTCAAATATGAAACGCGTGTGAAAATGCAGTTTTTTGTTGTGTGTTGCGTTTCTATTTAAAGGTAAGTTTTTTCCTCTCTATAATGTGCTACAAAATTAACTAGTTATATTTCTTAAGGCTGTTGCACCTCGTGTAAAAAGGCCCTCGGCTCATCTCAGGCCTCAGTCACAAGGTTCTCACCGCACTGAACATGTCTGCTCAGCCAAGGCGAGACCCTAAGCATAAGGCCTTGGGCCTAGGCACGGCTCTCAAAACACTATACCCAGCCCCTCATTTGAAACCCACCTGGCACAGGTCAGGGCAGTCAGGGTGAACTCCCTACGTACTCCCTTTTCTCCCCTTCTTCCCTTTTTCCATGCCAATGCCATCTGCCTTGTCCACCCACGCCCTCTGCACCGCCTCTCTTTCACCGATATCGACCTTCCTCCTTTCATCCACCCCTCTACCAGCTACCATCACCTCTCCTTCCTCCGCCAACTACCACAGCCCGCCCCAGAACCCCTTTGGCCTTTCTGTTATAGAAGGAAGTGGTGAGGCTGCTGACACCAAAGAGAATCTACGTAGGAGCTCATGTGTCAATTAAAATCCACGTTATCTGGAGGGTTTTCATGTAACAGATTAACAAATTGAGGGAATAATAGGAGCGAGGAAGGAAGTGAAGAGCAGAACAGAATTGGCATATTTTAATTTTCTTTCATTTGCATTTTTTTTCTTTAGACTACAGAGCTTACTTCACACCCTTTTTCAGGATAAAACAATGGAGATCCCAAACTGATAATTGCCATCCACATTGAGTGAGTGCTTGTTCTTTTTTCTTTACTTCTCAGATCATTAGGCCTCCCCTTCCCATCACCCTCCTCCACCGACTACCTCCTTCTGGCTTCCCCTCCCACTTCTTGGTTCAGATCTAACCCACCGTGCCTCTGCAGCCCCCCCCCCCTCCAACCCTCTCAACCTCTACCCGTCCCTACTCCCATTTTACCCTTTGGGAGCTTCTGCCCCGCTTGTCATCCTCTTGCGCTTGCTTGTGGCTGCATTGGATCCTATGCCAGCCGTCAGATCCTCGGCTTTTCTTTGTACACAACCATGTGTACTTTTCTCTTCAACAAAATCATTGTCATGCCTTTATCTAAATAACAAGGTAATCCTACCCGTACTACACTTCATCCAGTCACATATGACATTGTCATTAAAAAAATCCTTAGCTCCTAATATGTCCACATGTACAAACACTGTCCAGACTGCAAGCATATGAATTTACAAAGCAAATTGTTTGGCGGTATCGGCTACATATCACATTTCACGCATGCATTATTGCTTACTATAAGACAAATATACAACAATAAGATTTTTGAAACCCATGTAGATATAAACATTGCTTTGATTTCATATCCAGGAAGCATCAACTCTTATTTACTATTTATGAGTAAAACATTCAAATTGTTTCAGTGCAGCTAATGCATAATACAAGGAATAGTACTTAACCACTGCTTAAAGTGAGAAATGTTGGTATTTAAAACATTGGCAAGAACAATGGATAAAACTTTATGGTAAGCGCTTCTCTATTTTGGACTTCAATCTGTTTTAAGATACGAGTAATTCTCATGGAGAAAGATATGCACAGAGAGGTGTTCAATTGGCCTTGCTTTTGCAGAAACAAGTCATTTACACAGGTCAAGTCAAATTACCACAAACAATAATCTGGAATTTACACATATTTATTAGCAATCTCAACCCCCAAGAAACCCTTTTTGTCTAAATTTATAGAAATGAACTTAAGTATCATTGAAATCACCTGATATAGATCTGCATACGTAATCCTTGGATGTTTAGACTTTATTTCTTCTGCAGTGAGAAAGAAAACACTTGTTAAACTAATAAACAAAACAAGTGATCAAGTTAACATCTTCCCTCTCTGGAGAGGCAAAGATCAAGTCTAGTAAGAAGAATGATGTCAAAAATAAAAATAGAACACAGGCCTTTGGTCCAAGACTAATTGAAGTAGGCTGAAAATAAGAACATCGGAAATTATAGAAAAATTAACAATCCTAGGAGGGAATAAAAGAGGCTCATTGCCCCATACACAAATAACAGAAGGGGATAACAGAGGATGTCTCGTTATCACATGTCCAGGAAGCCCACTTTACCAACATAATCTCTGAGCCAAAAGTACAGAAAAGCACTACTTAGAGAAAAGAATGATGCATATTCATACGATGATTCAGGACCCAAAAAAAAACTTGGGACTTATGTCACCCACACAAGATGATTTTGGTTAAGGGTATGCAATTTCAAGATGACTCAGTAATACCCAACGCCAATCCAAGTCGGCTTATACATCAACCTAATGTTCCAGAAACTTTAAGTTCTTCACAATAGACCAATAATAAACGAACTCCCTCTTTGGCCCATAAAGGAAGGGGTACCCGGGGACAATTATTAATTTCTACTGTTGGATCTTCCTCTGGCAATACCTGAATTGGTGCATGTTCGATCGCAGCTCAAGTTTGCAGCATGAGCTTATACAATCTCAAGGAAAACCTTACAGCAGAAATTCAAACACAGCTCTAGTCCAAATCCTAAACCTACTCAAGCCTACTTGCAATACTAAGAACGAGCCTGCAAGCTGGTGATTTCATGACTACAATATCTAGGCACAACAGAAATTTTAATTAATACAAACATGAACTACTAATTTTTAATTAATAACCAAGAACTACTAGGAACAAATAAAGTGGACCAACAACACAAAAGATAAATGGAAGAAATAACTTTGGAATTATGAAACCTAAGGTATCATTTTCATTTTTTTATAGCTCATATTAATGTAGGCCTGATCAAAAACTCATGAAGCATTACTTGGCATTTAATCCAAGATGCACTATATATGGGCAAGCTATACTAATTAACAGTCAGCAATCATTTTGCCCGATCCTAGCTCACATACATCAATATAGGACTATATCGAGTGATAATCATTAAATTCAACGGTATAAGTTAACATCAAATAAGATCATTCAAAGTTATTAACATCAAACCTCTAGACAGTATAATACCCCAGCACGAAGACAACTTTCATATACTGCCAATGTGATTGACTAAAAAAGATTTAGTATTCACCACAAAAATCAATATCAACCTTATTATTAATTCATGGAGTTAAAGAACTAGTCTACTTGACACATGAAAGCCTAAATTTGAATTTCTCCTGGGACGGCTGGAGTAACAAATTTCTCCTATCTTGATTTGATAAAAAGAACGCTTCAATTAGCAAACATATCATGGCTAAAATAGCAAACATATTGCCCAAATCCTGTTCATCAAACTGAGACTATTCGAATAATCAATTATATATGACTAATTCAAAGATACAACTTCAATATGCTACTTGAAACTTGAACTATAAGATAAACAGTTCACCGCAAAAATCAATAGCGATCTTTAATCCGTTATTAGAGCCATGACTATACTCCTCCTCAGTCCTGATCGAACCATTTGGACCTCCAGTCTTCGTGTTCACATCGTATGTTCCAGCATCATGCCACCTACAGCATCATCATCAAACTCAATACAATCATCAATAACTTCTATACACATGTTTTAGATAAAGAGGAATCATAGTATCATACGCTAATCGAAGCATGATTGGTGCACAATTCTTGTTGGAGATAAAAGCGCGAAGCTCTCGACGAGCTTTATCAATCTCTTTCAGGTAATCGGTGTCTACAACAGGCATCGCCATCGATAACTTCCACACAGTGACGGTGAAACTGTGTGTGTTCGTGGACTAGGGGAAGAGCAGACCACTGGTCTGAAGATATAGATAGGCTAAAATTAGGAGCCAAAGAGAAGCAGGGTTCCTATGTGGTCGACTTTGATTGGAAGCTCGTACATACGGCAATGGATTAGCATTTGTACTTTCAAAATCAAAAAGTCAAAGTCAACCTATGTATACTGAGAGTATAGTATCCATCATCTACGGTCTACGTTGTTTCATGTATGTTGATAATTATATGTAGTATTTTTTTTAATTAAAAAACATATGAATAATTGGTTGAAGTGTTGAACTATATATTAATTAATTGTGAAGATATGATTTAGGTGTCGTTTGTTTTTTAAGAAATCTAAAGTCTGAAGTCTTAATTTAGTTATGATTAATAAGAGGTGGTGTGTAAAAAGATCTGAACGATTCAGAATTAAGAGATATTAAGAGGTTTTTTTAAAAAAAACAAACAACCCCTTAGTAAATAACTAATACAAGATGATTGGATTTCAACCATCTAACACGCCTGAATTTGTATCCTTAAAAAGGTTGTTTGGCTCATGGAATTTGAATAAATTGGAATGACCAATTCCATTGACCAAATTTCAAACTCATGTTTGGTTTACGGAATGAAAGCGATGGAATCCTTCCAATTTCATTGAATTCCACAATTTAAGAAATTCATCACTCTTTGTTTTAAGTGAAGGAATTGAATTCCTAACAACCAAACGTGTGGTCAAATTTCATTCTAATTTCTTCAAAGTAAAATTCCTTTGATGGATTCCAATTCCATCAAATTTTATTATGTGAACCAAACACTCCCTAAGAAATGTAAAATAACCAAATTGCCTCTTTAACTTAACATAGGATTTCAACATATGTAAGTTGACCAAATTGCCCCTCAACTAACAAATGACTTAATCACAAGGGTTGTGGCATACTGATTAAAGTCCTAGGGATGTGGTGGAATATCTCATCTATTCATGATTCGAATCTAGACATACACAATAATTGTGGTCACTGAGACTTAATCAGGTCTATGTCTTACAGTTAGGGCCTGACCTTGGAATGTTCCAAGTGGTGCCGCTACAGGGCCTCCAATCAAATTTTTAAAATTTCTATTATAGTATAATTCGTATATAAAATAAAAAATCCTTCATCTCTAACAAGTTATTTGTAGCTTAGTTAGTTGACGCTCTTCTCCTTTTTGCGGGGGCCTCAAGTTCAATCCTTGTAGTATGCCATTGCATTTTATTGTTTTTGTTTTCAATTGTTTTCTAATCTATATCTATACTATATTATAAAGATGGCATAAAAAACTCTTAATTACAACTCATTAAGCTTAATGTACTATAATTTAAAGCTATCTACTTAAAATCTCTTAAAAATAACTACTAAAGCCTAATGTACTACCTGTAAAACTTTTAACCCTAATTAATATATTTCATCCTTATCCCCCAAAATCCTTATCTCTAATCCCCAAATCCTAAAATTATGAAATTTGAATTATGATAAACATAATCAAAACAGGATAAACATCTCAATTTAAATATAAAAAATTTAAAATATATAAGATAATTAATGAATTTTAACATACTACTTAATTTTTTTTATATAAAAAACATTATATTGTTAAGCCTAAATTAAACAAACTTATATATAAAAAAACCATTATCACTCAATAAAAATCATTCAAAATCGTACTGTAAATCAATAAAAAACAAAAATAAAAAATAAACATTAAAATCGTTATGTATCTCGCTGCATTACGCGAGTACGCTTCTAGTTTTATTAAAATTTCAGGATTTTTTTTTGAAAGGTAGCTTTCGAAAGTTTTCACCTAATGGGTTACGCTTTCAGGAGGTATCGGGCTCCCACTTAAGGGTGCCACCCACTAATCCCCCCTCGATCCAGACCTGGCTCAAAGAACCCGCCTGAATCGGATGTCTCAAGTTGATCACCACGGAACTCAAACCCAGGTAGTAAGGCTTTCACCCCTTACCCTCCCAGGATGTTACCGGCCATTGGGCTACAACCTTATTGACAAATTTCAGGATTATACAAAATTTTCATAAATTATAATTTTTTTTTTTGTAATAACCTAATTATAATTTTTTTTTGAACACTTAATTACAAATTCATGAAAATGATAATTATATAAAAATTTCATAAATTTCGTGAAGTTTTAAGATAATCTAATGTAATAAGTTTTAATGATTTCTTTATTTCCAAATTCATCTATTTCTTTTTTGTGATTTTCTTCTCTAAATTATCTTCTAAAAAGTTATAATTACAATTTCTTTATTCAGCTTTCTTTTACCACAGTATCATAAAATTGCAATGCTTCTTCTTAAGTATTTCACTTTTAAAGTACAAATTATAACCTATAAGTAAATATTACATGTTTTTCTTTCTTTATTTTATTTTTCAATAATTTTCTTCTATTAACCTTCTTTGATTATTTAACAAAGTTCATAATTTTTCGCATTCGTTATTTGACTATTTCTATATGTTTAAGTTTGATTCTAGATTGAAATGAGTTCCTTGCAAATGTTGATTATGGAAGTATAATAGATGATTTTGCTTCTACAAAATGTTAGAAAATCTACGTTCAACAAATAATAATGTCTAATTATGTCTCTTATTTTTTGTAATGTCAAATTGTCATTGGAGTATTAAACTACATGTATTATATGTTGTACATTTTTTTTATTATGTAATTATTTTTAATTTGACACTAATTAACCTTTTACTCTTATCACGAGATTAATCATAGGAGATTTATGAGTAACATTACGATATAGTTGTGAAATTGATTTTTATTTGAATCTTATTTATAATTATTTTACATTTTCATGTATATTCTAAATTAAAAGGGTTTATTTTTTAATTTAGCAATAAAGGTTTGTTAAATAATATAAGGTTACATTTAGGGTTTGCACAGGGCCTCTAAAACGTCGGGACGACATGACTTAAGACACTTTTACCAAAAACAAAGGAGTTAAAACATTTATTTGGACCAAGAACAAATCACGGAAACAAATGAAAACAATGAGGGCCCCAACTCAGATGCAATTTCAAAACTACATTAACAACTAAGGGGTTGTTTGGTTGTTTTTCATTAAGTCGTGTATGGATTAAGTTGTATATATGTATTAAGTTGTCTGTATGACTTATCTTAAATTGTTGTTTGTTTGTTATGCTGAATAAACTGTCTGAATGATATAAATGATAATTTTACCCTTTACTGCTTTTTTATGTTATTTCATTAAATTAGTGCATGTATGTTATATGTTTCATGAATGTTCTATGTTTTTTCTCCCCATTCATCATAAACAACTTTCACTAATCTTGTTGCTTGGATTACGTGGACTAGCATTGACATTGGGGAGCATTTCTTTAATACATTTTTAACAATACGCAAAACCTGGTTTACTTTGAAGATAAGAAAACCTTTCTTTGGAGCATTTTAACAAACAGCTGGTGTGCATTTCATGATTGAACCAAATAAGCCATAGACAAAAGAATACAATATACCATTAACAATCAATTAAAAAAACCCATCAAGAAACAAAAACTCATCTCATATTCATTATCATCAAGAAACAAGAACCTATCTCAGATCTGTAAAAAACGAAGAAAAAAATTAGAAGGGAGGAGGACGAATTCGATCGAGAATCATAGACGTTCTTGTTCCTTTGATTTAGTCTGTGTCGTTCTTTTGTCTGGTTGTTTTCTTTGTGTTTGAGAAGGAGATGGGTAAAAAAGCAGAAATGGTCTTTAATGGAGTGAGCGGCGGTAACAAATGCAAGGGTATTTTAGGAATGGAGGTGGCTTAATGGATAAAGTGTATGATGGTGTGCTGAGCGAATAAGTCTATTTTTAAATGATTAAGTCACTTTCATACAGATTTATATGGCTTACCGAATAAGCCATACATGTCATTAAGCTTAATAAGTCATTTCCAAACAGCCCCCAATTGAGTTATGCAAACCATAAGAGCATCAGTGTAATTTCCTCTAAAAATATAAACAAAACATCTGAAAACGCAAGTATTGTAACCTTTTCCATTGTCTATTACCTACATAATCCACCACAAACCACCCCAACAAGAAACATCAATGAATCCAAACAAAGATCAACAAACAAACATTCTACTCATTTCCAATATTTAATGTACACAACGTTTGTATAACGATAATACATGTAATTATTCCGATGCCAGTTTTCAAGAACCGAAACGGGGTGAAAGCGTTTTCTTTGATCATGCCTCTATATATGTCTCAACGCAAAAGGATATGGCCTCAAGATGCAGTCCTCCATTGTAGCTCGATCTGGATCTTCCCGTTCTTTGAATCAATAAGATGATACTTCTCGTTGATCCTTCTGTTGTGCACAACATCCGCGAGACTGATGTCGATGTAACCCAACGATTCCTGTTTTTGCAC
Organism: Arctium lappa; assembly: GCA_023525745.1. NCBI lineage: Eukaryota > Viridiplantae > Streptophyta > Magnoliopsida > Asterales > Asteraceae > Arctium > Arctium lappa. The sequence continues at coordinate 34,878,454 of CM042051.1, forward strand.
AAGAAACGCAGTCACGATAACCGTTGATTATAACAATATGTGTTGATTTTGGCCCTCGGAGATGTCAACAAATCAATCAGCTCAAAGAGAATGGAAATGACGGATTTGACATTTCCAAGGACATCATCTCTGATAGGAGTAATTGAAGACAGACGACCAAGTTGGAGTACATCTCACCATCCCCCCAAAAAAAGAACCCTACTTTCGAGTGGGATTTACGGGGTCAGTTTTGTTTGACTTTGACCATGAAAATAGAAGTACCTTAGGATGCAATAGACCGATTCTCGATGAGGCACTAGCAACCTCCACATGCAATTTATCGTTCATCGGAGGCTCCTCTAGAGTGTACGTGAACTCCTCATCCCATCTTGGATCTCGGTTCTTCTTCACATGCTGCAGCAACAATGAAGATCAATCACCATTTGGAATAACAAACAAACAGGGCAAAAAAATACCTTTATTATATTAGGTTCACACTGCGAGAATAGAGAATATGTGGAACCCATTACACCTAAAAAATGCCCTTGACTAGACGAGGTGGGACTCTAACAAGCCCCCCTCCAACGGAGACGGGTGTCAAGAGGGGGCTAGACGGGTATATCGCCCCAAACTATCGAGTTCCTAGAGTGGTAGACCATGGCTTTGATACCAGGTGAGAATATGTGGAACCCCCGTTAGATTACTCTCTTAAAGAGCCCTTAAGGAGAAAAGGGAGGTTGCAACATGTATCGAGCGTAAATGGTCCAAGTCCTTAAGCCGATATGGGATTGTTAACACACTTTTTGAAAATGTAACCGAGAAACCAAAAACTTTTCATGTGTTGTAAAATGATACCTTTGTTTTTTTCTCCTCTCCTTTAAAAAGGACTCGGACGTATGGATTAGTGTGGTGTTTTCCTTCGACATCTTGAGCTTCATGAACTCTAACAACAAGTACACCGCCCCCAGCGGGTGTTCCTTCAGGCGCCTTCTGAACAGCACCAGCGTCTTCAAACGTCGGCATATCTTCCTCCTTAAACGGTTTATATAACAATTCCACCACAATTTGCCCCCGTGACTTCTCGTTTTGAACATCATTGGGATCCATATTCTTCAAGAGATCAAGTGTCAAGACCTTGGGCTCATTGGGCACGATGTCTTTCAACGGAACAACGTTCATGCCCATCTTGTCATGTTTGCCAACCTTAGAATAGGGCAACAGAAGTTAGCTTGATGGTATTAAATAAACCCTTCAAAGGGTTCATTTTTATTTTTGGTAAAATACCTTCTGGTATTTCTATTGGAGTTAATTTTGTAAACGGAAAATAGGTAAAGATTTTAAGAGCAAAATGCAACGTAGTTCGCCTTGGTTAACAAATAATTTTTTTTCTCGATAACCCTGCTAATCTTGTAACATTGATGATGTGGATATCAAGTTTATCGTCCACTTTGCCATAAACGTTTTGTATACGGTTATCCACGCCACTCAATGTTACACGATCAGCAGGTTACCGGTCAAAATGGGGAAATTTGAAACTTCTTTACATCCATTTGAGAAGAAAAAAAATTATTCATTACACTAAATAGGAACTAAACCAAACTTTGTAGCATTTTGCCCTAAATTTTAATTAAAAAGGTAAGATTTGACCTTAAAAGTCAAACTATGAAATTTGCCTAGACTTTACCTGTTCCCAATCATAAACTTGGAACTCAACAGCTTGTGATTCCGGATCTTTAATGACCATATTGAATTCTTCATTCCATTCGGGGTTCAAATTCTTATGCTTCACACTTGTCTTCTTCGAGGGAAGCTTACTTTCCGTGAGCTTTATTTTCACATAAGGATCAGAAGCACCTAAAAGATCCTTCTTTTTCAACTTGGTTGCCCTCACAACCTTCACATGAAGAATTCCTACGGGTTTCTTTAGGGCTCTGTAAATCGTCAAGAGTCAAAGTGGTCAAGAAGTTGACTTACACAAAGACATGCCCAATCGACGTTAATTGCGTCTAAGAAAGAGATATAAAACATACTTGGATGGATCCAATATTTGTACTTCTAGAGTTCTAGGCCAAAGATACATGTTGGCAACTTGATCTTTGATTTGTTCCTGCACAATATAGCTTTCAAGATCATTCATTTTCAAAATAAACGTCGATAAAATGACATGAAGCCAATATGATCAACCACGATGCTTCTTTTGGTGGCGCAACATTACCACCGCCCTATAAAACTTTACCCTTTGTTTCGATTATAAGCCAAACGGCGGATTCATTTGAGAACCAACTATTCATGAATTATTCACGAGGAATATCATGAATACTGAAAATGCAAGATATTCATGAATATTTAGGTATATTCATTATGAATAATTCATAAATAGTTGGTTCTTGGTGCTCAAAATATTCACGGTTCCTAAATAAAAATTTCCCCTTTGTTTAAGAACCTCACATATGATATGATTTAAGCATGGATGAGATCATAGCGACAACATATACAGCAAAAGATTGAAAAATTTACTAGGATATTTACCTGGACAAACCTATACAATCCGGGAATTGACATGAGGTCAGCCCCAAAAAGCTTGAGCCCAAAATCGACATGCGGCTGCAAAACGAACCCGTAAAGAAAAGAAGTATAATCAATATTAACAACCCATCTTTTCTATTAGAGTAATAGCATAAATATGAATTTGGCTCCTTCCCATTACTTTAAAAAAAATCGAAACACTTTTCACAAATTAAATTAAAATCCTTCCAACGAAAAGGGCATATGAATATCGGTACTTTATTTTGATAGTGTAGAATATTAGAGCTCTCTAGTTTTAACAAGAAAATTTTACCCTGGTCTATTACATGAAACCTACTTTGATTAACTATTTACAAATGTTCTACATCAGAAAGGTTGGATTTTTCCGAAAGAACTATTTACTGGAAGTCGTTGGCATTACGTGCTCAAGGCAAATTAATGAGGGGGGAAATGTAAGATTCTACCTTAAGGTCAAAAAGAGAATAAGATTCTTCCACAATTTTAGCTCCCAATATCTTATGTTTTTTTGTAGAATTTATTATAAAAATTGAGGCTCATCCTAAAATTTTCCAAATCAACAAATTGGTAGAAATTTAGAGGGTCAAGATTAGTCAACTTGACTCGAACACAAGGTGCATATTTTTCGTGTTTTGGAAGAGAAGGTCTCCGATTTACCTTCTCCATGAGAGACACGCAGATTTTAGCGAAACAAGGAAAGCTGGGAACAAGTGGTTTTAGTGTGATACGAGGTGCGGCAAAAACTTGTAAATCCACCACCTGAAATTATTATTTCATTCAGAAACCCCACAAATATTAAGAAGAGGCACATTTGCCTTAAAAAGTACGAGAAACAGTCAAACAGGTAACCTGAACCGTCGCTTTTAAACCAAATGCTTTAGCAACAACGGCAACATTAGGATTTCCAGCCCATTTTAGGGACGGTTCCATGATCAACTCCTTCTCATCAGTAACATACACCTTCATCCCTGAAAAGATAAGAAACATTTTCGTGTTTATATCAATATTGCATTCTCATTTGGTGCCATAAAAATCAGGCCACATTTCCTTATATCATTTTCCTCAGTTCTCCAATTTGTGGGTCCCATTTTTGTGTCTTTTAATATGATCACATAAATAACAAGGACCCACAATCACATGTTCATTTCCCTTGCACCATATAAACCAAACCCATGAAATAAAAACGTTACATAATTTAACATGAGAAATTAAACATTTTGTGAACATCATCCCCAAAATTTGTATTTGAAAGGTACTAGGTTAGAAATAACCTAACCTTACATAATTAAATGAGCAGATGCAAGTGTTTTAAGATTAGAACAATCATTGATTATATTATTAAAATATTCAATATGTTTAATAAAACATCATTTCTTTCTCCTAAACATTTAATTTCAAGGATTCTCATTGATGGATGGAAATTAAAAAAAAATCATTTCTCTCTCCTAAGCATATCATTTTTGGGGAGTTCTCTACTTCCTCCATTTTGAAGAGAGAATCTGTTAGAGATGTATTAACAACCGGTATAAGATAATCGGTGAGTCCACAAGTTTTGTCAACTTTGTCTTGTTAAGGGGTATTTTCGGTATTTGATTACTAGTCAAAAACTTTTATTGAATTATGTGTGAAGTCAAACTATGCATTTATTTTGGAACGAAATAACAAAATAAATAATATACAACACATATGACCACAATTGATGGTAAAAGTAAGACATTCAAGAATAGCATCCCTCCATCCAACTTTCCAGTTCACAAACTAACTTGAACCATAGAGTTTTTGCCCTCCAAGAATGTAGGATGCAATATATGTAGAGTGGCTTCAACGAGTCACCAACTGCTCATGACATTTGTAACTCCTAATGAGTTGCAACATCAGGTGCACTTCATTTCAATTTGTTTCAACCGTTTACTTTATCATCATGTAGGTGAGTAAATCCCATTTATATGGTGTGAGGAGAAGTTAGGATGTGATAGTGGGACCCATTTATTCGAGCAAAAAAGGTTGATTACTACTCGCAACTCCAACCAGCCCTACACTAAACCCACCTCTTAGGTTAGCAACCGCATGTGAAGAGGCATTTTAGAGCCGACTCGGCAACTAAGACTAGCAGAGGGGTTCAAGTCCGTCTCTTGCAGGATTCTAACTTGAGCCTATTTGTATATTTGAGCAAAGTCGCTCCGCCCCTTTGCCAACTGAGCTACACACCCGTGGACAGTGGGACCCGTTTATAAGAAAAGAAGACATGGACTACACGAGGAAGGAAACCGTTGGGGGTCTTCACGGAAACGGTCTCTCTACTCTAAACATCCTAACCCCAGACCCTACTTGTGTGGGATATATCGGGTTCGTTTGGTTTTTAGAACAAAGAAAATGGTGTCAACAAATGAAACTAAGCTTCGCATTTGATATACATCATTTTTTTCTCATAAGATTTTTGCAATATTAAAACTTTAGAAGCCATCCTCCCAAATATGGAATAAATTTATCGTACTCCCTCTATCCCAAAGAAAGCGTCAACTTTACAATTTTTCTTTGCCACAAGAAAAGCCTTATTTCAAATTTTTAAGCTCGAGATAAGTGTCATATCCTAAATTACCCCTTTCCCGTTTAAATATTTATTAGACTCAGTTTCTTATAGGCCATGTGTAAGATTATCCCAAAAAGTCATCTTCAAATTAATTATGGGTTTTAACTAGATTTTTTCATGATGGAGGTTAATAGGTCAAGATTTCTAATTATCATCATAACAAGAAAATCTTTAGAGCAAGAAATTGTGGACAATGAGCCAAATGTGAGGCGGCCAAATACATGTTTCCGTGGTCCAACCTTGGTTTCAACAATTGAGTGATTAAGGTTCTTTATTTTGGCTTAAATAATCATAATTCACAATCAATTGATGATTGTCTGAATTTGTTAAACTAATGAGGAATGCGCACCAGGCTACAAACTATTTTCCAAAACATATGAAAAACCAAATGCGTCAAAAACAAGCTCTCGAAAGCCATAAAAAGGGAAGAACATTACCTTGAAATGTAGGAGGCAAAGACCCTAATGTAAGAGTCTCAAACTCGACCGAATCAATTTTATACTTTGGAATTTGTTCGGCAATAATGGGCTTTGCAATATCCTTTGCTGTCTTGCATATTGCCTACAAATACAAAAGGTCACTGAGTTCTATTTTAAAGAAACCATCAATACCAACGTAATTAGCGTTATGGAAATACCTTGTCAAGATAAGGCCACATATATTCGATGAACTTGTTAAGCCAATCAACCTACATTGACCCAAGAAAATATGATACCATGAAAAGTCAAAAAGAAAATGCAACATTGGTTCGAATGTAGGATAGTCTTCAAAAGACGCCTTTTTTTTGGTAACCATGGGTATCTGGGCCAGCTTGCACGCACCTCAACTAATCCCATGGGGCCCTAAAGATAACAGCCAGAAAAATTCCCGGTGTCCAAGGGGAGGAGCCGCAAGAGTCTTCATAAAACATTATAATCACGAAATACATACCCGGTCAAAATCTGGGCTTTTTACCCACAATGGTATCTCGGGAAGCAAGCTTTGCAAAGTTTCAGAGTCTTGTTCGACCAAAGGACGAATAAGAGGATCCTGTCCACATCAATATTCATCCATACCGAGAGAAATTTAGCGTCAAAACATAAAGGATCTTTGGATCACATTATAAGAACATGAAGTAAATTTGATTCCTTCATGCTCAATTATTTCACCATTTGAAATCTCATTGCGATAAATTAAAAGAATTCCAAAATATACTTTAACCTCCAATTGAACAAATAATCATTAAAGTTTCTAAACAGACCGACTGTGAAGAAACACAGAACAATTACTACTTCATAACACATCTCACATTGAGCAATATCCTTCTGTTTTTTTCGCTTTTTTAACGGAAACAAACAAAACCCACATCAGAAGAAACTATTCTTCCTTTGAGTTCTTCATTAATCTCTAAATACAATTCTTTTCAAAAATGAAGAAATTACAACTGCATCTGATGCCATTTAATCAAAATCCCCAAATCATACCCTTAAAGATGAATTGAAATAGAAACTGCAAGTCAAGTTTGATTCAAAACAGACTGCACCTAAGATGTATAAATCTCTTCATCTCCAACACCTATTTCCATTAATCCAATCTTTACTTAACCACTAAGGCATAGAAAAGTACATCCAAAATCATTGAAACTTTTTCAATCGGTCAACTAAACATCAAGAACTACCTCAAATCAACGAAACATAAACAAGATCAATACAATATAAGATGCATAAATCTACATACAACATATATACATATATATATAGAGAGAGAGAGAGAGACCTTGACATCTGTGGGTTGAAAATAGATGAACAGATAATATCCGATTACAAGCCCAGCAGAAACCCCAATTCCAAATCCAGAAAACCCCAAGAAAGTACTGATTAAACCCATCTCAACTCTACAAGATTCTGCTTTTCACTTGTTAACTTCAAAAACCAAATCAAACCCACATCAGAAAAGGGAAAAATAAGAAGTTGTTTCCCCTTTGAGTTCTTCAAGAATCTTCAAATCTCAATAAATCTTACAGGAAAACCCCAACTCACGCACCTCTTGAGTTCCCCCGCCGGCTAAAAGATATAATTAAAAGAAAGAAAGAAAACAAAAAAAAAGAAAGAAAAAAAAAAAAAAACAAGAGCCACCTGTCCGCTGTTTGTTAAAGACCGGGTCGATTGTCTTACGTGCCTACGCAAAGTCCTTTTCAAAATATTTGAGACTTGCCCAAAGCAAAGAAGGATCATTGTCAAAACTAATGAATTACGAAAATGGTCCCTTGAGTATTTGTTGATATGCAAATTCATGGTTGGACACAAAATCTACATTGATGATGCTATTTGTGGCAATTGTAATGTGTCCCATAGGCAATGACCATATAGGATGTTGGATTAGGTTTGGTGACGGCGATTTTATGATATTGACTTGTCAACCAATAAATGTTAAATTAGTATATGCTAGTTTTATGGATAATTTTGTGTGTTTTGTATTATTTGTATGTATTAATTTTTTTTGGGGAAGAGTGTCCTAGCCTATGCCAAGACTAATCTCTTGACAAATTATGACTGTATGACGTCAGCTTTGATTAAACCTCAGTGACCACAATTGTTGTGTACGCTTAGATTCGAACCCTGAGCAGATGAGATATTTTACCACATCCCCCAGGGTCTTAACCAGTACGCCACAACCCTTGTGGTTAAAAACTTCATGTGTATAAGACGTAGTTTTTAAATGTTTTGAAGGATTTAGACAAAATGGACGATAGAAGTTAGCTAATTAGTAACATAAAAAGTATAAATTTATAAATAAATGTTACGCATAATATTGGTTGTGTAGTTGTGCGATGTAGAAAATTATTGTAATTAGGGGTGTAAATGAGACGAGACAACTCGCGAGCTACTCGAGATCGACTCGGTCAAAACTCGGTCAACACTCGACTCGAATAGGCTCGACATACTAACGAGTCGAGTCGAGCGACCTGATACTCGACTCGATAAGCTCGTGAGATACTTGAATATATTTTATATATATATATATATATATATATATATATATATACACGTTCGTTTAGTTATAATAGTAATCTAAAGGACATATATTAAAGAAATAAATATTAAAATAATAATATAATTATTATATATATATATATATATAATTATAATTATTATTAATAAAGAATTACTAGCATTTTCTTTAAAAAAAAGTAATAACACATAATATGACTTGTGGGTATCATTATTTAAATAAGGATTGTCCTCCTTTTGCTTAAAAACTCATCCCACATTGGTGGGACAATCCATCTAGGGATTTTGCATTCAACTATAAATAGGACTCATCCCCTTTCTTTCCCTTGCCATTCCATAGCCTTTGTGGCATAGCCTTTCTATTGTGTCTAGTGGCTTGAGCCCTTTGGCTTGAAGTTAGGCAAAAAAAATTGTTGGTACCTATGGAAGTGGGTGAAACTAGTTTGTTATGTTTGTTTACAATTTTAATTAAACAAACATAAACAAATATGAACACATTGAATTTTTAAATGATTGAATATGAACACTAGTTTGAGTTTGAGCTTAAAATTAGTTTGAGTTTGAGCTTGAAATGAGTTCGAGCTTGAAACGAGTTCGAGTTTGAGCAAGCTTGAGCTTTGATTCGAGCTTACAACGAGTTCGAGTCGAGTTCGAGCTCGAGTATTAGCTTTCGAGTTTGAGTCGAGCTTGGGTTTTCACTACTCGTGAGTTTTCGAGTCGAGTTCGAGCTCGAGTATTAGCTTTCGAGTTCGAGTCGAGTATAATGATACTCGAGCTCGACTCGCATCATTTACACCCCTAATTGTAATCCAATAATCAAATTTTATATAATTTCTTATTAAAAATTAAAATATGAAATTTATGGCACTCATCAATGTGCACGATATATATATAATAGAAACGTACCCGCGTAATGCAGCGAGAGATATCACGATTTTATTGTTTCATTTTTTTTGTTTTTTTGTCGATTTACAGTACGCTTTTGGATGGTTTTAAGAAAGTGATAATGTTTTTTTTTTATAAATTTGTTTAATTTAGGCTTAATAATATAACGTTTTTTATAAAAAAAATTAAGTATTTTGTTAGAATTCAATGATTATCTTATATATTTTAATGACATCTAGAAAAAATAACCAATTACATATTTCATAATATAATTAAAACAAATTTATAGTAATATAATATATTAATTAATAGTAATATATGGAAATATCTGCATAAAAGGAATGTCTTGTACATATCAAATCGGTGGGTGTTAGAAGCCTGCAGTAGTAATATGTATCTTGTGTTTTGATACTTGTAAATTAAGAGATTTTTAAAATATTGCATAAAATGATGGTACCTTATGTCTAATAATTTGTATTTAAAAGTTTTTATCTGTGTTATTTATATATATATATATATAAAGAGAGAGAGAGAGAGAGAGAAGGGGGGGGGGGGGAGGTTCACGGGGTCCATAGGGAAAACCCTAGACAAATAAAAAACTAAAAAACACTTTATCAGTCGTTTGATTAATTAATCTAATGGATGTGATTAAATGGACAATTACAATAATATTTTTTAAATTAAAAAAAAAACTCACCCACTCCCTCCTATTTTTTATTCAAAAAATGACGATAAATAAACAAAATTCGAGCGAAATAAATTACGCCAAAAATTCGATCATATTTTTCTAATTAATTTGACATCTATATTGATATATTTTTTCATCTGCTTTTTGTAGTTTTTCGGTTTTCTATTTATTTAGCATTTTCCTTGATAGAAACAAACAAATGTGAAACCAACCCCTTTGAAAATTAACTAAAATCATCCAATGAGTTTGATCTTAAACTATGATTTATACTATTCACATGTTTTGTTCTAGTGTGAGTATGAGTTTGAGTTTGAGTTTCAAGTATATACCTATTTTTGTTTTATTTTTTTCACACACAAATATTTTTTAATGTTTCATTTATGAAACAACATTATATGAAAACTGGTTGTTCAAATGAGTTGTTTCATTTCTATGAAACAACACGTACAAACTAGTTTTCACAGTTTCTGACTTTTAAACGGTTTTCATATGATTTGCCCTTGGCTAAATGTAGACCTAACAAACATGTCGTGTCGTGTTGGGTTCAAAGTTAAACGGGTTGATAGTGCCTAACCCGAATCCGACCCGTTTAATAAACGGGTCAGAAAATCCCAACCCTAACCTGACCTGCCTAACCCACCTAACTCGTTTAACCCGTTTAACATTTATAAAATTAAAAATCGGAAATTCACAAAAAAAATACAAATCCAAAATTCAAATGAAAACATTAAAAATGAAATTTTATAGTTCAAACTTATAAATTCTAACCAAATCTAAAACATTAAAAATCCAAAACATTAAAAAGAAAATTTAAAAATATATATAAACAGGTTATTCGGGTTATTTTCGAGTTGAAATTTTTGACTCTGACCTTATCCGTTTAACTTTCGTGCCATGTCGTGTCAACCCGTTTACTTAAACGGGTTGAAATGCATTACCCAAACCCGTTTGTTTCGTATCGAGTTTGTATCGTGTTAGCGTGTCGTGTCAGTTTTTGGCAGGTCTTGCTAAATGTATTAAACTGTTTTGATTTACTTGTGGACATGTCTTTAGAAAAAAAATTAAAAATATTACAATAACATAGATTAATCTGTCGAACACCCCTATCCAGATACAGTCATATTCTTATACTAGTGTGTGGCACCGCGCAACGCACGGTGACAAAATTTTGTTGGTGGAAAATGCGTATATTAACACACTCTATCCCTTTGTAACGAAGGAATTAGAAATCATATGAAAAATTAATTTCTTAATTAACAATTGATGAACTCAAAAGTAGCATTCCTAATTTCGATTATAATACTTGTTTTTGTTAACCAAATTCATTAAATCCATTCTGGAATGGGTTGTGCATAATTTTTCTTTATTAACCACAATATAAGAATTAGTTAAATGAACAAAAAATGATTAAAAAAATAAAAATAAATAAATAAACCCCTTATAAATCATGCCTATACAGTTACCTGAGTGATGAGCTATATATAGTCACATGAATCAAAGATTTTATATAGTTAATATATTGTTTTCTCTTGATTAGAAAGTTTTTCAATCAAAAACTCGGAAACTCTAATTATTTGGGTACATTCATATGTTCTCTTGAATACAGTTCAAATATGTACAGAACTTTAATCATTTCGTTTTCATAATCTCTTTTAAAACTTAAAATACAACTCATATAAACTCAAAACGTTAAAAATGTTGTTAAGTACCTAAATATAATTTTTAGAAGATTGAATTTAAATGGTATTGATACATTTTAACTATGAGGAAAAAATTATAAGAAAAAAAAATTAAGCAGAAATTAATGGATATAAAATGTAGAAGAAATAAGTCAATACATTGTTGTGTCTTTAGACTTAAGGGCAATTTACTGGATGTTTACTTAGTAAACACTTACTGATAATAGTCAACACTTTCATCTAACTACCGGGTAAGATTTTACTCCACTAATGCAACATTTTTACCCAGGTAAGAGTCGTCTCTCTTACTTACCGGGTAAGACTCTCGGTCTTTATCATCACTTTTACCAAGTAAGATTTTCAATCCTTGTCATGTTCATTTGATAAGGTAAAATGAGTCAGTAAACACTTACCTGGTAAACATTTAGTAAACAGTCCCTTTGACACAACAATAGCTGGCTATTTGTAAAAACTAATTCATGACCATAGAAATCAACTCAATTTAAGCCTTAAAAATGAAAATAAAAACGATCTTTGAGCTTACTTATGGTTCCAACAGGCAATATCAACGCATAATACCTGTAACAATGAGATACTAAAAATACATTGAAACCCATAAATCTTGTCCAAAACCATTTTCTCCTTTGAGCGTCAGGATCCTCCAGTAAGGGAAAGGTCACGTGGCACTATGTTACTATGGGGGTGTTTGGGATTGCTTATTTAAAACAACTTATGCTTTATTGTAAAGTTCTTATCAATTTATGTGGTGTTAAACTGGAGTTTTATAAAAAGTATTTAGATTAGTTTATGGTGGTACCAAAACGTAATAATCTAATAAGTTTTTTAGGAGGTGTTTTGGATTGCTTATACATGTAAAATGGCCAAAAAGATCTTAAGTTGTTTCAAATAAGTTAGAATGATATGACTTATCAAACACTCCTTATCACCGGTGCCAAACCAGTAAACATTTTTCTTTTTTTTTTTCCATTTGAATACTGAAAACTGATTATTACGGATACCACACCAGAATAAGTTAATAAACACTTTGAATAAGCAACCTCAAACACCACCCACCTACAATTATTGTAGCTCTGCATCCACTTGAGCCAACTCATTAACAAATTGTTGATTTGAAAAGGAAGAAAGTTGCGTGAAAATCATGACAAAGACAATTGGAAATCAAATTGTAGCAAGGGATCCAAACATGTATCACTAATTAAACTTAGAAAGGAGTGGACTAAAGAGTCGTTTAGCAAACGCTTAGGCAAGAGCCGTCACAATTATTTACCTGGATAACATTTCCGGCCATCAAAATGAATTGATGGTAAGCGTTTATTAGGTAAGAGTCATCACCCTTACTTATCGGGTAACACCCTCGATCCTTTATCTTCCCTTTTACCGGGCAAGATTCTTGGTTCTTATTATATTCACCTGCTAAGGTAGTTGAACCGGTAAACGCTAACCAAGGTAGATGTTTAGAAAACGACCTTTAAATGAACTTCAAAGGAAGGTTGATTCAAAGCATAGGCACCTTGAAATGAGACCTGCTTATTGTTGATGGTTAGCCTTAGCCCAAAATCTCCATGCATAAATTCCTATAAAGAATTTAAATGAGAAACATTCAATGTCGATGGTTGTAACATCCTAAAATTCAGAGTAAAATAAAATTTCTCACAGAAGGCAACATGACATCTGCATTGATATAAATTCCTCAAAAGTGTATCAGTCATTTGGACTTTACAAAAACCTGTACGGATCTAGAATTCATCAACAGACTAATCTAAACATAACTATCTAGATTACATCAGTTGACAATCCAAAATTCATCAAAAGAATGGGACTTAACAATGCCCAACTATCAACACACTTTAGTCATCTCAAAATGCATCGAGACCAAACTCGTCTCTCAAAACCCTGTGCATCCCACCGCTAAGGGAAACTGTTATACATATCATTTGAGAAAAAGTGTCAAACTTAAAGCCTGGTGAGAACATACAGTTTAATAAGCTCAAAAGATATAAACATTTGTATCATAAGATAATATTTCCAAAGAGGTTAAATCTTACAATTGAAACCTTTGCCACAACCGGGCTTTTCCGTTAATAACATGTCATCAAATGACCAACGATAAAACATTTTACCAAGGATTGTGGCGTAACACAAAGTAGGCCAAAATCCGAGTTATGAGCTAAACAATTGGAATCTGAGGATACGAACACATAAGTCCGTGCTACAACGTGAGATCTAGCCCCAAGCAAAACCAATGTATACTCCTTCACTAGAATCACTATGAACCATGGCTAGTATCCGACCTCACATAACCGTACCAAGTTGCCCCCAAGGATCATATGCATCCATAGCTACAAAATGGGGAATATGACATCCCAATAATACAGTCGACTCAAAACCTAGGGATCCGCTAGTAATGGTACAGACTCGTCACAACAACATATGTGACCAACCATAAATAAACATATGGTATAAACACATTTTATAAACAAAATGTCATTTCCGGTTCAACTTCTGATGAGGATGAAAATCATTAAAATAAGTTCTTAAACATTCTTTTCACATATCCACATAATGTGCAAGTAAACCATCATTTTACTTCAATAAGATAAGATCCATCTTTTTAGTCAAAACTGATCGGGAACCCCGAAAATCACCAAAAACTCCATTTATATCAAGATGCATAGAACATGAAATCATACTGTAGAAATACTTCGGATTTCACAAATAAGAGTTTTGACATGTATAAAGTTTGTAAAATGATAGTAGGAACTCACCAGTAGGTTTCAGAATAAAACCCGGAAAACCAGATAACGATCACGACGTAGAGGTGAAGCTTAAAACACCGAAACCTCGGATCGAACACCAACTATAAACTACCAAACTCTAGAGAGAGAGAGAAACGATTTAGAGAGAGAGAGAGAGTGAGTTTAGAGATTGAGAGAAATGAGATATTTTGGGAAACTGAACCCTTAAGTCGGCCAGGCAACTACGCGGGTTATGCCGCGACTTCAACTCGCGGCATAACTCGCCCGTGTCCAAAACCCAAGATCATCCGGTGGGTTTCGCGGGTTGTGCCGCGACCTTAAGTCGCGGTGCAACTCGCGTAGTTCCAAAAATCTTATATCAAATAGAGGGTTACGCGGGTTATGCCGCGACCTCTAGTCGCGGTGCAACTCGCGTAGTTCACTGCTTGTCCCCACAATTCTCAAAATCCACTCAAATTCAAACCAAACACAGTGCTAACGACAGCAACTTAACACAAGAATACAACGATGAAATCTAATGAAAATCCAGGGTGTTACAATGGTGGTGCTCAATTCCTTTGATACAAATAAAAACATTACAACTCCAAGTTCTTGGAGATTAAACTTGGCTTGGGTTCTTATGGTTTTAGGGGTTAAATTCAACAAATTTATCTTACAAAGAATGATGTTCAAGAAGTATGTTCACACTTGAGCTTGATAATCATCTATTAATCTCCATAAAAAATAGTTGATTAGCATCAACACCACACTCAGAGGTGGCATGGGAAATTGCTAGCTGATTACATTTGGTAGACAATTAAGTTATGTAACCATGTTTTTTTTTTGAAGGAGACCTGATACATTCTATAAATATCAAAAAGAATATAACTTTGCTTCTGATCTGAAAGGTTTGTGACATTTCTCGTTATTTTTTAAAAGATAGTATAACCTTGTACCTCGTTTCTTCTTCAATGGTGGAAAACTCCACGTCAAGAATATGATAATGAAAATAATAAATTAAGTTGTAGTCATTGTTTACTTGATAATATAAGCATTGAAAGACTGCATGTGGCACAACCTCTGCAAAAGATAAATCATAAATTCTCAACCCATAAACCTGAAGATGCACATCCCTTTCGCTGCTAAAATCAAGAGGATGGACAAATGTTTTGGGCTTTTGGGGGAATCAAACAGGGGATAGGAGTTGAAATACAGGGATACCCCTAAACAATAGCACGAATCCTAAGCTACAACACACGAAGGAATCTTGGATGTTGTGTTATGAGGATTTCCATTGAAGACCCCAACCTAACACATATAGGGCTACGAAAGGGAAGATACACAGTGCTGGAGTTCGAGCCAACCAACATACTACACACAATCGGGGAAACAGCTGCGCCATTTGGTGAAAAAGTCTTACATAACAGGTTCGATTTCTGATGTAATCTTTCCCGATTGTCGAAAAATAGAGGAAGTCGATTCTCCATTACAATGGTTTAATACGGTAAGTTGAGGGATATTATATATTGAGAGGCATCTGTCCCGCCATAAACTGCATGAGAGTCTTATCTGCCTCTCGATCTCTCCATAATTCTGTTAAAATAGCATCTACTTAATGTAAAAGGTCACTGCTATGTGCTATCTGTTCGGAATGTGAAAGGTAGCTTGTTAAGGCACGCTATATTATTAAAAATTGCAAAAACAGAGAAAAAAGGATTGAGTGATTCTCGTGTTGAAGATTGCTCCAATGCTTACATGTTCTCTGGAAATAGATGTTAAAAAATGTTACCTTTCTGACTTGTTGTTACTTGACCTCCTTCTCTTTTCTCGCCCTTGAAGATACCGAATAAAAAACCCAGTAACATGTTGATGATGGTACGTTGCTCCTTTTTCCATGGATCTCGACTTCTTGGCAGCAAGGAGGAAAAGAGGGGAAGAAGAAAGGAGAGAATAACCTATCATAGAGAAGGCATAGTTGAGAAAAAAAAAGGAAGAAGAAAGGAGAGAATAACCTAACGATCGTCTCTTGGAATGGACTGTCTCTTCAGTGCTCTTTTTCTATTTTTTTCTTCAGTTTTGATCCAGACCTCAGATCTTTCCAAACGCTTTAGAAAAAAAGAAAATTGTGATTCTAACCCTGTGATGTTGCCACGTCATACCTCCAGGTTTTTCTTTTAATATATATATATATATATATATATATATATATATAGAAGATAAAAAAAAATTTAAATCACATGTCTACACGTTATAACATAAAATAAGAGGAAATAATCAAATATTTAAAAGTAGGTTTGATTGAAATATTTTTATTTTTATGTTTTTAATGTTTGGTTGAAGATAGTTTAGAGCAAGGTTCTAAATGGCGTGAGGCGTGGCGTGGCGGCGAGGCCAAGCCTCAAGCCTTAGGAGCCACGGCGAAACCATGGCGTTTTCAAGGCGTGACTTATGGCGTCAAATTTCTATTTCATATATAATATTCTATATAAAAACGTATGTTTTGTAGTGTTACTCAGTGAGTCAATAGTAATAGAGAAGTTAAATTAGGTTGTATATATAAAAAAACTTGCAAATAAGACATTAAAAACGTAAAGAAAATCAAATATCTCATTACAATAACCGCGCATTAGGCCATGGCGTGCCATGGGCTTAACGTGGCGTGACACGCAAGTCTTGGTGCCATGGCGCGCCATGACGGCTGTGCGGCGAGTTTTTTAGAACATTGGTTTAGAGTCCATATATAGACATTAGATTATACAGTTAACTCCACCTTTTTGTTTGTCCACCTATATGTTCATGTTTTCAATTAAAAAATCGTAACAAATCATAACTTTTATTATTACTAATTTTAACTTTCTTAAAATATATTTTTATATTAAAATGATTTATAAGATAATATACATATACATACATACATGCACATATATATGTATATACATAATATATATGCATGGACATGTATATCTAAGTCTCGACCTCTTGGAACTCTGTCTTCGTTTGATTTACAATTTAAAAAAATAGAAAAATAACATATCCTAATCTATTTTACAATTGCACCTATCTAGAAAATTTTAAAATTAAAAATTACATCACATGCAATTAATACATTTTAATTTTCCGACATAAAAGAAAATCAACCACGGGTCTTTGGGGCAAACCATATATTATCTATTTACTTAAACATAAAATAAGACAATTTGGTCGAGATAATTTAACAGAAATAAAGAGAGCAAATTGTACAAAACAAAATTTCATATGGCAAAAACTAATTGACCCATTTTAATTTGTAGGTTAACAAACCTAACCCAAAAGGAAAAATAACCCATTAAAACCGGGCCTTGGCCCATCCTACGACTCAACCGTCTAGGGAACAAGCCCAACACCCGAGAGACCACCTTATTGTCTAATGCACCAACTAGGCTACAAACGGACCCGATTAAGGAAACGAAACCTTTTTAGGCCTAGCCCAAACGACTAGGGCAACAACTCAAACCGGTGGCTCCAAGCCAACAGTGACCGGAGATTGAAAAACTCAGCCGAAAACATTAAGAATGCTGATTGACAACAACGAAGGAAGCACAAACTGCACCCATCACTTGGCATAAAACTAGCGGCGGGACGACGAACAATCCGAATCTGTTTGGGTGTTACCCAACCACGATGCCAACAGTAGCCTGGCTCAAAAGCCGATAGTGACACTCTAAAACACACCAGCGGCGGGGTTGAGGTCGAAAACAACACCAAAACCAACCACTTAGTCTAGTGACCAGTAGTGGTGACCGAACTATGGACCAAAAACAAGCGATATCCAAGAGAAATACAGAAAAGATGCTCATGGCCGGAGCCACTTCGATCCGTGCCTGACCAAGCTGTGGGGCGACAACAGTTATAATCGATCGACGAGGGAACACCAACACCAACAATCAAGACCATAGTTGCACAACACGTGTGCCGTGTAACAAACGATGAAATAGATGTCTGACCAAACTATAAGGGACACAATCCAATGACGTTTTATGGCCAATCACCGACGCTTGAAGTGA
The DNA here is from genome assembly GCA_023525745.1 of Arctium lappa. Classification (NCBI taxonomy): domain Eukaryota; kingdom Viridiplantae; phylum Streptophyta; class Magnoliopsida; order Asterales; family Asteraceae; genus Arctium; species Arctium lappa. Next base: position 34,896,608 of record CM042051.1, read on the forward strand.
GGTGGACAACAGTCAGCGTCAACAGATGCAATCGACCGACGATGGAAGAAAACATCCAAAAACGGAGAACTTTTTTTTCGATCTTAGGGTGATCCATGCAACTGTGGCCGCAAAGGCACACACATGCCGATGGCCGGAGGCTTACCGGAAACCACTGCCACCAACCGCGAACGGCGGCGACCTGGACACCCCCCTTTTGCGACCGATTAGGACCTTGTTGTGGCATACCAATAGCTTGGGAATATTCCTAAGAACCTAGTCGAGATCGAAGATCGTAGTCTTGAAAGACGACTATGGTCGGCGGTGATTGGCTGGCAGAAGTCACCGGAAACAAGAGATGACCGACGACAGCCGCTGGAAACAGGAGACGACCTTCCAGAGAGAGAGAGAGAGAGGGAGGCGATAGATAGGAAGGCTAGCCAGCGGCAACAGCCGCAGATGGCCAGCGGCGACCGACGATTAAGCCGCTTGCGGCTAATGCCTTTTAGAGAGAAAGAGAAAAAGGATTTTAGGGTTTACAAACCCCTCTTAAGATATGGCCGACTAAACCTTTTGGAGATAAAATAAAACCTTTTTTTCTTTTAAATTTAATTAGGGTTTAAAATTCTTTTAGGCTTTGGGATCTAATAGGATTTCAACATGAGGCTCAATTAGAATTTTAATCCAATTTTAGAAATTTTGTGATTCAATTAAATTTGCCATATAATATCTTGTTCCCCTTATAATTAAATGTCATCAACCTGACTCTGATACCACTGTAGGGATTTAAAGCAATTTGTAACCGATAAAACACAACGGAAATAAATAAATAAATTTTGGTTACAACAATTATAGAATTTTTTCTAAATAAAACTTAAAACCCAATCAGATCTAATGATGCATTTAATTAAAATAAACCACACCATAGGGTGTTTAGAATGTGTACCTTTTAAGATCTGTCGGGGTTAAAACTGAAGCACCAAGAAACCAAAATAGGTTTCCTCTATTGGCAGTCCACACACGAACACGTTTCTAGTCTCCACCGGGTGCTAGCCCAAGAACCCTAGATCTTATATGTGTTTTACAGAAAAGAAAGTTTCTTTTCTGTATTTCTCTGATAGGTTATTCTAATTTCAATAGTATAAAAAATGGTTTAACCTAACGCCCTATTTATACCAGAAGAATTATAGTTAGACTATAATTCAAACAAGGTTTAGTAATTATCTGTAATATTGAAATTCAAATTCAAATTCAAATTCAAATTCAAATTCAAATATATATATATATATATAATTAATTATCTTTTAAACTTTAAATATAATTATATATATATATAATTACAAATAATACCCCGTAATTAACATAATTACGTTTTCACCCTGTAATTATCATAATTACAGTTTAACACATATTTTCATAATCATCCTTTAAGAATAATTATTTCCTTAATCAACTTGATTTAATTTGGGTTTCTAAAGATGGAAACAAACGCATTTTTGTGTGCGACCCTATAGGTTTACATACTACTCAGCAGTATCTTTGTGTGACACGTGTCGTGGGCATATAATAAGTTACAAAAACAAAAGGAAGAACATTAGACATTATCGAATACGAAAAACATACGACGAAAAACGAAACTAAGGAAAACTCACTCGACGTATTCCAGAACGTCTCTGGCACGTCACTGTCTAGACCCAGCGACGCCGTACGCAAGAATGCGTATCTAGCTTTCCCCACGGTCGTTGACCGCAGTGTTAAGTACCAAGGTATGACCACCTCGATACTTGGAAAACAAGCTATAACGGTGGAAGTCGTCCACCTTCACCTGATACGCTGTGAGGAGGTCGTTTACGTCGAACGACGACCCCCACTCTATTGTTAGTCGCTTAATAACTGAGACGACTCTCCAAAATTGGGGCATTAGCTGCCCCGGAGCAAGCTGAATGTGTGTATAAACAGTCTCGATTGCGGCGAATAAGGCCACTTGAACCCTATCTTAAAGGGATATTCGTATATAATGAAATATCCCTCCGGGCACATATCAGGATGAACCTGACTCGGAGAATTTATGGCGACACTAGCAGGGATCTGCGCTAAGCGCCTAAGATCGTCAAGATCGTCTTGACTTTGGATTGTGCTCGCTGGTTCGCTCGACATAGCTAAACCAGTCAAGTTGATTTGTAGCTCACTCAAACCTAAGATATCCCAATCCTTCCTAGGTTTCCTAGCTAAAGTCTTGAATCACATAAAAGAGTAATAGAGATCGTACCTTATATAGTCGCTTTAAACCTCGAACTAATGGTAAAGATTTTGCAGGTTTTGGAAAGCATTCGTGAAGATGATCAGGGAAATCTATCTCTAAAAGTGTTTGAAAGCGTAAAAGGAAACAATCCCCTGGATACCCCTGTTTATACGCTCAAACGTATCAAGTCGAGTCACTCGATGATTGATACGTGTCGATCGACTTTTTCTGTGTATCGTTGGATTATCGACATCTGTCCTGACAACTGTCACGCACGCGGATACACGCCACAATGACGTCACGTGTGCCAGTTAGACCATCATGTGCCTAGTTGGAAACGAACCGATTCGGTTCCACTGCGATGAGAGCCTCTCCCAAAATGACACGTGGCGACCACCAAAATTTTCGATAAACTTAAAATTTAAAATTGCTGCTTAATTTTAAATTTTGGGGGCAAACTGTTTGGGTCAAAAATCCACGATCACGACGAGTAACATTTAATGCACATTTTCACACGACTAATCTTGTATTAAGATAAGGTCCTGTCGACCAAACATATTTATAACATCCGTCGACACTTCCGTGAAAGTCGGTCGAGCATCGTACGACCATCGTAAGATTATTCTCGACCACGACTATACTAACGTACGGCCCAATGTTCTCTTCGTATTTCTTTAATACATGTTTAATGCTCATAAAAACCAACAGATATAACTGACATCGGACATCAAGATCATTTAAACAGCTTCAACCGTTACACCAAGAATTAATGACACATTTATGAAGATCAAAGACTATAAATACACAAGATATCATTTCATTCGGACACCTACAACCACACAGTTTACAAGCCATACAAAGAACATTCCAAAGCTCTCTCACCCTCATTACACGATCGCAACTTTATACGCACATACACGATAGAAGTATTTTATACATGACTAGCACTTGTTTCTATATTTGTATTTCATACTTGTCTTGTGCAACACTGTAATACATAAGGACGTCGCCCCTATTTGGCGATCATAGTGCACGACGACCTCTCCCTGTCGTCCGCGGTTTTTTCCTCGTTGAGGTTTTTCCGCGTCATCAAATCTCTTGTCTCTTTGTTTCTATTATTATTGCACGACTTGTCGTCTGGTTATTTTCTTTAGTTGGATAAAGCTCCATATCGACCTTAAATCCTCCGAAGGACGATTTTTGGCATTAACAACATGTAAGTATTTAATTTTAATTATAAATACCATATGTATCTATTTAGTTTACCAACTTATTCACATTGATTAACAATTCATACTTGTACGTAGATTTCATCTCGTCCACCACAGGCAGCCCAACAACAGCCTGCCCCGAGCGTACACAATTGGGTTTCATCCCCGAGCATGCCCGATCCGTCCTATGTTGTATCCCCCTCCCATACGCAGGCGGTAAGTTATACAATGGGTTTATGTTTTACTTATCTTTTGTATGACATTGTACTATGTTTTATTTATTTCATTATGCAGGGAATGTCAGGTACGCTCGGTATGGCTGGCTTGGTCATGTCCGGTACGTTCGGTATGGGTGGCGCGGTCATGTCAGGGACGTATGCTATTCCAGAGTTTTTTACTACTCCATCCACCACCGTAGCTCTGAGGCCACCTCCATCAGAGGTTTTTACCAGTCCAGCCACCACAGTAGCTTCGAGACCACCTCCGCAGGAGAATCTTGGCAGGGGGCACGTGTATGGATTCCTTCTAGTTACCAGGTCTCTCCATACCGCCCCTTCCTAAGTCTACCCCACCTCCCCAACCACGACGTAAACCTTCTACGACATCAACGAGTGCTCCTACCCCCACGTCTAGGGTCAAGCGCCTATACAAGTCAGACAAGTTGCCGGAGTCTGTGTATCTTAGGTGTCTACCATTTATCCCGTAGGTCCTATATGGTGGGGGAAACTATTGGGCCTTGTTGATAGTGGATGGTTTGATGGTGAGGTTAGTACACTAATTTTTTATTTTAGTATTACAATTTTAATAATAATAATAATGCGTATCTAATGCTTAACGTTTTATGGTTTATTAATAGCACATCAAGGCATGGGTACGACTCCTACTAGAGTCACGTTCTCCCGGACATAATTGGACCTTGATGATCCCAGACTTCTGGTATTTCATGTTGGCTCAGGATCTTACATACCTTACCGGTATGGCCAATGGTGATATGTCAGACGAGGGTTTTCCACCGTGGGGGGTTATTTCACGGGTATGGAAATTAGTTCACATCTTTTTTATTTAAGAAATTACCGATTTATTAGATTCACATGAAAAACATCTAACGTTAATTGTTTTAGGTCTTTATTCCCATATGCATTGAAAAGAAGCATTGGGTGATCGGGGAGTTCAATATGGAGTCGATGGCTATGATAGTATATGACAGTTTGAAGCTCGAGACCTTGCAACAGCCCTTCAGGGATATGATGTCTACTTTCTCGCGGATTATGCCTACCTTATTTATTGCAATGGGGCATGGAGATCGAGCAACAAAGTTCTCCTCCTCCTTCAGATAGGAATACGCAGTGAGTGTACCACAATAATCCGGACCTCATGGAGATTGTGGTCCATGGGCATGTATGTTTCTCTCTAAGTTGGTGGACGATCGACAACCATCTCCTTGCACAGATACATCCTCAGAGTGCATTTATTGGCGACATCAGATGGCAGATGTTTTATGGGCGATGAAGAGTTGTAGCTCTCCTGAGTAGTAGCTAGTTTTTAGATGTAAAAGTTCACCATCTTGGACAAAATTTTCTATTGAGCTAGTTACTTTTACATTTAACTAGCCCCTATTATACTTCTTCTACAAATTTAACTTACCTTAAAAACCACATCTTCTGTAAATTAGGTTTCACTATAAACCCCATAGAAAGATAAAGAGACAACACATCTTCTATAGGTTTAACTTAACAAAAAAAAAACACATTAAATAGGCAGTAATAAAAATGATCAATTAATGTAGTCAAGTAAAATATTAAATCATTAATTTGCATAACCGTTACATATAATATGAATGAAAGTTGTCTTAAATTTCACTTGCTTAATCCATTCGTAAAATGGTGCAATTTGGCAAATCGACCTCAAAATTTAAGATGGTGCAATTTGGTTCTATAATGGATGGGTTGAATTTGCAGACGAATCTTGCATATTTTTCAGACGAATCTTGACCCGATCCACCTCCGCAATTGCGACCAGATGCAGATCCGCAATTGCAACTAGATGCACCTCCACAATTGCGACCAAAACGACTATAAATACCCGATGGTGTAGGGGTTATAAACCACAACAAAAGAAACATATTGTGAATCATCAAAGTAATCGGACAAGTTCTTCTTACATGGAATCCCCAAAACCTCATGTCTGGAACTTTTGATGCTTATCTCAATCGCTTCTAGACACTACCACCGAGTTATATGGTTAATATGTATATTTTTTTGGGTTTTCGTTGTGTTAAATGTTGTCGAAGGCTAACGTTGTTCATGTTCATCATTAGTGGCTCATCCACAATTGTTCACCATGAAACTCCACCATCAAGGGTACTTCACTGAACCACCTAGAAGACAATATTTCTGTGGTCTAGAAGTCTATGTTGACATGTTAGATGTCGACGATATCTCCATGCAACTACTTCACCCGATCATGAGAGAGCTAGGCTACGACGAACCGAAATATTATAAGTTGTACTTTAAAAGGCCAAATATAGACTTATGGACTGGACGGGAAGCATTGGATGCCGATGAAGATGTAGCCAATATACATCAGTATCTTGCCGACCATGCCGTCACTGAAGTGTACAACGATAAAGTGGAGCTTTACACTTCCAGACCCGTATCACCAGAGCATATAAGAAGTCGGTAGGGATTCCAAAAAAACCAAGCATCATGTAGCCGTACTTTGACATTTAAATGACCTTTTATAAGTTGTAATAAGCAATTTTGAAACTGTAATATGTTGCAAAACCTCATACTAACCGGGAGCTTGATGGGGCAGATGGTGGAGCACAAGTTTGTGAAATACGGAGGAATTACGATATCAGTGGATGACGAAGGCGGTCAACCACATTGGTTTCCTTTGTGATCCACCCATATTGTAACTCTCCCGTCTTTCTCAAACAAGGACAAAATCAACCAAGTTCTCCACCATTTGCCATGTCAAGATTCATTTTGGCATGGGGTATTCAGTTTGACATGTAATTTGGCCGTGTATGTTACTCGAATAAGAATGTGTTTATTATGTGATCTTAAATAGATTAGAAGATTCTATTCATGAGACAACAACATAGAAACTCAAGGTACAAACTAGCAACATAGAAACTCCAAGTACGAAACCAACAACACTGGCACCATCTAAGGATATAGTGCTTTACATTGATCAATCCAATTTTGTTTCTTAGTTGCCTGCGCTTAAAGTGCTGCGAACTCTTGTACAATCTTTTTGACTTGTACGTTGTCGTAATGAATACGGTCTTCCTTATCTTTTATTTTCCTCTTCAACCTTTTTACCTCCTCCCTGTCCGCGTCCATCCTTCTCAAGTTCCCGTCCTTCTTGGTCATGATTTCTTTCCACCTTTCAGTGAGTTCCTCGATCTCCGCTTCAGCTTTTTCTACCGATTGTCTCATTCTTTTCGGCATTGTTTGTGAACAGGGGGGGTTTGAAGAGGATGTTCCATTTCTAGCCATGTGTTTGGTGAAAAACGAGAGTCAAAAGATATTAGTGGATGGAAAATGATGTATGAATGTTGTGACTTTGAAGTTGGAAATAACGGGAGTATTTATAGCCACACGGAGCCACCTTCACAACCGCGAACCTAGATTTGGTCAAGAAAAACCTGCTACTTTTCAGATGAACCTGTAAGGCTTTTCAGATGAATCTTGCATCATTTTCTCAAACGAATCTTGCAGCCTTTTTATCCAAACGAATCTCTCAGGCTTTTCAGACTAATATCTTGGCCCATATTCGTGAAATGATACCCTGGGTCGAAACTATAATATTTACCTTTTCATGAATTAACTCATCATATCTTACAATTTTGGCCCATGTTCGTGAAACGAGAACCTGGGTGAAAAATGTAATATTTCGCTTTTCATAAACTAACTTATCATATCTTACAAAATAAGTTAAACCATTTTATTCACCAGCAAAGTAGAACATGACACAACAACATAGATAATGGAACAAATACACCACTAAATAACCCAACTGATGACACTAATTATTTAGTACCATTATGTTCTTTTTCTCTTCATTTTAAGTTAGATTTTAACTTCTAATCCCAACCTTTGAGTCATTTTATTTCATTATTTTCACTTTTCTTGTGTCTTGGAGCTAGAGTTAGTGAAAGACCTGTTTTATTGCTTTGAATGGCTAATTTAGTGTGTTTTGGCATATTTTAATGAAAATAGATCCAATGCTGTAGCATTCCTACAGCATATGCAGCTGTCAATATTTTTGGGAAGACGTGTGAAGAAGGAAAAAGATGAAAACCATGGGCTGGTTTGTCACTGGCAGAAGAATACTTTTGTGTTGCTAGGGATGAGAGTCTCCATCCTCTTTATATTTTATTAATTTAAGCCATGCTTTTATAATTATTGTACTTTGGTACTATGTTTTGTTAATTACTCTTTTGCCATCTTTCATTAGTATATAAGGAGGGCATGTGTTGTTGTTTTTGAGGAGAATCATCTAGTTGGAAACAAAGGGGTTGGAACTTTAAACTTGTGACTTCCATTTCCATTTTATAATTCCAAAGTAACTTGTAGTTTTCTCATTTTGTGTTCTTTACTTTTATGTTTTATTATTTATAGTCTTTATTATTTAAGTTTTTTACATTACTTGCAATTTACATTTAAGTCATTTATATTTATTGCAATTTACATTTTCGTCATTTTATTTCTTGTAATTTATATTTCCGTCATTTAAATTCATGTATTTAATTTATGTAATTTATCGCTTTATGTCTTTACATTTTATTATGAGTAGCTAAATCCATTAGCTTGGGTGTGAGATGGATGTGTGAGATTTCAAACCAAATAAAGGTGGACGTTGTTTCGCAATAACAATGTTCCACCATTTCATTCAAGTTTTATAAAATCCAACGACACTTCTTGACGAGTTGATCGCTTTAAAAGTGTGAAAGTGCTATGATCTACAGATAAGCCATAATATGCACGTCAACTTGAATGATATGAGAAGCCGACTTGAGAGAGTGACTGATAAAGAGATTTATCACCTCTATTTTTCATCTTGATTTATTCTTGACGGGTTAGTCGCTTGTTAAAGTGTTAAAGTGTAGAGGATTCAGAGATGAACCCCTTCGAACACTTCAACTTTGATGATATGGAAATTAACTCGAGAGAGTAATTTTTATGCAAAGAGATTTGTAAATCCATATATTTTGAGGACTCTACTCTACATTATCAATAGTTGGAAACTGCATAGAGATATGTTCTGTCGAATCTAAACAGTAGTGGGAGTATTGAAGTCCGAGAGGAATACCCTCAAAATAGATGGTGGATCCAGTTATGCTGAACTCATGCTGCAGCATACCTGCAACATAGTCTGCTGGAATTTGTGTTTGAGTCTCACCTAAAAGTCTTACACCCTTGCTACCTTTATTATTCTGTATCTTAATCAACTGTTAACCAAACCAAACCAAATCAAAGTCTTCAAATTCGCCATCTGAAATCATCTATTTTATTACACTTTTATTATTCTTTTACGACAATTTCTGTGGGACGATATTCGGTATTTTACCACTTTATTACTTGAGAGACGATATTATATCCCATTGTATACTTGCTTTGAGATTTAATTTATCACGTCTTAGAGGTGTGCAAACATTTCGTATCACCAACAAATAGATTAAAAAACCTAAGCAGGAGGGGTTGTCCAATACAAAGCGGGTTCGAAATACACTTCAATGATGGTTTTGCCATCAAGATAAGTACGCATATCTAGAACATCTTCATCAACCACCAGTTCTTTTAATCCAGCCTCTAAGTCTTTGTCTGGTGTTTTAAAATACATTTTCATTCCACGACGAGCAAGGTCGTCATAACCAATTACTACGGCTATTTGATGCATGTGTGCGACACAAAGATCGTCACCATTTACTAGGCAACAAAAATTTCTATGCCACGGACATATGACCTACCCGGTGTGGTGTAAAATAGTCGTTATGGTATACCTTCATAATGAATAGTAGTGAATAGCTACCTGTTGGATGGAAGAAAAGTTAGAATTAAAGGTAAGACAATATATTTATGAAGTGAAACATAATTACTAACAAATCAAGTCGTCGATCCAGTTCGGAACCGACTCAGATGGACCTCTAAGCCTCCATAAGCGTTCTCTTGTAAATGACATCTTTAAGTGTAACTCAAATAAAGAAAATGCAAGTTTAGTGAGGATATTGAAGAGGAAAAATGTTGTATGGATTATGAGACTTTAAAGTTGGAAATAACGAGACTACTTATAGCCACACGGAGCCACCTTCGCAATCGTGAACCTAAATTTGGTCAAGAAAAACCTGCTACTTTCAGGCGAATCATGCAGCCTTTTTCAGACGAATCTTGCAGACTTTTTCAGCCGAAGATGCAATTGCGGGGGTGGACTAGCTCAGATGAATCTGTGTGGCTTTTCAGGCAAATCTTGCAGTCTTTTTCAGACAACTCTTGCAGATCTTTTCAGCCAAATCCGCAATTGCGGGGGTGGACTGGCTCAGGAGAATTTGTGCGACTTTTCAGGAGAATCTTGCAGTCTTTTTCAGACGAATCTTGCAGACCTTTTTAGCCAAATCCGAAATTGCGGGGGTGGACTGACTCAGATGAATCTGTACAAATTTTTAGGCGAATCTTGTAGCCTTTTTCAGACGAATCTTGCAGACCTTTTCATCCGAATCCGCAATTGTGGAGGTGGACTGGCTCAGACGAATCTGTGTGGCTTTTCAGGAGAATCTTGCAGCCTTTTTCAGAAGAATCTTGCAGACCTTTTCAGCCGAATCCGCAATTGCGGGGGTGGATTGGCTCAGACAAATCTGTGTGGCTTTTCAGGCGAATCTTGCAGCCTTTTTCAGACGAATCTTGCAGAACTTTTCAGCCAAATCCGCAATTGCAAGGGTAGACTGGCTCAGACGAATCTGTATGGCTTTTTAGGAGAATCTTGCAGCTTTTTTCAGACGAATCTGTAAGCCTTTTTCAGATGAACCTTGTAAGTATTTCTTGACCAAATCCAACTTCACAATTGTGAAGGTGGCTTTTCATGACTATAATTAAGATGTCTAATGAACTCAAAATTCACAACTTGCCATCTATCATTTCCAACGTATACACTGTGTTGAAACATTTCTTGCCTACTTTCTACAACACTATGGCTGGAACTTCCCGCTCTGCTTCGAAACAACCATTAATGGATGGAAGTTTCAGGAGAAGTTGGAAACCACCCCAAACGGAGGAGGAGTGGAGGAACCTTGGAAAAACTAGAGCCTATTTTCTAATAATAGATGAGGAGAAAGAGGCCTGGGAAGAGGCATATGATTGGTATATGGACACACATGAAGGAGAAGCGCCCCCTTGTAACTCTCCCACTAGGACTTCAAACCCTACGCCTTCTCAAATCATGCCTGCGAGGATGAAGAAATCCATACGAAAAACACAGATAGAGATCGACGAGCTCAAAGACCTGTGGCAAAAGAACAAGGTCGAGCAGATAGCGATAGAAACGGTTATCGAGGGAAAGAAGCACCATGTGATGGTGCTGCAGAGAGAGATCAGGGAAGAAGAGAAAAAAGTCAAAAATATCAAGGAAAACTATCCCGACCTAGAGGATATGATCAACAAAAAGGCTGGTTGAATCCTTAGGTGTAAAGCTCTCTACACGGACGGATACTAGGGTGTCGTTTGTTTTTTAAGAGGTCTAAAGTCTTATTTTAGTTATGATTAATAAGAGGTGATGTGTAAAAAGGTCTGAATGATTCAGACTTAAGAGTCATTAAGAGGTTTTAAAAAAAAACAAACCCCTAGATTTCCTTTTGGTTTGAATGTTGTTGTTTTGAAGTTTGTTTGGTTGAACTTGTTCATGTTGTACTGGTTGTTTTTGAACCCTATCCTTTTCCAAGTTTGTTTCGTTAAGTAAAAGTCTATTCTTTTGTTTACTATTTTGATACACGAACAATCTAAAAAATCCAAATAGTATTCATTCCAATAGGTTGATTACATAAATGGTTTACTCATTCAGATCAACGTTTAAATCAAAAGTATCATGTCTAAAACTTCCATAGTTATCCTCGATAGGCACTGGGTGAGTAGGGCGACTACCAGATGCTCTTTGACTTCCCCGATTCACTGGTGCAGGCGTCTGACATTGAGCCCGAGTATGTCTAGTTTGTCTACACCGAGTACATCTTCTTGGTGTGGGATCCTCACCACGAAATGGGATACGATCATGGTTACTCAGTCTACCAACACTTCTCTTGTAGACTGGTGGTTTAACGGTCATCAGTGGGGTGTCTGGAACAACCCATGTATCAGGATGCCCAGGCGGATGTATGAGTTTTGCGTATGTTGCTCGGAAATTATCCGATGTGAATTAACCAGATGCTAGGTGAGTGACATATGTACACCGTTCATGTCTGGCAATGATGATTGCATGACTGCAAGGTAAACCAGAGATCTGCCATTTCCTACAAGAGCAACTATAATTATGGTAATCCACCTTCGCGTCCCTATGAAAATCTTTAACTTCGTATAAACCACGACCTATTTCATGGATAGTAAACCTTTCCCACTTCATATGTCTCCTAACTATTATTTCTGCCTTTGGGGTGAGAACATTTACCCATCTCGCTCCAGAAAAAACGAATAATTAAAAATTTGAAAATATGTTGTGATTTTTTGTAACAAATGTAAATTTAAGTGGAAACGTGTGACTATGACAACTTGCTTTGGTCCGACGAATTGAATACCATTTTTGTTGAAATGATCGGAAGTAATCCAAAAGGGCCATGATAGGAAGTCTCCAAGCAAAACCCAGGTTCTGGTTCTTCAACACCAGGCGGCCCCGATACCCAAAACCCAAAATCACATATTGATCGAAAACACTAATTTCATAGATTAATACTTGCTAATAAGGTCTAGTTAAGCACTAACATCTACCTTTTTTATCAGATTTTAACCCTACAACATCAATTAATCGATCGATGATAACAACTCTCCCAGCCCTAAGCGAACTAACAATCGATCCATATACAACCCCAAAATAAGCAAGTTTTCAAACCGAGTAAAGGGATTTGGAGGTTTACCTCTTGAAGAACCCCACCACAGCTATCGATTCTCCTTCACGATTTCACGGTCTTAGATCGGTCCTTCTTTCCTCCCTTGAGTCGCCGCACCCACGCACACAGTATACGAGTTCTTCATTTTTTTTTTTACAAAAGTGAATAATCTCTTAGGGTTTTAGATCCCTAATTGAACATATTTTCACTATGGTCCCCTCACTTCCTTATTTTCGTATAATTACACCAATCTTTTAAAAATATACCAATGACTCTAAACTTGACGGGTGTTACATATTATGTGTGATGAATGGGTTTGATTTATTTTCAGATCATTGTTGATTTTGATGGCCATGCTTCTTTGATCTTTGGCTTATCAAGTACATGTGCAACGTTGCTTATTCTTATTTCAAATTGTAGATATTTGATTAAAAACATATTGACATTGTCCCTGTTATGCCATTTATGCCGACTCTTTAATGACGGTATCTTGTGTTTGCATAACTCTATACGTTCATGTGTATTTTGACTTTCATGTTTATTCAATTTATCTTTGAGTGTAACGTAGGTTGTGTTTATCCCAATATATTTCATTATTCTTGATTATATATTTTTTAACAATTTTTAATTTTGCAAAATTTTATATGTTTTGATTATGTTTGACTTATGTGCTAATATTGGATTTTGACTTTCTAATTATGGTACGTAGTTTTCGTTCCTTCTTTTCCATTATGGTTGATTTTGACTTGAATACTACTTGAACTTTCAACCCTTTTAAGCATCAATTCTCCAGAAAATATATTTATTTATTAAAATCCGAGCTCGATAGGTAGGAAACAAATATAAATGTTAAATTGCCTAACATGTAATACGTGACAACAAATAGTTACATTGCATTCAAAAGTTTCTTCTTTAGCCTTAGAAATGGGTGAATGTGGTTCTTTTAAACTCGAGTTAACTTTCATACTCGTATTCAAAGGTTGGCCTAATAGGATTAACCCATATGAATATTCTTTGGCAACTTTTTCTGTTCTTCTTGCTTCGGTTTGTAACTTAAATTTCGACTTTTTTATTTTTTTGCATAATAATTTCATTTGTTGTTATTCATGCTAATATTCTTTGATATTGTCTTTGTAGTGTGATTTTCGTACTTTTTTAGTATTTAATTATTCATTCGTACTCAAAGGTTGGCGTAATAGGATTAACCCATATGAATATTCTTTGACAATTTTTTCTATTCTTCTTGCTTTGGTTTGCAACTTAAATTTCGACTTTTTTATTTTTTTTGCATAATAATTTCATTTGTTGTTATTCAATGCTAATATCGCTTCTTTGCCTTTTTCCATTTCTTTATCGGAGTTGCATATGTTTTTTTTTTCTGTAGTTTGACTTTTGTGTGGATGAGATTGTGTAAGCATTCTATGTCATTTTGTTCTTGTTGACTTTTAGATGCTTTTGATTTCTAATCACTATGATGGGATAATATATGTGCATGACCTTCCTACTATTTGTTGATTTTGACTTTTTTTAGTTGATTTGGATTCTTTAATGAGTAGGAGTATGCGTACATTATTTTTCTTTTATTTTGTTATTTGTTTTGGCATATCCACTATTGTAAGTTTTGATGATGATCAACTATGTTTGCATCATGCTTTTTTTTTCTTGTTTCATTTGGTCTAAGAACGAATTTTTTGTTTGTCTGTTTTGACATCCTCACTTTTTTTTGGTATTTCTTTACAGAGATTGTCCTTGCATTAAGTTTTCCATTCTGTGTCGTGGGGACGTATATATGTGTTAGATATTAACTGTGTAGTATTTGCATAACCATTTTCGTTCTTGTTTATTTTTGACCTTTGATGTATCGGGTTTTTGTCGATGTGCAACCTTTTTATATTCTTGTTGAGTTTTACTTTTGTTCTTGTATGATAAATCATTTGTTAATAGTTGCCTTACTTTCTTCCTTATGCCATTTGCCTAGTTCTTTGTTTCTCTAAACATGGTCGTATAATTAGTGTGATGATTGAGCTTACTTTTAATTAAGATTATTGTTGATTCTAACCACCATGCTTCTCTCATTTTTGGTTTATCAAATTTTATGAATGTTTGGTATTCTTGTTTAAGATTGTTTTTATATGATTAAAATCCCAAGCTCTATTGGGAATAGAAAATAATTATAAATGTTAAATTGAGTAGCACATATGTTGCAACAAACAATCACATCACATTCATAAGTTTCTTCTTACACTTAGAAATGGGTGAATGTGGTTCCTTTGAGCCCAAATCAACTTTCCTACTCGTAATTATAGGTTGTAATACAAATTTTTGCATGTTCTATAATAATTGCTATGAACAAATGGCTTGTGCTTTACTTGATACAAAATATGAAATAGTTGGATTCTTGAAGTGTGGCTACGAGTATCAGGAATGGGAAATGGAAATGCATCGGCAATAAGAAGATAAGGCTCACTCTCGTGTAAGAATAAGGTTAGTTTTAATGTTATTCTATTTTGTATTTTTTTTGTTGATAAGTTTACAAATTTTCTTTAGTTATTTGAATCAATATGAACAATATTTATCTGAGTAATTAGCAAGACGTAACGGTTTCTTGGATTATGTTAATTCTTGCAGGGTATCTATGAGCAACCATATAGGGATCCATAATGATATGCCTAAATGGAAGACCATACAGATGATATGAATCTTCAAACGATCGAGTTTACTTAGAATTCCAATTCCAATTCTAATCCATGGTAATTAAGCCCCTTACCGACATGTTAATTTACTTTATGTTGACTAATCTGTGTGCAGATTGATATTTTTGCTCGGTATTTAAAATTGCAATGCGGAGGAAGTTTCACGTTGGAATTTCCCAAAAAGGTTTGCACATAAGATAAGTGCCTATTACTCTATCCACAATTGTTTTCAGAATGATGATGCACACATTTCATGATTAAGCTAGGTCATATCATTCAATTGTCCACATTTGACCTTTCACTTGGTTTTTCAAATTTATTGCTTTTTTTGATTTTTCCACATTTGACCTTTCACTTGGTTTTTCAAATTTATTGCTTTTTTTGATTTTTTTTACTAATGGTATAATGTTTCTATTTTTCTTGCTTTTGGTTTGTAACTTAAATCTCGACTTTTTATTTTTTTTTCACAATAATTTTGTTTGTTGTTATTCATTGCAAAATATTATATGATCTTGGCTAGTGTGTTTTCATACTTGTTGATTTGCAATAGGGAATTGTCATTGTTTGTTTTCTGCACATGTTTTTCCTGTAGTTTGCATTTTGTGTTAATGAGATTGAGTGAGCATTCTATGTAATTTTGTTCTTTTGAACTTTAGATGTTTTTTGAATTCAAATCAATTTGATGAGATATTATATGTGGATGACCTTCATATTGTTGTTGATTTTGACCATCTTCCGTTTAATTTTTTTAACATATTTTTGCCTATACACAACATTTTTCTTTTCTTATTGATATTAACTTTTTTAGTTGATTTGGATTCTTTAATGAGTAGGAGTATACATTATTTTCCATTTATGTTGTTCTTTGCTTGTATCTCTTAGTGCTTGGCATAACCATTTTTCTTCTTGATTTATTTTACCTTTGATGTGTTGGCCTTTTGTGGATGTGCGACTTTTTATATTTTTGTTGAGTTTTACTTTTGTGCTTATGTGATAAATTATTTGTTAATTGTCTTATTTTCCCCTTTGTGGATATGAGTAGGAGTATACGTTATTTTCCATTTATGTTGTTCTTTGCTTGTATCTCTTAGTGCTTGGCATAACCATTTTTCTTATTGTTTTATTTGACCTTTGATGTGTTGGCCTTTTGTGGATGTGCTAACTTTTTATATTTTTGTTGAGTTTTAGTTTTGTGCTTATATGATAAATTATTTGTTAATTGTCTTATTTTCCCCTTTGTGTATATGTGTAGGAGTATACATTACTTTCCATTTATGTCGTTCTTTGCTTGTATCTCTTAGTGTTTGGCATAACAATTTTTCTTCTTGTTTTATTTGACCTTTGATGTGTTGGCCTTTTGTGGATGTGTAACTTTTTATATTCTTGTTGAGTTTAATTTTGTGCTTATGTGATAAATTATTTGTTAATTGTCTTATTTTCCCCTTTTTGTCATCTGCTTTGTTCTTTGATTATAAACATAGTTGTATATTTTGTGTGATGATTGAGCTTGCTTTAATTATTATTATTATTATTATTATTATTATTATTATTATTATTATTATTATTATTATTATTATTATTATTATTATTATTATTATTATTATTATTGTCGCTTTTGATCACTGTGCTTTTCTCATCTTTTGTTTATCAAGTGTTATGACGTTGGGTATTCTACTTTAAAATTGTTATATATGATTAAACATTTTCAAAAACGGGTTTGCATTTTTGCATCATCTCCATTTTGTCTTTTTTGTTGATTTTTTAATGACGATATCTTGTGTATGCATAACCATTCCATTTATATGTAACTTGATTTTCATATATATTCGATTTGTATGTAAAGTGGGTTTTGTGTAGTCAAAATATATTTCATCGTTGTTGATTTTTATTTTTACTCGTTCTGAAATTTTGCCTTGCCTGATTTTATATGTTTTGATTGTATACAAACTTCTATGCTATTATTTCATATTGACTTTTTTTTTCGGCGATGTTTTCTCATTTATTCGTGTATAAATAAGGTTGTGGATTTTGTGAGATGATTGGGCTTGCTTAAGTTTAGGATTAATTATTGTTGATTTTGATCCCTATGCTTGTTTGGATTTTGGCTTATCATGTACTAAATGCGACTTTGGTGTATTTTGAAAATCATGCCTATTTGAGTTACTATTGAATGTAACGTGGGTTGTCACTTACTTGTGCATATTTTCTATTTTAAAATTTGAGGATGCACATCTATGCAAACATCAAGTTTTCCTTTCTTGTTTCATTTGGTCTTAGAACGAAATTTTTGTTTGTCATAGATTGTTCTTACACAAAGATTTCCATTTTGTGTTGTAAAGATGTCTATATGTGTTGGATTTTAATTGTGGAATATTTCGCATAACTATTTCCTTTATTGTTTATTTTGACATTTAATGTATTGGGTTTTTGTCGATGTGCAAACTTTTTGTATTCTTGTTGAGTTCTACTTCTGTGAGATGATTGAGCTTGCTTTATTTTAAGATTATTGTTGATTTTTGATCACTATGTTTGTTTGGAATTTGGCTTATCATGTACTATGTGCAACTTTGGTCATTCTTCTTTCATGTTTATTTGATTTACTATTAAATGTAACATAAATTGTGTCTGTCCCCAACATATTTCATTTGTTCTTGATTTTTATTTTTAATGGTTCTTAAATTTTGCATAATTATATGTGATTTGATTGTGTTAGACTTCTGTTGTATGATTTGGTTTTGACTTTCTCATTATGGTACCTAGTCTTCTATCCCCCTATTTCATCATTTTTCATTTTGAATTGAATACTATTTGACTTTCAACCTTTGTGCTAGATTACTTGTTCGTTGTCTAAAATTGTTTTTGTTTATTAAAATCCCAAACTCTATTGGGAATAGAAAATAATTAAAAATGTTAAATTGAGTAACATATATGTTGCAACAAACAGTCACATTACATTCATGAGTTTCTTCTTACACTTAGAAATGGGTGAATGTGGTTCCTTTGAGTCCAAATCAACTTTCCTACTCGTAATGATAGGTTATAATACAAAATTTTGAATGTTCTATATTAATTGCTATGAACAAATGGATTGTGCTTTACTTGATACAAAATATAAAATAGTTGGATTCTTAAAGTGTGGCTACGAGTATCGGGAATAGGAAATGGAAATGCATCAGCAGTAAGAAAGATAAGGCTCATTCTCGTGTAAGAATAAGGTTGGTTTTAATGTTATTCTATTTTGTATTTTTTTGTTGATACGTTTACAAATTCTCTTTAGTTATTTGAATCAATATAAACAATATTTATCTGAGTAATTAGCAAGACGTAACGATTTCTTGGATTTTAGTTTATGTTAATTCTTGAAGAGTATCTATGAGCAACGATCTAAGGATCCATAATGATACAAAATATGATATAGTTGGATTCTTAAAGTGTGGCTACGAGTATCGGGAATGGGAAATGGAAATGCATCGGCAGTAAGAAAGATAAGGCTCACTCTCGTGTAAGAATAAGGTTAGTTTTAATGTTATTCTATTTTGTATTTTTTTGTTGATAAGTTTACAAATTTTCTTTAGTTATTTGAATCAATATGAACAATATTTATCTAAGTAATTAGCAAGGTGTAACGGTTTCTTGGATTCTAGTTTATGTTAATTCTTGCAGGGTATCTATGAGCAACGATCTAGGGATCCATAATGATATGCCTAAATGATAGACCATACGGATGATATGAATCTTCAAACGTTCGAGTTTACTTACAATTCCAATTCTAATCTATGGTAATTAAGCACCTTACTGACATGCTTATTACTTTATGTTGACTAATCTGTGTGCAGATTGATATTTTTGCTCGGTATTTAAAATTGCGATGCGGAGGAAGTTTCACGTTGGAATTTCCCAAAAAGGTTTGCACATAAGATAAGTGCCTATTACTCTATCCACAATTGTTTTCAGAATGATGATGCAGACATTTTGATGATTAAGCTAGGTCATATCATTCAATTGTCCATATTTGACCTTTCACTTGGTTTTTCAAATTTATTGCTTTTTTTGATTTTTTACTAATGGTATAATGTTTCTATTTTTCTTGCTTTTGGTTTGTAACTTAAATCTCGACTTTTTAATTTTATTTTCTCAATAATTATGTTTCTTGTTATCCATTGCAAATATTATATGATCTTGGCTAGTGTGTTTTCATACTTGTTGATTTGCAATAGGGAATTGCCATTGTTTGTTTTCTGCACATGTTTTTCATGTAGTTTGCATTTTGTGTTAATGAGATTGTGTGAGCATTCTATGTAATTTTGTTCTTTTGAATTTTAGATGTTTTTTGAATTCAAATCAATTTGATGTGATATTATATGTGGATGACCTTCATATTGTTGTTGATTTTGACCATCTTCCATTTAATTTTTTTAACATGTTTTTGCCTATACGCAACATTTTTCTCTTCTTATTGATATTAACTTTTTTAGTTGATTTGGATTCTTTAATGAGTAGGAGTATACATTATTTTTCATTTATGTTGTTCTTTGCTTGTATCTCTTAGTGCTTGGCATAACCATTTTTCTTCTTGTTTTATTTGACCCTTGATGTGTTGGCCTTTTGTGGATATGCAACTTTTTATATTCTTGATGAGTTTTAGTTTTGTGCTTATGTGATAAATTATTTGTTAATTGTCTTATTTTCCCCTTTGTGTATATGTGTAGGAGTATACATTATTTTCCATTTATGTTGTTCTTTGCTTGTATCTCTTAGTGCTTGGCATAACCATTTTTCTTCTTGTTTTATTTGACCTTTGATGTGTTGGCCTTTTGTGGATGTATAACTTTTTATATTCTTGTTGAGTTTTACTTTTGTACTTATGTGATAAATTATTTGTTAATTGTCTTATTTTCCCCTTTGTGTCATCTTCTTTGTTCTTTGATTATAAACATGGTTGTATATTTTGTGTGATGATTTAGCTTGCTTTAATTATTATTATTATTATTGTTGATTTTGATCACTGTGCTTCTCTCGTCTTTTGTTTATCAAGTGTTATGAGCAACATTGGGTATTCTACTTTAAAATTGTTATATATGATTAAACATTTTCATAAACGTGTTTGCATTTTTGCCTTGTCTCCATTTTGTTGATTTTTTAATGACGATATCTTGTGTATGCATAACCATTCCATTTATGTGTAACTTGACTTTCATATATATTCGATTTGTATGTAAAGTGGGTTTTGTGTAGTCAAAATATATTTCATCGTTGTTGATTTTTATTTTTACTCGTTCTAAAATTTTGCCTTGCCTGATTTTATATGTTTTGATTGTATACAAACTTCTATGCTATTATTTCATATTGACTTTTTTTTCGGCGATGTTTTCTCATTTATTCGTGTATAAATAAGGTTGTGGATTCTGAATGTTTTTATCCGTATCATTTCTATTCCGATCTTTACTTTCACTTGTGAGATGATTGGGCTTGCTTAAGTTTAAGATTATTGTTGATTTTGATCACTATGCTTGTTTGGATTTTGGCTTATCATGTACTAAATGCGACTTTGGTGTATTTTGACTTTCATGTCTATTCGAGTTACTATTGAATGTAACATGGGTTGTCACTTACTTGTGCATATTTTCTATTGTAAAATTTGAGGATGCGCAACTATGCAAACATCAAGTTTTCCTTTCTTGTTGCATTTGGTCTAAGAACGTAATTTTTGTTTGTCATAGATTGTTCTTACACCAAGATTTCCATTTTGTGTTGTAAGGATGTCTATATGTGTTGGATTTTAATTGTGGAATACTTGGCATAACTATTTCCTTTATTGTTTATTTTGACATTTAATGTATTGGGTTTTTGTTGATGTGCAACCTTTTTGTATTATTGTTGAGTTCTACTTTTGTGAGATGATTCAACTTGCTTTATTTTAAGATTATTGTTGATTTTTGATCACTATGTTTGTCTGGAATTTGCTTATCATGTACTATGTGCAACTTTGGTCATTCTTCTTTCATGTTTATTTGATTTACTATTAAATGTAGCATAGATTTTGTTTGTTCCCAATATATTTCGTTTGTTCTTGATTTTTATTTTTAATGGTTCTTAAATTTTGCATAATTATTTGTGATTTGATTGTGTTAGACTTCTGTTGTATGGTTTGGTTTTGACTTTCTCATTATGGTACCTAGTCTTCTATCCCCCTATTCCATCATTTTTCATTTTGAATTGAATACTATTTGACTTTCAACCTTTGTGCTAGATTACTTGTTCATTGTCTAAAATTGTTTTTGTTTATTAAAATCCCAAGCTCTATTGGGAATAGAAAATAATTAAAAATGTTAAATTGAGTAACATATATGTTGCAAAAAATAGTCGCATTACATTCATGAGTTTCTTCTTACATTTAGAAATGGGTGAATGTGGTTCCTTTGAGGCCAAATCAACTTTCCTACTCGTAATGATAGGTTGTAATACAAATTTTTGCATGTTCTATAATAATTGCAATGAACAAATGGCTTGTGCTTTACTTGATACAAAATATGAAATAGTTGGATTCTTAAAGTGTGGCTACGAGTATCGGGAATAGGAAATGGAAATGCATCGGCAGTAAGAAAGATAAGGCTTAGTCTCGTGTAAGAATAAGGTTAGTTTTAATGTTATTCTATTTTGTATTTTTTTTGTTGATACGTTTACAAATTTTCTTTAGTTATTTGAATCAATATGAACAATATTTATCTGAGTAATTAGCAAGACGTAACGGTTTCTTGGATTCTAGTTTATGTTAATTCTTGCAGAGTATCTATGAGCAACGATCTAGGGATCGATAATGATACAAAATATGAAATAGTTGGATTTTTAAAGTGTGGCTACGAGTATCGGGAATGGGAAATGGAAATGCATCGGCAGTAAGAAAGATAAGGCTCACTCTCGTGTAAGAATAAGGTTAGTTTTAATGTTATTCTATTTTGTATTTTTTTGTCGACAAGTTTACAAATTTTCTTTAGTTATTTGAATCAATATGAATAGTATTTATATGAGTAATTAGCAAGGCGTAACGGTTTCTTAGATTCTAGTTTATATTAATTCTTGTTTATCTGGTTTATTATTTTTTCTTAGATTCTAGTTTAGTAACAACCTCAATAATGATGAACACACTCACCAATATGAATTCTACTTCTCTAGAATTAGGATTAAAACCTTGAGGTTGATTCTCTATATGAAAACAAAAATTCAGAGTTAGTTATCTATCAAGTCTAAACTATTCTATATATATTGAAGATACAAGATAATTGCAAATAATAAAAGATCTTCAAAATAGTCTTCCATATTTATCTTCAGGCCTTCCATATTATCTTCAAATAATCCAGCTGTCTTCATTCCATCCGAATCCTTCAATATCTCATAAGCAACATTAAGTCTTCAACAGTACTAACTACTCGCAGTATTAAAATTGCTTAGCAGTAGTAAACTTCTCTAGCAGCATTAACCTTGACTTAGCAGTACTAATCTTGTTCAGCAGTATTAACTTCACTCAGCAACATTAATCCCAGAAGTAGTAACCATTTAGTTCCAGCAGTATTAACCATACTTGTGTGTTTCTGAATTTCCCAACAATCTCCCCCTAACTTGACTTTTAGGAAAAGAAGTCAAGTTCTTCAGAAGGTCTTCTTAGATGCTCCCAAAACTTCATGATTCATACCCCTGTATCCACATTCAGCCCCAAGCTTTGATTGATTGTTCTTTGAATCAAATATTTAGCCATTTCTGAATTTGAAACACATCCTAGTTTCTTCTTCAGCATTGCATGAAGCTTCAGTCTACTGTGATTGTACACTCTATCCACTAGGAAGTACTCTATGTGATTTAAGTTCATAGTTAGTGCATATACTCCACTAGTTTCATATAGAGTACACTTGTTGACTATTTGGAACACATTCCTGATCACATGCTCTACTTCATAAGGCTTGAACATCATACACAGATACTCCATCACCAGTTTTGTAATTGAAATCCCTGGAGCTTTCAGTTTATCTGCATACAACTTCATTCCTATCTCAAACATTTCTTCAAGATCTGACCTAGAGCATGTTCTTACAATCTTTACCCAAGTATTGAATACCTCATACTTTTCATCCTTCCTTTTGAGTCTTATTTATTCCTTTCCATCCACTATCAATGTATCCCAGAGAATAACCTCAGGAGGCTTCACACCTACAGGTTCTGCTGAAATTGGTTTAGGCACTTTGTCCATCACTACCATATACATATTTACATCATCTTTACTTGATGGCTCTTTCTGTTCAGATGACTCAGGTGCCCCTTCTTCTTCAGCAACATTCTCAGCCTCTCCTTCAGCTATTCTAGGCTTCTTGGATAACTTTCTCCCTGCCATCATCTTGGTTCTCTTTAAAGTCCTTAGACTTTCACCCAGAGTGGCTTCTTTCTTTGGTGGTGTTTCTTGCTCATCTGGAAAAGGTTTTTCTATAATGAAATCATTGCTTTCTTTCATTCTCTTCTCCATCTCCACCCTAGCAGTTTCATTTCCTTGAAGCTTGGTCATTTCAGAATTGTACAGCTCTTTGATTTGCTCAAATGTCATCTTGGAGAACATCTCCTTTCTGACTCCTACAGCACCCTTGAGAAAAGTTATCATCTTGTTTCTCTCTTGAGTACCAAGGAAAGTCTTTGAAGGTTGTCTCTTCTTTGCAACTGGTTTTATCACCACAGATTTCTTCAAAGATGCTGCTTTCTTCTGTGCAATTTCAGTTGCTAGGCTTTGTTGATAGGCTTCATTCAGTTCAACAGCTAGAGCCTTTGCCATCTCTCTGTCCTTTTCAACCTGAACCCTTTCTTCCTTTTCAATATCAGCCTGCATCTTCCTGGCCAAAGCTTCATCTGATTCAACCAACCTTTGCTTTTTGATTGGTTGATCAGATTCCACCATTTTTGCTTTGCCTTTGTCTTTGTTCACCTTCTTCTCTACATTTGTTTTCTTGATCACTTCACCTTGTTCTTTGATGACAACTCCTTTGGCCTTTGAGGAGACTTTGGGAGTATCATGTTTGGCTTTAATTAAGGTCTCAGCTATTTCAAGATCTGTTAAAACTTCTTGCACCATTTCTGCTGCTTCTTTCAGTTCAACAATAGCTTTGCTTGAACCAACAACATTAATGGTTTCTGCTGCTTGATCTGATGTTTCTGCTGCTTGAACAGACTCTGTTTCTTTTTCTATTTCTGCTTCTTTCTCCCCCTCAACATCAACTTTCTCCTCTTTTTCTAGAGCATCTTCCCTGTTGACATCAGCTTCTGACTCCCCCTTTTTGGGAGCATCAGGTACTGGTTCCCTTCTTTTAAGCACAAACTGCATTCTCTTCTTTTTCTGGAGCAATCTCTTTACCATATTCTTCAGTTTGGAAATCTGAGCTTGTTGAGATAGAACTATTAGTTTCAGCTCTTCTATGTCTTTTCCTTGGTTGATGACATCGAAGTTGATATTTCCCATAGCATCCATCAATTCTTGATAGTTATATCTGTCCCCACCTTCTCCAGAAGTGTTACCCTCTTTTGAAGGATCATTGGATCTTTTTGTAGTGGGAGCCTTATGTCTAACAAAAGCACTCTCCACCCCTGTGGGTTCTTGGCACCAGGGACCTTTGGATGATTGCTCACCCAAAGTTGCCATGGGGAAGGTCTTATTTATGTTACCACTGACCTCCTTTGTGCTAGCAGGAGTAGTGGCAACCTTAGCACCCATATGCTCATTCATCTCCTTGTTGAGCACCTCCTTGGGGTTGGGAGACACCCCTGAGGTTTCCCTGTTGATATTCTCTAATGGAGGATTCTCTATTAGAGGGCTTAAAGGCTTAGTGGGTGATGGTACAAGAAGGGAAGGAGCCTTCTGTACCTTTTTCCTTGTATAAGTTTGGGTGATTGGAGAAATTGGCTTATGAATTAGGGACTGAGGGATTGGTATAGAGGATGAAGGTTGGGATTGGCTAGCAGTGGGATGGTCTAATGAGGGCCTTGACCCTGCTGCCATACCTTCTTCAGTGTGGGACACCACCATCATTGTAGAGAACAATGGGGTGTCAACTCCTTCCGAGTCCAATGATGATCTTTTCATATTTGAAAAGACCTTGCCTTTGGGGATTTTTGGTACATATACCTCATTAAAGTGAGGCATATCCGTCAATTCATGGGTTATAATTTCCTGAACAAACCTAGGGTACATGTAAAAACTCTTTTTGCTTCCCAAGTTTGATACAAGATCACTGAAAATCATTCGTGAAAAATTGTACTTTCTGGCAGTGGCCAAGCAGACCAAAGCATAAGCAATGGTACTGCTAAACTCACTCCATCCAGTAGTCTTTTTGGAAATGCAGTGCATCAGGGTATGAACAAGAAAACGCCATTGGGTATAAAATTTTGCTTTTGAGAATTTAAAACCACCCAATTGGCCTCCATACCCCATTCTTGACAAATTTGAGAACAAGTCCTCATTAGGAATATAAGTAATACCTTCAACATCGTCTAGACGTAGACAGATACGTATCACCTCTTCAGTAACTGACAAGGGTTTGTCACACACCCTTGTCTTCAGAATCTGCACACCATTCTCTGTGACTATGGTGGCATTTGCCCAGAATTGCCTTTGATGCTCTATGTATATTGTTGGCGACACAGTAAGAGCATGGGCAATGTGGCTGGACTTGAGAAAATCCACAATCTGGTGGAATCCAGCAGCTTGTTTCGGCTTCTGTAGCATCGCAATCTTGTTGTGCTCATCAATGAAAGCCATGGATGCCATTGAAGCTTGAGTATGTTGGACTGAAACACTTGTTCTTGAGAGAAAAAGGTTTAGAGAGCAGAGAAATAGAAAGCAAAGAGTCGTTATGAACTTTTGGGCGGGCAAAAAAGATATTTATACGATTTGGGACATAAGCAGTATTAACTCCTAGCAGTATTAACTGAGAGCAATATTAACCACTAGCAGTATTAACTAACTAGCAGTATTAACTGAGAGCAGTATTAATCACTAGCAATATTAACTAACTAGCAGTATTAACTGAGAGCAGTATTAACCACTAGCAGTATTAACTGAGAGCAATATTAACCACTAGCAGTATTAACTAACTAGCAGTATTAAAACTGCATTGGTAGCATTAACTATACTTACACTTTTTGAAGCTTTAAGGTACTCTTAGCAAGATAAGAACTTCCTGAGAAAGATGTTAGTAGCACCAAAGAATAAACCAATAACAGGTATGAAAACACTTTTAAGAAAAATGAGCTTATTCAGAGTTGATCATGCCCACACTTGTGACCAAGAAAGTGAATCTACCCACATCAAAAAAGCTTTAGTAAATAGATCAGCAAACTGGTTGTCAGTATGGACTTTAGCAACTTGAATTAGCTTCTTTTCATTACAATCTCTGATAAAGTGATACCTGATCTCAATGTGCTTAGTTTTGGAGTGCTTGACTGGATTATTAACAATGCTTATAGCACTGCTATTGTCAATGAAGATTGGAGTGTGAAGAAAGGTTACCCCATAGTCCAACATCTGATTCTGAATCCATAGAACCTGAGAGCAGTAGCTTGCAGCAGCAATACACTCAGCTTCTGTTGTTGATAAGGACACTATGGTTTGTTTCTTACACTGCCAGGATACTAGTCTTGCACCCAAAAGTTGACATCCACCTGAAGTAGACTTTCTGTCCATGTTAGCACCTCCCAAGTCACTATCTGAATAGGTAATCAAGTCAAAGTTGGATTCATAAGGATACCAAAGACCTAATCTAGGTTGCCCTCTTAAGTATCTGAAAATCTTTTTAACAGCTTGTAGATGTGATTGCTTTGGCTTGACTTGGAATCTGGCACACAAACACACTGGAAACATGATGTCTGGTCTTGAGGCTGTGAAATACATGAGAGATCCTATCATTGATCTGTATAGATGAACGTCAACTTCCCCCCCCCCCCCCCTCAAGATTAGCAGTGATTTGTTTATGAGTCTCCATAGGTGTGCTTGCTGGCTTTGAGTCTGTTAAACCATATTTGTCCAGGATGTCTTTCACATATTTAGATTGGCTTATGAAGATCCCATCTTTCTTTTGTTTCACTTGAAGCCCAAGGAAGAAGGTAAGTTCACCCATTGAACTCATTTTAAAGCTCTTGTGCATCAACTTTTCAAAGTCTCTACACATTTGATCTTTTGTGGATCCAAAGATGATATCATCCACATATATCTGAACCAATAGGATGTCCTTCTTACTTCTTTTAATGAAGAGGGTCTTGTCAATTATTCCTCTTTCAAACCCATTCTCCAAGAGGTAGGTAGACAGAGTATCATACCATGCTCTTGGGGCTTGATGAAGACCATATAGTGCTTTCTTCAGTTTGTATACTCTGTCAGGATATGATGGATTTTCAAATCCAGGGGGCTGACAGACATATACTTCTTCATCAATTGTACCATACAGAAAGACACTCTTCATATCCATTTGGTATACCTTGAACTTCATGTATGAGGCATAGGCTAGAAATAGCCTAATTGCCTCTACCCTTGCCACTGGAGCAAACACTTCTTCATAGTCAATGCCTTCTTCTTGAGTGTACCCTTGTGCCACCAGCCTTGCTTTGTTTCTTATTACAATGCCTCTCTCATCCTTTTTGTTTCTGAAAATCCACTTGGGTGCCTATAGCTCTATGACCTTTTGGAAGGTCCACCAAGTCCCAGACTTCTTGTAACTTGAACTGCAGTAACTCTTCTTGCATAGCTTCTATCCAACTGGAATCTTTCATTGCTTCAAAAACCTTCTTAGGCTCAATCTGAGATAGAAAGCAGGAGAGTACTGTGTGTTGCTGATCCTTCAGCTCTTGAAGTATGCTTTGATTCCTTGTTATCATAGGAGAAGAGATGTCTCCTATGACCAGCTCTGGAGGATGATTCTTTTGAGTTCTAGTCTGATGACTAGGTTCTTCATTGATTCCCACATCCAGATTGGAATCATTTAAGTCAGCTAAGGGGATCTCATCAGCTGCTTCTGGTTCTTCATGCACTTGGTTTTCTTCATCTCTTGTTTCTTTTTCACTCTAAATTGGTTCAGTAGCATTCTCCTTTTCACAGACCTCAACAGGATCTATCATAGATATGGGAAAGATCACAGACTGAGGTAAAATGTCTTGTACTTGTACTTGTTCATCCCCTGATCCTCTACTTCCTGAACCTGCATGATAATCACTACTGAAACCCAAAGAGTTAGTTAGTGAATCAATGTCAAATAGCCACTGAGGACCAGATCTAATAGGGTTTGGTGTGTTCTCATTGCACTTGACATTGTCACTTTCCTCAATTATTCTAGAAGAAGTATTAAAAACTCTGTAATCCTTACTCTGAGATGAGTAACCAACAAGAAACCCATCATCTGCCTTGCTATCAAACTTTCCTAAGTGAGTTTTGGTATTGAGAATTGTACAAGGACACCCAAAAGGTTTGAAAAATCCTATAAAAGGTTTTCTTTATTTAAAAGCTCATAAGGTGTCTTGTTTTTAGGCTTGACTACTAGAACTCTATTTTGGACATAGCAAGCAGTATTAACTACTTCAGCCCAAAAAGTAATTGGAAGTTTTGAATCTTCCAACAGAGATCTAGCAGCCTCAATCAGTGTCCTATTCCTTCTCTCAGCAACACCATTTTGTTGTGGAGTCCTAGGAGCACGGTATTGCCTCTCAATTCCTTTTTCCTCACAAAAGGTGTTTAGGTCATGATTTTTAAATTCAGTACCATTGTCTGACCTAATGACTTTTACCTTTTGATTAGTTTGGTTTTCAATTTTTAGAATAAAGGATTTGATCAGTCCACTTGTCTCATCCTTAGTCCTTAGAAAATATACCCAAGTAAATCTAGAGTAATCATCAACAATAACTAGGCAGTATGATTTCTTACC
The DNA here is from genome assembly GCA_023525745.1 of Arctium lappa. NCBI lineage: Eukaryota > Viridiplantae > Streptophyta > Magnoliopsida > Asterales > Asteraceae > Arctium > Arctium lappa. The sequence continues at coordinate 34,925,767 of CM042051.1, forward strand.
AATACTCATAACATTTGTAGGACCAAACAGATCCATGTGCAACAACTGAAGAGAATTAGAGACTGTGTTCAACTCTTTGGACTTATGAGAAGTTTTGTGTTGTTTGCCTTTGAGACAGGCAACACAATGATCATCACATGAAAAGACTTTGGAAGGTAAACCTCTTACAAGGTTGTTTTTAACAAGTTTATTCATTGTTTTAAAGTTCATGTGACACATCCTTCTGTGTCAAAGTGATGATTCATCCAAAGAAGCTTTTGAAACAAGACAGTTTAGGGATGAATCAGTTGAAACACTTTCCATATCTAAGCAATAAACATTATCCTTTCTGGGAGTTCTTAGTAGTAGGGGTGTAAATGATGCGAGTCGAGCTCGAGTATCAGTAAACTCGACTCGAACTCGAAAAAAAAAATTCAAGATCGAACTCGACTCGAAAGCTCACGAGTATTGAAAATCCAAGCTCGAACTCGACTCGATAACCAATTTCCAAGCTCGAGCTCGAACTCGTTTCAAGCTCGCTCAAGCTCGAACTCGTTTCAAGCTCAAACTCAAACTAATTATAAGCTCAAACTCGAACTACTGTTCGTATTCAATCATTTAAAAATTCAATGTGTTCTTATTTGTTTATGTTTGTTTGATTAAAATTGTAAACAAACATAACAAAATAGTTGCACCCACTTCCATAGGTACCAACAAATTTTTTTTGCCTAACTTCAAGCCAAAGGGCTTAAGTCACTAGGCACAATAGAAATGCTATGCTACAAAGGCTATGGAATAGCAAGGGAAAGAAAGAGGGTGGGTCCTATTTATAATTGAATGTAAAAGCCTTGGATGGATTGTCCCACTAATGTGGGATGAGTTTTTAAGCAAAAAGAGGACAATCCTTATTTAAATAATGGTACCCACAAGTCATATAGGTGTTATTACTTTTTTTTTAAAGAAAATGTTAGTAATTCTTTAATAATAATTATAATTATATAATTATAATATATATAATATATATATAATAATAATTATTATATTATTATTTTAATGTTTATTTTTTTAACATATGTTCTTTAGATTACTATTATATGTAAACGAACATTAATGAACGTGCATTTATATACATATATATATATATATATACATATATATATATATACATATATATATATATATACATATATATATATATATATATATAATATTCGAGTATCTCATGAGCTTATCGAGTCGAGTATCAGGTCGCTCGACTCGACTCATTAGTATATCGAGTCGAGCTCGAGTTCGAGTCGAGCCTATTCGAGTCGAGTGTTGACCGAGTTTTGACCGAGTCGATCTCGAGTAGCTCGCGAGTTGTCTCGTCTCATTTACACCCCTACTTAGTAGTATCATCTTTTCATCAACTACCTTGAATCCAGGAGCAAGGATAATACATTCAGAATCTGTAAACAATATACTATGTTGTTTGTCACAAACCTGTTATACACTTAATAGGTTGTACCGTAACTGCTCAACATAGAATACATCTTCAAAGGTCATCTTACCTTTGGTTACATCCCCCTTACCACTTATCTTACCTCCATCTGGAGTATTACCAAAAACAACATGTCCACCATCAATTTTCTTGAAATTCTTGAGGCATGACATGTTCCCTGTCATGTGCCTAGAGCAACCACTATCTACATGCCAGATGCTCTTCCCCTTGAGCCGTTGGTTGCCCTGCACATAAGATTAATCAATTAGTATTGATTGGGGACCCAAGCCAAAGTGGTCTTGGGTTTCCCTTTCTCATCAAAGTATTTACATTCCTTTTTGATGAGGTTTTTAAACTCAGAGCACTCTTTATTAGAGTACTTTGTCAATATGATTGGCTTAGCAGAACAAACACTAGAAGCAGTACTCACCTTAGAAGTACTAACAGAGTTAGTAGTACTAACAGGTTTAGCAGTACTAACCTTGTTAGTAGCACTAACAGAGTTAGCAGTATTAACTTTTGAAGAAGTACTAACAATGTCAGCAACACTAACATTGTTAGCAGTAGTATTACTTCTAGCAGCACTATCATTGTCAGCAGCACTATTTGTGGTAGCAGTACTAACAGTTTTAGTGCTTTTAGGAACCCACATATTGACACTTTCTTTAACAGACTTCTTCTTCATGTGGCTTTTAGATTTAACAGATTTCTTAGCCACATGGTTCTTTTCAATCTTCCTATAACCCAAGGGTTTTTGCATAGGTCTTTGAAAGATCATCCTTTGGTTTATAGGATTAAAATAACAGTATTTGGCAAGATGATTCAATTTGCCACAGATAAAACACGGTTTTGGTCTATTGATTTTACTCAGATCAACCCCTTGTTTTTATGCTCACTGATTATTACAGTTTCTTTGATTTCCCATCTTTTTATCATGTTTTTGGGGCTCATTCTTCTTACATGCACACTGTTTGCAAGGACCTGGATTCACAACTGTGGTCTGTTTGTAATGGACCTTACCAGAATTTCCCTCTGTCTTTTCTATGTCCTTGGATTTGATCCAAGCCCTTCCACAGTCTTCATTGGTGATAATGTTATTTTCTAGAGGAATCTCACCACTCACATTGTTCTCCTTACTCTTTTCAACCTCTTTTTCAGTCTTATCCACACAAACAACTTCATCTAAGGGGTCTATCTCAGTGGCTCCCTCAGGTAAGTCCTTCCTATCTATGGTTTCTAACAGGTCTGAAGTAGGAGGAATGTAATAGTTGTTATATGGTGGAGGTTTGGCATTATACCCAATTCCTCTTCTCAGCTTATCATGAATCTGAGTTTGTAGTAAAGAGTCCATTGCTTTAGAAGCATTGGAAAACTTTTCTACATCAAGCTTGACCTTGGTTAGTTCATCTCTCAATTTCTCACTCTCCTCTTTAGATTTGGTCAGTTTAAGCTCTAGATCCTTTTTCTCCCACTTCCAGTAATTGGTGTCATATGAGTGTTGGAGTTCATTGGCTTGAAAACCTTTAATCTGTTCCTCAAACCTCTCAACAATTCTCACATAATCTTTGATATCCTTTTCTAATCTCTTAAGGTCATCACTCATCTTCTGATTGTGATCTCTGTACCTTTTGACAGTGTCTATGCAAGTTTTAGAACAGAGATTATAATTTACCTCAGATGGGAGATCAGATACTTAAGCCATAAGATCTTGATTCTGGATAGCCTCTTCTGCTTGTTCACTCCAATCAAACCCCATTCCTTGTTGAGAAACAAGGGCTTTAGCAGAGTTTCTGTTGTTATTGAAGCTTCCAGATTGAGCTTGTTGGTGGTTGTTGTTGTGAGACACTCCACTTCTGCATTCCCTTGAAAAGTGTCCCTTCAGATGGCATTTGTAGCATTCCACCTTTGATTTATCAAACCCTGCTCCATCTTCTCTTCTTTGGGAGAAGTTGTTCCTTCCAGTTCTCTTTATGAACTTCTTCACCCTCATGGAAAGCATGGCCATCTGCCATTTAATATCCATCTCTTCCAGATCATCAGGATGAAGTTGTTCCAAATCATCATTGATTAAGGAAGAATTCCCATGACTGGCAAGAAAGGCTTCAAACACAGAATCAGTGCCTTTTTCTTGATTTGCTCCATTAGAAGCATTCACTGATTCAGGGTTAGCAGTAGAATCAATTGATGCTGATAGGAGTGCAGCATTATGAGTATATCCAGAAGGCTTTTTCTTTGCCTCCACTTCAGCTTCAAATACTCTAAGATCATTGTACAGATCATCAAGTTCTTTTTCTTCCAACTGATCATTCTGTCTGAATGAAACAGTGTACATGGCCCACTCATCTCCAAGAGACCTTATGAACTTTCTGTTCACATCATCTTGATCAATCTGTACTCCAATAGTAGCCAGTTCACCAATCAGTTTGTTAAATCTGTCAAAAGTTTGAGTCATGGACTCATTCTTAGTTGACATGAAGTTTTCATACTGTTGCTTCAAGATTGCCTTTTAATTTCTTTTGGTACATTTGGTACCAGAAAATCTCTTCTCTAGAGCATTCCAGAGCATCTGTGCATCAGTACAATTGCAGAATTGGTGCTGATATTCATTTGGAATGGCCAAGAGCAGTGTGCTCAAGGCTTTCATCTCTGTCTGCCTTGTCTTTCTGTCTGCATCCGTCTTTGGAGGGGTTCTTTTGCCATCTTCACCAATCTTTCTTGCATCAGATGGGCCATTCTCAATGATGTCCCACATAGAGTAATCTGTGAGGAGAATATATTTCTTGATTCTGATCTTCCACATGTCAAATTCATTGGGTCTGAGCATTGGTACTTTTGAGACCAGAGTACTGTTTGATTCAGCTGTGTTTTCCATAATGAATGAGATTCCTGAGAGTACTTGCTCTGATACCACTTGTCAGGATCTTAATTCTAAACAAGAATAAATACTCAGAAACAATATTAAAAAAGCTGCGGAATAGCACTTTAATATTCAGAAAAACAATGAAACAGTAAATCAGAATCACAACTTGTAAACTCTTATTGAATGATTAAAAAGTCACAAGCTTTTACACACAACCTTAATACTGATGAACAGGCTCACCAATATGAATTCTACTTCTCTAGAATTAGGATTAAAACCTTGAGGTTGATTCTCTCTATGAAAACAAAAAATCAGAGTTAGTTATCTATCAAGTCTAAACTATTCTATATATATTGAAGATACAAGATAATTGCAAATAATAAAAGATCTTCAAAATAGTCTTCCATATTTATCTTCAGGCCTTCCATATGATCTTCAAATAATCCAGCTGTCTTCATTCCATCCGAATCCTTCAATATCTCATAAGCAACATTAAGTCTTCAGCAGTACTAACTACTCGCAGTATTAAAATTGCTTAGCAGTAGTAAACTTCTCTAGCATCATTAACCTTGACTTAGCAGTACTAATCTTGTTCAGCAGTATTAACTTCACTCAGCAGCATTAATCCCAGAAGTAGTAACCATTTAGTTCCAGCAGCATTAACCATACTTGTGTGTTTCTGAATTTCCCAACAGTATCTATGAGCAATGATCTAGGGATCCATAATGATATTCGTAAATGGAAGACCATACGGATGATATGAATCTTCAAACGATCGAGTTTACTTACAATTCCAATTCTAATCCCTGGTTATTAAGCCCCTTACTGACATGTAAATTTACTTTATGTTGACTAATCTTTGTGCAGATTGATATTTTTGCTCGGTATTTAAAATTGCGATGCGAAGGATGTAACACCCTAAAAATCAGTGTAAATTAAAACCTGGAAAACCTGGCAACATGACGATCGCATTGATATAAACCTCCCAAAAAGGGAATCAGTCCTTAAGACTTTACAAAACCTGTACATAATTGGGTTTCATCAACAAACTAATCTAGACACTTCTACCAAGATTACATTTGTTGACAATCCATAATTCATCAAAAGAATGAGACTTAACAAATGCCCAGATACAATACTAGTCATCTCAAAATGCCTCGAGACCAACCCGTCTCTCAAAACCCCGGCAACCCATCGCTAAGGGAAACCTGTTATACACATCATTTGAGAAAAAGTAACAGACTTAAAGCCTGGTGAGAACATACAGCTTATAAAGCTCAAAAGATATAAACATTTGCATCAAAAGATAATATTTCCAAAGAGGTTAAATTTTACAATTGAAACCTTTGCCACAACCGGGCTTTTTCGTTATAAACATATTATCAAATGACCAATGATAAAACATTTTACCAAGGATTGTGGCGTAACACTAAGTAAGCCAAAATCCGAGTTATGAGCTAAACAATTGGAATCCGAGGATATGAACACATAAGTCCGTGCTACAACGTGAGATCTAGCCCCAAGCAAAACCAATGTATACTCCTTCACTAGGATCACTATGAACCATGGCTAGTATCCGGCCTCACATAACCGTACCAAGTTGCCCCCGAGGATCATATGCATCCATAGCTACAAAATGGGGAATATGACATCCCAATAATACAGTCGACTCAAAACCTAGGGATCCACTAATAATGGTACAGACTCGTCACAACAACATATGTGACCAACCATAAATAAACATATGGTATAAACACATTTTATAAACAAAATATCATTTCTAGTTCAACTTCTGGTAAGAATGAAAATCATTGAAATGAGTTTTTAAACATTCTTTTCACATATCCACATAATGTGCAAGTAAAACATCATTTTACTTCAATAAGGCGGAACCAGTCATTTTAGTCAAAACTGATCGGGAACCCCGAAAATCACCAAAAACTTCATTTACATCAAAATGTAGAGAACATGAAATCATACCGTAGAAATACTTCGGATTTCGCAAATAAGAGTTTTGACATGTATAAAGTTTGTAAAATGGTAGTAGGAACTCACCGGTAGGTTTTTAGAATAAAACCCGGAAAACCAGATAACGATCACGACGTAGAGGTGAAGCTTAAAACACCGAACCCTTGCTAGAAACACCGAAAACTAGCAACCAAACGAGACTTTGAAGATCGAAAGAAGAAAAAGAGAGAAAAAGGAAGAGAGAGAGAGAGAGAGAGAACTGAGATTTAGAGATATTTTCTGTAATATCTCTCAAATGAGATATTTAAGCATCCTCAAAAAGTAGGTTGTCCGTGCGCCCTCAAAGAAGGAAATGCGCACGACCCGTGCGCAAGCCCACTGCCTCGCCACTGTTTCATACGCACGACCCGTGCGTTTTCTCTGAAGGAGGGCGCACATAAACCTCTTTATTTCTCTATTCAACTTCGCAAGATCAAACGAAATTCGGGGTGTTACAATCCTCCCCAACTTGGGAATGATTTCGTCCCCGAAATCCCAACTACTCGAAAAGATGAGGATATCTTCGCTTCATATCCTCCTCGGCTTCCCACGTCACATTTGCTCCCCGGTGATGCTTCCACTGCACCTTGACCAAAGTGACTTCTTTGTGACGCAACTTCTTAGACTTTCTCTCTAAGACGGCGTCGGGTTCTTCCACACAACGGTTACCTTCGTCTACCCTCAACTCTGAAAGGGGAATGATGCTTTCTTCTACCGCCAAACATTTTCAGAGGTAGCAAACATGAAACGTGTTGTGTATCCTGCTCAACTCCGGTGGCAGTTCCCACTGGTAGGCTTGCAAACCCACCCGCTTAAGCACTTTGAAATTTCCGAGGAAACGGGGACTCAACTTCCCACGTTTTCCGAACCGTATTATGCCTTTCCACGGCGACACCTTAAGCATAACGCAGGTCGCCCACTTGGAATTCCATCGGTCGTTTCTTCTTATCTGCATAACTTTTCTGACGTTCCTGAGCCACTTTCATTCTTTCACGAATGCACTTGACTTTATCGACAGTCTCTTGCACGATTTCAGGTCCGGCGAACTGATTTTCTCCCGCTTCGAGCCAACATACGGGAGTCCGACACTTTCGCCCATATAATGCCTCAAAAGGTGCCATTCCAATACTCGAGTGGTAGCTATTGTTGTAAGCAAACTCTACCAAAGGCAGGTGAGAGTCCCAACTACCCCCGAAATCGATGACACAAGACCTCAACATGTCTTCCAAAGTTTGGATCGTTCGCTCGCTCTGCCCGTCGGTTTGTGGATGGTAAGCCGTACTCAACTTTACTCGAGTACCAAGTTCTTTTTGAAACCCATCCCAGAAGTTCGAAGTGAACCGACTGTCGTGATCCGACACGATCGACAATGGTATTCCATGCCTCGAGACCACTTCATCGATATAAAGTTTTGCTAACTTATCCATCGGTAAAGTCTCGCGCATAGGCAAGAAGTGAGCGCTCTTTGTCAATCTATCAACTATCACCCAAATGGTATCGTGACCTAGAAGAGTTTTAGGCAACTTTGTCACGAAGTCCATGGTGATATGCTCCCATTTCCATTCGGGAATCTCTAAAGACTAAAGACTCCCATACGGTCGCTGATGTTCGACCTTAACTTGCGAACATGTCACACAACGCTCAACATAACGCGCCACGTCAAGTTTCATTACCGACCACCAATAGTGCAACTTCAAGTCCCTGTACATCTTTGTACTCCCCGAATGAATGGAATACTTGGACTTGTGAGCATCCTCTAGCAACAGATCACGGTTACCCCCAATCTTGGGTACCCACACACGACCGCTGAACAGTTTTACTCCACGGCTATCCTCCGTTAAGAGTAAACGCTGCTTCGTCATAACTTCATCTTTTAGATTCTCTTCTAACAGTGCTTCCACCTGTGATATCTTGATCTTCTCAACAAGACTAGACACTAGTTCGATCCTCGAATGGGTAACTCGAATACTTCCGCTATAGTCCTTTTGACTTAGCGCATCGGCCACCACGTTCGCCTTACCGGGATGGTAAAGCAATTCACAGTCGTAATCTTTAAGCAACTCGAGCCACCGCCTTTGCCTCATGTTCAGCTCTTTCTGATCAAAGACATACTTCAGGCTCTTGTGATCCATGTATAGAGTGCATTTCGTGCCGTAGAGGTAATGTCACCAAAGTTTCAAAGCGAACACCACCGCCACTAACTCCAGATCATGGGTTGGATAATTCTGCTCGTGTATCTTAAGCTTCCTCGAGGCATAAGCGATCACCTTGCCTCGTTGCATCAACACACAACGCAGTCCCATCTTTGAAGCGTCACTGTAAACCACGAAATCTTCCGACCCTTCAGGTAACGTCAAGATTGGAGCTTCATACAAATTCTTTTGAAGGATCCAGAATGCCTTCTCTTGGGTTTCGGTCCATTCAAACTTCACATTCTTCCGAGTCAGAACTGTCACGGAAGAAGCGATCTTTGAAAAGTCTTGGATAAATCTTCTGTAGTATCCCGCCAGACCCAAGAAACTTTGGATCTCGGACGGACTCTTAGAAGGCTCCCAATTCATCATAGCTTCAATCTTGGAGGGGTCTACTTTCACTCCGACCCGAGTGACTACGTGATCCAGAAACTGTAATTCTTTAAGCCAAAAGTCGCACTTGGAAAACTTGGCGTACAACCTTTCTTTTCTCAACACTTCCAGAACTTCACGCAAATGTTGCTCGTGTTCTGACTCACTCTTGGAGTACACTAGTATGTCATCAATGAATACAATGACCGACTTGTCGAGGAATGGTCGGCACACTCTATTCATTAAGTCCATAAACACATCTGGTGCGTTCGTTAGACCAAAAGGCATTACAAGAAACTCGTAATGGCCATAACGCGTTCTGAAAGCCATCTTCGGAACATCTTCTTCTCTTACCTTCACTTGGTGATAGCCCGAACGTAAGTCAATTTTGGAAAAACAACCCGCTCCTTGAAGTTGATCTAACAAGTCGTCTATTCTCGGAAGCGGAAATCTGTTCTTTACTGTAGCTTTATTCAACTCATGATAGTCAATGCACATTCTCATTGTGCCATCCTTCTTTTTGACAAATAAGACCGGAGCTCCCCAAGGTGACGAACTCGGTCTTATAAAGCCTTTCTCCGATAACTCTTAGAGTTGAGCCATCATCTCTTGCATTTCCGATGGTGCTAAACGGTAAGGTGCTTTAGCGATTGGTGCTGCTCCAGGCACAAGATCAATCCGAAACTCTACCTGACGATCGGGTGGTAACCCGGGAAAGTCGTCCGAAAAGACATCTGGAAACTCACGCACGATCTTCACATCCTACAGCTTTGATTTCTTGTTGGGAAATTCAGAAATACACAAGTATAATTAATGCTGCTAGAAGAACTTGGTTAATACTTCTGAGGTTAATGCTGCTAAGTCAAGGTTAATACTGCTAGAGGAGATTACTACTGCTAAGCAATTTTAGTACTGCTGAATGTTAATACTGCTCAAAGTATTAATACTGCTGAAGACTTAGTGCTGCTTATGAGATAATCAAGATTCGTGCAGATCAAGTTTGAAGATTAAGGAAAGCTTGAAGATAAAGATAGAAGTTTATTTTGAAGATCTTTTATTATTTGTAATTATCTTGTATCTTCAGTATATATAGAATAGTTTAAACTTGATAGAAAAATAACTTTAGCATTCTGAATTTTTGTTTTTGATAGAGAGAATCAACCTCAAGGTTTGTAATCCTAATTCTAGAGAAGTAGAATTCGTATTGGTGAGTCTGTTCATCAATATTGAGGTTGTGTGTTGAATCTTGTAACTTTATAATCATTCAATAAAGTTTGCAAGTTCTTATTCTGATTTACTGTGTTTCAATTAATTATTGAATATCAAAGTGTTATTCCGCAAACTCCTTTGATATTGTTTCTGAGTGTTTATTCTTGTTTAGAATTAAGATCCTGACAAGTGGTATCAGAGATAGTATTCTCAAAAATCTTATTCATCATGGAAAACACAGCTGAATCAAACAGTACTCTGGTCTCAAAAGTTCCAATGCTCAGATCCAATGAATTTGACATGTGTAAGATTAGAATCAAGCAATACATTCTCCTCACAGATTACTCTATGTGGGACATCATTGAGAATGGCCCATCTGATGCAGGAAAGATTGGTGAAGATGGAAAAAGAACCCCTCCAAAGACGGATGCAGAAAGAAAGACAAGGCAGACAGAGATGAAAGCCTTGAGCACACTGCTCTTGGCCATTCTCAATGAATATCAACATCAATTCAGTAATTGCACTGATGCACAGATGCTCTGGAATGCTCTAGAGAAGAGATTCTCTGGTACCAAAAGTACCAAGAGAAATCAAAAGGCAATCCTAAAACAACAGTATGAAAACTTTATGTCAACTAAGAATGAGTCCATGACTCAAACTTTTGACAGGTTTAACAAACTGATTGGTGAACTGGCTACTATGGGAGTACAGATTGATCAAGATGATGTGAAAAGAAAGTTCTTAAGGTCTCTTGGAGATGAGTGGACCATGTACACTGTTTCATTCAGACAGAATGATCAGTTGGAAGAAAAAGAACTTGATGATCTGTACAATGATCTTAGAGTATTTGAAGCTGAAGTGGAGGCAAAGAAGAAGTCTTCTGGATATATTCAAAATGCTGCACTCCTATCAACATCAATTGATTCTACTGCTAACCCTGAATCAGTGAATGCTGCTAATGGAGCAAATCAAGAAAAAGGCATTGACTCTGTGTTTGAAGCCTTTCTTGCCAGTCATGGGAATTCCTCCTTAATCAATGATGATTTGGAACAACTTCATCTTGATGATCTGGAAGAGATGGATATTAAATGGCAGATGACCATGCTTTCCATGAGGGTGAAAAAGTTCATAAAGAGAACTGGAAGGAACAACTTCTCCCAAAGAAGAGAAGATGGAGCAGGGTTTGATAAATCAAAGGTGGAATGCTACAAATGCCATCTGAAGGGACACTTTTCAAGGGAATGCAGAAGTGGAGTGTCTCACAACAACAACCACCAACAAGCTCAATCTGGAAGCTTCAATAACAACAGAAACTCTGCTAAAGCCCTTGTTTCTCAACAAGGAATGGGGTTTGATTGGAGTGATCAAGCATAAGAGGCTATCCAGAATCAAGCTCTTATGGCTTAAGTATCTGATCTCCCATCTGAGGTAAATTCTAATCTATGTTCTAAAACTTGCATAGACACTGTTAAAAGGTACATGGATCACAATCAGAAGATGAGTGATGACCTTAAGAGATTAGAAAAGGATATCAAAGATTATGTGAGAATTATTGAGAGGTTTGAGGAACAAATTAAATGTTTTCAAGCCAATGAACTCCAACACTCATATGACACCAATTACTGGAAGTGGGAGAAAAAGGATCTAGAGCTTAAACTGACCAAATCTAAAGAGGAGAGTTAGAAACTGAGAGATGAACTAACCAAGGTCAAGCTTGATGTAGAAAAGTTTTCCCATGCCTCTAAAGCAATGGACTCTTTACTACAAACTCAGATTCATGATAAGCTGAGAAGAGGAATTGGGTATAATGCCACACCTTCACCATATAACAACAATTACATTCCTCCTACTTCAGACCTGTTAGAAACCAAAGATAGGAAGGACTTACCTGAGGGAGCCACTGAGATAGACCCCTTAGATGAGGTAGTTGTTGAAGATAAGTCTGACAAAGAGGTTGACAAAAGTAAGGAGATCAAGGTGAGTGGTGAGATTCCTCTAGAAAATAATATTATCACCAATGAGGACTGTGGAAGGGCTTGGATCAAATCCAAGGACATAGAGAAGACAGAGGGAAAGTCTGGTAAGGTCCATTACAAACATACCATAGTTGTGAATCCAGGTCCTTGCAAATAGTGTGCATGTAAAAAGACCGAGCCACAAAAACATGATAAAAAGAGGGGAAATCAAAGAAACTGGAATAATTAGTGGGCAAAAAAACAAGAGGTTGATTTGAGTAAAATCAATAGACCAAAACCGTGTTTTATCTGTGGCAAATTGAATCATCTTGCCAAATTCTGTTATTTCAATCCTATGAATCAAAGGATGAATTTTCAAAGATCCATGCAAAAACCCTTTGGTTATAGGAAGTTTGAAAAGAACTATGTGGCTAAGAAATCTGTTAAATCTAAAAGCCACATGAAGAAAAAGTTTGTTAAAGAAAGTGTTAATATGTGGGTTCCTAAAAGCACTAAAAATGTTAGTACAGGTACTACAAATAGTGCTGCTGACAATGATAGTGCTGCTAGAAGTAATACTACTGCTAACAATGTTAGTACTGCTGACATCGTTAGTACTTATTCAAAAGTTAATACTGCTAACTCTGTTAGTGCTGCTAATAAGGTTAGTACTGCTCAACCTGTTAGTACTACTAACTCTGTTAGTGCTTCCAAAGTTAGTACTGCTTCTAGTATTTGTGCTGCTAAGCCAATCATATTGACAAAGTACTCTAATAAAGAGTTCTCTGAGTTTAAAAACCTCATCAAAAAGGAATGTAAATACTTTGATGAGAAAGGGAGACCCAAGACAACTTTGGCTTGAGTCCCCAATCAATACTAATTGCTTAATCTTATATGCAGGGCAACCAACAGCTCAAGGGGAAGAGCATCTGGCATGTAGATAGTGGTTGCTCTAGGCACATGACAGGGAACATGTCATGCCTCAAGAATTTCAAGAAAATTGATGGTGGACATGTTGCTTTTGGTAATACTCCAGATGGAGGTAAGATAAGTGGTAAGGGGGATGTAACCAAAGGTAAGATGACCTTTGAAGATGTATTCTATGTTGAGCAGTTACGGTACAACCTGTTAAGTGTATAACAGGTTTGTGACAAACAACATAGTATATTATTTACAGATTCTGAATGTATTATCCTTGCTCCTGGATTCAAGGTAGTTGATGAAAAGATGATACTACTAAGAACTCCCAGAAAGAATAATGTTTATTGCTTAGATATGGAAAGTGTTTCAACTGATTCATCCCTAAACTGTCTTGTTTCAAAAGCTTCTTTGGATGAATCATCACTTTGGCACAGAAGGATGTGTCACATGAACTTTAAAATAATGAATAAACTTGTTAAAAACAACCTTGTAAGAGGTTTACCTTCCAAAGTCTTTTCATGTGATGATCATTGTGTTGCCTGTCTCAAAGGCAAACAACACAAAACTTCTCATAAGTCCAAAGAATTGAACACCATCTCTAATTCTCTTCAATTGTTGCACATGGATCTGTTTGGTCCTACAAATGTTATGAGTATTGGTAAGAAATCATACTGCCTAGTTATTGTTGATGATTACTCTAGATTTACTTGGGTATATTTTCTAAGGACTAAGGATGAGACAAGTGGACTAATCAAATCCTCTATTCTAAGAATTGAAAACCAAACTAATCAAAAGTTAAAAGTCATTAGGTCAGATACTTAAGAGGGCAACCCAGACTAGGTCTTTGGTATCCATATAAATCCAACTTTAACTTGATTGCCTATTCAGATAGTGACTTGGGAGGTGCTAACATGGACAGAAAGTCTACTTCAGGTGGATGTCAACTTTTGGGTGCAAGACTAGTATCCTGGCAGTGTAAGAAACAAACCACAGTGTCCTTATCAACAACAGAAGCTGAGTATATTGTTGCTGCAAGCTGCTGCTCTCAGGTTCTATGGATTCAGAATCAGATGCTGGACTATGGGGAAACCTTTCTTCACACTCCAATCTTCATTGACAATAGTAGTGCTATAAGCATTGTTAACAATCCAGTCAAACACTCCAAAACTAAGCACATTGAGATCAGGTATCACTTTATCAGAGATTGTAATGAAAAGAAGCTAATTCAAGTTGCTAAAGTTCATACTGACAACCACTTTGCTGATCTATTCACTAAAGCTTTTGATGTGGGTAGATTCACTTTCTTGGTCACAAGTGTGGCCATGATCAACTCTGAATAAGCTCATTTGGTTTAAAAAGTGTTTTCATACCTGTTATTGGTTTATTCTTTGGTGCTACTAACATCTGTTTCAGGAAGTTATTACCTTGCTCCGAGTACCTCAAGCTGCTGCCAGTGCAGTTTTACTACTGCCAGTGCACAGTTAATACTGCTAGTGGTTAATACTGCTCTCAGTTACTACTGCTAGTTAGTTAATACTGCTAGTGGTTAATACTGCTCTCAGTTAATACTGCTAGTGGTTAATAATGCTCTCAGTTAATACTGCTAGTTAGTTAATACTGCTAGTGGTTAATACTGCTCTCAGTTAATACTGCTAGTTAGTTAATACTGCTAGGAGTTAATACTGCTTATGTCCCGAATCGTATAAATACCCTGTTTGCCCGCCCAAAAGTCCATAACGACTCTTTGATTTCTATTCCTCTGCTCTCTAAACCTTTTTCTCTTAAGAACAAGTGTTTCAGTCCAACATACTCAAGCTTCAATGGCATCCATGGCTTTCATTGATGAGCACAACGAGATTGCGATGCTACAGAAGCCGAAACAAGCTGCTGGATTCCACCAGATTTTGGATTTTCTTAAGTCCAGCCACATTGCCCATGCTCTCACTGTGTCACCAACAATATACATAGAGCATCAAAGACAGTTCTGGGCGAATGCCACCGTAGTGACAGAGAATGGTGTGCAGATAATCAAGACAAGGGTATGTGACAAACCCTTGTCAATTTCTGAGGAGGTGATATGCATTTGTCTACGTCTAGACGATGCTACAGGTATTACTTCTATTCCAAATGAGGACTTGTTCTCTAATTTGTCAAGAATGGGGTATGGAGGCCAATTGGGTGGTTTCAAATTCTCAAAAGCAAAATTTTATAACCAATGGTGTTTTCTTGTTCATAGCTTAATGTACTGTATTTCCAAAAAGACTACTGGATGGAGTGAGTTTAGCAGTACCATTGCTTATGCTTTGGTCTGCTTGGCCACTGCCAGAAAGTACAAATTTTCACGAATGATTTTCAGTGATCTTGTATCAAACTTGGGAAGCAAAAAGAGTTTTTACATGTACCCCAGGTTTGTTCAGGAAGTTATAACCCATGAATTGACGGATATGCCTCACTTTGATGAGATATATGTACCAAAAATCCCCAAATGCAATGTCTTTTCAAAATTGAAAAGATCACCATTGGACTCGGAAGGAGTTGACACCCCATTGTTCTCTACAATGATGGTGGTGTCCCACACTGAAGAAGGTATGGCAGCAGGGTCAAGGTCCTCATTAGACCATCCCACTGCTAGCCAATCCCAACCTTCACCCTCCATATCAATCCCTCAGTCTCATGTTCAAAAGCCAATTTCTACAATAACCCAAACTTATATAAGGAAAAAGGTAAAGAAGGCTCCCTCCCTTCTTGTACCTTCACCTACAGATCCTATAAGCCCTCTAATGGAGAATTCTCTATTAAAGAATATCAACAGGGAAACCACAGGGGTGTCTCCCAACCCTAAGGAGGTGCTCAACAAGGAGATGAATGAGCATATGGGTGCTAAGGCTACCACTACTCCTTCTAGCACAGAGGAGGTCAGTGGTAACATAAATAAGACCTTCCCCATGGCAACTTTGGATGAGCAATCATCCAAAGATCCCAGGTGCCAAGAAACCACGGGGGTAGCAGGTGCTTCTGCTAGGCAGAAGACCTCTACTACAAAAAGATCCATGATCCTTCAAAAGAGGGTAATACTTCTGGAGAAGGTGAGGACAGATATAACTATTTTGAATTGATGGAAACCATGGGAAACATAAACATGTATGTGATCAAGCAGGGGAAAGAAATAGAAGAGCTGAAACTGATAGTTCTGTCTCAACAAGAACAGATTGTCAGCTTGAAGCAAATGGTGAAAAAATTGATTCTACAAAAGAAGAAGAAACAATTTGTGCTAAGAAGGAGGAAACCAGTGACTGATGCTCCCAAAAAGGGGGAGTCAGAAGCTGATGTCAACATGGAAGATGCCAACGCTAAGGGGGAGCAAGAGAAAGTGGAAGTTGAGGGGGAGCAACAAAAAGTGGAAACTGAGTTGGTACAAGAAGCATAAATGGTACAAGAAGCAGAAATGGTACAAGAAGCAGAAATAGAGAAAGAAGCAGTAACAGTTAATACTGTTGAGTCAAGCCAAGCAGCAGAAACTGTTACTACTGCTGACCTGAAAGAAGCAACAGAAACAGTGCAAGAAGTACTAACAGATCTTGAAATTGCTGAGACCTTAATCAAAGCCAAACATGATACTCCCAAGGTCATCTCAAAGGCCAAAGGAGTTGTCATCAAAGAACAAGGTGAAGTGATAAAGAAAGCAAATGTAGAGAAGAAGATGAGAAAAGACAAAGGCAAAGCTAAAATGGTGGAATCTGATAAACCAGCCAAAACGCAAAGGTTGGTTGAATCAGATGAAGCTTTGGCCAGGAAGATACAGGCTGATATTGAAAAGGAAGAAAGGGTTCAGGTTGAAAAGGACATAGAGATGGCAAAGGCTCTAGCTGCTGAACTGAATGAAGCCTATCAACAAAGCCTGGCAACTGAACTTGCACAGAAGAAAGCAACATCTCTAAAGAAATCTGTAGTCAAAACAGCTGCAAAGAAGAGACAATCCTCAAAGACTTTCCTTGGTACCCAAGAGAGAAACAAGATGATTACATTTCTCAAAGGTGTTGTAGGAGTCAAAAAGGAGATGTTCTCAAAGATGACATTTGAGCAGATTAAAGAGCTGTACAATTCTGAAATGATAAAACTTCAAGGGAATGAAACTGCAAGAGTGGAAATGGAGAAGAGAATGAAAGAAAGCAATGATTTCATGATAGAAAAACCTTTTCCAGATGAGCAAGAAACACCACCAAAGAAAGAAACAACTCTTGGTGAAAGTCTAAGGACTTTAAAAAGAACCAAGATGATGGCAAGGAGAAAGTCATTCAAGAAGCCTAGAATAGCTGAAGGAGAAGCTGAGAAGGTTGCTGAAGAAGAAGAGGCACCTGAGTCATCTGAACAGAAAGAACCAGCAAGGTCTGATGATGTAAATCTATACATGGTAGTGATGGACAAAGTGCCTGAACCAATTTCAGCAGAACCTGATGGTGTGAAGCCTCCTGAAGTCATCTTCTGGGATACACTGAAGGTTGATGGTAAAGAGTACACAATACTTGGGCAACGATTGTAAGAACATGCTCCAGGTCAGATCTTGAAGAAATGTTTGAGATAGGAATGAAGTTGTATGCAGATCAACTGAAAGCTCCAGAGATTTCAATTACAAAATTAGTGATGGAGTATCTATGTATGATGTTCAAACCTGAAGAAGTAGAGCATGTGATCAGAAATGTGTTCAAAACTGTCAACAAGTGGACTCTATATGAAACTAGTGGAGTATATGCACTAACTATGGACTTAAATCACATAGAGTACTTTCTAGTGGATAGAGTGTACAATCACAGCATACTGAAGCTTCATGCAATGCTGAAGAAGAAGCTAGGATGTGTTTCAAATTCAGAAATGGCTAAGTATCTGATCCAAAGAACTATAAATCAGAGTTTGGGGTTGGATGCAAATAGAGGAGTATAAGACATGATGAAGTTTTGGGAGCATCTTGAAGATTATCTGAAGAACTTGACTTCTCTTCCTAAAAGTCAAGTTAGGGGGAGATTGTTGGGAAATTCAGAAATACACAAGTATAATTAATGCTGCTAGAAGAACTTGGTTAATACTTCTGAGGTTAATGCTGCTAAGTCAAGGTTAATACTGCTAGAGGAGATTACTACTGCTAGGCAATTTTAGTACTGCTAGTAGTTAGTATTGCTGAATGTTAATACTGCTCAAAGTATTAATACTGCTGAAGACTTAGTGCTGCTTATGAGATAATCAAGATTCGTACAGATCAAGTTTGAAGATTAAGGAAAGCTTGAAGATAAAGATAGAAGTTTATTTTGAAGATCTTTTATTATTTGTAATTATCTTGTATCTTCAGTATATATAGAATAGTTTAGACTTGATAGAAAAATAACTTTAGCATTCTGAATTTTTGTTTTTGATAGAGAGAATCAACCTCAAGGTTTGTAATCCTAATTCTAGAGAAGTAGAATTCGTATTGGTGAGTCTGTTCATCAATATTGAGGTTGTGTGTTGAATCTTGTAACTTTATAATCATTCAATAAAGTTTTCAAGTTCTTATTCTGATTTACTGTGTTTCAATTAATTATTGAATATCAAAGTGTTATTCCGCAAACTCCTTTGATATTGTTTCTGAGTGTTTATTCTTGTTTAGAATTAAGATCCTGACATTTCTCTAACTTGGCATCGATCACATAGGCTAGGAAAGTCGAACATCGTTTTACTAAGCACTTGCGTGCCTTTGCCATTGTGATTATTGCCACTTCACCTTTTCTCTTTTCGCCATAGATGACAACGACTTCGCCAGAGTGGTTGGGAAGTCGAATCAACTTCTTGGAACATACGATCTCGGCATGATTGTTTGACAACCAATCCATGCCGACCACCACATCAAAACCCCCGATTAACATCGGCAGTAGATCGATCGAGAATTCTCTCCCTTCGATACTAAGACTACACTGCTTCAGAACATCGTGAATCAGAACTTGACTAGCATCGGCTATTTCTACCACTAATGCATCCTCAAGACTAGTAGTGGGCATAGAAATTTTCTGACGGAACAATTCAGATACGAAAGAGAAACTGGTACCTGAATCGAATAAAATACGAGCAGGTACAGAGTTTATAAAGAAAGTACCCGATACCACATCAGCGGATGCGTTGGCCTCATCGGCCGTCATCTGAAATGCTCGACCCAGAACTCTCGGAGGGTTCTCCTTCCTAGCTGGCGTGCTATCCGACACAAGCTTCGGGCAATCTCTTCTCACATGCCCCGGTGCCTTGCACTCATAACAGACGAGTCCTCTGACCAGGCAATCTCTGATAGTGTGACCAGGCTTCCCACACTTATAACAAGTTTAAGAAGTGGTATTACAGTCACCGTGGTGTTTAGTTCGACACTTGTGGCACCACCTAGCTTCCTGCTGATTGCTGAAGTTTCGGTTTCCGCCAAAAGGACGTGATCTCTTGGGGTGAGCAGAATTGCTCTCCCACTTTCTCTTATCGGTAACCACTACGGATTTCTCAACTTTGTTTCTTGCGAACATCTCTTCCATGTACTGAGCTTCTTCAATCATCTCGCGGAGGTTAGAAGCTTTAGAATTGTGGACCATAGATTGCATGTCCGCGGGTAGACCATTCAGATAGGACTTCATCTTATCCTTCTCTGTTGGGGCATCGTGTCCCACCAGATCAAGCTTCTCCATGAACTGACGGGTGTACTCCCTCACCGTCAGGCTTCCCTTTACCAGAGACCGAAATTCTTTTTCAATTCGGTCCATTGTTCTTTCATTGTAGAATTCTTCTAAAAACTTTTTCTTGAACTCGGCCCAAGACAACTGAGCCAACACAATAGAGGATAGGGTGGATTGAATGACATTCCACCAAATGAGTGCGGTATCCCTCAGCAGTTGGGTACCGAACCGCACTCTTAGTTCATCTCCGCATTCGGAAGAGCCAAAAGCTTGCTCGACCGCTCGAATCCACTTCACACACAAGATTGGGTCGTCGGAACCAGAGAACTCTGGTGGTCCCCAACCCAGAAAGGACTTGTAGGAACAACTTTTCCTATTTCCCGGAGCACCAACAATGCCGTGCTCCTCAGCCCTGACCCCTGCACCAACGCCTCTAGGACCCGCTACAATGTTTTCCACAACCGTCTCACACCTCCGATTGTTCACATCGCGGTCCTCAATCACTTTCAGCAGAAACTCTTACTGCTTTGCCATCTCTTCCCTCATTGCCAACATCATGCTGGCCATCAACTCAGACGGGGAACTAGCATCCCTGATTACTGGGTGGGACGAAGCCAGATCTACACGCAGAATGACCTATGGCTCCGCACCTAGTATTTGTTAAACAGGTGGACGCACAACAACCTCAACTCCCTCCAGCTGGTTAGCGGTGGAGGCTGTCGCTTCCAGACCATCAACACGCGTACGCGATCTACCACGCGTATTCACCATACTGAACTGCTTCACAGAACAGAGAAAGAGATAAGAGAGAGATTGAATAAACACAAAGGAAACGTACTACCACATTACCAATCGTCATATCAATAGAAATTCAAGCACACTTACGTACGATATCCTCATAATAACATTAGCTAAGTGAGATTATGAACATATAACACATAAAGGTTCTCGTCACGATCACCACAACGCCTGATAAACGTACTTTCCATTGACTCTAAGACTAACCCATCTTAGAAGCTCTACCCAATCTCACGGATCAATTCTTATCATACTCGGTCTAAGTCTAGACATCTTACATTCATGCCTAGTTCACTTAAACTAGAGCTCTGATACCAACCTGTAACACCCTAAAAATCAGTGTAAATTAAAACCTGGAAAACCTGGCAACATGACGATCGCATTGATATAAACCTCCTAAAAAGGGAATCAGTCCTTAAGACTTTACAAAACTTGTACATAATTGGGATTCATCAACAAACTAATCTAGACACTTCTACCAAGAGTACATCTGTTGACAATCCATAATTCATCAAAAGAATGGGACTTAACAAATGACCAGATACAATACTAGTCATCTCAAAATGCCTCGAGACCAACCCGTCTCTAAAAAACCCGACAACCCACCGCTAAGGGAAACCTGTTATATACATCATTTGAGAAAAAGTGTCAGACTTAAATCCTGGTGAAAACATACAGTTTATAAAGCTCAAATAATATAAACATTTACATCAAAAGATAATATTTCCAAAGAGGTTAAATTTTACAACTGAAACCTTTGCCATAACTGGGCTTTTCCGTTATAAACATATTATCAAATGACCAATGATAAAACATTTTACCAAGGATTATGGCGTAACACTAAGTAAGCAAAAATCCGAGTTATGAGCTAAACAATTGGAATCCGAGGATACGAACACATAAGTCCGTGCTACAACGTGAGATCTAGCCCCAAGCAAAACCAATGTATACTCCTTCACTAGAATCACTATGAACCATAGCTAGTATCCGACCTCACATAACCGTACCAAGTTGCCCCCGAGGATCATATGCATCCATAGCTACAAAATGGGGAATATGACATCCCAATAATACAGTCGACTCAAAACCTAGGGATCCACTAGTAATGGTACAGACTCGTCACAACAACATATGTGACCAACCATAAATAAACATATGGTATAAACACATTTTATAAACAAAATATCATTTCCAGTTCAACTTCTGGTAAGAATGAAAATATTGAAATGAGTTCTTAAACCTTCTTTTCACATATCCACATAATGTGCAAGTAAAACATCATTTTACTTCAATAAGGCGGAACCAGTCATTTTAGTCAAAACTGATCGGGAACCCCGAAAATCACCAAAAACTTCATTTACATCAAAATGTAGAGAACATGAAATCATACCGTAGAAATACTTCGGATTTCGCAAATAAGAGTTTTGACATGTATAAAGTTTGTAAAATGGTAGTAGGAACTCACCGATAGGTTTTTAGAATAAAACCCGGAAAATCAGATAACGATCACGACGTAGAGGTGAAGCTTAAAACACCGACCCCTTGCTAGAAACACCGAAAACTAGTAACCAAACGAGACTTTGAAGATCTAAAGAAGAAAAAGAGAGAAAAAGGAAGAGAGAGAGAGAACTGAGATTTAGAGATATTTTCTGTAATATCTCTCAAAGAAGGAAATGCGCACGACCCGTGCGCAAGCTCACTACCTCACCACTGTTTCATACGCACGACCCGTGCGTTTTCTCTGAAGGAGGGCGCACAGGTCCAGCACAGAAACCTCTTTATTTCTCTATTCAACTTCGCAAGACCAAACGAAATTCGGGGTGTTACAGAGGAAATTTCACGTTGGAATTTCCCAAAAAGGTTTGCACATAAGATAAGTGCCTATTACTTTATCCACAATTGTTTTCAGAATGATGATGCCCACATTTCATGATTAAGCTAGGTCATATCATTCAATTGTCCACATTTGACCTTTCACTTGGTTTTTCAAATTTATTGATTTTTTTTTGATTTTTTTACTAATGGTATAATGTTTCTATTTTTCTTGCTTTTGGTTTGTAACTTAAATCTCGACTTTTTAATTTATTTTTCACAATAATTTTGTTTGTTGTTATCCGTTGCAAATATTATATGATTTTGGCTAGTGTGTTTTCATACTTGTTGATTTGCAATAGGGAATTGCCATTGTTTGTTTTCTGCACATGTTTTTTCTGTAGTTTGCATTTTGTGTTAATGAGATTGTGTGAGCATTCTATATAATTTTGTTCTTTTGAATTCTAGCTGTTTTTTGAATTCAAATCAATTTGATGAGAGTACCCGCAGTGGACACCCGAAGATCCAGTGGTCACTTGCTTCACAAGGGGTTTTCTCTCTCTCACCTCCTATATAAAGGAGGCTTTGGTTCTTCACATCCATATATTATAATCCACAACATCCAACACCAATAAAGTCACCAACAATGCTCTAGTTTTAGTTCATCTTCAAGTTACTTGTTAACTTGAAGATGGTAATTTTAATTTCAAGTCCTTTACTTTCTAGCACTTTACATTTATAGTACTTTACTTTTCCTTGTAATTTATTTCAAGTACTTAATTTCCATTTCCGTAATTTAAGTTTATGCAAGTAGTTCTTAATTATTTCTTGTCTTTTATTCTTATGTCTCTTACTTTAATTATGAGTTAAGCACCTCTTGGGTGTGGGTGTGAGCTAACTTGAGACTAGTAGGCAACACTTGGGTGTGGCCATTATTACTAACTCTTAAGTTTGATCACTTGAGTCGGGACATAACTCAATGCGGATAAGCCAATCACTTTGAAGTGTTAATATTAGATCTTAGACCTCGAGAGGGGCGGATCCGAAATACGGCTTAATGTGATGCAACAAGGATTTGGGAAAGTCTTTGATAACCACGTAGAGATGCGGGTTTTGTATGATTTACTAAGGTTCGGGATGCCGGTCGAGTAATCACAAAGAGATTTGGGTATAAATCTCCATACCGGTGGAACTTGACGTTTAGAGTCAAACTTAGATAAATCGGCAAGATTAAGAGTTGGTAACGATGGACACTTTGCGAGCATCTTGTAGGACCGGTCTTTAAAAATCCACTTTCGAGATATCGGGCTTTTTATAGATTTTCCGTACTACAAAGCACCCAACCATTTTGTTACTACGCTTGTCTCAAGGAAAGCTTACACCCATACCCATTCTTTATTTATAAAAAGTTCATTTCGCATTTTTAGAATTAATTCACCAATCAAACAAATATTTTCCCCAACTCGAAACTTGTGCAAGAAGTTCATGAAAGTCAGCAATTCTCAGTAAGTCCAGTCTCTGTGGGTACGATACTCGGTACTTGTACCATTTTATTACTTGTAGCGATCCAGTGTTGATATATACTTGTGTCCACATTGGGAAACTCAGTGTCCACGCTTTGAGTGCATGTTATTTTACCAGATATGCCTAAATGGAAGACCATATGGATGATATGAATCTTCAAACGATCGAGTTTACTTACAATTCCAATTCCAATTCTAATCCATGGTAATTAAGCCCCTTACTGACATGTTTTTTTTTTTGAAAAGGAGTATCCCATACCACTGTGGGCCTGGACTAATCTCCTGAAAAACAGGCCTATGGACCACGGGCATTCATCCCGTGGCCACAACGCTGCGAGTGGGGCTCGAACCCGGGCAACCGCTATGAAGTTCCCAGGCCCTTACTGACATGTTAATTTACTTTATGTTGACTAATCTGTGTGGATTGATATTTTTGCTCGGTATTTAAAATCACGTTACGGAGGAAGTTTCATGTTGGAATTTCCCAAAAAGGTTTGCACATAAGATAAGTGTCTATTACTCTATCCACAATTGTTTTCAGAATGATGATGCACACATTTCATGATTAAGCTAGGTCATATCATTCAATTGTCCACATTTGACCTTTCACTTGGTTTTTCAAATTTATTGCTTTTTTTGATTTTTTTACTAATGGTATAATGTTTCTATTTTTCTTGCTTTTGGTTTGTAACTTAAATCTCGACTTTTTAATTTTTTTTTTCACAATAATTTTGTTTGTTGTTATCCATTGCAAATATTATATGATCTTGGCTAGTATGTTTTCATACTTGTTGATTTGCAATAGGGAATTGCCATTGTTTGTTTTGTGCACATGTTTTTCCTGTAGTTTGCATTTTGTGTTAATGAGATTGTGTGAGCATTCTATGTAATCCTGTTCTTTTGAATTTTAGATGTTTTTTGAATTCAAATCAATTTGATGAGATACTATATGTGGATGACCTTCATATTGTTGTTGATTTTGACCATCTTCCATTTAATTTTTTTAACATGTTTTTGCCTATACGCAACATTTTTCTCTTCTTATTGATATTAACTTTTTTAGTTGATTTGGATTCTTTAATGAGTAGGAGTATACATTATTTTCCATTTATGTTGTTCTTTGCTTGTATTTATTAGTGCTTGGCATAACCATTTTTCTTCTTGTTTTATTTGCCCTTTGATGTGTTGGCCTTTTGTGGATGTGCAACTTTTATATTCTTGTTGAGTTTTAGTTTTATGATTATGTGATAAATTATTTGTTAATTGTCTTATTTTCCCCTTTGTGTATATGTGTAGGAATATACATTATTTTCCATTTATGTTGTTCTTTGCTTGTATCTCTTAGTGCTTGGCATAACCATTTTTCTTCTTGTTTTATTTGACCTTTGATGCGTTGGCCTTTTGTGGATGTGTAACTTTTTATATTCTTGTTGAGTTTTACTTTTGTGCTTATGTGATAAATTATTTGTTAATTGTCTTATTTTCCTCTTTGTGTCATCTGCTTTGTTCTTTGATTATAAATATGGTTGTATATTTTGTGTGATGATTGAGCTTGCTTTAATTATTATTATTATTATTATTATTATTATTATTATTATTATTATTATTATTATTATTATTATTATTATTATTATTATTATTATTATTGATTTTGATTTTGATCACCGTGCTTCTCTCGTCTTTTGTTTATCAAGTGTTATGAGCAACATTGGGTACTCTACTTTAAAATTGTTATATATGATTAAACATTTTCATAAACGTGTTTGCATTTTTGCCTTGTCTCCATTTTGTTGATTTTTTAATGACGCTATTTTGTGTATGCATAACCATTCCATTTATGTGTAACTTGACTTTTATATATATTCGATTTGTATGTAAAGTGGGTTTTGTGTAGTCAAAATATATTTCATCGTTGTTGATTTTTATTTTTATTCGTTCTAAAATTTTGCCTTGCCTGATTTTATATGTTTTGATTGTATACAAACTTCTATGCTATTATTTCATATTGACTTTTTTCTTGGGCGATGTTTTCTCATTTATTCGTGTATAAATAAGGTTGTGGTTTTTGTGAGATGATTGGGCTTGCTTAAGTTTAAGATTATTGTTGATTTTGATCACTATGCTTGTTTGGATTTTGGCTTATCATGTACTAAATGTGACTTTGGTGTATTTTGACTTTCATGTCTATTTGAGTTACTATTGAATGTAACGTGGGTTGTCACTTACTTGTGCATATTTTCTATTGTAAAATTTGAGGATGCGCATCTATGCAAACATCAAGTTTTCCTTTCTTGTTGCATTTGGTCTTGCAACGAAATTTTTGTTTGTCATAGATTGTTTTTACACCAAGATTTCCATTTTGTGTTGTAAGGATGTCTATATGTGTTGGATTTTAACTGTGGAATACTTGGCATAACTATTTCCTTTATTGTTTATTTTGACATTTAATGTATTGGGTTTTTGTCTATGTGCAAACTTTTTGTATTCTTGTTGAGTTCTACTTCTGTGAGATAATTGAGCTTGCTTTATTTTAAGATTATTGTTGATTTTTTATCACTATGTTTGTCTGGAATTTGCTTATCATGTATTATGTGCAACTTTGGTCATTCTTCTTTCATGTTTATTTGATTTACTATTAAATGTAACATAGATTTTGTTTGTTCCCAACATATTTCATTTGTTCTTGATTTTTATTTTTAATGTGTAACACCTCGAAAATCAGAGTAAATTAAAACCTGGAAACCTGACAATATAACGAAAGTAAATCTATCAACTTTCCATAAACGGAACCAGTCATTAAGACTATACAATCATATACAAGGATTTTATCAAAAGAATGGGACTTAACAATGCCCAACAACAATACTAATCAACTTCAAAAACCTCGAGACTCAAAACTCGTCTCTCCAAAAACCCCGGCAACCCACCGCTAATGGAAACCTGATACACATACCATTTGAGAAAAAGTGTCAGACTTAAAGCCTGGTGAGAACATACAGTTTATGAAGCTCAAAAGATAAAACATTTGCATCAAGATAGCATTTCCAAAAAGATTAAATTTACACATTTGGTCCTTGCCACAAACGGGCTTTTTCGTTATAAACACGCCATAAAAGGACCGAAAACAAAACATTTTACCAAGGAATGTGGCGTAACACAAAGTTTGGCCAACAATCCGAGTTACGAGCTAAACCAATTGGAGTCCGCGGATACGAATCACAAAGTTCGTGCTACAATGTGAGATCAAGCCCCAAGCGCAAAACCAAGGTATACTCCTTCGCTAGGATTACTATGAACCATGGCTAGTATCCGGCCTCACATAACCGTACCAAGTTGCCCTCAAGGAACAAGTGATCCCTAGCTACAATTATGGGGAATGTAACATCCCAACAATACAGTCTACTCAAAACCTAGGGATCCACTAGTAATGGTAAGGACTCGTCACAACAACGTATGTGACCAACCATAAATAAACATATGGTTACAAACACATTTTTATAAACAAAATGCTATTCCCAGTTCAACTTCCGGTAAGAATGAAAATCATTTAAAAGAAGTTCCTTTGAATATTTATTTCGCATAAACGCACAGGTAAAACATCATTTTACTTTTAAAATAAGATAAGATCAAAAAGGTAACTTTTGATATGTATACAGTTTAAAATGATAGTAGGAACTCACCTCTGTTTCCTTCTTCTTAACGAGCGCTACCTATGATAACACCGAAAGAATCGGTAAGTCGAAATACAGATAAACCTCTCGTTACTTGAATAGGAATCAAAGACACAGAAGCTAACAACTTAACAGAACCTAAACCGGTCAAAGGACAACTCCGGTCGAATGACCTCCGGTCGGGCACAACCCCCCGGTCGAACCATCTTCGGTCGAAGGGCACCGGTCGAAAGCATTCGTCCGGTCCTTCACTCATTCGGTCGAACGCTCATCGGGTTAAAGGACTACCGGTCGAACGACCATCGGTCCTTTGCCCATCCGATCGTCTTGTTCATCAAGAACAGTACGATGCATAACCCATATTCAACCCAGATCCAAATGAGAAATACTCAGATCTCAAAATGGAACGGTTCAAAATCTTCACAACGAGATTCTACACGGCTAAAAGCATTCAGATCAAAGCATTAAGCTAGATTCGTACCTCGATTTGCCCGAAACGATCGACCCAAAAACAAAGCTTCTCCTGCACTCTTCCTTTCTCTCTGACTTCTCAAAACCAAGAACTGATATTTGTGATATAAATCAAAATATCTAATTTGATTTGTATTTATATAGCCCAAGTTACAGAATACCCCCTTGAACTTTGGGTAAAGGTCAACTTCTCACCCAATCCCAAAATTCAGGGTGTTACAATCCTCCCCAACTTGGTAATGATTTCGTCCTCGAAATCCAACTATACAAAGAGATGAGGATATCTACGCTTCATATCCTCTTCAGATTCCCAAGTCACATTTGCTCCTCGGTGATGCTTCCACTGCACCTTGACCAAAGTGACTTCTTTATGACGCAACTTCTTAGACTTTCTCTCCAAGATGGCGTCGAGTTCTTCCACACAACGGTTACCTTCGTCAACCCTTAGGTCTGAAAGGGGAATGACGCTGTCTTCTACCGCCAAACACTTCCGGAGGTAGCAGACATGAAACGTGTTGTGTATTCTACTCAACTCCGGTGGCAGTTCCAACTGGTAGGCCTGCAACCCTACACGCTTAAGTACTTTGAAAGGTCCGAGGAAACGAGGACTCAGCTTCCCACGTTTTCTGAACCGTATGATGCCCTTCCATGGCGATACCTTAAGCATAACGCGATCGCCTACTTGGAATTCCATCGGTCGCCTCTTCTTATCGGCATAGCTCTTCTGACGATCTTGAGCCGCTTTCATCCTCACTCTAATACACTTGACCTTATCGGCAGTCTCTTGCACGATTTCAGGTCCGGCGAACTGCGTCTCTCCCGCTTCTAGCCAACACACGGGAGTCCGACACTTTCGCCCATACAGTGCTTCAAAAGGTGCCATCCCAATACTCGAGTGATAGCTATTGTTTTAAGCGAACTCCACCAAAGGCAGGTGAGAGTCCCAACTACCCCCGAAATCGATGACACAAGACCTCAACATGTCTTCCAAGGTTTGGATTGTTCGTTCGCTCTGCCCGTCGGTTTGCGGATGGTAAGCCGTACTCAACTTAACTCGCGTACCAAGCTCTTTCTGAAACCCATCCCAGAAGTTCGAAGTGAACCGGCTGTAGCGATCTGACACGATCGACAAAGGTATTCCATGCCTCGAGACCACCTCATCGATATAAAGCTTTGCCAACTTATCCATCGGTAAAGTCTCGCGCATAGGCAGAAAGTGAGCGCTCTTCGTCAATCTATCCACTATCACCCAGATGGTATCGTGTCCCCGAAGAGTTTTAGGCAACTTCGTCACGAAGTCCATGGTGATATGCTCCCACTTCCACTCGGGAATCTCTAAGGACTGAAGACTCCCATACGGTCGTTGATGTTCGGATTTGACTTGCGAACACGTCACACAACGCTCAACGTAACGCGCCACATCAAGCTTCATCACCGGCCACCAATAGTGCAACTTCAAGTCCCTGTACATCTTCGTACTTCCCGGGTGAACGGAATACTTGGACTTGTGTGCGTCTTCTAGCAACAGCTCACGGTTTCCCCCAACCTTGGGCACCCACACACGACCGCTGAACAGTTTCACCCCACGGCTATCTTCCGTTAAGAATAAACGTTGTTTTGTCATGACTTCTTCTTTGAGATTCTCTTCTAACAATGCTTCCATCTGAGATGTCTTGATCTTCTCAACAAGACTAGACACTAGCTCGATTCTTGAATGGGTAGCCCGAATACTCCCGCTATAGTCCTTCCGACTTAGCGCATCGGCCACCACGTTCGCCTTACCGGGATGGTAAAGCAATTCACAGTCGTAATCTTTCAGCAACTCGAGCCACCGCCTTTGCCTCATATTCAGCTCTTTCTGACCAAAGACATACTTCAGGCTCTTGTGATCCGTGTAAAGAGTACACTTCGTGCCATAGAGGTAGTGTCGCCAAAGCTTCAAAGCGAACACCACTGCTGCTAACTCCAGATCATGGGTTGGATAATTCTGCTCGTGTATTTTAAGCTCCCTCGAGGCATAAGCAATCACCTTGCCTCGTTGCATCAACACACAACCCAATCCCATCTTTGAAGCGTTGCTGTAAACCACGAAATCTTCCGACCCTTCAGGTAATGTCAAGATCGGAGCTTCAGACAACTTCTTTTGAAGGATCCGGAACGCCTTCTCTTGGGTTTCGGTCCATTCAAACTTCACATTCTTCCGAGTCAGAACTTTCAAGGAAGAAGCGATCTCGGAAAAGTCTTGGATGAATCTCCTGTAGTATCCCGCCAGACCCAAGAAACTTCGGATCTTAGACGGACTCTTAGGAGGCTCCCAATTCATCATTGCTTCAATCTTGGAGGGGTCCACTTTCACTCCGTCCTGAGTGACTACGTGCCCCAGAAATTGTACTTCTTTAAGCCAAAAGTCGCACTTGGAAAACTTGGCGTACAACCTCTCTTTTCTCAACACTTCCAGAACTTCACGCAAGTGCTGCTCGTGATCTGTCTCACTCTTGGAGTACACGAGTATGTCGTTAATGAATACAATGACCGACTTGTCGAGGAATGGTCGGCACACTCTATTCATCAAGTCCATAAACACCGGTGGTGCGTTCGTCAGGCCAAAAGGCATTACAAGGAACTCGTAATGGCCGTAACACGTTCTGAAAGCTGTCTTCGGAACATCTTCTTCTCTCACCTTCACTTGGTGATAGCCTGATCGTAAGTCGACTTTGGAGAAACAACCCGCTCCTTGAAGTTGATCGAACAAGTCGTCTATTCTCGGAAGCGGATACCTGTTCTTCATTGTAGCGTTGTTCAACTCCCGATAGTCGATGCACATTCTCATTGTGCCATCCTTCTTCTTGACAAATAAGACCGGAGCTCCCCAAGGTGACGAACTCGGTCTTATGAATCCCTTCTCAAAAAGCTCTTGGAGTTGTGCTACCATCTCTTGCATCTCCGACGGCGCTAAACGGTAAGGTGCTTTAGCGATCGGTGCAGCGCCTGGCACAAGATCAATCCGAAACTCTACCTGACGATCGGGTGGCAACCCGGGCAAGTCATCCGGAAAGACATCTGGATATTCCCGCACGATCTTCACATCTTCCATCTTGGACTTCTCTAACTTGGCATCGATCACATAGGCTAGGAAAGACGAACATCCTTTTACTAAACACTTGCGTGCTTTTTCCATTGTGATTATTGCCACTTCACCCTTTCTCTTTTCACCATAGATGACCACGGCCTCTCCAGAGGGGTTGGGAAGTCGAATCATCTTCTTGGAACACACGAACTCGGCCTGATTGTTTGACAACCAATCCATACCGATTACAACATCAAAACCCCCGATTGACATTGGTAGCAGATCGATCGGAAATTCTCTTCCCTCGATGCTAAGAGCACACTGCTTCAGAACTTCGTGGATCAGAACTTGCCTACCATCTGCTATTTCTACCACTAATGCATCCTCAATACTAGTAGTGGGCATAGCAATTTTCTGACGGAACAATTCAGATACGAAAGAGAAACTAGCACCCGTATCGAATAAAATACGAGCAGGTATAGAGTTTATAAGAAAAGTACCTGATACCACGTCAGCGGATGCCCTAGCCTCTTCGGCCGTCATCTAAAAAGCTCGGCCCTGAACCTTCGGAGGGTTATCCTTCCTTGCTGGCGCACTACCCGACATAAGCTTCGGGCAATCTTTCTTCACGTGCCCCGGTGCCTTGCACTCATAACAGATGGGTCCCCCGACCGGGCAATCTCTGACTGTATGCCCAGGATTCCCACACTTATAGCAAGTTTGAGAACTGTTACTGCAGTTACCGTGATGCTTGGTCCGACACCTCGGGCACCACCTTGCTTCCTGATAACTGCCGAAGTTGCGGTTTCCAACAAAAGGTCTGGTCCGCTTGGGAGGTACTGAACTGCTCTCCCACTTTCTTTTATCAGACACCACCACCGAACTCTCAGACTTGCTCTTCGCGAACATCTCTTCCATGAACTGAGCTTCTTCCACCATCTCTCGGAGGTTAGAAGCCTTGAAATTATGGACCATAGATTGCATGTCCGCTGGTAAGCCATTGAGATAAGCTTTCATCTTGTCTTTCTCTGTTGGGGCAGCATGCCCCACCAGACCAAGTTTCTCCATAAACTGACGGGTGTACTTCCTCACCGTCAGGCTCCCCTTCACCAAAGACCGGAATTCTTTCTCAATTCGGTCCATGGTCCTCTCATTGCAAAACTCTTCTAGCAACTTCTTCTTGAACTCGACCCATGACAACTGAGCCGACACTTCAGGAGATAGAGTGGATTGGATGATGTTCCACCAGATCAGTGCAGTGTCCCTCAGCAGCTGGGTACCAAACCGCACCCTCTGATCATCACCACATTCGGAGGAGCCAAAAGCTTGCTCAACCGCTCGGATCCACTTGATACACACTGCCGGGTCATCTGAACCAAAGAATTCTGGCGGTCCGCAGCCCAGAAAGGACTTATAGGAACAACTCTTCCTGTTCCCCTGAGCACCAAAAATCCCGCGCTCAATAGACGTGACCCTTATACCATCATCTACAGAACCTAATACGACATTCTCCACCACCGTCTCGCTTCTCCGATGGTTTACGTCGCGGTCCTCCATCGCTTTCAGCAGAAACTCTTGCTGCTTCGCCATCTCTTCCCTCATCGCCAACATCACGCTGGCCAACAACTCTGACTGGGGATTAGCATCCCCGATTACTGGGTGGGACGAAGCCTGGTATACTCTCGGAATGACCTCTGGCCCCCCTCCTAGTACTTGCTGAACGGGTGGTCGAACGATAACCTTAACTCCTTCCGGCTGACCCGCTGTAGAGGCTGTCGCTTCCTGACCATCAACACGAGCACACGGTCTTCCACGCGTACCTACCATTATGAACTGCTACACGGAGCAGTGGAAGAGATAAGAAAAGATAGAAAAACACGAAGGGAAAACGTACTACCACATTACCAAATGTCATATTAATAGCAATTCAAGGACTTTTACGTACAATATCCTCTTAATAACATTAGCTAAGTGAAATTATAAACATACAACACATAATGGTTCTTGTCACCACTACTACAACGCCTGATAAACGTACTTTCCGTCGACTCTAAGACTAACCCAACTTAGGAGCTCTACCCAATTCTCGCGGATCAATTCTTAGTATACGCAGTCTAAGTCTAGACATCTTACATTCATGCCTAGTTCGCTTAAACTAGAGCTCTGATACCAACTTGTAACACCTCGAAAATCAGAGTAAATTAAAACCTGGAAACCTGACAATATAACGAAAGTAAATCTATCAACTTTCCATAAACGGAACCAGTCATTAAGACTATACAATCCTATACAAGGATTTTATCAAAAGAATGGGACTTAACAATGCCCAACAACAATACTAATCAACTTCAAAAACCTCGAGACTCAAAACTCGTCTATCCAAAAACCCCGGCAACCCACCGCTAATGGAAACCTGATACACATACCATTTGAGAAAAAGTGTCAGACTTAAAGCCTGGTGAGAACATACAGTTTATGAAGCTCAAAAGATAAAACATTTGCATCAAGATAGCATTTCCAAAAAGATTAAATTTACACATTTGGTCCTTGCCACAAACGGGCTTTTTCGTTATAAACACGCCATAAAAGGACCGAAAACAAAACATTTTACCAAGGAATGTGGCGTAACACAAAGTTTGGCCAACAATCCGAGTTACGAGCTAAACCAATTGGAGTCCGCGGATACGAATCACAAAGTTCGTGCTACAATGTGAGATCAAGCCCCAAGCGCAAAACCAAGGTATACTCCTTCGCTAGGATTACTATGAACCATGGCTAGTATCCGGCCTCACATAACCGTACCAAGTTGCCCTCAAGGAACAAGTGATCCCTAGCTACAATTATGGGGAATGTAACATCCCAACAATACAGTCTACTCAAAACCTAGGGATCCACTAGTAATGGTAAGGACTCGTCACAACAACGTATGTGACCAACCATAAATAAACATATGGTTACAAACACATTTTTATAAACAAAATGCTATTCCCAGTTCAACTTCCGGTAAGAATGAAAATCATTTAAAAGAAGTTCCTTTGAATATTTATTTCGCATAAACGCACAGGTAAAACATCATTTTACTTTTAAAATAAGATAAGATCAAAAAGGTAACTTTTGATATGTATACAGTTTAAAATGATAGTAGGAACTCACCTCTGTTTCCTTCTTCTTAACGAGCGCTACCTATGATAACACCGAAAGAATCGGTAAGTCGAAATACAGATAAACCTCTCGTTACTTGAATAGGACTCAAAGACACAGAAGCTAACAACTTAACAGAATCTAAGCCGGTCAAAGGACAACTCCGGTCGAACAACCTTCGGTCGAACGACCTCCGGTCGGGCACAACCCCCGGTCGAACCATCTCTAGTCGAAGGGCACCGGTCGAAAGCATTCGTCCGGTCCTTCACTCATTCGGTCGAACGCTCATCGGGTCAAAGGACTACCGGTCGAACGACCATCGGTCCTTTGCCCATCCGATCGTCTTGTTCATCAAGAACAGTACGATGCAAAACCCAGATTCAACCCAGATCCAAATGAGAAATACTCAGATCTCAAAATGGAACGGTTCAAAATCTTCACAACGAGATTCTACACGGCTAAAAGCATTCAGATCAAAGCATTAAGCTAGATTCGTACCTCGATTTGCCCGAAACGATCGACCCAAAAACAAAGCTTCTCCTACACTCTTCCTTTCTCTCTGACTTCTCAAAACCAAGAAATGATATTTGTGATATAAATCAAAATATCTAATTTGATTTGTATTTATATAGCCCAAGTTACAGAATACCCCCTTGAACTTTGGGTAAAGGTCAATTTCTCACCCAATCCAAAAATTCAGGGTGTTACATAATGGTTCTTAAATTTTGCATAATTATATGTGATTTGATAGTGTTAGACTTCTGTTGTATGGTTTGGTTTTGACTTTCTCATTATGGTACATAGGGCTTGTTTGTTTGTAGTTTAATAAGCTTAATGAGACTCACAACTTATTCAGTCAGCTATATATGACCGTTTGGCAGTGGCTTAATGATATAGAAAGTGGCTTATTCAGTAAGATTTCAAAGGGGAGCTTTATGCAGAAAGCCAAGTTTTTTCCAAACCAGTCCCTCTCATTAAAAAACACGTTCCTTCCATTTATGAAAAATCTTTCTCAAATAAAAACCTTCTAAATCTATAAAGACAGATTAATCCACACAAACAACTTTATCCATACAAAACTTAATGGAAAACCAACCAAACAACCACATAGTCTTCTATCCCCTATTCCATCATTTTTCATTTTGAATTGAATATTATTTGACTTTTACCTTTGTGCTAGATTACTTGTTCGTTGTCTAAAATTATTTTTATTTATTAAAATCCCAAGCTCTATTGGGAATAGAAAATAATTAAAAATGTTAAATTGAGTAACATATATGTTGCAACAAACAGTCACATTACATTCATGAGTTTCTTCTTACATTTAGAAATGGGTGAATGTGGTTCCTTTGAGCCCAAATCAAGTTTCCTACTCGTAATGATAGGTTGTAATCAACTTCAAGAAGTCATTGAAGAGGCCTTGCTTGTGG
Source organism: Arctium lappa (assembly GCA_023525745.1). Classification (NCBI taxonomy): domain Eukaryota; kingdom Viridiplantae; phylum Streptophyta; class Magnoliopsida; order Asterales; family Asteraceae; genus Arctium; species Arctium lappa. The sequence continues at coordinate 34,961,332 of CM042051.1, forward strand.
AAGATGATAGGTTGGCTGAGAAGGAAGAAAGAAGTGTTGCGGGTGAGAAGAGAAAGTGGGAAGGTCCATCTGGGCCCGTTCGTCAGTCGAAGTCTTTTGTTGGCGGGAGAGTTGGCGACTCTCGTAAATTCGATCAGTGGTGCCCAAGGTGCAAAACCAAGCATTCGGACGCGTGTGCTTCTAAAACCTACGCGGGTCCAGTAGGTTGTACCAAGTGTGGCAAGAGGGGCCATGTGGCTCGGGATTGCATTGCTCATCCGACGGTATATTTTTAGTGCCAGGAGCCAGGGCACATAAGAAGGAATTGTCCAAAGCTAACGGGGGGCAATCAAGGCAAATCTGTTGGGTCGACGACTAGGGTCGACCAATCGCCGAGGGTGCCGAGTCTAGCTTTCCGGATGACTACCGAGGAGGCGAAGGAGACCGCTGATGTTGTTTCAGGTACGTTCCTAGTAAACTCCTTGCCTGCTCGTGTATTGTTTGATTCGGGTGCTACATGTTCGTTTGTATCAGATATTTTCTGTAAGCGTTTCGTCACTCCTATTAGTGTCCTTCCCGATGCATTAGTAGTAGAGATTGCCAGCGGTGACCAAGTAATTATCCGAGACCGTTTTTGTGATTGCACCATAGAAATCAATGGGAGTCCTTTTGGGGTAGATTTGCTACCTATGGCCATAGGAGGTTTCGACGTGGTCATAGGCATGGATTGGTTGTCAAGGCACAAGGCCAACATCTTTTGCGCTAAGAAGATGATCCAAGTGCCTTTGATGGAAGGCGGCGTGGTCATCATTTATGGGGAGAAAGGAAAGGGACACAACCCTATTATCTCCTCTCTCAAAGCGCGAAAGTTTCTAGCGAAGGGTTACCCTTTGTATCTAGCGTATATCGTGGTCGCGAAGAAGGAAAAGAAGACGGTGGAAGACGTGAGGATCCTGCGGGATTATCCGGATGTCTTTCTGGAAGATCTTCCCGGATTACCACTGGAGCTTCAAATGGAGTTTCAAATCGACCTCACCCCGGGAGCGGTTCCGATAGCCCGAGCTCCCTATCGTTTGGCCCCGACGGAGATGAAGGAGATGATGACACAACTTCAAGAGTTGTTAGAGAAAGGTTTTATCCGACCGAGTTCTTCAGTTTGGGTAGCGCCGATGTTGTTCGTGAAGAAGAAGGATGGATCGATGAGGATGTGCATTGATTACCGTGAGTTGAATAAAGTCACGGTAAAGAACAAGTATCCTCTACCTCGCATTAATGACCTCTTCGATCAACTTCAAGGTGCGGGATGTTTCTCGAAGATTGATCTCCTGATCCGGTTATCATCAAGTGAGAGTGAAGAATGATGATATTCCGAAGACGGCTTTCCGAACGCGTTACGACCACTATGAATTCTTGGTGATGCCTTTTGGGTTGACCAATGCTGTAACACCCTAAAAATAGGGATAACAAAAATCCGGAAAACGGACATGAGGTATACTAAAATTGCCACAGCAAGAGCCTCCCAAAAATGGGGAATATATATTTAAATAACCTGTTTAATCACAATTGTAATTTAACGGACAATGAACAACAACCAACTAATCTAATTTCTACATCTAGAAAAGAGATTACAAAAAGGGTTGTCATCTATAGACCCAAACGGTCTATATCCAAAAGTATAATGCGTCCATGTGCAATTCCCCAAGCTCTCACCCTAATGCAACTAAATAGGCTTAGGACCGCCACCGCTAGAACCTGAGATACACATCGACACCAAACAAGTGTTAGGCCAAAAAGCCTAGCGAGTTGAACAATAATAAGCATGCATGAACAGGCATATTTCTTATCAGCAGTTAACCATAGTTCAACAAATATGGAGTCAATAGGGGAGACCCATAGCACCAATCAAGTCCCACCCAAGAGTCGATATACCTTGATGTCCTTAACAAGGAACACTCCAAAGGCCCGGCCCACCCGAAGACTATCGCTAAGAAAATTCCCCGAATGGCGGAGGTCTAGGCACATACCATCACAGTGGCGCCCAAGACTATATCCTCCTAGTGTACTGACTTGGTTCGTCCACATAACATTTATAAGGGGTCCTTTAGGTATATTTCAACCCACATAATTCAATACCAACTACGGGTATAATATTACCACCTTATCCTCATGATGTCTAACAAAAAACCCAATGTAAATCATGGCTCATCATACATATAAACATATCACCAAAATGGTGTTCCAACTAGAGTCATCATCATGCCTATATATGCATACATTTATGTAACATCCCGCCTGCCTCGACAACAATATTGTCTGCTTTGCCCCTGGATTTAACCAACGTGTAGTGCACGGATTTGTTTCTGGTGACCTGGTGAGAAACTTCCCAGGAGGTCACCCATCCTGGGACTACTCCCACCCAAGCACGCTTAACCTCAGAGTTCCCAGAACCTGACGTGCTTGTGGCCCCAAAACGCGTTGTTGTTAGGAAGGCCAAGATATTACTTATAACACCCAGTGATACCAACCTGTAACACCCTAAAAATCAGAGTAAATTAAAAATTCATAAATAAGGCAATAAGACATCTGCATTGCTATAAACCTCTCAAAAAGGTGAGTCAGTCCTTAAGACTTTACAAAAACCTGTACGGATTTAGAGTTTATCAACAGACTAATCTAAACATAACTATCTAGATTACATCAGTTGACAATCCAATATTCATCAAAAGAATGGGACTTAACAATGCCCAACTATCCACACTTTAGTCATCTCAAAATACCCCGAGACCCAACTCGTCTCTCAAAACCCAATGCATCCCACCGCTAAGGGAAACCTGTTATACATATCATTTGAGAAAAAATGTCAGACTTAAAGCCTGGTGAGAACATACAGTTATAAAGCTCAAAAGATATAAACATCAGTATTATAAGGAAATCTTTTCATAAAGGTTTAGCTCATAAAGATAACATTTTGCCACAACCGGGCCTTTTCGGTCCAAAACTCATTAAACGATGACAAAAGGACCATTTTACCAAGGATTGTGGTGTAACACAAAGTAGACCACCAAATCCGAGTTATGAGCTAAATACATGGAACCATGGCCACGAACTCTTCAGTCCGTACTACGATGTGAGGGAGGGCCCCCAAGGAACCATGTCATACTCGTTCATTAGACTACATCTGAACCATGGCTAGGATCGGGTCTCACATAACCGTACCTAAGTTGCCCCCGAGGATCAAATGTAGCTAACTACAACGGAAGGGGCATATCCTTCCCAGCCATAACAACGGAAGGGTTATATCCTTCCCAGCCATAAGTCGACTCGATACCTAGGGATCCACTAGTACAGTCAGGACTTGTCACAATATTTCATGTGACCAACAAAGCTAGATAAATAGCTATCAACACATTTATATTTCAAAATGCCAATTTCCAGACCAACTGCTGGTAAGAAAGATAATCATAAAATTAGTTTATATACATTCTTTCAATAAGCCACCAACCTGGGCAAGTAAAACATCACTTTACTTTTGATAAGGCGGAACCCGTCATTTTAGTCAAAACTGATCGGGAACCCCGAAAATCACCAAAAACTTCATTTATATAAAAATGTAGAGAACATAAAATCATACCGTAGAAATACTTCAGATTTCGCAAATAAGAGTTTTGACATGTATAAAGTTTGTAAAATGATAGTAGGAACTCACCGATAGGTTTTCAGAATAAAACCCGGAAAACCAGATAACGATCACGACGTAGAGGTGAAGCTTAAAACACCGACCCCTTGCTAGAAACACCGAAAACTAGCAACCAAACAAGACCTTGAAGATCGAAAGAGAAAAGAGAGAAAAGGATGAGAGAAGAAAACTGAGATCTTTTGATTAAATCAAAAGATTCAGCCAAAAGAGATATTTAGCCAAGGCTTTGCACACATCCCAACACAGCGCACGGCCCGTGCGTTTTCCAAAGGGGAGGGCACATGTCCCGTGCGTTTTCCACTGCCTCGCACCCTGATCCTTGCGCACGACCCGTGCGTTTTTCCTGAAGGAGGGCGCACGGGCAGAAACATCAACTTCTTCTCTTCTTAACAACCTCGCAAAACGAAACGAAAATTCGGGGTGTTACAATCCTCCCCTACTTGGGAATGATTTCGTCCCCGAAATCCCAACTACACAAAAAGGTGAGGATATCTTCGCTTCATATCCTCCTCGGCTTCCCACGTCACATTTGCTCCCCGGTGATGCTTCCACTGCACCTTGACCAAAGTGACTTATTTATGACGCAACTTCTTAGACTTTCTCTCTAAGATGGCGTCGGGTTCTTCCACACAACGATTACCTTCGTCTACCCTTAACTCTGAAAGGGGAATGACGCTGTCTTCTACCGCCAAACATTTCCGGAGGTAGCAAACATGAAACGTGTTGTGTATTCTGCTCAACTCCGGTGGCAGTTCCAACTGGTAGGCTTGCAAACCCACCCGTTTAATCACCTTGAAAGGTCCGAGGAAACGGGGACTCAACTTCCCATGTTTTCCGAACCGTATAATTCCTTTCCACGGCGACACCTTAAGCATAACGCGGTCGCCCACTTGGAATTCCATCGGTCGCTTCTTCTTATCTGCATAACTTTTCTGACGATCCTGAGCCGCTTTCATTCTTTCACGAATGCACTTGACCATATCGGCAGTCTCTTGCATGATTTCAGGTCCGACGAACTGATTTTCTCCCGCTTCAAGCCAGCACACGGGAGTCCGACACTTTCGCCCATACAAAGCCTCAAATGGTGCCATTCCGATACTCGAGTGGTAGCTATTGTTGTAAGCAAACTCCACCAAAGGCAGGTGAGAGTCCCAGCTACCCCCGAAATCGATGACACAAGACCTTAACATGTCTTCCAATGTTTGGATCGTTCGCTCGCTTTGCCCGTCGGTTTGCGGATGGTAAGCCGTACTCAACTTCACTCGAGTACCAAGCTCTTTCTGAAACCCATCCCAGAAGTTCGAAGTGAACCGACTGTCGCGATCCGACACGATTGACAATGGTATGCCGTGCCTCGAGACCACCTCATCGATATAAAGCTTTGCTAACTTATCCATTGGTAGAGTCTCGCGTATAGCCAAGAAGTGAACGCTCTTTGTCAATCTGTCAACTATCACCCAAATGGTATCGTGACCTCGAAGAGTTTTAGGAAATTTTGTCACGAAGTCCATGGTGATATGCTCCCACTTCCATTCGGGAATATCTAAAGACTGTAGACTCCCGTATGGTCGCTGATGTTCGGCCTTAACGCTCAACGTAACGCGCTACATCAAGTTTCATTACCGGCCACCAATAGTGAAGCTTCAAGTCCCTGTACATCTTTGTACTCCCCGGATGAATGGAATACTTGGACTTGTGAGCATCCTCTAGCAACAGATCACAGTTACCCCCAATCTTGGGTACCCACACACGACCGCTGAACAATTTTACTCCACGGCTATCTTCCGTTAAGAGTAAACGCTGTTTCGTCATGACTTCAACTTTTAGATTCTCTTCTAACAGTGCTTCCACCTGTGATGTCTTGATCTTCTCAACAAGACTAGACACTAGCATGATTCTCGAATGGGTAGCTTGAATACTTCCGCTATAGTCCTTCCGACTTAACGCATCGGCTACCACGTTCGCCTTACCGGGATGGTAAAGCAATTCACAGTCGAAATCTTTAAGCAACTCGAGCCACCACCTTTTCCTCATATTCAGCTCTTTCTGATCAAACACATACTTCAGGCTCTTGTGATCCGTGTATAAAGTGCATTTCGTGCCGTAAAGGTAATGTCACCAAAGTTTCAAAGCGAACACCACCGCTGCTAACTCCAAATCATGGGTTGGATAATTCTGCTCGTGTATCTTAAGCTGCCTCGAGGCATAAGCGATCACCTTACCTCGTTGCATCAACACACATCCCAGTCCCATCTTTGAAGCGTCGCTGTATACCACGAAATCTTTCGACCCTTCAGGTAACGTCAAGATCGGAGCTTCACACAACTTCTTTTGAAGGATCCGGAACGCCTTCTCTTGAACTTCAGTCCATTCAAACTTCACATTCTTCCGAGTCAGAACTGTCAAGGAAGAAGCGATCTTTGAAAAGTCTTGGATAAATCTCCTGTAGTATCCCGCCAGACCCAAGAAACTTTGGATCTCGGATGGACTCTTAGGAGGCTCCCAATTCATCATAGCTTCAATCTTGGAGGGGTCTACTTTCACTCCAACCCGAGTGACTACGTGACCTAGAAACTGTACTTCTTTAAGCCAAAAGTCGTACTTGGAAAACTTGACGTACAACCTTTCTTTTCTCAACACCTCCAGAACTTCACACAGATGTTGCTCGTGCTCTGACTCACTCTTGGAGTACACGAGTATGTCATCAATGAATACAATGACCGACTTGTCGAGGAATGGTCGGCACACTCTATTCATAAAGTCCATAAACACTGCTGGTGCGTTTGTCAGGCCGAAAGGCATTACAAGGAACTCGTAATGGCCGTAACGCGTTCTGAAAGCTGTCTTCGGAACATCTTCTTCTCTCACCTTCACTTGGTGATAACCCGAACGTAATTCGATTTTGAAAAACAACCCGCTCCTTGAAGTTGATCGAACAAGTCGTCTATTCTCGGAAGTGGATATCTGTTCTTTACTGTAGCTTTATTCAACTCACGATAGTCGATGCACATTCTCATTGTGCCATCCTTCTTTTTGACGAATAAGACCGGAGCTCCCCAAGGTGACGAACTCGGTCTTATGAAGCCTTTCCCCAATAGCTCTTGGAGTTGTGCCATCATCTCTTGCATCTCCAACGGTACTAAACGGTAAGGAGCTTTAGCAATTGGTGCTGCTCCAGGCACAAGATCAATCCGAAACTCTACCTGCCGATCGGGTGGTAACCCGGGCAAGTCGTCCGGAAAAACGTCTGGAAACTCACGCACGATCCTCACATCTTCCATCTTTGATTTCTTTAACTTGGCATCGATCACATAGGCTAGGAAAGACGAACATCCTTTTACTAAGCACTTGAGTGCCTTTGCCATTGTGATTATTGCCACTTCACCCTTTCTCTTTTCGCCATATATGACAACGACTTCACTAGAGGGGTTGGGAAGTCGAATCAACTTCTTGGAACATACGATATCGGCATGATTGTTTGACAACCAATCCATGCTAACCACAACATCGAAACCCCCGATTAACATCGGCAATAGATCGATTGAGAATTCTCTCCCCTCGATACTAAGAGTACACTGCTTCAGAACCTCGTGGATCAGAACTTGACTACCATTGGCTATTTCTACCACTAATGCATCCTCAAGACTAGTAGTGGGCATAGAAATTTTCTGACGGAACAATTCAGATACGAAAGAGAAACTAGAACCCGTATCGAACAAAATACGAGCAGGTACAGAGTTTATAAGGAAAGTACCCGATACCACGTCAGCGGATGCTCTGGCCTCTTCGGCCGTCATCTGAAATGCTCGACCCGGAACCCTCGGCGGGTTCTCTTTTCTTGCTGGCGCACTACCCTACTTGAGCTTCGGGCAATCTCTCTTCACATGTCCCGGTGCCTTACACTCGTAGCAAACCATCCCCACGACAGAACAGTCACGAGCGGTGTGGTCATTCTTACCACACTTGTAACAAAATCTAGAAGTGGAGTTACAGTTACCATGGTGCTTTGTTCGACACTTCGGGCACCACTTTGCTTCCTGATAACTGCTGAAATTGCGGTTTCCGACAAAAGGTCGGGCCCGCTTGGGAGGTACTGAACTGCTCTCCCACTTCCTCTTATCAGGCACCACCACTGCTTTCTCAGATTTGCTCTTCGCGAACATCTCTTCCATGTACTGAGCTTCTTCAATCATCTCACGGAGGTTAGAAGCTTTAGAATTGTGGACCATAGGTTGCATGTCCGCAGATCGGCCATTCAGATAGGCCTTCATCTTATCCTTCTCTGTTGGGGCAACATGCCCCACCAGATCTAGCTTCTCCATGAACTGACGGGTGTACTCTCTCACCATCAGGCTTCCCTTCACCAGAGACCGAAATTCTTTTTCAATTCGGTCCATTGTTCTTTCGTTGCAAAATTCTTCTAACAACTTTTTCTTGAAATCGGCCCAAGACAACTGAGCCAACACAGCAGGAGTTAGGGTGGATTGGATGACATTCCACCAAATGAGTGCAGTATCCCTCAACAGTTGGGTACCGAACCGCACCCTCTAATCATCTCCGCATTCGGAAGATCCAAAAGCTTGCTCGACCGCTCGTATCCACTTCACACACAAGACTGGGTCGTCGGAACCAGAGAATTCTGGTGGTCCGCAACCCAGAAAGGATTTGTAGGAACAACTTTTCCTATTTCCTGGAGCACCAACCATCCTATTTTCCTCAGCCCTGACCCCTGTACCAGCGCCTCCAGAACCTGCTACGATGTTTTCTACAACCGTCTCACTTCTACGATTGTTCACATCACGGTCCTCAATCACTTTTAGCAGAAACTCTTGCTGCTTTGCCATCTCTTCCCTCATTGCCAACATCATGCTGGCCATCAACTCAGACGGGGAACTAGCATCCCTGATTACTGGGTGGGACGAAGCCATGTCCACACGCGGAATGACCTCTGGCCCCCCACCTAGTATTTGTGGAATAGGTGGACGCACCACAACCTCAACACCTTCCGGCTGATCAGCGGTGGAGGCTGTCGCTTCCAGCCCATCAACGCGAGTACGCGGTCTACCCCGCGTATTCACCATACTGAACTGCTTCACAGAACAGAGACAGAGATAAGAGAGAGATTGAATAAACACAAAGAAAACGTACTACCACATTACCAATTGTCATAGCAACAGAAATTCAAGCACACATACGTACAATATCTTCATAATAACATTAGCTAAGTGAAATTATGAACATATAACACATAAAAGTTCTCGTCACGATCACCACAACGCCTGATAAACGTACTTTCCGTTGACTCTAAGACTAACCCATCTTAGAAGCTGTACCCAAATCTCGCAGATCAATTCTTAGCATACTCAGTCTAAGTCTAGACATCTTACATTCATGCCTAGTTCGCTTAAACTAGAGCTCTGATACCATCTGTAACATCCCGCCTGCCTCGACAACAATATTGTCCGCTTTGCCCCTGAATTTAACCAACGTGTAGCGCACGGATTTGTTTCTGGTGACTTGGTGAGAAACTTCCCAGGGGGTCACCCATCCTGGGACTACTCCCACCCAAGCACGCTTAACCTCAGAGTTCCCAGAACCTGACGTGCTTGTGGCCCCAAAACGCGTTGTTGTTAGGAAGGCCAAGATATTACTTATAACACCCAGTGATACCAACCTGTAACACCTTAAAACTCAGAGTAAATTAAAAATTCATAAATAAGGCAATAAGACATCTGCATTGCTATAAACCTCTCAAAAAGGTGAGTCAGTCCTTAAGACTTTACAAAAACATGTACGGATTTAGAGTTTATCAACAGACTAATCTAAACATAACTATCTAGATTACATCAGTTGACAATCCAATATTCATCAAAAGAATGGGACTTAACAATGCCCAACTATCCACACTTTAGTCATCTCAAAATACCCCGAGACCCAACTCGTCTCTCAAAACCTAATGCATCCCACCGCTAAGGGAAACCTGTTATACATATCATTTGAGAAAAAGTGTCAGACTTAAAGCCTGGTGAGAACATACAGTTATAAAGCTCAAAAGATATAAACATCAGTATTATAAGGAAATCTTTTCATAAAGGTTTAGCTCATAAAGATAACATTTTGCCACAACCGGGCCTTTTCGGTCCAAAACTCATTAAACGATGACAAAAGGACCATTTTACCAAGGATTGTGGTGTAACACAAAGTAGACCACCAAATCCGAGTTATGAGCTAAATACATGGAACCATGGCCACGAACTCTTCAGTCCGTACTACGATGTGAGGGAGGGCCCCCAAGGAACCATGTCATACTCGTTCATTAGACTACATCTGAACCATGGCTAGGATCGAGTCTCACATAACCGTACCTAAGTTGCCCCCGAGGATCAAATGTAGCTAACTACAACGGAAGGGGCATATCCTTCCCAGCCATAACAACAGAAAGGTTATATCCTTCCCAGCCATAAGTCGACTCGATACCTAGGGATCCACTAGTACAGTCAGGACTTGTCACAATATTTCATGTGACCAACAAAGCTAGATAAATAGCTATCAACACATTTATATTTCAAAATGCCAATTTCCAGACCAACTGCTGGTAAGAAAGATAATCATAAAATTAGTTTATATACATTCTTTCAATAAGCCACCAACCTGGGCAAGTAAAACATCACTTTACTTTTGATAAGGCGGAACCCGTCATTTTAGTCAAAACTGATCGGGAACCCCGAAAATCACCAAAAACTTCATTTATATAAAAATGTAGAGAACATAAAATCATACCGTAGAAATACTTCAGATTTCGCAAATAAGAGTTTTGACATGTATAAAGTTTGTAAAATGATAGTAGGAACTCACCGATAAGTTTTCAGAATAAAACCCGGAAAACCAGATAACGATCACGACGTAGAGGTGAAGCTTAAAACACCGACCCCTTGCTAGAAACACCGAAAACTAGCAACCAAACAAGACCTTGAAGATCGAAAGAGAAAAGAGAGAAAAGGATGAGAGAGAGAGAAGAAAACTGAGATCTTTTGATTAAATCAAAAGATTCAGCCAAAAGAGATATTTAGCCAAGGCTTTGCACACATCCCAACACAGCGCACGTCCCGTGCGTTTTCCAAAGGGGAGGGCACACGGCCCGTGCGTTTTCCACTGCCTCGCACCCTGATCCTTGCGCACGACCCGTGCGTTTATCCTGAAACATCAACTTCTTCTCTTCTTAACAACCTCGCAAAACCAAACGAAAATTCGGGGTGTTACAATCCTCCCCTACTTGGGAATGATTTCGTCCCCGAAATCCCAACTACACAAAAAGGTGAGGATATCTTCGCTTCATATCCTCCTCGGCTTCCCACGTCACATTTGCTCCCCGGTGATGCTTCCACTGCACCTTGACCAAAGTGACTTCTTTATGATGCAACTTCTTAGACTTTCTCTCTAAGATGACGTCGAGTTCTTCCACACAACGATTACCTTCGTCTACCCTTAACTCTGAAAGGGGAATGACGTTGTATCTATGAGACAAATCCCAAATAATGATACATATAACAATAATCATGGCAAATCACCCATATATATATGCATCTTCCAACTATTATCATGAAGAATCCCTAAACATTTGAACACATAGAGATAAAGTAACAAATAGGAGATTGTGATGTGTATCTAGTTTTAACAAAGGGTTAGTAAACTCACTATCTAGGTTTTGAACCAAAACCTAGAAAATAGATGAAATGGAGAAGAATGAAGTCTTGAGACTCCAAACACTTGATTGCTAGGTCTTGAATGCACCCTTGAAGTAGTTGATAAGATACTTGTAAGCCCCCAACCACGTCTATGTAATAAATGAATTAAGAGAGTGGAGAAGTGAAGAATATCACCCCAAAATGCTCTCAACCAAACCCTAGTTCTGATTTTTGAAGTTATGAAGTGAATAGGGGCTGAAATGGTGTTTTAAATCGACCAGACCACGCGGGCGATAGTGCCCGGCGATAGTGCCAAGGGAACTATCACGAGTCACATTCGCGAACCCAAACACACCCTCGGTACATCCTCCGCGAGTATGCCCGGCGATAGTGACAATTGTCACTATCGCGTGTCACTATCGCGAAACTCCCCCCACTCACGGTACAATTTCAGCGATTGTGCCCGACGATAGTGACAATGTCACTATCGCATGGCACTCTCGCGCCAAACCCAAAACGGACCGAAAACTTAACCAAAATCGAAAACGAGCGTGAGGTCTAAACACATGCATCTTTAATACTGACTAGATAACATCATAGCATTAAAATAAGGTTCATAAGCATATAAAAGGTTCGTATTTCCAAATAAACACAATTTATGTATTAAGGGAACAAATACTTACCTTGAGAATTTCCGGGTGTTACAATCCTCCCCACCCAAATTGGGATTTCGTCCCCGAAATCTCATCCTAAATTAAACAAGTGAGGATAACGCTTCTTCATATCATCCTCGGACTCCCAAGTAATGTTAGCACCCCGATGATGCTTCCATTGGACTTTAACCATGACCACGTCCTTATGCCTCAACTTTTTCACTTTCGATTCTAAAATTGACTCCGGTTCTTCCAAACAACGATTTCCGTTGTCCACACGAATTTCTGACAAAGGAATCACGCTTTCCCCTTAGGCTAGGCACTTCCGAAGGTAACACACGTGGAACGTAGGATGTATCCCATCCATTTCCGGTGGTTGTCCAACCGGTAGGCTTGCAAACCAATCTTCTCCAAAATAACGAACGGTCCAAGGAAACGAGGACTAAGCTTCCCACGCTTCCCAAAACGTATGATCCCCTTCCATGGTGACACCTTCAACATGACCCGGTTACCCAATTCAAACTCAACCGGCCTTCTCTTCTTGTCCTCATAGCTCTTTTGTCGGTCTTGTGCCGCCTTTAGTCTTTCTCGAATTTCTTTCACCTTGTCCGCCGTCTCTTGAACTATTTTCGGCCCGGAGAATTGCTTTTCGCCCGCTTCTAGCCAACAAACTGGGGTCCTACACTTCCGTCCATACAAAGCCTCGAACGGTGCCATCCCGATACTAGAATGGTAACTATTGTTGTATGCGAACTCTACCAAGGGTAGGTGTGAGTCCCAACTTCCCCCGAAGTCTATTACACACGATCTAAACATATCTTCTAGCGTCTGGATCGTCCTCTCGCTTTGACCATCCGTTTGAGGATGATAGGCCGTACTCAGATTCAATCTAGTGCCCAACTCCTTTTGTAAGCTAGTCCAAAAGTTCGAAGTGAAATGACTATCCCGATCCGATACTACGGATTGCGGAACTCCGTGCCTTGACACCACCTCGTCGATGTACAACTTAGCCAACTTATCTATTGGCAAGGTCTCCCACATCGCAAGAAAATGCGCACTCTTGGTCAACCGATCCACGATCACCCAAATTGTATCGTGACCACGTAAGGTCTTTGGTAGCTTCGTTACAAAATCCATGGTGATGTTGTCCCACTTCCACTCGGGAATGGACAACGGTTGCAGACTTCCATACGGTCTTTGATGTTCCGCTTTGACTTGAAGGCATGTGACACACCTTTCCACATAGTTAGCCACATCCAGCTTCATCACCGACCACCAATAATTCAACCTTAAGTCTCTATACATCTTGGTGCTACCGGGATGTATAGAATATTTTGACTTATGCGCCTCCTCGAGGAGTAATTCACGATTTCCCCCAATCTTTGGCACCCAAATTCGCCTTTGGAAGAGCTTGAGTTCACGACCATCTTCTGTTAAGAGTTCCTTTTGCTTGGACATAACCTCGGCCTTGAGGTTCTCTTCTTTAAGTGCTTCCGCTTGGCTCGTTCTTATACTCTCCAACAAACTCGACACCACATTGATTCTGGTAAGGGACATTTTGACACCATCACCATGATTCCTTCGGCTCAATGCATCCACCACCACATTAGCCTTACCGGGATGATAGAGTAGGTCACAATCATAATCCTTCAAAAGCTCTAGCCATCTCCTTTGTCGCATGTTGAGTTCCTTTTGGTCGAAGATGTACTTGAGACTCTTGTGATCCGTGAAAAGAGTGCACTTGGTCCCATACAAGTAGTGTCGCCACAACTTCAACGCGAAAACTACCGCCGCCAACTCCAAATCATGAGTCGGATACTTCTTCTCATGATCCTTTAATTGTCGCGACGCGTAGGCTATTACCTTCCCCCTATGCATTAGTACGCACCCAAGTCCCATCTTGGAAGCGTCAGTATACACCACAAAGTCTTCCAATCCTTCGGGTAAGGACAAGATCGGGGCTTCGCACAACTTCCTCTTGAGCGTCTGAAACGCTTGCTTTTGTGCATTGGTCTAAAGAAACTTCACGTTTTTTCTTATAAGGGAAGTGAGCGGTGTAGCCGTCTTTGAGAAATCCTGAATGAAACATCGGTAGTAACTCTCTAAACCCAAGAAGCTTCGGATCTCTGTCGGACTTGTTGGGGGTTCCCAAATCATCATTGCCTCGATCTTTGCCCGATCCACTTTTACCCCGTCCTTTGATACCACATGCCCCAAGAATTGCATCTCTTGAAGCCAAAATTCGCACTTCAAGAATTTTCTGAACAATTTCTCCCTTCTTAGAACTTCTAATACTTCCCGTAAGTGTCTTCCACGTTCAGACTCATCCCTTGAATATATTAAAATATCGTCAATGAAGATGATCACGGGTTTATCCAAAAATGGGCGACACACATGGTTCATCAAATCCATGAATACGGCCGGAGCGTTGGTTAAGCCAAACGGCATCCCCAAGAACTCATAATGACCGTATCTCATTCGGAAAGCCGTCTTCGGAATATCTTCGTTCTTCACTCTCACTTGATGATAACCGGACCGAAGGTCAATCTTCGAGAAACATCCCGCTCCTTGGAGTTGATAAAAAAAGATCGTCGATGCGAGGTAGAGGGTACTTGTTCTTCACCGTGACTTTGTTTAACTCCCGGTAATCTATGCACATCCGCATGGATCCATCTTTCTTCTTCACGAACAATACCGGTGCTCCCCAAGGTGACGAACTTGGTCGAATGAAGCCCTTCTCTAACAACTCTTGAAGTTGCGTCATCATCTCCTTCATTTATGTCGGTGCCAAACGATATGGATCACGAGCTATCGGAGCCGCTCCCGGTGTGAGGTCAATCTGAAACTCCACTTGTCGTTCCGGCGGTAATCCAGGTAAGTCTTCCGGAAAGACGTCCGGATAATCTTGTACCACCTCCACATCCTCCACCGACTTCTTTTCTTTCTTTGCGTCCACAACGTAGGCCAAGTACGAAGGGTAGCCCTTTGCTAAAAACTTGCGAGCCTTAAGAGATGAGATAATAGGATTACTCCTCCTTCCTTTTTCCCCATAAATGGTTGCCACACCATTTTCCGGCAATGGCACTTGGATCATCTTTTTGGGGCAAAAGATGTCCGCCTTATGCCTCACTAACCAATCCATGCCTATGACTACATCAAACCCTCCTATAGCCATATGTAGTAAATCTACTCCAAAAGAATTTCCATCAATCTCTAGAGTGCAATCACAAAAACGGTCACGAATGATTACCTGATCCCAATTAGCTACTTCTACTACTAACGCATCGGGAAGAACACTAATAGGAGTGGTGAATCGTTTACAGAAAGCATCTGACACAAAAGAACACGTAGCACCCGAATCAAACAAGACACGAGCAGACATGGAGTTTACTAGAAACGTACCCGAAACGACATCCGCGGTCTCCTTCGCCTCCTCGGTAGTCATATGGAAAGCTCGACTCGGTTCCCGTGATGGTTCCTCGACCCTAGCCGTCGAACCCACAGAATTTCCACCATCTCCTCTAACCATCCTTGGATACTCTCGCTTCATATGCCCCGACTCTCCGCATTCATAACAAACCGCCCCACGGAGGGAACACTCTCGAGTCGTGTGGTTTTTCTTACCACACTTGCTACACCCAACTGGACCGGAGGGAGTCCTTACAGCGCATGGCCCCGAATGCTTTGACCTGAACTTGTGGCACCACCGATCTTCACGGCATTGATCACCCGATCTCCCGCTTACAAAGGGTCTAGATTGACGAACGGGCCCAGATGGCCCCTCCCACTTCCGTTTCTCACCAACGTACCTCTTCTCATCCCTTTCCGAAATGATGTCGTCCTCAATGAGTAAGGACTCCTTGATAACCTCTTGTAGAGTCGAACATTCAGCATTCCTTACATCCGTTCGCATTCCGGCCGGTAAACCCTGTTGATATGCTTTCATCTTCGACTTTTCGTCGGGGACTAGATGTCCCACCAAGTTTAGCTTCTCCAAGAAGATCTTGGAGTAGCCAACAATCGACATATTCCCCTTCTTTAGATCTCGAAACTCCCGCTCCAACCTGTCCAACGACCGCTTGCTGCAGTATTTGTCCATGATCTTCTCTTTGAACACCGTCCAAGTTAGCTTAGCCAGAACTTCCGGGCTGAGGGCGGATCGTGTGAGGTTCCACCAAATCAGAGCCTCTCCCCGAAGTAGCTGAGAAGCAAACTTGACCCGTTGAGAAGGATCACATTCACTGGAATCGAAGGCCATCTCTAATTCCTTAAGCCAGTACATACAAGTAATCGGGTTGTCTGAACCCGCAAACTCCTTAGGGTGACACCCCAGAAACGTCTTGTAGGTACACCCTTTAGTCTTCGTTCTGATCCCCTCGGCGGATGGTTCTTCAACCGTTACCACATTCGGTCCACCCGACCCCACGATAACGTTTTCAGCCATAGTCTCGGGTTGACGGTTACTGACGTCTCGATCCTCTAGAAGTTTCATGAAAAACTCTTGCTGTTGGGTCATGGCCGAAGTCATGGCCAACTATTGTTGAGCCAAAGACGCATTCATAGCCAACATCATGCTATCCCGAAGCCGGGTCTCCAAGGTAACTTCCTCCATGATGGCGTTACTTGTGTTGAGGTTCCGGCGCGGAATATGCTCAGACCCTCCTCCCAATATTCTGGGTATGGGAATGTCATCGGAGGTTGCCCCCACCGGGGGTCGTACTACTACAGATTCCACTTCTGGTTGCCCCTCTGGCATATCTGGCAACCTACTTCGAGTGTTTACCATCACAATCTATCATACACGTACGAGAAATAGATTGAGAAAAGACTAAGCGAGTTGAACTCATTGTACGTACTACTACTTTCATCAATTATCATCATAATAGTAAACCAAGTATGCTCACGTAACAACACATTCATAATAGCAGTAGCTAAGTGAAATTATGAACGAACCATACACAAGGATTCTTGTCACCATCATCACAACTTTCAATTACAGAAATTCCGTAATCCTAACGCTCTCCCCACCTAGGATTCCTACCCCAGTGGACAGTGAAGTTATAAAGTCTAAAGCTTAAGTCTAGATATGCTAAACAATACCTAGTTCACTTAAACTAAAGCTCTGATACCAACTTGTAACACCCTAAAACTAGGGATAACAAAAATCCGGAAAACGGACATGAGGTATAATAAAATTGCCATAACAAGAACCTCCCAAAAATGGGGAATATATATTTAAATAACCTGTTTAATCACAATTGTAATTTAACGGACAATGAACAACAACCAACTAATCTAATTTCTACATCTAAAAAAGAGATTACAAAAAGGGTTGACATCTATAGACCCAAACGGTCTATATCCAAAAGTATAACGCGTCCATGTGCAATTCCCCAAGCTCTCATCCCAATGCAACTAAACAGGCTTAGGACCGCCACCGCTAGAACCTGAGATACACATCGACACCAAACAAGTGTTAGGCCAAAAAGCCTAGTGAGTTAAACAATAATAAGCATGCATGAACAGGCATATTTCTTATCAGCATTTAACCATAGTTCAACAAATGTGGAGTCAATAGGGGAGACCCATATCACCAATCAAGTCCCACAACTTGTAACACCCTAAAAACAGGGATAACAAAACTTTCCAAAAGAGGAAATGTGGTATATAATTTGCCATAGCAAGAGCCTCCCAAAAAGGGGAATATTACAAATAAGCCTGTTTAATCACAATTGTAATTTAATGGATAAATAAACAACAACCAACTAATCTAATTTCTATATCTAGAAAAGAGATTACAAAAGGGGTGTCATCTATAAACCCAAATCTTCCAACCAAAAGTTCAAGTGCCAAAATCCCCAAGCTCTCGCCCAAAGCATCTAAACTTGCCTAGGAGCAGCGCCGCTAACACCTGAGATACACATCGACACCAAACAAGTGTTAGGCCAAAAAGCCTAGTGAGATGAACAAGTAAGCGCATGCCAGATACCGATACAATTCTTATCAGCAATTAACCAAATAATCACGTAGGTGTGGAGTCAACGGGAGCGACCCATATCTCCAATCAGGTTCACCCAAAGAGGCGATGCACCTTGAAGCCAAATAAGAAAGGCAACCCAAAGGCCCGACACGCATCGAGGACTACCGCTTAGGAAATTCCCCGACGACGGAGGTCTAGGCACATAGGGGACTACCACTTAGGAAATTCCCCAAATGTCACCCACCTACATCCCTATAGTGAATCACTGACTTGGTTCGTCCACATTATGCAAATAGGAGGTCTCAAGTTGTGTTTTAACCCAAAAATATTTGGATATCAACCATGAACACAACATTACCATCCTAAGCATGTAAATCTGTCATATGACGTAATAATCAACCATCTACTTCGTGAGGATATAAGGTCACCAAAAGGAATTCCAAGTAGGAATCATCATAATACCAAGAGATGCATAAGTGACTCCTAGTAGGTTACTCACATGCATATTTCCATAGAAATCCCCAAATACTTGTACCTTAAATAAGAACACTTGAGTATTAACAATAATGATAACAAGTAAAGTAAATGATGTGTATCTAGTTTTTACAAAAGGGTTAGTAAACTCACAATCTAAGTTTTGAACCAAAACCTAGAAAAGATGAAAACCCTAGAAGTTGGAGGATGAACTTTGAGTTGAGGAGTGGCCTTGAAGAAACTCTAGAAATCTTCCTTGAGGTGATTTATTGCAAGTAATCAATGCCCCCAACCACCAAGAGGGTTTGGTATAAATGTGGATTAGGGTTTGGGAAGGGATGAACCAGTTTTCTTAGAGCCAAAATCGCCAAAGAGAGAAATGAAATGTGTTGCAAATGAATTAAAATCGACTGGAACTCATTTAAATGGAATTCCCCCATCGCCGATAGTTTGTAACACCCTAAAAATAGGGATAACAAAAATCCGGAAAACGAACATGAGGTATACTAAAATTGCCATAGCAAGAGCCTCCCAAAAATGGGGAATATATATTTAAATAACCTGTTTAATCACAATTGTAATTTAACGGACAATGAACAACAACCACCTAATCTAATTTCTACATCTAGAAAAGAGATTACAAAAAGGGTTGTCATCTATAGACCCAAACGGTCTATATCCAAAAGTATAACGCGTCCATTTGCAATTCCCCAAGCTCTCACCCCAATGCAACTAAACAGGCTTAGGACCGCCACCGCTAGAACCTGAGATACACATCGACACCAAACAAGTGTTAGGCCAAAAAACCTAGTGAGTTGAACAATAATAAGCATGCATGAACAGGCATATTTCTTATCAGCATTTAACCATAGTTCAACAAATATGGAGTCAATAGGGGAGATCCATAGCACCAATAAAGTCCCACCCAAGAGTCGATATACCTTGATGTCCTTAACAAGGAACACCCCAAAGGCCCGGCCCACCCGAAGACTATCGCTAAGAAAATTCCCCGAATGGCGGAGGTCGAGGCACATACCATCACAGTGGCGCCCAAGACTATATCCTCCTAGTGTACTGACTTGGTTCGTCCACATAACATTTATAAGGGGTCCTTTAGGTATATTTCAATTTTCAACCCACATAATTCAATACCAACTACGGGTATAATATTACCACCTTATCCTCATGATGTCTAACAAAAAACCCAATGTAAATCATGCTCATCATATATATAAGCATATCACCAAAATGGTGTTCCAACTAGAGTCATCATCATGCTCATATATGCATACATTTAACCTATCAAGGTACCCACATCATGTATCTATGAGACAAATCCCAAATAATGATACATATAACAATAATCATGGCAAATCACCCATATATATAAGCATCTTCCAACTATTATCATGAAGAATCCCTAAACATTTGAACACATAGAGACAAAGTAACAAATAGGAGATTGTGATGTGTATCTAGTTTTAACAAAGGGTTAGTAAACTCACTATCTAGGTTTTGAACCAAAACCTAGAAAATAGATGAAATGGAGAAGAATGAAGCCTTGAGACTCCAAACACTTGATTGCTAGGTCTTGAATGCACCCTTGAAGTAGTTGATAAGATACTTGTAAACCCCCAACCACCTCTATGTAATAAATGAAGTAAGAGAGTGGAAAAGTGAAGAATATCGCCCCAAAATGCTCTCAAACAAACCCTAGTTCTGATTTTTGAAGTTATGAAGTGAATAGGGGCTGAAATGGTGTTTTAAATCGACCAGACCACGGGGGCAATAGTGCCCGGCGATAGTGCCAAGGGCACTATCACGAGTCACATTCGCGAACCCAAACACACCCTCGGTACATCCTCCGCGAGTATGCCCGGCGATAGTGACAATTGTCACTATCGCGTGTCACTATCGCAAAACTCCCCCCACTCACGGTATATTCTCAGCGATTGTGCCCGGCGATAGTGACATTGTCACTATCGCGTAGCACTCTTGCGCCAAACCCAAAACGACCCGAAAACTTAACCAAAATCGAAAACGAGCACGAGGTCTAAACACATGCATCTTTAATACTGACCAGATAACATCATAGAATTAAAATAAGGTTCATAAGCATATAAAGGTTCGTATTTCCAGATAAACACAATTTATGTATTAAGAGAACAAATACTTACCTTGAGAATTTTCGGGTGTTACAAATGGACCGGCCGTATTCATAGACTTGATTAACCGTGTGTGTCGCCCATTCTTGGATAAATCCGTGATCGTCTCTATCGACGATATTTTAATTTATTCTAAGGATGAATCCGAACATGGAAAACATCTGCGGGAAGTCTTGGAAGTCCTAAGAAGAGAGAAGTTATTCGCGAAGTTCTCTAAGTGTGAGTTTTGGCTCTAAGAAGTTAAATTCTTGGGGCACGTGGTGTCAAAGGAAGGTGTTCAGGTGGACCCGACGAAGATTGAAGCGATGATGAGTTGGGAACCGCCAACGAACCCGTTGGAGATACGGAGTTTCTTGGGCTTAGCGGGCTATTATAGACGCTTCATCCAAGACTTTTCCAAGGTAGTTACACCGCTCACATCCCTCAGAAAGAACGTCAAGTTTCTTTGGACCGATGTTCAAGACCAAGCATTTCAAACGCTCAAGAGGAAATTGTGTGACGCTCCGATCTTATCCTTGCCTGAAGGATCGGAAGACTTCGTAGTCTATAGTGACGCTTCCAAGATGGGGCTTGGATGTGTACTCATGCAGCGAGGGAAAGTCATTGCCTACGCGCCTAGGCAATTAAAGAAACATGAGAGGAACTACCCGACGCATGATTTGGAGTTGGGGGCGATAGTTTTTGCTTTGAAGTTGTGGCGACATTACTTGTACGGGACCAAGTGTACTCTTTTTACGGATCACAAGAGTCTCAAGTACATCTTCGATCAAAAGGAACTCAACATGCGGAAAATGAGATGGCTTGAACTTCTAAAGGATTATGATTGTGATCTACTCTACCATCCTGGTAAAACCAATGTGGTGGCGGATGCATTGAGCTGGAGGAGCCATAATGGTAGTGTTAAATTGTCCCTTACAAGAATTGATGTGGTATCAAGTTTGGTGGAAAGCATAAAGACGTGGCAAGTGGAGGCGCTCAAGGAGCAAAACCTCAAGTCCGAGATCATGGTAAAGCAAAGTGGACTTTTGACGGAAGATAGCCGCGGTCTCAAACTCTTCCAAGGTCGTATTTGGGTTCCGAAGTTGGGTGTAAATCGAGAGTTACTTCTAGAAGACGCGCACAAGTCAAAGTATTCTATACATCCCGGTAGCACCAAGATGTATAGAGACTTAAAACTAAATTATTGGTGGTCGGTGATGAAGTTAGATGTGGCTAACTATGTGGAGAGATGTGCCACGTGCCTTCAAGTCAAGGCAGAGCAACAAAAGTCGTATGGTAGTTTACAACCGTTGTCCATTCCCGAGTGGAAATGAGACAACATTACCATGGATTTCGTGACAAAGCTACCGAAGACCTTGCGAGGCCATGATACAATTTGGGTAGTCATTGATCAGCTAACCAAGAGCGCGCACTTACTTGCAATGAGGGAGATTTTGCCAATGGAGAAGTTGGCCAAGCTTTACATCGATGAGGTTGTGTCGAGGCATGTGGTTCCACAATCTATCGTGTCGGATCGAGATAGTCGTTTCACGTCGAACTTTTGGGCAGGCTTGCAAAAGGAGTTGGGTACCCGATTAAATTTAAGCACGACATATCATCCTCAAACGGATGGTCAAAGTGAAAGGACGATTCAAACTCTCGAAGACATGTTAAGGTCATGTGTTATCGACTTTGGAGGTAGTTGGGACTCACACCTGCCGTTAGTGGAGTTCGCATATAATAATAACTACCATTCTAGCATTGGCATGGCACCATTCGAGGCGTTGTATTGGTGAAAGTGCCGAACTCCAGTTTGTTGGTTAGAAGCGGGCGAAAAGCAATTCGCCGGGCCGGAAATTGTGCAAGAGACGGCCGACAAGATGAAGGAAATTCGAGAACGACTAAAGGCGGCGCAAGACCGTCAGAAAAGTTATGCGGACAAGAAAAGGAGAACGGTCGAATTTCAAGTGGGCGACCGTGTCATGTAGAAAGTGTCACCATGGAAGGGAATCATTCAGTTTGGGAAGCGTGGGAAGCTCAGTCCTCGTTTTCTGGACCATTCATCATTTTGGAGAAGATTAGTTTGCAAGCCTATCGGTTGGATTTACCAACGGAAATGGATGGGATACATCCTACATTCCACGTGTGTTATCTTCGGAAGTGTCTAGCCGAAGAGGAAAGAGTGATTCCTTTATCGGAAATTCGGGTGGACAATGGAAATCGATACGTGGAAGAGTCGGAGTCGATTTTGGAATCGAAAGTAAAGAAGTTACGGCATAAAGACGTAGTCATGGTTAAGGTCCAATGGAAGCACCATCGGGGTGCTAACATTACTTGGGAATCGGAGGATGATATGAAGAAACGTTATCCTCACTTGTTTAGTCTAGAATGAGATTTCGGGGACGAAATCCCAATTAGGTGGGGAGGATTGTAACACCCAAAAATTCGCAAGGTAAGTATCTCATCTTCTTAAATGCATTTATTTCGCTATATGAGAATAGGTGTATTTGTGTACATTTTATGATCATTACTATGTCTAAATGTCATATAATTAAGTTACCTTCGTTAATCGTTCAAACCTGGTGCTCGTTATCGTTTTCGGTTAAGTTTTCGGACTGCTTTGAGTGCCCCGCGATTGTGCCCTTGGCACTATCGCGGAGGGCACTATCGTCGAAGATGTACCATAGGTTGGGGGATGCCAGCGATTGTGCCTCGCGATAGTGCCTTGGCACTATCGCCAAAGTTGTACCGAGAGTGGGGAAAGCCTCGCGATTGTGACTCGCGATAGTGCCCTTGGCACTATCGCCCACGTGGTCCACTCTGCTATTTTATAGGAATTAATACCTCATTTCCCACATTCACTTTACAAAAAAACGGGAGAACTCTTCTTGGAGGCGATTTTTAGGGTTTCATCACCTACTTCATTTATTTCCTAAGGTTTGGGTTGTTAGGGTCATTTATTGATCATTAAGCTTCATCCAAGCTTATCTAGTGAAGATTCTCATCAAGTTACTCCTCTCCACTTCAAGACTCATCTCCTCAAATCTAGGGTTTTCATCTTTTCTAGGTTTTGGTACAAAACCAAGATTGTGAGTTTACTAACCTTTGTTAAAACTAGATACACATCATTATCTTGTACTTATTGATATTAATGCATCTCCCAAATGTTCATATTTAATGTTTCAAGTATTTGGGGGTTTTTACCCATGGATTTATGTATATGAAAGTTACCATGTTCTATATGTGTACATCTTGGTATGTTGATGATTCATTCTTGGAATGCCTTTTTGGCGACCTTATATTCTCATGAAGTATTTGGATGGATATTGTGTCATGTGTTGGATTTACATGATTAGGATGGTGATAATGTGTTCTTGGTGGATATCCGAAATGTGACGGATTGAAACACATCTCGAGACCTCCTAAATGCATTATGTGGACGAACCAAGTCTGTGATTCACTATAGGTATGTAGGTGGGTGACATTTGGAGAATTTCCTAAGGCGGTAGTTTCCTATGTACCTAGACCTCCGCCATCGGGGAATTTCCTAAGCGGTAGTCCCCAGTGCGTGTCGGGCCTTTTGGTTGCCAGTGAAAGAGGCTTCAGGGTGCATTGCCTCTTTGGGTGAACCGGATTGGAGATATGGGTCGCTCCCGTTGACTCCATATTTACTTGATTAACTATTTAACTGCTGATAAGAACTGTAAATGTTTCTGACATGTTTTTACTTTAACTCACTAGGCTTTTTGGCCTAACACTTGTTTGGTGTCGATGTGTATCTCAGGTGTTAGCGGTGCTGCTCCTAGGCAAGTTTAGATGCTTTGGGCGAGAGCTTGGGGATACGACACTTGGATGATTTTGAGAAGTCTTGGGTTTATAGATGACACCCTTTTTGTAATCTCTTTTCTAGATGTAGAAATTAGATTAGTTGGTTATTGTTTATTTATTCGTTAAATTACAATTGTGGTTAAACAGGTTTATTTGTACTATTCCCCTTTTTGGGAGGCTCTTGCTATGGCAATCTATATACCACTTCTCCTCTTTTGGAAAGTTTTTGTTATCCCTATTTTTAGGGTGTTACAAGTTCCCTCCAAGCACTACTGCAACAATTCAAATATTATTTAAAACATTTAAACAAAGCCTTACGCCTCACGAGCGTAACTCACCCTACTGATAAAACATTTATCATAACTTTACGTTTCGCAAGCGTAACTCACACTACTGACCAACACTGTCGTCAAAGACGGTATGCCTGTCTCGTACTGCTTTATTTTGGGGACACACCCCAATGGCATAAACGGGTCACTCTCCCCGGTACGAGCAGGCGGGCCACACTTCCCGACTTAGGTCAAATCTCACGAATTAAATGTATGCATACATCTAATCATCAACAATATATAAAACGAGTATATAAACATAGCATGAACATGCCAACATACAACCTTTTCAATAAACCTTCACAACTTTTGATACTAAAAGCTTGCAGTTCAGAAAACCCACAAGTATCAAATCGTAATAGTTTTAGTTTGAAAGACTCACCTCAGATTCTTCTTGCTTAAAATATTCCTTCTAACGATTAACACCACCTACGATGGTATCGAAATAAAAATAAGTAAGCTAACTCGCAGATAACACTCTTTCCTTCTCTAAATATTTCAAAGACAACACTGTGCTACCACCCTGGTCGGTCAAGACCACCCCGGTCAAGACCGGTCGACAATACACCACACCGGTCGACTGACACCGGTCACACCACACCGGTCGACCGATACCGGTCACACCACACCGGTCGGCCCCGGGTCCAGTCCATATTCAACCAAACACTTGAACATTTGCAGGCGATACAGAACTTCGTACAAATTACCCAGATTCTTAAATCGATAATTTTCACGGTTACAAACTCAACAACAAGATCATTTACCGACTAAAAACTCTTAGATAGAAGTATTAAGCTAGAATCATACCTCTATTTGCAAAGAAATTGATCGATCCTTTGAAACCTAGTTTTCCTTTCTCCCTGCTATCGCTCTGCTATCGCTCTCCTTAGTCGGTCAAAGAAAATTATCAGGAATGAATCCTGATAAAATCTTAGGGTTAATATATATATAACCCAAGTTTCAAATAACCCCCCTGAACTTTGGGTCTCGCTTAACTTTTCACCCAACTAACAAAATTAATGATTTTTTTTTGACCCAGATATTACATTCTTCGTGTTGTTGTGGGTTTTATGAGATGATTGAGCTTGCTTAAGTTTAAGATTACTGTTGATTTTGATCACTATACTTGTCTAGATTTTGGCTTATCATGTACAATGTGCGACTTTGGTTATTCTTATTTCATGTATATCTTGACTTTCATGTTTATTCAATTTACTATTGAAAGTAACATGGGTTATGTCTATTCATGTGTATCTTGACTTTATTCTGTTGTTTGGTTTTGGCTCTCGTTATGGTATCTAGTCTTCTATCTTTGTCTTCCATTATTTTTCATTTTGAATTGATTATTTTTTGAGTTTTAACCTCTGTGTGTGTGTTAGATTACTTGTTGGTTGTCTAAAAATGCTTTTTTAATTAAAATCCCAAGCTATATTAGAAGTAGGAAATACATATAAATGTTAAATTGATTAACATATACGTCGTAGCAAATAGTCACATTGCATTCTCGAGTTTCTTCATACTTTGAAATGGGTGAATGTGGTTCATTGAACTTAAATCAACTTTCTTACTCGTAACTGTAGGTTGTAATACAAATTTTTGCATGTTTTGTAATAATTGCTACGAACACATGGTTTGCGACGCAATAGGATTAACCTTACGAATATTCTTTGTTCTTTCTACAAATGGCTTTTGATTTTTTGGATACAAAATTTGAAATAGTTGGATTCTCAAAATACGAGTATCAAGGAGGGCAAAAGAACATGTATTGGGAGGAAGAGAGATAAGGCTCACTCGTTTAAAAATATGGTTAATTTTCATGTTCTTGTATTTTGTTGATACTTCTAAAAAAATTCTTTAGTTATTTGACTTAATATGAATAAAAATTTTCTCTTAGTAATTAGTAAGACGTAATGGTTTCTTGGATTTAAGTTTATGTTTTCTTGCAGGTTATCTATTAGCAAAGATCTAGGGTCCATCAATGTAACGCCCCGAATTTTCGTTGTATAAATTCTATCGTTAAGACTTCTAGCCTTCCTTATTTTAAATCAAAGTTATCTTGCGTTTACCCTAATTGTGCGTATCGCGTGTTTTAGCCAAGTTCGTGTGTTAAGTCTTGATTTTTGGAATAGTGAAACAATGGATTACGCGAGTTACCTCGCGACTTGCAAGCCGCGGTACAAGTCACGTAACCCATTGTCCGACTTCCATTTCAGAAGCACGGGCGGCTTATGCCGCGACTTAAGGCTGTGGCATAACCCGTGAGATTCCCCTGAATGCTCTAATACGGGTTTCTTCCCCTTTTTCTCATTTACTTTCTCATCTACTTCCTCTATTCCTCTCTCAAACCATTTACACTCCCAATATTAAGTTCTAGGGTTTCACCAACTCAATCCACCACATTTATTGCTAGAAGTTGGGTGTGTCATATAAGGATTCAAGTTTTGGGCATTAAATCACCACCTCCATTGTCATCTTCTCCAAGAGGTTAAGCTAGGGTTTTGGATTTTCTTCAAAAACCCACTTGGTGAGTTCATATCTCTTTTCTTGAAAACTTTATACACATAAAAGCTAGACTTTTGAACCTATTATCATCTCCTTATTTACATTATGTGGTTTACAAGATTTTAACCTAAAAATGGGGTTTTTGGGAGATTTTAGGGTTCTTGCTATTTTTGCAAAAAGGAAGGGTTCCATTTATATGTAGTAAAATAAAGTACTATTTGCACATTTTTGGTGAGGTACTTGAAATAATGTATATAATCTCATTTTATGATTTTCATTTTTATCAGCAGTAAACTTGGAAATGCATATATGAAAAAAAATGGTATTGAGGACTATATGTTCAACTATAGTTGGTCACAAATGAAATTGTGACAAGTCCAGACTATTACTAGTGGATCCATAGGTATTAAGTTGGCTTATGTTTGGAATGTTTTCCCCCTTGTAGCTAGTTGAGACATCGGATCCTCGGAGGCCACTTGGTATGGTTATGTGGGACCGGTTACTAGCCATGTATCGTAAATGTAATCCTAGTGAACGAGTATGATTTGGATTCCTTGGGTGCCCTCCCCTACATCTTAGTACGGACCGACGTTGTTCGTGGCCATAGTTTCCAAGTATTTAGCTCATAACTCGGGTTGTGACTTACTTTTGTGTTCCACTACAATCCTTGGTAAATCGGGTCTCCCCCGTCATCGCAAGATGTAATTTTTGGACCGAAAGGTTCTTAAACGTTTAGTATTTCAAATTGTAAACTCAACTCGTTTGAAAAGGCTTTATTTCGTTGCAACCGTCTTTATTTCTTTGAATTATAAACTGTATGTTCTCACTAGGCTTTAAGCCTAACACTTTTTCTCAAATGATGTGTATAACAGGTTCCTTTAGAATGGGCTTCAGGCATTTTTGAGATGACTAGACATTTGGTGTTTTGGGCATTTAATTGAGCTCCTTATTTTGATGATTTTGGGTTGACAACCAATGTAATCTAGATATTAAAGGTTTAGATTAGTCTGTTGTCAATTTCCATATCAGTTCGCAGGTTTTGTAAATGCTTCATACATTTACCCATTTTGGGTGGTTTATTCAAAATACAACGTCATATTGCCAAATTTTCAGATTTTAAATTACTCTAAATTTTAGGGTGTTACAATCAATCGGTGCATTGAATGATATGTCTAAATGGAAGACCATATCGACGATATGAATCGCTGAGAGATTAGGTTTACTTACAGTTTCGATTCTATGGTAATTAAGCCACTTACTAACATGTTGTTAGTGAATTGAAAGTTTGGAAAGTAAATCTATTTTAAATGTATTTTATATTTTGTAAAATGATGTGCAAGGGCTTTGTGCTTAAAAGATGTAGCAAGGGAAGGTGGTAGGTAGGAATTGTGGCTATAAATAGATGGCTAAGGTTTGTAATATTGAGAATCATTCCATTTTATAAAATGTAGCCTTTACATCTCAAAGCTCTCTCTAGATTAGGTTTATATGCTTTCAATAAATAAAGCTTAATCCTTTCCTATCCTAACCTAGCTACAAACACATGAAATGCTCCAGATCTAGGGTCCTACATATGTTAATTTACATCTCATGCGAGATGCACTTATGTTGCTCGGTATTTAAATTTTGCAATATAGAGGATGTTTCAACCAGGTGGGGATTTCTCGAAAAGGTTTAAACACCGTATAAGTGTGTATTACTTTATTCACAATTGTTTTCACAATCATGATGCATACATTTCATGTTAACTTATGTCATGTCATTTATTGTCAACATTTGACTTTTCATATGTTTTTTCCAAACTATTTGATTTTCTTTGTTTTTCTACTAATGGGGTAATGTATATTTTCTACTAATGGGATAATGTATATTGGTAACAATTTCTCTTCTAGCTTTTGGTTTGCAACTTTACTTTTGACCTTTTCACCTTTTTTTGCACAATAATTTCATTTGTTGTAATTTAGTGCTAATGGTCTTTGATCTTGTCTTTGTAGTGTGTTTTTCATACTTGTTGATTTGCATTATGATTCTTTATCATTCTGCATGTTTTTTTTAATCTGGGCTAACATGTTCTATAGTTTACAATTTGTGTAAATGGGATTGTGTGAGAATTCTATGTCATTTTGTTTATGTTGACTTTTAGATGCTTTTGATTTCTATTCAATGTGATGAGATAATATGTGTGCATGACCTTCCTACTATTGTTGATTTGGACTATCTTACTGTAACGACCCAACAATTTCAATCGCAAAACCATAGATAAAATAATACCCAAAATTTAACAATGATTTCCAAATCCGAAATGGATATTCAAATATTTAAATCATCCACAAGTTTAAGTCTATTACAACTGAGAATTTCTACGCATAAAAAAATCTACGCCGCTCTAAAGCCAAAGCTCCCACACTTGAGTCCTTAACACTTCTCTTTCCCTTTAACGGATCCAGAAGCAGCTAACTTACCTGAAAATGGGTTATAAAGAAAATGGAAACGAGGATTAGACCGAAAGGTCTAGTGAATTCCCAACCTCTCCCGCAAAGGAGTGATAGAGAGAAGTCAATAAATCCCATCAGAGGGACATCGCCAACAGGTTCTGGAAGAGAGAATTCTGTTAGAATCAGCGAGAAAGTGGGGATGAAGAATTGCGAGCCGATAGGACTAGGGAGGGGAAGAGTAAGTTTTCACTTATTTAAGCAGAAGGCGAGAGTAAAAAACCAAAAGGGCGGTCAAAGACGACAATCAAGAGTGGGTGATGACGGCAAGGTAGAAAAAGGAAAAAAGAAATCACGACCAGATGGTTCGTCGGACAGCATAAAGACAATCTCAAATGAACTGAATAGCGTACACGAATCAGAGGAACTGGAAAACTTTGGATCAAAAATCGGCTTGACTTGGGATGGAGATGCTTCGTCAGGCGTTAAAGGAGGCGACGCAGATGCACGATAAGCAGGAAAGTTCTTTGTTCGATGCCATTTTCATTGATGAAGATTTTATCTATAAATGCAAGGGGGGTGGGATCGAGTGAGAAGAGAAGATGGATTAAAGAAATGTGTATAAAAAACAAAGTGGACATGGTGGGCATCCAGGAAACAAAACAAAAAAGTTGGGAAGAATCGCAAGTTAACTTGTTATGGGGTCACGAAGATGGAGAATTCATACAATCAAAAGCTATCGGAAACTCGGGAGGTTTAATCCTCATATGGGACAGGAGTATTTTTAAGTGTGAATTCTACATTATTGAGAAGAATTTTTTGGCGGCAATTGGAACGTGGAAAGAGAGGAATGGTCAGTTCGGTTTTGTAAACGTCTATGGGCCGAGAGATCAAAAGGAGAAAGAAGAGTTATGGAAAAACATAGAACGATTGTGTAGTAAGGAAGAGGTAAATTGGTGTGTCTTCGGTGATTTCAATGAAGTAAGGGGAAACCAAGAGAGGCTAAACTCGATCACTAACGAAAGGGGGGTGGAGAAATTCAATTCGTTCATCCTTAATAGCGGCTTGGTGGAAATACCATTGGGTGGGCAAAAATTCACAAGAGTAAGTGACGACGGGAGAAAGTTTAGCAAATTGGATCTCTTCCTAGTTTCCCCATCCTTTAATTTGATGTGGAGGGATTTGGGGGTCTCGACGTTAGATAGGAGATGGTCGGATCATTACCCGATTGTGTTAAGCGAATCAAACATAGACTTTGGTCCGAAACCGTTTAAGCTTTTTGACACATGGTTGGCGGATAGGGACACAAAAAATATAGTGAGAAAGGAATGGGGTATCAAGATGCTTACAAAGAGACCGGATTGCCAATTTAGAGATACACTTAAAAAGGTGAAAAGTGTTTTGAAAACGAGATGTGCTGGAAAATTAAAAACTCTAGACAAAGTGTTGGAAAATAATAAAGAAGAGGTTTTGAAGATAGAGAGAGAAGCTGGATTGAGATCGTTTGAAGAAAATGAGAGAGAAAGGTGGGTTAATGCAAGGAAGAAGTGGCTAGAGGCAGAAAAGAGAAAAGCGGAGATGGTGTCTCAAAAAGCGAAGATCAAGTGGATAGAAGAGGGCGACGAGAATTCGAAATTCTTTCATGCGGCAATAAGGGATAGAGTAAGAAAAAATGGAATCCAAGGGTTAAAGATCAATGCGGTTTGGACGGAAGATCCCGAAAAAATCAAAGATTATGTGTGGGAATTTTTCAAGGAGAAATTCAAATCAAGTACGGGTACAGGGCCGAAGTTGGTAAGCGAAAAATTAAAAAAGATATCGTCGGAGGACGCGAGAATTTTGGAAAGACCGGTCACGGAGGAGGAAGTATGGGAAGCGATAAAAATGTGCGGAAGCAACAAATCCCCGGGATCGGATGGGATCACGTTTACGTTTGTGAAAAAATTCTGGACGGTCATTAAATCTGATCTAATGAAGGCAATTGAGAACTTTTGGGAAAAGGCCGAAATAAGCAACGGTTGTAATACTTCGTTCATTACTCTCATCCCAAAGAACTCAAACCCTATTTGTCTCAACGAATATCGGCCGATAAGTTTGATAGGTGTTTTTTACAAAGTATTGGCGAAGGTTTTGGCGGAGAGAATGAAGATAGTGATGGGAAAAATTATTGGAGAAACCCAAGCGGCGTTAATTAAAGGAAGGAATATTCTAGATGGAGTGTTAATCGCAAATGAAGCGGTGGAGTACATTCGAAGGTCGAAGAAAAGAGGAATGGTTTTCAAGGTGGACTTCGAAAAGGCCTATGATAGCGTTGATTGGCGTTTCTTGCTTCAAACTCTATCCTCGATGGGTTTTAGTAGTAAATGGTGTAAATGGATCAAAGCGTGTTTGGAATCATCTTCGGTATCGGTCATGGTCAACGGGTCCCCGACAAAAGAGTTTAAAATGGAAAAAGGTCTTAGACAAGGTGACCCATTGGCTCCTTTTCTATTCCTAATTGTTGCGGAGTGCTTAAATGTTCTAATGTTGGAAGCTAGAGAAAAAGGAGTGTTCGAAGGGGTGGAGATTGGCAAAGAAGGCATTATGATATCTCATCTCCAATATGCCGACGACGTGATCTTTTTTGGCAAATGGAGTGCCAACAACATTAAAAATCTCTTGAAAATACTTCATTGCTTCCAAGTGGTAACCGGGCTAAGGGTTAATATTAGTAAGAGAAAACTTTACGGGTGAGAGCCGAAGTTGAAGAAATCAAATCTTGGGCGACTAGTTTGGGATGTGGATTTAGGGAACTTCCTTTCAACTACCTTGGTCTTCTGGTGGGAAGAGACATGAATAAAATCGAAAATTGGTCGGATGTCATAAAAAAGGTGGAGAAAAAATTGGCGACTTGGAAGGCTAAATTGATTTCGATTGGCGGTCGTTTAACTTTGGTTAAATCGGTATTAGGGAGTCTCCCGTTGTACTTTTTCTCGCTTTTTTGACGCCCCGTGTGGAGTGATTCGTGAGATTGAGAGTGTGAGAAGTTGTTTCTTTTGGGGAGGGGGGAAAGTGTTGGGTCTGAAGTTAATGTTCATCATGGTTACTACTTCTAGTTCAACATGGTTACTACTTCTAGTTCAACATGGTTAATACTTCTAGAAGAACATGGTTTATACTTCTGAGGTTGTCAGGATCGAATTCTTAACAAGAATAAATTCTCAGAAACTAATATCAAAGAAGTTGCGGAATAACACTTTGATATTCAATAAAACAGTAAACCAAAACAGTATATCAAAGAACAACTTGTAAACTTGTATTGAATGCTTGAAGTTACAAGATTAAACACATTGATGAACAGGCTCACCAATACGAATTCTACTTCTCTAGAATTAGGAACTATGCCTTGAGGTTGATTTTCTCTAAAACTTAGAATGAATGAATTAATCAAAAAGTTATATCTAACTATTCTAAACAATACTATATATATATATACTGAAGATAAAAGATAATTACAATTAATAAAATATCTTCAGAAAATCTTCCATGAATATCTTCAGCTTCCATAAATATCTTCAGTTTATCTAGCTGTCATCCTTTCCATACAGATCTCCATCTCATAAGCAGTACTAATCATAAGCAGCATTAATACTCTGAGCAGTATTAACTCTAGCAGTACTAACCATGCTCAGCAGCATTAATCTCTTCAAGCAGTACTAACTTTGAACTAGCAGTACTAATCTTGTTGAGCAACATTAACCATCAACTAGCATCATTAACCTTGTTCCAGCAGCATTAACTACAACTAGCAGCATTAACTTTGTTCCAGTAGCATTAACTACAACTAGCAGCATTAACCACAGAAGTAGTAACCATGTTGAACTAGAAGTAGTAACCATACTTGGCATATTTCAGACCCAACAATCTCCCCCTAACTTAACTTTTCAAAACTGAGAAGTTAAGTTCTTCAACATAGGGTCTTTATGATAATTTCAAAACTTTCTGCAATTACTAGTTCTTCTTGATTCAGTTTCTGCTGTTATCTTCTTTTCTATTTCTGCTGTAGTTAATGCTTTGTTTCAGCTTCTTCACTTATCTCCCCCTCAAAATAAGATTTCATATCAACTTGATTCTCCTTCTCATGTCTTCTCAAGTTCAGTTGTTTAAGTCTCCCCCTTTTTGAAATAATCATGATCTGTGCTCCTTTTCATCTCTTTTATCTCCAAAATTTGATTGTGAACTTTCAGACTAATTGTACCAAGTGTATCCATCAATTCTTTGTAGTTAAACTGTCCTCACCTCCTTTAAGTGTGATTACCACCCTTGAAGGATCATTGGAATCATTTTCCATCAATTCATTGTAGTTATATCTGTCCTCACCTTCTTCAGGAGTGTTACCCCCTTTTGAATGATCATTGGATCTTTTAGTAGAGATCTTCTGCCTAGCAGAAGCACCTTCTACTCCCTTGGTTTCTTGGCACCTGGGACCTTTAGATAATTACTCATCTAAAGTTGCCATGGGGAAGGTCTTAGATATGTTCACACTGTCCTGTCCTGCACTTTGTGCAAAGTCAGTAGTGTGAGCCTTACAACCCATATGCTCTTGCATCTCCTTATTGAGCACCTTCTTGAGGTTGGGAGACACCCCTGTGGTTTCCCTATGGATATTCTCTAAAGGAAAATCCTCCCTTAGAGGGCTTAAAGGCTTAGTAGGTGAAGGTACAAGAAAGGAAGGAGCCTTCTTTACCTGTTTTCTTTACCTGTTTTATTGGTGAAGTTGGCTTATGAAGTAGAGACTGTGGAATAGATATAGAGTGGGAAGGTTGGGTTTGGCTAGCAGTGGGAATGTCTAATGAGGGCCTTGACCCTGCTGCCATACCTTCTTGTGGTTGGGACACCACCATCATTATTGAGAACAATGGTGTGTCAACTCCTTTCGAGTCCCTAGCAGATCTTCTCATATTTGAGAAGACATTGCCTTTAGGGGGTTTAGGTACATATATCTCATTAAAATGAGGTTAATCCGTCAATTTCTTATTAAGTACTTCTTGCACAAACCTTGGATACAGATAAAAGCTTTTTGATTGATATCCAGGTTTGACATTAATCATTGAAGATCATTTTAGGTATAGAAAATTTACATTAGCAGTAGTAACACTTATCAGCAGCATTAACACAGACTGGCAGTAGTAACACATACCAGCAGCATTAACACAGTCTGACATTATTCTCTGAACTAGAAGTACTAACTACCTTTCAGTATTAGCAATCTGAAACACTTACAGACACAAGGTTAGTAGTACCATATACCATAAAATTTTTCAAAAGTTACTTTATCTTTTGAAACTATACATTTTTCACTTTTCTTATCTTCTGATGAATCAGAAGTAACATGTCCTCCATCAAATCTTTTAAAGAATTTGAAGGCAATCCATGTTCCTTGTTATGTGCCAAGAGCAATCATTATCTTCATTCCAAATGCTCTTCCTCTTTAGCTTTTGATTGCCCTGCACACTTGATAAATCAGTTAGTTTTTAAGGGAACCCAAGCCAAAGTGGTCTTGGGTTGTCCTTTCTCATTTATATAATCTATCAGTTTGGTCTGGATGAATTGTTTAGGAATCTCATGGCTGGAATACTTTGTTAAGATTATAGGCTTTGAAACATTAATACTAGTAGAAGCACTATCCTTGTTAGCAGTAGTATTGGTTGCAGCAGCACTATTTCTGTTAGCAGTACTATCTGGGATAGCAGTACTAACAGGTTTCTTTACAATTGGAACCCAAACTTGAACAAAGTTGTTTGCTTTCTTTGTCTTTAAATTATTCCTTGGCTTATTTGGAGCATTTTTCTTTGTATTAGCAAACTTGTTCTGAGCATGAGACTTTAAAGGTGCTATTTTCTCAGCCAATTGATTCCTTCTTTTATTCCTATAACCAAAAGAGTTTTGTGGTTTTTTTTGAAAAGTGACTCTTTGGTTGATAGGGTTGAAATAACAGTGTTTGGCAAGATGATTCAATTTGGCACAGATAAAACAAGGTTTTGGTTTATTGATTTTACTCAAATCAACCCCTTGTTTTTGTGCCCGCTGATTATTCCAGTTTCTCTGATTTCCCCTTGGTTTATCATGTTTTTGGGGCTCAAATTTATTGCAAGAACACTATTTACAAGGGACAGGATTCACAACTGTGGTTTGCTTATAATGGACCTTCTCAGACTTTCCCTCAGTCTTTTCTATGTCCTTAGACTTGATCCAAGCCTTTCCACATCCCTCATTGGTGATAATGTTATTTTCTAGAGGAATCTCACCACTCACAGTGTTCTTCTTACTCTTTTCATTAGAGTTCTCTTCTTCAGAGTCTGTTTCAACCACCACTTTGTCTAATGGATCTACCTTAGTGGCTTCATCAGACAATTCCTCCCTATTCTTGGTCTCTAGCAAGTCTGATATAGGAGGGATGTAATTGTTGTTGTATGGTGGTGGTGTGGTGTTATAGCCTATTCCTCTTCTAAGTTTGTCATGGATTTGAGTTTGGAGCAAAGAGTCCATTGCTTTAGAAGCATTGGAAAATTTCTCAATATCCAGCTTGGCTTTCTCAAACTCACTCTTTATCTTCTCATTCTCCTCTTTAGACTTTTTCAGCTGAAGTTCTAGGTCATTCTTCTCCCACTTCCAGTAATTTGTATCATAAGAATGTTGAAGTTCATTGGCTTGGAAAACTTTGATCTGTTCCTCAAAACTCTCAACAATTCTTACATAGTCTTTTATATCTCTCTCTAATCTTTTAAGGTCATCACTCATTGTCTGGTTGTGATCCCTGTACCTTTTAACAGTTTCCATACAAGTTTTAGAGCAAATATTAGACATTACCTCTGTGGGTATTTCTGTGCTTGAAGAATCTGAAACTTTAGCCATTGATGATTTCTGATTTCAAGGAAGAATGATGATTGCAGGTTTCTGAGAATACTAGCTCTGATACCACTTGTCAGGATCGAATTCTTAACAAGAATAAATTCTCAGAAACTAATATCAAAGAAGTTGCGGAATAACACTTTGATATTCAATAAAACAGTAAACCAAAACAGTATATCAAAGAACAACTTGTAAACTTGTATTGAATGCTTGAAGTTACAAGATTAAACACATAACCTCAATATTGATGAACAGGCTCACCAATACGAATTCTACTTCTCTAGAATTAGGATCTCTGCCTTGAGGTTGATTTTCTCTAAAACTTAGAATGAATGAATTAATCAAAAAGTTATATCTAACTATTCTAAACAATACTATATATATATATATATATATATATATATATATATACTGAAGATAAAAGATAATTACAATTAATAAAATATCTTCCATGAATATCTTCAGCTTCCATAAATATCTTCAGTTTACTAGCTGTCATCCTTTCCATACAGATCTCCATCTCATAAGCAGTACTAATCATAAGCAGCAATAATACTCTGAGCAGTATTAACTCTAGCAGTACTAACCATGCTCAGCAGCATTAATCTCTTCAAGCAGTACTAACTTTGAACTAGCAGTACTAATCTTGTTGAGCAACATTAACCATCAACTAGCAGCATTAACCTTGTTCCAGCAGCATTAACTACAACTAGCAGCATTAACTTTGTTCCAGCAGCATTAACTACAACTAGCAGCATTAACCACAGAAGTAGTAACCATGTTGAACTAGAAGTAGTAACCATCCTTGGCATATTTCAGACCCAACAGAAGCTATGCAAGAAGAGCTGCTACAATTCAAGCTGCAAGATGTTTGGGATCTGGTAGACCTTCCTAAAGGTCAAAGAGCAATAGGCACACAATGGGTCTTCAGGAATAAGAGAGATGAAAGAGGAATAGTTATAAGGAACAAAACAAGATTGGTGGCACAAGGGTATACACAAGAAGAAGGAATAGACTATGAAGAAGTATTTGCACCAGTGGCTAGGATAGAAGCAATTAGATTATTCCTGGCCTATGCTTCTTATATGAGATTCAAAGTCTACCAAATGGATGTAAAAAGTGCATTTCTATATGGCTCAATTGAAGAAGAAGTATATGTCTGTCAACCACCAGGGTTTGAAAACCCAAGTTATCCAGACAGAGTATACAAATTGAAGAAAGCACTTTATGGACTGCATCAAGCACCAAGAGCATGGTATGACACTCTGTCATCCTATCTCTTGGAAAATGGCTTTGAAAGAGGAGTCATTGATAAGACTCTGTTCATCAAGAGAAAGAAGAAGGACATCTTGCTGGTCCAAATCTATGTGGATGATATTATCTTTGGATCCACAAGAAACACTATATGCAAGGAGTTTGAGGAACTAATGCATCAAAGGTTCAAAATGAGTTCCATGGGGGAACTTACTTTCTTCCTTGGACTCCAAGTTCAACAGAAGTCAGATGGTATCTTTATCTGTCAGTCCAAGTATGTGCAGAACATTCTATCCAAGTTTGGTTTCTCAGACTCAAAACCTGCCAGCACACCTATGGAGACACACAAGCAGATAACAGCAAATCTTGAGGGGGAGGATATGGATGTTCATCTTTATAGATCCATGATTGGCTCTCTCATGTATCTTACAACTTCTAGGCCAGATATAATGTTTCCAGTCTGTGTATGTGCAAGATTCCAAGTTAGGCCAAAGCAATCACACTTTCAAGCTGTTAAGAGGATATTCAGATATCTCAAAGGGCAACCTAGATTGGGACTTTGGTATCCTCATGACTCATCATTTGACCTACTTGCATACTCAGACAGTGATTTAGGCGGAGCAAATTTGGACAGAAAATCTACTTCTGTAGGATGCCAGTTTTTGGGTGCAAGACTAGTTTCATGGCAGTGCAAGAAACAAACCAAAGTGTCCACATCTACAACAGAAGCAGAGTACATAGCAGATGCAAGTTGCTGTTCTCAAGTCTTATGGATTCAGAATCAAATGTTGGACTATGGGGTAACCTTTCTACACACTCCAATCTTTATTGATAATAGCAGTGCTATAAGCATTGTTAACAATCCTGTCAAGCACTCAAAGACAAAGCACATTGAGATCAGGTATCACTTTATAAGAGACTGCAATGAAAAGAAACTTATTCAAGTTGTAAAAGTTCATACTGATAACCAGTTTGCTGATCTATTCACCAAAGCCTTTGATGTGGGTAGATTCACTTTCTTGGTAACAAGTGTGGGAATGATCAACTCTGAATAAGCCCCTTCTTAAAAGTGGTTCACTACCTGTATATAGTTTATGCTTGGTGTTACTAATCTTCTATTTCAGGAAATGTATAGCAGTACTAAGTTCTTCACAAGCTCAAAAGTGTAAGTATAATTACTACTGCCAGTACAGTTTTATTGCTGCCAGTACAGTTTTAATACTGCTAGTGCACAGTTAATACTGCTAGTTAGTTAATACTGCTAATGGTTAATACTGCTCTCAATTAATACTGCTAGTTCGTTAATACTGCTAGTGGTTAATATTGCTCTCAGTTAATACTGCTAGTTAGTTAATACTGTTAGTGGTTAATACTGTTCTAGGTTAATACTGCTTTTGTCCGGAATACTATAAATACCCTTTGCCCGCCTAAAAAGTTCATAACGACTCTTTGCATACTGTTCACTTGTGCTCTAACCCTTTTCTCTCAAGTAACAAGTTTTCAGGCAAGAACATTCAAGTTCAATGGCATCCATGGCATTCATCGACGAACACAATGAGATCGCGATGCTCAAAAGCCAAAACAAGCTGAAGGATTTTACCAGATAGTCGACTTTTTGAGGACAAGTCACATTACGCATGCTCTCACCGTGTCCCCTACAATCTACATAGAGCATCAGAGGCAATTCTGGGCCAATGCCACTACTAGCACTGACAATGGAGTGTCGTGCATCAAAACAAGGGTGTGTGACAAACCCTTGACAGTTACTGAGGAGACCATTCGCATCTGTCTACGTCTAGACGATGCTTCAGGTATATCTTCTATTCCAAATGAGGATTTGTTTTCAAACCTCAACAGAATGGGGTATGAAGGCCAATTGGGGATTTTCAAGTTTTTCAAAGCTCAATTTTCACCCCAATGGAGGTTCTTTGTTCATACCCTGATGCATTGTATTTCAAAGAAAACTACTGGCTGAAGCCAATTTAGCAGTCCAATTGCCTATGCATTGGTATGTTTATCCACTGCTAGAAAATACAATTTTTCTCTGATGATCTTCAATGATGTTGTCTCAAACCTGGACAACAAGAAGAGTTTCTTCATGTATCCCAGGTTTGTTCAGGCAGTTATTACTAATGAATTGACGGACATACCTCACTTTGATGAGGTATATGTACCTAAACCCCCTAAAGGCAAGGTCTTCTCAAATATGAGAAGATCTGCTAGGGACTCGGAAGGAGTTGACACCCCATTGTTCTCAACAATGATGGTGGTGTCCCAACCACAAGAAGGTATGGCAGCAGGGTCAAGGCCCCCATTAGACAATCCCACTGCTAGCCAATCCCAACCTTCCCACTCTATATCTATTCCCCAGTCTCTGCTTCACAAGCCCACATCTCCACTTACCCAAACTTACAAAAGGAAACAGGTAAAGAAGGCTCCTTCCCTTCTTGTACCTTCACCCACTAAGCCTTTAAGCCCTCTATTGGAGCATTCTCCAATAGAGAATATCCAAAGGGATTCCAATAGGGTGTCTCCCAACCCTGAGGAGGTGCTCTCTAAGGATATGGAAGAGCATATGGGTGAGAAGGCTGTCACTACTTCTGCTAGCACAGAGAAGGACAGTGGTCACATCTCTAAGACCTTCCCCATGGCAACTTTGGCTGAGAAATCAACCAAAGGACCCGGGTGCCAAGAAACCAAGGGGGTAGTAGGTGCTTCTGCTAGGCAGAAGGCCACTACTAAAAGATCCAAGGATCCCTCAAGGATGGGCAAAACATCCAAAAAGGGTGAGGACATAACTGAAACTGATGAATTGATGGCAAAACTTTCCAAGGATCCTTCAAGGGTGGGTAAAACACCTAAAGAAGGTGAGGATAGATATACTTACTTGGAATTGATTGAAGCATTAGCCAACATTAATGTTGATGTGGTTAATCAGGGCAAGGAAATCAAAGAATTGCAGCAAGTGGTCATCTCACAACAAGAGCAGATTTCAAAACTTAAGCAATTGGTGGGACAACTTATTGTCAGGAAAAGACGAAAGCAGTTTGTTTTAAGGAGGAGAAAGGGGGCAAACAAAAAGGAGGAGAATGCTTCCAAAAAGGGGGAGAATTCAAGCTCAGAACAGATAGATCAACATATTGAGGGGGAGTTTGTTGAAGAAAAGAAAGCAGCAGAAACAACACCAGCAGCAGTAACAACCCCAGAAGCAGAAACTGTTACTACTGCTGAGCCAAAACAAGCAGCAGAAACTGTTAGTGCTGCTGAAACTTCACAAGCAGCAGTAACAGAGTTAACACCAGCAGAGATTGAAATAGCATAAATGCTTGTCAAAGCAAAGAATGACACTCCCAAAGCAAAGGGAGTGGTCATAAATGAAGGGGGAGCAAAAAGAACAGAAAAGAAAGACATGGCTGAAGATGCAAAAAGAAAAAGAAAAGAGAAGATGATAGAAGCTGATCAACCAACTAAAAAGCAAAAGATGGTTGAGTCAGATGAAGCATTAGCCAAGAAAATGCAAGAAGAGTTAGATCAGGCAGAGAAAGAGCAAGTTGAGAAAGACAGAGAAATAGCTAGAGCACTTGCAAATGAATTAAATGAAGCTTTTCAGAAAGGGTTGGAAACAGAGAAGGCAAAGCAAAGAGCAATGAGCTTGAGAAAAGCTATGATGGTCAGAACAAGTGCTAAGAAGAGAAGACGTTCACAAACTTACCTTGCAACTCAGGAAAGAAACAAGATGATAACTTTCTTGAGGAGTGCAATTGGTGTAAAGAAAGAAATGTTTGTGAAGATGACTTTTGATCAAATCAAGGACCTCTATGAGAAAGAAATGGGAAAGCTAAAGAGCAATGAAAAGGATAGAGTGGAGTTTGAAAAGAAAGCCAAGGAGAGACATGATGTGAATATCAATCAACCCTTCCCTGAAAATGAAGAGGGAACTCCAACAAAAGAAAAGGTAGAGATAAAGGCAGAAGAGAAGAAGGAAGCTAGTATAGGAGAAAGCCAAAGGATTCTGAAGAGAACTAAGATGATGGCCAAAAGAAAGAAGATTGAAAAGAAGCCTAGAGTAGAAGAAGAGAAAAAGGTTGCTGAAGAAGAAGAGGCACCTAAGAATGAAGAAAAGAAAGCTGAAGTTCAGGAAGCATCACAGTGTTCAGATATAAATATGTACATGGTGGTAATGGATAAAATTCCAAAGCCTATTACAGCTGAACCTGTTGGATTCAAACCTCCTGAAGTTATCCACTGGGATACTATGGAAGTGGATGGCAAGGAATATATCAGATTGAAAAGGAAGGATGAGAAGTACTACGTATTTGCTACATGGAACAAAATTGTCAGAGAATGTTCAAGATCTGATTTGGAAGAGATGTTTGAAGTTGGAATGAAGCTATATGCAGATCGGTTGAAAGCTCCAGGGTTACCAATAGTGAAGCTGGTCATGGAATACTTGTGCATGTTATTCAATCCAGAAGCAGTGAAGCATTTAATCAGAGATGTGTTCAAAACTGTTAGAGGATGGACTCTATATGAAAGGAGTGGAGTCTATGAATTAGCCTTGGATACTTTTCACATGGAGTATTACTTAGTGGATGGGGTCTACAATCACACTCGTTTGAAGCTTCATGCAATGCTAAATAAGAAACTGGGTTGTGCAACAAATTCAGAAATGGAAAAGTACTTAATTCAGAGAACTATCAATCAGAGCATGGGATTGGATCCTAATATTGGAGTGGATCAGTGAAAGTTTTGGAAGCATTTGAAGAACTTGACTTCTCTTCCTAAAATTCAAGTTAGGGGGAGATTGTTGGGAACTGAAGAAAAGCTCAAGTGTTTAATGCTGCTAGTTCAGAGTTACTACTGCCAGAGGAATTCAAGTTTAATACTGCTAGGTATTACTACTTCTAGTAGAATTAATACTGCTAGTCAAAATTAGTGCTGCTTGAACAAAGTTAGTACTGCTTAGCTAGTTAGTACTGCTAGAGGTTAGTGCTGCTTAGTAGTTAATGCTGCCAAGTCTCAGTTAATACTTTCAAGGTGATAAATGCTGCTTATGAGATGGAGATTCGAATTACAAGAATGACAGCTGGATAGACTGAAGATATTCATGGAAGATATTCTGAAGATATTTTATTAATTGTAATTATCTTTTGTTCAGTATATGTATAGAATTGATAGAATAGTTTAGAAATTATTGATTCTAAATTTTTGTTCTAAAGAAAATCAACCTCAAGGCATAGTTCCTAATTCTAGAGAAGTAGAATTCGTCTTGAAAGAGTCTGTTCTTCAAGATTGAGGTTGTGTGTGTGTAATCTTGTAACTTCAATCATTCAATACAAGTTTACAAGTTGTTCATCAAATTTATACTGTTTGTTTACTGTTTCATTGAATATCAAAGTGTTATTCCGCAAACTTCTTTGATATTGTTTCTGAGTATTTATAATTCTTGTTGAGAATTCGATCCTGACATTAATTTTTGTGTTGTTAGCTTAACCGGATTAGGGAAGAGATTGTTGAAGGTAAAAATCGATTTAGTAGGTAGAAATCGAGCTTTAATCCAGGAAGAAATCGAGGGTTTTCGTACTCGTTATCCTGTTATACCGCCCATGCCCGGTCCGGTCAACTGGGGTCGCTTCATCCGGGGTCCGGAACCACCCGGTGATGTTTTGACCGTGGCCGCCCGATGATTGGTCGACCGGGTCCGCCCGGTGGTGTGGCGACCGGGACCACCCGGGGGTTTGGCTACCGAGACCGCCCATGGTCCCTCGACCGGTGGCTCCCGGGGAACCTTCGGCCAGTATCTTGTGAGATTCCAGTGTCGAAA
Organism: Arctium lappa; assembly: GCA_023525745.1. Taxonomy (NCBI): domain Eukaryota; kingdom Viridiplantae; phylum Streptophyta; class Magnoliopsida; order Asterales; family Asteraceae; genus Arctium; species Arctium lappa. The sequence goes on from CM042051.1 coordinate 35,005,004, forward strand.
TCTTTAGTAAGCATCACAAAAATTTATAACTTCTTGCCTTATTAAATTGGAATGTAGGAGTCGATCTATTCGAGCCTAGTGTTCGTGTGTGTGTCGAGTTTCCTCCGAGTTCCCTTAATTTTCAAACTATGTAAGTAGAACTTCGAACTGGAAATGGTTTATGTTACATTGCTTAATATGTTTATCGTTAATCTTTGATAAATCATATTCCTGGATATCGCTGTAAGATGTTGATGTGTAAAGCCTTCGTTACATTTCACTTTTATGATCAATATTATTTTGACGTGATATTCATATGAGGGTTGTCCATGGCTACATACAACCATCGGGGATGGTTGAACCGTGTGTTTGGAATCTGTTTCCCTACACACGGAAATGACATTGACTAGGGGCCGTATAGGGATTTGCTAGGGGCCCCGAGGATGAGTATTTCTTACGCTTGTGGACGTAATTTGGCGTGGATTTGGTCACTTCATGTGACACAAAAGTTGTGAGACAAATTTTGTTAATTGATTATGTTTTCTGTGTACTATAAAATAGACGAGGTTGGGAATTCACTAGACCTTCCGGTCTAATCCTCATTTCCACTTTTCTTAAAACCCATTTTCAGGTAACAGAGTTGCTTCTAGATCCTCTAAAGGAAAGGGGAAATGTTAGGAGCTAAAATGCTGGAGAGCGGGCCTTAGTAACGGAGTAGATACAGTTTTATTATTAGTTTCTCGGTTGTAATAGAGATGATGTGGAGTATGTTAATCCTTTCTTATCAAATTTTGTATTGGACCCGATTATGGGAGTTTAATCCTATTTAATTTGTTATGTTGAATCTTGGGTCGTTACAGTTTGCAACTTTAATTTTGTTTTTTGCACGATAGTTTTATTTGTTGTAATTTAGTGCTAATAGTCTTTGATCTTGTATCTGTAGTGTGCTTTTCATACTTGTTGATGTGCATTAAGCTCATTTGCCATTCTCCATTTTTTTTATCTGAGATGCACATGTTTTTTTGTAGCTTCCATTTTGTGTAAATGAGATTGTGTTATCTTTCTAATCATGTGGTAGGATACTATATGTGCATAACCTTCCTATATTGTTGATTTTGACTATCTTTCGTTTACATTTTTAACATTTCTTTGTCGGTGCACAACATTTTTCTTTCTTTGTTGATATCAACATTTTTACTATATGTGAATACCTTCCTACTATTGGATTCTTTATTTTCCATTTATGTTGTTTTTTACTTGTGCACATCCTCTATTGTAAATTTTAATGAGCACCTATGTTTGCATCACGTTTTCCTTTCTTATATTATTCAATCTATGAACGCAATTTTTGTTTTTGTCTGTTTTGACGTCCTCACCTATTTGTTCTTTCCTTACATAAATTGTCCTTGCACTAAGTTTTCTATTTTGTGTTGTAACGTATATATGTGTTAGATTTTACTTGTGTGCATTGGCATAACCATTTTCGTTCTTGTTTTTATTTGACCTTTGATGTGTTAGCTTTTTGTGGATGTGCAACTTTTTATATTTTTGTTAAGTTTTACTATGCGATAATTCATTTGCTAATTGCCTTATTTTCTTTTTTGTGACGCCTGCCTTGTTCTTTGTTTACAAACATGGTCAAATATTTTGTGTGATATTTGCATAGCTTGAATTATGATTATTGTTGATTTTGATCACCATGCTTTTCTCGTCTCCGGTTTCTCAAGTGTTATGAGCAACGTTGCGTATTCATGTTTAAAGTAGTTATTAAACCTTTTGATAAATGGGTTTGCATTTTTGCATTTTTGCATTGTCTCCATTATGTCTTTTATGTTGACCTTTTAGTAACAATATCTTGTGTATGCATAACGATTCCATTCATGTGTAACTTAAATTTTGATTTTTTAGTTCTTTGCACAATAATCTCATTTCTTGTTATAAAATGCTAATATTCTTTGATCTTATCTTTGTTGTGTGTTTTCATACTTGTTTTGTATTGAATTTATCATTCTTGTGTGATAAATCACTTGTTAATGGTTGACTTGTTTTCTTTTTTGTGTCGTTTGCTCAGTTCTTTATTTATATATATGGTCGTATATTTTGTGTGATGACTGGGCTTGTTTTAATTAAGACTATATTTGATTTTAGTCATCATGCTTCTCTAGTCTTTATTTTATCATGTGTTATAAACAATGTTGGTTCTTGTTGTAAATATATGATTAAACATTTTCATAACTGGATGTGTATTTTTGACATTGTGTCTATTACGTCTTTTGTGTTGAGCTTTTAACGGCGGTATCTTGTGCATGCATAACTTTTTGATTCATGTGTATCTTGACTTTAATATTTATTCAACTTGTAAGTAAAATGGGTCGTGTGTAGTCCATTCCATCGTTGTCGATTTTTATTTTTTTTCGTTCTAAAAATTTTCCTGATTTTATCTGTTTTGATTGTGTACAAACTTCTATGTTAATTTTTTATTTCGACTATTCTCTTTGGCAGTGTTTTCACATTGCTTCGTGTATAAACAAGGATGTGTATTTTGAGATGATTGAGCTTGCTTAAGTTTAATATTTTTGTTGATTTTGATCATTATGCTTGTCTTGATTTTGGCTATGTGCAAATTTGGTCATTCTTTGTTTCATGTGTATCTTGACTTTCATGTTTATTCGATTTACTATTGAATGTAACGTGGGTTGTGTCTATTCCCGACATATTTCGTTAGTTTTTTATTTTTATGTTTAGCCGTTCTTGTTGTATAATTATATGTGTTTTGATTTTGTTCAACTTTTATCCTCTCTTCCATTATTTTTCATTTCGAGTGGAATACTATTTAACTTTCAATCTTTTTAAGTATCAGTGCTTGATTACTTGTTGGTTGTCTAAAAATGTTTTTATTCATTAAATTTTCAAGCTCTATAGGAAGTAGGAAACAAATATAAATGTTAAATTGACGTACGTTGCATTATAGTAGTCACATCACATTCATGAGTTTCTTCTTATATATGGAAATGGGTAAATGTTTCTTTGAACCGAAAAGGAAATGCATCAGGAGTAAGAAAGATAAGGCTCACTATCTCGTTTAAAAATAAGGTTAGTTTTCATGTTATTCTATTTTGTGTTTTTTTATATGTTTACAAAATTTCTTTTGTTATTTGAATTAATATGAACAATATTTATTAGCATACTTAGCAAGGCGTAATGTTTTTGCATTATAGTTTTTGTTTCTTACAGGTATCTATTAACAATGCTCTAGGGCTCATCAATCGGTGTAATGAATGATATGTCTAAACGAAAGACCATACCGAGGATATGAATCTAAGATAGATTGGGCTTACTTACTAAGGGGGGTGTAAATGATGCGAGTCGAGCTCAACTATCAGTATACTCAACGGGAACTCGATAGCCATTTCTCAAGCTCGAACTCGACTCGAAAACTTGCGAGTAGTCTAAAACTAAACTCGACTCGAACTCGGTTTAATCTCTTAAACTTGAACTCGAGCTCGTTTGAAACTCGAACCAATCTTAAACTCAAACTTAATTCAAGCTTGAACTCGAATTAAGCTTGGACCAAGCTCATCTGTTGGAATTTATGAAATTTTAGAGTTTCTCTTATAAATTATTATCATTAAAATTTGACAAAACTCAAGGATGAAGCTCAAGTTTTATCATCAAAATAACAAAGCTACAAACTCCAATTACTTCCCTCTCTTTTTATAGTACTTCTTCACCCTTTCTATAGGATCTCTCTTCCAATGTGGGACAATTTCACCATTCAGTAATCTCTTCCGATTCGCGACAATTTCACCATTTAGTATATCTCTTCCAATGTGGTACAAATTCATCAACACTTTTATTGTTTTACTTTTGTCTTTCTTTTTATAATGATTTTAATAAAATAAAAAAAGTAGTTGATTAATTTTTATAGTTAAAAAATTCAAATATCTATAAATATACGACATTTTTCTTTTTATTAATAAGTTATTAATAAAAGTTTAAATTATATTTTACAAATTATGTTATAAAACTAATTATATTAAGAAAAATATCGAGTATCTCATGAGCTTTTCGAGTCGAGTTTTGGGTAGCTCGACTCGACTCCTTAGTACGTTGAGTCGAGCGCGAGTTCGAGCCGAGCCTATTCGAGTCGGTATTGACCAGGTTTTGACCGAGTCGATCTCGAGTAGCTCGTGACTTGTCTCGAATCATTCACCCCTATTACTTACAATTGAAATTCCATGGTAATTAAGCCAGTTACTGACATGTTCATTTACTTCTCATTCGATATGGCATTTATGTTGAATGCATATTGGTATTTTTGTTTAGTTTTTAAAATTGCGATACGGAGGAAGTTTCAACCATGTGAGGATTTTTCAAAAAAGTTTACACATAAGATAAGTTCCTATTACTCCATCCACAATTGTTTTCAGAATAATGATGCATACATTTCCTAATTAACCTATGCCATGTCATTTATTTGTCCACATTTGACCTTTCATGTGTTTTCAAATCTTTTCTTTGATCTTGTCTTTATAGTGTGTTTTTCTTTGCATAACTTCCTACTATTGTTATATGACTATCTTACGTTTAAATTTTAATTAACATGTTTTTGTCTATGTGCAATGATTTTCTTTTCTTGTTGATATTGACTTTTTAGTTGATTTCGATTATTATTGAGTAGGAGTATGTGTACATTATCTTTGCTTGAGCATATATTTTATCGTAAATTTTGATAATGGACATCTATGTTTGTATAATGTTTTCCTTTCTTGTACATTTGCTTTGACAACAAAGTTTTCGTTTTTGTCGGTTTTGATGTTCACACTTTCTTGTTCTTTCTTTACAAGTCTTGAGGATGTCCTTGCACTACATTTTCCATTTGACCTTAGATTAGATTTTGGGATTTTGTCATGTGTAACCTTTTTATGTTCTTGTTGAGTTTAACATTTGTGCTTGTTAATCATTTACCAATTGTTGCCATAATCTTTTCTCTGTGTAACTTGACTGGACCGACCACTTTAAGAGAAACCAAACTATGACTTCGGGTTTGACCTGTTAATGGAAACACCCATCTTATACGTGTAGAATTAAGAGAAGAATTCAATTAACAAATAAAGGGTTTATTTAATTTTGGGGCCTTCATTTGAAAACTTATAAAATTGTGATAACTTTGAGAACTAGTGCATTATGTGCCATTTTACATTTTTTTTTCATCCAACTTGGATTTAATGTATTGATTAACATATATTTGTTTCATAATGTGATTGTTTCACAATATGAACATCTTTTATGTGTTTGTGAAACAAAAAATACAACTAAAAAGTTTCAGAACCGAATACATATGAAACAAAGAGATTGTGAAACAAACATATATTAATAAATATATAAAATTCTACCCTCAGAAGGAAAAATCATGTGAAACAAAACATTACGACAATAGTTCCCACAATTATAACATTATATGGGGTTCTCAAATGATTAAGCCCCTAATTATTATAACCCGATAAGAATCCATATTTTCTCAGGTTCGTACATGATGTATGCCATCGCATCATCAACATAAAGCTTGATCAACTTATGTAATACCCTCAAATCTGTAGAAAAAGAAAACCCGACTAATTTATATTTTTTGATAATACATCAAATAAGAAATAAATTACTTTCTAAATGTCAACTAGCAGATGCAAGCTTTTTCTTTCAATAGTCGGCCAAATGACTACAGGATCATCGGTCAAATCACATTGTACGACTCGAGCAGAACAATAGCCCTTATATAGCTATGAATTTTCAAGTTTTAATATATGTTAATAGGCTCAAAATCCCAATTTTTATGTCATTTTATCTTTATAATATGTATATTTAAGTTCCTTATTATGTCCATTGTTGAATAAGAGTGAAAGGGACTTAAAAGTGAAGAAAATGGGCCAAAAAGAGGCTTGGGATACTTAAGTTGCACAATAGTCGTCCAACACACTGTGCAGCATAGTTTTTGGAATAACAACCTGGAGCATATTTCTGAAATTTTCAAGGGAGCAGACATATTTTTGCATTAGGCACAATTGTTCAAAAGAGGAAGGACCCAAGCATATTTTGCATATGACAAAAATAAAAAACACACGTTTCAAAGAACGTATAAGTAGTGGGGAGTTGGTTTTTAAGAGTTTTTAGGGGGTTTTAAAAGGAAAAAACGTCATTCTAAAGGGAGTCGACTTCTAGGAACGATTGGGAGAGAGCAAAGAAACGATTGGAAGCATTCTTCATCAATTTTCTTTCACTTTTGGTTATTTCTACCCCATTTTAAGTTATAATCTCAACTTAGCCATGTGTAGTTGAGTTCTTTCATTCCAACAATGGTTTTTCTTTAGATTAGTTGAGATTGCGTTGTAATATTGTGGATTTCGTTGTAATATTGCAAATAAACTTTGAGATTTCGTTGTAATATTGTGGAAACAAGTTTATTTGCATGAATTCCGTTTGAATGTCAATTTCGTTAGAATTGTTAATTAACTTGATCAATTAAATAATATTCTTATGAATGTTTGTTATTTAAAACTCTAAGATTCGTAATTGTCTAAGGATTTTGATAAAGTAACAAATGAAATCGTTTAGTCTTAATAAGCAGAGTTTGTGTGCTTATTGCTTCGAGTTGGTGATTTTTTAACTCGTTAATGCTAATCGCACATAGGAAATTGAGAGCTTGTTCAGATTCCGATTTAAGGTTAAGAATTGATTAAATAGCTTATTTTAATCAATGTTTATCTAAGGAAAAATCAAGGTTATCAACTGATAACCATAACCAATTTGGATTTGTTTTGCTATTTTATGTTTCCGAAATCAATGATAAGTATTTGCATCTTAATCAAGAGTGAATCGTTGTTGGGTTATTAATATATTGCTTTTTTAATCCTTTTTAATTGCATGTTTAGTCTAGTTAATCAAATCCAATCCCCCCCCCTTCGTATTTATTTTTAATTAGCAGTTATTGTACTTGAATTATTGGCTATAATCAGTTAAAACCAAGTCTCTGTGGATTCGACCCGACTTACTGCTATTACAATCTTGGTTGTAATTGGCCACTAGTTGGAACTTATTATTTGGTAGACTCGACATCCGTCATCAACACTTGATCCACTATCATGGCAATCTAAGATTTTCATCAACAAATAATAATTCAAACTAAACACAAGGTCTATATTAGGGACGAGTGTTACTAAAACTCAACGAGAGTCGCTATCTCCAAAAATACGGAAGACGTCCCCGAATAGCTAACTCTTTCTCGTGCCTCTAATTAACTATCACTCAACTCATTGAAGTATTGCTAGTACCATTCCCCAACGAGGACCTGATGCGCATGCCGACAAATAAAAAAAGTTAGGTTAACGTCTAATGAGTTCAAACAGTTTTCTTCTTTAATATAAAACGGTAAAACTGAAAATATGTTATCTAAATCACAATTTTCAAAATGAAATGTATTATATATAAAAGCAACGTCATTCCCAAATTCCACCATTTTCGTGATAAATCTCATTAACCAAAACACCCATTTAATTTATCATGAGACCAAAACCCAAGTCATTCAAAATGTGAATAAGGTTTAATATTCACATATTGAAAATATGGATAAAACACTATTATCAAGACATCCAAAAACATGGATAAGGTTCAATACCTAAAATCACAAATCATGAATAACAATTTATACTCAAAATGTCACTGAAAACATGGATAATACCCAAAAACAACACTTTCGGTGATGGGGGAGACCTGTTTCCATTGATCATGGCGAAACTCAAAGTAAGTCATTTATCAATGTTACCAAGTTTCACTCAAGGTTATTGGGCTTTGTATACGACTCTATCGAGTACCACCGTAAGACCCAAGCTCCGTATACGATGATAAGGACAAAATCTCCACCCAAAGTCATGATTCAATCAAGGATACCAATCTCTTATTTTGTTCCTCTACATTATTATTGTAATATATTTTTTGTTTAAAATTATTCTTTTCAATATTTTTTTATTCAATAGTCTTAAATAGGTTGATTTGTTTCCCTCTCAATCAGGTACAAATGTATGTATAAACAGCCTCCATAGATGTTAATAAAAATTCATCAAGTCTTCTTCTCTCATATGGTATCAGAGCACCGATCAATTTAATTCTCAACCAATTTCTCATCATGGATAGCGATGGTAACACCACCTCCCCTGGCCTCCTTCCTACCCCAAACACCACCAACAACAATCGCACCTCAAAACCTTATCTCGGTAAGTGTCAATAGTGTCGTTATGTGGGTCACATCGTTTCTCAATGTCCCATCTTCAAACAACTCTTCCCTCACATCATTTTTCCCACATCTCCCGTTGGTCCAAATCCAACCCAATATTGGATTTTCATTGATCACTTTACAAAATGTATTTGGTTATACCCCCTCAAACAAAAATCGGACACCGCCTCAACTTTTCAACGCTTTCGTGCTCAAGTTGAAAATTTCTTTAATCGTCCTACTATTCAATTATTCTCCGACAATGACGGGGAATATCTTAAACTTACTTCTAATCTCTTAACTAATTGCATATCTCATCTCACCTCCCCATCCCATACACTCGATCGAACGTAATGGGTACGCCGAACGACGACACTGTCACATTGTTGAAACGGGTCTTACACTTTTATAACATGGCAACCTCCCTCTTAAGTTTTGGCCCCATGCTTTTCCAATGGCCATATATATTATCAATCGTCTCCCAACTCCTACTATCCATAATTTCTCTTCCTACCTCAAACTCTTCAATACCACCCCTAATTACACCAAACTTCGAAGCTTTGGTTTCTTTGTTATCCATGGTTAAAGCCATACAACACCCACAAAATGCAACCTAAATCTACCCCTTGTATATTCGTTGGTTACTCTCCCACTTAAAGTGCCTATTATTGTCTTGATCCAAGATCCAACAAAGTTTACACTTCTCGGCATGTCAAATTTATTGAGCCACAATTTCCTTATTTTACTCTATGTTCCGCACCATCCTCCTCCCCAAATATAAATGCTCATGAGTGGTGCACCCTTTCTCTACCTTTTATTTGCAACACTAATGTCACCCCAACCAACCCCTCAACACCACCTTTCATAACTCCCTCACCCACTTTAACTGACAGTCCTCCTTCACCTTCACATAATTCTGTTTCTCCTCCTCCTACCGTATAACCCACTCCATCCCATCAAAGTACACCATCTTCCTCCACCGCATCCTCACCTACATCCTCGTCTCCACCATCCCCATCTCTACTAACTCGTACCATCATCACTCGTCTCACCAATAACATCATCAAACCCAATCCTAAATACCTTAACCATGTTTCTCTCCCTCCTCCTCACGGACCTACAAGTGCTACAAAAGCTCTAAAAGACCCAACATGGCGTCAAGCCATGCAGCTTGAATTTGATGCCCTTACTCGTAACAACACTTGGCATCTCGTTCCTCCTCATGCTTCTCAAAATACCATTGGTTGTAAATGGGTATTTCGCATCAAATATAATCCAGATGGCTCAATTGAACGGTGCAAAGCCCTACTTGTTGCAAAGGGCTTTCACCAATTCCCCAACATTGACTACTCCGAAAATTTTAGCCCAATCGTAAAACCTACCACTGTTCGCCTCATTCTATCCTTAGCCGTTTTTCGTGGTTGGTCTCTTGAAAGTTCTTAGAATACACCTATAGACGTGTGCTAATTAAACCTCAAGGAAAGTATACAATGAGATCTAATAGCGTCTTTCAAGTAATAAAATGGTAAAGTACCGGATATCGTCCCACAGAGATTGGAGTAAAAGTTTAATAAAAAGTAGAAGAAAGAAATGACTTCAGATGGAGATTTTGAAGACTTTTATTGGTTGTGTTATCACTTTAATAAATTAATAGAGAATAAAGCAAGCACGGGTGTAAAACTTCCAGGTGGGATTTAAACACAAATTCCAATTGGCCATGTTGTAGGAATGTTGCAGCATGCAGTTCTGCCACAACTAGATCCACCATCTATTTTGAGGGTATTCCTCTCGGACTTCAATATTCACACTACTGTTTAGATTTAATTAAACACATCTCTGTGTAGTCTTCAGCTATTTATAGTGTAGAATAAAGTCCTCAAAATATATGATGTACAAATCTCTTTGCATAAAAACCGCTCTCTCGAGCCGATTCCCATATCATTCAAGTTGACGTGTTCGAAGGGGCTTATCTCTAAGTCCTCTACACTTTAACACTATTGATTAGTGATCAACTTGTCGAGAATAAATCACTTTAGAAAAATATAAATGATAAATGTCCTTATCAGCAACTCTCTCAAGTCTACTTCTTATATCATTCAAACTGACGTGCTTTTTGCGGCTTATCTCTAAGTCCACGACACTTTAACACTTTAGCAAGTGATCGGTTCGTCAAGAAGTGCCATTGATATTTATAAAACTTGAATGAAATGGTGGAACATTGTTATTGCGAAACAATGTCCACCTTTCCTTGGTTTAAAAATCCCACATTTCCGTCTCACACCCGAACTAATAAGATTAGCTACTCATACGGAAAATAAATACATAAAGTAAATGACATAAATTAAAATACATAAATTAAATGCGGGAATGTAAATGACGTAAAGGTAAATGACGAAAAAATAAAGTGCGGTAAAAGTAAATAACGGAAAGGTAAATTACAAGAATGAATAAACTAAAAATACTTTGATTTCTTCACTTAAATAATCAAACCCAAGAGAATTGTCAAATCTCTCAAATCTAATTTTTCAAGTTCCAAAAGTGTTTTTAAAAACCATCCCAAGCTCCCTTTAAATACTAGGAGGGAGAAGGGTACAAAAGTCTTTTTACACATAGCTTGGTGCTTAAGCTAAATAGTACAAAAAGGTGACATAGGGAACAATGTTCGTGGTAAAAAAGGTAAAAAGGAAAAATAAATATCCATCCATGATATTAGATCTAGAAGCTTCCCAAGTCAGTCCAAAAATCCAGCTCATGTCCTCCTACAATAAGCTCCCTTGTCTTGATGAATTAAGATGTTCCTTGTCTGCTGCTACCAGAATGTTGCAGCATATGTCTATACTATTAAATTCATCCAAAATAGATAGAATTTAGCCATTCTAAGTCATAAAACAAACCATTCAGCACACTAGATCCAATGAACAAGAAATTGGAAAATAAGTTAATAAAATGACTCAAATTGTGGATATAGAAAGTAAAAAGATCTAAACTAATAAGAAAAGGACTTGATATGCACTAAATAATTAATGCATATCATCTCTCCATCAACTCGACATTAACAACGCGTTCCTTCAAGGTACTCTTACCGATAGTGTTTACATGTCTCAACCCACAGGATTTATTGACAAAGAATATCCTACCCATGTTTGTAAACTTAACAAAGCTATTTACGACCTTAAACAAGCCCCAAGAGTTTGGTACACAGAACTTAAAACTTTCCTTCTATCTTCTGGTTTTTGAAACTCCATCTTCGATCCATCACTATTTCTATACCAACATGGTAATGCCACCATCTACCTTTTAATCTACGTCGATGATATTATTGTCACTTGACCTTCTCCCTGAAATTACATTGTTATCATCTACCTTAGTCTATCTTGATCACAATGTAATTTCATGGAGCTCCAAGAAGCAACGTGTCTTAGCTCGTTCTTCCGCTGAGGCGGAATTTCGGGCAATTGCTGATACAACGACTGAAGTACTTTGGCTACGTTCCTTGCTTACCAAGCTTGGGATTACCCCAACACATCAGCCTACTATCTATTGTGATAATTTTGGTGCCACGCACTACTCTGCCAATCCTTTTTTCGCTCCTGGATGAAACATCTTGCATTGGCCTTTCACTTTGTTTGTGAACAAGTACAACTCGACACAATTCGAGTTCAACATATTCCCGGTGATGATCAGTTAGCAGATGCCCTCGCCAAACCATTACCTAAATCTCGTTTCTATACGTTACTTGCCAATATTGGACTTTCCCAAAGTCCATCTTGAGGGGGCGTGATAAGGACAAAATCTCCACCCAAAGTCATGATTCAATCAAGGATGCCAATCTCTGATTTTGATCCTCTACATTATTATTGTAATATCTTTTTTGTTAAAATTATACTTGTCAATATTTTTTAATTAATAGTCTTAAATAGGTTGATTTGTTTTCCTCTCAATGAGGTGCAAATGTATGTATAAATAGCCTCCATAGTTGTTAATAAAAATTCATCAAGTCTTTCTTCTCTCATATACGACTCCAATGAGTACCACCGCAAGCCCCAAGAGTAACGAAGATTTCTACTCGTCTTCTAGGTGAGTCTCACCACAAAAGTCACCGATCTCCGTATACGGATCCAGCGAGCACCACCGCAATACCTAACCCCATATACGACTCAATAGAGTACATGAAGGCTACTACCTCCATATACGACCTAATAGGGTACCACCGCAAGCTCTCCAAAACCAGGTCTTAGTGACCACTCATTAGAAGTTATAATGAAAACATTAAAACTTTTCACTTAAAATAATAAACATCGATCCATTGGTTCCGGAGTCGGACTCTAAGCAAGTTCACCTCCGCAATACCAAATGGCATCGACAACTCATACGACCCGGAGTCTGACTCTACGTGAGTCTATCTCTGCAATATCCGCAGTCCGGGAGTCCAACCCAACACGGGTCCCTCTCTGCAATACCGACACGACCACCATACTTACTTGAGCACTGGTCTCGGAATGAGGACATCAAAACTCCACACTCATGAAATGACCAATGCACTCAAACCATGAAATTTCCAAATAAATATGCAATAAATGCAATACACGTCTAAAACTCAAAGTTAAGTAATTTTAACTGGGCAAAAGTCCCAAAAAAACCCATTTGAGCCCAAATCGAGCCAACAAACTCCACACCTACATGACTACTCAATAAAGTCAACATAAGTCAGAATATACATTTACCCAAAGTTTATGCAAACTTGTATTCAAAAATATGGTTTGCTCAAAATCCACCATTGTTGGGATAATTCGTCTCCAAATGAGAACCAAGCCATTTACACCTCCAAATGTAACGCCCAGAATTTTGAGTACGTTTTATCGTACCTTAATTCCTTGATTTGATAGACGATCGTTCATTAGTTCATTAATTTTACTAGTAGGAAAACCTTAGAGCGTTGGTGTGTTGTTGAAATCTTTAGCCTTACATCGGTAGCAACCCGAAAGGAAAACTCCAAAATTTGAGGGTCGGTACCTCGCCAGCGACTATGCCCGCAATTGTGACACCTTGTCACTCTCGCGGGGTATAACCGCGGAGAGTGTACCGAGAGGGGGACAGGCTTGGCGACAATGCCAAGTGATTGTGACACAGATCACTCTCGCCGGGTAAAGTCGCGGGAAGTGTATCGCGGGTCATGGTAGCTTGGCGACAGTGCTAAGCGACTATGACACTATCATAGTCGCAAGGCACAATCGCGGTCGGTGTAACACCCTCAAGTCTGAAGATAGCAACTAAAATAAAATTTTCTAAATACATCAATAAATACTTCAACCACGAACATAAATTGAGAATTAACCCCAAAGCTCACATTCATCCTATACATACATTCTAGGAAAAGGGACGGGTGTTACTAAACCCAATAACAATCACTATCTCCAATCTGCGGAAGACTTCACCACCCTTGTATAAAGCTAAGGCTCAATCCTCATAGCACTTGCTAGAACCGAACCCCGAACTGGAACCTGATGCACATGCCGACAAATAAAAAGGTTAGGCTTAACGCCTATTGAGCTCAAGAGAATTAACATGAATAAATATATCTTTAAAAGACAGGAAATCAGTTTAAAGCGAGATCTTTCGAATTAATATACTTTAAAATGGAAACGACACATTTTCCCACGACATGCACTTTTAAAGATAATGCTTCCAAACCCACCCTTCATGTAAAATGATGCAATCTGGAACTCACCCAAAATAGGGTCATAGTTCGATATTCCAATTATGAAATTGTACATAAAACCTCATATCCCAAAACACCCAAAACACGGGCGGGACATAATACTCAGCCCATAAATAAAGGAAAACGATTCTTAAATAATGTGGTATGTCATTGAAAACATGTAACCCAATTTAATACTCACGCGACCATAAAGTAGAATGAAATCCCAATATTACAACATGGACAATTAAATATCCAAAATATGACGGCCGACGACGGGGGCTTCCCGTATCCGTTGAGAGTGGAGGAACACAAAAGTATGCCACTCATACAACGTTAATCGTATGACACTTCACGACACACAAGCCCAAGTGTCCCTACGACTCCTTTCAAGCTACACCAAAGAGTCAACTGACCTTAGCGATATAACAACGTGAATACCGCTTCAAGGCCCGGCCCAAGGGGGATACAACCAAGGCATTGCCCCACCTGGCGGAGGTCCAAAACGCCCATCCAATGGCTACTCCACGCCATGATAGCACCACCCGGACTCAATCCTCCTAGTGTACTCCTTGAACGGACAAGGTCATAAAACATGTGTCCCGGAGTCCAACCCCGTACCACTCAAATGACCATCAAATAAGACTGACTCATGTCCTATGGATCCAATGCAACACAGTCTAAGATTACACGACTATACCTGAATAACAACAACACTCAAGCCTGTAATTATAAATATACGATAAAATGCATTTAGATGTAAGCCATGAAATGGGACTTTACAACGAGCTATTAAATCCGGACAAATGTCCACAAGACTCTTTTAAGCCCACACCGAGCTAAAATGCTCAAAATCTATTTGACCCAATAATTATCGGTTCCCCGAGTAATAAAATGTCTTTAAACAACGTTTACGAAGACACATACCTCAAAGACGAGATTAACCCAAAACTCAACACATAATGGGACCAAAGGTTTTCCAAAGGGTTTATGAATGCAAATACACCAAAATGAACATAACAATGAAATAGACTTCATTTGTACCAAAATCTCCAAGTGAAATATATTTTTACTTCAAAATACTTAAAACTTATCAGTAGTTAACCATTTGATGTAAAACACTTCAAAATAACCATTTTGGCATGTACACCGTTTTCACAAATCAACTTGAACTCACCTTGCTAGATTTAGGCTAAATCTAGATTTTACCCACTTAGAGCTCTTTTGAAGACCGCTCGAATCCTCGAGCCGGAAACTTCCAAAACCTAGATCCAAACATTTCAACCATAAATACCCATACTCAACCATATAGAAGCATTTCCCCCAAACAATATACCAAAACTCCAAACGAGATCAAAACCCTAGTTTTCTCCAAAACTTACCAAATCCGAGATTTGAGAAACCAAACACTAAGAAACCATCAATGGAGCATTTTATAACTTATTACAAGAAAACTTACCGTTAAAGACAAAGAGACTTCCGAGAACACCCAATCCAACACTTCAACCCGAGATCCCAATCGTTGAACTTGATGAGGAAGATGAAGATGAAGGTTTTGTGGTTTAAGCTCCCAACTAGCTAGACGATTAAGAATCATGAGGTAAGAAAAGGAAAAACCCCCAAAATAGGTTAGGGTTCGGTTTTAGGATTTGGGAGAGAAAGGGAGAAGCTGAAGATGGAGATGGTGAAGAAACTTCCAATACCGAAACCTTGGATGGAACTCTTGATTTAGCAACAAATGGTGAGGGTTTGGTGGTTGAAGGAACCCTAGAATAGTTAAGGAAGAAAGGGAGAGTTGGGAGAGAAAGACTTGGGAGAAAGAGAAGTGAGAAATGAAATAATTGGGGGGAACTCATTTAATCTCGCAGCTGTACCTCCTGATGTGATGCACGACCCGTGCAGTTTTACTGAAGGGAATCGCACGACCCGTGCGAAGACCCGTGCCACACTTTTGTCTTCTACGCACGACCCGTGCGGAAAAACTGAAGGAGGACGCACGGCCCGTGCACCCCGCAGACCTGCGCATGCAGCCCCCTTTTCTTCTTCTAAAATAGCCAAACGGAAATCGGGGTGTTACAATCCTCCCAACCTTGAAATGATTTCGTCCTCGAAATCTCGGTTCACCTGAAACCTTACCCACATGAAGGTTGACCTTAACCCATGTGCCAACACCACTAACCCGACCCCTACACCGATGCTCACATCAGTTGCCCCTCTCGGGCACATTATACTCATAACCGAGCGAACACTTAACTCCCAAAGTAACCTTTACTCACAAGATTTCGGTCGTCTCCCAACCTTGGGTGACAATTACTACCTCCAGGTAGTTTGTGACCTCAACTTCTCGCCAACCAAATCCCTTCGGATCTATTCGGTTCCGAACCCATCGCCAAAAATTGTAACCAAACTTCCAAATTCCACAAATTTCCACCGATCCATTCCTAATATCGATGAAAATATTCTTCCACGGCGCACCAACGCGTCCTTCAAGCAATCAATTAACTCGGATTCGGCTAACACTCATCTCCGCTCCAACACCAACCTCACAAAAATCCTTTAGCAAAACCTTTATCACCACAGAAATGCTTAAACACTTCGATACTTAATCCTCAACACCCAACCTCCTTTCAAATTTCATCACTAGAAGGTCAATATTTTTCCATGACCCGACCGGGATGCATCCAAGCATTCTCAGATCAAATGACACCAAGAAAACAAGTCGACTCCTAGGACTAAACGGTGACCTCAAAAACGTGGACATCCCGTCCAAGATTTCATTTCAGACGGATGATCGCACTAGGGTTGACGCCTAACAGAGCGCTAAAATTTCCATTTATTACAATTTATCAAACGGACCATAAGAACTTCCTTTGATCGCGGAGTCTACTAAGACGATACACCATCGACCTATGTTGGGAACTGAAGAAAAGCTTAAGTATGGTTAATGCTGCTAGTTCAGATTTACTACTGCTAGAAGACTTCAAAGTTAATACTGCTGAGTATTACTACTGCTAGTAGAATTAATACTGCTAGTCAAAGTTAGTGCTGCTTGAACAAAGTTAGTACTGCTTAGCTAGTTAGTACTGCTAGTGGTTAGTGCTGCTTAGTTGTTTATGCTGCTTAGTTGTTTATGCTGCTTATGATTAGTACTGCTTATGAATTGAAGATCCGGATGGAAAGGATGACAGCTGTAAAGAATCAAGATATTCATGGAAGGATTGAAGATAATGATGGAAGATATACTTAAGATATTTTATTTATTGTAATTATCTTTTATTCAGTATATGTATAGAATTGATAGAATAGTTTAAATTTAATCATTCATTCTAAGTTTTAGAGAAAATCAACCTCAAGGCATAGATCCTAATTCTAGAGAAGTAGAATTCGTCTTGAAAGAGTATGTTCTTCAAGATTGAGGTTGAGTGTGTTATCTTGTGAGTTGATAATTTAATACAAGTTTACAAGTTGTTGATCATATACTGTTTTGATTACTGTTACATTGAATATCAAAGTGTTATTCCGCAACTTCTTTGATATTGTTTCTGAGACTTTATTCTTGTTAAGAAATTCAATCCTGACAAGTGGTATCAGAGTCTGTTCTCTCAGAAACATCTATTCATTCATCATGGAAAACTTTGCAGAATCAAACAGTACTCTGGTCTCAAAGGTTCCAATGCTCAGACCCAATGAATTCGATATGTGGAAGATCAGAATCAAGCAGTACATACTCCTCACTGACTATTCTATGTGGGATATCATAGAGAATGGTCCTTCTGAAGCAGGAAAGATTGGTGCAGATGGAAAGAGAACTCCACCAAAAACTGATGCTGAAAGAAAGATTAGGCAGACAGAGATGAAAGCCTTGAGCACCTTGCTCTTGGCTATTCCCAATGAATATCAACATCAGTTCTGCAACTGCACTGATGCAGAGATGCTCTGGAATGCTCTAGAGAAGAGATTCTCAGGTACCAAAAGTACCAAGAGAAATCAGAAAGCCATTCTGAAGCAACAATATGAGAATTTTATGTCAACCAAGAATGAGTCTATGACTCAAACTTTTGACAGGTTCAACAAGCTTATTGGTGAACTTGCTACAGTGGGAGTACAAATTGATCAAGATGATCTGAATAGAAAGTTTCTAAGGTCCCTGAGTGATGAATGGACCATGTATACTGTGTCTTTCAGACAGAATGATCAACTGGAAGAAAAGAAACTTGATGATCTATATAATGATCTAAGAGTTTTTGAATATGAGGTAGAGGCAAAGAAGAGGCCTTCTGGGTATGTTCACAATGCTGCACTCCTTTCAGCATCAACTGATTCTATTTCCAACCCTGAATTAGTAAGTGCTGCCAATGGAGCAAATCAAGAGAAAGGCAATGAAACTGTATTTGAAGCCTTTCTGGCAAGTCATGGAAACTCTTCTCTCATTAATGATGACTTGGAACAACTCCATCCAGATGATCTTGAAGAGATGGACATTAAATGGCAGATGGCCATGCTCTCTATGAGAGTTAAGAAGTTCATCAAAAGAACTGGAAGAAATAACTTCTCTCAAAGAAGAGAAGATGGAGCAGGTTTTGACAAGTCAAAGGTGGAATGCTATAAATGCCATCAGAAGGGACACTTTGCTAGAGAATGCAGAAGTGGAATACCTCAAAACAATAACCACCAACAAGCTCAATCTGGAAGCTTCAATAATAACAGAAACTCTGCACAAGCCCTTGTCTCTCAACAAGGCATGGGGTTTGATTGGAGTGATCAAGTTGAAGAGGCCATCCAGAACCAAGCTCTAATGGTAGAGGTGTCAGATCTCCCAACAGAGGTAACTTCCAATCTTTGTTCTCAAAATTGCATTAACACTGTTAAAAGGTACAGGGATCACAAGCAGACCATGAGTGATGACCTGAAGAGATTAGAAAAGGACATAAAAGATTATGTTAGGATTGTTGAGAGATTTGAAGAGCAGATTAAGGGTTTTCAAGCTAATGAGCTTCAACACTTTATGACACAAACTACTGGAAGTGGGAGAAGAATGACTTAGAACTTCAACTGACCAGATCCAAAGAAGAGAGTGAAAAGCTAAGAGGAGAGATAGCTAAAGTCAAACTAGATGTAGAAAAGTTTTCCAATGCTTCCAAAGCAATGGATTCTTTGCTACAAACTCAGATTCATGATAAACTGAGAAGAGGAATAGGGTACAATACCACACCACCACCCTATAACAACAACTACATCCCTCCTAGCTTAGATTTGTTAGAAACAAAGGATAGGAAGGACCTACCTAAGGGAGCCACTAAGATAGATCCCTTAGATGAAGTAGTTGTTAAGGATAAAACTGAGAAAGAAGTTGTCAAAGATAAAGACAACACTGTAAGTGGTGAGATTCCTATAGAAAACCACATAATCACCAATGAGGGATGTGGAAAGCATTTGATCAAGTCCAATGAGATAGAGAAGACTGAGGGAAAGAACAAGAAGGTTCACTATAAGCAGACCACTGTTATGAACTCTATCCCTTGCAAGCAGTGTGCATGCAATAAATCTGAGCCCCAAAAACATGATAAACCAAGGGGAAATTAGAGAAACTGGAACAATCAATGGGCACAAAAGCAAGGCATTGATCTGAGTAAAATCAATAGACCAAAGCCTTGTTTTATTTGTGGAAAGTTAAACCATTTGGCTAAGTATTGTTTCTTTAACCCTATTAACCAACAAATGAACTTTCAAAGCTTTGTGCAAAAACCTGTTGGTTATAGGAAGGCTGGAAAGAAACATGTGATGAAGAAATCTGTTGAAACCAAAGGCCCCATAGGGAAAAAGGTTTTAAAAGAAAGCATTAAAATGTGGGTGCCTAGAAGCACTAAAACTGTTAGTACTGCTGACAGGGATAGTGCTGCTGGAAGCATTACTGCTGCTACCAGTGTTAGTACTGCTGAAAATATTAATGCTGCTAATATTGTTAGTACCTCTTCAAAGGTTAATACTGCTAACACAGTTACTGCTGCTAACACAGTTACTACTTCTACAAGGTTAGTACTGCTAAGCATGCAAGTGCTGCTAAGGCAGTTAGTACTTCTAAAACCAGTACTGCTTCTAGCAAAAAATTTTCCAAGCCTATCATTGTGACAAAGTACTCCAAAAATGAGGAGTCAAAGTTTAAAAATCTTGTCAAGAAAGAATGCAAGTATTTTGATGAGAAAGGGGTACCCAAGACCACTTTGGCTTGGGTTCCTAATTCATACTAACTGATTTATATTATGTGCAGGGCAACCAACAGCTCAAAGGAAAGAGCATATGGCATGTTGGTAGTGGTTGCTCTAGGCACATGAAAGGTAACATGTCATGCCTTCAGGATTTCAAGCATATCAATGGAGGACATGTTGCTTTTGGAGATAATCTTACTGGTGGTAAAATAAGTGGAAAAGGTAATGTTACAAAAGGTAAGATGGCATTTGAGGATGTCTACTATGTTGATCAGTTGAAGTACAACCTGTTAAGTGTATCACAGGTTTGTGACAAACAACATAGCATATTATTTACAAATACTGAGTGTATGATCCTTGCTCCAGGGTTCAAGGTAGTTGATGAAAGAATGATACTACTTAGAACTCCAAGAAAGGACAATGTTTATTGTCTTGATATGGACAATGTTGATAGTGATTCATCCCTGAACTGTCTTGTTTCAAAAGCTTCTGTGGATGAATCCTCTCTTTGGCACAGAAGGATGTGTCACATGAATTTCAATACTATGAACAAACTTGTTAAAAACAACCTTGTAAGAGGTTTACCTTCAAAAGTATTTTCATGTGATGATCATTGTGTTGCATGTCTTAAAGGCAAACATCACAAAACTTCTCATAAGACCAAAGAGATCAATTCAATTTCTTCTTGTCTCCAATTACTGCATATGGATCTGTTTGGTCCTACAAATGTTATGAGTATAGGCAAGAAATCTTACTGCTTGGTTATTGTTGATGATTACTCCAGATTTACTTGGGTATATTTTCTAAGGACTAAGGATGAGACAAGTGGACTGATCAAATCTTTTATCCTAAGAATTGAAAACCAAACTAATCAAAAAGTAAAAGTCATTAGATCAGATAATGGGACTGAGTTTAAAAATTTTGATCTAAACACCTTTTGTGAAGAAAAAGGAATTGAGAGACAATATAGTGCCCCTAGGACTCCTCAACAGAATGGAGTTGCTGAGAGGAGAAATAGGACACTAATAGGACTCCTCACTGTTGGCTGTTATGTCCAAAACAGAGTTCTAGTGGTCAAGCCAAAGAACAAGACCCCATATGAGCTTTTAAATAAAAGAAAACCTTTCATTGGTTTTTTTAAACCATTTGGGTGTCCTTGTACTATTCTCAATACCAAATCTCACTTAGGTAAGTTTGATAGCAAAGCAGATGATGGATTTCTTGTTGGTTACTCATCTCAGAGTAAGGCTTACAGAGTTTTTAACTCTTCTTCTAGAATAATTGAAGAAAGTGACAATGTCAAATGCAATGAGAACACACCAAATCCTATTGGGTCTGGTCCTCAGTGGCTATTTGACATTGATTCACTAACTAACTCTTTTGGTTTCAGTAGTGATGATTATGCAGGTTCAGGGAGTGGAGGATCAGGAACTACACAAGTTCAAGACAGTATACCTCAATCTGTGATCTTTCCCATACCAACAGTAGACTTATGTGAAAAGGAACCATCTACTGGACCAAATCAGAGTGAAGAAGAAAGTAGAGATGAGGAGAATCAAGAAAATCAAGAACCAGAAGTAGCTGCTGAAAATACCTCAGTTGACTTAAATGACTCTAATCTAGAGGTGGGACTTAATGAAGAACCTAGTCATCACACCAGAATACAAAAGAATCATCCTCCACAGCTGGTAATAGGAGATATATCTTCTCCTATGATGACTAGAAATCAAAGTAGGCTTCAAGAAATGCAAGACCAACAGCATACAGTGTTATCTTGCTTTTTATCCCAGCTTGAGCCTAAAAAGGCACATGATGCTATGAAAGAATCCAGTTGGATAGAAGCCATGCAAGAAGAGCTACTGCAGTTCAAGCTGCAAGATGTTTGGGATCTGGTAGACCTTCCTAAAGGCCAAAGAGCAATAGGAACAAAATTGGTCTTCAGGAATAAGAGAGATGAAAGAGGAATAGTCATAAGAAACAAAGCAAGGTTGGTGGCTCAAGGATATACACAAGAAGAAGGAATAGACTATGAAGAAGTATTTGCACCTGTGGCTAGGATAGAAGCAATTAGATTATTCCTAGCTTATGCTTCTTATATAAAATTCAAAGTCTATCAAATGGATGTCAAAAGTGCATTTCTTTATGGCTCAATTGAAGAAGAAGTATATGTCTGTCAACCACCAGGGTTTGAAAACCCAAGCTATCTAGACAGGGTATACAAATTGAAGAAAGCAATTTATGGACTACATCAAGCTCCAAGAGCATGGTATGACACTCTGTCATCTTATCTCTTGGAAAATGGCTTTGAAAGAGGAGTCATTGATAAGACTCTATTCATCAAGAGAAAGAAGAAGGATATCTTCCTGGTCCAAATCTATGTTGATGATATTATCTTTGGATCAACAAGAGACAACATGTGCAAGGAGTTTGAGGAACTAATGCATCAAAGGTTCAAGATGAGTTCCATGGGGGAACTTACTTTCTTCCTTGGACTCTAAGTTCAACAGAAGTCAGATGGAATCTTCATCTGTCAGTCCAAGTATGTGCAAAACATTCTAACCAAGTTTGGTTTCTCAGATTCAAAACCTGCAAGCACACCTATAGAGACACACAAGCAGATAACAGAAGATCTTGAGGGGGAGGATATGGATGTTCATCATTATAGATCCATGATTGGCTCTCTCATGTATCTTACAGCCTCTAGGCCAGATATAATGTTTCCAGTCTGTGTATGTGCAAGATTCCAAGTTAGGCCAAAGCAATCTCACTATCAAGCTGTTAAAAGGATATTCAGATATCTCAAAGGGCAATCCAGATTGGGACTTTGGTATCCTCATGACTCATCCTTTGACCTGCTTGCATACTCAGATAGTGATCTAGGTGGAGCAAACTTGGACAGAAAATCTACTTCTGGAGGATGTCAGTTTTTGGGTGCAAGACTAGTTTCATGGCAGTGCAAGAAACAAACCACAGTATCCACATCTACAACAGAGGCAGAGTACATAGCAGCTGCAAGTTGCTGTTCTCAAGTCTTATGGATTCAGAATCAAATGCTGGATTATGGGGTAACCTTTCTACACACTCCAATCTTTATTGATAATAGCAGTGCTATTAGCATTGTGAATAATCCTGTCAAGCACTCAAAGACAAAGCACATTGAGATCAGGTATCACTTCATAAGAGACTGTAATGAAAAGAAACTTATTCAAGTTGTAAAAGTTCACACTGATAACCAGTTTGATGATCTATTCACTAAAGCTTTTGATGTGGGTAGATTCACTTTCTTGGTAACAAGTGTGGGAATGATCAACTCTGAATAAGCCCCTTCTCAAAAAGTAGTTATATACCTGTATATTGTTTATTCTTGGTGTTACTAATCTTCTTTTTCAGGATATATATAGCAGTACTCAGTGTATCACAAGCTTAAAAGAGTAAGTCTGGTTAATACTGCTAGTGGTTAATACTGCTAGTGGTTAATACTACTAGTGGTTAATACTGCTAGTAGTTAATACTGCTAACTAGTTAATACTTCTAGTGGTTAATACTGCTCTCAGTTAATACTGCTAGTTAGTTAATACTGCTTTCAGTTAATACTGCTAGTTAGTTAATACTGCTAGTGGTTAATACTGCTCTCAGTTAATATTGCTAGTTAGTTAATACTGCTAGTGGTTAATACTGCCTTCAGTTAATACTGCTTTCAGTTAATACTGCTCTAGGTTAATACTGCTTATGTCCCGAATACTATAAATACTCTTTGCCCGCCTAAAAGTTCATAACGACTCTTTGCATACTGTTCTCTTGCGCTCTAAACCCTTTCTCTCTCAAGTCCAAAGTTTTCAGGCAAGAACGTTCAAGATCAATGGCATCAATGGCTTTCATAGACGAGCACAATGAAATCGCGATGCTACAGAAGCCCAAACAGGCCACCGGTTTCCACCAGATTGTGGATTTCCTCAAAACAACCCACATTGCTCATGCTCTCACTGTCTCGCCATCAATCTTTATCGAGCATCAAAGGCAATTCTGGGCACATGCCACCATTGTTACTGAGAATGGTGTGCAAATAATCAAGACAAAGGTGTGTGGAAAGCCGTTGACAGTTACTGAAGAGGTAATTCGCATCAGTCTACGTCTAGACGATGCCTCTGGTATAACTTCTATCTCTAATGATGAACTGTTTTCTACTCTTACAAGAATGGGGTATGGAGGCCCATTGGGTGTTTTTAAGTTCTCAAAAGCTAAGTTCTCACCCCAATGGCGTTTTCTTGTTCATACCTTGATGCACTACATCTCTAAAAAGACTACTGGATGGAGTGAGTTCAGTAGCACCATTGCTTATGCTCTGGTATGCTTAGCCACTGCCAGAAAGTATAATTTTTCCCAAATGATTTTCAATGATCTTGTCTCAAACTTGGGAAACAAAAAGAGCTTTTATATGTACCCCAGGTTTGTTCAAGCAGTTATCACCCACGAATTGACGGATATTCCTCATTTTGATGGGATATATGTACCAAAACCCCCTAAAGGCAAGGTTTTCTCAAATATGAGAAGATCTGTTGGGGACTCGGAAGGAGTTGACACCCCATTGTTCTCTACAATGATGGTGGTGTCCCAAACTGATGAAGGTATGGTAGCAGGGTCAAGGCCCCCATTAGACCAACCCACTGCTAGCCAATCCCAACCTTCCCACTCTAAATCAATTCCCCAGTCTCTTCTTGATAAACCAATTTTACCAATCACCCAAACATACAAAAGGAAACAGGTAAAGAAGGCTCATTCCCTTCTTGTACCAACAACCCCTAAGCCTTTAAGCCCTCTAAGGGAGGATTCTCCCTTAGAGAATATCTACAGGGAAACCACAAGGGTATCTCCCAACCCAAAGGAGGTGCTCTCTGAGGAGGAGGTTGAGCATATGGGTGCTGAGGCTGCCACTACTCCTGCTAGCACAGAGAAGGACAGTGGTAACATAAATAAGACCTCCCCCATGGCAACTTTGAATGAGCAATCATTCAAAGGTCCCCGGTGCCAAGAAACCAAGGGGGTGGATAGTGCTTCTGCTAGGCAGAAGGCTTCCACTACTAAAAGATCCCATGATCCTTCAATAGGGGGTAACACTCCTGGAGAAGGTGAGGACATATATGACTATCTTGAATTGATGGACACAATGGCCAACATCAACAGGGATGAGATCAAACAAGGCCAAGAAATAGAAGAATTGAAGTTGATAGTCCTGTCACAATAAGTACAGATTTCTAAGTTGAAGAAGATGGTGACCAGGCTTGTGTAGAAGAAGAGGAGAAAGCAATTTGAACTAAGAAGCAGGAAAACTGGGAATTATGCTCCCAAAAAGGGGGAGATCAACATGGAAGAAGCTACAGAAGAGGGGGAGCTTGATGGGATGAAATATGGTGTTGAGGGGGAGAAGGCAGCAGTAACAGAGCAAGCAACAGAAACCATTAATGCTGTTAGTTCAAGTAAAGCAGCAGAAATGGTTAGTACTGCTGAAATAAGCAAAGCAGCAGAAACAGTGAAAGAAGTTATAACAGAGCTGGAGATTGCAGAAACCTTACTCAAAGCCAAGCATGATACTCCCAAGGTCACCTCAATGACCAAAGGAGTAGTCATCAAAGAACAAGGGGAAGTGCTCAAGAAAATAAATGTAGAAAAGAAGGTGATGAGCAAAGAAAAAGGCAAAGCTAAGCTAGTGGAATCTGATCAACCAATCAAAAGGCAAAAGTTGGTTGAATCAGATGAAGCTTTGGCCAGAAAGATACAAGATGATATTGAGCAAGAATAGAGGGTTCAAGTAGACAAAGACAGGGAAATGGCTAAGGCTCTAGCTGCTGAACTGAATGAAGCTTATCAACAAAGCCTGGCAACTGAAATTGCACAGAAGAAAGTTGCAACTCTGAAGAAATCAGTGGTGGTAAAAACAGCTGCAAAGAAGAGACAACCCTCAAAGACATTCCTAGGTACCCAAAAGAGAAACAAGATGATTATATTTCTCAAAGGTGCTGTAGGAGTCAGAAAGGAGATGTTCTCAAAGATGTCTTTTGAGAAGATTAAAGAGCTGTATGATTCAGAGATGTTAAAGCTTCAGGGGAATGAAACTGCAAGGGTGGAGATGGAGAAGAGGATGAAAGAAAGTAATGACTTTCTGATACAAAAGCCCTTTCCAGATGAGCAAGAAACACCACCAAAGAAAGAAGCAACTCTTGGTGAAAGTCTAAGGACTTTAAAGAGAACCAAGATGATGGCAAGGAGAAAGTCAACAAAGAAGCCTAGAATAGCTGAAGGAGAAGCTGAGAAGGTTGCTGAAGATGAAGGGGCACCTGAGTCATCTAAACAGAAAGAGCCATCAAGTACAGATGATGTAAATATGTATATGGTAGTGATGGACAAAGTGCCTGAACCAATTTCAGCAGAACCTGTAGGAGTTAAGCCTCCTGAGGTTATTCTTTGGGATACATTGACAGTGGATGGAAAGGAATACATAAGACTCAAAAGGAAGGATGAAAAGTATGAGGTGTTCAATACTTGGGCAAAGATTGTAAGAACATGCTCTAGGTCAGATCTTGAAGAAATGTTTGAGATAGGAATGAAGTTGTATGCAGATATACTAAAGGCTCCAGAGATTTCAATCACAAAACTGGTGATGGAGTATCTGTGTATGATGTTCAAACCTGATGAAGTAGAGCATGTGATCAGGAATGTGTTCAAATCAGTCAACAATTGGACTCTATATGAAACTAGTGGAGTATATGAAGTGACTTTGGATTTAAATCATACTGAATACTTTCTAGTGGATAGAGTGTACAACCACAGCAGATTGAAGCTTCATGCCATGCTGAAGAAGAAGCTAGGATACTTCCAGATTCAGAAATGGCTAAATATTTGATCCAAAGAACAATTAATCAGAGTTTGGGGTTGGATGCAAATACTGGAATTTAGGCCATGATGGAGTTTTGGGAGCATCTTGAAGAAAATCTGAAGAACTTGACTTCTTTTCCTAAAAGTCAAGTTAGGGGGAGATTGTTGGGAACTGAAGAAAAGCTTAAGTATGGTTAATGCTGCTAGTTCAGATTTACTACTGCTAGAAGACTTCAAAGTTAATACTGCTGAGTATTACTACTGCTAGTAGAATTAATACTGCTAGTCAAAGTTAGTGCTGCTTGAACAAAGTTAGTACTGCTTAGCTAGTTAGTACTGCTAGTGGTTAGTGCTGCTTAGTTGTTTATGCTGCTTATGATTAGTACTGCTTATGAATTGAAGATCCGGATGGAAAGGATGACAGCTGTAAAGAATCAAGATATTCATGGAAGGACTGAAGATAATGATGGAAGATATACTTAAGATATTTTATTTATTGTAATTATCTTTTATTCAGTATATGTATAGAATTGATAGAATAGTTTAAATTTAATCATTCATTCTAAGTTTTAGAGAAAATCAACCTCAAGGCATAGATCCTAATTCTAGAGAAGTAGAATTCGTCTTGAAAGAGTCTGTTCTTCAAGATTGAGGTTGAGTGTGTAATCTTGTGAGTTGATAATTTAATACAAGTTTACAAGTTGTTGATCATATACTGTTTTGATTACTGTTACATTGAATATCAAAGTGTTATTCCGCAACTTCTTTGATATTGTTTCTGAGACTTTATTCTTGTTAAGAAATTCGATCTTGACAACCTATATCATGATATCACACCGACGAGCAATCCCACCAAATCGAACTCCATTTAAGCGCAGGTAATCACACAAGACCTTATCCCGCATGGTTACCGAATTATAAAATCACCTCTTAACTAACTGGAAAATCTTAAACATACCAACTCCATTAATCATGCGTACCCAAATTCAAAACTAAAACCCAAAATCCAAGACTGACTGCGAGTCGGATCATCCGACGCTTCAAATCCTAAGGACTGCCTTAGTCCCTAAACATAACTGCTCTCATGACAGGGTTTAAATCTACAGGCCTAATGAGTTCAAGGTTTTCCAAATACTATGCCAATTTAATTTTATAAAACTTTCTCATACGTAAGCCTTTTAACGATCAACGTACGGTAAAGATACACTACCGTTCATTTGATAGAGTTTAAAATTGATCAACAACACAGCGCATAAGAAACCATTTCCAAAATTTGAATTGTTCAATGCGTACGTTTATAAAGTCAATAATAAACACATGCGCAAAATTTACACTATATACATGAAGATAGGTTCTTGCACCACAACACGTGCAATAATTGTTTGTACATTCCAAAAGAGAAAGTCGCAATTTTTTTAAGCTAAAAAAATTCTTTCTCTTTAACCAAAAGACGTTGCGGCAAAAGAATTTTCAACAATCCCATAAGCAACAGTTTAATCTCCAAAGTTCGGTAAAATGGTGGAAATACAAATAAAATTTCAAATAGAGTTTAAAGCTTTAGGTCGTAAAGATGAACACATTTGACCATAACAGAAATTACAACGGCATGGATGTCATTAACTCGTTACAAGCATTGCGGAAATTACTTAGCAGTAAAAGTTGATGATTGAATTACGATCAGAACAAAAACCATGTTTTTAAAATAACGTAAGTCATTTTTGCAATCACTCATACCAACGTTACACTTAAATCCAATGCACATGGCATGCGACGATTGGCGTTTGCATATAGCCAAAGATAATTTACATGATAATGAAACCCCCAAAACAACATGTAGGATGACGTCAATTAACAATATTCAAAAAATAACGCACACCATGATGCACAAGTACACGATCCCAAAATTATTTACGCGACGCAAAAGACGTAAGATGAGACGTCATAAACTCAACTGAATTTTCGCAAAACTCATAAATGCTAAAATCAAGTGGTGTCAAAATTTCCATTTCTCAACAGTGTGTGCAAGACGGCAATATGGCTAGAATATTAAACTTTTAAGAGTTTCCTCTTTTGAATGCAATGAAAGGTAAGTGACACTTTTGACAAAATTTACATGGGACACGACGCCGAATAAACTCGCAAGTTTATACGAAACAGAAATTAAAATTCACGCATCGAAATAGACACGTAAAACAATGCTCCATGAAATTTAACAAAAATCGTACAAACTAAAATTCTCAAGAAATTCCGACGCCACACATGGGATTAACTTTTCCTTTAAAACCATTGACATACGTGGAGGAGATCCAATGTCTAGATTAAAATCTCATAGTTGCTTGCCCCATACCCAAACGACATTTAAAACATGGACATTTACAATATCCGGAAATAGCATTAAACATGAGGCGTGAAAGAAGAGAATTTAGATAACAACTTGCAATCATGTACAACAAAACAATTTTATGCATGCTTAAGCTCACAATTTAAAATTTGATGAGTGCTAAATGTTTTACCAAGACTTCAAGGTATAATACACTTTATGCTTCGAATACATGAGAAACAGTTGATACAAACTTATTTTAGAAATAAATTTCGTGCATGAATTTGGTCGAGACTCAGCATCTCAGGACTACACTCCTCCATCATCCCGACATACTATTGCCATTTTGATACATCAAACATCTTAGAGCCACAAACCCACTAATTGGGTCAACTTACAATTTCTCCTCGAAATAAAATTGGTCTAACGAACTTATAGTTCTATTCCAACCAATAATTCTTACTCATGATGGTCAGCTTAATGCCTTTATCACACTTAACTATCACTTCAACGTGACATTGCTATAGACATCAACCTTTCCTTAGATTACTCGCTTAAAAACTTTCTCACTACCCCAATGGTCGTCCTATCAAGGTAGCTCAAGTATACACATGTAGCATGTAGATTCACCATGACACTGGCCAGGTGCCATTATGAACGTACCGTACACGATCATCCTTGCGACCCTCGACAAGTTTTCCGTTCCTAGCGACTCGATCAATCCTCAAAATATCTCATCTTAAGGTACCTAATACGCAACTTCACTTACAATCACTTATAAGAACTCTAGTTTGAGTCTAGGCATCCAAAGATCAATACCTAATTCTCTCAAACTTAAGCTCTGATACCAACTTGTAACACCCTCAAGTCTGAAGATAGCAACTAAAATAAAATTTTCTAAATACATAAATAAATACTTCAACCACGAACATAAATTGAGAATTAACCCCAAAGCTCACATTCATCCTATACATACATTCTAGGAAAAGGGACGGGTGTTACTAAACCCAATAACAATCACTATCTCCAATCTGCGGAAGACTTCACCTCCCTTGTATAAAGCTAAGGCTCAATCGTCATAGCACTTGCTAGAACCGAACCCCCAACTAGAACCTGATGCACATGCCGACAAATAAAAAGGTTAGGCTTAACGCCTAGTGAGCTCAAGAGAATTAACATGAATAAATATATCTTTAAAAGACAGGAAATCAGTTTAAAGCGAGGTCTTTCGAATTAATATACTTTAAAATGGAAACGACACATTTTTCCCACAACATGCACTTTTAAAGATAATGCTCCCAAACCCACCCTTCATGTAAAATGATGCAATCCGAAACTCACCCAAAATGGGGTCATAGTTCGATATTCCAATTATGAAATTGTACATAAAATCTCATATCCCAAAACACCCAAAACACGGGCAAGACATAATACTCGACCCATAAATAAAGGAAAATGATTCTTAAATAATGTGGTACGTCATTGAAAACATGTAACCCAATTTAATACTCACACGACCATAAAGTAGAATGAAATCCCAATATTACAAAATGGACAATTAAATATCCAAAATACGACGGCCGACGACGGGGGCTTCCCGTATCCGTTGAAAGTGGAGGAACACAAAAGTATGCCACTCATACAACGTTAATCGTATGACACTTCACGACACACAAGCCCAAGTGTCCCTACGACTCCCTTCAAGCTACACCAAAGAGTCAACTGACCTTAGCGATATAACAACGTGAATACCGCTCCAAGGCCCGGCCAAGGGGGATACAACCAAGGCATTGCCCCACCTGGCGGAGGTCCAAAACGCCCATCCACAGGCTACTCCACGCCATGATAGCACCACCCGGACTCAGTCCTCCTAGTGTACTCCTTGAACGGACAAGGTCATAAAACATGTGTCCCGGAGTCCAACCCCGTACCACTCAAATAACCATCAAATAAGACTGACTCATGTGCTTATGGATCCAATGCAACACAGTCTAAGATTACACGACTATACCTGAATGACAACAACACTCGAGCCTGTAATTATAAATATGAAGATAAAATGCATTTAGATGTAAGCCATGAAATGGGACTCTACAACGAGCTATTAAATCCGGAAAAATGTCCACAAGACTCTTTTAAGCCAACACCGAGCTAAAATGCTCAAAATCTATTTGACCCAATATTTATCGGTTCCCCGAGTAATAAAATGTCTTTAAACAACGTTTACGAAGACACATACCTTAAAGACGAGATTAACCCAAAACTCAACACATAATGGGACCAAAGGTTTTCCAAAGGGCTTATGAATGCAAATACACTAAAATGAACATAACAATGAAATAGACTTCATTTGTACCAAAATCACCAAGTGAAATACATTTTTACTTCAAAATACTTAAAACTTATCAGTAGTTAACCATTTCATGTAAAACACTTCAAAATAACCATTTTGGCATGTACACCGTTTTCACAAATCAACTTGAACTCACCTTGCTAGATTTAGACTAAATCTAGATTTTACCCACTTAGAGCTCTTTTGAAGACCGCTCGAATCCTCGAGCCGAAAACTTCCAAAACCAAGATCCAAACATTTCAACCATAAATACACATACTCAACCATATAGAAGCATTTCCCCCAAACAATATGCCAAAACCCCAAACGAGATCAAAACCCTAGTCTTCTCCAAAACTTACCAAATCCGAGATTTGAGAAACCAAACACTAAGAAACCATCAATAGAGCATTTTATAACTTATTACAAGAAAACTTACCCTTAAAGACAAAGAGACTTCCGAGAACACCCAATCCAACACTTCAACCCGAGCTCCCAATCGTTGAACTTGATGAGGAAGATGAAGATGAAGGTTTTGTGGTTTAAGCTCCCAACTAGCTAGATGATTAAGAATCATGCGGTAAGAAAAGGAAAACCCCCCCAAAATAGGTTAGGGTTCGGTTTTAGGGTTTGGGAGAGAAAGGGAGAAGCTGAAGATGGAGATGGTGAAGAAACTTCCAATACCGAAACCTTGGATGGAACTCTTGATTTTAGCAACAAATGGTGAGGGTTTGGTGGTTGAAGGAACCCTAGAATAGTTAAGGAAGAAAGGGAGAGTTGGGAGAGAAAGACTTGGGAGAAAGAGAAGTGAGAAATGAAATAATTGGGGAGAACTCATTTAATCCCGCAGTTGTACCTTCTGATGCGATGCACGACTCGTGCGGTTTTACTGAAGGGAAACGCACGACCCGTGCGAAGACCCGTGCCACACTTCTGTCTTCTACGCACGACCCGTGCGAAAAAACTAAAGGAGGACGCACGGCACGTGCGCCCTGCAGACCTGCGCATGCAGCCCCCTTTTCTTCTTTTCTTCTTCTAAAATAGCCAAACGGAAATCGAGGTGTTACAGTCGGACCTCGGCCATTTATTTCTCCTAACTCGACTTTTAGACCATTTTCTCATTTTGGAGCTTCTTGAGGTGCGATTTTTGGATAGACAAAAGATAAGGTTTCTTCTTTCTTCATTCATTGCTACTAGGAGATATTCTCACATGTATTAATGGGTTTGATTTAGGTTGGTGGTCATTGATTAAGAACACTTCTTCTTAAATGTCATGTATGGCATGTCATATTAGCGGCGGGGTTTTCGAGATTGATTGGATGACCAAGTGGTCGAGAGTTAACATTTTGGAGAAGTATAGAGCAATGTGAAATTGTTTTGTTGATATCATTTTGGAAGGATAATGACACCCAACTGTAGTCTGAATTAGTTTGATTTAGATTATTAGGTTGTCGAATTATATCCTTTAACTCATTTGGGTTTGTAAACACCGTACTATTTCCCTCTTTAGGGTGATACATTTTATTTATGAGATGTCATTTCCGTAAATATTCAGTTTTTAGTTGACCCCATTTTTTAGGGTGTTACAAGTTGGTATCAAAGCCATAGTTTAAGTGAACTAGGTATGAATGTAAGATGTCTAGACTTAAGTTGAGATCGATTAAGTGATGAATTGTGAGATTGGGTAGAACTCATAAGATAGGATGGTCTTAGAGTCGACGAAATTGCACGAATTGAGATTTGTGAATGTGGTAACAAGAATCCTTATGTGTAGTATATTCATAATTTCAATTAGCTACTACTATTATGAATATATTGTTATGTAATCATGCTTAGATTACTATTGTTATGATAATTAATGAATGTAATGGTACGTATCCTCATGTTTTATTCTCGTAACATATTATCACCTATGTTCTCGAATGTATGACAGACTGTGATGGTTAATACTCGGAATAGACCGAAGGTCCATGAAGCAACGGCATCCATGGCCGACCAACCGCAGGTGATTGTGGCAGAAGAGCCTTCACGTTTAAATGATGTGTTGGGTGGAAGAATCGAGCACATACCTCAACGCAATCCGGAAACGACGGAACCCATAATGGAAGAGGTAACGGCGGAATCGGATGATGTTGGCCATGAATAAGGCCATGGGACAAGAACAAGAGTTATTCTTAAAGCTTTTGGAGGACAGGGACATCAACAACCGTAGGCATGAGACAGTTGCAGAAAAGGTTGTAGTGGTGGGATCCGAGGGTACTGGAAATGAGATCTCTACTGAAGGCTCAGTGACTTTGGACACGAGACTAGAAGGGAAGACTTGTTTCTTCAAGACTTTTCTCAGTTGCTGACCACCCGAGTTCAAAGGTGAAGATGACCCGATTATCTGCATTAACTGGATTCGGGAAATGGAGCAAGCCTTTCGGACTAGCGAATACGGCGAGAATCAGAAAGCAAAGTTTGGATCCCAAATGCTAAGAGGGGCGGCCCTCACGTGGCGAAATGTCTACTCCACTTCTCTAGAGGCCGCAGTTTTGGACAAGTTGAGTTGGGCGACCTTTAAGAAGAAAATATTGGAGGAATATTGTAATGAGAGGTCGATGGACCGAATTGAGGAAAAATTCTGAAACTTGAAGAAAGGAAATTTGTCAGTGAAAAAGTACAATCGGCAGTTCATGGGTAAGTTGTGATTAGTGGGACATCTGGTCCCAACTGAGAAAGAAAAGATTAAGGCTTACATCAAGGGCCTTCCATAGGATTTGATGTCGATGGTCCGAGTGTCAAAGGCATGCACTCTCCGTGAGGTGGTTGAAGAAGCCCAACTGATGGAAGACGCCTACAACTGTGGTAAAGAGGAAGGCAGTCGTCAGTTTGAAAAGAGAAAGTGGGAGGGAAATTATGTGCTCTCAAATAAACCAAGACCTTTCAACAACAACCAGCAGGGAATTTATCCTAGGCATGATGCCAGGTGGTGTTCCAAGTGCCGAAGCAAACAGTTTGGTCCATGCAACTTCGTTCCCGGAAATTGCTATAAGTGTGGTAAGCCTGGACATGCTTTCAGAAATTGTCCTGTAAAGGGAAAAATATGTTGTGAATGCAAGGAGCCAGGGCATGTTAGGGTGGAATGCCCGAAACTGAAGTCGGGAGGAGCCAGTGGAAAAAAAGTGGATCCTCCAAGAGCGCTAGGTAGAAGTTTTTAGATGACGTCAGAAGAGGCCAAAGGCATCCGTCGATGTGGTATCGGGTACGTTTGTTCTAAACTCTGTACCTACACGTGTGTTATTTAACTTGGGTGCCAGCTTCTCTTTCATACCCGATGTGTTTTATCAAAAGCTTGCCATGCCCACTAGTAGTTTAGAGGATGTTATAGTGGTAGAAATAGTGAATGGTCGTCAGGTAGTGATTTGTAATGTCTTGAGATGTTGCATTCTCGAGATTGGAGGGAAGAAGTTTTCTATCAATTTGATGCTTATGTTGATCGGTGGGTTCAACGTTGTGGTCGGGATACACTGGCTAGCAGAGAACCAAGCCGAGATCGTGTGCTCCAAGAAGTTGATCCGACTACCCGTTTCGGATGGTGAAATGGTAGTGATCTCGATGGTTAAGGCACGGAAGTGCCTAGCGAAAGGATGTTCATCCTTCTTGGTGTACGCGATAGATACCAAGCTTGAGAAGGGAAAGCTTGAAGATGTAAGGGTGGTGTGCGAGTTTCCCAATGTTTTCCCGGATGACTGACCTGGTTTACCACTCGATCATCAAGTGGAATTCCAAATAGACCTTGTTCCGGGGGCGGCACCGATTGGTCGAGCCCCTTATCGATTAGCTCCCTCTGAGATGCAAGAAATGATGACTCAACTCCAAGACCTTCTTGATAAGGGTTTCGCGAGACCGATCTCGTCACCTTGGGGAGCTCCGGTCTTATTTGTTAAGAAGAAAGATGGCACAATGCGGATGTGTATCAATTATAGAGACTTGAACAAGGTGACGGTGAAGAACAAGTACCCACTTCCGAGGATTGATGACTTGTTTGACCAACTTCAAGAAGCGGGTTGCTTCTCCAAGATCGATCTATGTTCAAGATATCACCAACTGAGATTGAAAGAATGCGACATCCCTAAGACCACGTTTAGGACGTGATACGGCCACTATGAATTTCTAGTAATGTCGTCGGCCTAACCAACGAGGTGTGTGTACCATTCCTTGACAAGTAGGTAATAGTGTTCATTGACGATATTCTCGTGTACTCCAAGGACGAGGTGGATCACGAGCGACATCTCCAGGAAGTTCTGGAGGTGCTAAGGCGGGAAAAGTTGTACGCAAAGTTTTCAAAGTGTGACTTCTGGCTTCGAGAACTACAATTTTTGGGACATGTAGTCACCAAGGAAGGGGTCAAGGTGGATCCCTCAAAGATCGAGGCTATGATGAATTGAGAACCTCCCAAGAGTTCGTCAAAAATACAAATCTTTCTAGGATTGGCGGGATATTACCGGAGATTCATTCAAGATTTTTCCAAGATAGCTTCATCATTGATGGCCCTAACCCAGAAGAACGTGAAGTTCATGTGGACCGAGACCCAAGAGAAGGCGTTTTGAACTCTACAAAGGAAGCTTTGTGAAGCTCCAATCTTATCTCTACCAAAAGGATCAGAAGATTTCGTGGTGTATAGTGATTGTTGGATCATAATTGTATTCAAGATTAAAAGGTCTAAACTATAATTGTTTGATAGTTAAAGTTAGAGGGTTTAAAGTGTAACATGTTAATAGTTATTTGTAAATGGGCCTAAAGCCTATTAGAAAGCCCATTAAGGTTAAAGTCCATATGGTTTAGGTATTTAAAGTTTTAGTTATTTAGGTTTTACGGTTAACTCTCATAGTCCTCATTATCATAATTATTGTTTAGAGAGAGGTAGTCTTTTTTCTCTGTATTCAAGGGTATCAAGATCACACAAGGGTTTCATTGTTTATTTAAGGGATTGGTATGTTATTCTGATCTTATTATCTCTTGATCTATATGTGTTTGTGTGTTTAATTATCGACTAGATTAAACTGGGATAACAAGTGGTATCAGAGCCAAAAGAATCAATTTTTTTTTAATCACTATTCATCGAAGTTACAGTTCATCGAAAAAAAAATTACTGTTCATCGAGTGAAAATTGATTTCGTGAATTAACATGCTTTTATGCTTAAAATCGATATGAATAGATGCGATTTATGCTAGTTAATATGATCTGATTGATTAATTGCATTAGAAAGTATCAAGTGATTGAATTTGTGATTTTGAGTTTTCTGGGTTCAAAGAGGAGTCAACACTGTGTTCTTTAAATTGAATGCATGAAAGTTGTTTTTAGTCTTTGTTATTGATTGGGTTGTGTTCAATACATGTTTCTGAGTGCAATAGCCTGATTTTTGCATTTGATTTTGAGTTCGTGTTTGATTTATGGGTTGATTTTCAGGGCTGCTTATCGAGTTTCTGGGTTGATTTAAGAACATACCGGTCGAACATAGATTATCGGTCAAGGCACAGTACCGGTCAAGTTCACCCTATCGGTCAAAGCCTATCCCGGTCTATCACTATATCGGTCTAAGCACATTCCCGGTCAAACTCTTTTACCGATCCAGTACAATACCGGTCGAATACCCAATATCGGTCGACCAAATCATATCGGTCAAACACCTTTGTATCGGTCGAAGACCAATACCGGTCAAAGCATAGTATCGGTCCTATCACTTACCGGTCGAAGCAAGCTCCCGGTCGAACAAAATACCGGTCTTTACATCTTTCCGGTCGAATCTCGGTTTGCGCAACCCACATGACCCGCAAACTTTCACTTTGCGCGACTCACTGCTTGCGCAAACTTCACTTTGCGCAAGTACTGTTCACTTTGCGCAAGTACTGTTCACTTTGCGCAAGTACTGTTCACTTTGCGCAAGTACTGTTCACGCGAGCACTATTCACTGTTCCCCCGTGCTAAGTCTGCGAAGGGGGACAAAGTTCTGTTCGGAATCAAAAAATTTCTTATTTTCAGTATTACTCTGTATTTAATTATACTGTGCAGGACTACATTAAATTATTTTTGGAAATTTATTTTTCTGAAAAAATTTTAGTGTGGTTTTTATTTTGATTCTAACGATCTCATCTAGTTGGTTGACTTGGTACAGAAAAGTTTGCTTACTAACCATACAGCTAGGATGTCGAATCAGCTAAATATCTCTGAAGGTTTCAGCCTTGATTTTAACAACATGCCTCTTTCCGAAGTAAAAGAAAAGGCTAAATATATTGCTAGACAGTTGTCAAGAAATAGAGACAGGGCTGATGATTGTGAAAGGGAGATTACAAAGCTCAAATCCGAGATGTTACCTCTTGAAACTGAGATTGAAAATCTAAAGATTTAGAACTCATCTTTTCTTATTCAGATCAATGCTTTAAAAGAAAATTCAAAAGATTATGATTCTATAATTGATCTTGCAGGAATAATTGCGTCTAAAGAAAAAGAGATCTTAGACCTTCAAGCAAAGCTAAAAAGATCTGAATCTAGCTCAACATGGTCAAAGAAGGAACTAATGCAAAAAGAGCTAGATGAATTGAGAAGAAGAGCAAACATTGCTTGTGAGACATCTGAAGAGCTTAGAAAGTCAAAGTCTCAAATTTTTGATGAAAGGGATACTTTAAAAGAAAAAGTTCTCAGTCTTGAGGTTGAGATTAAAATGCTGAAAGAAAAGGCAACCCAAGACAGAGACAATACAACAGCTCAAGATGAAATGTTGAAGATTGAGAAAGAGAGAAAAGAATTTGCCAAGAAATTCTCTGATTTCTCCATAAAAGCCTTTCAAGAGAAGAAATCATTAGAGCTTAGATGTGTTAAGCTTTCTCAACAAGTTTCAGACTTTGAGAAGGTTATCATTCTAGATAGAGAAAAGGCTGAGAATGAGAAGAAGAAAGCTGAGCTGAAGGATACAAATATAGACTTTTCTGCAGAAAAGAAAGATCTAGAGATTGAGATAGCTAAGCTGACAAGAAAGTTGTCTGAATTGTCAACAAACATCATGAAGGAGAAGAATGCAAAATCTGAGTTGCATAAGAAGTTTGACCTGATTGAAAAAGAAAGAAACAGTTTGTCTTTAAAGGTAAAGGAACTTGAAGAGATCGTATTCAAGGTGAAGCTGACTGAGCACAAGACGCCAGAGTCAATACCTTAATCACCGAGAGATGATCTAGCTGATTCAAACAGTTCATTAAAAACAACTTCAAGTTCACATTTTTCAAATGTTTTCTATAATCCTTTCTATGATTCAGATGATATTCTTACTTCTAAATCTACTGATCAGATTCGTCCTTCTCACCTTGTCTTTGATAAAAATGTTAATGGTTCAGGTAATTTAAAGAAGAACAAGTCTCAAAAGAAAAGCTTCTGGAGAAGGATGATGAGAAAGAAAGAGGAAACTGGATCTGGAGAGTTAAAGGATCATCGGAGGAAAAGAAGAAAGAAGAATCATTTGTGCATACATCAAATGCTAATTGGAACTATGCTACAAAAGGTAAAACGCAAACCTGATCTGGTTTACACAATCCATCAATTGACGAGGTTAGCACAAAAGAAAATTAGTTGTTCCTACTGTGGCTCAAATGATTTTGTAAGAAAAGATTATGTGAATAACTGGTATGGTTCTTACTTCATATCTCCCACTAGAAATGCAACAAACCCATTAGGACCCAAATACCAGTGGGTACCAAAAGCTAAATCTGTGTTGCAGGCACCCAAAGTTTAAGGGGGAGAAAGAACAATGACTTTTGATTACTACAGATCAGGACTCGTGCCTCATTGTCAAAATGAAGGCTTCTAAGTAAATCAGCTTAGAACCCGTACCTCAACGGAGTATGGCTTCTAATCACCTCTGATTAGAACCCGCACTTCAGTGCTTTATTTTCTGCTTTATGTTATAAAAAAAATCTTCAGTTAAGGGGGAGAATATCTGTGATTTTAACAGATTTTTGGCTACTTAAATGCTTATCTGACCGTGTGTTCTTAAAGATAAATACTTGCGTTTTATCTTGTCAATATACTTTGTCAAGTATTCATACACATAACGGTTCAGAACATTCTATTTGACTTTGTTATTACCATGTATCAAAAGTTAAATCTTTCTATGGTAATACTCACGTTCTTTGTATTCACTGTTGATTGAATCAAACGTCATTTCATGTGCTTTCATTGAAAATATGTTTATATATTGTTCATATAAACAACATTCGTTTTTGATTCTCCAGCATATTATTCTTCATGACAAATTGATATGAGCTTATTGCGAACCACTTTTAGGTTGAGGGGGAGAATTGCATCATCAAACACAACTGTTTTGACTTCTCCAAAATTTTTATGCTTCATGTAACAAGTGGTATTTGTGCTTACATGTACAAAACGCATGTTGAACAACATGTTCTTTTAGGAAAATACATGGGATTCAGTGTGAGAACTTAACAGAACTTCCATGGATTCACGATAACCAGTGTTTCCTACCCAGGAAGTATTCCCTAAGTGATTGAGCGGAGAAGGGTCAAAAGAATTGAGTGATGGTGTGTGAAGAGGTAAAATGGAAAAGAGAGATTGGTTAGAAGCGAGCATTAAAAGAAAGAGGGTGAGAGAACAGAGTAAAAGAATATTAGACTCTGCACCAAACCACTTTCTGAGTCGGGCAGCCACATCTACTGATTGGTTCACATTCTTTGGTGACCATCATTGAAATAGGCAACTAGCCCATGCCATCTCTTGCATAAAACCCCACCAGCTACTCATTCTTTTCTCAAAAAGAGAATGTTTCACATTTTCTGGGGACGCAGCACATATGCTATTGGTTCTTCATTTGGAAGATACTAATATTGAAAAAGAAGGAAAGTTGACCCACCTTCGAACCATTTCTCATGCACATTGAGTTTCTGTATACTTTGTTGCTGTCTCAACAAGTTTACATATTTTGAGCCTATAATGAAAAGCAATCATCGGTGCTTAATATTTTTTTTCATACACATGCACTAGCACACAGAAATTTGTTTTCTGTCAGAACGTTCATAGATAACTATGTGTTATTCGATGATTGAATATAAGACCTGGGGAGTCTACATCAAACCAACTCCTTATAAAGTAACTTTGTGTTACTCAGTAACTTTGTGTTACTGACAGGCATTCTAACTGAGTCATTTGTTGATTCAGGGTTACATCTATTAACTATTTGAATTTGAAAATATTCGAATGGTTACTACTTTCTATTTTAATCTGAAAAGATTGAAATAATCACTCTTTCCATCTGGGAAGACTGCTCTTATTTCTTACAGGGCTCATTACATGAAGAAAGTGTTACATTGAAGTCTAAAGACAAAGGGGGAGATTTTTCCATAAAGGGGGAGATTGTTTTGACAAGTTTTGATGATGATGATTCTCACCACTCATCAAAAAGGGGGAGAATAATCAAGAAAAGGAATAATCAAGATAGGGAGAATACAAAGGGGGAGAATATAATCTGAAGACTGCTGAAGATTTTCAAAGATTTTAAAGATTTGAAGACTATTTAAAGATATCAAGTTTTGAAGCTATCAATGTCATATCTAAAGAAAAGTGAAGACTTGAAGATTATTGCTAAATTTTTTTTAATCTTGAATCCAAAGGAGGAGATTGTTGGATCATAATTGTATTCAAGATTAAAGGGTCTAAACTGTAATTGTTTGATAGTTAAAGTTAGAGGGTTTAAAGTGTAATATGTTAATAGTTATTTGTAAATAGGCCTAAAGCCTATTAGAAAGCCCATTAAGGTTAAAGCCCATATGGTTTAGGTATTTAAAGTTTTAGTTATTTAGGTTTTAGTGTTAACTCTCATAATCCTCATTATCATAATTATTGTTTAGAGAGAGGTATCCGTTTTTCTCTGTATTCAAGGGTATCAAGAATACACAAGGGTTTCATTGTTTATTCAAGGGATTGGTATGTTATTCTGATCTTATTATCTCTTGATCTATATGTGTTTGTGTGTTTAATTATCAACTAGATTAAACTGGGATAACAATGATGCTTCAAAGATGGGTATGGGATGTGTTATAATGCAAAAGGACAAGGTGATCGCCTACGCGTCAAGGCAACTCAAGGTGCACGAAATTAAATATCCCACCCATGATTTGGAATTGGCGGCGGTGGTGTTTGCGTTGAAATTGTGGCAACATTACCTCTACAGCACAAAGTGCACACTCTATATGGACCACAAGAGTTTGAAGCACATATTCGATCAGAAGGAATTGAATATGAGGCAAAGGAGGTTGTTGGAACTACTAAAGTATTATGACTGCGAGTTGCTCTACCACCCGGTTAAGGCAAACACAATAGCCGATGCTTTGAGTCGAAAGGACTATGAGGGAATTTCTCGAGCCACCTTTTCTAGAATTGAGTTGGTGTCAACACTCGTCGATTGAATCAAATCGTCGTAAGTTGAATCTTTATTAGAGGATAACATCAAGGAGGAAGTCATGACAAAGCAACATTTACTTTTGATGAAAAATAGCCTAGGAGTAAAATTGTTCAACGGGCGAGTTTGGGTGCCCAAAGTCGAGGGAAATCGGGAGCTCCTTCTCGAAGATGCCCATGAGTCAAAGTATTATATCCATCCAAGAAGCATGAAAATATACAGAGACTTGAAATTGCATTATTGGTGGCTGGTTATGAAACTTGATGTGGCACACTACGTGGAACGATGTGTGACTTGTTTACAAGTGAAGGTCGAGCATCAACGACCTTATGGGAGTCTACAGTCCTTGTATATTCTGGAATGGAAATGGGAGCATATAACCATGGATTTCGTGACAAAATCTAAGACCTTAAGGGGCACGATACGATTTGGGTGATAGTGGATTGTTTGACCAAAAGCGCCCATTTCCCAGCCATGCGGGAAACATTGCCTATGGATAAGCTAGCAAAGTTGTATATTGATGAAGTGATATCTCGTCATGGTGTACCATTTTCCTGGATTGCGATAGTCGGTTCACTTCACCTTTTTTGGATGGCTTGCAAAAAGAATTGGGCACGCGTGTGAAGTTGAGTACGACCTACCATCCCCAGACTGACGACCAAAGCGAGAGAATGATTTAGACTCTTGAAGACTTGTTGAGATCTTGTGTGGTCAACTTCGGGGGTAGTTGGGACTCGCACCTACCTTTGGTGGAGTTCGCATACAACAATAGCTACCACTCGAGTATTAGAATGGCGTCGTTTGAAGCTTTGTACCGACGGAAGTGCCAAACACCTGTGTGTTGGCTCGAGGCGGGCGAAAAGCTGTTTGTCGGGGCCGAGATCATTCAAGAAACGGTTGACAAGGTTAAAGGCATTCGAGAACGATTGAAGGTGGTTCAAGATCAGCAAAAGAGCTACTCCGACAAGAAAAGGCGACCGATAGAATTTCAAGTGGGGGATCGTGTGATGCTAAAAGTGTCCCCATGGAAAGGAATTACACGGTTTGGGAAGCATGGGAAGCTAAGTCCCCGATTCCATGGACCGTTCATCATGATTAAGCGTGTGGGGCTCCAAGCCTACCAATTGGAACATCCACCGGATATGAGTGGATTTCACAACACGTTCCACGTTTGTTACCTTCATAAGTGTCTAGCAGAAGAAGAGAGTGTCATACCACACCCCAAGATTAGCGTGGATGAGGGGAACGTTGTGTTGAGGAACCCGATGCGATATTGGAAAGGAAGACAAAGAAACTTCGTCACAAAGAAGTCACAATGGTCAAGGTTCAGTGGAAGCACCATGAAGCGGAGGTAACCTCACCTTTTCGTTTAGCTAAGATTTCGAGGAAAAAATATTTTCCAAGTTGGGGAGGATTGTAATGCTCGAAATTTTGAGTACATTTTATCTTACCTTAATTCCTTGATTTTATATATGATCGGTACTTCATTGGCTACTATGCCCGCGATTGTGACACCTTGTCAATCTTGCAGGGCATAACCGCGGAGAGTGTACCGAGAGGGGGGCAGTCTTGGCGACAATGCCAAGCGATTGTGACACAGGTCACTCTCGTTGTAAAAAGTCACGAAAAGTGTACCGCAGGTCATGATAGCCTAGCGACAGTGCCAAGCGACTATGACACTGTCATAATCGCGAGGCACAATCGCGATCAGACCCCTGGCCATTTATTGCTCCCAACTCAACTTTTAGACCATTTTCTCACTTTGGAGCTTCTTGAGGTGCGATTTTTGGAGAAACAAAATGTAGGGTTTCTTTTCTCTTCATTCATTGCTACTAGGAGAGATTCTCAGATGTATTAATGGGTTTGGTTTAGGTTGGTGGTCATTGATTAAGAATCGTAGTGGTTGAAGCTTCAAGTCTCCTCTCGTTTCTCTATCAAGTCATCCATTTTTATAGGTTACTTGTGTTATAACCTACCAAGGTGAGTTCATCCATTTTTCTAAACCGCATACATGTTAAACCTTGGTATTTTAAACTTCAACACATCTCCTGGCTTCAATATTTTAAATTTTGA
Source organism: Arctium lappa (assembly GCA_023525745.1). NCBI lineage: Eukaryota > Viridiplantae > Streptophyta > Magnoliopsida > Asterales > Asteraceae > Arctium > Arctium lappa. The sequence goes on from CM042051.1 coordinate 35,049,190, forward strand.
GATTTCTTGACCTAAAATTTGTTTTGGGAGATGTTAGGGTTTGTCCTCAATTATGGTGGTTGGAATGGGATGAGAGGGAATTAATAACCTCTACCTATATTATTTCTACACTTGTTTTATAATCTTGAGATATGAATAAACCCAACTAAATTAGGGTTTCATGGTGATTTGGGGTTTTGACCCAAGTTTGTGAATAATGGTTAGCTATGTTGAAATAATGGCCATTCATGGTATTTGGTGATGTCTTAGAATTTTATAAACACCTTTCAAGATTGGAAAATTACTACATCTAAATTATGTGTGGTTTGTGAAAGGGAATTGGTATCAAGTGATTATATATTATTAAGAGTTGATGTATTTCCTTGTGTTTTGGTTTTATTTTAAGTGCAATGGATCCATAGGCACGGTAGACTTAATGTTGTGATTTTGACATTGAGTCCATCATTTTAGCACGGAATAGGCATTGGGTCACCTTGGTAAGTAAAGTGTGAGCCTATATGGTCGAGCAGCGTCCCATGGCCAGTAAGATGAAATTCCTTGGTGCATAATTTCTCGTTTTGGAACTTCTTGAGAATAGATCCAGAGGGGTTGACTTGGTGTTTTCTAGAGCAATAGACTTAGAGGAGTTGAGCTCATAAAGGTATTTGTTATTAGATTAAATGTGGTATGATTTTTTGATGATTTTCTTACAATCTTGATTAAGTTTCCAGTTATCAAAACAATTCACATTCTAAATGGCTTTACAATTGTTGTTAATAAATGTTTGTTCTCACTAGGCGTTAGCCTAACACTTCTTCTTAAATGTCATGTATGGCAGGTCATCTTAGTGGCGGAGCTTTTCGGGATTGAGTGGACGACCAAGTGGTCGAGAGTTAACATTTTGGAGAAGTATAGACCGGTGTGAATTTGTTTTGTGGATATCATTTTGGAAGGTTAGCGACACCCGACTGTAATCTGAATTAGTTTTATTTAGATTATTAGGTTGTTGAATTATATCATTTAATTCATTTGGCTCCCCTCTTTAGGGTGATACACTTTATTCATGAGATGTTCTTTCCGCAAATATTCAGGTTTTAATTTACCCCAATTTTTAGGGTGTTACACCAAAATACATCATAAATGTGTTAACATCAAACAACTCTCATAAATAAAATAAATCATCAAAACAACACCATTTATGATTTATTTATAAAAATGTCCAAAAGTTTCAAAAATAAGCATTTCTCGGTACTTTATAAGAGATCAATTGTGCAAAAATGTACTATCCTCAAGAAATCATTCACATTTGATAAATCTCAAAGAAAACACTTTAAGACTCCAAAATAGACATTTTTTGCATGTACAAAGTTTTCTCAGAGCAACTTGAAGTTTACCTTGCTAGGTTAGGTTAAACAAAGTTTCCAAACCCATCTTTAGCTTCCAAAAGGTCAAGATCTGAATCCACAAGTAAATCCTCCCAATAACTTCTCAAGATCACATTCCATAGCTACAATTAAACCAAATATAAACAAAATCTTTATATCCACAAAAATCCCCAAAATGAAGCTCAAACACCCAAACACTTACCTCTTCAAGATCTTGAAGCCTCTCATCATAGATCTTCAATTTCCAAGGTTATCCTCTTCATTTGCTCCAAAAACATCCCAAAAACTACCCCAAAGTGCCAAAATCACCAACAGAGAGGGGGGGATGATGGTGGAAGAAGTGTGTGAAAAAACCTAAAAATCAGGCTTAAAAGATGTTCCAGAGGCTTCCAGTGACCTTTCCTGTGGCTAGTCGTGCGTGCACAAAAATTCAAAATTTCATAACATAAAGTTTGTGCGACCCGACATGCGGCTTTAAGTGGCAGGATAAGTGGCCCAACTTTCTGTTGGCTCCCGGTATATCCCTTTCTCTACCCAAACTCACCCGCACCAATTGTTTTCATGGCACAATACATTCCTCACTAAAAGACCTCCAAAAACTCATAAAAAGAACGTCAATTCCAAAATGTTGTAACCACAAAAATACGGGTGTTACAACTTAGATATTTTTTTATAAAAGAGTTGGGTATTTGAATCCAAACATCTTGATGAATTCACCCCTTATATCGTGAAATTTGATGAGCTTTAATTATATGTAACAATGAACTCGTATTTATAAACTTAGTTGATCAAACAACATAAATTGCCATTTCGTGCTTTTTGTTGTATCCTTGTATTTACATTATGATTATGTTTTATAAGTAAAAAATGTAGGTTCTTATAAGAACTAAGATTGGAGAGAGTTCTTATATTGAACTTTGTATGAAATGACATTTTAATAGTTTTTATGATACTCACATCCTTGAAAAAAATCATGGGACCCATAAAAGGGGTTCTCATAAGAACCGCCATTGTGGAGTTTTATGTAGATCTTTAATTTGGGGAGTTGGAAATTTTGAGGCAAGAAAAAGTATAAAAGGTGGGTTCTTATAAAAACCTTCCAATACTATAACACCCTAAAATTTTAAGACAATAAAAAATGGGCATTCCAAAAAATAGGTAATATAAAATTTCCACAAGTTATGAAATGACAACAGTAATAAAATGGTAGTTTGTACAAATATTCACCCAAGAATAACGAAGCATAAAGCCAACAACCTAGATAATCTAGTTAATTAACGACTAGATTGAGATGGGTGTCGCTATGCCTCCAAAAGTAACGCTCTTTACAAAGCCCAAAAGCCCGACTCCAAAAGTTCTCCTAATTGCACCGATCGGCATCAACTTACATCCCAGGTCTGCCACTAGTGGGACCTGGAAACAAAATGCACTATAACAAGTGTTAGGTTAGACACCTAGTGAGATTTTCACGAAAACATTTATACGAGAACAACATTTAAGATGTTAAAGGATTGTTACAGGATTCGAGTTGGTAGTACATTACCGTGAGTTCAACATTTACTTAAAACGTTCCAAACCTGAACATATATATGAGAAATAACCCTCATAGTACGGGGGAGACCCGTTTCCAACACAATGAAGAGTACACAAGAGTGGTGTCATCAATGATGTTTCGACTTTAGTGCACATGCCACAAAGGCATCACAACCTCAAGCCCTTCCATACCTTTATTGCCTACTCCAGTAGAGTTACACCTCAAGGATTTCTAGAACCTTATTGCATACCCATTCTAGCCAAGTTCCACCTCAAGGACATCTATATCCTTTATTGGATACCTCTTAAGCATAATAGATTTAATCATCCAAACTCCATGAGCTTAATTCACACTATTGAACATAATTAAACGCCATAATGCAAGATATTTCATTTACCGTGATATATTAAATAATGAAACCCAAGAACTTTCATGGTAAGATAGCATAATAGTACATCATATCTATTTGCCTTTATTTTGGTACCTCATTAGACTTTATCATGAAGTCAAGTAGTAAATTGATAGACTCGAGTTCAATCCCAAATAATTTCTCTCTAAAGCTTTCCATCAATTTTATAGAGTAAATACTCATCAAAACCTAACTTTACATTTTTGGTAAAAATACAAGATATTATCACATTGGTTGAGCACATTTAAATCATTCAAGTTATAAAACATAAATATAATACTCACATAGTAGACTTGTAGGGAAATCCTTGTTGTGTAGCAAACCCTAAGGAAACTTAGTGAGGGTTTGGAGCTTTAAATGCTTGAACCTTTAGAATCCCTTGAAGTCTTAACTCTAGAAGGTAGGTAGAGGTTGAGAATGGGAATCAATGACCATTAATGATATTGATCTGAAGAAATAAATGAGTAAGTTAGGGTAGAAATTGCCCTTTTTGGGAGAGAAACACGTACATAAGAAAGATGGGAACGAAAGTCTCCTTATCTACAAAAATCAGATCTGATTTTATACCCCCGTCAACCAGATCGCGACCTTGCCTCCGCGACTGTTCCATGGCACAATCGCACGGCACTCTCTCCCGGATTGTATTGTGGATGGTCCATGGCCTGGGATTCTGACATGGGCGACTATGCGCCAGGCATAATCGTCGGGCATTGTCGCGGCTCCTGTACCGTGAGTTGTGACCCGCACGCGACAGTGATCTCATACGACTATGTCATTGGCAAGGTCGCTAGGCACAGTCGTTGGGCTATTCTGATACTCCAAAATTCCTAAGCAACACACTTCGATCCAACACGCAAGGTCTAACGATTAACCCATAAATTTCTCGATATTTATACATAACTAAATCTATAAGAGGGGTTTTGGAGCGTAGCCAAGACTAATGGTTTAAAAAAGGAAGTAAATAAATTCAAGGGAAAAACTTACTAAGAATTTACGTTGTTACAATCCTCCCCTCCTTTGAATTGATTTCGTTCTCACTCTAGATAAAAATATGAGGATATCGCCTCTTCATGTCCTCCTCCACTTCCCACGTCACGGTCACACCTCGATGGTGTTTCCATTGAACTTTAACAATAACAACTTCCTTAAGACGGAGTGTCTTTGACTTCTTTTCCAAAATAGACTCGAGATCTTCCACACATCGGTTGTTGTCTACTCGTATCTCAGATAAAGGAATGATGCTTTCCTCTTCCTCCAAACATTTTCTTAAGTAGCATACATGTAACGTTGGGTATATCATGTTCGTCTTGGGCGGTAGCTCTAACTTGTAGGCTTGGAGTCCAATGCATTCAATAATGGTGAAAGGTCCGAGAAAACGAGGGCTAAGCTTCCCACATTTTCCGAACCTAATAATCCCCTTCCATAAAGACACCTTTAACATTACCCGGTCACCCACTTGGAACTAGACCGGTCTTCTCTTTTTGTTCGCATAACTCTTTTGTCGGTCTTGATCCGCCTTTAACCGCTCTCTAATGCCTTTCACCTTGCCGGTCGTTTCTTGTACGATCTCGGGTTCGGTAAATTGTTTCTCTTCTGCCACTAGCCAACATACGGGAGTTCTACACTTCCATCCATACAAAGCATTGAATGGAGCCATGCCGATGCTTAAATGGTAATTGTTGTTATAGGAGAACTCTACCAATGGAAGATGAGAGTCCCAATTTCCACCAAAATCGATCGCGCGTGATCATAGCATATCTTCCAACGTTTGGATGGTTCTTTCACTCTGGCCATCCGTTTGGGGGTGATATGCGGTACCCAACTTTATTTTTATGCCCAACTCCTTTTGCAACCCGTTCCAGAAGTGTGAGGTGAAGCGACTATCCCGGTCAGACACAATAGACAATGATACCCTATGCCGTGAGATCACCTCATCAATATACAATTTATCTAATTTGTCCATCGGTAGGGTCTCCCGCATTGCCAAGAAATAGGCACTCTTCGTCAACCAATCCACCATGAACCAAATGGTGTTGTGGCCCCTCAAAGTCCTTGGTAGTTTCGTCATGAAATCCATAGTTATGTGTTCCCACTTCCACTCCGGAATTGACAAAGATTGTAAGCTACCATACAGTCGTTGGTGTTCGACCTTTACATGCAAACAAGTCATGCAACTCTCAACATAACCGACCACGTCGAGCTTCATCATCGGCCACCAATAGTTTAGTTTCAAGTCCTGATACGTCTTTATACTCCTGGGGTGTATGGAGTACTTCGACTTATGGGCATCCTCCATCAACAATTCCTAACATCGCCCAATCTTGGGCACCCAAATTTGGCCTTGGAATAGCTTCAAGCCTATGTTGTCTTCTTTCAAAAGTAGGTATTGTTTCACCATGGATTCGTCCTTGAGGTTCGCTTCAAGTAATGCCTCAACCTGTGAGGTTTTTATCTTGTCAAGCAAACTCGAGGCTATTTCAATCCTTGCAAAGGACACTCGTACGTTCCCACTATATCCTTTCCGACTCAATGCATCAACCACCACATTAGCCTTCCCGGGATGATATAGTAGTTCATAGTCGTAGTCTTTGAGTAGCTCTAGCCATCACCATTGCTGCATGTTCAACTCTTTTTGGTCAAAGATGTGTTTCAAGCTCTTATGGATGGTATACAATGTGCACTTCGTACCGTACAGGTAATGTCGCCATAATTTCAATGCGAAGACGACCGCCGCTAACTCGAGGTTGTGAGTGGGGTAATTCTGCTCGTGTTCCTTCAGTTGCCTTGAGGCATATGCTATTACCTTGCCCCATTGCATTAAAACACATCCTAATCCCATCTTTGAGGCATCGCTATACACCATAAAATCCTTTGTCCCCTCGGGTAGGGATAGAACTGGAGCTTCACACAACTTCTACTGTAAAGTTCGGAAGGTCTGATCTTGTGCCTCGTTCCAAATAAACTTTACATTCTTCCTTGTCAACGACGTAACGGGAGATGCAATTTTGGAGAAGTCTTGGATAAATCATCGGTAATAACCGGCAAGTCCCAAGAAGCTCCAGATTTATGTCGGACTCTTTGGCGGCTCCCAATTCATCATTACCTCGATCTTTGACGGGTCCACTTTCACTCCTTCACTTGTCACCACGTGCCCTAAGAACTGGACCTCTTGTAGCCAGAATTCGCACTTGGAAAATTTGGCGTGCAACTTCTCTCTTCTCAGCACTTCCAATACTTCCCTAAGGTGTTTCTCGTGCTCTTGATCATCCTTAGAAAAAATTAAGATGTCGTCGATTAATACGATGACAGACTTATCCAGAAATGGCCAACATACCCGATTCATTAAATCCATGAATACGACCGACGCATTGGTTAATTTGAAGGGCATAACCAGAAACTCGTAGTGCCTATACCGAGTTCTGAACGTTGTTTTTGAGACGTCCTCCTCTTTCACCTTTACTTGATGGTATCCCGAACGAAGGTCATCTTGGAGAAGCACCCCGCTCCTTGAAGTTGATCAAAGAGATCGTCTATCCGGGGAAGTGGATATATGTTTTTCACGGTCACCTTGTTCAATTTGCGGTAGTCGATGCACATATGCATCGATTCGTCTTTCTTCCTGACAAATAATATCGGGGCTCCCTAAGTTGACGAACTAGGTCGCACAAAACCTTTGTCCAATAGTTCTTGCAATTGGGTCATCATTTCGTGCATTTCCGTTGGCGCAAGATGGTAAGGTGCGCGGGCTATGGGTGTCGCTCCCAGAACTAAGCCAATTCTGAACTATACTTGTCTATCGGGTGGGAAGCCGGGTAAATCATCAGGGAAGACGTCCGGAAACTCGTTGATGATTCTCACCTCTTCCACCTTCCTCTTCTCCGCCTTAGCATTCACTACGTACGCTAGGAATGAAGGGTATTTCTTTAATAGACACTTCCTTGCCTTAACGAATGAAATGATGGCCACTTCGCCCTTCCGCTTCTCCTCGTAAGCAAGAAAAAAGTATCCCTTTGCCAGAGGTATCCTTATAAGTTTCTTTGAGCATAAAATTTCTGTTCGGTACATCGCTACGCACCAAGTCCATTCCCACTACCACGTCGAAAATCCCAATCGCCATAGGGAGTTTATTCACTTCAAAACACTCGCCTCCAATCTCAAACTGACACTTATCTAAGACCTCTCATATTATTACTTGCTCCCCGTTCACTACCTCTATGACCAAAGCATCACTAAGGGCGCTAGAAGGTACACCCAATGATTTACAAAACATACAATACAAAAGAGCAAGTGGCACCGAAATCGAAAAGTACTCTAGCGGGGATGGAGTTGAGTAAGAACGTACCCGACACCACATCGGCGGTCTCTTCATGTCGGTCCACAATACTATATCAAGTTCTTAGCAACAAACACATTAACGATTACCAACCTGTATTGATTAATATTCAACGGTTACAAAGGTTTGATCTTTGTTCGATTTAAAGCTCGATGTGTTTTCTCTCTGTTTTTCACCTTGAGTGTGTGTATCTTTGTGATCTGATTTTCTTGTACTCTATCTTCTACAACACACTAAACCTTAATATCTAAACTAAGATATTAAAACTAATATTTAGATATTATAATTAAACTAATATAATATCTAACATAGATATTAACTAACAAACTAATATCTAATCATAATTAGATATTTAAACTAATTTAACTAATAACAATAACAACTAACTTTGACTATTTATTACAAACAACTTAGACTTTTGTATTGAGAGTCGACTTTCCGGCTTTAGCTTCAGATTGGATCTTCAGATTGGATGATCTTGAATCCAATGAGACTGTGATCTAACAATCTCCCCCTTTGGATCAAGATCATTACTAAAAAGATTTTAGCAATTCAGCCTTCTTTTTCAGCTCAGAAGATGCAATCTCTTTCTCTAGCTCAGAATGCTTTAACAAAGTAAGTTCAAAGAAGATTTATCTGAAATCAGCATGTCTTCAGAATACTTTGATCTCGCATCTCTTTGTTAGCTTTTCTCTTCTTTCATCTTGTGATGTAATGGACTGTACATTTCTTCAAAGCTTTAGATTCTCCCCCTTTTTGAGGAAAAGAGCAACGCTTTTATCAAAACTTGTAGTAAGAAATGTATTTCACTTGGAACCTCTGATCCGTCAATTCAAAAGATATTCATCCAGATCTTTTCAAATCCAGACAAAATAGTCGTGTAACACCTGAATCAACTAATGAATCAGTTATCATGCCTGTCAGTCACACTAAGTCATTGTGTGTAACGAATACAAATTGTAAAGGAGTTGTTTGATGTTGACTCCCCCAGGGCTTCCATTTAATCATCGAAACACCACAAAGGTAATTTCTATAAACGTTATGACAAAGAAACAAATTCCTTGTGTGTTCGTGCTTGTGATAGAAAGAATTAAGCACTTGATGATTGCTTATTAGGCTCAAATTTTGTGTAAACCACTAAGACAACAGTAAGTTGAACACAGACTCAATGTGCATGAGTGAAGTGCGAAGGTGGGGCAGACTTCCTTCTTTTCAATATCCAGATTTTCCAAATGAAAATCAGATAGCAAATGTGTTGCTTCCCTTTAGAAAATGTGAAACACTTTCTATTTGAGTAGAAAATGAGTAGATGGTGAGGTTTGATCAAGAGTTGGCATGGGTTAGTTGTCTTTTTCAATAATGTTCACCAATGAGTTGTGAAACACTAGAAATGTGGATGCTCAGCTCAGAAAAAGTTGGTGCAGAGTTCTGATATTCTTTTAACTCTGTTCTCACACGCTCTTTCTTTTAAACATTTAGCTCACTCTAACCAAACTTTCTTTCTTTGTTTGACACACTCATTTCTTTTCGACTTCTAACACTCAATCACTATGGATTAACTTCGTGGGTAGAAATCACTGGTTAACGTGATTCCATAGAAGTTGTGTTAACTCCTAGCACAAAGAAATCCTATTTTCCTATTATGCATATGATGCTCAAATTAGTTTAACTAAAGTAGTTAAAGCACAAAATTGATCTTGAAAACATTTAAAGTCACACTTCCAAATGATGAAATCAGTTTAAGATTCGAGAAGTGGTTTGAACATTTAGAACAATGTTTTCTATGATTGAAAGTTGTCCAGCTTCCAACCATATATGAGATTAAGATTAAGGATTATACCTTGACGAGCGATCTTACATCTCATGAAGCTAAACTTAAAGTCATAAACATATGAACTTGTAAGTTTCTCTCAAAAATTCTGCAAAAGTCTTATGTCAAGTCAAAGCAAATTTATTCACTTAAATTGAAAAGACAAAAAGCAGTAAAACTTTTAAAGTACGAGTTTTGATCAGAAATAATCAGAAGTCATCACCTTTACTCCCCCTGAAATTATGCATTTGTAAAATTATTATTGAAAAAGATATGCATTTAAAATTTCAGAAAAGTATGTATGTACTCCCCCTTGATGGTTGATTTCCTCATTCGAGTATTGGAGTACAATCTCTTATCAGCTCGGAGTAAGGTCTTTTGATCATTGAAGTGCGAGTCCTAAACTGTTGTGTTTAGAAGTCAAAACTTCGTTGAAGTCCGGGTTCTAAGCTGATTTACTTAGAAGCTTTTTTGATTTTGATCTCCGGGTCTTGAGCTGATTTACTCAAGAGCCATTTATCTCCTACTCCCCCTAGACAGTAGGTACCTGCAACACAGAATCATCCCTTTTCTTTGGTATCCATTTCCAATTGGATCCAACTGTGTTAGCAAAAGATTTTGGCACCCAGTGAAATTTGGGTCCGCTTTGCTTTTTAGAATCAGAAGAAGAATTATAATGAGATGAATGCACATGATAATTGCCAGACCAAATCACAGAATCTTGACAAGAATTAGAAACATGTTTATCATAAAAGGAAGACTTTCTAGCAGATTTAGATAATTGGAATAGTTGCGTAAATGAGTATTTCAAAATAGTAGAAACATTCGATTTCAAAACATCTTTACTAGGTAAAGTCTTATTACAATTAATAGTACAAAAAGATTTATTGGCCTTGTCAAGCTTCTGTTTCGGTTGCCACTGAGATTTAACTTGTGGCTTTCGCTCGCTCAGATCTGAAACATGTGAAACTCGTGAGTTAGACTTCTGAGCAACAAACGAATTCTTCTTCTTCGGATTACCAGCAGTGTTCAGTTGTTGTGAATGCTTAGATATAATCTTACCTTTAGCATTTTTAGCTTTCACAGAGACTGATTTATCAACTTTCGTTGATTTTGCACTGTTAACAGGCATACTGGTTTTTCCCAAAGATTGCACAAGAAAAGATGAATGGTTAGGAAGTTTGGCATTAAAATCAATTTGTTCAAAACACTCATCCAAACCACCGTCAGAGTTAAGAAAATCAAACCCTTCGTTTGTTAAACCAAACATGTCATCAGATTTTGAAGCCTTTGAAATAACAACATGTATCAGCACAGTTGAAAAAACTTTTTGTTCAATCTCAATCAAGTGTCTTTCATCTGTTAAAGAGTTATCGAGTTCAGAAATTTTACTTTTCAAAATGAGAGGAGGGACGTAAATTTTACCTTTAATAGGTTTCGCCTCTATCTCGTTTACAGAATAACTTTGAAAGAAGTCATTTGAAAGAGATTTCTTTTGATATTTTGGATCATCATTATAAACTATTATTCAGCTTCGCATAATAAAATGGAAGGTGAACTTTAGATGATTTCAATCGTTTTTCAGTTTCCTTGGCTTCATCCTCTTCAGATAGTCCAGTCCAGAAAACTTCAAGCTCAGGGATTCTTCGAGCTAGTTTCAAAAATGTAAGATCATAAAGTGCAGGCACTTCAGATATACCTTTTTTAAGACAGTGAGGATTCTTATAACCGATTCCCCATTTCTCTATTTCCTCTTTGGGTTTGTTCAGATAAATAGTTTGTTCAGTTTGACCCATTTTGTATAACTTCTCTTCCAAACTTTTTAATTTAGCAAGTAAGAAAAGTTTTCTTTGGTACATGAAGAATGCAATTTCGTAAGCTCATATAAATCAAGCTCACTCTTTCTTAGTTTAGTCTTAACTTCAGAATTCTCTTTAAGAATTATAGTTTTTTTTTAGCGTTGGTGTCATTGTTTCTATGTAAAACCTCAACCAATACTTTCTTCTCAACAATTTCATCGCTAAGTTTCTGTATTGATTGATTTTTGTTTGTAATGACACCCACTTCCCGCTTAAGATTCGACTCTAACTCTTTGAGTTTTAACTTCATGATATGCATTTGAGTTAAGAGATCTGAATAGGATAAAACACATACCTCATCTTTCTCTTCGTCATCTGAATCTGCTTCAGCGTCTGATTCCTGCTTTCCCATCAAGCACATGTTGACTGCTTCATCCTTCTCTTCATCCTCTTCTTCCTCGTCTGAATGATCGTGCCAGTATTCATCCTCTGCCATCAGTGCCTTACCAGCCTCCTGTTGTTTTGCAAGAAGCATTTTGTTCTTGTAATAATCGGAGTTTCTGACTTTTGGTCTTCAGCAGCCTCTGGCAAAGTGACTTGTTTTGCCACAGTTGTAGCACGTTGGTGGTTCTGGCTGACTGGATCCTTCGGCTTTAAACTTTCTCTCTTCAGGCTTCCTCTCCTCTATTCTCCTTCCTTCAACCCTTTCCTTATGAGCATAGTTGTTAGGACCAGAAGAATACCTCTGATTGTTTGAACTTGGCTTCGTGTAGAACTTCTTCTGAAAGGCCTTAGTTAGCAAAAGCATAGCCTTTTTCAGTTGTTCATTTTCATCCGAGTCAGAGTTTGCATAAGTTTCATTTTCTTTTTATTCATACACAATCGTCTTGTTCTTCTTCTTCTTAACAACAAGAGCAACTGTATCTTCAACTGCCTTTCCTTTCTGCCTCTTTTCATCTATAATTTCATCCACCTTTTCTTCATTTTATTTGAGGGTTTCATACACCTCATGAAGTAGAATCTCATTCACATCCTTGATCTGCTTCATCTGTCTGGAAAATCGCTTCCATTCCGGCTGTAGAATACTCAGAAATTTGACGTTCAGCTCGATTTGAGATTTGGTGACCTTGTTCTTGCTTAGTTCGTTTAGCAAGGTCACAAATCTGTCATAAGTTCCTTCTAGAGACTCTCCACTTCTGCCTTTAAATTATTCATAATTGTTTAGGCAGTTGGAAAGTTTGAGTTGATTCCCAACCTTTGAACACAGCATCATCTTCTCTAGTTGATCCCACATCTCCTTGCTAGAGGCTTTATAGCTGTGAATCTTTACGTAGATTTCGTTTGGAATTCCTTGTAGAATGTATGACTTTGCTAATTTATCACCTTTTGCTCTCTTTAGGTTATCATCTTTGAGCTCATGATACTTAAGTTCATACTGTGTCGGCACAGTTCCAACCATACGAGTCGTCTTAACTGGTTTCATAATCCCTTCTTCTATCGATTTTCTGATGAATTCACCCAACTCATGTCTGTCAATAAAGTTCAGGAACCGATCTTTCCACTGTTCGTATTCTCCTTTAAAGAGAACTGGTGGCTTGGTGTCAGTTCCGATTGCAAGTTCTGCTCTGATACCACTTGTCAGGATCGAATTCTCAACAAGAATTAATTCTCAGAAACAATATCAAAGAAGTTTGCGGAATAACACTTTGATATTCAATGAAACAGTAATCACAAACAGTAAATATGAAGAACTAACTGTAAACGTGTATTGAATATTTGAAATCACAAGATTACACACTCAACCTCAATCTTGAAGAACAGACTCTTTCAAGATGAATTCTACTTCTCTAGAATTAGGATCTAAGCCTTGAGGTTGATTTCTCTCTATATCTTAGAATGAATGAATTAATCAAAAAAAATTCTATATATTCTATACATATACTAATCAAAAGATAATTACAAGAAATAAAAAAATATCTTCAGTATATCTTCCATGTATATCTCTAAGCTTCCATGTATATCTTCAGATTATCCGGCTGTTATCCTTTCATGCGAATCTTCATCTTATAAGCAGTATTAATCTTCAGCAGCATTAATCTCTTCTAGCAGCATTAACTACTAAGCAGCACTAACTACTAGCAGTACTAACTAGCTAAGCAGTACTAACTTTGTTCAAGCAGCACTAACTTTGACTAGCAGTATTAATTCTACTAGCAGTAGTAATACTCAGCAGTATTAACCTTGAAGTCTTCTAGCAGTAGTAACTTTGAACCAGCAGCATTAACCATACTTAAGCTTTTCTTCAGTTCCCAACAGGATGTCATTCTGAATAAAAGATAAGTCTGGTATTAGAAGTAAAGCAAACTTTGCGTTTCGAGAAGGTGGCGCAAATGAGGTTTGCGCTAGAGGTGGTTGGCGCAAAGGATGGTTTGCGTTTCGCGAGGCTGGCGCAAGATAAGGTTTGCATGAAGAGTGGGTCGCACAAACTGAAGCTTTGAGTTTCAAGTTGATCGTGCGAATTTGAAGTAGCGCGAAGTAGAGCTTTGCGTTTCAAGGAGTTGGCGCAAAGTGAAGTTGTGCTTTTCGTGAGGAGTTGATCACGCGAACTGAGGTTTGCGTGATGAGTTGGTAGCGAGAGTTGAGGTTTTGGTGATGAGAGGGTTGCGCAAACTGAGGTTTGCTTGATCCGTTGGTCGCGCAAAGTGGGCTTTGTGTGATCAGTGTGTGGCGCAAAGTGGGTCTTGCGTGAGTAGCTTGTGGCGAGAGTTGGACTTTGCGTGAAGCGTCTGTTGCGTAAAGTGTGTCACGCAAAGTGGGATTTGTGTGAGTTATTCCCTGTGTTTGCGTGAGTTCGTCATGTACTTCAAAAATTCAACTGAAAACCTGTATCTTCGTCGATTAGCGGTACCAAACTCTACCAATATGACTAAAAACACTTCTAGTACAGATTGTGACCACTTGATCTCGATAAAAATCACTTTTTCGAAGATAAAATTGATAGCACAGTAACTTTTTCAAACTCGAACTCAGACACAAAATCACCAAAATGGAACTCGATTTAAGCTTTAAACTGAAATCAAACAACAACAACTTAATCTAGCATGTATATCGATCACAACTTGATCGATTTTAACACCTAAAACACTCTAAATCTCAAAATTGATTTTGAAAATATGAACACAGAGTCGTGAGTTTAAAAACTTGATTTTGAATCACTTATCAGGCTCTGATACCAATTGTCGGTTCATAATACTATATCAAGTTTTTAGCAACAAACACATTAACGATTACCAACCTGTATTGATTAATATTCAACGGTTACAAAGGTTTGATCTTTGTTCGATTTAAAGCTCGATGTGTTTTCTCTCTGTTTTTCACCTTGAGTGTGTGTGTTTTTGTGATCTGATTTTCTTGTACTCTATCTTCTACAACACACTAAACCTTAATATCTAAACTAAGATATTAAAACTAATATCTAGATATTATAATTAAACTAATATAATATCTAACATAGATATTAACTAACAAACTAATATCTAATCATAATTAGATATTTAAACTAATTTAACTAATAACAATAACAACTAACTTTGACTATTTATTACAAACAACTTAGACTTTTGTATCGAGAGTCGACTTTCCGGCTTTAGCTTCAGATTAGATCTTCAGATTGGATGATCTTGAATCCAATGAGACTATGATCTAACACTTCACTTCTTCCATCGTCATTTGAAAATCTCTCCGTTGTACTCTCGGAGCAGTTTCTTTCCTCAGTTGGTTCCCCACGTTGGCCCCCTTTGAGTTACCCCATAACTTGGGGCATTCGCTCCTTATATGGCCATCTCTTTGCACTCATAGCATGTCGTCCCTCTGATCGAGAAATATCGGTTGGTATGCCTTGACTTCCCACACTTGAAACATACAATCGAATTGGGGTTGCAAGGCCCAAAATGTTTTCTTTTGCATTTGGGACACCATTTTGCTTCCCTTCAGGTGTCTGTCCCCTTTTCACTCGGATTGAACCTTGGTTTCTTGAATGAGTTTTGTGGGCTCTCCCACTTCCGCTTCTCTCTGATTTTAGATTTTTCCTCATTGTCTCTAGCATACACGTCCTCCATAACTTTGGCTTCCTCGACTGTCTCCCGCAAGGTTGAGGCCTTCGAATTCCGGACCATGAACATCATGCCCGTCGGCATGCTTTCACCTTTTCCTTCTCCATTGGGGCCACATGCCCCACTAAGTTTAATTTATCCATGAAGAGTGGGTGTATTCTCTCACTGACAAACTCCCCTTATTAAGCGCCTGAAACTCCTCTTTGATGTGGTTTATCTCTTGTTCATTGCAATACTCCTCTAAGATCTTCTTCTTGAAGGAGGCCTAAGACAACCGAGCTAATTCAATCTCTTCAAGGGTAGAGGTGGTGACGTTCCACCATTGAAGAGTCGTACCCCTTAGCATTTGAGAGGCGTACCTCACCTTCAGATCTTCCCTACACTCACTTGACCTGAAAGTTTGTTCTATTTCTCTTATCCAATTCATGCAATCAACTAGGTTGTTTGAGCCCAAAAATTATGGGGTCTTGTAAGAGCAAACCCTTCCACCATGTCTCGCATCAGTGATGGCTTGGTCTTCCGTTCGGACAACATTTTCGGTACCCTCGGAGCCTACAATCACATTTTCCGCCACAATCTCGTGTCTTCTATTACTGGCATCCCGGTCGTCCAACAATTTCAAAAACACTTCATGTTGTTTCTTCATGGTTGAGTTGACCATCTGCATCATATTGGTCAACATTTCAGCCTGAGGGTTCACCTCTTCAATGGTTGGATTCGAAGAGTCCAAGTTGACTCTCGGCACGTGTTCAGGGCCCCCACCCAAAAGGGGCAGTGGGAGTGGGCCAACATTGTCTTCCACTCTTTCCATTTGATTCGGTGTCGACACGCTAGCCTCTTGGCCGTCAACTCTCGTCTGCGGCCTACCATGTGTGTTAACCATTTCAGGATGTCACACACACACGAGAACGAGGATGAGAAATCAAGTATAACAATATATACAAAATTAGGGAACGTACTATTACATTTATCAATCATCATAATAATATCGAAATCAAGCATGCCCACGTATTGACACATTCATAATAGCATTAGCTAAGTGAGATTATGAACATATATATTATACATAAGAATTCTTGTAATCATTATAATGACTTTCAATTAGTGTAACTTCCGTCGACTCCAGACTCTCTACCCACATAACCGTTTATACCCAATCCTCACAATCGTAACTTAACGTCTTAGCTTAAGTCTAGGTATCCTACTTTCATACCTAGTTCACTTAAACTAGGGTAACTTATAACACCCTAAAAATTTAAGACAATGAAAAGGGGAAATTTCAAAAAAATGGGTAATATAAAATTTCCAAAGTTACGGAATGATAACAATAACCCATAAAGGGGTAGTTTGTACAAAAATTCACCCAAGAAATAACGAAGCATAAAGCCAACACCCTAGATAATCTAGATAATTAACGACTAGATTAAGATGGGTGTCGTTATGCCTCCAAAAGTAACGCTCTTCACAAAACCCAAAAGCCCGACTCCAAAAGTGCTCCTAATTGCACCGGTCGGCATCATCCTAAGTCCGCCGCTAGTAGGAACTGAAAACCAAAATGCACCATAACAAGTGTTAGGCTAGACGCTTAGTGAGATTTTCACGAAAACATTTATACGAGAACAACATTTAAGATGCTAAAGGATTGTTACCGGATTCGAGTTAGCAGTACATTACCATAAGTTCAACACTTTCCCAAAATGTTCCACACTTGAACATATATATATATATATATATATATATATATATATATACTACCTTAATATACATTTAGACAAAAAGTCTTAAATACAAGTCCTTAAGCATGATGTACAACAATTTTAAGCATAAAATTTAAAAAACTCTTAAATGCACCTCATAAAGCACAAGTTACAAGTCTATTATGCATTCCTTCCATATGAGTTCCTTCTTCTACCTGACACGCACAAAAAATTCGCCCTCACCATACCCCGTACTTCTTCTTCTGTTTCTTCACATCTCCATCCCCACCATCCATACCCTTTCTTCTTCTACTTCTTCAAGACCATACTTTATGTACTTCTTCTACTTGCACACACGCTATCTTACTTCTGCCTCCATATTTCTACCTCCAGCCATACCGATTTGGATAACTTCACACGCTTCCTACTTCACGTATCTCTTAAATGAAAAAGATTTCAAACATACGATTGAGGTAACCTATACGATGGGGAGACGACGGAGACGTCACTCTGTTTCTTTCCTGACCACCGTCTAGAGTTAACCTATTGATTTGCTTTATTCCTAAAAGTATCTTCTGTTCTTTGTTCTTCTTTATTATGTATATACTGCCATCACTTTTGGGGTATTGGTTCCTAATATATGCTCGAAAGCATTGCACATTTGGTTCTTCGATTGATGGAACTGATATGTTTTTATTTTGAGAACACGTTTGTTTTTGAAGGAGGTCTGTGATTGTTGTTGTGTCTAGGTTTTCTCGATCTGAACATGTTTCAATTAAGATCAGAAATCAATGTACCAATTGGTTCAGCGATTTTTGAATTTTTAGGGTTTTGGGTTTAATATGTCAATATGGTGAGATAGATGTTTCATTTTATTGCACTCCATGGTATCCATTTCTGATACACTCCCTTTAGTTGCAGGGATGATATCAGACAAAGAAAAACCCCGAAGAACCAAGTATCAATGCTTCCTTTTCTTGATTTCACAATCCACCACATTATTATATCGTTACTCAATGATTTGCTTAATCAATGAATATAAATCGGTTTATTTAGGGACACTAAGTATGAGGATTCAAATCAGTAGGGAATTGAATTTTCCAACAAACCAAGCCATTGATGTTGATACAGATAGTGAGGAGGGGGTGAAAGGCAAACCCAAGTTCAACTTTCCGGTTAACAGGTTTGTTTCAAACCTAATCTTTGAATGAAATTGAAAAAAGATCCTCGATAATGGAGGGTTTTAGTTTTTTCTTTTGCATCGATGTTGATGTAGTATGTTCTTGTAGGTAATAAGTTTTTGAAATCTGAGAGAGCATGTTGACGGATTTTGGGTATTACAGTATGGTAACCAATTTCATAATAATAGGGACTCTTGTGGTGTGTTGTGGTACCATATGGTATGCTATGAAACAGTGTGGTACCATGTATTCTTGTGCTATACACAATGGAAAATTATGGTACATTTGTGTTCTTGTGAATGCCTTCAACAAGTCCATTACTTGTTCCATGTCGCTATCATGCCTTCACCAGGTCCTTGGATTGAAACCGTGGTGTAACAACCTAAATTGAAACGTTGGTAACAACCATGTGGTGCTCTATGATATACCTTGCAACTGAAAGAATTACCAATGAGTAAATCGCATAAAGTTGAATTTAAGTTAAATCTCAAATTGCAGATATTTTATTTTGATGTCGTCGAATATGATAATACCTCGATTTGTCCTTTGAACACTTGGAACAATCTCGATATAGCAAGTATCATTGAATGATGTGATTACGAAGCCTTTGATGCCATACTGCACCATTAAATCAACATGCGCTAGAAGTAGATTACCCACTTAATCATGCTCCTTTGGTTATTTATTGTTTCAAAAGATATATAGCTAAAGATGTGCACTTCCATACCAAATCAGCAGCAGCCGGCAAAGTGACATGATTACCCCGTTCACCAACCTTGATTTACATCCACATGAATTAGAAACACTAGCTAAATAGGCAAGTCGAGAAGAAGTGTTACCAGATTAGCATAGAAGAAACAGAAAAATAATTGGCCATATTGTTCAAGTAAAATCACTATAAACCATGGGAACATATCCTTCGTATATCTCTGCGTGCAATTCAAGAGCTGGAAAAGAGAATCAGAATTAGAGAGGGAATATGGATGATGCATCATCAAATGTAAATAATCACAAGAAAATTAAAATGTCTAGACCAACCTGATTAACAATTTATGTCGACAATTTACATATTCCATGTCACTTTGCCGACTGTTACAATTCCATGTCACTTAGCCCAATGCCACAAAAAAAAACTGAAATCCAAACAGATCCCAGCTCTTCTGAGTTCTGATTAAACCCAAATATCAGCGGTAAAAGTAACAGAAATATCCATCTACTAGGTGCAGCTTCAACATCAAAACAGGAGGAGAAACTCAACGGGTTTGAATTCAAGTGGTATGCCTTTCTCTTTAATTTTGTTGGCAATCTAATTCTGCCCTTGATGTTTAAGGATGATATTAGGTTGGATGCCTTAGTTTCGATTAAGATTTTTGAATATTGTATACTCACGGTCTAAGTCTGATTAAAATTTGCAGCAGGTGATCTATTTTGCATCTGACGATTTGAGTTTTTCAAGACAGAATGAGGTGTATACGAGTAAAGGGGATGGGTTGGTGGAATTTGAATATGGACTCGGTCGAATCCTTAACAGACTTGTTTGCCGTAAGGAATCAACTAGGGGACTGCGCAAAAAGCTTAAAAAGGTGGGAAGTAGTTATTTGGGGTGTTGCGTATCTTACATGGGCTAACCGAAATAATGCGGTGTTTAAAAAATTCGACGGAAAGATTTTGAACAGTAGCCTAGCGTGTGATTGGATTTCTTGGTTTGCGGAACCTCGATCTATGTAGTGGGTGATTCCGTAGGTAATCACGCGTCGTGACAGGGGAGGCACAGGAAGTGAAAGTCGACAGATTGACGCAAGATGGATTGAGCAGTCTCCGATGAGCTCGTTCGAGGGCCTGCACAGTTACTACACAGATACCGCACACCTGCGGTACTGCCTTTTCACAGAGGTCGAGCTACTCGAGATAAAGACCGGGACTGTGTTGGCGAAGGCACTGCAAATCCAACTGCTGTATTTCGAATTTGCTGCTGCTTATAATCTGCATCGAATAACCCCCGATATGTTGGTTCGAGAGCCTGCATCGAGCAGCAGCCCCCGACATGCTTATTCGAGAACCTGCACTGTTAATACACAGATTCCTCATACATGCGGTAATATTCGTTCACAGGGGCCGATTAATCCTAGAGGTGAAAGTTGGGGCTGTGTTGGTATCTGACCGATAGTCTCAACTCTCGTCTCGCTTGCGGCTGGTTTGCATCTCGCAAACACAGCTGCTGTATTTCGAAATTGGGTGGTCTTCACTCGTTCGTTTTTGTATTGTTTCTTATTTGATCGATGGTTGGATTTGTAGTGTTTTGGGGCATTGCCCCGAACTCATCGTATTACTTTGGTTTGGTATTGGAATCTTATTGTCGTTCAAAAAAATAATAATCAAGCTATTGTATTTTAGGCACTGATGTTTATTATTATAACAACATTGGAAATTTACAGATTTTCATGGTTCACAAACTTAGTTATGAGAACTGGGATGAGCTGAAGGCCGCACTTCGGACATCACTTTTGGATAGATTTAGATATTTTTTGAATAAGAAATTGGATTTGTTTTTTTATTATTTGATTTACAATACATCCTCTTGCATTTGCGAAAAACTCTTATAACATGTGAACCACTAAGTAGTTTATAGATATCTTGCAAAATTTTGATATTTATAAATTGAACATATCTTGATAGAACTTTTGCATACCGCTGCATTGCGCGGGTACACAACTAGTATATATATATATATATATATATATATATATATATATGAGAGAGAGAGAGAGAGATAACCCTCATAGTACGGGGGAGACCCGTTTCCATCACAATGACGAGTAAGTGGTGTCATCAATGATGTTATTGGGTTACACCTCAGGTTCCGGCTTTAGTGCATATGCCACAAAGGCATCACAACCTCAAGCCCTTCCATACCTTTATTGCCTACTCCAGTAGAGCTACACCTCAAGGATTTATGGAAGCTTATTGCATAACCCTTCTAGCCTAGTTCCACCTCAAAGACATCTATACCCTTTATTGGATACTTATTACTGACCCACACTTGGCCATACAAACATGAATATTCACTTATTTCACATTCCTCTAAAGCATAATAAATTTAATCATTCAAACTCCATGAACTCAATCCACATTATTGAACGTAATTAAACACCATAATGCAAGATATTTCATTTACCGTGATATATTAAATAATGAAACCCAAGAACTTTCATGGTTAGATAGCATAATAGTACATCATATCTATTTGCCGTTATTTTGGTACCTCGTTAGACTTTATCATGAAGTCAAGTAGTAAATTGATAGACTCAAGTTCAATCCCAAATAATTTCTCTCTAAAGCTTTCCATCAATTTTATAGAGTAAATACTCATCAAACCCTAACTTTCCATTTTTTGTAAAAATACAAGATATTATCACATTGGTTGAGCACATTTAAATCATTCAAGTTATAAAACATAAATATAATACTCACATAGTAGACTTGTAGGGAAATCCTAGTTGTGTAGCAAAACCTAAGGAAACTTAGTGATGGTTTGGAGCTTTAAATGCTTGAAGCTTTAGAATCCCTTGAAGTCTTAACTCTAGAAGGTTGGTAGAGGTGGAGGATGGAAATCAAAGACCATTAATGATCTTGATCTCAAGAAATAAATGAGGAGAAATAAGTTAGGATAGAAATCGCCTTTTTTGGGAGAGAAAAACGTACACAAGAAAGTTGGGAATGAAAGTCTCCTTATTTACAAAATCAAGTTTGCTTTT
Organism: Arctium lappa; assembly: GCA_023525745.1. Classification (NCBI taxonomy): domain Eukaryota; kingdom Viridiplantae; phylum Streptophyta; class Magnoliopsida; order Asterales; family Asteraceae; genus Arctium; species Arctium lappa. The sequence goes on from CM042051.1 coordinate 35,071,184, forward strand.
ATACCCCTGTCAACCCAACCACGACCTAGCCTCCGCGAATGTGCCAAGGCACAATCGCATGGCACTCTCGCCCGGATTGTACCGTGGCTGGTCCATGGCTCGCGATTCTGACATGGGTGACTATGCCCCGGGCGTAATCGTCGGGCATAGTTACGGCTCCTGTACCGTGAGTTGTGACCCGCGCGCGACAGTTCCCCTGCGACTATGCCATTGTCAAGGTCGCTAGGCACAGTCGTCGGGCTACCCCGACACTCCAAAATTTCTAAGCAACCCACTTCAATCCAACACGCAAGGTCTAACGATTTAACCCATAAATTTCTCGATATTTCTACATACTAAATCTATAAGATGGGTTTTGGATCATAGCCAAGACTAACGGTTAAAAAAAAGGGAGTAAATAAATTTGAGGGAAAAACTTACTAAGAATTTGGGGTGTTACAAATACCAAATTAAGGAGTTGTTTGGTAGATTCTGAATGATTTGGTAAAAGAAGATTAAATGGTCTCAGAATGGTTAAGGCTATGTTTGGCAAACTAGCTGATAAGCTAGCTGGTGGCTGATAAGCTAGCTGATAAATGTTAGAGTTAAATTGTATTCAAGATTAAAAAGAGGGTCTAAAATGTAATTGTTGTAATGTGTGAGGGTTTGTGTTGTAAATTCAACCTTTGTTGACTTAATATAAATAGGTTGTGTCTTGTTAGATTTATAAGAGATACGTGCATTCATAGAACACATACAGATTTCGTATACCGGTAAGAGAGAGGTACACACAGAGCGTATTGTAAATTGCAACAAATAGGGATATGACTTGATTTAGGTGTTGTGATTAATAAAGAAAGTTCTTCTTGATATTCTAAGTATTGATTAATAGCTAGAAACTGGAACTACAATTGGTATCAGAGCCGACAGAAAAGTAAGAAAAATCGATTTTTTTTTAAAAGTCACTGTTCATCGACACTATTCTATTGATCAAGAATTTGATTAAGTGATGATTTGATTGTAAATTTCAATGTACTGTGATCACCAATTGGTACTGAATTGGTACTGAGCATCTTTGGTTTGGATTGATAACTCAAATGAACAACAAATTTGGGTGAATTTGATTGATCTTGATATTTCTGGAAACTCACTATTTTCGGACTGTTCAAGACTCAATTTCTTTAATCATGTTTGTTCTTGGAGAAATCTATACCCTAGGGTTGTTCTCGATGCTACAGTGATCGATTCTACCAAGTTATAGAGCCTAATTTCATGATTTGGGTGGATTTAAGTTGAATTTTTAGAAAGTGTTCAAGATCCACAGAATTCGTATAAATCATGAAGAACTCGCATGAAGAACTCGCACGATGAAGAATTTGCATGATGGTGTTCAAAATGCTCTAAGGACAGAATTCACATAAATGTGTTGAACGAAAGATTTCACACAAAGGAATATACGAAAAGCTCAGATTTCGCACAAAGCTTCATACGAAAAGCTTGAAATTTGCATCTGAGAGTGAAATTTTTTCTAAGTGAAGAATTCGTATCGATACGAATTGTTCGAGCTGTGAAAAATTTTTAAGGGAGGAATTTGCATCTCAGTGTTATCATTTCATACGAAAAGTTCAGAATTCGTACCCTTCTACATGCGAAATGTGCAGAACTCGCACATAGCTTTATGCGAAAAACTAGAACTCGCATAATGCTACATGCGAAAGTGAAGTTTTCTAATATTTTGCTTATGAGAATTGTGTGCATGCTATGTGAGTGTCATACGAATTATGTACTTAGCATAACTTTTGAGTGATTTTTCTATGATTTTAACAGTTGATTTTTCTGATTTTTTGATTAACGAACATTTCTAGCTTATATTTTACAGATATCAAGATGTCGTACACTGACGAAAAGGGAAATATTGTTTTGACTAAAAGAGACTGTGCTATCGCTTATATGCCAGAGACTCCAGCCCTTGAAACTGAAAATAAGAATCTGAAAATTTAGAATTCATATCTTCAGGCTCAGATTATTAAATTGAAAGAAAGTTGTAAAGTTTTAGAGAAAGATTTTATTTTCTCATATTGTGTTGTTAACTCCAAATATAATTTTGCAGAGATCATTGAGTCTAAAGAAAAAGAGATTTCTAATCTTCAAGCAAAGCTGAAGATATCTGAAGAGGAATCCAAATTTTTTAAAAGCAAGTAATGGAAATTCTACATGGTCAAAGAAGGAGTTGATGCAAAAAGAGTTTGATGATCTTAGAAGAAGAGAAAATATTGCTGGAGAGACATGTGACGGGCTGAAAAAGATAAATTCACAAATCTTCTCTAAAAGAGACAAGTTAAGAGACAGAGTGTTTAGTCTTGAGGTTGAAATAAACATGCTTAAAGAAAAACCCACAAAAGAGATAAACAACTCAAGAGTTCAAGAGGAGATGGAGAAGGTTGAAAGGAAAAGAAATGGAGTAGACAAGGAAAATGTTGAGTTGAAGAAGAAAATTTCTGAATTAGAAACTCAAGTTGTTATAGACAAGAAAGAAAGAGAAGGATTTGAAAGAGAAAGAAAAGCTTTCGCATAGAAGTTTTTTGATTTTTCAAGAAAGTCTTTTGAAGAAAAGAAATCCATTGAACTCAAATGTTCCAAACTTTCTCAACAAGTGTCAGACTTTGAGAAAGTTATCATTCTAGAGAGAGACAAATTTGAGAAAGAGAAGAAGAAAATTGAGCAGAAGAATGTTGGAATCTTCAAAGAAATATCCGATAAGAGAATATCTATGGAAAAAGACTTTGATGAAGAAAGAAAAGTGTTTGAGGCTGAGATAAAGAAGCTGACTGGAAAACTATCTGAACTGTCATCAAATGTTCTAAAGGAGAAGAAGACGAAGTCTGAATTGCACAAGAAGTTTGATCTACTTTCAAAGGAAAGAAACACTTTGTCAATAAAGATCAAAGAACTTGAAGAGATTATGTTCAAGGTGAAGCTGACTGAGCAAAAGACGCCATAATCAATTGTTCAATCACCGAGAGATGATCCAGATGCATCAGAATGTTCATTTAAATCAGTTGTAAGTTCAATTTTTACAAATGTTTCTAATAATCCTTTGTTTAATGCAAATGATAATCATACTTCTAAACATAAAGAACAGATTCGTCCTTCTAACCTTTTCTATGACAAATCTATCGATGGTTCATGTAACATCAAAAAGAACAAGTCTTAGCAGAAAATGGTTTGAAGAAGGAAAGATGAGAAAGAAAAAGAAAAGTGGATCTAGAGAGTAAAAGGATCTACAGATGAGAAGAAGGAACAAAAATCACTTATGCATTCATCAAATGCAAAGAAGAACAATGTTTCGAAAGGTAAAACTTTTGGCAAACTTGATCTCTTTTATACTGTTAATCAATTGATCAGGTTAGCTCAGAAGAAAATTAATTGTTCTTATTGTGGTACAAGTGATTTTGTTAGAAAATATTATGTGGATAACTGGTATGGTTCTTACTACATCTCTCCTAATATAACTGCAACTAACAAACCAGGATCAAATACCAGTGGGTACCAAAAGCTGAATCTGTATTGCATGCACCTAAAGACTAAGGGGAGAAAGAACAATGACTTCTGATCATGTACAGATCAAGACTCGATCATCAAAGATCAAAGTATGACTTCTAAGTACAACAGCTTAGGACTCAATCTTCGATGTCAAGACGATTGACTTCTAGACAAAGCAGTCTAGGACTCGTACCTCAGAGATCAAAGTAGACTTCTAAATACAACAGTTCAGATCTCGTACTTCAAAGAATGTTGGTTTCTGATTATACCAGATTAGAACCCGGTCTTCAATGTTTAAGAACATTGGCTTTTGAACAAAGCAGTTCAAGACCCGATCGTCAATGATAAAGATGGAAAGTTACCATTCTCATCGGATAATTTGTAACAATGGCTTCTGGATATTTCAGTTCAGAACCCGTTCTCAAATGTTTTTCTTCTTCAGGATGCTTAATAGATAACATCTTTCAAAAGGAGTTCTTACTTTGAGGGGAGTTTATAAGATTTCATTGTTATATTTTTAAGGGGAAGATGAGAAAAGTTAGTTAAATTTTCACTATCATATTTTTTATGGGGGAGATAGTAGAAAAAGAGAAATGATCTTAATTGTTATATTTTTAAGGGGGGAGAAGAGAAAAGAAAATTACCCTTTCACTGTCATATTTTTCTAATGAGTTGACTTTTTACAAATACCGAGGGGGAGTATCTGAAGTTTTGTCAAGGATGCTTAAAAGATAATATTCATTTTAGGGGGAGTTGAGTTTTATATACTACAGGTATATTTTTCTGAATCTCAAACTCTACCATACTTTGAAAGAAGAACAACTTTCAACTGTGAAAAATGATTTCTTAAAAGTTCAAACCACTTCCTATTCTTAAAATGTTTTCATGAATTGAGAAATGTGCTTTTAAATGCTTTTGGATACTTTGATGATTATCTGACCGTGTGTTTCTTAAATAAAAATACTTGTGTATTTTCCTTTCATATACTTTGTCAAGTATTCATACACACATCGGTTTAGTACATTCTTATTGACTTTGTTATTACCATGTCTCAAACGATAAATCCTTCGATGGTAATACTCCAAGTTGTATTCAATATTGTTTGAGATCAGACGTCATTTCTACTTTAAATGTGCTTTCTTTGATAATATGTTTATATCTCGTTCATATAAACAACTTTCGTTCTTTAATACCCCATTTCATGCTTCTTAATGATATTCGATCTGATTAAATCATTGTCAGATTCTCAAAACAATGAAATTGAATGATCATAAATGTTCAAAGTTTTGAGAGATCTTAAATGTTCAATTGCTTAAATTTTATTCTTATCTTTAATGAGCATACATTCGCTGATAATGATATATTGTGCTTAATTGTCAAGATAATTGTTGAGCAACACATGTTTTTAGGCCAAATACATGGGATTCAATATGAGTGCTTAAAAGACTTTCATGGATTCACGTTAACCTGTGTTTCCTACCCCGGAAGTAATCCTAAGAGTGATTGAGGGGAGAGGGGTCAAAAGAATTGAGAATGGGTGTGTGCTGAGGTAAAATGTAAAAGAGTGGTTGGTTAGAAGCAAGATCAAATGATTAAAAGAAAGAGGGTGAGAGATTAGAGTAAAAGAATATCAAACTCTGCACCAAACTTTTTCTGAGTCGGGCAGCCGCATAATCTGTTGGTTCACACTTCTTCGTGACCTTCATTGAAAAAGGAAACTAACCCATGCAACTCTTGCATTAAACCCCACCTGCTACTCATTCTTTTCTCAACAAAAGAATGTTTCATATTTTTAAGGGGAAGCAGCAAATTATCTATCTGATCTTCATTTGGATGATTCGGATATTGAAAAAGAAGGAAAGTTTCCCCACCTTCGAACCTTTCTCATGCACATTGAGTCTATGTATAACTGTTGTTGTCTCAATGGTTTACATTATTTTGAGTCGTATTAAAGCAATCATTGTGCTTAATTCTTTCATACACAAGCACATACACACAGAAAATTCGTTTTTCTGTCAGAACGTTCATAGATTAACCTTGTGTTATTCGAAGATTGAATGGAAGTCCTGGGGAGTGAACATCACACAAGCTCCTTATAAAGTACATTCGTTGTACTAAGTAACTCTGTGTTACTTACAGGCACTATAACTAATTCATCTATTGATTCAGGGTTACCACTCCTAATTGTTGGATCAAATAATTGTATTCAAGATTAAAGGGTTTAAACTGTATTTATTTGATAGTTAAAGTTAGAGGGTCTAATTAGTATTTATTCAATAGTTATTTGTAAATGGGCCTAAAGCCTGTTAGAAAGCCCATTATGATTAGAGCCCATATGGCCTGGGTATTTAAAGTTATGTTTAGTTTAGGTTTAGATTAGAACCTTTCATTATACAATTATCATATTTGAGAGGCAATCTTATTTTCTATGTATTCAAGGGTATCAAGAACACACAAAGGTTTTCATTGTTTATTCAAGGGATTGGTATGTTACTCTGATTTATATATCTCTTGATTATTATTGTGTTGCTTGATTACTTGATTGATTATTTACCAACTAGATTAAACTGGGATAACAATTGGTATCAGAGCCTAAAGAATCAAGTTTTTAGGATTAAATCTGTGTTTTGTGATTTTACTATTCATTGATTTACTATTTCATCGACTACTGTTCATCGAGTTACTATTCATCAAGTAAAAATCTATTGCATGAATTAATGTGTTTTTATGCTTTAAATTGATCTGATTATACTAGATTTATGCTAGTGAAAGTTATCTGATTGGTTAATTGCATAATAAAGCATCAAGTAATTGGATAAGTTTATTTTTTCATATCTGGGTTCGCATAAATATCGACCACTGTGCTGTCAAAATCGTTGCATGAAAGTTGAAATTAATATTTGATTTTGTTTAAAGTGTGATCGATACATGTTTCTGGGTACAAAAGTCTGATTTTTGCATCTGATTGTGAGCCTATACTGATTTTCTGGGTTGATTATTGCGTCTGTTCATCGACTTCTGGGCTGCTTAGGAACATATCGGTCGAACATTCTATCGGTCTAAGCATTCATATCGGTCTAGTCCTTCACCGATCGAAGTAGTTTCTCGATCCTTACACTCTATCGGTCAAACACCATATAGGTCGAACAACCTATCGGTCATTAGTCTTACCGGTCATAGCATTATATCGGTCGAACAGAGTCTATCGGTCTAATTAAATATCGGTTGAATATCTTATCGGTACATACCTTTGTATCGGTCATAGACACTATCGGTCCTATCACAATCCCGGTCTAACCCTATATCGGTCTAATCCTTCCCGGTCTTTCCAAGTTCCCGGTCGAACGTAATACCGGTCTTTGCAAGTTCCCGGTCGAACTCTCTACCGGTCTTTACAAGTTCCTGGTCGAACTCTCTACCGGTCTTTACAAGTCTTCGGTCGACTAAATACCGGTCGAAGCACATCCCCGGTCGATTTTTGCAAACTGTAATAGGGCATCTAAATGTCAAAAAAAATTCTCTAGGGGTGTTGCCCCTTGACCCCACCTGCTAACCGGGTAGCGGGACCCCCGTGCTAAGTCTGCGAAGGGGGACAAAGTTCTGTTCGAGATCAACATTTTTGTTTTGTTCAGTATTATTTGAAGCTTTATATTGATTGAAAGGACTGCATTTAATTATTTTCGGGAATTTATTTTTCTGAAAAAATTTTAGTGTGGTTTTCATTTTGATTCTAACGATCTCATCTAGTTGGTTGTCTTGGTACAGATAAGTTTAATTACTAACCATTGCTAGGATGTCGAATCAGCTAATGATGTCTGAAGGTTACAGCCTTGATTTTGAAAAGATGACACATTCTGAAGTAAAAGCAAAGGCTAAACAACTTGCTGGATGGTTATCAACATCATCTCGCATAATTGATGAGTATGACATAGAGGAAAAATGTTCAAATCCGAGATATCATCTCTTAAAGCTGAGAACAAGGTTTTACAGATTCATAACTCATCTCTTCTTATTCAGGTCAATGCTTTAAAAGAAAATTCAAAAGATTCTGATTCTATAATTGACTTTGCAGGAATGATTGAGTCTAAAGAAAAAGAGATCTTGGATCTTCAAGCAAAGTTGAAAAGATCTGAATCCAACTCTACATGGTCAAAGAAGGATGCAATGCAAAGAGAGCTTGATGAGCTTCAAAGAAGAGCAAACATTGCTAGAAAGACATCTGAAGAGCTTAGAAAGACAAATTCTCAAGTCTTTGCGGAAAGAGATAAACTGAAAGATAAAGTTCTCAGTCTTGAGGTTGAGATCAATGAGATGAAAGAAAAGGCAACCCAAGACAGAGACAATACAATAGCTCAAGAAGAGATGTTGAAGATTGAGAAAGAAAGAAAAGAATTTGCCAAGAAATTCTCTGATTTCTCCAGAAAAGCCTTTGAAGAGAAGAAATCATTAGAGCTTAGATGTGTTAAGTTTTCTCAACAAGTTTCAGACTTTGAGAAGGTTATCATTATTGAAAGAGAAAAGGCTGAGAAAGAGAAGAAGACAGCTGAGCTGAAGAAAGCAAATATAGACTTTTCTGAAGAAAAGAAAATATTTGAAACTGAGATAGCCAAGCTGACAGGAAAGCTATCTGAATTGTCAACAAACATCATGAAGGAGAAGAATGCAAAATCTGAGTTGCATAAGAAGTTTGATCAGATTGAAAAGGAAAGAAACAGTTTGTCTTCAAAGATAAAGGAACTTTAAGAGATCGTGTTCAAGGTGAAGCTGACTGAGCACAAGACGCCAGAATCAATAGCACAATCACCAAGAGATGATCTAGCTGATTCAGATAGTTCATTAAAAACAACTTCAAGTTCACATTTTTCAAATGTTTTCTATAATCCTTTCTATGATTTAGATGATTGTCTTACTTCTAAATCTACTGATCAGATTCGTCCTTCTATCCTTTTCTATGACAAAAATGTTGATGGTTTAGGTAACCTCAAGAAGACTAAGTCTCAAAAGAAAAGCTTCTGGAGAAAAGATGATGAGAAAGAAAGAAGAAACTGGATCTGGAGAGTTAAAGGATCTTCGGAGGAGAAGAAGAAAGAAGAATCATTTGTGCACACATCAAATGCTAAATGGAACTATGCTACAAAAGGTAAAACTTTTGGCAAACCTGATCTGTTTTACACAATCCATCAATTGATCAGGTTAGCACAAAAGAAAATTAGTTGTTCCTATTGTGGCTCAAATGATTTTATAAGAAAAGATTATGTGAATAACTGGTATGGTTCTTACTTCATATCTCCCACTAGAACTGCAACTAACCCATTAGGACCCAAATACCAGTGGGTACCAAAAGCTAAATCTGTGTTGCAGGCACCCAATGTTTAAGGGGGAGAAAGAACAATGGCTTTTTAACAACACAGTTCAAAACCCGGACTTAATTGTCAAAAAGAAGGCTTCTAAGTAAATCAGCTTAGAACCCGTACCTCAACGGAGAATGGCTTCTAATCACATCAGATTAGAACCCGCACTTCAGTGATTTATTTATTTTTCCTGCTTTATTATTAAAAAAAAATCTTTCAGTTAAGGGGGAGAATATCTGCAATGCTAACAGATTTTTGGATACTTAAATGCTTATCTGACCGTATGTTCTTAAAGATAAATACTTGTGTTTTATCTTGTCAATATACTTTGTCAAGTATTCATACACATAACGGTTCAGCACATTCTATTTGACTTTGTTATTACCATGTATCAAAAGTTAAATCTTTCTATGGTAATACTCACGTTCTTTGTATTCACTATTGATTGAATCAAACGTCATTTCATGTGCTTTCATTGAAAATATGTTTATATATTGTTCATATAAACAACGTTCGTTTTTGATTCTCCAGCATATTATTCTTCATGATAAAATGATATGAGCTTAATTGTCAAACTCTTTTAGTTTGAGAGGGAGAATTGCATCATCAAACACAACTGTTTTGACTTCTCCATATTTTATTCTTCATGTAACAAGTGGTATTTGTGCTTACATGTACAATAGCCTGTTGAACAGCATGTTCTTTTTAGGATAATACATGGTATTCAGTGTGAGAACTTATCAGAACTTCCATGGATTCACGATAACCAGTGTTTCCTACCCAGGAAGTATTCCCTGAGTGATTGAGGGGAGAGGGGCCAAAAGAATTGAGTGATGGTGTGTGAAGAGGTAAAATGGAAAAGAGAGATTAGTTAGAAGTGAGCATTAAAAGAAATAGGGTGAGAGAACAGAGTAAAAGAATATTAAACTCTGCACCAAATTCTTTCTGAGTCGGGCAGCCACATAATCTTATTGGTTCACATTCTTTGGTGACCATCATTGAAATAGGCAACTAGCCCATGCCATCTCTTGCATACAACCCCACCAGCTACTCATTCTTCTCTCAAAAAGAGAATGTTTCACATTTTCTGGGAAAGCAGCACATACGCTATTGGTTCTTTGTTTGGAAGATACTAATATTGAAAAAGAAGGAAAGTTGTCCCACCTTCGAACCCTTTCTCATGCACATTGAGTATTTGTATAATTTGTTGTTGTCTCAACAAGTTTACATATTTTGAGCCTATATTGAAAAGCAATCATCTATGCTTAATTTTTTCATACACATGCACGAGCACACAGAAATTTGTTTTCTGTCAGAACGTTCATAGATAACCATGTGTTATTCGATGATTGAATGGAAGACCTGGGGATCCAACATCAAAACCAGCTCCTTATATAGTAACTTTGTGCTACTCAGTGACTTTGTGTCATTGACAGGCATTTTAACTGAGTCATTTGTTGATTCAGGGTTACACCTATTAACTATTTGAATTTGAAAAGATTCGAATGGTTACTACTTTCTATTTTAATCTGAAAAGATTGAAATAATCACTCTTTCCATTTGGGAAGACTGCTCTTATTTCCATACAGGGCTCGTTACATGAAGACTGTGCTTACGTGATCATACACAATGGGGGAGATTGTCTTGAAAAGGGGGAGATTGTTTTGATATGTTTTGATGATGATGATGCTTCTCACCACTCATCAAAAAGGGGGAGAAGATACAAAAAGGGAGAATATAATCTGAAGACTTGAAGATTTTAAAGAATTTATATATTTTAAAGCTACAAGTTCTGAAGCTATCAATGACATATCTGAAGAAAAGAGAATACAAGTGAAGACCCAAAGACAATTGCAAAAAAAATTTAATCTTGAATCCAAAGGGGGAGATTGTTGGATCAAATAATTGTATTCAAGATTAAAAGGTTTAAACTGTATTTATTTCATAGTTAAAGTTAGAGGGTCTAATTAGTATTTATTCAATAGTTATTTGTAAATGGGCCTAAAGCCTGTTAGAAAGCCCATTATGATTAGAGCCCATATGGCCTGGGTATTTAAAGTTATGTTTAGTTTAGGTTTAGGTTAGAACCTTTCATTACACAATTATCATATTTGAGAGGCAATCTTATTTTCTCTGTATTCAAGGGTATCAAGAACACACAAAGGTTTTCATTGTTTATTCAAGGGATTGGTATGTTACTCTGATTTATATATCTCTTTATTATTATTGTGTTGCTTGATTACTTGATTGATTATTTACCAACTAGATTAAACTGGGATAACACTAATTTGTCTGAATTTGAAAAGATTCGGATAAATACATCTTATGAATTGACAGCAGAATATTAGATCAGACAGAGCTTTTTCATAACATTCTTTGGGGGAGATTGTCTAATTTCCTACATGGGGGAGATTGTTCTTATTCTCATGAAGACTGTGCTTATTTGTTTTCATAAAGGGGGAGATATTTCAAAGACAGAATTGACCTTGAAATGTTTTGATGATTCTGATTCTCAAAATTCATAAAAAAGGGGGAGATACTTCAAGATTTCAAAGTCAAATGATTTATTGATTAAAAGGGGGAGAGTCCAAGAATGAGAAAGCTGAAAAGTTGAATTATTGCATATTTGTAACCAAATGAGGAGATTGAAGAAATTTGTCAAAGCAAGTCAAAAGAAAGAGATTGCTAAAAGTTGTTAAGAAATCCAAAAAGGAAGATTAATTTAAAAGCGCTATCAAAGATCGATCAAAGCTTCAAAGATTTGAAGATGTCAAAGTCGTGAAAGATCATTTACTGAAGATTTTTTCAAGAAAGAGAAGACCTGAAGATTAGTGTCAAAACTTTTTTAATCTTGAATCCAAAGGGAGAGATTGTTAGAGTTAAATTGTATTCAAGATTAAAAAGAGGGTCTAAAATGTAATTATTGTAAAGTGTGAGGGTTTGTTTTGTAAAGTCAACCTTTGTTGACCTAGTATAAATAGGTTGTGTCTTGTTAGATTTGTAAGAGATATGTGCATTCATAGAACACATACAGATTTCGTATACCCGTAAGAGAGAGGTACACACAGAGCGTATTGTAAATTGCAACAAATAGGGATATGACTTGATTTAGGTGTTGTGATTAATAAAGAAAGTGTTTCTTGATATTCTGAGTATTGATTAATAGCTAGAAATTGGAACTACAATGAATCAGTCACGTTTGGCAAAAACTAGTTGATAAGCATGTAAAATGACCAAAAATGACATCTTGAAAAAAACAATTAATTATTACAATATTTCAATATATAACTAAAATAAATTTATAGTAATATAATATGTTAATTAGTACGAACAAGATAATAAAAATAATAAATTATATAATATAGTATGTTAACTAAAAAAATAAAATTTATTATTATATATACTATAAATTCTGAATTTTCTAAAACAAATTTTAGAAAATATCTACATTAACTTATGATTTTAATAACCATTACATATAGTATAAATAAAAATAAATATTTGAATAATAATTAAAAAAATAATAGTGAGTGATAACAAACATATATTGACTAATATTAGAAAAAAAATAATTGATATAATTAACAATAATTAAAAATAATTAAAAATTAACATCAATGTATAATTAAAATTTTATTTTATAATTTCAATTAATATTAGTTAATTTTTAATAATTAGAAGTTATTTATAATAAATAGTTATAATAACTAATATTAATGAGGGTATAATTGGAAAAAGTCACAAAAAACTTCTCATAAGCTAATCCAAGTAGCTTATCAATAAGTTAGTTTATATTCATCTAAACATGTACTCAAAAAATAAGGTAGCTTATTTTTCCAAACGATGCCTAAAAGAGTCTCTGTATGATTTAGTGCAAAAATAAAAAAAAAATTATTGTTTGGTAAATATTCTAAATAAAATGTCTGAATGACAAAAAAACCATTTTAACCATTTGCATGATTTGGTGTTGACATGATTCTAAATAACTCGTTATGGCGCGTTATGGTGAAGGTTTGGCTTCGCTGTTCGCCGTCACGTTAACACTTAAGGTTCCACAAGAGTTTGGCTTCCGTTGTAATGCATTATGGCGTTTCATGGCACGCTATGACGCGTTACGACGCGTTATTTTGTAAGGCATGAGTTTGTTTTAATTACTTTTTTAAACATATATCTTGGGGGATAAATGATAAGTATGTATGACATTTAAGACTAAATAAAAATTAGAAGGAAACATAAAAACTAAAACCCTAAATAGGTAAATCCTTACTCTAATTCCAGTACACGAAGAGTCGAACATGAATTCTTGAAGATTGTTGAAAGTAGTGAGTATATATTCAAGAGATTTAATCCTCATTTTGCACTATTGATATCATTTTCTTATAAGCTCGATATATTTGATATAAATGGTTCTTCTTTCCTTTTTAGTTTTATAACTTTATATGAATTTAAATTGTTCCACGGGATTGTTTAAAAAAACTAACATACACAAATATATGTATACATATGCCGCTTAGGACACGCCTTGAACAACACCTTGGCCACCTCATCGCCACGCCCCGCCTCACGTCATATAGAACCTTGGGTGTTGAATGAAATCTTATTGTTGGGTAAATATATGGAACTAATAAAGCGGCTTATCAGGGTCGGTCCTGAGGTTTCTGATGCTCAGGGCGAAAAGCCAAAAAGATGCCCCATATATATGTATAGACGAAGGATCGTGTGAGAAGAAAATTTAGGGGTTCATAATAGGGATGCTAACGGGGTGAAATTAGCCCATCAAGGTAAATTAATATAGATTCATATGTAGATTAATATCATCGAAAGGTTAGTTAAGCGAAGTTAAGAGAGTTTACGTATAATACCAAAGTGCAAAGAAATATTGTGTTGACATTAAGTAAAGAAGAAAGAGGCAAATTGTGATATTAATACCATGAAAAGAGGAAAAACATAAGCCACAAGCAACCAACTTGTAGTAAAAAAGCAATTGTACAAGCAAGCATGAGATAGAATAGACTCAAGAACAAAAACAGACAATTGTCCACTCTCATCATAAACATTTTATTACTCATACAAACAAAGTCTAACTAAGAACAAAAATGATTCCATGTATAATCAGAACTCAAAAGACAATTGTACACACTTGACCTGCAAGACACTTTCTTTGTAATGTCTATACAGTGTGGAATACTCTCTTTGCCTATAGTAGTATTTTACGATGCTTTGCCAAAATGATAATTGCCTACACTTAACCTCAATGTTTATAAAAAATGTAACCGCTTAAAAAATGTAATCGCCTAAAAACAGGACACTAGACATCATTTCATAATAAACTATGACCTGGATGTTTCTAAAAGACGCAACTGCTTAAAAACAGGACATTAGACATCATGGTACAATAAACTCTTATAGAAAGATGGAGAGTAGATTTGTGAAATTAGTCAAAGGTAAGGATCATAGTAGATAGATTATAGCTAACTTGAAAGTCTTATGAGGTTGAAAAGTTCAATTGAAAGTTTTCTTCCATTGAGGCATTTAATCAAACACCTATTTTGCATATATGAATTGACATATACAAACTGCTTCCTCTATTTCTAAATGAACATCGATATACACACAAATAAAATCCCATGAACATTGATCAAAATAAAGATGAAATCCATTGAATAAACAAATCTGTAGAAGAAAACAAAAAAGAAAGAAAGCAACACCCTAAAACATTGATGCAATAGATATAACACAAGACTTTCAAATCTCAATCCATTATTTTTAGAGATGGAAAACACATTTAAGGATTTGCAGAAGCAGCAAGAAAATTATGATACTCAAACAAGAAAAAATGGGAAACAAATTACCATTTGAAATTAAAGGTTTACCTAGTACCTGCAAAGACTCAAAGCACTGATTCACTGAAGCAGCTTCTGCTTCTGCAGTTCTGCAGCTTTTACCCTAGGACCGGTCAATCAATCCACCGGCCATCGGGAGACCGTCACAACTCACCACACCGACTTGGTCAGAGACAGAGTCAGAGAACAAGACTAAGGTGTTGTTTGTTTTTTAATAGGTTTAAAGTCTAAAGTCTTAATTTAGTTATGATTAATAAGAGGTGGTGTGTAAAAAGTGTTAGAATATGAATGTACTGAAGGTTTGAGACTTCGATATATTGATTGAGAGAATAAACTTACAATACGATAATAATAATAATAATAATAATAATAATAATAATAATAATAATAATAATAATAATAATAATAATAATAATGAGAAAGTTAACCTAAACTAGAAGATACAAGATATTTATACAAAGACTATATGGGCCTGGGCCTTGTACTGACATTGGGCTTGGGCCTTATACACATATACATTAACATCCCCCCTCAAACTCAATCGGGAGAAGAATGAGCCAGATGGAGTTTGGAAACTAGATCACGAAACCGTCCTGGTAGATGAGCTTTAGTGAAAATATCAGTCGGTTGATCAAGAGTTGAAATAGGAAGAAGTTGAATAGTCTTGCGAGTCACGTGTTGACGAACAAAGTGACAGTCAATTTCAATATGCTTCGTTCGCTCGTGAAAGACATCATTGTGAGCAATCTGAATCGCACTGTTGTTGTCACACCACAATGGAGTTGGAGACTGTTGAGGAGCCCCCATGTCAGAGAGTAGCCAGTGTAACCACACAAGTTCTTGAGTCGTGTCAGCTAGTGCTCGATACTCAGCTTCAGTACTGGATCGAGCTGTGAGAGATTGTTTCTTGCTCCGCCAAGATATGAGAGAGTCTCCAAGAAAGAAACAGTAGCCGGTAGTGGAGTGACGGTCAGTCATGTCACTGTCCCAATCAACATCAGAAAAACCACGCAAAGTCAATGATGATGTGGATGTAAAATGAAGACCATGAAACATGGTCCCTTTTAAATATCAAAGAATGCGCAGGACAGCAGCATAGTGATCAGAACAGGGTGCAGACATGAACTGACTAACAGTATGAACAGCATAGGCAATGTCAGGTCGAGTCACTGTCAGGTAGACAAGTGACCCCACTAACTGTCAATATAAAGTAGGATCATGCAGAGGAGGTCTAGTATTCGGAGCCAAATAAAGATTGTGCTCAAGGGGAGTGGATGCAGTTTTGTTGTCAGTAATCCCAGCTTTTGACAAGAGATCTGAGGTGTATTTGGCTTGACAAAGATAAATTCCCGATGAATCTGAAATCACCTCAAGACCAAGAAAATAGTGTAGGGAGCCAAGATCCTTCATCTCAAAATAAGAGTTGAGAGAGGTCTTGATATTAGTTATGCCTGTAGAGTCACTGCCAGTAATAATCATATCATCCACATACAAAAGAAGTAAGATTGTGCCAGCCTCAGTGGTCCTAGTAAACAGTCCTAAATCATAGTTGCTGGGTGAAAAACCCAGAGAAGTGACTGTGGAACTGAACTTCTCAAACCAAGCTCGCGGAGCTTGCTTGAGTCCATAAAGAGCCTTCCGAAGACGACAAACATGACCTTGTGGAAGTCGAACGCCTGGAGGAGGTGTCATGTAGACTTCCTCAGATAGGTCACCGTTCAAGAAGGCATTCTTAACATCCATCTGAAAGAGAGGCCATTATTTTGTAGCTGCGATGGCTAGGAGACTGCGAACAGATGTGACACGAGCAACAGGTGCAAATGTCTCCTCATAATCAATACCATACTCTTGATTGAAGCCCTTTGCCACCAGGCGAGCTTTGTACCTATCAATAGAACCATCAGATTTTGTCTTGATTTTGAACACCCATGTGGAGCCAATGGGTGACTTGCCCGGTGGAAGAGGAACAGAGTCCCATGTCTAAGCTTTGTCAAGAGCCTGAAGTTCCTCATCCATAGCTTTCTGCCAATAAAGATTAGAGGAGGCTTCCTTGTAGGAAGTAGGTTCGTGATTGGACAACAGAGTAGCATAAACATGATAATCACGGAGATGAGGAGGAACTTGTCTTACCCGATCTGATCGTCTAACATTCGGAGATTGAGACGTTCCAGGAGCCAAAGACTCAGCAGGCAGCTCAGATGTTGGTTGTGCGGATGGAGCAGATGATTGATGTTGATCAAGAGGTGTAGATGGTGTAGAGGCATGTGGCTCTGAAGGAGAGTCAGAGTCGGAAGATGTTTGAACAATAGGTGTAGAGGCAGGTGGTGGAGACGATATGATGACAGATTGGAGTGAGTTCAATGAGACGGAAGCATCAGTAAAGAATGGAGTGGTGAAGGTAGGGGACTCATGAAACTTGGATATAGAAGAGAAAAGAACATGTTCCCAGAAGGTAACGTGACGAGATATACGGAGACGCTGGGAGATAGGATCCCAGCAGCGATAACCCTTGTGTTCAATACCATATCCAAGGAAGCAGCAAAGTCTGGAGCGAGGTTCAAGTTTGGTATGTTCATGAGATTGTAACTGAACAAAACAAGCACTACCCCAGACTTTTAGAAGTTCATAGGCAGGGGTGACCTCATGAAGAGCCTCGTAAGGAGACCTATTATTAAGGATGGGAGTAGGATGACGATTGATAGTGTAAACTGCAGTGAAAGCAGCTTCACCCCAAAAACGTTTTGGACATTTAGCATAAATGAGAAGAGTGCGAACCGTATCAAGAATATGACGGTGTTTGCATTCGGCATGACCATTTTGAGGAGATTTTCCGGGACAGGAGTACTGAGAGAGAGTCCCCTGAGATTGAAGTAAGGAGAGAAGAGAGGACTCTTTGTATTCCATAGCATTGTCAGCTCTAAAAATCTTTATAGATTTTGAGAATTGGGTGTGAATCATCCGAGCAAACATAATATAAATTTTAGGTAGTTCCAAACGATGTTTCATGAGATATATCCATGTGAAACGTGTATGATCATCAATAAAAATAACAAAATATCTAGAACCTCCCATGGATGGATGTGGTGTTGGTCCCCATACATCAGAATGAATAAGATCAAAATAAGAAGTAGAATTAAACTCATTCGTTTCAAAAGATAAAGCATGATGTTTGCCAAGTTTGCATGATAAACAAGAAATATTGTCAGTTGATACACAATTTCCTAACACCCCTACATTAGCTAATGATTTTATTCTGGCTAGAGATAAGTGATCGATCCGGGCATGCCACAAATCAAAATAAGAAGTGTTGGAAACTAAGGCAACAAGACTTGAAGAGGGTAATGGAAGACGAAGGTAGACCACTTCAATCATCCGTCCAACTTTACGGCTGAGTCCAAGGATCTGTTTGGTTTTTGGATCCTATACAACACAACCAGAAAAATGAAATAAAATGACCAAATTAGATTCGAGAAGCTGCGCAATCGAAACTAAGCTCAGAGATAGTTTCGGAACATTTAGAACATCCGATAATTGTATATGAGGAGTGGAGACAGTTCTACTAAAAGATACTGGTAGGCCAGTGTTGTCAGCAGTTCGTATTGACGTAAAAATCTGAGGTGGTTTCTTATAACAAAACCATCAGAGCAGGGTGTCATATAATTGCAACACCCAGAGTCAAAAATCCATAAGTTACCTGATGCAGCTGAGTGTGGAGAATTCATACCCATAGCACCAGACATGATCTGCTCTATGAGTTCCTGATTGCGATGCATCAGTTCCATTAGGTCATGTGAGGAGACTGGAGAAACCTCGTTATCAGCAATAGTAGACCCAGCAACAACGTGAGTCCGGTTCTGAGGACCAGTGTGCTTTGAGTTCTTCGGGCAGTCAGACTCATAATGGCGTGGATGAGTGATGCCACACCTACGGCACTTGCGAATAGGACAATCAAGGAGAAGATGAGCAGTAGAATGGCAAAAGGCACACTCATATGTGTTCGTCTTTCCCACAGGTTTGGAATGGTTGTTATTGGTCCATTTACTTTTGGACTTGGGATGAGACGTGTAGAGAACGCTATCAGTAGAGGGCATCGGTGATCACATGTGAAGACGAGTTTCTTCACTTAACAATTCGGATATGGCTTCTTCAAGAGTGGGTAGAGGTTGTCTATGAAGAAGAGAAGCACGAACATTCTCAAATTTATCTGTAAGACCCATCAGAATGGTGATCAAATGTAGCTGATTGAAGTAGGTTGTGAACTGTTGAGCCATTTTATCAAGAATTTGTGGTGCTCCAAGACTTATATGATCTCTGAGAGACTGCATTTCAGAGATATAAGAGTTTATGGATTGATCAGAAAGCTGAAGTTTGTTCTGAAAGGTAGTCCACAGTTGATACTGATGAGATAGGCCTGATGACGTGTACCGCTTGGAGAGAAAATCCCAGAGACTCTTGGCGGTGACATAGCCAAGGAACTATTGGTTGATCTCAGGAGTAGTGGAGGCATTAATGAAACCCAGAATACGAGCATTATTGATGTCCCACTCATTCATGCGTTTTGCAAAATCAACAGCATTCTCAGCTTCTGCCTGAACTGGAAGTTTGGATGCACCAGTAACATACGTGTAAATCCCATGGGATTTTAGCAGAATTGTCATATGGTGATGCCACAGGATGTAGTTTCTACCATTGAAAATAACCGAAATGGGATTTGAGTAACTGAGATTGGCAGCCATGGATGTGACGAGAACAGTTGCGACCGGTATGGACCGGTGGGTGTGCGACAGGTAGTAAAGACTGGTATTGTCGACCGGTATTTAAAAGGACCGGTAACCGTCGACCGGTATTGAAAAGGACCGGTAACAGTCGACCGGTATTAGCGAACGGTATAGTGACCGATAATCGTCGACCGGTATTAGCGACCGGTATAGTGAAACGACCGGTATTAGCGACCGGTATAGTGAAACGACCGGTATTAGCGACCGGTATAGTGTTTGCGACCGGAGTTCTTCCGGTCTACGGCTAGGGTTTCGAACTTGACGAGAGACAGAGAGGGCGGCGACAGTTCGACTGTGGCTAAGGTCGAGAGATGGTGATAAAAGATGCGATTGTCGACCGTGTGTTTGAGATTGGCAACGGCGAGGATTTATGATGAGAAGACGGCGAGAGACTGATGGGGGCGGCGGCGGCGGCGAGGATCTACTGTGGTTCGGATGATCAGTGACGATGAACAGTGACGGTTCAGATGAATAGTGACGATGAACAGTGAAATCGATGAACAGTGAAATCGATGAATAAACCTACAACTCTGATACCATGTTAGAAGATGAATGTGTTGAAGGTTTGAGACTTCGATATATTGATTGAGAGAATAAACTTATAATACGATAATAATATTAATAATAATAATAATAATAATAATGAGAAAGTTAACCTAAACTAGAAGATACAAGATATTTATACAAAGACTATAAGGGCATGGGCCTTGTACTGACATTAGGCTTGGGCCTTATACACATATACATTAACAAAAAGGTCTGAACGATTCAGACTTAAGAGACATTAAGAGATTTTTTTAAAAAAACAAACAATCCCTAAGAGATAGAGAGCAAGAGACCGAAGGCAATTCACGTCAATTAGAGAATAGAGAAGAGCGAGAGGCCGATAGTTCATGTCGGTCTCATGTCATCTGGTTGTGAAGAGTGAAAAGGGCTAGGAAGTGAGTGTATATGGGTTGCATGTGTAATTTTTTTTACATATATATAATTTTGCAAATACAAATTATAAAAAATATATAAATTATCATATATCAAATTACAAACATGATGTTACTTGATCGAAACATATTTTAGGTAACATATATGGAATCAATAATTCACCTTTGAGCTCATAAATAAATTGAACAATGTAATTACAAAGGCAAAAATATCATAACTAAAAAAAGAATCAACCAACTCATATAAAAACAATAGCAACCCCAAAATCTACGCATAAGATACCTTTCATTCATCCACTAAATCCAAGAGCTTCCTCTTATTCATCTTCAAGCACATAGCTTTATTACCATCAAATATAGCATCCAATAAATCTAGGCAAATATCTGGTTGGGTTTCGGTGAGAAGCGTGAGAAGTGGTTATCAATCGTTGGATGAGAAATTAACGCACATTAGAATGAGATGCACCGATATGCACCAGATCAATTCCCTTCTAAGTCGCAATTCATGGGAGGGCTTAAGCTTAAAAGAGAATGAACGGTTCAGATCCACTTCTTACACTTCTCACCGTTAACTCAACTTCTCACACGATCCTTCGCCGGCAAACATCAATATCAATTGTGCATTTAACTCCCCACCCTAATCATCTAATGTGAATTCTGATACTGATAGGCCTCTGATACAAAACTTGTAAAAATATCGTTCATGATAGTTGCCTTCAAAACCTAAAACAATCTCAAAACAACAGCCATTACCAACAAATCCATAATAGTCAAATTAAGGTCAAAAGATACAATATGAATTTCATTTCAAAACTCTCTTTCTCCTAATTTCAAAAGTTCATAAACAGAGTAAATAAACCAAATAATAAAAAATTGATTTACAAATGTTCCTACTCCATTATTGAACTTACCAGAAATTAGATGGAGTTCCATTCATTTGAATAGGTCCACTCCATAGAAAAAGAATGGTCCATTATTGAAGCATGTGGTACAACAAGGAATGCATGAAGAGGGTCTAGAGGAAAATGAAAAGGAGAGAGGCAAGGGCAAGGGCAAGGGTGGAATATTATGTCTCTAAAGCATACAGAGGAGAGGGATTTTTAGGTATATAACCTTAAATGAGATTTTAACTAAATTCATGACGTTCTCATGAGTTTAAAGTCGTTTTTTAATAGGCAAAGAGGTCATGAAGTTGATCAACGGCTGAAATAAAGGCATTGACATTCTTGTTAATAATTTGAAATTAGCGATTTATTTTTTGAACAAAAAGGGGTGGTTTACTTTGCAAACCAAATCATTTGTACAAACCATCGATTTCATTGTTTGATTTAAGAGTAAAATCCACTTTTGGTCCTTAATGTTTTACCATTTCAACGGTTTTTGTCCCTAAAATTTATTTTCTCACTTTAGCCCCTCACGTTTCACAACTCGCAACAGATTTCGTCCCTCCACCTAAAGGCCGTTAACTTTTTCCGTTAAATCCAATTTAGTGAAGGGTATTTTAGTCTTTTTACTTGTTTTCTTAATTTTCTTGTTTTTACCTAAAAAATCAAACTTTTGGGACCTATTGTCTAATTTATTTTAAAACCAAAAGGGGTTATTTATCCAAAATACTCGGAACTTCATCCATCAAATTGAGGTCATTGAAGACCTCTTTGACATTACAGAATTTGTCGATCAAATATTCTTCTCAGTTTGTAAACATTTTTGTTGTTTTATGTTGGATCATAAATTGTATTCAATATTAAAAGTTAAAGTCTAGGGTTCAAATTGTAATAAGTCAATAGTTTTATTGATATTGGGCCTCAAGCCCATTAGGCATTAGTCGCCTAAGTATTTATAGGTTTTTAGTAATTAGGTTTTAGAAAAATCCTCTCAGAATCCTCTAATAACTCATAATCATAATTATCAAATACTGAGGTAGCCGTATTATGTATTTTGTATGCATCAATGTACCAAGAATACACACGGTTTTCATTGATTAATCAAGGGATTGTGGTATGTTATTCTGATCTTTTTATCTCTTGATCTATATTATTGTGTGTGATTGTTTATCAACTAGAATACTGGGTTTAATAAGTGGTATTAGAGCCAAAAGAATCATGTTTTTTTAAACTGTGTTTATCGATACACACTGTGTGAAAATTGATTGCTTGATTTAATGTGTTTTTAAGCTTAAAGTTAATTTGATTAGATGTGTTTTATGCTTTAGAACATTATCTGATTAGTTAATTGCTCTTAAAATCATAAATCGATTGAATTTTTGATGATTTTTGGATATTGGGTTCGACATATCCATGGAACTTGTGATCACTGTCTTATTCAAAATTGAAGCTTGAAAGTTGATTTTAATTATTAATTTTGATTGCATTCTGATCGATATATGTTTAGGATT
Source organism: Arctium lappa (assembly GCA_023525745.1). Taxonomy (NCBI): domain Eukaryota; kingdom Viridiplantae; phylum Streptophyta; class Magnoliopsida; order Asterales; family Asteraceae; genus Arctium; species Arctium lappa. Next base: position 35,094,011 of record CM042051.1, read on the forward strand.
ACAAAAGTCTGATTTTTGCATTGAATTTGAGTTCTCGAGTGTTTTCTGGGTTGATTATTGTTTTCTGGGTCGAAAGCTTCAAAGAACTTCGGTCGTTATTCATCAAGTCCGGTCCCGGTCGCAAAACAATATACCGGTCAATATCGGGTGCTACAGGATACCGGTCGAAACACCGGTCCACATCGATACCGGCCGCGTAGTCCGGTCGACCGCACCATACCGGTCGGCACCACCCCGGTCAATACACCATCCCGGTCGAAGGGTCCGGTCAGAATACCGGTCAACAAGACACCGGTCGAGCAAGATACCGGTCAAGCAAGACACCGGTCGCGATTTATTTTGCGCCATTAGTTACTCGCGCAAATCTCACTTTTGCGCCACTGTCTATTCACGCAAAACTCCTTTTGCGCGACTCACCTCTCGCGCGAAATTCTTTTTGCGCGACCCTCTTCAAGCGCAAACCTCATTCTCACGCGACCCACGTCTCACGCATACCTCAGATTTTCGCTAGCTTCAGTTAGCGCAAAACTCAGTTTTCGCGCCAACTTCTCTTAGCACGAGTAGACTTTTGCGTAAAATTTTTCTCTAGGGGCGCTGCCCCCATACCCCCCACAAGGGCGTTGCCCCTTGACCCCACCCGCTAACCGGGTAGCGGGACCCTCGTGCTAAATCTGCGGAGGGGGACAAAGTTCTGTTCGTGATCAAAATTTTCTTATTTTCAATATTACTCTGTATTTAATTGATTTTATCTACTGTGCTAATTCTGCATTTGATTATTTTTAGAAATTTATTTTTCTGAAAATTTTTTAGTGTAGTCTTTATCCAATACTTGATTCTAACGATCTCATCTAGTTGATTCTCTTGGTATAGATAAGTTTGATTTCTAACCATACAGCTAAAGATGTCTGAAGGTTACAGCTATGATTTTGACAAGATGACTCTTTCTGAAGCAAAAGCAAATGTTAAACGTCTTGCTGGACATTTGTCAAGATACACAAGCATGGTTTTTTATTATGAAAAAGAGAATAAAAATCTCAAATCCGAGATATTACATCTTAAAGCTGAGAACAAGGATTTAAAGATTCAGAACTCGTCTCTTCTTACTCAGATCAATGTTTTAAAAGAAAATTCAAAAGATTCAAAGAAAGATTTCATCTGTTCAGTATGCATTACTGATTCTAAAATTGATTTTGCAGGAATAATTGAGTCTAAAGAAAAAGAGATCTTACATCTTCAAGCAAAACTGAAAAGATCTTAAAGTCTTAATTCTAGCTCAAGCTGGTCAAAGAAGGAATCAATGCAAAAAGAGCTTGATGAGCTTAGAAGAAGAGCAAACGTTGCTAGTGAGACATCTGGAGGGCTTAAAAAGACAAACTCTCGAATTTTTGATGAAAGGGATTCTTTGAAAGATAAAGTTTTCAGTCTTGAGGTTGAGATTAATATGCTGAAAGAAAATGCAACCCAAGACAGAAACAACACAAAAGTCCAAGATGAGATGATAAAGATTGAGAAAGAAAGAAAAGAATTTGCTAAGAAATTCTCTGATTTCTCAAGAAAAGCTTTTGAAGAGAAGAAATCATTAGAGCTTAAATGTGTTAAGCTTTCTCAACAAGTTTTAGACTTTGAGAAAGTTATCATTCTTGAGAGAGACAAGGATGAGAAAGAAAAGAAGAAAGTTGAGCAGAAGGATGTCAATAAAGACTTTTCTAAAGAAAAGAAAGATCTAGAGACTGAGATAGAGAAGCTGACAAGAAAGCTATCTGAATTGTCAACAAACATCTTGAAGGAGAAGAATGCAAAATCTGAGTTGCATAAGAAGTTTGATCTAATTACAAAGGAAAGAAACAGTTTTTCGTCAAAGATAAAGGAACTTGAAGAGATCGTATTCAAAGTAAAGTTGACTGAGCACAAGACGCCAGACTCAATAGCTCAATCACTGAGAGATGATCTGACTGCATTCGAATGCTCATTCAATTCAGCAGCAAGTTCAAGTTTTACTAATGTTTCTAATAATCCTTTGTTTGATGTATTTGATGATCATACTTCTGAACATAAAGATCAGATTCGTCCTTCTAACCTTTTCTATGACAAAGATGTTGATGGTTCAGGTAACTTAGAAGAATAAGTCTCGGAAGAAAAAGTTCTGGAGAAAAGAAGATGAAGAGAAAGATAGAGAAAATTGGATCTGGATAGTTAAAGGATCCTCGGAAGAGAAGAAGATAGATAAGTCATTTGTGCATACATCAAATGCTAAAAAGAACAATACTCCGAAAGGTAAAACTTTTGGCAAACTTGATCTGGTTTACACTATCAATCAATTGATCAGGTTAGCACAAAAGAAAATTAGTTGTTCCTACTGTGGCTCAAATGATTTTGTAAGAAAATATTATGTGAATAACTGGTATGGTTCTTACTTTATATCTCCCACTAGAACTGTAACTAACCCATTAGGACCCAACTACCAGTGGGTACCAAAAGCTAAATCTATGTTGCAGGCACCCAAAGTTTAAGGGGGAGAAAGAACAATGACTTCTAATTACTACAGATCAGGACTCTTGCCTCATTGTCAAAAAGATGACTTCTAAGTACAACATCTTAGGACTCGGACTTCAATGACAAAGCGTTTGACTTCTGAATGCAAATATTAAGGGGGAGCTTACATGCTTTATATTTTTACTGATATATTTTCTGATTTTTCAGGAGAAGATTAAATACTATTCTCACCAGAGAATATGTATAATGACTCTTGAATAATACAGTTCAAGACTCGATCTTCATTGGTAAAAATAAATGATACTATTCTCGCCGGAGAATAAGTAATCATGGCTTCTGAATACTAGAGTTCAGAACCCGTACTCAAATGTTTTCTTCTGATAGGATGCTTAAATGATAAAATCCTTTATAGAAGTTTTTGATTTGAGGGGGAGATAACTGTTATTTCTTTTAGGAGAAGATAAATATGATTTTTACTATCATTGTCATATTTTTTTGATGAATTATTGTTTTACAGATATAAAGGGGGAGAACACTTAAAATGTTCCTTCCAGGGGGAGTTAACGATTCTGATTTACAGGTATATCTTTCTAATCCTTACACTCTATCACTTGTTGAAAGAAGAACAACTTTCACTTGTGAAAAATGGTTTCTTAAATGTTCAAACCACTTCCTATTCTTCAAAGATTTTCATGAATTGTGAAGTGTGATTTTAAATGATTTTTGAGCTTAAATGTCAACCACTTTTAGTTTGAGGCGGAGAATCGTATTGTCAAACACCTTATGTTTTGACTTCTCCAAATTTTATTCTTCATGTTTGTATTCCTTTGTGCTTACATGTACAAAAGGTTGTTGAACAGCACGTTCTTTTAGGAAAATACATGGGATTCAGTGTGAGAACTTAACAGAACTTCCATGGATTCACGATAACCAGTGTTTCCTACCCAGGAAGTATTCCCTGAGTGATTGAAGGGAGAGGGGTCAAAAGATTTGAGTGTTGGTGTGTGAAGAGGTAAAATGGAAAAGAGAGATTGGTTAGATGTGAGATTTAAAAGATTAAAAGAAAGAGGGTGAGAGAACAGAGTAAAAGAATATTAGACTCTGCACCAAACTTCTTTCTGAGCCGAGCAGACACATAATCTATTGCATCATTGAAATAGGCACCTAGCCCATGCCATCTCTTGCATACAACCCCACCAGCTACTCATTCTTTTCTCAAAAAGAGAATGTTTCACATTTTCTGGGGAAGCAGCACATACGCTATTATTTCTTCATTTGGAAGATACTAATATTGAAAAAGAAGGAAAGTTGCCCCACCTTCGACCATTTCTCATGCACATTGAGTTCTTGTATAATTTGTTGTTGTCTCAACAAGTTTACATACTTTGAGCCTACATTGAAAAGCAATCATTGGTGCTTAATTCTTTCATACACATGCACGAGCACACAGAAATCTGTTTTTTGTCAGAACGTTCATAGATAACTATGTGTTATTCGATGATTGAATGGAAGTCCTAGGGAGTCTACATCAAAACCAGCTCCTTATATAGTAACTTTGTGTTACTCAGTAACTTTGTGTTACTGACGGGCATTTTAACTGAGTCATTTGTTGATTCAGGGTTACCAAATTTATTTTATTTGAATCTGAAAAGATTGAAATAATCACTTTCTCCATTTGGGGAGACTGCTCTTATTTCCACACAGGGATCTATACATGAAGACAGTGCTTAATTGATGACTATATAAAAAGGGGAAGATTGTTTTTGCTATGTTTTGATGATGATGATCCTCGCCACTCATCAAAAAGGGGGAGAATAATCAACAAGGGAGAATATAATCTGAAGACTGCTGAAGATTTCAAAGATGTCAAAGTGTCTGAACTTATTTGATTTATCAAAAGTCTGACTGAAGTTGATCGTCAGAAGGACACTTCTTTTAAAGAATGAGAAAGATGAAGATTGTATCTGAAGTTTTCAAGAAAAGTGAAGACCTGAAGATAATTGCCAAAAAAAAATTAATCTTGAATCCAAAGGGAGAGATTGTTGGATCATAAATTGTATTCAAGATTAAAAGTTAAAGTCTAGGGTTCAAATTGTAATAAGTTAATAGTTTTATTGATATTGGGCCTCAAGCCCATTAGGCATTAGTCGCCTAAGTATTTATAGGTTTTTAGTAATTAGGTTTTAGAAAAATCCTCTCAGAATCCTCTAATAACTCATAATCATAATTATCAAATACTGAGATAGTCGTATTCTGTATTTTGTACTCATCAAGGTACCAAGAACACACAAGGTTTTCATTGATTAATCAAGGGATTGTGGTATGTTATTCTGATCTTTTTATCTCTTGATCTATATTATTGTGTGTGATTGTTTATCAACTAGAATACTGGATTTAACATTTTAATTTGTTAAACTTTTAATATGACATGACTGTTATATTTTATTTTGTTTATTATTCGTTTAAGATGATTTATAGTTTTAATATGGATGTAACATGACCTCCCAAAACAAGATTAGGACGACCCTGACTTTTTGATAGTACAATATTGTAATAATAAGCGACATGCTAGTAATATGTTACATGTGACATCTGTAACACCCTAAAAATAGGGATAACAAAAAATCCGGAAAACGGACATGAGGTATACTAAAAATTGTCATAGCAATAGCCTCCCAAAAATGGGGAATATACATAACCTGTTTAATTACAGTTGTAATTTAACGGACAATAAATAACAACCAACTAATCTAATTTCTACAACTAGAAAAGAGATTACAAAAGGGTGGTCATCTAAAACCCAACAGTTCTTTCCAAAAAGTATAATACGTCCATGTGCAAAATCCCCAAGCTCTCACCCAAAGCAACTATGCCTGCTTAGGATCGGCGCCGCTAGAACCTGAGATACACATCGACACCAAACAAGTGTTAGGCCAAAAATCCTAGTGAGTTGAACAATAATAAGCATGTGTGAACAGTTACAATTCTTATCAGCAGTTAACCAGAGTTCAACAATATGTGGAGTCAATAGGGGATACTCATAGCACCAATCAAGTTCCACCCAAAGAGACAATGTACCTTAGTGCCAACTGCTAAGAGTGACACCCCAAAGGCCCGGCACACCCGATGACTACAACCATGGCATTACCCCGAATGGCGGAGGTCTAGGCACATACCCACACGGTGGCGCCCAAGACTACATCCTCCTAGTGTCTACTGACTCGGTTCGTCCAACATAAAACATATAGGAGGTTTGTGAGGTATATTTCAACCATATATAATTCAATACCAACCATGGGTATTTATCACCATCCTAATCATGTAAGTCCAATATAAGACCCAAATTTCAACATAATCAATATGTAGGTAAAATACCACCAAGAAGGCATTCCAAGTAGAATTCATCATCTACTAAAACATATATACCCAAATCAAGTCAAAATACTCATAGTAGGTATACATGAAGAAAAACCCCAAATACTTGAACCTTTAAAGCAAATCATAGCATATCACATATAAACACATTTCCAACATATCTTCATAAGGAAATCTCAAGTACTTGAACTTAGAGAAACAAATACTTTGAGTTAATATATAATAATGATAACAAATAAAAGATTATGATGTGTATCTAGTTTTAACAAAGGTTTAGTAAACTTACAATCTAGGTTTTTGAACCAAAACCTAGAAAATATGGAAACCCTAGAAGTTGAAGATGAGACTTGAAGATGATGAGTGTTGTAGACTTGAGAAACCCTAGTGAATGCTTCCTTGATGATAATAAATGCAAAACCAACAACCAACAACCAAAATTGATTGGTAATAATGAGAGTTATGGTTTGGAGAGGAGTGGGTGTGATTTGGAGCTCCCAAAATCGCCTAAGAAAATAGATGAAATGAGGGAAATGAAATGAAAATCGTCCAAGACACTTATTAAGTCCCAGCACCCGCTCGCGACATTGCCCGGCGACACTGACATTGTCTCTGTCGCGTGTCACAATCGCGCGGAACCCCCAACCTACGGTACATCACTCGCGACAGTGACACCGCGACAATGACCATGTCACAATCGCGTGTCAAGGTCACGCCAACCCAACCACCTACGCTACATCTACCGCGACAGTGACATTGTCACTGTCACGTGGCACTATCGCGCCACACTCCAGACCGCCTGAAAACTTAACCAAAATCGATATCGATCGCGAGGTTTAAGCATGTATAAAGTTTATACTAACCAAGTAATATCATGGCATTATAACAATGAGCATATGCATATATAAAGACTCATATTTTCAAATAAACAAAGTTAACGTATTGAAGGAACAAATACTTACCTTATGAATTTCCGGGTGTTACAACATCCCATGTGGATAATGACATGACATGAAAACTTACTTTGTGCATGTCATCTTGGTGCAAATCAAAATTTTATTAATAGATATAAGGGGTAAATTTTTCAAAGCACAATGTCTTAATAAAAATAATAATTTAAAAGTATATTGTTGTAATAAGGAAAAATGAAATTACATTGTTATAATAAGAAAACTTTTATAAAAGTAGGTTGTTATTTCATCTATTTAGCCCTAAAATATACGATAATTGAATTTTGTCATGTGATTTATTAACATATATTTAACAATGTGTTTTAGAAATAATGTTTTGTACTTAACTATTTGTTAAACAAAGTATGTTCTTTTTATAATTAAACTTAGATATATTTTTTATAATTATTTACATCTGATAAAAACATATGATATACATTTGTTAAAAATCCCATTTATTCACACCATTAATATATTTCTCCGTAAATAAAAAATTTGTATAACAGTTTGACCAAATATATAGCATTATATATAACTTTATGAAATTGTTCGATTGTTAGTTTTTAGAATCTTGTGGATCAAAGTCGATAGTTTAGTAACATATCCAGAAAAGGAACAGTTTTCCTTTTTATTCCGATTCATAATGGAGTGCAAAAATGAAAGACCTCTAACTATGAAATAAAAATCAATATATATATATATATATATATATATATATATATATATATGAAGAGTAAATTACATGTTTCACTCATTCATGTGGTTGGTGTTTTTAAGCGTCCTTGTTTCCTTTTTGAAAATTCAACATATGGTTTCATTGTTTAACGAGTTACATCCTTACGATTGTTTTTTTTAACGAGTTAGGTCGTTATGGTTGCAGTTTTTAATAAGTTCGGTCCCTAAATGAAATCAACGACCTGGTACTGTGATTGTATTAAGGACCCAACTCGTTGTAAAAATGTAACCACAGGGACAAGATCCGTTAAGTTTTCGGAAAAATGACAAGAATCATTAAAAATATATAACTATAGGGACGAAACATCTATTTTACTCTAAAATAATCACATTCATTGATAAATGGTTCGTTCTAAAAGACAAAATAAGTCTTTTTCTTGGTACGAATAGAACCAGTCATTCTATAATTTCTTTGATTTTGTCATACCAAACAACCACATAAGAAAATCGCCACACCGTTGGTTAACCGAACCAAATATGTGGATTGGTAAAACCGTAAAAGTCTGCAATACTAAAATTTAGATAAAAAAATAAAAAGTTAATAAAAAGAAAACTTAATCAACTCATGATTGTGTTCAATTTTTACAACCATACAATAGAATTCCCAAGCTTAATTAATAGAGTTTTCAGTTGATGAGATCGTTAATAATCATGCTATATATCTATTAGGTTCAAATAAGAAGATAAAAAAACACAAAAACATTGTACAAATGTTTGATCAATTTCATTAAAAGCTATAACTGAAACTAATATATCTGTAATAAATACCAAAAAAATGAGACGATTTTAAAAACATGTAGAAGTTGGGAGAACATTCTCCATATTGCATGAAACCCTCCAAAAGTTATTATCTTTTAAGCTAAAACTAGAAGTGTACTCGCGCAATGCCGCTAGATACATCACGATTTTAACGTTTTATTTTATTTTCTATTTTTTGTCGATTTATATTACGATTTTAGTTGGTTGTGAGAGATTGATAATGATTTTTTTATATAAACTTGTTTAATTTAGACTTAATAATATAATGTAATTTATTTTGGTTTAATAATATAATTTTTTTATAAAATATTCTGTTAGATTTTTTTAATTATATTTTATATTTTTATATTTAAAATTTGATTTTTATTCTATATTTAATTATGCTGAGAGCTATTTTAGGGGAGTTAAAGTGGGAAATGATTTTAGGAGAGTTAAAATGGTTAGAGATAATGATTGAAAATTAATAAATAGCATTAAGTGTAGTACATTTAGCTTTAATGGTTGTTTTTTAAGTAATTAGCATTAAATAGTTGTACATTAAGCTTTAAGACTTGTTTTTAAGAGTTTTTTATGCCATCTTTATAATATAGTATAGATGAATTATTCCATTTTTATTAAACCTAAGATATTTAGGATATAATTAAAATTGAAATTAAATAAATTATATCAAGACATAAAGATTTTTGTTTCTTTAATTTGATACCAACATTGATATATTTTTGTTTTCATTTGTGCTTTTACTTGGTTTTGGAATTTGAAGAATTGAAGCTCCATATAAGGCTTCACATCTAAATTATGAATAAAACTTCATATAAAGCTTCATATGTGAAGTTAGAGGTGTTTGCGATGCGGTTTAGGGTTAAACTGTGTAAACTGTACATCATATGTCTCAAACCGCAAAAAATTGCATTATGAAATGTGATGCGATTATACATTTACGAAAAAACCTATTATACATTTACTCAATACCACACCATTCCATCCTACCATGATGGATGTAGCTGCTGACAGCAGCAGTACCGTCGTCACCGTTGCCAACACCGCCATCACCGTCGTTCGTCACCTTCACCCCCACCACCACCACCGGTTGTCGCTATCGCCACTACTACCATCAAAGCCACCACCACCACCAAAATCAAAATTTATCACCCAACGCAATAAACTTGTCTTTTCGATATAAACACACGTTCACATGCGTCGTCACGTTTTCAAAACGAATACCCCATAAAGGCACACACACGCCAAGATATCTGATATGAATGATATGAAGGACTCCAGCAATTTTCTTGAAACACAATGCATGAGACTCACTGACATTGAAGGGTATTTACTCTAACAAGGTCAATTGTTTGCACTCACTATAATATTATCGCAGGCTCCTTACTTCCGACCAACCAGTCGGGATCAATACCTATGCCACAACCTCCGGCACCAACGCTTCCCAACATCCTTGAATGTCCCGACTATCAATTACCATTGCGACAATTGTTTCGCAAATCATGCGCCCTCACTCCATTTTATCAGTCAGCCGATAACGCCTCTCCACCACCCTTCAAATAATTACAGATTTCAAAGCCTCGTTTCTATCCTTCGATTCTTGGGTTAACACTCTCCTGATTCCTACTGATCGACATAACAAACTACCAAACCGGAGACTCCCTTGAAGCGAAAAGCTCACCTCCAATCGTTATTCTTTTCCTTTTTGGACCCAAGAGGTAGGGGTGTACGCGGGTTGGGTTGGGCGAGTTGGAACGTTTTTACAACCCAACCCAATTATGGCGGTTTGGAAAATCTCAACCCAACCCAACCCAACCCATTCAAAAATATAACCCAACCCAACCTTTGCGGGTTATGGCGGGTTGGGTTGGGTTGGCGGGTTAATAATATACATAAATTTACCGATTGAAATACGATAAATAATATTAAAATTATTCTCCAACAAAGTTATTAGTTATTACAATTATGGTTTGTTCGTGTTCGTTCGTTTAACTTAACCGAACAAACGAACAAACACGAACGATAAATGAATGAAATTTTTTTAGACTAAAGGGCCTTTGGCCTAGCGATAAAAGAGTCTTTGACTTCCTAGGAGGTCAGAGGTTTGAACCTCACCAAAGGTGAGGAGGGTGGGTGTGTGAGTTTATTTGTTGCATTTTGTCGTATATAAATATTATATACTTAAAGAAAATGAAATTTTTTGAGTTCATGTTCATTCATTAAGAAAATGTGTTTGTTCGTGTTTGTTTATGTTTGTTCGTTAAGATGCTAAACGAACATAAATGGACTTAAACAGACATAAACAAACGAATACAAATATACTTAACCCAACATAAACGAACGAACATAAATAAATTTAAATGAACAAAAAACAACCACCATTACTCATCATTCCGTTCCTAAAAACTAACATAACAAAATGAAAAACTGTGTAAACTTATGAGCGATAAAAAAAGAATTCTAAAAATTCAATTTACTTAATGATTTTACATATTAATGTCACAATATATAAATATATTTATTTAATAAACAAACGTAAACGAACATAAACGAATGCAAATGAACGAACATAAATGAACGAATGTTCACGAGCATAAATGAACGAACGAGACCATTGTTCATGTTCGTAAATTTAACTAAACGAACAAAAAAATGTGTTCATGTTCGTTCATTTATTAAATGAACGAACATAAACGAACTTCCTGCCAAACGGTTCACTGAACGTTCGGTTCGTTTACAGCTCTAATTACAATCATCCAATTATAAATTATAATTCATAAGTCTTAAAGTTAATTTGGGTTGTGAATAAACTGCATATATATATATATATATATATATATATAATATATAATATAATTTTATAAAAAAAAAAGCGGCGGGTTGGCGATTTGGGTTGGGTTGAGTTTTCCTAACCCAATTTCAACCCTTCTAATTAGCTGTTTGGCGGTTTGCGATTTGGCGGTTTTGCGGTTTCGCGGTTTCGTTGGTTGGGTTTAATTGGGTTGAGAGTGGGATGGGTTGGTCGGGTTTCGCGGGTTGACGGTTTTATGTACACCCCCACCAAGAGGTTCTCCCTCAAGACGAAATATCTACCTCCCGCACAATACTCATCCTAAACGGTATTAACCTTAAAACCATAAGCGAACTCACACAGCACGCCAGACCAACGCTATCATTTCAATGATAGAACTCACTACCAAAAACTACATCCATCGATTATCTCAACAATAGTAATCGAGTATGCCCATGCACCTGTAAATTTATAATGGCATTGGCTAGATGCAATTCTGAATTTACCTTACATCAGAGTCCTTACTATCGTTATCACTACTCTCGATGATCAAGGTCTTCCTTAAAGGCTTCCTAAATCTTAGTTGTGTCCTCCCCTACTCCACAGTTTAAGTTTAGACCCATCCGGTCACCTAAATCCCTTAAACTATGGTTCTAATACCAACTATAACAACCTAAACTCTCGGGATAAAGCATAATAAATTTTAATATAAATCAACACCAGAACGGCCCCAAGCCAACAATATAAAATCCAAGGTTTGCGGAAAAACAACCTGATACACAACTGAGATTAGAATGAAAATAAACTAAGTTCGGGACCTAGAGAATAAACTTCTCCTATGTCATGCTCCTCGCCTACACTTTCTCCTTGCCCTTGCTAGGACCCTCTGTCAGGTACTTTCCTGAAAAGGTTTTTAGTTTTGAAGGAGCGAGGGTTAGACCAGAAGGTCTAGTGAGTCTCCTCTAACAACAGTTCAATCTAAAGCCACAAAGAAAATATTTATAATAAACAAACCAGTTCAGTTTTAAAAGAACATCAAACTTACAACCACGCTTCTAGCATACACTACCGTCACACGGAGGTGACAATGTGTCTGGCTCATACTGCCTTATTTGGGACACCCCCCCCCCCCCAATGGCATGAACGGGACCCCCCCCCCCCGGTATGAGCACAGGCGGGACACACCCCCTAACTTTGGACATACTCACTTACAACAATGTATACATACATGTAATCAACGACAAAGTATAAACCACCTTTATAATAAATCTCGCATGTAAAAAGCTCACATAATAATATAATGCTTTAAAATAAAATTCGACACGCTTTTAACCACTTTAACATCGAAAAGCCTTTAGTTAGAAAACTCACATGTTGTTCTGTGCTAAAAGAACTCCACACTTGGAATTGTCCGGATCACAGATTCCTAAGGCATGAAAATAGGTTCGTTCGGTGAGTCACACAGTTACTCCCGAAACGAAAGAAATCACTAGAGTTGCCAATAAATTCCACGAATCAACCCTCGACGAAAAGGTTCATGGACCACTTGATCAAGTAATATCCGAGTTCCCCTGGCTCGGACACTCCCGGGGTCACCCAAGTCGATCATGATCGGGATCCCCCGGTGACATCTCTCCCGGGATCGCCTGAGTCCCAACTTACCGGGATCGCCCGACTGCTACAAAGCCCCGGGGTCACCCGGTGCCACTACCTCCCCGAGTTCGCCCGACTGGAACAAGCCCGGGGTCACCCGGTTGCACAAGCCTGGGGTCGCCCGATGTGGTTCACGCCCAGCGTCTAAGCCGACAGAAGTCGGCAGCCAAGAGACTTCTCGGCCACGTCGAATTCTCGATTCTCAACGACCAAACGTAGTCATGGATCGTTTGCTCACTATAACACCATTCCACCCCTTTCTTTGGATCGATAAGTTAAATCTTAGAGTTAGATTTATGTTTCTTTTTCTCATTCAATCGTTACCCAAAGCCCCAAAATCTCAACCTTTCCTTATTAACAGATTCATGGAAAAAAGTATAACCTTCTCAATTGATCCCAGAATATACCCACTAAACCAAACAATCTAACAATATGAGAATAAGTTGAGTACTTATCTTGATGAAGATCAAAATAGGCTTGAAATCCAAAGGAGTCGATTCCTTCCATGCTCTTCCCCAAAATCGCCCAAAGCTTTTCCCTCCTCCTTTCTCTCTAAAACTCAGCTGCCTACCAGAAATGAAAGAGGTCTCTAGGGTTAACCCCTTTTATTCCAAAGTTACAACTAGCCCCTCCAACTTGAGCCTTGGTCAACTAATCACCCAAACTCTACAAATTTGTACTAGAACCCGGTTATTACACCCACCAACACCGTCGTCACTATCGCCACTACTACCATCAACGCCACCACCACTACCACCTCCACCCCACCACAACTATTATATTCCACGTACCAAACAAACATATTCAAATTCTTTTGACAAATTCCATTTCAGTTCCTGTCAACCAAACACATGATCAAACATGATTAAATTCAATTTCAATCCTTTCAGATTCCAATTCCTTTAACAAATTCTAATTCTGGTAGATTTCATTATCAGAACCAAACGCCACTACTAAAATGCTCGTTAGATCTTATAATTTATTTAAAAAATATATCATAATAATAATAATAATTAATAATATTTTTCTACGCTAAATTACTTTACATATTAAAATGAAATCCAAAATTTTACGGGTTCAACTGCAACCATCGAGAGCATTCTAGTTTCGTCATTGTAAAAGATCCTTCGATTGCAACAGAATTCCACAAATAACCCATTTTGAATTTAAAATTGTCTATCTATGCTTCTTATAATTGCCACACCTCGCTTGGATCGCAAGTCTCTTTACTTTTTCTTGGCCACAATATTCACCACCTGCCTCACCTAAAAACGCTTTATCCAATGGGACTATGCAATTATCCTTCCCCAAGCAAGCCTGTTTCGATTTTCAGTACGACCATCAATTGTATACATATAGTAAAATGCACATATATATAGAGGGAGGGATGTTTTGCCAGAAAAAAGAAAAATGAAAAACTGATGAATACCATGGTAACCGTTTATGTGGACAATATGCACATGTGCATACAAGTAATTTAAGTTGTTTTTTGGTTTTTATGCACGTGTACATTATGTCATTATGCACGTGTGCATGTTACAAATTATTTGCATACACATGTGCATATTGGTTAATTGGTCAAGATGAGTGGTTACCAGGTGTTCCTCAGTTTTTTATTTTTTTGCGATTTTCCCCATAATGCAATATTGTGTTGTTGTATTATAAGGTATAACGCGACAATGCATCTCCAAATAATCTTAGTTTTACCTTTTCGATTATTTGCTTGACATTAGGAGCTTGACATGTTCCGTGCATATATGTACCACACGATCCCCAAGGATTGCCAAAACTCGCAAATTGAATTTCCTTGATGACTTTTCCACGGTCACACGTAAGTCGAGCTCTTGGCGTAGGACTTTCCACAACGGCCTTGAGAACGTCTTTGTCCATTGTCCAAGAGTCGATGCTTGGCGGATAGTCCTCAAACATAAAACTACAAATGATGTCACGAGTAACAGTATGGATCATAACGCCATTGATGGTTCCACCACTTTCCTCGTACACGACCAAATGGTTATGCTTTGGTTGTAAGAATGACCTTGGTACATGATACCTAATCGAAAACGAGCGTTGCATATAAAAGATGTTTCAATGACGTCGTTTTTTTCTTTGAAACCATTTAATAACTTACTCCGTTTGAGAAGGCGCTCCTAAAGGTGAACGATAATTTTCCCAATAACGACCAAGGTTGTGACCATTGACCCAAATTACTCCCTTTCCCATTCGTTCCATCCTGATTGCAACTGGATTTTTTCCTTCAGGGGTCGGAAACTGCGTCTGCAACATGATTTTTTGTTCAGAAAGTTCCAACATATATTGAGAAGAAATAATCTAAATCTAGCTGATGTAATACTGCTACAAAAATTACCTTGTACCATGTAATCGGTGTTCCTGGTCCACTGACCGGACCCCATTTAACTTTCTTCGATCCTTCTTCTGTGAACAATTGAAGCATTTCCCCCTCGGTGCCAACCTAAATATACGCAAGTTCAATACGCTCTACATTGTATTTAGGGTTTGTTTTTTGTTGATGGAAATACCTTATGCCCCCATTCGTTGAGTGTGATATCGAGAGTACCAGTACTCATCCCTTGTATAACAACGGCTCGAATGCCTGAAAACCTCTTCTCCATATACGCTCCGCTGTTCTTCACTCGATGAAAAAGGAAAAACGAAAGAAAAACGTTAGAAAATAGTCATTTTAACAACATATATAGCAAATGATGTTCACTAGGGACAATAACAACATATGTTGTGAATAATAAATGGCCAGGTTCACGTGGGACCAACATGTTTTTGTGAGAACCGTGAGACCACAAAATAATACTGAAATTTCACAGCAAAATATTGTGAAGGTATGAAAAACACCAAACTTTCACAGCAAAACAAGGACCTTCACATTGTTCTACTATGAAGGTTCAATGTTATTTATATGGTTTCACAGGTCTCACCAAAACATATTCCATATAGGGTTGGATTCACGTGAGACCAGTCAGTTTTCTTGAGACCCGTGAGACCACGATTTTATACTTGAAACTTCATAGCAAAACACTGTGAAAGGGTCTCACGAAAGCAGGTTGTGAAGGTTTTTATCTTCACAATATTTTGCTGTGAAGTTTCAAGTATAAAAACGTGGTCTCACGAGAACAAGTTGGTTTCACATGATCCCAAGTCTCCACAGGTGCAGAGCCAGGAATTTTACTAAGGGGGGTCCACTACAAAACAAAGATGATTCATTGACGGATATCCGTCGGTAATCCACCGTAAAAAGCCATCAATAGCGGATTTTCAATCACAAACGGAAAAATCCGCAGGTGATCTGCCAGAACGTCGGTAATTACCGGTGAAAAATCCGGTGAAGTCTCTTAGTTTTGTAGTGGTACTCTAAATTCTAAAATAAAACAAATATACATATGAAAAGATTGTGTGAGAAGTTGATGTTAACGTGAGAAACGTGAGAAGTGGATCTGAACCGTTGATTACTTTTAATCAAATGTCTCTCATGAATTGCGGCTTAGAAAGGAATTGATCTGGTGTATCTCGATGCATCTCATCATAATATGCATCCAACTGTTGGAAATCATTTCTCATGCTTCTAACAACTTCCCTTGTTTGTGTGTATATATATATATATATATATACATATATTAATGATTTTAAAGGTGTAATTTTTTTTTTTGAAAAGTGAGGGGGTGCAAGTGAGGGCCCTGGGCCTTAGCTGGCTCCGCCCTTGAGTCTCCATGTATGTATATAATGGTCATTATTTACGTCAACATGGTATACCGTAACCGATGGTTAATATTAATGCTGAAAACATAAGTTGCAAAAATTGATCGTTAGTTGTGTTAAGATCATTTGTCATGAATAATGACCATTATTCTCGTTAAAAAATGTCATCGAGAATTTTTCATTAATCCTTTTAATAAGTATTTTTTAGATATGTTGTTATGACTTTACCGGTAGTCCCACGGTCATTGCCAAGATCGATATGTGATTGGAACCGCTCTTGAAATTCACAGGTTTAGAGAACGTAAATTGCTTTTCGATGTTGCTTCCATGTCCAAATCCTGAATAATTTTTATGGCCATCATCGCTTTCTTTTCATCTAAAGTAATGTTCGTTCAAATGGAAACAACATAAAGGTTGAAAACGTAGAAACATACACTACAATAAAATTGAGTTTATAGAATGCCAAAAATGACCAAGTCTTCTAATAGACTGTTTTATATAACTTAAGTTTATAGGACCAAACAACACGGTGTCATATTTCTAAGACGTTTTCTTAACAAGTTCTTTAAGACATTTTAAAAATAAAGTGTCGTATTATCTATTTTTAGTACACTTTTAAGTATTGTCCTATAAACACATCTTTTATTATACACTTGTTTTTATCGCTCAATTTTTTCAAAAGTATTATAAAATAGCTAATACCACATTTTATTTTTAAAATGTTCTAGAAAATTTGTTAAGATGTCCAAAAGAATCTAACAAACTTATGGTAACACTTTTAGACATGATGTTTATTGTTTAGTTTTATAAACTAAAGTCCTATGAAGCAATCTATTATGGCACTTAGTCAGCTTTTGCGTTTTATAAACTTGATTTTGTTGCAGTGACATCTTACCTATATATTCTCCATTGACAAACGCTAGTAATGCATCTCCGAGACTTTGAATTTGAATAACTGGCAAGATATCTGGCCGCATGGGTAGATCATCGTTATCAAGATGCAAGCTACAAGAGAAATGAATAAACATGTGAGGGATTTTACGTATTGATGGAAGGCTTGTTCAATTTACGTTGTCCATTTTACCTTGTGCTATACCATAAGTAATCGGTGGTGTCTTTAGTCAAGGTTGTGAGTTCCATCGGTGATTTACTATGAACCGGTAAATCCCTAAATGTTGGAATAGTCTCGCGGTAGCTTTCCCATTTAAATTTGTTGGCTCTCCTTGACGCGATGAAACTTCTCGCGTTATGTTGTGCTACGATCTGTTCTTTTTTATTCAGATATCAGTGTTAGTTTCACCATTGGGTGCCCTACGAGCAAATTTCCTTAAAGAGTACGAGGAAAAACAAAGTATTCAGTTAAATGACCTCCTATATAAATGATTTACAAACTAACTTTCTAGTAAAAGAAAAAAATTAATTGTTTTACACTAAAGGCAAGTCATTTGAAGGTTATTGAGCTACAGAAAAAAAAATTAAAAGGTAATGCTCGTAATTAAAAGCTCATTTCAGGTCATTTAACTATATGAACCGAGGAAAAACTCACAAGTTCTGTACTGAAAACAACAGTCTTGCAATCAGGGAGGATGCTGACAGAGCGTCGTGGGAGGAAATAATATTTTCCCCTGAACTCAATTGTTCGATGAATTTTTTTGTGCCTATTGCTCAAGAACGCTGCACAAAGGTTGCTTCCCGGCATCTCATAAGTAGTGATCTACAAAACCCGTCACACCGTTGCAAAAACTTATCACTGAAAATAAAAACTATCAGCGAATTTTGCAAAACGAACTTTGTTCCAACAACCCATTTCTTTTTGGACAGCTAAAGTTAACGAAAAATCAGTAAATTCAAAAAAAATGGTCTATTATCACCTTCGAACAACATAATACAATGAACGCAAGTCAAAACATGAAGGTAATAATCGTGTTTCCATAATTCACTGGTCCGTGTGATTTGTAGAGTTGCATTGGATTTGGAGGGATTTGGAATTGAATTCCATTTCAATCTCAGTTTGGTTTGAAGGATCCTGGATTAGGAATCCCGTTGTTGAAATCTCACAAACATAGGATTTTGAAATCCCAGAGAGGTGGTTGACATTTTACGGGATTTTGTAGGATTTGCATGTAATATTGTTTTAAAACGTCTTAAAAACATTGTTTTTGGAATAATCAATTAATAGGTAACTTAATTATTTTTATAATTATTTATAATTTGTTTTTATAAATTATTTATAAAAAATGAAATTCAATTTACATTCCAAATCCTACGAACCAAACACACCAAAGATTTCAAATCCTTTCAAATCCAAATCCCTCCGATTTCAAATCATTTTACGAAATCCGAATCGCTCAAAATCACTTCATCAAACCATCGCCTGATATTTTCTTTAATCATAAAAAAGAATGCTTACTTGGATATTAGTGTCATTACTTTGGACATTACGATTACCCAAAAGAAAAGGTTTCTTTATCAATCTCAAAGTCGAGTGGAGATCTCTAAGGTGACTCCATTTGGGTTCTCTTATCAAACCTAAAATGAAATTATAAGAAAAAAAACACACACAAAAGGTTAAAATATTAGGATAATAGAGTCAGGTTCATTCGAGAATTGTAAGTAAGTAAGTAAGATAATAAGAAAACTGTCAAATCACATGTGATTTTATACTGAAATCACGTGTAAAATTACACGTGATTCACACGATTTTTGCTGCGACCCATGGTCGCGTGCCACGTCACCCTCACACAGTAGCATTGATTATTTTTGTGTTCTCTTATTTTGTTATTGTTCTCGTTTGAACCTCTATCTAGAAAATAATTTATAAATTTCAGCAACTATTATATCCACATATTTCAAAGCATATAATTAAGTCAATATTATTGAAAACTTGCACTATAATCTTTATAATTTGTTGTTTCTGTATATAAACTTATTGAAAATGTTGAAAATGCTCACCGAACTCGTCAAGGGGAGCTTCATCGTAGTAGCGAGTGGTCACAAAGGATGAGCTTGTTCTTCCAAAGTTGGTTCCGCCATGATACTAAAATGATCATGAGACTAAAAAAGTTACGAAGTATTATTCAGATTGTTTAAAACTGTTGTCACTTTAAAAACGTGAGTTCTTACCATATAATAATTAGTCATGCTTCCGTTATTCATGAAGAACCGAGCAACTGAGAATGCGATGTCTTCTGCTGATCTTTGGGACGGCGGATCTCCGAAAACCCGATATCTATAATTGCAATAAAATCTAAATAAACCACACAAAAATGGAAAAAAATTGAAAAAAAAAAAAATACTTACTGAGCAGTCCAATTTTCTGTCCATAAAGCTGGCTTATCAGGGCCATTTGGGCCAGAAAACGTATCTGCACAATGCCTCCCATTGCATGTACTTATCTAGGCCCAAATAATAAATTTAAATCCAATTAGAAATTTCGTATTTTAAAATTCAAAACGAAAATTAGAACTTAAACATTTGTGCAAAAAATATTTTTTAAATCAATTAATTTTCATTTGGTAATATATAATTGTAAAATAAACCATGTCGAAGTTGTGTCGTTTTAACCGGACTGGTTGACATGAAAACTTATACCGATTCTTGAATTAGATTGTTATATTGTTGGTCAAAAGTATGTCTTATTGGGGAAACTATTACTAGTATAGGTCTGTATGACAAACTTGTTAGACCGGGAGTATCGCTCAAAAGGTTAAATGAAAAAGAATTAAGGGTCTGTTTTTTAGTAGCTTAATGAGTTTGCTAGAACTCATAACTTATTCGGTCAGAGATACATGATTAATTAGTAGTGGCTTAATTATGTAGAAAGTAATTTATTCAATAAGCTTCTATAGGGAGATTTATATAGAAAACCAAGTTTTTTTTATACCTGTCATGCCCAATTAAAAAATATGTTCTTTCCATATATGAAAAAACTCAAACAAAAACTTTTCCAATCTATACAGTATATGAATCAACACAGACAACTTTATCCATACATAACTTAATGAAAAACCAACTAAACCACCCCTAAGTTCATCGTTTGAACTAAATGTATCAGTTACCTGTCGGAGATGATGATCTGATCAAAAATTATTAAAACTAATTCAAAATATTATGCTTAATATATAATGAGGCAATCGGAGTTTGACAAGAGTCTCAAAAAGACCATTCAACTATAACAACTTCAAAGTAGACCTGACAAAAACTGACACGACACGCTAATCTGATACGAACTCGACATGAAATAAACGGGTTTGGGTAATACATTTCAACCCGTTTAAGTAAACAGATTGACACGACACGACACGAAAATTAAACGGGTAAGGTCAGGGTCAAAAATTCAACTCGAAAATGACCCGAATAACTCGTTTATATATATATATTATAAGTTTTCTTTTTAACTAGTTATTTGTTAAAACTCAAACATGTGTACATGTATATGAACGTGTGATCAAATAACTAATTTGGACATTTTGATTGATTGTTTGATCAGATAATTGATTTTGACCTTTATTTTCTAATCGGATTTCTATTCAACATCTGATAGCATGTTTCAAGAAAACAATGCTATGAATAAATAATGCAATATGAACGTAGAGGTTAAATGCAATAATGCAATATGAACCTACCACATTAGGAGGGGCGTCCTTTTGCTTGCACATTATCCATGGGATTTCAGGATACAATTCGGTCGCCATATCTGCTGCCCACTTGACATATTGCGTACCTCTTTCTCTATATGATTCTTGAACATGATTGTACTCGTTTTCAATCTACAATACATACAAGAAAATATATTTAAAAAAATATTATCAGTCTTAAAATGAAAAACGACCATTTAGTTAAATATGGACAACATGAAAATACCTGTGCGAGGATGATCGGGCCTCCTTGAGGTGCAAATAACCTCTCGGCCTTCATCATATTTACGATATGTTCAGTGTATTTCTTCATATAAACCTACATAATCGAAAATATTTCAATCATGCAATTATTGATTTACATTGGTGTGCATGCATTCGCAACAAAGACAGAGATAATTTGTAGACGACCCCATTTTTTTTAACAATTAATTATAGTTCTTGCATTTCAAATGGATACCTGGACAAAAAAATATATATAAAGCATCGTATTTACAAACTGTACTTGAGAAAAAGCTAAAATATAATTAAAAAAGAATCAGAAAAATTGTAGACCATCATAAATGTGTATATTGATTGTATTCAATGGAACGGGTTTCAAAACAAATACCAACCATGTATGGTTCGTTATACGAACGGAATATGATGTCCGGGATTTCTCTCAACCAGAACGGAAGTCCTCTGCGCAAATCAAAATTCTCGAAAATAAATAATAAAAACGATAAAACATTATTGTAAAATAAATTTTAATTTAAAAAATATGTTACCCAAGATTCCATTCTGCCTGGATGAAGGGTCCAAGTCGTAGGATTGCATACATTTTATTTTCACCAATCAATTTGATGAATTTCACCAAATCATAATTTCCTGTAAAATTAAACTGCCAAAAGAAAAAAAAATTAAATATTCAAAATAAAACCGAATCAAACAAAAGGAACCCAATATATTTCATTTGAATGTACAATCTAAGTATACAGACCTAACATCTATCCCAAAAAGTAGATCGGTTGTTTTTGTGAAAACTCCGACTTATAAAATATGTAACATCAAAAATAAAAATAACCAACCTGGCCTTGAACAGGCTCATGAATGTTCCAAAACACATAAGTTTCGATTGTATTTAATCCACCATCTTTCGCCTTCTTTAAGATTTCCGGCCACATCTGATTCAAATATATGAATAAATTTCAAGTGTTAAATTCAAAGAAACGAACAAACACATAAAACTCAAATTGATCGTACATCAGGGGTGCTTCGGGGATAATGAATAGAACCCGAAAATATAAGTATCGGGTTCCCGCCAACAACGAGCGACCTAGCATTGTATGTCACCGGTCCGGGAGTGTATTCTTCGTCACCGACATCAGAAGAAACCGATATCCACGTGATGGAAATTAAGAGGAGTATGAATCTTGTACGGCTTTTCATGTCCATTTAGTTTTGGATAATCGACCTTCTCGACAAAGGTGTTTGGAAGACCGATTATACCTAAAATACCAGATGATCGGTGATCAAGGTTTTTACGAGAGAGGAAAATAAAATCGAGTCATTTTGCCTTTAGCAGGACGCACAAAAAACGTGCGAGTTGAATAGTTTGTGCTATTTCAAGATTTTGGTCATATGAGAGATAAATGCGGTAATTACAAGGCTTAAGAGGATCTATCGGTCAATAGTTATAATTTGAGTTAGAGGTTGAGGATTTTGCTTCTTTTTTTTAGCATATGTTTGCTATATTTACGCAGATAGATTATTTTTCAAATCCAAAATAATGATATTGCAATGATTTTGTACAACTTATGTATCAAGTTAGAAATATTCAATAATGTAAAATCTTGCAGGACTTAACGGAAAATCCAGATTTTACGGGAAAGATCATGTTGTCAAAACTTGGTTTTTTGTTTTGATTCAGGTAAAATACTGGGTAAGCGCTTACCGGTAAAAGTCATCACCCTTACTTACCTTATCGAATAACATTCTGAACCATCAAAATGGATTGTTACCGCTAGCGATACCAGGTAAGATTAGTGATCCCTGTCATGCTCACTCGGTAAGGTAAGTGACACCCAGTAAGTGTTTGGTAAATGACCCCTAAATCAAATTAAACACATCCTTATATCCAACTAAGGGGCCGTTTACCCAAATGCTTACCCGGTAGGAATCAACACTATAATTTATTTTGTTGGGTAAGATTGTGGTACACCAAAACGGTATCGTATGCAATAATTTACCCGGTAAGAGTCGTCACCCTCACTTACCGAGTAAGACTCTTCATCCTTATCATTGCTCTTACCGGGTAAGATTATTGGCCCTTGCCATGTTAAAATTACCTGTAAGCGTTTAGTAAACGACCCCTAAGTAATGTTTGAGATGAGATATACCGTATACGCATACCATGAGAGTTGAAAGCTCCATTGCATCACCTTCATTTCTGTATGTATTACAGTGTGGAAGATCGTAGAGTAACTTATGGATTTGGCCCATGCGGTATGGGTTTTTTACGAAAGAATTTAGAATCTTTAGTGTGTTTGGTTTGTAGGATTTGGAATGAAATTGAATTCTATTCATTGTAAATAATTTATAAATACTTATGAAGATAATTAAATTGCCCTTTTTATTAATTGATTGTTACAAAACAAATGTTTTTAGAATATTTTTAAAACATTATTGCATACATCTTACAAAATCCTATGAAATACCAACTACCGCGTGGGATTCCAATGAAATACTGGGATTTTCAAATCCATAAAATCTTACATGTAACACCCCGAATTTCGTTATTTTGCAATGATGTTGAGGAAATAGAGGTTTTGGGGCTGTCTACAGGACGCACGGGTCGTGCGTCCTCCTTCAGAGAAAACGTACGGGTCGTGCGTAGGATTCAGGGCCGAGGCACAGTGCATGCGCACGGGTCGTGCGCATTTCCTTCTTTGAGGGCGCACGAGTCAGGATGCTTTTTGAGATTTTCCTTAAATATCTTTTTGAGAGATATTTTCATAATATCTCTCAAATCTCAGTTCTCTCTCTCTCTCTCTCTTCTTTTCTTTTTCTCTCTTTTCTCTTTCGATCTTCAAGGTCTTGTTTGGTTGCTAGTTTTCGGTGTTTCTAGCAAGGGGTCGGTGTTTTAAGCTTCACCTCTACGTCGTGATCGTTATCTGGTTTTCCGGGTTTTATTCTGAAAACCTACCGGTGAGTTCCTACTACCATTTTACAAACTTTATACATGTCAAAACTCTTATTTGTGAAATCTGAAGTATTTCTACGGTATGATTTTATGATCTCTACATTTTGTTATAAATGAAGTTTTTGGTGAATCTCGGGGTTCCCGGTCAGTTTTGACCAAAATGACGGGTTCCGCCTTATTGAAGTAAAATGATGTTTTACTTGCACATTATGTGGTCGTTTGAAAAGGATGATTATGAACTCATTTTAATGGTTTTCATTCTTACCAGAAGTTGAACTGGAAGTAGCATTTTGTTTATAAAATGTACTTGTAACCATATGTTTATTTATGGTTGGTCACATATGTTGTTGTGACGAGTCCTTACCATTTCTAGTGGATCCCTAGGTTTTGGAGTAGACTGTTTTGTTGGGAGGCTATATTCCCCAAATTGTAGCTATGGGTCACATGTTCCATGATGAGTTTATGGTACGGTTATGTGAGGCCGGTTACTAGCCATGGTTCATGGTGATCCTAGTGAAGGAGTATACATTGGTTTCCCTTGGGAGCGCGATCTCACCTCGTAGCACGGACTCTGGGTTCATTGCTGAGGACTCCAAGTGTTTAGCTCATAACTCGGATTTGTGGTCTACTTTGTGTTACACCACTCTCCTTGGTAAAATGGTCCTTTTATCACCGCTTAAGAGTTTTGGACCGAAGAGGCACGGTTGTGGCGAAATGTTATCTTTACGAACTAAACCTTTATGAAAAGATTTCTTTATGATACTGATGTTTATATCTTTCGAGCTTTATAAACTGTATGTTCTCACCAGGCTTTAAAGTCTGACACTTTTTCTCAAATGATATGTATAACAGGTTTCCCTTAGCGGTGGGTTTGCACAGGGTCTTTGAGAGTCGAGCGTGGACTCGAGGCATATTTTGAGATGTCTAGTATTTTGGTGTTGGCCATTGTTTAAGTCCCATCTTTTAGTGAATTTGGATTGTCAAGTGTTGTAGTCTAGACGGTTATGTTTAGATTAGTATTGTTGTTAAATTCTATATCCGTATGAGTTTTGTATAGTCTTAAGGACTGATCCCCATTATGGGAAGAGTATATCATTACGGATGTCTCGTTGCCTTATTTCCAGGTTTTAATTTACTCTGAATTTTAGAGCGTTACAAGTTGGTATCAGAGCTCTAGTTTAAGCGAACTAGGCATGAATGTAAGATGTCTAGACTTAGACTGAGTTTGATAGGCATTGATTGTGAGATTTGGGTAGAACTTCTAAGATGGGTTAGTCTTAGAATCGACGGAGGTTATGTTAATCAAACGTTGTGATGATGGTAACAAGAACCCTTATGTGTTATATGTTCATAATCTCACTTAGCTAATGTGATTATGAGGATATTTTACGTGAGTGTAATTGGGTTGCTAATGTTATGACAATTGGTAGACGTAACGGTACGTTTCTTTCGTGCGTATTTCAGTTAAACTCTTCCTTACCCTTTCTCGTGCTTGTGTTTGTCTGCTCTACCTTAGTATGTTGACCGTTAGAGTAGTGCGAAGGTTTCTAAGCGAGTAAGCTAAGGAATGATTGTTGTTTATAGCAATGTCTCTTCGGGATAATAGTAAGTGCGTAGAACGCATTAAGTTAATCATCCTAAGCCAGATTCGTTGGTGGAATTAGGATTATATCTTGCTAGATCGATTCTATTTAGAGGAGAATTGTAAGTTAATCTAATGGGATGGTTGCCCTATGATGCCTGAGGCATCCGGTTGATTATAAAACGTCGGAATATTGTGAAGCGTAGTATTAAGATGTAAGTGCCGACCGAATTCATGCATTTAGTTTATTTCTAAAATAAGGTTGCCTAAATTGCTTTTCATGAGCGCCAACCATGAAGTAAATTACATTATAACGTTTTGACAAGACATTTAGCACTCATCATATTTTAAACTATGAGCATAAGCATGCTTAAAATGGCTTTGTTGCACCTGATTTCAAATTTTTATCAAAACTCTCTTTATTCACGTCTTGTGTTTAAATGTTATTTATGGATGTCGTAATATCTGTGTTTTAATGCTTTTTGAGTTAATGGGCAATTAGCTGTGGAATTCTGACCTTGACATTGGATCTCTTCCACGTATGTCAATGGTTTTAAAGGAAGAGCTATTCCCATACTTTTGAGTCAGAGTTTCTTGGGAATTTTAGTTGTGTGAGTTTTGTTGAATTCTTGGAATTTTGTTTTACGGATTCTTATGTCGCATGAGTATATTTTGTGATGCGTAAGTTTAATTTCATTGCATGCAAGTTATGAGTTCTTTGGGCGTCGTATCTCATTAAAAATCTCGTCTAAATGGTCACCTTACCTTATATTGAAAAATAGAAATTTTGACACCACTTGATTGTTAGCGTAAATGAGTTTTATAAAATCCAGTTGGATTATGATGTCTCATCTTACGACTTTTGCGTCGCGTAAATAATTTTGAGGGGCATGTGCGTGTGCATCATTTTGTGTGTTAATCTCGGGGTTTTATTATCAAGTAGCATATGTCGTGTACTATGTGCATTGGATTTAAGTATAACGTTGGTGTGAATGATTGCATAAACGATTTATGTTATTTTTAAAAACAGGACTTTCGTTCTGGTCATATTCCATCATTAACTCTTACTGTTAAAATTTTCGCAAAGCATTTAGCGACTTAGCGGTATTTTTGTCGTTGTAGTTTTTATTCTGTCAAATGTGTTTTACAACGTGAAGCTTTAAACTCGATTTGAAATTTTATTTGCATCCCCGTTATTTTACCGCCCTTTTGGGGAATAAATTGTTGCATATGGGGTGAGTTGAAAATCCTTTTGCTGCAACGCCTCTTGGTTATAGAGGAGAAGTTTTAAAGATAAAACTGTGATTTTTCCCTTTGGAGTTGTACAAACCATTGTTGCACATGATAAAGTGCAAGAATCTATTTTCACGTTCATAGTATAAATTGTTGCGTATGTTTTACTCGGTATTTCGCAAGGTGCGAGTATTTTGTTAAGTTTTCGTATTCGGTAACTTGGATTGTTTTAACAGCATAAATTACTCATGACGAACTTGAATATTTCAACAAGTAAATAGTGTGATTTACATATTCTGAGTGATTTTGTACACGTAAAATCTACATTATGATTTATGCATCTTTGATGATTTTGTGCATCTTAGTATAATTGCATTCATAAACTTTTGGAAAATATTTTGTCTCAATACGTGTTGAGTTTTGGAAAATCATGTTCTAGTGGTGTGTATTTTCATAAACAGTGTTTAAAGACATTTCATTATTTGGGGAAACGTTAAATGTCGGTTAAATATGTTTTAAGGTTTACGAGACTTTCATTGGAAATTTACGTAAAGTGTCGGGCCTTTGGCTCGGGTTTTGACTAAATGAGTCGTGTGGACATTTGTCCGGATTTATAACCGCAATGAAGGGTTTTAGCATGATGGGGTTTATTCGTGTGTTGGTAAGTTAAAGTTGAATTGTGAAATTAGTGTACATGCCAAAATGTTTATTTTAAAGTGTTTGTGTTTTACAATAAATTGTTAACTGCTGATAAGTTTTGGTTATTTTGGAATGTTTAATTTTATGAGCATGCGAGACACCCATTTTGGGATCTTTGGTTATTTTGGTAAATAAATCATGTTGAAGTGTTTCTTTGATGATTTTACATATATAATTGGAATTCAGTTGACGTAAGTGTCATTTGGTGTATCTGATCTTATAAACCTTTTTCAGAAAATGCATATTATTGTGTATGAGGCCTTTTGAAAACATAAAGGTATGAGTTCATTTGGAAAACGGTTTGTTTCAACCAAAGATGAGATTTTAGTTAATCATACTTTTGGTCGTGTTTGCATAATAGTTGGTCAAACGTGTCTCAATATTTATTTCGGCTTTCATTTGGGTGTTTACGTAAACCGTTGGGTCGTTGGCTCAATTTTGACTAAATGGAGTCTTGAGGGCATTTGTACGGTTTAAAAACAGTTGTGGAACTTTGGAGCATGATGGCGATTATTCTATGCCATTAGGAGTCACATGTTTTGGGAACTTTGGTTTTTCAGTTGGAGTCATGTAATGTTAGACAGTCTGTCTGATTTGTAAAGCCTGAGGTTTTGGGTTGCACTTAGTGACCGCTCGGGTTTACTAGCGAGTAGACAATAGGTGGCACGAGCCACTGAGTTGGAACTCGTCTAGATTGGGTAGACACCCGTGTCCGTAAGCCCTTGAGATGGAACTCGACGGAGTATGGCTAGAGGCGACAAACGATTTGAAGTTGTGATGTCTGGTATGACATGGGAATTAAGATCGGGATACGTGGTGAAATCTAATAACATCACGGGTGGCCCCATTCAATTGTTCTCGCCACCCAAGATGGAAACGTTTAGAGGTCATGCGAGGAAGTTGTATGGGCGGCCTACTTGCGTGTCCTTCTATTCTCTTTGTGTACGGGTCTCTCCGTCATAGACCCGGGGTATTTTAAACACTAATGTCATGTTTTTACCAACTTTGGTTATGTGGAGTCGACGGTAAATGATGGCTTTAATATTGGGTTTTCCCCACGTATATTAAGGTTTGAATGAAATGTGTTATTCGTACATGTTGATATTTAGTTTTCTTTTGTTTTTGGTCGTGTGAGTATTTGGGCCTAGTGCCCATGTTTTCGGACGTACGATGTGGATGGTGTTACTAATGTTCCATACTTCGAGTTAGTACAAGTTGTGTCAATTTATAAAGTATCATTTAAATGAAGGATCCATCTTTGAAATTGCATAACTTTGAAAAGGAGTTGTACCATGTTTTAAAAAAAATCATTATTTGAAAGGTTCTGTTTTAAAGAGAAGTTCATCAATTTAAATGCTCTTACTTATGTAAAACTCTTGAGCTCTGTAGGCGTTAAGCTTAAACTTTTATTTATTTATTTATCTTCGTGTGCATCATTTCCTGTTGGTAGTTCGGTTCTAGCAGTGCTTTGAGGAGTTGGGCCTTAGCCTTGAGCTAGAGTAAGTTGTTGGTAAAGTCTTCCACAGGTTGGAGTTAATCTACGCATGGGTTTCTGTAGCGCCCGTCCTTTATAAGTCCGAATGTACAGATTGGTGGTATGTTTAGAAGTTAATCTTTATAATGTGGTTGTAGACGGAGTATTTATGGAAGTATTAAGAATTTCGAATAAGGGCTATTTCCAGATTTGGGGTCGGATCGGAGTTGAGTGATAGCAGAATCTGTGTTAACTGATTTCCGGAAAGACGCTTTAGTGCGCCTTGTAAGAATATCTTTAGCGATATTAGGAATGAATCAGTGAAATCTGAGAGTTTGGGAAGATTAGCGTCGACCGTTGGCTTTGAGTTCGGAACCGTGCAGTTTGAAAGAATTGGTAGATGGAAAGTTAAGGTCGCTAATTTTCTGGAGGTAGTAATTGTCACCTAAGGTTGGGAGGCAACCGTAACCTTGGGAGTAAAGGTTACATTGAAACGTTGAGTGTTCGCTCGGTTAGGAGTGAAATGTGCCCAAGTAGGGTAGCTTTTTCGTGTGTCGGTATTAAGATCTCGTTAATGATTCTGTTACTTAGGTTTGAGGCGATATTTTCTGCGATCAGTATTCCATTTAGAAGAGTAGATTTCGAGGACGAAATCATTCTAAGGTTGGGAGTGTTGTAACACCCTGAATTTCGTTATTTTGCAATGATGTTGAGGAAATAGAGGTTTTGGGGCTGTCTACAGGACGCACGGGTCGTGCGTCCTCCTTCAGAGAAAACGCACGGGTCGTGCGTAGGATTCAGGGCCGAGGCACAGTGCATGCGCACGGGTCGTGCGCATTTCCTTCTTTGAGGGCGCACGAGTCAGGATGCTTTTTGAGATTTTCCTTAAATATCTTTTTGAGAGATATTTTCATAATATCTCTCAAATCTCAGTTCTCTCTCTCTCTCTCTTCTTTTCTTTTTCTCTCTTTTCTCTTTCGATCTTCAAGGTCTTGTTTGGTTGCTAGTTTTCGGTGTTTCTAGCAAGGGGTCGGTGTTTTAAGCTTCACCTCTACGTCGTGATCGTTATCTGGTTTTCCGGGTTTTATTCTGAAAACCTACCGGTGAGTTCCTACTACCATTTTACAAACTTTATACATGCCAAAACTCTTATTTGCGAAATCTGAAGTATTTCTACGGTATGATTTTATGATCTCTACATTTTGTTATAAATGAAGTTTTTGGTGAATCTCGGGGTTCCCGGTCAGTTTTGACCAAAATGACGGGTTCCGCCTTATTGAAGTAAAATGATGTTTTACTTGCACATTATGTGGTCGTTTGAAAAGGATGATTATGAACTCATTTTAATGGTTTTCATTCTTACCAGAAGTTGAACTGGAAGTAGCATTTTGTTTATAAAATGTACTTGTAACCATATGTTTATTTATGGTTGGTCACATATGTTGTTGTGACGAGTCCTTACCATTTCTAGTGGATCCCTAGGTTTTGGAGTAGACTGTTTTGTTGGGAGGCTATATTCCCCAAATTGTAGCTATGGGTCACATGTTCCATGATGAGTTTATGGTACGGTTATGTGAGGCCGGTTACTAGCCATGGTTCATGGTGATCCTAGTGAAGGAGTATACATTGGTTTCCCTTGGGAGCGCGATCTCACCTCGTAGCACGGACTCTGGGTTCATTGCTGAGGACTCCAAGTGTTTAGCTCATAACTCGGATTTGTGGTCTACTTTGTGTTACACCACTCTCCTTGGTAAAATGGTCCTTTTATCACCGCTTAAGAGTTTTGGACCGAAGAGGCACGGTTGTGGCGAAATGTTATCTTTACGAACTAAACCTTTATGAAAAGATTTCTTTATGATACTGATGTTTATATCTTTCGAGCTTTATAAACTGTATGTTCTCACCAGGCTTTAAAGTCTGACACTTTTTCTCAAATGATATGTATAACAGGTTTCCCTTAGCGGTGGGTTTGCACAGGGTCTTTGAGAGTCGAGCGTGGACTCGAGGCATATTTTGAGATGTCTAGTATTTTGGTGTTGGCCATTGTTTAAGTCCCATCTTTTAGTGAATTTGGATTGTCAAGTGTTGTAGTCTAGACGGTTATGTTTAGATTAGTATTGTTGTTAAATTCTATATCCGTATGAGTTTTGTATAGTCTTAAGGACTGATCCCCATTATGGGAAGAGTATATCATTACGGATGTCTCGTTGTCTTATTTTCAGGTTTTAATTTACTCTTAATTTTAGAGCGTTACATTACAAATCAAACATAAAATTTGAATTCAATTCAACCCTGCAAACTAAACGGGTCTTATTTATTTGTTTGATTTTTTTTTTGATAAAGTATTTGTTTGATCTCTTAGGTGATGAAGTTCTTGATTGTTAAGAAATAAAAATGATATTTACTTCGTCTCAGAGTAAATGTTCACAATGAAATGACACATAGCTTTATAAATGTGTAATTATTACATTTTTTTAATTAACTAAAAAACATTTTTAGCTTTAATAATGGAAAGAGAAATTTTCTCCATCATATAATCAAGAGTGAATTGCGGATTTGGTTTATGTGGTTTTGTGTTTTCTTTGACCATAGTCATCATTCTATGTTTATTGTGGATATAGTCCTTGTGATATTCAATATATTGTGGTTAGGGTCCCTAAACACTAACACTGTTAACTTTCAAAGGTTAAAGATATCATATGCCTTGCACACTAACACTATGGGTATAATTGTCAATTTACTTTTCCCTTTCAATTTAACTTATACACATTTAAAACAAAGAATACTAAATTGTGGATTTGGTCCATATGCATCACTCATCGTCTTTAAAACCCATCTACCATCTCTCTTAACTTTTTTCACCCATTCTTCATTGTCAAAGTACAAGAAAAACTAATTTGTTAAAGTGTGAAAAAAGTTACTTGCATTTAAAAAGAACAATTGTTTGAAACCAACAATACATCCCAAAAAAGATAACACATCAAAATAACAATTGTTTGAAACCAACATTAAATCCCTAAAAAGACAACTCATCAAAATGACAATTGTTTGATATACACGAGGACATGAAACTAACTTGGAAGAGAAAAGCATACAAAGATCACCTATGGAAATCTGCAACAGCATGTACAATGCCATTGTTTGACAAAGCCATGGAGGAACTGAAAAAATATGGAACATGGCAGTAAATGGTAGAGATGTGTTACCTGAAGAATGGGTCCATCGTGTATATAGGCTAGATACATGGAAGGACATGTATAGTTTCAAAGTAAGTCCTATAACTAGTAGATTGATGTGGCCAAAGTCTGGTTGTCCCTCTACACTGACTCCACCGAAACATCACACACAAGTAGGAGGAACAAGGAAAAAAGAAGAAGAAAGACAGCAGAAGAGTTGAGTCAAACAATTGGGAAAGGAAGTAAACTATCAAGGCTTGGGAAGACGGTGGGATGTGTGAAATGCAAAAAACAAGATCACAACTCAAGAACTTGTAAGGGACAGACAAGTGGGAGCTAAATTGGTTGTTGTTTTTTTCGGGATACGTTGATATCAAATAATTGTTATTTTGATGGGTTGTCTTTTTCAGGATGTTATGTTGATATCAAACAATTGTCATTTTGATTGGTTGCCTTTTTTGGGATTTAATGTTGGTTTCAAACAATTGTTATTTTGATAGGTAGTCTTTTTGGGGATGTCTTGTTGGTTTCAAACAATTGTTCTTTTTAAATGCAAGTAACTTTTTTTACACTTGAACAAATTAGTTTTTCTTATAGTTTGATAATGAAGAATGGGTGAAAAAAATTAAGAGGGATGATAGGTGGGTTTTAAAGATGATGAGTGATGCATAGCGCCCAAATCCACAATTTAGTATTCTTTGTTTTAAAGGTGTATAAGTTAAATTGACAATTATACCCATAGTGTTAGTGTGCAAGGCACATGATGTCTTTAACCTTTGAAAGTTAACGGTGTTAGTGTTCAAGGACCCTAGCCACAATATATTGAATACCACAGGGACTATTGAAAGTCCAAGATCTCTAAATCTTAGAGAGAGAGAGAGAGAGAGAGAGTTTATGCACCAAAAGTATACGTTCTATTCAAATGTGGTTCAAAAGTTACAAAACAAAGACACCAAGGGGACTTAAATACCCCAAGGTCTAAACATAACAGATAAGCTCACTAAACACAGTTTAGACCACAGATAATAAATACATTGATTACTATTCAAAATAGACCTAACAATCTCCCCCTTAGTAATCAATGACGCTCTTCTCTTTGACGAAGTCTATTCAGTCCAAGCAACACTTCTAGGCGTCTAAGAGTTGAGCGGAAAATCAACTTCTCACCAATAATATTCAATGTCTTCTTGAGAAGTCGAATTTCATCATTGTCAAACTGAAATGTATTTCTTCTTGTCTCCAAAAACCTTCTTTCAGCAGCTTTTAAACGTTGCTCCAACTGCAGCTTGACCACCTTAAAGGTTCCATCAGAGTAATAACTTAACTCTTCAAATCGGAGGAAGCAGTTTTGACTTGAACCATTCCTGTAGATAACTCCAAATGGATCTTGAAGAATGGTAAAAATAGGATAAGAATCTAAGTTCTGCAAGCTACGATTGGGCCTTAGAAGATTAACCATCGGCTGAAAGCTTTCAGCAGCCATTTGAAAATCAAACACTCTATAGAATCTGATTTGGCGCCGAATAAACCTTTTGATCACAAACAGTGCTTGAGAGATATCTTGTGTTCTATGATAGAGATCCCTGAAATGATTATACAGAAATTCAATGTCATCAATAGATAGATCATTAAAACTTGCCCCCGAGAAAGTGTATAGCTTGCAATCTCTTCTTTCCACTTTAAAATCCGGATACCAGATATTGACAACTTATTTATCGTGACGCTAATAACTCGGACAATCAGATGTGGAGAAGAAACGAGATTCTTTCCACGGCGCTGGCACTTGATGAACATTAAATATTCATACTGATAATCAGCAGACTCATTTTCAACCCCAAGAATTGCATGAATGTTGATCTGTCTTCTTCTAAAAACAAAAATATTGCTTTGAGAATGTTCTATAAAAGCAGATCTTAGCCTTGAAGCCATATGCCGTTGTTGCAAACTTCTTAGTCTCTGTTGTCTAGACAAAGTTGGTCCTTCTTCTAGGATAGTCGGTGGAATCACAGGTTCAGAAGGAGGAACATCAGCTTGTGCTCTGGACGACTGACCAACTTCAAATGAGCTTGAAGGAGCAGTGGTAGTCGGAGTTGTACCTTCAACAGGAGTAGAAGTAGCAGTAACAGTTTCAGGACCTTGAGTTGCTTCAGGAATCTCATCATGAGAAGGAAGATCTCTGTACAGCAAGTCTGCAATTTCTTCATCTTTAGCATCCATAAAAACATAATCATCTTCAGTATTAGACAAAACAATGATATCCTCATACTCTTCTTCCTTTACTTTGCAAAGCTTCTCATATCTGATGTCATTGTCATCATCTGAGTTAATTTCTATGAAGTTTGCAAAGAAGGATCTCATATCATTAGCTGCTTCAGAATCATCTAGCTCATGTGCCCTTGATGCAGTATCAGGATCAACATAAACAACAATCTGCATATTGTTCTCAATATTCTGCTCAGAAAAGTTCAAAGTATTAGACATCGCAGATAAATCTACATTATCTATCATAATGTTCACGAGATCTTCAATACAGCAGTCTTGAACATTGTCAGCACTCTTATCTTTGTCAGTTGTCTCTTCTTGCGTTTGATCTTCTCTAAATGACGAATCCTCCACCCTCTGTCTCTTAGTCATCTCCCCCTCATGACCTTGATGATCTGGATTATGTCAATAAAATAGAATGAGAACTATGGTCAAAGAAAACACAAAACCACAGAGACCAAATCCACAATTCACTCTATAATCAATGATAAAATGTGAAAATAGACATTTGTCCTTTTAAAATGGACATTTATTTTGAGACAAATTAAAATATAAATGTGAAGATTTATTTTAGGACAAAAAGATATTAAAAAAACACAATGGCAAACAATCATAAATGACATGAATCAATTCCAAAACAAAATGCAAACAACGAGATTCTTTTGTAATAAATAAAGTTGAAAACCCAATTTTATACCACATAAACCGAATCCATAATTTACTGTTAGATTTATTCTTCAATAGTCACCTTATAATTTATGCATAAACATTAATTGTAGAGTGGATTACATAAATCGTCCCTAAAGTATACTGAAACTCTACATTTCTTTATTACTATTCTAATTACATACAAAATCCTCCAACCTTTAAATTTGCTTTCACCACTAGTCCTAATCCAAGTATCCGTTAAACTATTCCGTTAAGTGTATGGGCGGACCCAGTTTATTGGATACGGTGGCACAAGACACCATTTTTTTCCTCCGTCGTAATGTAAAAAATTATAGGGACGTGAAAGATGTCATCGCATAAATCTCGTTTGTGTCATTTTCTTAGCGGCCGTTTACAAGCTCTTACCAAATCACTTACCTTACCTGATGAACATTACAAGTACCGAGAATCTTACCCGGTAAGAGCGATGGCAAAGGCCGAAAGCCTTACATGGTAAGTGAGGGCGACAACTCTTACCAAGTAAGCACTTACCAGGTAATATGTTGCATACAATGTCGTTTAAATGAACTAAAATCTTACGCGAGAAGGTAAGTGAAAGTGTTAATTTTTGCCGGTAAACGTTTGGGTAAACGACCTCTTAGTTTTAGCTTTTGATTTCAGATTTATTATAATTCTAAAAGAAATCGCAATAAAAGACTCTAACATAGGACCTTGCATATGAAAAGTAAGAAACTAACCAACGGATCAATGATGATTTTGAAAAAAAATATCCATATCTTTGTTTATTATATTCAAATAATGTCACTACTTGAGAAATTTTAAAAAAATTATATGTCCGCCTCTGGCTAAGTACTCTCACGTGCTAATCATGTGAGGGGCATTTTGGTAACATAAGTGAGGGTGAGGGACGGTGAGGGTGCCTTGTCCGCTCCGAGACCTTTTGTTGTATGATTTACTTTTTTTTTTTCCGTTCTACAACTTGTACTAAAGGTATAAAACTTGTACATTCAATTTAATTTTTATAGTTGGTGTATATAATGACCAAAATACCCCTCACATGACTAGTACTCAGTTTAACAACTATTAGGTTAGGAACTAGTGGTGAAAACAAATTCATAAACTAATGGGTTTTGTACGAAATTAAAACAGTAAGGATGAAAGATAGAGTTTCATTATTTTTGAGGGACTAATTATGTAATTCACTCATAATTATATAATAGCGGAGAATCTTTGTAGCCGAAAACTGCATAGCCTTACTATTTTAAATTTTTAATCATTTAGTAGATCATGTTGTCCACCACAAAATTCTCCCCAATTTACAAATAACCCCCTCGACTACATATAAATTAAGGAGGCGTTTGGTTCGCCGTATGGAATTTGGTGGAATTGAAATTCATCAAAAAAAAAATTGATTTTGAAGGAATTGGAATGAAATTTGACCACATACTTTGATTGCGTTTGATTGAATGGAATTGGAATGGAATCTTTAAAAACAATTGAAATCTCCGTCTTTATTTGGGAGAAGGGCGGTGGCAGGACAGAAGGGGTGGGGTGTGGCTAGGATGGGTTGGCAGGACGAGGGGTGGGTGGAGGGGGCACAGGGGCAAGTGGGGAGAGATGGTGGAGGCAGAAGGGGTGGGTAGGGGATGAAGTGGGTGGGTGGTCAAGGTGGGGAAGGCAGGGGTAGGGGCGGGGTCCAAGGGCAAAGCTGGGTGGGAGTGGCGGCAGAAGGGGTGGGGTGAGGGTGGTTAAATTGGATGCAAAAGTTATTTGTCTTTCTAAAACGAAATCATAAAATATGTTACATTTGCTACGAAATGGAATTCAAATCCTTCACACATGCGAAGGAATTAGGTGGAATCCGATAGAATCCTATCAATTCATTCCATGAACCAAACACGAATTTGGTCAATAGAATTTGATATTTCAATTCCATCAAATTCGCTGCGAACCAAAACTTTCTTGTCTTACTTTTACGTCCTTTTTACAAAAAAGGACTTTCTCTCCTTTCCTGGATTCTCTATACCATTACCAGTGGTCCATCTTCTTCGATCATTTTCTTTAATCCCCCTTTCCCGATTTCGCACTTTCCCCCAGATTACTATCTACACATCAATTGCAAATTGGCTCAGTTTCCAGGGTTTCCGTTAATCGTAAGTTTCTTCTTTCGATTGGTTTGTTACTGTTTATTGATTGATTACAATTGAATTCTGTTTAAAAAACTTAAAGAGTTGTGGGCTTCGAGATATTTTGTTGAAATTTTGGCTTGTTTAGATCACTGCTCGACGATTACTTGCCTTGTTTTGTGGTTATTTTTGTTTAGAGATCACATTTTGCACCAAATTGGTTTCTCTGTTGATTTGATTTTTCGTTATCTGTCTTCCTAGGGTTTAAAGGTGAATCATTTAGCTCAATTATTAATTTCGAGTTTTCCCCAAATTAGTTCTTCTTCTGTTGATCTACGTCTCTATTTATCTGTTTTTTTCTAGGGTTTGAACTTTGAAGCTCAATTATTGGTTTAGATTTTCCCCAAATTAGTATTTTTCATTGTTGGTCTAATTTTATTTATCTGTGTTTCTAGGGTTCAAAGCTCAGTTATTAGTTTTCGCCTTTTGAGTTTTGCCCCATTATCTGTCTTTCCTAGGGTTTAAAACTCCATTCCCCCCAATTTGATTTCTTTTTTCCAGATCTTTATGTATCTGTGTTTTTAGGGTTTGAATCTGATTCAGGAAGAAGGTGAAGTTGGTTAATGGAAAGTGGAAACAAGTTGAAAATAATTCTGCCTTTTGCATTACCCACCTGTTCGCAGGCAAGATCTGCATACGTGATTTACTGGGTTAGTTTGGTTTAGTTTGATTACGAGTTTGCCACTTTGCTTTCGGGTGGCAATGGATGATGGGGAACTTGAATTCTCTAACCACGAGATGTTTGGAACGAACGTTGGTGATATCCTGAGCACCGGTTCCATGAACCGTTTCTTCGATGAAATCTTTAACGACACACATGCTTGTACTCATACCCACACGTGCAACCCATCGGGGCCTGATTCATCGCACACCCACACATGTTACCATGTGCACACCAAGATTCTCCCTGCTATGAGCGATGACGACAAGACCCCCACGGACGACACCGCCGAGTCATCGGAGAAAAAAGGCAAGAAACGTCCTTCGGGAAACCGGGAAGCCGTGAGGAAATACCGTGAAAAGAAGAAAGCCCGTGCCGCTTCGTTGGAAGACGAAGTGGTTCGATTGAGAGCATTGAATCAACAACTAATGAAGAGAATTCAGAGCCAAGTGGGATTAGAAGCAGAAGTAGGGAGACTTAAGTGTTTGCTTGTGGATATTAGAGGGAGAATCGATGGAGAAATCGGATCGTTTCCTTATCAGAAGCAACATCCGGCTAACCCGAGCCTTGTGAATCCGAATTTGGGTGGTGGGTTCGTGTTGAATCCTTGTAATATGCAGCGAGGTGCATCGATGCACCATGATCTGGATCTCAATGACTGCGACTTTGAGGATCTGCCGTGTCTCGGGAACCAAGGTTCGATGCCCGATGAGCTTCCGGGATGTGGAGCTAACGATGGTGTCCGAGGTGTCAATCCTTCGGCCGGAACTAAAAGAAAAAGGTAAACAATAGTTACATGCTCTCTTGCATTGATGATTTGGTTTTTATATTTGATTAGTGTTTTTTGATCCAAGTCGATCTTAGCAAGATGATGCGATTTCGTTAGTTAAATTTACATGCCGAATTGGCTTGTAGTTCAGTTAATCCAATCCCAAAACTTTTTATGGGAAAAAATGCATCAAAATACAACGAAGTTTACCTTAGTTTCCGTTTAGTGTAACGATGATTTTTTGTTCTTAATTAATGTAACAAACATTCAATTTTCTTGATTTCGTACACATTTTACCTGTTAAACGGGTTTTTACTTTTCAGCTTACTTGACGTCTGACATCTGTTGATTCTGATGTGATATTTTTCCACGTAATAAATAATTGTAATAATCTCATAACTTGATCGACGTTATCGATAGTTACAAAATCTACTAGTCAAAATGGACACAAAATAAGAAGATTTGAATGTTTGTTACACTAACGAGAAAAGAAAAAGAAAATTCATCGTTACATTGAATAGGAATTAAAGCAAATTCCGTTGCATTTGATGCATTTTTGTCATTGTTTATTTGGCAAATCTTGCTAAACAATGTTGGTTCATAGGTTAGGCTGGAGATAAGAAAGATCGATTTCTGGAACCATTATCCTTGATTTTTTCACCAAAACGCTTACCGGGTGAGGGCTCCGCTTTGGTTGTTTTTTCTACCTTTTATGGCCCAGGTACCAACACATTTGCAGAAGCCAGAGCTCCCCTTTTTACTAATGATTTTACCTCACTTTGTTGTATTGTATAGACAAGCCTGACTTTATAGATAGGAATTCAGGAAGCAAGCTACCTTGACCATCTTCCGTATGACAAAGACCGATAATCTTACCTGGTAAGAGGCATAGTAAGGATTAATAATTTTACCTTGTGAGGGAGATCTTATCCGGTAATGGCACTTACCGGTTAAGAGGTGGTTACCAACAATCCACTTTGATGACCGATAAGGTAAGTGAGCATGGTGAAATTTTTCCGGTAGGCACTTCCCGATAAGCGTTTGGTAAATGGCCTAAAAGTCTAGCACGATGAATTTTCGGCTTATTTTGTATCAAATCTTGCTCGATTATTAGTTTACCATGTCTCTAATTTCTGATCGGTTTTTTTCTAGGCGCTCGTGCAGCGACATCTAGATGAATTACGTAGGATCTGATGGTGTGCAATTTTGTTATCAAACCGATCTGCTGCTGGATCACCATGGTTATGTGCTCCATGTTTTGCATGTTGTTTCTTACTATTTCAGTTGAGTTTTTTTTTTCATATCTTTATAAAGCTCTTTCTCATAATCTAATACTAAAGTTGGGCTGCATCGATCGTCACCTCATGTTTGACACGACGTTTAGTTTGAGACAAGGCATGATTGAATGATACAAATGCAGTTGTTTTGCATCACCGAAATAAGTGAAACAAAAATCAAGAAGATAAGACATGATAGGTAAATTAATAAACTACTCATGTCAAATTATGACCTTAAAACCTTCCATAATTCTTTCACCCGCCTCCTGTCTCACTCTCGCCAGACTCATCCCGTTTGCGTACCAAACGCATTCTAACAGTGCCGATGTTTGACCACTTTTGGCACGTAAGACTGCTTTTATTAAGATCCAGGCCATGGAACTTTTATCTTTCGGGGGTCTATACAGAAACCTCCTCTTTACCCCTTGGGATAGAGGAGAGGCCGCATACATCTTATCTAATCCAAACCCCAGTCGGATGTTTCTACACCTTTTGACGATCGAAGCAAAGGACAAACATCACAGGGCACGTTAGGTTTGATACAAATATGATGATGTTGCCAAAAAGAAGTGAAGTCATGATTTTAAAGCAACACATAAACCAAGAGTAAAAAAGATGAGTTTTCAAATGTCATCATCTTCTTCTTCGCGATAAATGCTTTCGGCCATTTTCCAGACCTGAAGAGCATTGTCTTCGGCAACACTAGATATGAGCCAGGGCTCGTTCTTGTTCCATGAGAAGTCGGATATTTTGGCCTTGTGACCACCATGAGAGAACAGCAGCTCTGGAGGCCCGTCCTCTGCTTCTCCTTCCAATTGTTCATCTCCGACCCTGGAAACACACACCACGTCTTAGACAAGTACCATAACAACTTCACCCAACCACAATTGCTGCCCCGGTCAAGTATACAGATCGGATAGCATTACTCTACGCAATGCAAAGAGGTTGGTGCAAAAGTTTGTGTTGTTATCAGGGTATGAATACTAGAAATTCAAGTGTATTGGTGCACTTATAGATGGGAAATTGACCAAACTAACCATTGGACTACATTTATCACTTTTTAGCTTACTTTTTTTAAATTCGACCAAATTAGCCAATATTTTGCATGTACCCATTTCGCAAGATGTACCCATTTCGCATCTTGCGAAAGGTACTTATTTTGAATCAAATATGATATGATTTGATGGGGTAGGCTTGTGAAATTGGCTACTTGAATCATATTTTATTCATAAAAAAGTACATGTGGCAACTTGCAAAATGGACACTTGTGGAATCTTAGCTATCTTGGTTTAAACATGAAAAAGTTGGCTAAAACATGAAGATATTCTTTCAAAATAGCTAGTTTGGTCTATTTCCCCTTATGATACAGTGTTTGTATAAATCTAAAACCAGGTTGATAAAAAAATATATATTATCTTTTCATAATTTATATGCCTCCTTTTAAAAATCACAAAGTAGAAAATCTTGTAGACTCGAATCAAATATCATCTTTTCCTTCTAACAGTGACATAACAAATGTGATCCTTGATGCATTGAATATATACTCAAGTTTTCTTTAGTTTCTAAAATTTAGGTTTTTCTTGTGGTTGGGTTTTGGGGAGTGGGGGTGGGTTGGAAGCATAAGTAGCAAATTATATTGCAAAATTTTAACCTTGATTCTAAATTTTCCCTTTTTGGAGAATTTTTATCGTGCACGTTTTCAGATAAGACCAGCGTGACACAAGTATTCATCGTAATCGAGTTGCAAAAGCTGCACCCATACGCTCCCTCTTACAACCCGAAGACTGCACCCTAAGTCATCGAATATGGGGACTCAGAAGGGATACATGCACCCATAGTACTTCCTGGTCACTGTCCTATGATACTTTTTAAGGCATTCGGTGATATGATTTCCAATGAAATGAACGATAAGACGCAAAACCGGGGTGCTGGGGAGAACAAAAACTTGCAAACTGAAAGGCATGAATGAAGTTGAAGGATCTAAAAATTCAGAAGGTTTGAAGGTAACCTGTTTAGATCCCAAACCATCAACCTTCTGTCACCACCAGAAGATGCAAGCACAGTTTCGTGGTTCGGATCCCACTCCACTTGGAACACCTCCTCCCTGCACAATTACACCATTCATCTTATTCATGCATCTTCAATACACTAATTGTAATATTGTCTTAAAAGGCAAAGACACAACTAAACAGAAGCCGAGGACAAGAGACTTACGTATGACCACTTAAAACATGCAACGGTGATGTCAACTTCCGCATGTCAAACAAGCCAACAGTGGTATCTGAAGATGCTGTAGCCAGAACCCACTCATTATATGGGTTGAAAGACAAGTAATTCACCTGGAACGAGAGGAAAAAAAACGCAGTTAATAGCAGAGCAGAGCCTTCATGTAACCCAGCTACCAAAATTTCTTCACGGCCTTTGGGTAAACATTGAAACCTTAGTTCATCTTGCCATGTCTCTAAATCAATGGCAAAATCATTTGATGCACTTCAGCATATTGCTGCCTAGTCATAAACCAAACCCAGTAAGCCTCACATGGAGGTGGGGCCTACGGTTGGACGTACACATACCTGGTCTCTACATTGAAGGGTAGTGCAGTTGTTTCCATGGAGACCCCCGGCTTGTGCAAAGTGTGAAAAGAAAGGATAAAACTTGCTCAAAATATTTGCAGAAAAAGAACATAAGAACTTGAAAATACGAAAGGCAGTGCTAAAAAAATAAATGAGTTAGAACTTAGAAGTAAACACAACAATCAAAACAGGGAGACAAAAGACAAAGAAAACATACAGACAAAAGCAAGAACAAGAAAACGTAACCAAGGTAGGAACAATTACACAGCCCTAAGTCCAACCTAGGACATGTAAGATTTAGCTACCCAGTCAGCTGATCATCATAGACAAGTACTAGAAATGTATGAACTCAATCTTGCACTCCAAAGACAGAGAACAGGTTATATAAAGCCTATAAATAAAATGTACATATGAAAGTTTTCCAGAAATTGCTTCACCTCTTTCTCATGAACTACAGCAGATTGTTCATGTTTATTTGTGCGCAAGTCCCAAATCATTAGCTTGCAGTCATCTCCAACAGATCCAAATAGACTATCATTTCTCAAATGCCATGATACATCTTCAACCACACTCCCATGATCCTGCACCAACATTTGGTATTACATGTTAGCAATTTGATTGCTTATTAATCAGAACATAAATCCCTTGAATCAAATAGAAGGATCGCAAAATACCAGTATACCTCATAAATATATTTTGCATCAAGAACTTTATTGTCAGGCATTGTGGAGACATCCCACAAGCAAATTTTGCAATCATTGGAACCACTCAAGAGGTACCCCTCTCTAAAAGGACTCCATGACAGCCCATACCCCTCTTTCTCATGACCCCTCAGTCTAACGTCAGGTTCACAAGTACCTCCTTCATGATCTGAAGGTTGGTTTGTTGAGTTAAATACATAGAGTTCAGAAGAACTAGTCTTTGCTGCAATAATTGATGGAATCTGTGGCATACACCGTGCCCGGTTGACCTCTCCATCAACATGTATCTTCTGAGTAATCTCTACCTACAAGTACATAAAATAACATATCAGATATCATCAAATTTCAAGCACTGGTTTTACTTATAATTGGCAGATCTTGGCAATAGATTCCCCTGTTAGGTTCCTCTACTTGATAGTAGTTTCCCTGATTCTCTCTCCATGTATGCAAACCTAACCCCTAGCCCTGGTAGTAGAGCGGTTGTTTCTCATGAAGAACCCCGTGTTGCAAAGAAGTATGCCAAAAGAAAGCTAGCCCGAAAAAAGGCTGAATAAAAAAAATTAGACGAGAAACAAACTAAGATAGGGAAGCCACTGCAAAAAAGTAGTAAGTTGCACCCAGGAACATAAAAACATAAATAGGAACGAAGGC
The DNA here is from genome assembly GCA_023525745.1 of Arctium lappa. Lineage (NCBI taxonomy): Eukaryota > Viridiplantae > Streptophyta > Magnoliopsida > Asterales > Asteraceae > Arctium > Arctium lappa. Next base: position 35,138,221 of record CM042051.1, read on the forward strand.
GAAAAAAAGATAACAAGCCAACTCCCAGTCTACCCTCCCCCCCCCCCCCCAAAAAAAAAAAAAAAAAAAAACCAATTTCATAAATGCCATAATTCATTATAGCTCAAGAAGCTCCACACTCCTAATTAGGGATAAATATTTTGGTTGAACTGAGGTGCATTTTTTGGTAAAAATTCATTCCTTGCTGTTTGTCCCACATGGTATGCTTATAATTCATGATAGCTCAAGAAGCTCCACACTCTCTTGTTTTATTTTCCTTTCTACCGATCTCATCTACAACCATCTCCGACCGATCTCTACAGATCTCCGAAACAGATCTTTATTAACAGAACCCTTGAAGATGGGTTTCGACGGAGATAGTTTTCACGAAGACGTGGTTTCGACGAAGATGGCTTTCATGAAGATGGGTTTCGATGGAGATTGGTTTCGACGGAAGTCGGTTTCGACGGAAATGTGTTTCACGAAGATCTGTCCAGGTTTCATGTTTATCGGTTCCGTTCATGTTTTTGGGTTTGTTTCCATGTTTCTGGGTTCGTTTTCATGAATGTGTGGTTTGATTTCATGATTTTGGGTTCGTTTTTCATGAACGTGTATTTTGGTTTCATGTTTTTGGGTTCGTTTCATGTTTCTGGATTCGTTTTCATGAAGATGTGTTTTGGATTCATGTTTCTGGGTTCGTTTCATGAAGATGTGTTTTGGTTTCAAGTTTCTGGGTTCATTTCATGAAGATGTGTTTATGTTTCTGGGTTCGATATGCACGGCAATTGGTTTCCGGCGGTGGCTCCGTTCATGCGGTGATTTGGTGAAACCACCCATGATTTAAGTTACAAAAAGAAATAATATATTTAAAAAAAATAATAGGTTAAAAACCCCTAAAATACCCTCTACAAATTAAATGTATATAAAAAAGGAAAATAAAAAAAGAAATTATGTGATTGGTGGATTTTAGTTTGTAAAGTTTGCATGAATTAACTCGTTTGCAAAAGAAACGGACCCTATATATATATATATATGTATGTATGTCGAGGGGGGTTATTATGCAACCTTTTACATGATGCAACCCCTTTATCCACCACATATTTTATTTTCAACATTTTTCTTTTTTTTAATTACATAAAATGAGTGGTGGATAGATGGGTCGCAAGGGTTGCATCATGTAAATGGATTGCATTTGAACCCCCCCCCCTCTATGTATGTATGTATTTATGTATGTATGTACTCTTATATAAGCTAGTTGCACCATAATATTATAATATACAAGGTGTAATTGTAACATTAGCTCTTGCCAACTAGAGACAAATATTTTGATTGAACAGTTGTGTCAGTAAATAGGGAGGAAGTTTGTATGCCATGCTCCTGTAATGTTTTTCTTCAAAATAAGATGCAAAACTTCATTTCAATGATGTTCCAGTTCTACTGGTAGGTACTTCCATTATCTTCAATGAAACCATAACTTCCCCAAGTGACTCATCAACATTATTTTGCATTTCTGGCTACTAGTACAAATTAAAACTACTGTTGCTACTTCTCTTCATGTGTATTTCCTGTTGTGAGTAAGACATTCCAAGATATTTATGTTTATTTGCTTTTCTTTCAAGTAAAATGGTTGATTGTCAACTTGATATTGATTTAAATAACTATCTTGCCTTTCTTCACTTGATTGTCTATATAACATATATGCATAAAGCATACCCTACTTCATGTAGGATTTACGGGGTTCGTTTGGTTTGGTTATGAAAATACATGCCAGGAAATGAAATGAATATTGGTGGGCATAATAATGTCGTAGATGTTTATCAACTTTTAGAAATCCCTAATTCTCATTTTGTTAAGTAATGATGTTAGTTTCAAAATGAATGCAGGTAAGGTTAACCAAGCAAATACACAAAGAGGATCCCATTTGGATTTTGAGGGATGAGAACTTGTAGTAACAACTAAAACAGCAACCCAGATAAGCATCCAATTAGCAAATTAGACTATAAAAACGTTAAAACCAATAGGAAAATGATAATCATTTTCAACATTTCCCTATCTGCTCTAGCGAAAAGCACACATACACATACAAATCAGTCCAGTAATTTCGTCGAACAGTTGGCACACATTAAAATCACATCAGTTCCTAATTCTCCAAACATTCTTACTCACAAAGTTTTCTCAAAATACTTCTGGATTACATTCAAGTATATGCAGGTAAAATCCATAACTGTTTTCATTCATACACATATGGACACCAAATTAATATTTAAATGCCTGATTGTTGCTAGTCTATGTGACGAATGCGTAAATGAAATAAACAAAAATCAATCGATCGGCTGACCTTAGGGATTTTGGGGCTTTCCAAGTTGACTTCAAGTGCTGACGAAGGGTTGACCAGCAAGTGAACTTCAGCGACAAGAAGGAAGTTAGGAACATCATCGGAGGTGTGTGTCCCAAGGATTAACTTGTGAGCGGCGAAGGAACCGTCGGAATGCAGTGACGGCGGTGATGGAAGCCACTGGACGGTGAGAGACGGCCACTCGAGGGCGTGAGAAACAACAAGGTCGTACAAGAACGGAGTGTTCTTCTTCCAGACACTGAATTCCTCCTCCACTTGGTAGGCTTCGCCGCCGGTGTCTTCCTCCGTCGCCATTTCTCTCGATAATTTTCCCGCGAAAAATTGGGGTAAATAGGTTGTAGGGGGACTATATATAACATGGACCCCAAAACCCTCCAAACCATAAACCAAACAATAACCAAGGTTTAGTAAACATTTCGACCGACAATAATTTACGATTTTCAAAAAGATAATTAGATAAATAAATACATTTATATAATATTTAAAATATATAATGTATATTATTTCGAGTTTTTAAATGGGTCGGGTGACTAAAGATCAAACCCAACCTGAATCCAAATATCCCGTCAAAAGTCGGGTTTTCGATTTTTGGATTTTGGAGTATTCGGGTTTTGCACAAACATCTTATTTTCATTTTGGGTTCGAGTCCAGATTTCAGACTATTCGGGTTTTGCACACCCCTACAACTTGGATTTTAGATTTGATTTTTGACAGACTTCAGAACTTTATCAATTTAAATAACCGATCAATTGAAAAATGAAAACTAAAAACATGATGTCTTTGGTGAACTTTTTTTAATTGAGCTATAAAAGTTGAGCTTACAACATGAATACTAATTATGATTAACATGTGTATTTTTGGCGGTCGATTTGATCCAGACCGCTCAAAGAAAGGATCAAACCACAAATCAAACCGGACCGAGTGGTTGACTATTTTTTAGATTGGACCGGACCGCTAGACCACTCAAACCGCAAAAAACAGCTCGGTTTAATTTGGTTCAACCGGTTTGAGCCGTCCAATGTTTTTTTTTCCTAACACCCCCAGTGATTTATAGTTATAACACGAGTTGGACCAAGAAGAGCTTGAGTATAAGTTGCCGAGATTGTCTTGAGAAATAATACTAGTATTATACTCGAGCTCGATGCTCTTTTTAACAAATATAGAGTACATATTATGCCTAAAATTTAATTTTAAAAGGTTCATTTATGGGCTCGAGATTTTTTACTCGTTTTTTTGGCTCGAATGTAATGATTTTAAGGGGGCAGCTTGTTTTTTTTCAAGGGAATGAAAGAAATTTGTATGATAATGAAGAATAAAGTTTGGGATGAAAAGTCGGTTCATACAGTTTATCAAGATATGAATGATTACTCATTATTAAGTAATTACTCGGTGGATTATATTTAACCAAATATTATTATTTATTCTCGCCTTAATACCCCCAACCAAGCATTATTAGGAGGCGTTTGGTTCGCATAATGGAATTTGATAAAATTGGAATCCATTGAAAGAATTTGACTTTGAAGGAATTGAAATGGAATTTGATGGAACTTGAACACACGTTTGGTTGGTAGAAATTTGATGGAATTCAATTTTTTCACTTTAGCTAAGGAATGATGAATTCCTTGATTTGTGGAATTTAATGGAATTCAAGGGATTCCATCATGATCAATATATGAACCAAACAAAGGAATTGAAATTTGGTCAAAGGAATTTTCCATTCCAATTTCTTCTAATTCCTTCAAAATCCATGAACCAAACACGCCATTAGGGTTTTACATAAATGTCGAGGGATTGAAGAGCATAAATAAGACATGTTGGTGACGACCCATGTCGTAGTTGAAGCTCCATGTTTCCCAATTCTACGAAAGATTTCAGATCCAGTTCCATTCCCAGCTCCAATCAACAATCATATTTTTCCGTTCAATATATATCCTTGAATGGTGACTCAATTGAAGAAGCTTAGTAATCAACTTTTACCCAAATTGAAGAATCTTGGTCATATTTTATTCTCTCACGAGTCTGGTGGTCTATCTGTTGTTCTTCTCATAAGCTTTCCGAGAGAGAGAGAGAGAGAGAGAGAGAGGAAAAACATTGATGATTAAAAAAACTAACATCCCATTATATGATATATGATGACACTTAACGAGATCAATATGGATGGAGTTAGTCATAAGGACGAAAACCAAAACAAAAACATTATCTCAAACACGTTTTTCTAATAATGAAATACAGGGATGAAAAATGAAAAAAAAAAAAAAAACCTTTAAAACACATGGATTACATTGCAATTTACCCTTCAATTTGTAAAACTAGCCATTTTGCAGCTAAAAAAATTCATCAAGTAGTTGTTTTTAAATATTATCAAGAAATTCTAGTAACTTTGTAAATTTTCAAAAAAAAAAATGAAAAAAAAGTACTATTAGTTGAGATTATAATTTACCTGACTAATAAATTCGTTAAAAATAACAATTTTATAATTTAATTTCTTTGTCTAAAATAGCTAGTTTGGTAAAGATTTTTTTCATATGCGATTTTTTTTATGCTTTCACCTTCGTGTATAGCTAAAGTATTTGATATAATATGTAATTAATAAAAGATATTTAAACATTGGTAAGATATTTAAAAAGGAATTTAATTAAAATACCCAAACATAAAAAAAATAGTATCCAAAATGCCAAAAATCTTGAAGTTTTTGTCAAAATATCCAACAACCTCGTATTTTTAGGTCGTGTAAATGAGAAAACGCGGGGTTTAGTTTTTTAGGCGTATGGTGACAAAACACGGGGTTACCCCGCGTTTTAATGGTGTAACGCGGGGTTAGTCCGCATTTTCTTGATTTTACGCAGGGTTACCCCATTGTCATAATATACAATAAATTGATATTCTGGCTTGGCATGTATACATATAACATATGGGCATGTGAAAGAAACAAAAACCAACTATTTTCTCTATGTCATCATCATGTCTGCACATCTAGATTTTAGGATTACTTTTTTCAAACTTACGCGGGCTAACCCCGTGTTTTATCACAATACGCGGACCAAAATTGCCTAACCCCGTGTTTGTCTGCGTTTTATTAGAATACACAGCCCAAAACATTTAACCCCACGTTTTCCCATTTACACGACCCAAAAACATCAGGTTATTGGGTATTTTGGCAAAAACTTCAAAATTTTGAGCATTTTTGGTACTGATTTTTGATGTTCGAGTATTTTAATTAAATTCCCTATTTAAAATGGTTATTAATAAGAAGAAAATAAAGCAAAGTTAAAGCATCTTCTACAGTTATATTAAAATAGAGAAAAAATGAATTTTAACAACTTTTTTGCTCTAACAACTATATTATTTTGTACGTTAAAATAAAAAAAATGAGCAGAGTGATCATAAAAATCTCTAAATTTAAAAAATTCTCTAAAACTTTATAAAAGAAAGAGAAATAATATAATAATATTTTTCCACCAATGATTTTTTTTAAATTTAATATGTAGGAGAGATAAACAATATATTATTGAATGTATTGATTATTTTATTAATAAACTTAGTGTTAGAGTTACTAAAATGGAGTAGTTATTGAAGATGGATATAATTTTTATTAGATATTTAAACTTTTTCTACTTTACTATAGAAAAAAAAAGGGAAGGAAAAGAAAAGAAAGAAAGGGAATGAAAAGAAAGAAATATTTGTATTTGTGTTCTTGAGATTGAAGGAAAAGAAATAAAATAAAATAAATTTTCATGTTCTCGAGTAGGAGAGAAAGGAAAGATGTCACTTTTATCAATATACCCTTATTTATTTAACAGTGGAATATAACTAATGGATATATATGTAATTTTATAAATATTTTTATTTTTTTCTAAATTCCTTTCCTTCCGTTTCCTCCTACATTTGGGAGAAAAGTTTTGGGAGAAAAATAAGCAATATTTTCCTTTCTTTTCCCTCCTTAAAAAAACTCGAGAACACAACATTTTTTTTCCCTCCTACTTTCCTCCCCTTTCTCTTCCTTTCCATCGTAAAAAAAACTTGAGAACACAGCGTGACTCTTGGATATACTCTCTAAAGCTTTGTTTAACAAACTAGCTTATAAGCTAGCTTGATGCTCATAAGCTAGTTTTTTAAAACGCTACTTTGAGTAGCGTTTTAATAAGCTAGCTTATGGTCATCCAAACAAGCTAGCTTTTTTTTGCCAAACAAAAGAGTATAATAAGTAACATCTTGTTTTTTCAAAAAAAAAAAAAGTAACATCTTGTATTATAAGTTTTAAAAAATTAATAAAAAATTAATGTAACTAAAAAATAAAATAGGAAGGGCATTTTAGTAAAACTAGAACAATGGATAAAGGACCAATTACGTGGCATTCAATGGTAAAAGCCATATCCTCATTTCTCCAAATGCAAATGAGAGGTCCAAATTTTCAAAAACTCAATACCAATTACCTACCTCATCACCCCACCATAATAACCTGCACCATCACTCATCTATCCTACACGCACCTTATCCATCAGTCAATACTCAAAAGTCAACACCACATCGCAAATCAAAGTGCGTCCCTCCACTGGATACAGTAGTCCTTCCCATAGCCAATCAACCCAACCAGCAATTTGAAAAAGCTTCAAGAGTGATCAAGCTCACACTCATTTCACCCGCTAAATCACAACAACCAATTCCTTCCTTCTCCATTTTCAAGTTTTCAGAAATGGCGAAACCAGTTTCGATTGAAGTATGGAACCCTAATGGGAAATACAGAGTTGTAAGCACAAAATCCATGCCCGGTACACGCTGGATTAATCTGTTGGTCCAACAAGATTGTCGTGTTGAAGTAAGTAGTTTAACTAATCTTCACAATTTTGATCAATTTCATTTTTGTGGATTTTGTATATTTAGGATTGATTTGTGCGGAACCTTTGACGTTTTGTGTTACAGATATGCACAGAGAAGAAAACGATATTGTCTGTTGAAGACATCATTGCTTTGATTGGAAATAAGTGCGATGGAGTTATCGGTCAGGTAACACATTGAAGATTCATTTTGCTTTTTGTTTGTATTTATATATTAATTGGAGCTATGAATTTCCATTTTCGTTTGGGGCTTTTTGATGTGGCTTTGTCTAACATCCCTTGGCTCGTATATTGTGATTTTGGATTCTTCCGAGTTTTTATGAATTTGAAACTGATTGTTTTCTCGATTTTTTTTTGTGTGTGTGTATGTATTCATACGGAGAGAAGAAACACTTAGGGGCCATTTATTTGATGTTTACTCGGTAAGCTGGTAATAATCTAACACTTTCACTTAACTTGCCGGGTAAGATTTTAGTCTATTAAAACAGTATGCAACATTTTTATCCGGTAAACGCTTACCCAGTAAGTGTCGTCACTTTCACTTACCGGGTAAGATTCTCAAGCCTTTATCATGTTCATCCGATAAGGTACTTACCGGGTCAGCGTTTAGTAAACATCCCCTTAAACGGACTAAATCCAAGCCAAACTACTAAGTGCTTCCCTCCCCGGGTTGCTTTATATTATCGGATGAACATGACAAGAATTGAGAATCTTACCCGGTAAGAACGATGACACGGACCCGGTAAGTGAGAGGGACGACTCTTACCCTGGTAAGCGCTTACCGGATAAAAATGTTGCATCGATGTCGTTTTAATGGACTAAAATATTACATTGTAAGTTAAATGTAAGTGTTGACTCTTATATGTAAGTGCTTACCGAGTTACTTTACCTTATCGGATGAACATGAGTATTGAGAATCTTAACCGGTAAGAACGATAGACAAAGACCGAGAGTCTTACCCGGTAAGTGAGAGGGACAACTCTTACCCAGGTAAGCACTTACCGGATAAAAATGTTGCATGTGATGCCGTTTTAATGGACTAAAATCTTACCCGGTAAGTTAAATGTAAGTGTTGACTCTTATATGTAAGCACTTACCGGGTAATCATCGTCATGTGAAGTTTGTAATAGTTACATCAACAATCAAAGTGAAATAAAGTCATAACAGTAGATCCCCGGCTGATTAATTCAACCATTGCACATCTATTTAAGATCGTTAGCATACGTGAAACACTTTGATTCTCTATCTAAAGAAAGCCCTTGAAGAGAGATGCAAGGTTTCTACATATATAGACGTAAGTTGGTCATTGTTTAGCTGATTTCAGACGCCAACACCCCCTTCAACTGAGGCTAGGCTAGATTGTGGGTCGAGTCCATATAGATGCTAGACTTTGGCCGTTAGTATATGTGGAACCCCTTTGATTATGAGAGGGGAGATTCCTACATGTATAGAGGTAGGCTGGTCTATGGTTAGCCGATCTGGGACTCCAACATTGATTTCCTTATAGTGATGCTTACCCCCCCCCCCCCCCCCCCCCAGTCCTCCTAAAGGACATTTGGTAGGAATCACTACATCATCTAGCTGCAAAACCCTAAACACAACTTGATTTTTGCGAGGATTGGTAGGATTATATCATTACTTCCTTTAAAAATAAACAATGTTGTCTAATCCTTCTCTGAAAATTGAAAAAAAAAAAACGAAAAAAAGAAGCAAAAACAGACTATATGTGGTTTAAAAGAAAACAGATTTATTGGATAAGAAAGAATTACACAACATGGTTTAAAACTTGACAAATGTTCATGCATGAATTAATAAACAACTTAATAACTTGATCTATGAACATGCTATGTTTCTGAAGTCCTTTGTATAAAAATTTACACTGTTAGTGTATAGAAAATGGACAGGTAGAACAAAAGCTTTTCTTGAGTACTCAGCTTGACATACAAGCTACTGTAGATCCTCCCTCGTGCTGTTTGTTGCCAGGGCGTAGTAGTGATTGTATGAATGAATTAAGCTACATTTGTGTGTTTTTTCTTCAAGATTTATTAGTTTAGTTTGATGCATGTGTTATTAGTTGACTGAAGATTGGGGAGAGACGTTGTTTTCGGCATTGAGCAAGGCAGGAGGGAAGTCTTTCAGCAACATGGCTGTGGGTTACAACAATGTTGATGTTGATGCAGCAACCAAGTATGGTGTTGCAGTTGGAAACACTCCTGTGAGTTTCATTCTTTTGGGTTAAACGAATTTCAGATTAATAATCATATATGTCTTCCTCTCCTTGTAATGTTTTTCACAAGTCTGCTTACATCTTACCCTCCCCACACCCCACCTCGAGGTGGGATATACCAGGTTCATTTGGTTTTGGTTTGGTTTGGTAATTTCAGATTTATAATCTTGTACCAAGTTCTTCAGTGCTAAGTAGGGTCTGAAAACTTGACTTTCTAGAATCAGATGGATCGCTTTCTATATTCAAGGTTGATATGGATATGTGACGTAAATACGTAATGCACTTCTTTCTCCTCCTAATTACACTCTCTACTGGAAAAATGGATAATGTGATAAGTTTAGTGGTAAATTTGATGGTAACCATGTTTTTGTTAAAATAGACCTTCCACACAAAGTTTCCTATGTTCATTATTATATCATTTTAAAGAATTTCTTGGCGTGATTGAACTTACTATTTTCTGAAATGAACAATCATGATTAAAAGTCGAAAAATATGTGCAGGGAGTGCTTACAGAGACCACAGCAGAGTTAGCAGCATCACTTTCTCTTGCTGCTTCAAGAAGAATCGTTGAAGCCGATGGGTTCATGAGGGCTGGCTTATACGATGGATGGCTTCCTCATCTGTAAGATCTCGTGTTTACCTCATCTCCAAAACATTTTCCATAAAGAATGTCTAGGCAATTATTGTATAGTGTATTTCACCTCGTAAAGGTACGGGGAATTATTTAGTGTATCACTTTGTCCACCCAATACGATTGCATGGATTTAATTGACATTTAGAATAGTTCCAAATTTATTAGAAACCAGTTATGTGCGATAGGTGTATGGGATGAGGTTCACCACAAATAAACCAAAAAAGTGATCGAGAAAGTCCCAAATAGCACATAATCAAAAATGTGAACCGAATCAATACAACAACGCAGAAATGTTGGTTCTAGCAATATGATAAAAAATCCATCCACAATAAGCAATCCCCAATAATGTAAAGGCAAGAAATCACAAATACACAATAGTAACAATGCACGACATAGGGATTTAACATGGCTCCACTATCGATGTGATTGTGTACGTCCACACGGAGACGACAGATCAAGATTTTATTAATCAAAAGGGAGTTACAATGCACTTACAAGATCAAATGATTCAAAGATCAGCAACAAAGCTTCAGACCTTTAGTTCTTGCTATGGAAGGTTAACACAAGATACAAATTGGCTAATGAGAATTGACATAAATCTTCCCCTTAATGGCCAAAACCCCATCGGCGACCACGCGTCATGAACCCAGGTTGCCCAGTTCCTTTTTTAGGAAAGTGTGTGCTGCCCAACAACTTATGTAGATTGCTAGCTTCAAATCTTCATGTCACCAAAATTCTACCGTATCATTTAAACCATCTTCAAGCATATGCGACTTAGCCAAGCAACTTGTGGTCGCGATCTCAGGTCGCACATCATCTTGGGACTTGTGCCTGCAAGCTTCAGGTCGCAGGTTCTGGTAGCCAGGCTACATGTGACTTGAACTCATGACTTTCTTATTTTGTAGGTTTGTGGGGAATTTGCTTAAAGGGCAAACTGTTGGTGTGATTGGAGCTGGTCGTATTGGATCCGCATATGCTAGAATGATGGTAAATTTTTGTTATTTGATATCCTACAGCTGTCTAGACGCTAGATCCAATGGTTTGTAGTACAGTTTCAGTTGAAATGTGGTTAAGCTCGAGAAATATTTGGTTATCAGATTGAAGGGTTCAAGATGAATCTCATCTATTATGATCTCTACCAAGCCACACGTCTAGAGAAGTTCGTTACAGGTATGTCTCCCTCCGTCTTGTACATCATTTTTCGGTCATTATTTGTCAATTCTTTTGCATATGAATGTATGATCATTTAACATATTCATTTGATTGATTAATTTGTGAAACATCTATCTTTGTTGCAAATAAGTATCTTGTGAAAATGCAAAAGCTAAAATACCCAGCGCTTTGCAAGGATGAGCAGTTTTGGGTAATTTTTGTCAATTACAATGGTCTTGTATTTACATTTCCACGTTTTGTTCAAAATCACCAATTCTTGCGAAATGTAGTGTTTCTTCTAACAATTTCAACAGGCCCATATTGAGCTTATTGAAAATACCCCATTTGGATAATCATAAGCTAGCTTTTCGAAACGCTACTCTAGAGGCTTTTTTTCTTCCTTTTTCAATTATTCCCCATATATGTTTTACAATTAATTTTTCAACATCCTTTTTGGGTCATTTTACATTGTCATCTAGCCTATCGGCTCTTCTTTAACCAAACATGACTAGTTTATCAGCTAGCTTATTAGCCAACGACTAGCTTATCAGCTAGTTTGCCAGACATAGCCTAGAATAATGAGTAGTTTTTTAACGAAAAGTCGCAAGTATGATGGTTCGAAACATAAAACACTCATTCATTTTGTTGGTACAAGGACAAGTGAAGATCCGAGGAGAAATGAATATGGACCTATTGTAATTGAATATTTGAATATCAACTAATGTTTTAGCAATTTGCAGCTTATGGTCAATTCTTGAAAGCCAGCGGTGAACAACCTGTTACCTGGAAACGAGCATCATCGATGGACGAGGTTCTTCAAGTAGCTGATGTTGTAAGAATTTCTATACTCTCCTTCCCTAACTTTTTCGATTTTATTTCAATTTGTATCTTTCTGAAGTCTCTGTTTTTGGTGATGATCACATAGATAAGTCTGCATCCGATATTGGACAAAACAACTTATCATCTAATCAACAAAGAACGGCTTTCGAAGATGAAGAAGGTATACTTACATTTTGAAATGTTTAAACCTACAAATGAAAACCGAAACAAGCAGATGTCTTAGGTGGAGATAATTAGTCTTTATAGCCGTTTCAAGTATGTGCAGACCTTGAAACCACTTGAAAACCAACGGTATCATTCATTTAATCCATTTTGTGGGCCTCATTTTCGTGATTTTGAATCACAATAGAGATGGTACCCACAAAGAAGACAATCCCATTATCATAATTTATAATGCAAATGGGATTGATTTGAGACCTACAGAACTAAAACCAAAAGAAAACAAGCATGATGGTCCATTTTGGGGGTACCATTTTCATGATTACGAATGCAAATAGACATTAAATCGCAAAATGGAAACAAAAATGGAGTTGTTAGTTCTTTTTATGAGTCCCATTTTTATGATTCTAGGTGTAATTGGAGATAGATACACAAGATGATAATGGAGATAATGGGCTAAAAGAATGGAAATTCCAAACCTACTAAATGCTTAGAAGCACATTCGACTTTAACTTTTAAGCAATTCAAAGCAAGCTCTTAATCTTTCCAAGTAAATATAGCAATATTGAAGCAAGGCTTGCGAACTTTTTGGTTCACTTAGTCGATTATGTGGGTCCTATTTCTGTTTTTCGAGCTTAAATGGAAGTGGGACCCATAAAATTAAAGACAAATTGACGAAGATGGTGGACTAAACAAGTGGAAATTTCCTAACCAATATGCTTAGACATTTGAGTTTAAGCAACAACCTTATTATTCTTCTAGTAAACATAAAAGGCAATATTGCCAAAATATGGCTAAATTAGTCCAATCTGAATGTATAGGAAGCAATCCTTATAAACTGCAGCAGAGGTCCTGTGGTTGATGAAGAAGCTCTTGTCGAGCATTTGAAGCAAAACCCCATGTTCCGAGTGGGTCTTGATGTTTTCGAGGATGAGCCATACATGAAACCTGGCCTAGCCGACATGAAAAACGCCATAGTTGTGCCTCATATTGCTTCGGCATCAAAGGTACATAATATTTTATTTTATATTGTTTTCTCATTGATGCACCATTTGTTATAATGAATGTAAAAGTTGATTATATTTAGAGTTAAAATTTTATGTTCAAAAGAGCATTTTTCAACTAGCAGGGTCGTTCTACTTATTTGTGGCTCGAAGATCATGTGTTTTAGCCATAGAAACATTTTTTTTCTTTTCAAATTGCAAGGGAAAGATTACATATAAAGACTTCCCAAATTCTAGTAATTTGAGGAGGCTAAGTGCAGTTGGTCTTCCCTTCTTTTATCATGCTCGTTTATGGTTTATGCAGTGGACTCGTGAAGGAATGGCCACACTTGCTGCGCTAAACGTACTGGTATGCAACTTCTTTTTGGCATATTTGTCCTGAATGAGGGTTGGTTATAATATCGTTATTGATAAGAACAAACTGGTAAACCAGCTTTTCAGTGCTTTATCATATTTGTCTCTCTTTCCGTCACACTTCTTAGAAGCCGGGGGTCTTCACGGAAACGGTAGCTCTACTCTTTGGGGTAGAGGTCGGATATGCGTATATTTTATACCCTCACCCTCCCCAGACCCCATCTCCAGGTGGGATATACTAGGTTTTTTGGTTTGGTTTGGTTAAGTTAAACTACTTTCTTTTTTGCGTTTTTTTTTTTCAAATAGGGAAAAATAAAAGGGTATCCAATTTGGTCGAACCCGAACCAAGTAGACCCTTTTTTGGACGAGAACTCGCCACCCCCAGCAGCAAGCCCGAGCATTGTCAATGCGAAAGCGCTAGGTAAGTAGCTTCCTTCTTGAGATGTGACTTCTCTTCGAGTATGCTTGAATCTTGTTCATAAGAGAAAAAGAATATTAGCACTAAACGTAAAGAATTTATGTAACAATGAACATTAAGGGGTTGTTTGTTTTTTAAAAAAAATCTTTTAATGGCTCTTAAGTCTGAATCGTTCAGACATTTTTACACATCACCTCTTATTAATCATAACTAAATTAAGACTTTAGACCTCTTAAAAAACAAACGGCACCTAAGTGTGTTTTAAAACAAAAAAAATGCATGAATAGAACGCCATTTGAGTGATTGCTGACCAAATTTTATGCGATGATTGTTGGTGGACTTCTAATAGTTATTGTTAAACACAGGATTGCCCGTTTCGAAGCTCTAAAAGAGGTTGACGATTCTCCGGGATAACAACGATGTATTCCTTCGGTTGTGTACATTGTATATTGCTTATGCTCACTACTCTATGTATGTTTACAATTAATGTGCAAGTGAAATTACATATAATTTGTGGTTTCGGTTCCATCGCATGTACTTTGATTCGTGGGTTTTCTGGTTAAATGACCTAAACTCTGAGAATGCACTGCCCCACTATTTAACAAAAGAATGTCATTTTCCGTTAAGTTGTTTGACGAACATTGATTCTTGTTATTGGGCTTTAGGGTAAATTCGAAAAATTGACTTCATTATTTTTATTAAGTCCAATTTTCTTATATATTTATCCGATAACAAACTCATTAAGATATTTAAAATAAGATATATCTTGAGCATAAGGGTTGGGTTCCGGTGAGAAATGGTTATCAACCGTTGGATGAGAAATGGACGCCCATTAGGATGCGAGATGAACCAGATCAATTTCCTTCTAAGCCGCAATTCATGGGATGACTTAAGATTAAAAGAGATCAACGGTTAAGATCCACTTCGCCCCGAGTTATAAAATTAAGGGGTTTATATTTTATACCATATAAATTCATTAGTCATGTTATTTTCAAAGGAATTTAAGCAATAACATTTATTCAAATGACTGAAGTTCTCTTTCAGAAATTTTCGATTGTTACTTGTATACATGCTACTATAAGCTTGTAGTTTGGCGAGTCCATAGTTTTTATGAATTCAATTCAAAAACATATGTCAGTGTTCTCAAAATAACATTTACCACAACATTTTTAAATTGCTTTACAAAATAAGGATAATTCTAAAATTGTCATATAACCTCCATCGACTATGCACAGTGATTATGATAACTCGACAATTGTGATCATTTCTCGTCTATAGTTAGTGATAACGTTCATGTTGTACCTTTAAAGCTAAGTGAAGTCGTACATATCTCGCTCTTATGGCAACCCCTCGATGAAACTAATTTGGTATTCTCATCCCTAGTAAGTTGCTTGTTTCCCTAAGTCAATTACTTGCAAGCTTACCGTCACCTAGCTAATGTAACACCCGTATTTTATTTAAGGTCATTTCAGGATTTAACAAGTGGTTTTGATATTTATTTTGGAAAAATAATATCCGGTTGTGAATATTTGGTCTTTGAATGTTTCGGGTTGAAGTGGAATCAATATCAGGTCTCTGGGGTCCGAGCGACTTCTTGGGCGACCTAAACCGCAGGAAAAGTCGACTACTTGCTAGGCGACTTAAGTCGCCCCACAAGTAGTTGTGTGTGTCTGCACAATTTTAATACTCGTTTTTTTAGGGTTTTCTCCAATTTTCTTCCACCATCCGGGGCTTAATTTTGGAACGTTTTGTAGCAAATGAAGAGTGGAGGGACTAGGGAGATTCCAAGTTTTGAAGAGGTAAGCTTATTTTGGGTATTTTGAGTTAGTTAAAGATTTCCAATGAATGACCACCAAGTCAATGATCGGGAAAACTTGCGGTGATATGTCGTATACGGAGCTAGGATCTTGTGGTGTTACTATTCGTTGGAGTCGTATACAGAGACTGTTGACTTTTATGGGTGAGATTCATCTAAAGGACGAGTAGGAATCATCGTCACCTTATAACTTACCGTGATACACATTAGATGAATCGTATAAATAAAATGACTTAAATATTTTGTTAATTTGTCTAAACTATTATATGATAAAAAAAAAATTAAATATTATTTGAGGGCAACCTTTATCATGTTCATTGTTTTCCAAAAAATGCACAATGTTAAAATTTTATTTTATTTCTTATTGATTAAATCTTATGTTAAAGTTTGAAAGTATCAAGCCATATAAATTCTTACCCTATATCTTGTATGGTAATTATATATATGGAAAGGATTCCTAATCCAACTACGATAGGAATTCTACTTTAAAAATATAGTTTTTGTATTATCTTTTAATCAATCAATGAAATACATTATCTAAGGTTTATTATGATAATGAGTATGTTTTATAAACTACTAATAAATATTTGTACGTGTAAGTATAAAACATAAACTATTATAAAAAAAAAAAAAACATAAATGCTAATTAAAATTTATCGAAAATAATAATTTAAGTTTTTTAAAGTGAAAATAAAAATTGTTGGTATTTTTTTAAAAGTACTAAGGGGCGTTTGGTTCGCAGATTCTGATGGAATCTGATGGAATTGAAATGTTGAATTTCGTTGACCAGATTCCATTACATCGTTTGATTCATTCTTTTTAAGGAATTGGAATGTTGAATTCCAATGAATTCCACAAATGAAGGAATTCAACATTCCTTGGGGGGGAGGTGGTATTTCATTGGAATGGAATGTCATATTTTTTTTTTGAACAAAATTATCCCTCATTCTAATATGCACCACCACCTCCGAACACCACCATCGGCCACCACCTCCGGCCACCGCCACCGGCCACCATTGACCACCACCTCCGGCTACCAACACCGGCCACTACCTCCGGCCACCATTGACCACCACCGACCACCACCGCCACCAGCAACCACCATCACCGACCATCACTACCGTTCAACATTATTAGCAGACACCAACTCTCTCTCCCTCTCTCCCTCCTCACTCCCTCTCTCTCTCCTCTCTCTTTCAATCTATCCTCTCTCCCTCTCTCTCTTCTCTCTCTCTACTCTCTCTCCTCTCTCTCTCTCCTCTCTCCCTATATCTCCTATCCTCGCTCCTCTCTCTCCCTCTCTCTACTCTCTCTCTCTCAATTTATCCTCTCTTTCTCCTCTCTCCTCTCTCTCTCCCCTCTTTTTCCTCTCTCTCTCTCTCTCACTTCTCTTCCTCTCTCTCCCTCCCTCTCCCTTTCTCCTCTATCTCTCTCTCCTCTCTCTCTCTCTCTCCCCCTCTCTCTCTCATCATCATTCGTATGCTAAAATAATAAAAACAATTTTAGTTAAAAAATAAACTATTTAATGACTATTTCATTAAAATAATTTTTGTTGAAAAAAAATTAAAATAAACAAAAATGGTATTTTGGTCATTTACCAAAATTCCATTTCAATTCTAAAGCTACAATCTATGAACCAAACAGAAAAATTTCAATTCATTTAACATATTCCATTACAATTTTGTCAACCAAACAAGTAGTCAAACCTGACAACATTCTATTCAAATTTCTTCAAAGTCAAATTCCTTTGACATATTCCATTCCATCCAAAAACATTCTGCGAACCAAACGCCCCCTAAGGGTCTGTTTGTTAGCAGCTTAATGAGTTTAATGGGACTCACAGCTTATTCGGTCAGCTATACATGACTGTTTGGTAGTGGTTTAATGATATAGAAAGTGGTTTATTCAGTAAGCTTCTATGGGGGAGTTTTATGCATAGAGCCAAGTTTTTTTCAAACTTGACCCTCCCAATTAAAAAACACACTCCTTTCATTTATGAAAAAACTCTCCCAAACAAAAATTTTCTCAATCTATACAGACAGATTAATTCACACAGACAACTTTATACATACAGAACTTAATGGAAAACCAACCAAACAGCCCCTAAGTTTTGTGTTGTTAAGACCTGTACATTTCACATGTCCTTAATTCTTAAATGCTCCATTGTCTTTGTACAAGTCATAAAGCTCGAGTTTGTTATCCGCCATGCTACTCCTTATGAGCTTCTCTCCGCTCAACGCTGCCACCCTATCCACCGGAAACTCCCATCAATGCTAGCTTTTTGGCTTCATTCCATCACAAGACCATCACAAAACAAATTTATTTATTACTTGTAAATTTTTTTAAAAAAATGTCAATGAATTAATTTACCCCTATAAATTCGAGCTCAATTTCCAACTTGTGTGTCAGTGGATTTTCAGTCGAATTGTTGCGATAAAGGCTATTATCGGTCTCTTTTGATAAAATATGTGATGGATTTAGAGGAACTATTGCGGAGGGTAAGAGAGAGCAGAGTTTACCTCTTGCTTTTTAGGAGTCCAAAGTTTTGGTTTTCTTTTAGATCTAACATAAGAAAACCACCAACAAAGTCTTATAATCCAACATTTTATCTAGTAAGACATAAGTGGTGAATAAGAGGTTTTTTTTTCCAAAAACAAAACTACACTTACGTAAATAACTTGCCTTATCATATTCAATTTACCAAACATTATATGAACAATGTGTCCAATCTTATCATAATCGTAAACATCAAACATATAACTAGTCTCGTCCACTCTAGTTCAAAAAAGAAAAGTCCCGTTTCTTACATACAAACGAACCATAGAAAAACATAATTTAACTTTGCGAACAACAAATATAACGTGTTATATCTTTTAAACAAAAGAATCATTATTAAAAAAAATATTGAATTTTCTTGTATCAATTAATTACTTGATTCTTCAAATATGATTGTTTTGCAAACAAAAACAAAACAATTCTAATAAAATTTCGAAGTTGATTATTACAAAACAAAGTTATAATATGTTTTTTCTATACATCTGTAACATCCCGGATTTTCGATAAGTAAAGGTCACCCAGACATTTTCGAAACCCGTAGATGGTGGGGGTTTGTTGGGAAAACTTCGTTTAAAGTCCCTTAGGGTATCGAGGACTCTAGTATCAAAAAGTCGGATTTTCGGAGTTCGGGGGGGAGTGGGGCGACAGTGCCCGGCGACTGTGCCAAAGGGCACAATCGCGTGGCATAGTCGCGGGGACTCCACCCCTTGCGGTACAAGTGGGGCGATTGTGCCCCTGCGACAGTGACCATGTCAAGGTCGCGGGGCACTATCGCGAGCGGGGCCAGGGCATTAAAATGTCCGAATTCTCACCATTTCTTCTCATTTCTCATTTCTATCTTCTTCCCTTTTTCTCCCAAACCCTAAAACTGAACCCTAATCCATTCTGGGGGTTTTTCCTCTTATTACCACATTATTCTTAATCATCTAGCTAGTTAGGATGATAACCCACAAAACCTTCACCTTTATCTTCCTCATCAAGTTCACCGGTTGGGAGCTCGGGTTGAAGTGTTGGATTGGGTGTTCTCGGAAGTCTCTTTGTCTTCAAGGGTAAGTTTCTTGTGATAAGTTATAAAATGCTCCATTGATGGTTTCTTAGTGTTTGGTTTCTCAAATCTCGGATTTGGTAAGTTGTGAAGAAAACTAGGGTTTTGATCTCGTTTGGGGTTTTGGTATATTGTTTGGGGGAAATGCTTCTAAATGGTTGAATATGGGTATTTATGGTTTGAAATGTTTGGATCTAGGTTTTGGAAGTTTCCGGCTTGAGGATTCGAGCGGTCTTCAAAAGAGCTTGTTGGGTGAAATCTAGATTTAGCCTAAATCTAGCAAGGTGAGTTCAAGTTGATTTGTGAAAACGGTGTACATGCCAAAATGTTTGTTTTAAAGTGTTTTGTACCTTACATGAAATTGTTAATTGTTGATAAGTTTTGTTAACTGCTGATAAGTTGGTTATTTTTAAAGGTGTTTAACTTTATAAACCCATTTAGCACACACCTTTGGGATTTTGGGCATTATGATAAATAAATCATGTATTTTGGTATTTTAATGATTTATTTATGGAAGTAGATTTTGAGTAAAGACATATCTCATTTTGTGTTTTGGAGAAATGCATGGTTTTGTGTTACGGGACGTTTTGAAAGGATAAATGTTGAAAACTCATTTGAAAAATGATTTGTCCCAATCTAAATTACGTTGGAATAAATTATATGTTTTGGAGCATGGGTTCATATAAGCACGGGTTAATTATATTTAATTTCATTTTATGAATTTCGACGTTCGGGTCTTTGGATTTGTTGAGCTTATGGCTCGGTTTGGATTTTGTTGGGTTTTGAGGACACTTGTCCGTTTTAATTACTCAATGTTGAGCGTTTGGTTAAGATTTGCATTTACTGCATCTTAGTTGAGAATTACATGTTTGAATGCAATAGTTCATTCGTTTTGAGTCATGTAATGGTTTAGTTAGTGCAATGGATCCATAGGCACGGTGTTCCTCTGTCCCCGTTTGGGAAGTTGGTTCACCATTTGGCACGAAATAGGCATCGGGCTCCATGGTAAGTAGGGTGTGGCCCTATACGGTCGGGCAGCGTCCCATGGACAGTAAGGTGTAATTCCATTGTGTCCGAGTTGCCCGGTTTTGGGGACTCTCAAGAATAGACCTGGAGTGGTTGACTTGATGTTTTCGGGCAATAGACTTGCAGTAGTTGAGCTCGGTGGGTGTCTTATGTGTAACCCACATGTTTTGATTTACTACATAACTATGTGACGTACTTTGTGTTCCGTCACGTACAATGTAATCGGGTCTTCCCCGTCACCAATAGGTGTGATTTTGGTTATGGAGTTTTATAATCCATGTTTTCGGAGACGTTTGAGTATGGGTAATTATCTATGGTTTAAGGTTTCGGTTATTAAAACTCATTCGAGTTATTGGGATGTCTTGGAAGTCTGAGTTATCTATGTTTTTAACGTTGGATCATTATAATATCATTTATGTTTTACGTGCGCTTTGGGTTTTGACTTTATTTAAAGAGGCGTGTGTTTTATGATTTTAATCACGAAAGGGGTGAATGATGAAAAGAGATTGTTTTAAGATTTGATGTATTTCATTTCTAGTTGTATCCAAATTAGTTGTATTGCATTTTGGGAAATCATGATTTTAAATAACATTCCTAAAGTTATCGCTTTATTTATCTCTAACGAAAACTCTTGAGCTCACTAGGCGTTAAGCCTAACATTTTATTTTTCGGCATGTGCATCAGGTTCCAGTTGGGGTTTGGTTCTACAGTGCTTGAGGAGTTGAGCTATAGACTTACACGAGAGTAAGTAGATTGATGAAGTCTTCCGCAGTTGGAGATAGTGACTATTATTGGGTTTTAGTAGCACCCGTCCTTATTATAGACTGTATGTAGAGAATAAATGTGTTTATTGAGGTTAAATCCTATATTGTGTTTGTAGATAAATTAATTATCGATGTATTTAGAAAATTTTAAATTAGTTACTATTTCTGGATTTGAGGGTGTTATAAGTTGGTATCAGAGCTTAAGTTTGAGAGATTTAGGTATTGATTTGGAATGCCTAGACTCAAACTAGCGTAAATTTAAGCGTTTGAATGTGAGATCATATCATTAGGCACTTTAAGGTTTGATGAATCGAGGTGAATGGATTCACTAGGAACGGGAATCACGCCGAAAATGGCAAGGATGATCATGTACAGTACGTTCATAATAGCACCTGGCCAGTGTTATGGTGAGCTTACGAGTTACATAAGTATGCTTGAACTGCCTTGGTACGATAACCGTTGGGGTAGTGAGGAAGTTTCTGAATAAGTTACCGTTAGGAAGAATCGATGGTTTGAGTATTCAACGCTTGAAATGACAGTAAGCATGGTGATAGCATTAAGTAGAACGTTTTGGTTCGGAATGAATGGATGGGTTAGAACCATAAACTTTTGGGAATCGACTTTATTCGAGGAGAAAGGGTATATGGACCGATGAAATTTTCGATGATTTCCTTAAGATGTTTGATCACCCGGATGACAATAGTATGATGGGAAAATTTGGGAATAAGATTTCGGGATGTTGAGTGCCGACCAAAGTCATGCACATAAGTTTATTTCTAAAATAAGTTTGCATCAATTGTTTCTTATGTTTTCGAAGTGTAAGGTGAGTAGTACTATGAAGCCTTGGTAAAGCCTTTAACACTCATCAGATTTTAAATCGTGAGCTTAAGCATGCATAAAATTGTTTTGTTGCACGTGGTTGCAATTTTTATTGAAAATCTCTCTATCCTTGTTTCGTGTTTGACACTATTTTTCTGAATATCGTAATATTCGTGTTTTAATGTTATTTGGGTTGTTTGGGAAATAACTATGGAATTTTTGACTTTGACATTGGATCTCCTCCACGTATGTTAAGATTTTAAAGGACGAGTTGTCCCTATGTTATTGAGTCGAAATGTTCCTTGGAATTTTAGTCGGTACGAGTCATGTTGAATTCATGAAACGTTATTTTATGACGCTTTACTACTCACGAGTGTATTTTGAATTGCGTGAGTTTTAATTTTATTTGCGTGTAAGTTTATGAGTTTTAGTGAAGCGTTGAGTCTCATGCTGGTTTTGGTGAAAGTGTCGTTTATATTTATCAGGTGTGATAAAAGATAAAATTTTGGAATTTTGACATTTTAGTCATAACTTCGTTTCATGCTATTTGATTTTGGGAATGATGGTTTTGGCACCATATGATGTTGAGCATCGTTGTGTTTCATTGAGTTTTATGGAAGGTTTTATTGGGTCTTACAGAATTCTATTTTACGACATTTTGTGTCGTGCTCTTGAATTTGAGAGGCGTATACTTGCATTAATGTGTGCGTTAACTTATAAATTCTCGCTTAATATTTTGTCTCGTGCAAGTTTTGCATCGGTATTTTCGCAACCGTAAGAGACGTTTTGAGAGTTTTGTTAATAGATATTATCCCATATGTTATTTTGGGAAGTTTCAATATTATGTGATTTCTCTTTTGGGTTTTACACAAGCGTTATTCGTTGTAAGCTACATGGTATTCAAGTTGTTTTAAATTGTTGGTGTGATTAAGCATATGAAAGATTTATGTCGTTTCATATTGAACTTTCGCTTTGAACGTGTTCCAGTTTTGATTTTACGGTTATAAATTATGCAATGCGTTAAGCGAGTTATCGGTACACATGTCTTTGTAGCCACTATTTTGGACAACATCATTTCATTGTACGACCTAAAATTTGAAAATTGGTTTAAAATTATTGTATGTTGACCAATCGCATGCATGTTTTTGTGTTGCTCAGTTTTGAGAAGCGAACTCGGCATGCGGGTCTTGTTGGGAATTTTATTCCATACTTTTATATAGTCGAATGAGAAATTTTGGGAACTCGATTACATAAATTGTCTCTTGGGAGTTTTGTTTAAACGCCTCGCTATAAATTGTTTTGGTACGCGAAATTATTTCCCCACTTATGGTATAATTTGATGCATGTTAGGACCATGGTAGTCCATTTAAAATTTTACTGCGCATATTTTATTATTATCCATATTAACGTAAGTACTGATCAAATGAGTTTTGGAAATGATTTTATATGCGTAGTGTTGGTGATCAATTTTGAAACCTATCGAATGAACGGTAGTGTATTTTTACCGCACGATTAATTGTTATAAAATTCATGTATTTGAAAGTTTTATAGATTTCAAATTGGCATACTTGTTGAAAAACCTTGAACTCGTTAGGGCTATAGACTTAAACCCCTATCGTGAAAGGAGTTGCAATTAAAGGACTAGAGAAGTCCTTAGGATTTGAAGCGTCGGATGATCCGACTTATAGTCAACCTTGAATTTGAGTTTCAGTTTTTGAAT
This sequence comes from Arctium lappa, assembly GCA_023525745.1. Classification (NCBI taxonomy): domain Eukaryota; kingdom Viridiplantae; phylum Streptophyta; class Magnoliopsida; order Asterales; family Asteraceae; genus Arctium; species Arctium lappa. The sequence goes on from CM042051.1 coordinate 35,161,925, forward strand.
CGGGTCATGCGTGAATCGTGGGAGTATTAGGTTATGTTCCCTAGTTAATTAAGAGATGATCTCTATGCTTCGGTAAACCTTTGGGATGAGGTTTTGTGTGACTACCTACGCCTGTTGGGTTCGTATTGATGGGTTGCTTGTCTGGTTGACATCAAGTTATTTGTTGTGGTGTACCGTCTTCGTGGGTTTCGCGACCAAAGGAAATTCTTGTGGTCCGTTTGTTAGGAACGTAAGATTTGGAATTTTTAGCACTCTGTTTGGTGCCATCCTTAGTGCGACCATCCATCTAGATGGAAATTTGGATGGGATGTTCGCGTTTTTCGAGGTTACCGTGTAGACCTAGGCGTCAACTTGTTTCCTAGAGTCAATGGATCTGGGAATGTTTGGGATGTATCCCGGTTGGATCATGGGAACTATTGACCTTTCGGTGATGGAATTTAAAGGAAATATAAACGGTGATGATTAATTACCGATGTGTATAAGCATTTCCGGGACGGTAAAGGTTTTATTATGGGAATGTTGTGAGGTGGGTGTTGGAACGGAGTTGGGTATTAGTCGATTATGGGTTAACCAGCTACCTGAAGGACCCATTGGTGCATCTTGGGAGGATCACTTTATCAACATTAGGAATGGATCAGTTGAAATATGAGGATTTTAGAAGTTTGGTTATGATCTTTGATGTTGGGTTCGGAACCGTTCAGATCTGAAGGAAATTGGTCGGTGAGGAGTTGTAGTCACTAATTGCCTGGAGGTGGTAATTGTCACCCAAGGTTGGGAGATGACCGTAACCTTCTGGGAAAAGGTTACTTTGGTGAGTTAAGTGTTCGCTTGATTATGAGGGTGATGCACCTAAGAGGGTGATTGGCGTGGATATCAGTGCAAGGGTCATGACAGTGGTGCTAGCAGATGGGTTAAGGGCAACCCTTTTGCATATAAGGTTTCATGGGAACCTAGATTTCGAGGACGAAATCATTCTAAGGTTGGGAGGATTGTAACACCCCGGATTTTCGATAAGTAAAGGTCACCCAGACATTTTCGAAACCCGTAGATGGTGGGGGTTTGTTGGGAAAACTTCGTTTAAAGTCCCTTAGGGTATCGAGGACTCTAGCATCAAAAAGTCGGATTTTCGGAGTTCGGGGGGGAGTGGGGCGACAGTGCCCGGCGACTGTGCCAAAGGGCACAATCGCGTGGCATAGTCGCGGGGACTCCACCCCTTGCGGTACAAGTGGGGCGATTGTGCCCCTGCGACAGTGACCATGTCAAGGTCTCGGGGCATGTAACACCCCGATTTTTCGAAAGGTATCATTTCATGTTAATACAGAAACCGATATATTAAGGAAAAATAAGATATTTGATTTTTGGCTTGAATCCTTGGTTTTATAGTCTTGATGGATAAAGGATTCAATTACGAGACCAACGGTTCTTTCCGGAGCGAAAACGGAGCTATAACGAAGAAGTTATGGCCAAAACAGTTTCAGTACGCGCGAGGCTATAGTGCCCGGCGATTGTGACAGTGTCACAATCGCCTGTCAAGGTCGCCGGAGCCCGAGAACTCTCGGTACAATCTCAGCGATTGTGCCCGGCGATTGTGACATGGTCACTATAGCCTGGCACAATCGCCCGGGTGTTTCAGGGTGTTAAAATCGCGATTTTCAGCCCCAAACTTCATTTCTTCATATCTTTCTCACCGTAGCTCCGATTTGGGTGATTCAAGTTGCTACGATTTCGTTTTTGAGAGCTTTTCAAGGTTATAGCAAGGTATTGGAAGTATATTGAAGTATACTAGAGTATTTGGTGGTGGTAATCTTCTCATCTCTCCCTATTCATCTTCTTCCCCAAAGTTTTCTAGGGTTTCATCCACCCTTTGTTCTCCCTTTCATAGATTGAAGGTTTGTAACCATTTTGGTGAACTAGAAGTGTTTTGGTTGGTGAATTCAAGCTTGAGTTAAGGTAATCTTCTATCCCCTTCGGTTATGGAAGTTAGGGTTTCGGTATTAGTTGAGGTATCCATGTATTTGGTTTGGGAAATGATTCTTTGTGGTTGATTATGATTATTTATGGTTGGAACCTTGTGAATTTAGGTTTTTGGAAGATTTGGTTGGAAGAACCAAGTTTCTTCAAGGAAAGTTCTAAGTGGGTAAAATCTAGATTTAGTCTAAATCTAGCAAGGTGAGTGTACTAAACCTTTGTTAAAACTAGATACACATCATAATCTTCTATTTGTTATCTTATCTCTATGTGTTCAAGTATTTGGGTTTTCTTGGTGAAAATAGTTGGAAATGTGTATATTGGTGATGTGTCATGATTATTGTTATATGTATCATTATTTGGGATTTGTCTCATAGATACATAATGTGGGTACATTGATATGTTAAAATGTATGCTTATATGGGCATGGTGATAATTCTAGTTGGAACACTATTTTGGTGATATGTTTATATGCATAATGAGCATGATTTACATTGAGTCTTTTGTTGGACATTATGAGGATAAGGTGGTAATATTATACCCGTAGTTGGTATTGAAATATGCGGATTGAAATATATCTAAAGGACCCCTTATAAAGGTTATGTGGACGAACCAAGTCAGTACACTAGGAGGATATAGTCTTGGGCGCCACTGTGATGGTATGTGCCTAGACCTCCGCCACTCGGGGAATTTTCTGAGCGATAGTCTTCGGGTGGGCCGGGCCTTTGGGGTGTTCCTTGTTAAGGGCATCAAGGTATATCGACTCTTGGGTGGGACTTGATTGGTGCTTTGGGTCTCCCCCAATGACTCCACATATGTTGAACACTAGTTAACTGCTGATAAGAATTGTATATGTTCATGCATGCTTATTATTGTTCAACTCACTAGGCTTTTTGGCCTAACACTTGTTTGGTGTCGATGTGTATCTCAGGTTTTAGCGGCACCGGTTCTAAGCGGGCATTTTGCTTGGGTGAGAGATTTGAGAATATTGCAATTGGACTTACTTTCGGTAGGAGAACCTTTGGGTTATAAATGACACCCTTGATTGTAATCTCTTTTCTGGTTATAGAAATTAGATTAGTTGGTTGTTATTTATTATCCGTTTAATTACGATTGTATTTAAACAGGTTTGTGTATTTCCCCATTTTTGGGAGGCTCTTGCTTTGGCAATTTTAAATACCGCATGTCCGTTTTTTCGGATTTTTGTTATCCCTATTTTTAGGGTGTTACAAGTTGGTATCAGAGCTCTAGTTTAAGTGAACTAGGCATGAATGTAAGATGTCTAGACTTAGATTGAGTATGTTAGGCAATGATTGTGAGATGGGTAGAATTTCTAAGATGGTTAGTCTTAGAGTCGACGGAAACTATGGTTATCAAGCGTTGGGGCGATGGTAACGAGAACCTTTATGTATTATATGTTCATAATTTCACCTAGCTAATGTTATTATGAGGATATTTATACGTGATGGTGCTCGAAGTGCCGTTACTGTGACAATTGGTAAGGTAGTAGTACGTTCTGTTGTGCTTGGTTTATCTAACGCTATAATATTTGGTAGACGTAGTAGTACGTTTCCTTCGTGTTCAATTCTGTTAATCTGCTTCTTATTCATCATCGTGCTTGTATGAACGGCCTTGGTATGTCGACCGTTGGGGTGGTAAGAAATTTTCTGAATTGGTAACCATTAGAAAAAGTTAATGTTTTATTATTCGTTACTTGGAGTGACGGTGAGTATGGTGATTGCATTAAGTGGACAGTTTCGAATCGGATTATTTGGTTGGATTAGAACCATAGACTTTTTGAATCGATGTATCCAAGGAGAAATGGTAAGGTGAACCTATGAAGTCCGTGGTTTTGCCTTAAGATGTTGAGCATCTGAATGACGATAGTATAACTAGGGAAAATCGAGGAGCGTGAGTTCAAGTTGATTTGTGAAAACGGTGTACATGCCAAAATATCCATTTTAAGGTGTTTATGTGTTTTACATGAAATTATCAAATGTTGGGTTAGTTGGTAATCTTTGATCATTTGAAGTATTTACCTTTATAAACTTTGTGTAACACCACATTTGGGATTTTTGGACGTTTTGATAAAGAGTCACAAATCAATGTGTTTTAACGTTTTATTACATAAAACGATCTTTGGTCAAAGAAATATACTTTTGAATGGTTGTCAGTTTTCATGCATCATTCATGAAATGGAATGTTTTATGAAGCATTACATGCATATTTATGTGATGTATTTGAAAGTATGTATATAGTCCCATTTTATGATTTCTATTCTTACTGGCAGTTACACTTGGAAATGCATATTTGAAAATAAATGAGTCTTTAGGACTTCGGTCTGGTTTAATAGCTCAATTGTGAAATACCAAGTATGATGGTGGTTAATGCGCATCATTTGAGAAGTACATGTTTTGAGTGTGTTGGCCATTCAATTGGAGCCATGTACTGTTTAGACTGTAATGCAGTGGATTCATATATATATATATGAGTCGGTCTTTGTTATTTAAAAAAGAAAATGGGCTATTATTTATAAGTTACTTATTTTAAAGTGTTTGTGTTTTACATTAAATTGTTAACTGCTGATAAGTTTTGGGTTATTTGGATATATTTAACTTTATAAACTTATGTAACACACATCTTCGTGATTCTTGGGCATTTTGATAAATAAATCATTTTGATATATTTCTTTTACGATGTAATATATAAATGGAAGTCATTTTATATAATTGTCCATTTGGTGCATACGATTTTATAAACCGGTGGAAAATGTATATCATTGAACTAGGAGTCGTTTTGGAAACATGAAGAGAAACAGTTCATTTGGAAAACATTTTGTTGCAACCAATGAGAAGTTTTGTTTATTTTGAAATGCTTAGTTTTATGAACATGTCGAGTCATCCATTTTGGAATCTTTGGGTATTTTGGTAAATAAATCATGTGGAGATGTTTCCTCGATGATTTTACATATATAATTGGAGTTCAATTGACGTAAGTGTCATTTCGTGTATTTGATCTTATAAACCTTTTTCAGAAAATACATATTATTGTGTTATGAGGCATTTTAAAAACATAAGAATATAAGTTCCTTTGAAAAAATGGTTCGTCTCAACTAGCGATGAGATTTTATTTATTTATACTTTTGGGTCGTTGGCTCGGTTTTGACTAAATGGAGTCTTGAGGACATTTGTCCGGTTTAAAAACAGTAGTGGAAATTTTATTGGCGTCCAGTAGTATTGTTTCCCTTTGAGTTTAGTGGGAACAGTTCAGTTGCACATATCATGTATGCATATTTTATTGGAAATTTTCGTCATGGTATTTTAGCCAATGTTTTAGAACGATGAGAACATGTTTATATTTGGCTTTGAACTCGAAAATGACATAAATTATTTCATGTGTTTAACCGGGTGCATACGCATATCAATCTTCTAGCTTTGTGAAACAAACGGTCACATGCAAGTTTTGTTGTGAAATCTTATTTCATGTCCCATTGTGACTAAAAGAGAGAAAACTTTAAGAGTTCGATATTATGAGCATGTGGTCTTGGATTTTGCGAACATTTTATTTCTACAGTTTGGAATTAAACTAAATGCTCTTACAATTGCTCAAATCGCATGCATATGTCTTTACTAAATCTTGGAGATTAAACCGATGTATTCGAGTCACTATGAGAAGTTTTATTTCATGGTTAATTGCAGAAATTTTAAGGTTCGATTTTGTGAATTTTCCTTCGGTAGTTTTGTATGAAAAATTTATGGTATTTCGGATAGAACTTTTGCCCAGAACATGTTTCAATTATTGATTTTACTGATAGGAGTTTTTCCGCAATGCATGAAATGAATTTTCGGTTTGCATGTCGTAGTAATTACAATTTTGGGCAAGTACGTTTTATCGGTGCGGCCTAAATTTGAAACGCAAAAAAAAAAAAAATATATATATATATATATATATATACATGTATATTTATTTATTTATTTACGTTCTTATTGTGTTGTTACATTTGGGAAATGATCGGACGTATATAGATATTGTTGGAAATTTTATCTTCCGACCTTTTGTGTTAAATTAAAAGATTTTAAAGTTGAAGTTGTGAAATCCTCTTTTGTGAGTTGTACAAACTTTTATTGCTCATGTTATAGGACGGAAAGTTATTTTCATATGCATGGCATAAATTGATGCATACTAAGACCCTGGTAGTTCGTTTGAAAATTTTGTTACGCATCTTTCGTTATCGTTGTATTAGTGTAAGTAATGATCAAATGAGTTTTGAAAATGGTTTATATGTGTGGCATTGGTGATCAATTTTGAAACCTATCGAATGCACGATAGTATATTTTCACCGCATGTTTAATTGTTATAAAACGTATGTATTTGAGAGTTTTATAAATTTCAAATTGGCATGGTAGTGTGAGAAACCTTGAATTCATTGGGCTATAGGTGTAAGCCCCCTCGTGTTAGAAGTCGATATTAAGGACTAAAAGAGTCTTCGGAGTTTGAGGTGTTAGAAACGTGTTTCTCCCCGTTAGTTAAGTAACGACCTTTATGCTTCGTTAAACCTACGGACTAAAATCGTGTTAGGTTGTTTGGGAATGGTTGGTTTTGGAATTGTGGGAACTTGGTACGACGGTGTGCTATGTGTCGATGGTGTACTATTTTGTTGATTATTCGTGAATAATGATGGTTATGGTTGACTGGTAAGGATGTTGGATTTGGGTGACTACTTCCAAGAGTAGGTGTCAACTTTGAATTGACATTGCTAATCGGGAATGAAATATTTGGTAGTATACCCACGTTTACGTGATGGTCATTCCGAGGATAGGTGTCGACACTCTATGTTGAGGGCAATAACTGTTGGTATGATTCAAAGTATTTCCGTTAGATCTGGTGCGTCTGCAGAACGAGCGGTAAACTTAAGGAAATTAGACATTGATAATTAAGAAATCGATCATTGGTATTTTGATAATTGTCAGGACTTTCGCTGATTTGGAAATCGATGCTTGCGTTCATGGTGGGAGTTTAGTGGTAATGTTTATTGGAGACATTTGGTGAGAATGTTGAGGTAGACTTTAAGTACAAATCTATTATTGAAGAGACCTTGATGCGTCGTATTTAGAGGTACCTAAGGGAAAAGTTTACTTTGGGGTATTCTTGATGGAAATGACTGAATAACGTCGTAAGTTACTCTTAAGGTAATATAAGCAACATAAGGTTGGGAGGCGACCGAGATTTAATGTTAAGAATGTGATTAAGCTAGAACTTAACGTTTATCCTGCTTTGGGTGAGTTATATGGAAAGTTGAGGTTGAGTTGGCAATGGTTCGTTATAAGGAACGTAGCGATAACCTCAACGGGGATGTAATCGAGTTCGTATATGAGGTAAGGTTTAGTGAAGGTATTCCTTTTGAATAGGAAATCAATAGATCTTTCCAAGTGCTATGTTGGGTTCTTGGTTAGTGTCAGATTTCGAGGACGAAATCTCTTTTAAGGTTGGGAGGATTGTAACACCCCGATTTTTCGAAAGGTATCATTTCATGTTAATACAGAAACCGATATATTAAGGAAAAATAAGATATTTGATTTTTGGCTTGAATCCTTGGTTTTATAGTCTTGATGGATAAAGGATTCAATTACGAGACCAACGGTTCTTTCCGGAGCGAAAACGGAGCTATAACGAAGAAGTTATGGCCAAAACAGTTTCAGTACGCGCGAGGCTATAGTGCCCGGCGATTGTGACAGTGTCACAATCGCCTGTCAAGGTCGCCGGAGCCCGAGAACTCTCGGTACAATCTCAGCGATTGTGCCCGGCGATTGTGACATGGTCACTATAGCCTGGCACAATCGCCCGGGTGTTTCAGGGTGTTAAAATCGCGATTTTCAGCCCCAAACTTCATTTCTTCATATCTTTCTCACCGTAGATCCGATTTGGGTGATTCAAGTTGCTACGATTTCGTTTTTGAGAGCTTTTCAAGGTTATAGCAAGGTATTGGAAGTATATTGAAGTATACTAGAGTATTTGGTGGTGGTAATCTTCTCATCTCTCCCTATTCATCTTCTTCCCCAAAGTTTTCTAGGGTTTCATCCACCCTTTGTTCTCCCTTTCATAGATTGAAGGTTTGTAACCATTTTGGTGAACTAGAAGTGTTTTGGTTGGTGAATTCAAGCTTGAGTTAAGGTAATCTTCTATCCCCTTCGGTTATGGAAGTTAGGGTTTCGGTATTAGTTGAGGTATCCATGTATTTGGTTTGGGAAATGATTCTTTGTGGTTGATTATGATTATTTATGGTTGGAACCTTGTGAATTTAGGTTTTTGGAAGATTTGGTTGGAAGAACCAAGTTTCTTCAAGGAAAGTTCTAAGTGGGTAAAATCTAGATTTAGTCTAAATCTAGCAAGGTGAGTGTACTAAACCTTTGTTAAAACTAGATACACATCATAATCTTCTATTTGTTATCTTATCTCTATGTGTTCAAGTATTTGGGTTTTCTTGGTGAAAATAGTTGGAAATGTGTATATTGGTGATGTGCCATGATTATTGTTATATGTATCATTATTTGGGATTTGTCTCATAGATACATAATGTGGGTACATTGATATGTTAAAATGTATGCTTATATGGGCATGGTGATAATTCTAGTTGGAACACTATTTTGGTGATATGTTTATATGCATAATGAGCATGATTTACATTGAGTCTTTTGTTGGACATTATGAGGATAAGGTGGTAATATTATACCCGTAGTTGGTATTGAAATATGCGGATTGAAATATATCTAAAGGACCCCTTATAAAGGTTATGTGGACGAACCAAGTCAGTACACTAGGAGGATATAGTCTTGGGCGCCACTGTGATGGTATGTGCCTAGACCTCCGCCACTCGGGGAATTTTCTGAGCGATAGTCTTCGGGTGGGCCGGGCCTTTGGAGTGTTCCTTGTTAAGGGCATCAAGGTATATCGACTCTTGGGTGGGACTTGATTGGTGCTTTGGGTCTCCCCCAATGACTCCACATATGTTGAACACTAGTTAACTGCTGATAAGAATTGTATATGTTCATGCATGCTTATTATTGTTCAACTCACTAGGCTTTTTGGCCTAACACTTGTTTGGTGTCGATGTGTATCTCAGGTTTTAGCGGCACCGGTTCTAAGCGGGCATTTTGCTTGGGTGAGAGATTTGAGAATATTGCAATTGGACTTACTTTCGGTAGGAGAACCTTTGGGTTATAAATGACACCCTTGATTGTAATCTCTTTTCTGGTTATAGAAATTAGATTAGTTGGTTGTTATTTATTATCCGTTTAATTACGATTGTATTTAAACAGGTTTGTGTATTTCCCCATTTTTGGGAGGCTCTTGCTTTGGCAATTTTAAATACCGCATGTCCGTTTTTTCGGATTTTTGTTATCCCTATTTTTAGGGTGTTACAGGGCACTATCGCGAGCGGGGGCCAGGGCATTAATTTGTCCGAATTCTCACCATTTCTTCTCATTTCTCATTTCTATCTTCTTCCCTTTTTCTCCCAAACCCTAAAACCGAACCCTAATCCATTCTGGGGGTTTTTCCTCTTATTACCACATTATTCTTAATCATCTAGCTAGTTAGGATGATAACCCACAAAACCTTCACCTTTATCTTCCTCATCAAGTTCACCGGTTGGGAGCTCGGGTTGAAGTGTTGGATTGGGTGTTCTCGGAAGTCTCTTTGTCTTCAAGGGTAAGTTTCTTGTGATAAGTTATAAAATGCTCCATTGATGGTTTCTTAGTGTTTGGTTTCTCAAATCTCGGATTTGGTAAGTTGTGAAGAAAACTAGGGTTTTGATCTCGTTTGGGGTTTTGGTATATTGTTTGGGGGAAATGCTTCTAAATGGTTGAATATGGGTATTTATGGTTTGAAATGTTTGGATCTAGGTTTTGGAAGTTTCCGGCTTGAGGATTCGAGCGGTCTTCAAAAGAGCTTGTTGGGTGAAATCTAGATTTAGCCTAAATCTAGCAAGGTGAGTTCAAGTTGATTTGTGAAAACGGTGTACATGCCAAAATGTTTGTTTTAAAGTGTTTTGTGCCTTACATGAAATTGTTAATTGTTGATAAGTTTTGTTAACTGCTGATAAGTTGGTTATTTTTAAAGGTGTTTAACTTTATAAACCCATTTAGCACACACCTTTGGGATTTTGGGCATTATGATAAATAAATCATGTATTTTGGTATTTTAATGATTTATTTATGGAAGTAGATTTTGAGTAAAGACATATCTCATTTTGTGTTTTGGAGAAATGCATGGTTTTGTGTTACGGGACGTTTTGAAAGGATAAATGTTGAAAACTCATTTGAAAAATGATTTGTCCCAATCTAAATTACGTTGGAATAAATTATATGTTTTGGAGCATGGGTTCATATAAGCATGGGTTAATTATATTTGATTTCATTTTATGAATTTCGACGTTGGGTCTTTGGATTTGTTGAGCTTATGGATCGGTTTGGATTTTGTTGGGTTTTGAGGACACTTGTCCGTTTTAATTACTCAATGTTGAGCGTTTGGTTAAGATTTGCATTTACTGCATCTTAGTTGAGAATTACATGTTTGAATGCAATAGTTCATTCGTTTTGAGTCATGTAATGGTTTAGTTAGTGCAATGGATCCATAGGCACGGTGTTCCTCTGTCCCCGTTTGGGAAGTTGGTTCACCATTTGGCACGGAATAGGCATCGGGCTCCATGGTAAGTAGGGTGTGGGCCTATACGGTCGGGCAGCGTCCCATGGACAGTAAGGTGTAATTCCATTGTGTCCGAGTTGCCCGGTTTTGGGGACTCTCAAGAATAGACCTGGAGTGGTTGACTTGATGTTTTCGGGCAATAGACTTGGAGTAGTTGAGCTCGGTGGGTGTTTTATGTGTAACCCACATGTTTTGATTTACTACATAACTATGTGACGTACTTTGTGTTCCGTCACGTACAATGTAATCGGGTCTTCCCCGTCACCAATAGGTGTGATTTTGGTTATGGAGTTTTATAATCCATGTTTTCGGAGACGTTTGAGTATGGGTAATTATCTATGGTTTAAGGTTTCGGTTATTGAAACTCATTCGAGTTATTGGGATGTCTTGGAAGTCTGAGTTATCTATGTTTTTAACGTTGGATCATTATAATATCATTTATGTTTTACGTGCGCTTTGGGTTTTGACTTTATTTAAAGAGACGTGTATTTTATGATTTTAATCACGAAAGGGGTGAATGATGAAAAGAGATTGTTTTAAGATTTGATGTATTTCATTTCTAGTTGTATCCAAATTAGTTGTATTGCATTTTGGGAAATCATGATTTTAAATAACATTCCTAAAGTTATCGCTTTATTTATCTCTAACGAAAACTCTTGAGCTCACTAGGCGTTAAGCCTAACATTTTATTTTTCGGCATGTGCATCAGGTTCCAGTTGGGGTTTGGTTCTACAGTGCTTGAGGAGTTGAGCTATAGACTTACACGAGAGTAAGTAGATTGATGAAGTCTTCCGCAATTGGAGATAGTGACTATTATTGGGTTTTAGTAGCACCCGTCCTTATTATAGACTGTATGTAGAGAATAAATGTGTTTATTGAGGTTAAATCCTATATTGTGTTTGTAGATAAATTAATTATCGATATATTTAAAAAATTTTAAATTAGTTACTATTTCTGGATTTGAGGGTGTTACAACATCCCAAAACTTAACGATAGAATTGAACTTTTTATAGCAAAGAATAAATGTCAATTCAATGCATAGATTTTGCTTTTGAAGTTAATTGAATCCACATAAACGGCCTATTTACCTAAAGCTTACCCGATAAGCGTCGTAAAAAATAACATTTTTTACTTAATTTACCGGGTAAAATTTTAGTCCATTGAAGTGGCATCGTGTGTAATAATTTATTTGGTAAGCGCTTACCGGGTAAGATTTTCAATCATTGTCATCTTCATACGATAAGGTAAATTGACTCGGTAATCACTTACCTGACAAACGTTTAGTAAACGACCTCTAAATTCCCCATCAAGACACACACACACACACAGACACATGTATGAACCTCTTTTGAGAACTGTCTAATTTGTGAAATCTGTTAGAACCATTATATCATGTACTATTTCATATGATTTTTTTTCATACATGGCTAGAATTTAATGGAGTAGTTAACATATATTTGTTTCACAATGTGTTTCTTTCATATGTATTTTATATTTTTTTATAAAAAAGTTGAGAATGGAAATTAATAGAATTCAAAATAAATAGGAGTTACAAGTGTTGGTTAAACATGTCTTGCTAATTTAAACTCTCGTAAAAACTCCAACATTAATATTTGAATATTGTTCTCTTTCTTTTGTTGATTTGTTCTAGTTTATGATTTGAACAAGTCACACATGACAATAAAAGTGAAGGAATTACCGGCTAAGATTATCCAACCGACCACTATAAAGATCACTAAATTGCTGATGACGAACGATCACTACCAAATTTGACGGTGCATTGTTTCCTATGCAAATCCTTAAATATAATACAAAAAATTATTTCTTTTTAGTATGGTTGATATTTAATAAAAGTGAAGGAATTACCGGCTAAGATTATCCAATTGACCATTATAAAGATTACTAAATTGCCGATGATGAACTGTCACCGCCAAATTTGGCGGTGCACTTTTCATATGAAAATACTTAAATATAATAAAAATAATTATTTCTTTTTATTATGGTTGATATTTCATAAAAGTGAAAGAACTGCCGGCTAAGATTATCTAACCGACCACTATAAGGATCACTAAATTCCCGGTGATGAACGGTCACCGCCAAATTTGGCGGTGCACTGATTCATATGCAAATCCTTAAATATAATAAAAAGTATTACTTCTTTTTATTATGGTTGATATTAAATACCAGCTAAGATTATCCAACCGACCACTGTAAAGATCACTAAATTGCAGATGATGAACGGATACCGCCAAATTTGGCGGTGCACTCTTTCATATGCAAATCCTTAAATATAATAATAAGAATTACTTCTTTTTATTATGGTTGATATTAAATACCAGCCAAGATTATCCAACCGACCACTGTAAAGATCACTAAATTGCGGATGATGAACGGATACCACCAAATTTGGCGGTGCACTGTTTCATATGCAAATCCTTAAATATAATAAAAAGAATTACTTCTTTTTATTATGGTTGATATTAAATACCAGCTAAGATTATCCAGCCGACCACTGTAAAAAATCACTAAATTGCGGATGATGAACGGATACCACCAAATTTGGCGGTGCACTGTTTCATATGCAAATCCTTAAATATAATAAAAAGATTTACTTCTTTTTATAATGGTTGATATTAAATACCAACTAAGATTATCCAGCCGACCACTGTAAAAGATCACTAAATTGCGAATGATGAACGGATACCGCCAAATTTGGCGGTGCACTGTTTCATATGCAAATCCTTAAATATAATAAAAAGATTTACTTCTTTTTATTATGGTTGATATTAAATACCAGCTAAGATTATCCAACCGACCACTGTAAAGATCACTAAATTGCGGATGATGAACGGATACCGCCAAATTTGGCGGTGCACTATTTCATATGCAAATCCTTAAATATAATAAAAAGATTTACTTTTTTTTATTATGGTTGATATTAAATATCAGCTAAGATTATCCAACCGACCACTGTAAAGATCACTAAATTGCGGATGATGAACGGATACCGCCAAATTTGGCGGTGCACTGTTTCATATGCAAATCCTTAAATATAATAAAAATAATTACTTCTTTTATTAAATACCAGCTAAGATTATCCAACCGACCACTGTAAAGATCACTAAATTGCGGATGATGAACGGACACCGCCAAATTTGGCGGTGCACTGTTTCATATGCAAATCCTTAAATATAATAAAAGAATTACTTCTTTTATTATGGTTGATATTTAATAAAAGTGAAAGAACTACCAGATAAGATTATCCAACCGACCACTGTAAAGATCACTAAATTGCGGATGATGAACGGACACCGCCAAATTTGGCGGTGCACTGTTTCATATGCAAATCCTTAAATATAATAAAAGAATTACTTCTTTTTATTATGGTTGATATTTAATAAAAGTGAAAGAACTACCATCTAAGATTATCCAACCGACCACTGTAAAGATCACTAAATTGCGGATGATGAACGGACACCGCCAAATTTGGCGGTGCACTGTTTCATATGCAAATCCTTAAATATAATAAAAGAATTACTTCTTTTATTATGGTTGATATTTAATAAAAGTGAAAGAACTACCGGCTAAGATTATCCAACCGACCACTGTAAAGATCACTAAATCGCGGATGATGAACGGACACCGCCAAATTTGGCGGTGCACTGTTTCATATGCAAATCCTTAAATATAATAAAATGAATTATTTCTTTTTATTATGGTTATTCAATAAAAGTGAAAGAATTGCCAGCTAAGATTATCCAACCGACCACCATAAAGATCACTAAATTGTCGATGATGAACGCTCACCGCTAAACTTAGTGGTGCACAGTTTCATATGCAAATCCATAAATATATAATAAATATTCTTTTTATTATGGTTGATATTTAATAAAAACGAAAGAATTACCGACTAAGATTATCTAAGCGACCACTATAAAGATCACTAAATTGCGATGATGAACTGTCACCGCCAAATTTGGCGGTGCACTGTTTCATATGCAAATCCTTAAATATAATAAAAAGATTTATTTCTTTTTCTTATTGTTGATAATCAATAAAAGTGAAGGAGTTACCGGCTAAGATTATTCAACCGACCACTATAAAGATCACTAAATTGCTGATGACGAACGGTCACCGCCAAATTTGACGGTGCACTGTTTCATATACAAATCCTTAAATATAATAAAAAGAATGATTTCTTTTTAGTATGGTTGATATTTAATAAAAGCGAAAGAATTACCGGCTAGGATTATCCAACCAACCACTATAAAGATTATTATAAAATAACCATTTGGGTTGTGGTGCACCGGTTAAGTCTTAGGGGATTTAGTGGAAAATCTTATCTATTACAAATTCTTGTGGTCATAAAGGTTTACCTGCGATGACTTCAGATAATTTGTGGTCGTTTGGTGGATTAGTTGGCATGTGTGAGGTGTCTAGAAACCCACAGTTACAAATTTTTTTTACTAAATTGCCGATGATGAACGCCAAAGTTGGTGGTGCAAATCCTTAATATAATAAAAATGAATATTTTTTTTATTATGGTTAATATTTAATATTTTTTGTATTAAGCTTGTAAAATATTTATTTTGTATTTTATTTAATTGTTAACTTCATGTAAATAATTTATTTTCTTAATAAAAAGTTAACATAAACAAAAATCGTATATTTCTTTATAATTTTAGTCGATGAAACATCTATGGAATAATTAATTTAATTTAATTATTAATTGCATATATTTATTAATAAAATAATAATTTTAATATCATAATATGAAATGTACTTTTTGGTTGAAGTTAAAATAAGTTTTTATTAGTTTTTTGTTTTTGTTTTTTGGAGATGGTTCTCGATAAATAAATAAATATGCAAAAGATGTATCAATATTAGTGTTAAATTAAATATTATGAAATTCTTGTTTTTTTAATTATAATTTGTTTATTTAAAAATAATAGTATAATTAAGATTTACTTAATTTTAATTTTAATAATAATTTTTTTTAGAAAAAAATGGCGATGGTGTACTTTCTGAGTAGGACTATTGATTGTAGTTAATTCTATGGAGTTTTTTTTTTAAATTATACATATACTAGTGTTGGGTCCGTGCATTGTACGAGAGGATAAATTTTTTGTTGGAATATTGAACCGAGTTAAAATGAAACGTAATTTCTCTGTTAACAGTTAATGAAATACAATATGAAAAACAAATGTATTTTCATAAGTGGTTAACTTGCATATATTCTTAATCGTTTGTTGTTATGAGTTTGTACAATAATATTGGTAATGGTTTTGTATTATATTATTTAAAACTCAAACGACATGTATTACAACATATTTATCTGACTATTGACTTCAAGACCTCATAGTATTAATCGATAAAAATAAAGATATGTATATATATATATATCTTATTCCCCTACTTCGAAAAATATGATTGTGAGTTTTGAAAAATATAAACAAATCCTCACTAAATAAAATAAAATATAAAAAAAATAGTTTTTCAAAGAAACAAAAATATAGTGGAATACCTTTTGTTCAGTTGCAGGTTCCACCATTGACACCCGACCGTTCGTCTTCTTCTTGTAATCGGATGATACATAGAGAAGCTATATATATTTATAGTGAATGTAGAGAATATTTTAAAATCTTTTATTTTCATTTTCGACTTTACATTTAAATGTAAATATATTAAAAATATGGAAGAATATTTTTATATCTACATCGTTTCTATTTTATTTTTTTTACCATTGGTTAATTTGGAAAGTATTGCGGAATACTTTTATTTTAAAATACGATAATTTATTAGTGTATCTCGTTATTTTTTATTTTTAACTCATATCAACCTTCTTTTTTCTTCTTTTAATGCTCGTGAAAAAAATACGTGTAGATTTTATATTATAAAAAAATACATGTAGATTTTATATTATGCTAATATAAAATACGTGTAGATTTTATATTAGCAAAAAAAATACGGAAGAAAAAAGAGTTTATATTACATCTAGTAAAAAGATTTTATAAAATAAAATATGAAAAAATCATTATGAGATGTAATATAAAAAAATACGGAAGAAAAAAGATTTTATATTACATCTCATTAATATAGATTTAAATGTAAAATCTACATTTAAAATAGATTATGCTAATATAAAATCTATTTTATAAAATCCTCCACCAAAAAAACAAATAGTTATATTAATAAATGAGTATTCATTCCACAAATAGATGGTTATGTGAGATACTGTGTTTGAAAAGGTTGTACCAAAGCATTAATAAATTATAAATTAAGTAATTGGTTTTAATTAATTGTAATTTATGCTTAAAATATTATAATTAAGAATTTTTTATACCGTTTTTATAATATAGTATAGATAATTATTTATAAACCTAAAATATAAAAGAATGTGAAAATTAAGAAATACCTAAAAAGTTAGTACTTTTGAAACTCTAACATGAATTTTTTAAAATATATTCTAGATATCCTTTCCATAAATAATTCAATGCATATCCAAGGTATTTCACCAATGTTTCTAAATTTACATATACATCCTCCAACATATATATATTTACCAATTTAAACACCTTGTCTTTATATATTATCTAAAAGATGTTTAAAATATGTGATTTGTTGACATTAAAGTCTTAAGCACATAAAATTTTATTAGTGCTTGGAACGGATGGTATGACCATAAATAAAATACTTCTCAAGTAATTTAACAAACACCCATCTCAATTTTGTATAAAATTAACTAATGAAAATTGTGTATTTGGTGATTAAATTAGTTTTAAAAACAAATCAATGTGCAAGGCAAAGTCAAGGGACTAAAGATGTTAAATATTTGAAAGAAGGACTAACTTTGTACAATTTGTAAGAGTTAAAGAGTCCAATACGTGCAAAGCCTAATCTCACGTCTATAAATAAACAACCCAATAAGCAACAGAAAATCATAAGTTCTTCTCTCAAGGGATTTCTATCCTAGGGTTTTCTTTCGGTTCCCAAATTACTTCCCACCGTTCAAAATTCTGGCCATGGCGTCGGCGAAGGTCATCGTTCTGAGGAGTTCTGACGGCGAGACGTTCGAGGTTGATGAGGCGGTGGCGTTGGAATCACAGACGATTAAGCACATGATTGAAGATGGCTGTGCTGATACCAGTATCCCTCTTCCGAACGTCACAAGCAAGATCCTTTCGAAGGTTATTGAATACTGTAAGAAGCATGTGGAGACACCGAAGAATGATGATAAGGTCGCTGAGGATGATCTCAAGTCGTTTGATGCTGATTTTGTGAAAGTGGATCAGGGAACTCTGTTTGATCTTATTCTGGTGCGTGTTTGTATTTTACGATTCGTTTTTTGCTTTGATTGAAACGATTTATCTTTTATTGATTTGTGGTTATGCTTAAATTTTGCTTATGTAGTTTTATCTATTTGGGGGAAAATTTTAGGGTTTCGGTTCGTGATGTTAACTTTGTGAATCTTATATGATATATGCGTTTTAATTATGCGAAAGATTCTGTAGGTAGCTAGGTTAGTTGTTTAATCCTTTTCTTTGATGAATTAGTTAACGAATGGAATTAATTTGTCTGCTATTTGTTCCGTGTTTTTTTCGTCTGTTCATCTTATTGTATACATTATGATAATTTTTATGAGGTCATTCACAGTATGATTTATCTTCCCAGGAGCCTAATACATTGCAATGTTCGATCTATGTAGTTGTTGGTTAATTTAAACCATTCAATTTTCCTTTATTTATGTTGCTTTTTAAAGTTTATGTTTTCCAGAAAGGGTTTTTACAAGGGTTTCTCTGAGGAATGACTCATGAATCACTTTATGGAATAAAGTCAATTGTTTTGGTTTAGTGAATCTCTCATAAAATCTTTCCAGTCCTGATAGAGAAGATCTATTGTACTTTGGAATAATATCTTTCTTTCCACACCCCCCCAAAAAAAACAACAAAAAATAATTATAATAATAACATTCTCATGGATGGCACTTAACTTTGAAGTGTTCTAAGCATATTAGATAATCTTTACAATTGTTTGGACCAACTTTGTGAATAAATTGATGCAAGTTCTTTTGGATGGCACTCAAACTTTAAAAAATCAATGTATATTAGAGGCTATGGTCTATTATATACACAACATCTTTCTTGAATGTTAATTTCAAAGTGTTTTGCCATAATGCTCTTTAAACCTTGCAATTGGTATTCCATGATATGTTTGTTTGGTTGGGACTTGAGATGATGAATATTTTTTGTTGTTTGTGTTTTCAGGCTGCTAACTATCTGAACATCAAGAGCCTGCTGGATCTGACCTGTCAAACAGTGGCTGATATGATAAAAGGGAAGACTCCTGAAGAGATTCGCAAGACTTTCAATATCAAGAACGATTTCACCCCGGAGGAGGAAGAGGAGGTTCGCAGGGAGAACGCCTGGGCTTTTGAGTAAAAAATCATGTAACTGTCTATCGAGTCCTGAGTCTTAAGTCTAAGAAGAAGTAAGTAGTATATAATGTGGGTGTCTGTTCTGCTTTTCCATATCAAAACTCATGAATGCACTCCTTTTTTTTTATGGTATCTTAAACTCTTGTTGCTTTTTTATAATCTCAACTTGCATATTATTGATTTTGTGTCATGCCATTTTTCTTTCCACCCTTTTGGGCCTGGCTCTTTAATGGAACTTTAGCTTTAGCTGGTGGTGATTGGGAAAGCACCTGTGTTTTCCACTTATTGAACATGGTTCTATGGTCGGTTGTGACCGATTGAACATGGTTCTATGGTCGGGTTGTGATCCATGGATGCCACATAATCTTAGATATGCGTATGTATGGTTGGAGATGCTCTTAAGAATAGTCTGAATAGATGAAAGTGGACCGGGACAGGTTGTGCGTGATCTCTATGTTTGTTTTTGTTTCAAATTCATCTCATTCATAAGTAAAGTAGTATGAATAAATGCTTCAGGAAGAGGAAGGAGGAGATGCAACAGTGAATAGTTGATCTGAATCGTTGATTTTTTTTTATCTCAAGTCCTCTTATGTAACAACCCAAAATTTAAACCACCAATTAAGTAGATAAATCCATATCCAAAGTTCGACAACGGTCTCAAAACCGAAAGGGAACATTCAAACAATTAAATCATCTAGAAGTTTAAATCTATTACAACTGAGAATTTTTATCTATAAAGAAATTAGGTAACTACGCCGCTCTAAAGCCAAAGCTCCTGCACTTGAGTCCTTAACACTTCTCTTTCCCTTTTATGGATCCGGAAGCAACTAACTCACCTGAAAATGGGTTATACAGGAAAAAAAAATGGAAATGAGGATTAGACCGAGAGGTCTAGTGGGTTCCCAACCTCGTCCTTTTATAAGAATGATCAACAGAGTTAGATAGATAAATGGAAATAGCATTTCATAACGAAGTGCCAAACCGATCTTTCACAAATATAGGACTACTCGTCCTCGGGGGCCCCCATGTCGATGCCGTAACCGTGTATAAGAAAACGAATTCCGTATACACAACTTAACCATCCCCGATGGTTACTCGCGCATATATTAATCAGAGCATAATCAAATAACTCATTACATTAAAACTCGTTTACAATATTAAGTGCAAACCACCAACTCCAATTAACTTCAAACATTTACTAAATCAAAGATGAGGTAATCATGATAAACTATGAAATATAATTCATTTCCAATGTTTTGATAGTCACAGTTTGAGAAAGAATTTTGGAACTCACCTGCTGAAGAAACTCGACACACACCCTGACTTCTATCTTCGTATAGGTTTACTCCTAAAAATCAAGTTTTAATAATACTACATTAGATTGAAAGTTGATGGATTAACGATTAAGGACTTCCTAAGCTTTTGGACTCATACAGACTTCAAACACAGGTCGAAAAAACACCGGTCGAGAGACACCGGTCACTAGAACCGCGATGACACCGGTCGTAAGATCCCGGTCGAAGGACCCCCGGTCGATGGACCCCCGGTCGAAGGACCTCGGTCCCTTTGCATGCCCCGGTCGACCGGACCGGTCGAGACACAGAATCGATACTCCTATTCGAAAATCCTTTTTCCAGCTTAATAATCAAACATCAATCCACCCAAAACGTTTTATCAATTCGCGAAGCTCCAACCCCGATCGAGTTTTAACCCTTTACACTAATTTCCCTTCCCTGGTACAGTCTCTGTTCAACTATCAGTCCAGAACAATTTCTAACCATTAATCATATTAACCCAATAATCAAACAATCGTTTTCTTCCTTTTTGTTTAACCATCTACATCGGATTTGCATACATAAATCTGGTCTTTCTTTAATCACCCATATCCCCAACCCATACCAGTGTTGAACCACAAGAAAGAACTCAATCAACCCAAACTTTCTTATATACGAGAGAGGGAGGGAACAAGGGATAGAGTTTTGATGCTTACCTTTCGATGATGAATTCCACGCAGTTTCAGACCTTGATTTCCTCTCTCCACTTCTATCGGACTCTCTCTCGTCTTCCTTCTCGTCGCCGCACACACCCAAAACGCACAAAACAATACACTAAAACTTCACCCGGAACAAAATGCATAAAGTCTAGGGTTTTAGGCCCATTTTTGGGCCCTTTTTGGCCTATTTACACAATGACCCCCTTCCATTTTCTTATTTCATACTTTCATCCCAAAATATAATCCCACCTAACTCTATGAATTTTAACGGTCGTTACAACACTCCCCTTCTTCTAAGGGGTTCCGTCCCCGAAATCTTCTTGCTGAACAAATTTGGGTATTTGGATCTCATATGATTCTAATTCCCACATCGCTTCTCGACCTTTGTGGAATTTCCATTGAACTTTCACTAGACTGATATCCTTTGATCTTAACCGTTTAACCTTACGATCCACTACAGACTTAGGCTCTTCGATAAAATTTAACTTTTCCTCCACACGCATATCTTGTAGGGGCACAGACATATCAATATCTGCTAAACACTTCCTCAGATTGGAAACATGAAAAATGTTGTGGATGCCTTTCAATTCCTCGGGTAAACCCAACTTACACGCTACTACGCCGACACGTTCAACTTGTGAAGGTACACAACGGATTTCCTCACAATTTATCCGGTAGGTCAAGATTGTTCAACACTCCCCCTCTTCTCTTACACTCGTGAACGATCCGATGTAACGCAGACTCAACTTTCCTTTCTTTCCAATTCGCACCACCCCTTTCCCACGGAATACTTAAGGCAACAAACATCTTCGACCCAAAATCCTACGTCCTCCCGCCGTTTAACAACGTCAATCACTAATTCTTTGATGGTAACCATTCAACCGCACAATGCACCCATCAACCACAACTTCAAACACACTTATTCCTTTGGAAATCCATATACTTATATTTAACCTTACACCATCCTTCGATCTATTGCCAATTTATTCTCTTGTCAAGCTGAGTCAGACCCAAAAGCACAAAACAGCACACCACTGAATCTATCAAATCCCATACATTTATAATCGCTTCAGTGTCCGCTTCTTTAAAGTAAAGCGACACAAAGCCACGTAATATCCCAACTTTCTCAATATTAAACACCATACTCCCTATAAATATACATCACATTAATACCTACTCCCATCCCTATCGTCGATTACTAAAACAGTGCTGATAACCAATTTATCCATACCATGCACCACTTGACCGAAAATATCATTTCCACCTATCCCTTTGCACATTTGCAGACACTTGAGAACATAAGAATTCCACATGTTCACTGCCCGAATAGTCCACCGAAGAGTTTAGCTCCCCCATACATATAACCGATTACCACCGATCCCACCCGTACTCATAACTCTCTTAGTCTTATTCCGATTCCACTTGCCCTACAAAAGGAGCAACACTTTCCCACAATCCACGTTTAATTCCCCAATGTCAAACTCAATACTCACTCAGAAAGCTTATCACGCTAACAATTTCTCACATCCTCCGGTCATTCCCTTCGAGCATCTCGAACAATCACTTTACTTGCTTATATGAAAGCATAGATCACTCACATTCAAAGAAATGCTTACTCAAGGTGGCAAGCTTTAGACCAAACACACACAGAAATAACAATACCCAACCCATAATCGAGAGCTTCCTCATAAGCTCGCGTGCTGTTCATATACTCGCAAAGTTGACTCTCCTAGCCATAAGCGAACTTCTCATTTTCAGATTACTCCCATTATGGCGATATACTAGCCTCATATTCTCACTAACCATTTCGATATGACTACCGGGATTTACTTATCCCCAAGATGTTTCACCTCCTCTGTCGAACTTCAATCCACAACAAGGCACTACAACAACCACATAAAACTTTCTCATTAACGATTTGTCGGAAACAGATGAACTTACCCGGAGTTAACCGTAGTCGAGAAGAATACATATTCTTCTTCTAGACTGTCGCCATTTGAATCTTCCTTCTAAATTTAACAATCCAGATTCACGCTTATCCTTGCCATACAATATGATCTAGAAATTCATAATCCAATTATCACGACCGTCCAATACCACGCTGCGAACTTACACGTCTAATTAGGCATAATATATTTCCCACTTGATCATACCCTTAACTCATCCTTCGCAACCTTCTTATATAACCTAGGCACCCCTTCATGTTTAACACATAACACAGTTACACTTGAATATACTGGGAGGCGAGTTCAAGTCCTCACTGTCATCCGCATACATAACCAAACCTGCCTTCATATACACCTACTCGCGTGTAAGACCCAGACCATCTCCTGGTTCCATCTCTTCTCCAATCCAAATGAATCACGTTTCCCAATTCCCGATAATATCCATTCACTCACTTTGATTGTACTAATTACTTCCTTACTTACGAAACGCTAGAATCTCGCAGGGAAAACACTCCACACAACAATCTTTCATTATCCCAATGCTCCCGCAAGATTATCCAATACTCAACAAGTTTACACCATCCATTAACGTCTTAATTCATCTATAATCACCAAGATAAACTCGTAAAATCTAACTCCTGTCGACGCTCTTATCTCGGCACATTTTAAACATCTTCTACTTCAATCGTAACAATAATAGACATGATAGTATTTCCACTATATCTATGGCACCAAGAATTTATAATACCATCTTCTTTTCCCATACCCACTGCTTTTAGTTTTGCACTTCCCCATTTTATCTGAAGAAGATTCAAGGTCTACTTGATGCAAGGCCTGACTTACAGGGCCATCCCAACCAGCTTAGGTGTAACACCCTTAAATCTGGAAATAGTAACTTATTAAAAATTTACTAAATACATCAATAAATAAATCATCTTCAACCATAAATTATGACTTAACCTCGATACAACCATTCATTCTATACAAAAATCTATGATAAGGACGGGTGCTACTAAAACCCCATAATAGTTACTATCTCCAACGTTGCGGAAGACTTCACCAACTACTTACATTTGCACAAAGCTAAGGCTCGACTTGTCATAGGATTGCTAGGACCAACTCCCAACCTTGAAACCTGATGCACATGCCGACAAATAAAAAGGTTAGGCTTAACGCCTAGTGAGCTCAAGAGTTTTCAACATATATAAAATAATCGTTTAAAAGAAAGGATGCGGTTAAAATCGTAGTCCTTCAATATGATACATCTTACATGTGAAAACGACTCATTTTCCAATAATATGCATTTTAAACAAAGAACACAAATTTGAACGTTTTCCAAACCCAACCACTACAAAGATGATAACACCAATGTAAGCCGCCCATTTATAAATTTGCTTTAACCCAAAAACTCACTCAAAGCGTAAATATAACTTGAACTCTCCATTTATGAATATACGGTTAAACCTTATATCCCAAGACACCCAAAACACGGGTGGGGCATAATACTCATCCCATAAAATCAAGGGTAAAACCCAATAATACTAAACGTCACCGAAAACTTGGATAATAAAACTCAATACCCAAAAACAACACCTTTCGGTGACGGGGGATTCCCGATTCCATAAAATGTGACGGTCCACAAAGTAAGCCCATTTTATGTTGTTATGACTAGTCATATAAACAAAAATACACGCAAGAGATGTCAGGCTCAGTAGCTTTAAACGTACACCCACGGAAACTCGAGTTCAACCCCGTCGGGTTCCTATGTCGAGCCCCTCATCTAATATCGTAATACTTGAGCACGAAGGACTTATACCGCACCCCGGTACCTTAACGTGCATCACGAAGGACTTACATCGCACCCGATACCTAACGTGCAACTCGTAGGACTTACATCGCACCCGATACCTAACGAGCTTCATCCAAAATTGCCAACAAGGCTCGAAGTCGAGTTACCAAAACTGGACAATTGTCCAAAACCCCATCAAATTAACAATGCCAAGCCATAGGCTTAGCAATCCAATTGACTCATTGATAAATGCAAATAAAAGTACGATAAAACGCACTCGACCAACGGATATGCCAACACAACGACCAACAGTAAGATTAGTTCAAAACTCAACATTAGTTGAGACAACCCAGTTTCCAAATGAACTTATACCCTTATAATTCTTCCAAATGTCTCATAACACAAAATATGCATTTTCCAACTTTAACTGCTGATAAGAATGAAAATCATAAAATGAGACTATAAACATTCTTTCAAGTACCTCGCATAAGTGTGCAACTAATACTTTACAAAACATTCCATTTCGTGAATGATGCATAAAACCCGACAAACATTTAAAAGCGTATTTCTTTGATCAAAGATCTATTTATGCAATAAGACCTCAAAACGCATTTATTTGTAACACATTTATCAAAATGCCCAAAAATCCCAAATGTGGGTAGTATACAAATTTTGTAAAGTTAAATACTTCCAAAAAATCAAAGATTAGCAAATAACCCAACATTTGACAATTTCATGTAGAACACATAAACACTTTAAAATAGACATTTTGGCATGTACAACGTTTTCACAAATCAACTTGAACTCACCTTGCTAGATTTAGGCTAAATCTAGAATCTCACCCAACGAGCTCTTTTGAAGGCCGCTTGAATCCTCAAGCCGAGAACTTCCAAAACCTAGGTCCATACAATCCAAACCATTTAGAAACATTCCCCAAACATTATACACCGAAATCCCTAAACGAGATTAAAACCCTAATTTCTCCAAAACCATCAAATCCGAGATTTGAGATACCAAACACTAAGAAACCATCAATGGAGCATTTATAACCTTAATACAAGAAAACTTACCCTTGAAGACAAAGAGGCTTCCGAGAACACCCAATCCAACATTTCAACCCGAGCTCCCAACCGATGAGCTTGATGAGGAAGATGAAGATGGAGGTTTTGTGGTTCAAGGTTCCAACTAGTTAGATGGTAAAGGATCATGAGGTTTGGGGAGAGAAAACCCCCCAAAATAGGTTAGGGTTCGGTTTTGGTGTTTGGGAGAGAAAAGGGAAGAAGATGGAAGTGAGAGTGAGGAAAATGGTTGAGAATCGCGACTTTTAAAAGACCCTGGGGCCGACCGCGATTGTGCCCGGCGATTGTGCCAGGGCACTATCGCCCAACACGTACCGCGAGCACCCCCCCCTGGAGATTGTGCCCGGCGATTGTGCCCAGGGCACTATCGCCAAGGCACTATCGCCCAGAGTGTACTGAGGCTCGATTTTTCCCATTTTCCGCACAGACCACTCATGACTAAGGCTTAAATAGGTAAGATATAGGGGATGAAATCTTATGATAAGAAACAAGAATTTCTCAAAGGGTTGGCTTTCACAGACAGGAATTTATGGGTGTTACATTAGGCTCAATCTTCTTTAACGTTTCAAGTATTAATATTCACTAACATCGGCATTTCGACGATTTCGAGTCTTTCACCCCAAATACGACCATTCACCTACAACAACATTCCAAATTTACCAAGCAGAATTTCGAACTCCCATAATACCATCAATGTCACAGTCTATTTTCGACATTTTCCATATTCTCCACCTCTTCCCTAAAAAGAACTCTGAAGTCATAGTTCATCTAACATCAGATTGACCGACACATTCCCCACGCTCGAACCGTTCCTTGTACCTAATCCAATAACCTTCACGACTTCATGAGTTCATAGCCTTCATGCATGATGACTCGATAAATAAATAAATAAAAATCATTTCTCACAATTGAACACTCAAAAGGGCAAAGCATTTGAAAACATTCTGAGCACACAAGACTCAACACTCTGATAATTTCAAAGTCATGCAAAATGATCTCAAAAATCGTTTGGTAAAATATCACTTTGATCAATTAAAACGACGTCACGACAATTGTAATGCAGAGAGAAAATTTCCTTATATGACTAGAAAAGTTCTGAACGAAACCGCTTGCACAAAATAAAACAAACGGCTCTCACACTCTTTTATAAGATATCGTCTCAGACTCAATTTGGTTATAAAGGTTTGTTGCCAAATGTGTTCATGAGTTTCGCAACACATTTTATCTCGACATGAAAAGAAGTGATATTCTTCACAAATCACTAAGTTTAAGGAGAACTTTTATTACTCAACAAAGATAGGTTTGTCTTTCCTCTTTAAACACCCACGTGTACGCCTTGATTTATTTCCAAACATGAAATTAGTTATGTGTGCATCAACCTTTAAATCATGACCGAGCTCTTGAGATACCGTTACAGACACAATGCATGAACTCCCTTGCAGTTGAAGGCTATTCACTCACTCGAGGTCACTTGTTACACTCATCCAATCATCATGGCATCCATCCTTCAGCTACCGTTTACTTTCTCGTAACAACCACTTGCAGTTCAGGTGTTTCACACCCTAGCTAATTGATTATCCCACCAAGCTCTCGCCTTGAGCCCTGATGTATAATTCATATGATTTTGATTTTTTTTTACCCCTACAGGCCAAGTAACCCAAACACATTTTCCCTTCGATCGGTTCCTCTAATAATCTACTTCAATCCCGATTAGGAAGTCATGAGAGTCCATCTTTCCCTCAACCCTGAATTTAACCATTTCCGAATCCTAACCCAAACCTTTTTCTCCTGCCCGAACAGACAAACACACCAACTAACATCATGAGAACTTACTTGACACTGAAAGTTCCCTCTAATCCATCCTTCACCCGTTCATAGGCTAACCCCTCAATAATAACTTTCCAATCGCGACGAGGACTAAACTATCCACGCATACCCAACGTTCTATGGACTTCTACGCATAGCAAGGTAATCTGTTGGGAACTGAAGAATTGCTAAGTACAGTCAATGTTGCTAGCAGAACCTGGTTACTACTTCTGATGTTAATACTGCTAATACAGGTTAGTGTTGCTTGTCAAAGATTAATACTGTTGGAGTTAGTACTTCTAGAACAAAGTTAATACTGCTGAGCATGGTTAGTACTGCTGAACTTAATACTGCTCAGAGTGTTAATACTGCTGAAGAATTAATACTGCTTATGAGATAATGAAGACTTTGCATAGAAAGAAGACAACTGGATTGTTTGAAGATAATTATGGAAGACTTGAAGATAACTATAGAAGAATATACAGAAGATCTTTTATTTATTGTAATTATCTTTTGTCTACAAGTATATATATATATATGTATAGAATAGTTTGCATAGAAGAGAGATTTTTTGTCATTCTAAGTTTTTAGCTTTCATATAGAGAATCAACCTCAAGGTTAGAACCCTAATTCTAGAGAAGTAGAATTCGTATTGGTGAGTCTATTCATCAATATTGAGGTTGTGTGTAAAAGCTTGTGACTTTCAATCATTCAATAAGAGTTTGCAAGTTGTGATTCTGATTTACTGTTTCATTGTTTTTCTGAATATTAAAGTGCTATTCCGCAGCTTCTTTAATATTGTTTTCTGAGTGTGTGTTCTTGTTAAGAATTAAGATCCTGACATAATCCGAGCACATACATGTGCCTGTAAATTCGCAATTACATTGGCCAGATGTAATTCCAAAATTTACCTCACATGTCAGTCCCCACCTCTCAAAACACACGTTCTTATAGCGGTAACCCCTAAGACATCCTATTTCTCGGTTGTGTCATGTTCTACAGTTTAAGTTTAGGCCCCAACCGGTCGCCTAAATCCCTTAAACTATGACTCTGATACCAAATGTAACAACCCAAAATTTAAACCACCAATTAAGTAGATAAATCCATATCCAAAGTTCGACAACGGTCTCAAAACCGAAACGGAACATTCAAACAATTAAATCATCTAGAAGTTTAAATCTATTACAACCGAGAATTTCTATCTATAAAGAAATCAGGTAACTACGCCGCTCTAAAGCCAAAGCTCCCGCACTTGAGTCCTTAACACTTCTCTTTCCCTTTTATGGATTCGGAAGCAGCTAACTCACCTGAAAATGGGTTATACAGGAAAAAAAAATGGAAACGAGGATTAGACCGAGAGGTCTAGTGAGTTCCCAACCTCGTCCTTTTATAAGTATGCTCAACAGAGTTAGATAGATAAATGGAAATAGCATTTCATAACGAAGTGCCAAACCGATCTTTCACAAATATAGGACTACTCGTCCTCGAGGCCTCCCATGTCGATCCCCATACGCCCCCCCCCCCATGTCGATGCCGTAACCGTGTATAAGAAAACGAATTCCGTATACACAACTTAACCATCCCCGATGGTTACTCGCGCATATATTAATCAGAGCATAATCAAATAACTCATTACATTAAAACTCGTTTACAATATTAAGTGCAAACCACCAACTCCAATTAACTTCAAAGTTTTACTAAATCAAAGATGAGGTAATCATGATAAACTATGAAATATAATTCATTTCCAATGTTTTGATAAAGTCACAGTTTGAGAAAGAATTTTGGAACTCACCTGCTGAAGAAACTCGGCACACACCCTGACTTCTATATTCGTATAGGTTTACTCCTAAAAATCAAGTTTTAATAATATTACATTAGATTGAAAGTTGATGGATTAACGATTAAGGACTTCCCAAGCTTCTGGACTCATACAGACTTCAAACACAGGTCGAAAAAACACCGGTCACTAGAACCGCGATGGCACCGGTCGTAAGACCCCGATCGATGGACCCCGGTCCCTTTGCATGCCCCGGTCGAGACACAGAATCGATATTCCTATTCGAAAATCCTTTTTCCAGCTTAATAATCAAACATCAATCCACCCAAAACGTTTTATCAATTCGCGAAGCTCCAACCCGATCGAGTTTTAACCCTTTACACTAATTTCCCTTCCCTGGTACAGTCTCTGTTCAACTATCACTCCAGAACAATTTCTAACCATTTATGAATAATGTTTATGTTTAAAAAAAATGTATGAATAATTTATCAAATAAGATTTTGGTTGTAAAAAGAATGCAAATAGTTTGATCATTAACTAATATTGATATATTTTTTTATTCAATAAATTATAAATTTAGCATTAATATGTTAATGAATATTAAAATAATATAAAATATAATTAATATTACCATTCAAATAAAATATATTACATAACTATGCCTCAATTAATATAGTTTTCGTTAATTATTTTTTCTTCAAGCAAAATAACCTTGGTTAATGCCCGCTGCATGATTGCTCCAAACTCGGTGTCTTCCTCTTGCATGCTAGTTGCATTTGTAACCATCTGAGAGTCTGATTTAAAGATAACTTGTTGGTATCGCATTCCTTAAATCTATGAGATGGATTCCAACACGACCAGAGTTTCACATTCCTTTACGTAAGGCTATCCATGAGTGTGTATGATTTTGTATGCAACGAAGGCTCCATTTCCATTTTGTAATGCCATCTCCATTCCCCCACGTCCCACGATCATGGAAAATTGTTGCATCGTCGTGACACTTCAAGAACGGTGCTAGCGACATGTGCCATTTATCGCAAAACGAGTGTGCCTCCCTTTGTTTGAAGCTCAATCGTTTTCCTCGCTTTATTCCAATCCTCCGTTGCTTCTAAACCCGCTTGAACTACCATCTCAGGCAGTCTAGACCGATCTGTCCAAACCCTCAAGTTTCTTTTTTTCCAAATGCTCCACAAAATCGCCATGATTTTATTTCCCATTTGCTTAGACCATCTCCAACCTTGACACTAAAAAAACACCTAATCTGGTGGACCATTAACACAAAAGGAAAAGAAATTCAACTCCAAAAAATTCGCTCCTCTTAACCACGGTTCACTACAAATTTTGATGGTGGTACCATCCCCTATCCTCAACGATACCTGCAATTCACAATTGTTCGAGAAGTCCAAATGCTCCTCCATATGAAACTTGGGGTGCTTACGAGTTTTGACAACAAAAAGTTTCCTTCCTTAAAAGTATTTCGCAAGGGCATTTGGGTTTGCAAGGATCTTCCATTCTTGCTTCTCTAACATTGCTAAATTGAAATCGTAGAGGTCACGGAACCCATACCACCATGCTCTTTATGTGCACATAACCTCTCCCAACTTCGCCAAGCAAAACCTGCCCTTCCATTTCCCTTCATGCCCCACCAGGACGAGTTCATCATTTTTTTGAATTTCATCCGTGAGAGTTATTGGCAGTAAGAAAACATTTATACAATAAATTGGGATGACTCGAGCCACCGCTTTCACGAGAATTTCACGACATGCTCTCGAGACGGGCCTCCTTTTCCACGATTGTATTTTTTTTTTGGCATATGCCATCTTTTAAAGCATTGAAGACCATCTTTTTGTTCCTTCCTACAAGTGATGGCATCCCCAAATATTTCCCATAGTTTAAAGGGGTTGTGCCCGACCCGTTGGAGAACCTGCTTCACCCTCCTCGATTGGGACCGAGGATTTCCCATTAAATCGGGTACCGGGGCCGAGGTCGGGGATCCCTGCTTGTCTAAACCGGGGTCGGGGCTAGGTCGAACAATGAATTTCCCAACCCACCCCGTCCCTGTATATATTTAATTTATAATTTTCTAATATAATTTTTTATAATCATAACCTTAATTCTTTTTAATATTATGTTTTATACATTTTTTTTGTTAATTTATCTACCGTAACTCCGTAAATGTTATTTAAAAAAAATGATTTCATCTCTTAATACAATCACGATTAACAAAATTATTTTTGAAAAAACTTGATTTGATTTTTAAAAAATTACTGGGTCGGTGACGAACCAGAGATAGGTACAAAAAAAAGCGGGGACGAGATTTGATTTCCCATACCCGACGGGGTCGGGGATTACGTTCCCCGTCCCGTTGCGATCCCTAGGTTAAACATCCCTAATATGGAGGATATGCTTATCTTGTAGCATGGCGTGAGTGTTTCCACTATAAAAAAACGTGATTTACCCGCTTTTTGTTTATTATTTTAATAAAATAATATGGAAAAATAAAATTGTTTTAAAGTTTTTTTAAGCATAAATACTAACATTTATTCATCGAGTCAAAAATTTATAAATTAAAATAAAACATTTTTTTTAATTATTTATTTTACTTTATAATAATTATTTCATTAATAAATTATTTGCTATTAAGTAACAATAAATAATATTTAGTGGACAATAATTTATAAGGATGATGTGACATTTTATAAATTATGTTAAAAATTGTATTGTAGTGGATGATGGTTTTAATAAAAATTTGATAATGCTTAGGGGCTGTTTGGTTGGTTTTTCATTAAGTCCTGAGTGGATAAAGTTGTTTGTGTGGATTAATCTGTCTGTATAGATTATAAAGGTTTTTGTTTGGGAGGGGGTTTTCGTAGATGGAAAAGGGTGTGCTTTTTAATCGGGAATGACAGGTTTGGAGAAAACTTGGCTTTCTACATAAAGCTCCCCCCTAAAAGCTTACTGAATAAGCCACTTTCTTTATTATTAAGCCACTACCAAACAGTCATATATAACTGATTGAATAAGCTGTGAGTCACATTAAGCTCATTAAGCTGCTAACAAACAGACCCTTAGTAGTATATAATCCCTTAAAGTTCAAGTTTATAAGTAATTACTACATGCATACGATTTAAAAAAAAAACTCTTAAAACTATGATAAACGTGTTCAAATACAGAACAATTTGTTAACAATACTAATATGACAAAATACTCCATTATCTTTACCTATACAAAAAAACATATTCCATCATTATCTTTATCCACACAAAAATATTTCATCATCAAAACTAAAATAAAATACATATTTATTTTCTAATCTAAAATATCTGGATCATATAAATTTTTGAGTAAATTACATTTTTGGTTCTTATGATTTTCATTCATTATCAATTTTGGTCCCTCTTATAAATTAATTACATTATTAGTCACTATGGTTTACATTTTGTTTCAATTTTGGTCCTTTTGACTAACTCTAGTTAAAAGAGTGGTTAATTTTTTTTTTTGTCTTTTTCTCTTTTTTGTCTTATTAGATTTTAGAGTAAATTACAATTGTAGTCCTTTTGGTTTGTCTCTTTTCATTTTTGTCTTTCCTACAATTTTATTTTTTATTTTATACCCCTTATCATATTAATTAATTAATGATATTTTAATTAAAAATATGTATTTTATTTTGTAAGTTATATCTCTAAAAAACTTTTGTCCATATCTGTAAAATAAGTTCAATATTGAATATTTTAAATTTTTATGCATATCTATACTATCTTATAAACCAAATTTCTTAAAAATCTTAGGGGGCGTTTGGTTCGCAAAATGATTTCTGATGGAATGGAATCTGTCAATGGAATTGGAATCTGGAAGGAATTGGAATAGAGTGTTTTCAAGTTTGACCAACTGTTTGGTTGGTAGGAATGGAATTTAATCAGTCAAATGAATTGGAATATGTTTGTTTGGTTTGCAAAGGAATTGGAACGTAATTCTGAAAAATGACAAAAATACCCTTTCTTTTATTTTTATTTATTTATTTATATTTTTTTAAATGTCGAGAGAGATAGAGGAGAGAGGAGAGAGAGGAGAAAGAGAAGAGAGAGAGGAGAGAGAGAGAAGAGAGATAGTAGAGAGGGAGGAGAGAGAGAGAGGAGAAAGAGGTTAGAGAGGAGAGAGAGAGAGTAGAGAGAGGGTGGAGAGAGGGAGGAGAGAAAGGAGAGAGATAGGAGAGAGAGGAGAGAGGGTAGAGAGAGGAGAGAGAGGGTAGAGAGGGTAGAGAGAGAGTAGAGAAAGGAGGGAGAGGGTAGAGAGGAGAGAGAGGGAGGAGAGAGAGGAGAGAAAGGAGAAAGAGAGGAGAGAGAGGGTAGAGAGAGAGTAGAGAGAGGGTAGAGAGAGGAGAGAGGAGAGAGGAAAGAGAGAGGAGAGAGAGAAGAGAGAGGAGACTAAATCCACATCTGATGGGTTTTAATTTTGTTAAGAGGGTTTGGAGGGTATTTTTGTCATTTTGAGAAAATGCAATGGGATGGAATTCAATTCCATCCAAAATGAGAAGGAATGACCAAATCCTTGATTGAAGGATTTCATGGAATTCAATTCCATTCCTTTGGAAACCAAACAGCATGATGGAATTTGGTCAATGGAATTGACCATTCCAATTCCATTAGATTCCGACGGATTCCAGCGAACCAAACGCCCCTTAAAGTCTTACACAACCTTTAAAGCCTACAATACAACACCTTTAGACACACTTTTTAAAATATCTTAATTTCAAATTCTTACAACCGTCTATGTACCAGGCTTTCACTTGGCCCAATGTGACTTTCCATGCTCCCAAGAATAGATCTGCCTTTTCAAATTTCAAATACCATATCTCGATAAAAACCATCACCAACCCCAAAATCTATTTCATCTCTTCCCTCCCCAATCCCACCACCGAAAAGATTGGTTCTTTAACCGGAAAAGATTGGTTCTTTAATGTCTCCATGCACCATTGTTGCCAACAACTATCAACAACACTTTCGACTGGGATTCAAGAACACTTTCATTGCCATCATCACCACCGTCAGAGATCGACCTTCCTACATCTGTTTCTCTCTTTTCTTCTTACTGCTACTAATTTGTTTTCTCTTTAATTTTGTTCAGTTTGCAGAATCTTCTCAAGACATACACATTAAGGCTCTCATCTTCCTAAAGGGACGACTCAAAAAATTGACCCAAAGTAACCATTCAAACTCCATTCAATTCCTTAAAATGACTCTGATTATGATTCAAGGCTCTCTCATTGATTCCTCAATCCTCATTGCTCCTCAATCCAGGTAATTTATCTTATGCATATGGTTAGGGTTCACTATCGATTCACTCTCCATTCAAACTTTATCGATTCCTCAGTTCTTCCATCGCTCCTTAATCCAGGTAATTTATTTTTGTTTTCCATTCTCGATTGTTCCATTTATCTCCAACTTCACTTTTGTGTTATTCTTCCATTTGAACCTCCATTTTTCTCTTTCCAACGGAGTTCTAGGTCTGGTTTAAAATATTGTCTCGACCAGGGTATTTTGAAGGTATTGATCTTTTATTTACAGGTTGTTTAATTGTTACCTTCATATCTTTATGTATATGTATGTTCGCTTCTGTAAGTTGCTTTCCTTTCTAAATCTGCTGAATAGGTGTTTGAGGATATGTCTCAAAGAGATTTAGCTATAAAAGCCCATTAAAATCCTTCAAGAGTTGTATTGCATCAAAAAAACTTCTTTAGATTTAGCTATAAAAAACCCATTAAAAACTCTTATTAGTTTGTTTTTTTTATTTCATGTTCGAAATGATGTTGTTATACTCTTTTCTTGCTTTCTCCAATCTCTCTTTATTTGAGTTTCACACATTCCTTGACATAATTTTGAACAGGTAAAAAGCCCAAGGCAGGAGCCGCAACTTCTAGCAACAAATAGATCTATTACCTTTGTGACTTCTACAAATTCAGATAATTTGTTAAAGTTCTTGCTTCCTTTTTCGACATGGAGTCCTTTGTGTGCCAAAATTTGGAGAGCATTCTTGATTCATGCTATGATTTGATTACTGGTAATATCTTGATTTTACATAAATCTATCCTACTTAAGTTAATAATTTTCATTGATAGAATCATGGCTTCCAAAGGTTTTATGTCTACTCAAGTATTTGTGATAAATTTGTTGAATTATTTTGAGCTTGAGTTGAGGTTAAACACGAGCCATTGTAGAAGTGCAGGTTAATTTTATTTTTTCTTTGAGTGCTTTGCCAATGCATTTTTATAAATTTGTCCTTGCGTGGAAATTAATCTATGTACCTGTATGTGAATCATGCAGAAGCTAGGAGGCAACACGATGCTTGTTGATGTAGAGTTGGAAATTGTTTTTGAATGTTTGTAACCTTTCTTGGATGCTACATGGCTCATCTTTCTAAGAATAGGTTTACTGGTGGTGAGAAATTTGATTGTGTATGATGAGAGGCCTTGCAGTCTCTAAATTTTATTCCCTGTATAAATAATTACAATAACAAAGGTGTTTGCTTTCATATTCATTCCACATAAACAATTTGTTTTTGTTACATATGGTTGCACTAGCAGCTAATACCAACACTTCTTTTTCTTCTGGATGAAACTTAATGTTGATGGGTTAATCATCAACATTAGTATATTAGCTTTATGTTCTTTTTCTGGTAGATTTAAGCAACCCAAAAACTGAAATGAACTTGAAGTTGGAAGACTTTTTGTTTATTCTCTTAATTCACTTAATGAGCTTTGTAGTTGGGTTATTTGATGCTTTGATGAATAATGATCTTTGTTATTTGATTGTGAAGTTAGGAAAATGGGTTTCTTGGTTTTTTGACTTTTACAGTTGATTACCAAGTCTCATCATGCACACACACCAAACCGAAGAAAACAACATATTATGAACCCGGGGGTGCACGATTTGATGCAACTGGGTTGCAAGGTTTGATGATGGTGTGGGTGGGGATAACGAGGTTCAACGAACCATGCTTGAAATTGTGAATCAACTGGACGGATGCTTGTGGTAACATTTTGTGTGTGCTTGTGCTTGTGTGTTGTTACGTCCTAGAAGATTGGATCGTAAAGTGGAGTTTGGATTTCCAGATATGGAGAGTAGGACATAAATATTCAAGATCCATACGCGAACAATGAACTGTGAATGAGTCCCCTTTTAACTTCTTGCGCCTTTGCCCATATTGTACGGCTACTTCAACATTATCATCACTTATTCTTCAACTTGATAATTCAGTATTTAGTCGTCTTGATGATAATTTAGTGATTGATTTGTGAAAATGATATGCTGCTGACATAAAAACATGTACAGGGGTTGGAATGTATGCCATACGAGCACGGAGGAAGACATTGACCGAGAAAGAATTTCTGGATCAGTGACAAAGTGATAAAGGGTAATCAGAAGTTCACTGCCAAACCCATATACGTGGTCTACAACGGATTTTCATGTTGCTACGGACACCTACTTGTGTGTTTTCATGTTATTTACAAAATCTTGATGTTATCAACATTTTCTTGATTTTATTTATATTTGTTTTGCCAAATCTGAATATACAAATTTATTGCAATTTGAATTCTTGTGCTCAAACTGATATTTTATGTTTCTTCAAATAACAACTCCTTCTTGTCCAACTTATCACCCTTTTGCCTCCGTGGTCAACTGGTCTAAACCAAAGTAACAAAATCTAAAACATATGAACTATGGAAATTAGTTACCCATTTTAAGCTAGAGACCGTCTAATGCAGTAACCAATTACATGTTGTTGCTTTTTGACGGTAATTGGTCATAACCGGTCTCCCACTATTTTACAAAAGATTACGCAATAAAGATAAATAAATTCAAGAAAGAAACAACCAACAATTTCTCTTGCTCATTGATAACCCTCATTCCTGAGTGTTATTTATCGCTCTTTTCCCTTATTTTATTTCTCATTTATACCCACTTTTGTTCCTTTCTATCTTCTTTTGGTCTATAATTAAAGCAATTTATGATAATGGCATCAAACGTAATTTTTGTGCAGAAATTGAGAAAACTGTCGGGGAAGGCAGCGAGTGCCCACGGTGGACACCCGAATATCCATTGGGTCAAGGCTTTATCCGAATTTAATGGGCCCTTTTGGCATGGTCAACAATAATTGGAGGCATGAGGTCATCATTGGTGAGTGTGAAGACAAAAGGAATATCCTTTGGAATATCCCAATGGGTATTCTCCTTCTCATTCCTATATACGAGAGGCTTTGGTTCTTCAATATCAAAAATCCATCAATCCACCAACAACAATTCCATCATCAAGTTATCCATCACTCTCTCTTCATTCTAAGTTCTTCTCTCCAAAAAGAGAGAACTTAGCTTTGAAGATTTGTTTAGTTTAAATTATTGTCTTTAAATTCTTGTACTTTATTTTCATGTATTAACTTTCTAGCATTTTCATTTAGTACAAGTTTAACTTTAAGTATTTTAATTTCTTGCTCTTTAATTTTAGCATTTTAAATTCCGTAGTTTACTTTCTTACTTTGCTCTTACTTTATTTATATTCATGCAATTGGTTAACTTTTATTTCTCTTATATTATTATGTCTTCTATTATTAGCATGAGCTAAGCACCTCTTGGGTGTGGGTGTGAGCTAACTTGAGACTAGTAAGCAACACTTGGGTGTGGACATTATTACTAACTCTTAAGCTTGGTCACTTGAGTCGGGACTTAAACTCAACGCGGATAAGTCGATCACTTTGATGTGTTAATATTAAATCTTGACCTCGAGAGGGGCGAATTCGAAATACGGCTTAAGTGATGTACAAAGATTTGAGAGATTCTTTGATAACCACGTAGAGATACGGGTTTTGTATGATTTACTAAGGTTCAAACGTCGGAGGTGATTTATATCACAAAGAGATTTGGGTATAAATCTTCGTACCGGTAGAACTTGATTTTTATCAACTTAGTTAAATCGGCAAGATTAAGAGTTGGTAACGATGGACACTTTACGAGCATTTTGTAGGACCGGTCTTTAAAAATTCACTTTCGAGAGATTGGGCTTTTTTATAGACTTTCCGTACTACAAAGCGCCCGACCGTTGTGTTACTACGTTTGTCTCAAGGACCCATACCCATTCTTTATTTATAAAAAGTTCATTTTGCATTTTTAGAATTAATTCACCAATCAAACAAATATTTTTCCAACTCGAAACTTGTGCAAGAAGTTCATGAAAGTCAACAATTCTCAGTAAGTCCAGTCTCTGTGGGTACGATACTCGGTATTTGTACCATTATATTACTTGTAGCGATCCCAGTGTTGATATATACTTGTAGCGATCCCAGTGTTGATATATACTTGTGTCCACGCTGGGAAACTCAGTGTCCACGTTTTGAGTGCACGTTATTTAGCTACCACTCATGTTTGCCCTCTCACAAGTCGAACGAAAATGTCTGCACTACCCTCGACGTCTGTGGCCAAAACTCGGGATCAGGTTGCCAATCATCATCGTCAAAATATATCATCATCATAAGAATAACATATAATACAAATACTGAGTCGTCGCCCATCGTACCAAAGACTGCCCAGATGTTGCATCTCGCAGCATTGCGCGGGCAGATAACTAGTATATATGTAAGCAAATCCATCTACACTAATGCAAGAAAATATTTTATACTTTAACTTGGGTTCAAAAAATGGGTCATTTTTTTTCTTAATAATGTAATATGATGATAGAAATTTATCTATGTCTATTAATTAAAAAAATGCATCGTTTCAGATATTTCATTTTTTATTACATAAATTTAAGTTGATAATTTTTAAAAATTTTAAAATTTATACTATAAAGTTTTTGTTTGATACACAATTAGAGAAACATTTAATTAAATTAGAATCTGAAAACGATACATTTTTTTATTAATAGACAGATAAAGTTTGTTTTCAAAAAATGATGTTCGAAAACGATTTTTAAGTTGGGTTCAAAAGATGTACATTTTTTGATTATTTATGTAATATATGAAACGATGTTTTTTATTAATAAACATAAATAAATTTCGATTTTCCATATTACATTATTAAGAAAAAAAAATGATACATTTTTTGAACCCAACTTCAATTAGAAAATGTTCTTTGGTTTAGTGTAGATGGATCTGCATACATACATACATATATTACATAAAAAAATATACATCTTTTGATCCCAACTTAAAAATCGTTTCCGACCATCATTTTTTGAAAAGAAAATTTATATGTCCATTAAATATTAATGAAATGTCTAAAACGATGCATTTTTTTAATTAATAGACATAGATAAATTTCTATCTTCATATTACATTATTAAAAAAATGACCCATTTTTTAAACCCAAGTTAAAGTAGAAATTTTTTTTTGCATTAGTATAGATGGATTTGCTTACATATATATATGAATAAAAATTTAAAATATTCAATATTGAACTTATTTTACAAATATCGACAAAAGTTTTTTAGAAATATAACTTACAAAATAAAGTACATATTTTTAATTAAAAATATCATCAATTAATTAATATGATAAGGGGTATAAAATAAAAAATAAAATTGTAGGAAAGACAAAAATGAAAAGAGACAAACCAAAGAGACTACAATTGTAATTTACTCTATGATCTAATAAGACAAAAAAGAGAAAAGACAAAAAAAATTATCCACTCTTTTAACTAGAGTTAGTCAAAAGGACCAAAATTGAAACAAAACGTAAACCATAGTGACTAATAATGTAATTAGTATATAAGAGGGACCAAAATTGATAGTGAATGAAAACATAAGAACCAAAACTGTAATTTACTCTAATTTTTTTTAACTAAACAAAAAAACAACAATTCTTAAAATTTTAATTTGACACTAGTTAATTCAACATCATTTGTAATTTATAGGGATGGCAAAAAAAACCGAACCCGACGGTGAAAACCGAAAACCGAACATTTCGGGTCGGTTTCGGGGATTTCTTATCGGGGACGGGGACGGTGCTCACCGCCCCGGCCCGACCCGAAATTTATATATATATATATATATATATATATATATATATATATAATTATATAAAGTCCCATAGCCTATTAGTAATTAGCCTTACCATTTTTAAGCCCAACCCAAATCCCTAATTCCTAAATCCTCAATTCCTCATACGGTCGCTCACATCACAGTCTCATAAGTCATACCCTACCCCGCCTTTGTTGAATTTCCATTCCTTCATATTCTCGACAATCTATCTCCCACCGCCACCGGCCACCGCCCACCGCCTCCTCCAAATCATCGTCATCGTCTCATCATCATCGACCAGTCTGCCAGATTCCAAAGGCCAGTCGAACTCGATATCTCCGGCGAACTCGATATCGCTCGACGTCTCAGCTCGAACTCGATATCTCCGGCGAGTCGGCGACAGATTCCAACTCCCTCAGTCCCTCTCGAGTCGAACAAGATTTGGTTTAGACGGAGCACCACCGTTTGTTTTAGATTTGGTTGCTTAGTATCGACCTTTCGAACTCCCTCTCGATATCTCCAGATCCAGACTCCATTTGAGGTAATTTGGGTTATTTTTGCCAGATTGATGTAGTTTATATGATTTTACTTTTTAGGTGTAGTTTATATGATTTTGGGTTATTTTTGCCAGATTGATTTGATTCATATTCATATATGATGTGTGAAATGGTGATTTTTTAGCCTTAAAGGGATTCGGGTATTACCAACGGGTAACGATGATTTTTTAGCCTTAACGGGTTCCCCAATGGGAATCGGGGAAACCGCGGGGACCCGATGGGGATCCCCGATAAGATCCCCGACGGGGATCGGGACGGTTTCGGGGACCATTTTGCTTATCGGTTTCGGGGATGGGGATACCAATCCCCGGCCCGTTGCCATTCCTAGTAATTTATTCAAATATAAAGTTTAGATTTTTTAATAAAAACTTGTATTAACTTTTAATTTTTGCAGTTTATAATAAAATATGGGCATTAATCCCTACCCTCTCCTATAGTTATATATCCCATGACACAACAAAATCCAAAATTTGATTTTAATTGATTTTAGAGTAAACTCCAACTTTGGTCCCTGAGGTTTATTGATTTCTTTGAAAGAGGTCCCTATGGTTTCATAATTCAAGTTTACATCCTCAGGGTTTGGATTTTGCTCTAGAAATGGTCCCTGACCCCTAACGACGTCAAAATGGTCCGTTAGAGGCAGGGGTATTTTTGTCCAACCATAATTTTGTCCCTTTTTTGTAATTTTCTTTGTTTCTTCTTTTTATTATGTAGAATCATAAAAACTTAGGGACTAAATTTGTTAATAACTCTAATTTATATATATATATATATATACATTATATATATATATATATAAAATGTATATATATATATATATAATGTATATATATATATATAAAAGTGTGTGTGTGATATATGTATGTATGTATGATAAAAAAACTCCTTCGTTCTGCATCCACCGCCACCGCCACCGCCATCGTCTCCTTCTCCCCTCGTTTCTCGACCACCACCATCCCATCCCCTCCGCCATGCCTTCACCCCACCTCCACCGCCACCGCGGTCGTCTCCTTCTCCACTCGTTTCTCGGCCACCACCATCCCATCCCCTCCGTCATGCCTTCCCGACGAAGGGGTTCTCGTTCTGGAAATCGACAGGAACAAGGGGAGGGGGTTCTTGTTATGGTTCTGGATATCGACATGATCAAACAGGGGGAATGGATCCTGATTTTTGATGTTCAGACTAAACTCCAATTTTACAATATAGAGAAAACTTTAATTTTGGATCAAGTTTTGGGTTTTGATTTTGGTTTTAAGGTTTAGGTTTAGATTAGAGTTTGTCTGATTTTAATTTTTCATGTTGATGTTTAGGTTTGGATTTGGTCTTGGTTTAATTGATGTTGATGTTTGGATTAAGGTTTGGACTTTGGATTAGAGTTTGTGTCTGAATTTTTTTGGCCGGAGAAGATGACCGGCGATTTGGCCGGAGAAGGATGTTCAGATTAGGATTTGATTGCAGTCTGTTTTTTTTTGCAGCCCATATGGTTCCAGCAGATTTTGTTTTTTTATTGGGGTTGATTTGTTTGCAATGGCCTTGGGCCAAATTGCCATTTCTTGATGGCAGCAGGTTTTTGTTGATTTTGCCCATCGTTTTGCTTCATTTTTTCTTTACAATTTGGCCTTTGGTTTAATTTGGTTTTAATTCATGAGGAATCGACTAGATTTCGATCATCATTTTGGTATTTTTGCTTCTTTGGATATGGGAAATCAAGATTGGTTATCGGTGGTTTGATGATTTCGGTCCTTTTTGCCTTCGATCTGGAATGGTATCTCTGCAGGTTTCGAACAATCAGGTTCTTGCCTTTGATCCCCATCGATCTTTGTTTTTTTTTATCGATTTCTCTTCTTTGATCTGCCTGGTCGATGTCTTTGATCTGTTCGATTTGGTTTTGGGCTGGTCGATGTATTTAAATACCCCAACAATCTCCATCACCTTTTTTCCCACTTCTACTACGAAACCAAACCAAAGGAAACGAAACGAGGGTGGTGCCGGAAAAAGAAGAAGAGGGGTGCTGGTGGATTTTCCGGTGAAGTTGGGGATGATGGGGGGACGATGGTCCCTGTAGAAACATACATACATATCACACACACACACACACTTATATATATATATACACACATATAAATTAGAGTTATTAACATATGGTCCCTAAACTTTATGATTTTATATAAGAATAAGAAGAAACAAAAAAAATGCGAAAAAGGATAAAAAAAAAAGATGGTTGGACGAAAATGCCCCTGGATCTAACGGAGTTTTTAACGTTGTTAGTGTCCAGGGACCTTTTTTAGAGCAAAATCCA
The DNA here is from genome assembly GCA_023525745.1 of Arctium lappa. Classification (NCBI taxonomy): domain Eukaryota; kingdom Viridiplantae; phylum Streptophyta; class Magnoliopsida; order Asterales; family Asteraceae; genus Arctium; species Arctium lappa. The sequence goes on from CM042051.1 coordinate 35,205,282, forward strand.
TACCCTGGGGATGTAAACTTGAATTATGAAACCATAGGGACCTCTTTCAAAGAAATCAATAAACCTCAGGGACCAAAGTTGGAGTTTACTCTTGATTTTAATATATACATTTATATTTTATATCTCTATAATTATTTAGTTAGTTTAATTTATACCTTTACTTTTCTAATTTTCATTTTACACCATCATCATATTAATATATATAATTGTATATTAACTAAAATACGTTAAAAAATACGTTTTAATTTTAACAAGTTACACCATTACAATTGTCTTTTCGATACCTTCGAAATGAGCCCAATATTGAATATTTTTGGATTTAATTATTTTATTATATATCATATCTCGAACGAACGATTCATTTCATTTCAAACTCTCTCCCTCTCTCTCTCTCTCTCTCTCTCTCTATATATATATATATATATATATCAAAGTTGCAGATGACAAACGTGAGAGAAGTTTTTGACACCAACATCAGAATTTGTCACCAATAAGATACAATATTATGATAACTAACATTTATGTTTATTAATACTTACGTGTACAAGTGAAAGTTATAACAAAATATAATAATTTCAGGTGTTCAATTCTCGAGAAGAAATAACTGAATGTGTGCATAATGTGGGACATTCGGTTGGTGTCGTATTAAGTACCAAAAGCTCAAAGGCTAAGTCAAATGAGGATGTTTATAAAGTCGCGTTTATGTGTGAACATAGTGGGGTTTAAAAAAGTGACAAACTTTCTGATTGTAACACCCGTAATTTTCGGTAAGTAATTGTCAACCGGACGTTTCTGTGACTTGTAAGCAGTGGGGTTTTACTGGGAATTGTGTTGTTTAAAGTCCCTCGGAGTATCGGGAGTATCGGCAGTGAAAAGGTCGGGTTTCGGGGCTCCAGAATGGTCCCGCGACATTGCCCGACGGCTATGACAAGTCATAGTCGCACGGGGCACAGTCGCAGAAGTGAAGCTGAGGGGCTTCATGCGACATTGACCAGCGACAATGCCCAGCGCATTGTCGCGTGGCAATGTCGCCCAGTAGGTGCAGGGTGCTGTTAAGTCGGGATTTTCAGCTTTCTTTCTCATTCTCTTCTCCAAAACTCTCCCATTCTCTCTCAAATCGCTTCTTCTTCATTACCCACAAACCCTAACTCATTTTAAAGCCATTTCCATGGATTCCAAGGTGTTTCTTCACCATCAAGCTTGTGATCTCAACCTCTTGTGTGCTAGTTCATGTGTCCTCCCATCATTTCTTGAAGATTTCTAAGTTTTCTAGGTTTTCACCAAAACCTATGTGGTAAGTTTATCCCTTCCATTTCTAAACCCTAATATAAGCTGTAAATTCTCCTTTGATGATTTCCTAAGTATTATGTTATTCTAATTTCGGTTTGTAAGATTTTGGTCAAAATTAGGGTTTGGACCAAAATGGAGATTTTGGTGTAATATGTTTGGGGAATGTTTCTATATGGTTGAATATGGTAATTTACGGTTGAAAATGTGTGGATCTAGGTTTTGGAAGCTTGAGTTGAAGAGTTGAAATGGATGTCTTCGGAAAGTTTTGGGTGTGATCTATGCTTTTGGAGGCCAATGGTTGGGGATTGAAACCTAGGTTTAACTTAACCTAGCAAGGTGGTTCAAGTTGATTTGTGAAAACGATGTACATGCCAAAATGGTTATTTTAAAATGTTTTACATCTTACATGAAATTTGTTAACTGCTGATCAGTTTGGTTATTTTGAAAGCGTTTAACCTTATAAACTTACATAGCACACATCCTTGTGATTTTTGGGCATTTTGACAAAGGAGTCATAAATGGGCGTGTTTGGTAACTTTTTGTATAAATGAGATTATTTGGTTAAAATGTATTTTTAGTGTTGTTTGGGTAAAAGGTTTAATTTTATGTTATTGGACGTTTTGAAAGGATAAAAAGCATAAATCTATTTGGGAAACCTTTTTGTCCCGACTTAAACTGTGTTGGAGTCCATTCAAGTATTTTGGAGCGTGTGATTGCATGACATGGGTCAAGTGCATCTATTATTTGAAAAGCGTTAATCATTGGTCAAAAGAGGTTTTGAGTATTTCGGCTCGATGTCATTTTAAAGGGTTCTTGAGGACGTTTGTCCGGTTTTATATGGCTCAATGTAGAGTCCAGTTATGACGTACGTACTAATGCGATGTGTTGCGTATTGAGGTTGGTTACGGGCTCGAGTGCTTTGGTCATTCATGTGTAGTTCGGTAAGGTTAGACTGTGTTGCATTGGATCCATAGGTACGTAAGTCAGTCTGTTTTGGATGGTCGATTGGATATTGCGGGTGACCTTCAGTACCCATGTTTTATGACCGGAAACTTTACAAGTATGCATTGGGAGGGGTTGAGTTTGGTAGCGCTACAGGCAAAGTAGGCGCTAGGACCCCCGCCGCTTGAAGTAATGTCTGAGAGGTAGTCTTTAAGTGTGTCGGGCCTTTGGGGCGGATTCCTTCGGGATGTTCATCAAGGTCAACTTTACTTGGGGTGGGCTTGTAAAGAAGTCGTAGGGACACCTGGTTGTGATGTTGGGAGGTGTCATGCGATTAACGTTGCTTGGATGGCATACTTTTGTGTTCCCTCCACCCTCAACGGATACGGGTTTCCCCCGTTGTCGGCTATCAGTGTTTTTAAATATAAGGATGCTTTACTTTATTGTCATTGGGTCTATATGGTCAACAGTAAATGAGGACCTTAATATTTGACCATCCTCCTCGTATATTAAGGTTTGAATGAAATATGTCAACTCCGTGTTTGGGTAATTAAAGTCTGTTCGTTTATGGTCGTGTGAGTATTGGATCTAGTGTCCATGTTTTCGGACGTACGGTATACATGGTTTTGATGATGGTCCATGTTTCGAGTTAGTTTAAGTTGCATCAATTTATAAAACAAGTTTTAAATGAGGTGTCTATCTTTGAAAGTGCATGATTTTGGAAAAGAGTCGTTTCCACGTTTTAAAGAACACCAATTGTCTGGTCATGGTTTCAAATGAGGTTCATTTTTCTAAAGATATATTTACTCATGTAAAACTCTTGGACTCACTAGGCGTTAGCCAAACCTTTTTATTTGTCGGCATGTGCATCAGGTTTCGGTTGGGGTTTGGTGCTAGCAGCTATGAAGAGTTGAGTCTTAGCCTGTGCAAGTGTAAGTAGTTGGTGAAGTCTTTCGCAGTTTGGAGATAGTGACTACTATTGGGTTTTTAGTAGCACCCGTTCTTGTTATAAACTGTATTTATGGAATGAATGTGTGTATTGGGGTTAAATCTTAATTTATGATTGTAGATGAATCATTTATTGGTGTATTTAGAAAATTTTAAATTGGTTGCTATTTCCAGATTTGAGGGTGTTACACTAGTCATCATACTGGGACAAGAAAGTTTGGATGTCCATTTGAGTTGATAGCGCTATATTTGGCTAAGCATCATTGGTGGACGTTGAGGGTTGTGTGTGATACACATAATCATGTCGTTGTACAATATATGGAAGGTCATGCATATACAATACGATTGAACGAACCTGAATTTCAACTAGTTGAAGATCTATCAGCCAAATATGTAAAGCCACGATACATTTTATCCACGTTAAAGGGTAGATATGTGGAAAATGCATCTATGGAAGGCAGTGTGACATACTTACCATGGGAATTCTAACAGCTTTAAGGTTAAATGTCATCCTACATGTTCTCAATATGACAGGCAGTGTGACATACTTACCATTCAGGACACAACCACCGTCATCATCCCAACACGTGTCAATTGCAATAGTGAATGTTAATGGTAATAATTACATAAAGGTGGTATTAAACGGAAAATACCCAATGCCTACACTCATACACCATTGGACACGTTGTGTACTTCCAGTTGCAAGTACATGGATTATACCATACAAACCTAGATTAGATGTGTATGAAGAATATATAGAGCGTACTTGTACTCGTGGATATGTTAATTTAAATGAATAATCAATGTTGGAATTTGTTGGAATAAAAAAAATGACCCAATATATTTATTATCTTTATGTTAAAAACTTACGTTGGATGTGATGCATTTTCTCTTTTTAAAAAAAATCAACTAATCAAGTACAATATATGACATATAATAATATAATTAAGTAAAAAAAAAATTAATATTGGACTAATTTTGAAGTTATCGACGAGACGATTATAATGGTGTAACTTGTTAAAATTAAAAAGTATTTTTTAACGTATTTTAGTTAATATACAATTATATGTGTTAATATAATGAAAGTGTAAAATGAAAATGGTTAAACTAAAAAATATAATGTAAACTATGAAAAAAATATAGGGATAAAAAATGTAATTATAAATTAAAAAAAATTGAATTGTAAAGGAGAGGAGTATATAATTTTGCAGGGGTATGGATATAATAACTAGGGGTGTAAATGATGCGAGTCGAGTTCGAGTATCATTATACTCGACTCGAACTCGAAACTCGATTATCAAGCTCGAACTCGACTCGAAAACTCACGAGTAGTGAAAATACGAACTCGACTCGAACTCGATAACCAATTTCCAAACTCGAACTCGAACTCGAGCTCGTTTCAAGCTCGAATCGCAACTCGAACTTAAGCTCGAAAACTCGAATCAAGCTCGAACTCGAGCTCGAAAACTCGAATCAAGCTCGAACTCGATTAATACATAAAAGAACTCAAGGTGAACAAATTGCTTAAAAGAACTCAAGGTGAACTCACTTTTAAAGGGTACTCCTATTTAAACAAGCACATAGGCTCAAGCCCTTAGAGTCTTAGACTCAAGCCATTTAGCAAAAACAAAGAATGTAAAAGCAAGGGAGAGAAAGGTCAATATATAGTGGAGTTATAAGTTTTGGGTTCTATATTCCACCAATGTGGGATGGATTACAGACACACCTTATATCTTTTACACTATTATTTTCCATTTTTTTTAAACTTGAGTTTGTTTTTATTATTATTATTATTATTATTATTATTATTATTATTATTATTATTATTATTATTATTATTATCATCGTCATCATCATATAATCAATTAAATTAAAATAATATTACTAATTATTTTTATTATTTTGCTTATATATCGAGTATCTCACGAGCTTATCGAGTCGAGTATGAGGTTGCTCGACTCGACTCGTTAGTATATCGAGTCTAGCTCGAGTTCGAGTCGAGCCTATTCAAGTCGAGTGTTGACCGAGTTTTGACCGAGTCGAACTCGAGTAACCCGCGAGTTGTCTCGTCTCATTTACACCCCTAATAATAACCCTAAAATATTACATTCCACTATCTCATACACGTACGTACCCAACTAATAATATTAATATATCTATACTATATTATAAAGATAGCATAAAAAACTCTTAATTACAACTCACTAAGCTTTATGTATTATCATTTAAAGTTATCTACTTAAAATCTCTTAAAAATAACTACTAAAGCCTAATGTACTACCTGTAAAGCTTTTAACCCTAATTAATATATTTCATCCTTATCCCCCAAAATCCTTATCTCTAATCCCCAAACCCTAAAATTATGAAATTTGAATTCTGATAAACATAATCAAAACAGGATAAACATCTCTATTTAAATATAAAAAATTTAAAATATATAAGATAATTAATAAATTTTAACAAGCTATTTAATTTTTTTATATAAAAAACATTATATTGTTAAGCCTAAATTAAACAAATTTATATAAAAACCATTATCACTCAATAAAAACATCTAAAATCGTACTGTAAATCAATAAAAAACAAAAAATAAAAATAAACATTAAAATCGTGATATATCTTGCTGCATTGCGCAAGTACGCTTCTAGTTTTACCATTATACATAAAAGGAAAAATAACAAGTAAAGTACTTAAAATATTATTTCAAGTGTTTTGGATTTAAACTTCTTTATCACCTCTCTCTCTCTATATATATATATATTTTAATTATAAATAAAAAAAGTGAAAAAAAAAATTCTTTCAAATAAAAAATTATAAATAAAACAATATAAAAATAAACAGAACAAACAAACAAAAATTGACGGTGACTGATTCGGTTCAGGTTAAAAAGTTTTGAACCGAATTGATTCGTGATGTCGATAAACCGAACCATTTTATTACTTGGGAAACGTAGGTAAACCGCCGAAAGGTGGGCCCGACCCGATGATTCTGATATCTGATTGGTCCACATAACAACACATTCTTCATAAATAACCCTCCATTTTCATTTCAATCGATTCACCACTTCTCTTCTCTTACCAAATAATTTTTCTCAAATTACATCCAACAGATCTCCTGTTCAACTTTGAATTTCTTTTTAATATTTCACTAGATCAGATGCCTGTCATTTGTTCCAAATCTTCTCTCAATTTCAGAGGAAAAATGGCAGAGATTCTGCCATTACTCAACAATCATCAACAAGAAGATGAGGAATTGCAGCAGCTGCAACTGATCATCGGAGAGAAGAAAAGTAGTAGTAGAATCGCTTCACTCGATGTTTTCCGTGGCCTCTCCATCTTCGTGAGTGTTAATCATCTGTTCTTGTTAATTGTTATCTTAGTCTTGTTTAATTTGAGTTTTAAGTTTGTGAATTTTCGCTTGACGGCTTACTTGGTGGCTGTGATCGAGCTAGAAGTGATTTATTTGTAATCACACGCACACACTTGGAATGATCTTGCCAGATATAGGTTTATTTGTTTGACTATGGGAAAACCAGCCATGTATTTTAGTAAAGTTGACACGTGTCGAAATTCGTGGTTGGTAATCGCTGAGCTTTAGCGCAACTGACACCACCTGAATCTCTTAACTTTGTGGGTTAACATGGGCATGTATTTCGGGGGTTTCAAAAAAAGAAGTTCATGGTTGGTATTACGTAGTCATCATAAACTTCAATTAAATTGATGTTGTTTTAATTTCTTTATTATTGTTTTACTTGACGCGATTACCATGAACGAGCTGATTTGCTTCTTTTTGTAGTTAAGTTCTTTGAATCGATTTCTTGTATGCTAATGCATTTATACTTTTGTATTCTCATGTATGTAGAAACAAAGACGTTTACTCAAATGAGATGAAACATTAAATAACTCAGATTTACCAAGTGTAATTTGGCTCCAAAGAGAACTTCTGTATTTGAAGTTTAGAAATGAAACTGGAGCTCATACGATCTGAAATGAAAACTGATATTGTTCCGATTGCTATTTATAAGTTATGGAGTTGGTGTTCTCAAACATGCCCTTAACAAGGCCAAAATAGATATTGAATTACTATTATTTTAGTCAAGTATTTATGGTGGGCTCAGGCATATCAAAACATCTTCTTTAAGCAGAAGGTACAACCTTTTCATTTTTACAATGAGATTGACGCTTATATCAAAGTGGCAACCAGACCGTTGAGGTCTTTGCACAAAAAAGCTAGCTAGAACAGACCCATAATAAGTTGAGGCTTAATACTAATCCATCAGATTTTAACTGGTTGACTAGAAGCAAGCCTGGAATTATATGCTTCAAAAAAGAGTATTGGATCTTGTTTGTTACATCCTCCTTTTTTTGTGTCTGGTGTTTAATCATATGCTACCAGGTAATTATGGTTCCTTATATGTTTTCAGCTTATGGTGCTTGTGGATTATGCTGGTTCTAGTTTACCGGTCATTGCTCATTCCCCATGGAATGGTCTACACTTAGCAGACTTTGTCATGCCTTTGTTCCTTTTTGCTGCTGGAGTATCTCTTGCGATTGTATACAAGGTGATTAATAAATATATTCTGCTGCAGTGTAAATTGTATGATAAATATATTTAACACTAAATGATGTTTGACCACAAAGTGGTTCCAACCATTACCAGACTACAGGTAGTCTGTGTAAGGTTGGTCTAAAGACAAATCATATCATACGATTCATCATTTGCTCTTTGTCAAAACCAGAAGCCGATGGCTTATACTTAGGCTCAAATTTGAGTTATAAATTAGTTATCGCACAATACCAAACTTAATCAATATATATGTAACATGTGATGTTATAACAGGAGTTACTGAAAACTTGAAACTGAAGTGCCCTTCTTTCTTTCTAAAACAACAGAAAATAGAAAACAAATATGAGGCCACATGGAAAGCAATAGTCAGAGTAGTGGAACTTTTTCTTCTCGGTGTTTTTCTTCAAGGTAATATTGCAGGCCAGCATTCCATCCCATACTACATGAATTTTCTGTTTGTTGGTCTTAGGCATGCTGGTCTTGAGATTCCAGTATGTGCCATGTTTGCTACCATTGCCAGAATTGCTGCATCGATATACCACCACTTACTGCATTCATTTTACTATATTTGTTCACTTAAGAAGAATTCATCAAAAGACTTCAAGATAAAGATAAAAAAAGTTGATATAAAAATGTAGATTGACGAATGATTGAACATGTTCAGTGCATATTGCAGACAGTTTTGCCTTATCCTCTTATCTTTATCCCTAAGTGATATATTCAATATGTATTGCTCTGTGTTTCATTAAGTATTCAAATTCGATATATGTGATGAAGGAAACATGTACCACAATTTGCACAGTAGAGCGGAATAAGAGTAAGATCAAAATTTTAGTTAATCTGAGAACTCAAAAGTGTAAAGAAATAGAGAAGGAGTTGGCAACAATATTTTCACGAAACTAACAATATATCATCCGGGTTGTTTTGTTTTCAACTTCTATGATCCTATTCATTCCGTATCATGACCTTGACCTTCTTCTTCTGTCGAAATTGCACTTATATGTCTTGTGTCTGTATAATTGTTAACACGACATTCTTTTATGAGTACATACCAGTGGTCACAAATATTGCCTAATGTTCTAATCACCCATAATTATCTTCAGGTGGTTACCTGCATGGGATTACTTCGTTAACGTATGGTGTTGATGTTGAGAGAATACGCCTGCTCGGCATCTTGCAGGTGTCATGGACTAGGCCGAATCAATACCTTAGCTTGCTACAATATCTTATCGTCATTCATCCTGCTCTCATGCATTTCAACTATAAAATGTCTCTTGTTAAAATAGAAAAATTCAGAACAACTCTTGGATAGTAGTATATCCATAGTAGGAGGTGTTAAATGTTACTTATTGTAAACCACAAGGTTGTGGCGTGGTGGTAAGAGCCTGGGGACTTCATAGCGGTTGCCCAGGTTCGAGCCCCACTCGCAGCATTGTGGCCACGGGATGAATGCCCGCGGGCCATAGGCCTGTTTTCCAGGAGATTAGTCCGGGCCCAAAGTGGTCTGGGATACTCCTTTACCAAAAAAAAAAAAATGTTACTTATTGTCATAAGTGGTAGAAGTGCTTTATCAATCACAGATGTTGATTCCTCAACACGAAAAACATCTTGTAATTATAGTATCACTCCAAGTTCATCTACCTAAGATTGCATTGTATTGTTCCAAAAGCCTTTACTTAGGTTGTTTTAGATGCTAGAGTTGTATAGGTTTTGAGAGCAGAGTCAACAACTTTTTCCAGAAAATTATGTTGCTAGTCGTCGAATGTATGCTTTGAAGGATGGAGGCTTATATAAGGGAAGAATGAAGTGACCCCACAACCACAGCTGGTGATCCAAACGACCTAGATGCCTAATAAGTGGGAAGAAGTGGGGGTCCAACCTTGAAAAACTCAGAAAGATGACTCTAATCAGCTCAAAGTTCTGCCATGACATTGTTCAGTGTGATAGAATGAAGCAGAATCTTAGTTGTAGGTTACCATTTGTTTTCACAAAAAGTGAGATGGATATGAGTGGGCTTCCTAAATTTTACTTTTTAGCTTTTAGTGCCATTTATGCCCTTGTTGCCAAGTATAGGGTTTGGAGTGATGTAGTCACGTTAGAGAAGGAGGCTCCACAGAAGAAGTGTATATGTTCTGTTACAAGGTAACATATCTGCTCATGTGTGGATGAAGTAAAGGCTGAAGCTCCTGATCTGAAATTTGGAAGAGCTTCCCTAGAGTAGTGTAGTTCTCTTTGTCAATAGTGCCGTCGGGCATCCGCTTGATGCGAAAAACCCTTTTACATCCAACGATGTTTGCGTGTGGAGGTGGAGAAACCAGTCCACGTGCCATGACATTGCCTTCACCGTAAACTGTCTTGCTCAGTCCATGGCTTCTCCCACTACCGCTCTAGATGTAACTTACAAATTCAAGCTGCACCAGGCTCTTGACAGAAGAAAACAGGTTGGTTTGCCCAAGGGGAGACCATTAATGTCTGTTTATCTGAGTGGTCAGAGTGGAAGTCTGTTGAAAAGCAGGTGGCAAGTCATAGTCCTATGATGGAAGTATAATGACACATTATCTTACTTTTTGGCGACACTAGTTGCGTACTCTCACACCATTGAGTTTGTATGATTACCCTTCCTGCACCACCAATTTGAAGCCTAGGCCAGTTAAAATCTGTACTTTCTATTGTTAATCAATTGCATTGTTGATATCATACTTCTGGAACTTCTGTTTCTTGGTTCTGATTTTTTCAGTTTTTGTGATAATTTCCAGAGGATAGCAATTGGGTACATTGCTGCCGCAGTGTGTGAAATATGGCTTTCCCGTCAACCCTGTCGGAAGGCAGCATTCTTCAGGAATTATATTTGGCACTGGTGAGAACATATATAGTACTAAGGCTAACCTCAGGTTCTTTTTTGGATAAAGGAAGGCTAACCTCAGGATCAAGCCTTATAATAGCATGTTTTGAAGAAAAGCTCTTAACTTGACATCCTTTAGTATGATGTTCTAATCATTTTGTGGAAATATTATTTACAATCATTCAATAATAATTTTATGTAGAAAAGATAATGTGAATATAGACACTCAGCAGAAAGACTTGGAAATTGTCTGTTTTACGTGGCTATTCTTTTTTGAGCTGGAAATTTCACAAATAGCACTCAGTGAACTACCCTGTTGCATTTTTCCATCAGCTGCAAGCTTCCAAAATTATTTCCCAAATATTTTTTTATTGTTCATTTTAAGTGAGATTTGCTGTGGTCATGCTGATAGTCTTTGTAACTTCTAACTATTGGTATGATCTACATGGGAAGAACATGACATTGGCCTCATTTCTTATGCCTCAAATTAGTAACCACCCCACCAATTGGATGCCGGTTAAAAGATTGCTTCCAAAGCTATCAGTTGTTGCTTCATTGAATTTGCTTCACTAATAGGCTCACGATTCGACTTTGATCCTTATGGACTAGCACCAAGATCGAGTCCTAGACAAGCGAACCTTCCCAATGAAGTTGTATAATACTTTATGAACTTGGTGACTTGCATTTTAATATATAGATTCAAGAGGATGGTAAAATTTAAGTTTGGATGCAAAGCTCTGCATTGTTCTTGTTTTAGTACCTTTACAGTACAAATATCATATTCCACTTAATATTTGATGCTCAACCTTCACTGTTCTGTAGATAATTATTCTCAGTAAGTGGCAATGAAGTATTGGCTGTTTTTCTTTTCAGAAAAAGCTGTCTGTAGTTTATTATAAGAAAATTGCTAATCATCATGTAGCATCTTATGAAGTATCAAGAGGCCACGCTGTCTCGAAAACTCAGTGCCTCTATATCCTAACAGTTCAAGTTGATATTATAACAGTTGTTTTACCTTCTAAAAAATAAATATTTTATTAGCAAGTACCCTGTGTTTTTCTTGTGAACTAAAACTGACTCCAGATTTGTCATCCACCACAAGCTATTAACATTAGACTCCTGCACTTGTTAAAGGCCAAATAAACATCGAACTTGTTCAGAGCTTTACACCATCTACTTCACTACCGGAATAATTGCTAACTATGTGTGTGTGTTCAGATAACTATTTGAAACTATGTCATCTTTGTGCTGTAGGTGTGCTGTATTTTTCTTGTCTGCCATCTACATCGGATTGACATATGGCTTGTACGTTGCAGATTGGCAGTTCGAGGACTTGAATTCATTTTCTTCTTTAATTTCAGAAAATGGAAGTACTATTCATACTGTATGAACACTCTCTTGTTCTTTTCATTTCTCTTGTCACTGCCCTGTATCCCTATTCACTTAAATTTCTATATAACTGCTTTTCAATTCAACTATTAAACCAAACCAAACGAGCCCAATATATCCCACCCAGAGGTGGGATCTGTATGCTGATATGGCCTCTACCTCAAATAGTAGAGCAGTTGTTTCCCGTGAAGACCCCCAACTTGTGGAAAAGTTCAGAGAAGATGGATATAAGTAGGCAAAAGCAATACAGACAGAGGCAAGTACACGAACAACGTAAAAATTAACTACCGACTCACTAACCCTAACCCCTACCTTCTACCTCACCAGCTTTCTTCCTCACATCTCTATCTCCATCCTAGTCTACTACCCTAGTTTCGCATCTCCACGGACTCCTGTAAGTGGTCATGTCCCCGGAAATGTCTAAAGCCGCCATGTCCAACCTCACCTCTATTATCAAATTATGTAAATCACACTCTATACCATGCGTCTAATTTGTTAAAGGCTGATGTTAACATTTTGATAAACTACTTTTGGGTATGATCGACAAAATAAATGGAAGGAAAAAAGAGGTAACCTTTTCTTCTTTGGCTAAAAAAGAGGGATGAGTTTAGCTGAAGGGAGCAGCTTTTTAACGTGAGCAAGTTATCTAGGGAAGAAAAGGAAATATTAGTATCTGCAATTGACATCAAAGAGTATGTATGGTTACATATATGTGCATAGTGCACGCACTTACAAGGCCCAAGCCCAGTAAAATGTTTTAGGCATTCTAGAAGAGATTTGAAGGGATAATTCAGTGTTTTCGGGAATTAGTTTGTTAGTAGGGTTAAGAAAGGGAATTGTCTTCTTAAAGCTGTCATGCCATGTAATAAATACGGTCCATCCAATTGTTAGAGAATCAATAGATTCCTTTTCGGGAGCGATGAGGGAAGGGTGAAAAGAACCCCATTGGGGAGTGAAATGGAACATGAAACCGTACAAGTTTTTTTTTTCATTTTTTTTTAAATTTCCAGTTCTAAGAGTTATTATTGACGATGTACTAGTGGTAGGGAGAAGATCATCTGGGAAATATTGAGTCTGTTCTTGGGAGAGTCTAGCCTCTCGTAAAGCTAGTTTCCTATCGTTTTCTTGTTAATTGAAGCATCCAACCCCTGTTCCTGCCAGGTGGTTTTTATATCAATCTTTCAATCTACTCGGATCATAATAAATTCATTTCTTAGAATGATCAAAGAAAAATAAAGCTCTAATGTTTATCAGTCATACTTCTTGCTGTTTGGTAAGAAGTTTTAGTTTATGATTCTTGTTTTAGGAACAAAACTCATTAAAAGTTGCATATGGGTGTCTTGCGTATAGGTGACATGTTCAGTTAGAGGTGATCTTGGGCCTGCCTGCAATGCTGCTGGAATGATAGACCGATACGTTCTTGGCATTAATCATCTATATCAAAAGCCTGTTTACAGAAACCTGAAGGTATACTACTGCAAAGATACTGTTCTTGATTTGTAGTTTGACACTATGCAGCAATCATTGTCTACGTCCTCTATATGATATTATTATATGTGTATAGGAATGTAATATATCCAAGGGTGGCCAAGTTCCTGAATCTTCACCTTCATGGTGCTATGCCCCTTTTGAACCTGAAGGCATTTTAAGGTAAATATCACAAAAGATTTCATTTCCTCAGGGAAGGTACAACCATTCACATGCTGGTAAAGGGCCATTTCCCTCCCTTTTCTATTGTTGTCCAATTTCAAATTTCAATATCAAACAAACTATTTTCAATTCTAAAATTGATGCGAATATATTTAAGTTTGAAGAAAAAGATCAATTATTACATCGAAAGGTATAGTAACTAATACAAATATTAAATACAGTAGAGTCATTGTTAAAACTGTGCAAAAATATATTATAATTATAGTTCCGCTAAATACAAGTTTGAAATTCACTGTCAAAGAAGGACAAGTAATAGAGAACCAGTGAAAAATAAAGTTTAGACCAAACTTCGGTCTAAACTTTTTTTTTTTCAAAAATCAGTTGCTTATTCCTATTGAATCTGTACAGCTAATTACATAGTTGGAATTGTGGATGTGCAGTTCCTTAACAGCTTCTGTGGCCTGCATAATTGGACTTCAATATGGTCATATTTTGACCGAATTACAAGTAATCTCATTTCCTATTAATGATTATTTTCTACCTTGGTGAAATCTTGCATGTCATTTAACACATTTTACAAACCAAAGCAAACCAACCCAGTATATCCCACCCGGAGGTGGGGTCTAGGGAGAGTAATTAAGATGTACACAAACCTGACCTCTATCTCAAAGAGTAGAACAGTTGTTTCCGTAAAGACTCATATAAGACATTTTCTCAAGTATAATTTATCATCCATAGTGCATGATGGTAGGAAACAATGCTTGATTGAGAGTGGTTTTATTCAGTTGAGCAACCTTTTGAAACTCTAAAGCTCCATTTCTCCGTTTTTTAAACCTATAGCATGTTATCTATTCCTTATAACTTGCGGACTAATATGACTAGTGTGGTATAACATTTTGTTGCAGGGCCATAGAGATCGACTTTGCAACTGGTCCCTCATGTCAATTTTGTTACTGATTCTTGGATCCGTACTTGCTCTCATAGGTATGGTTTTCGACTCCAATTTCAGAATGGTGAGACTTGAGAGTGCAAACAATCTATAGTAGCTACTTAAGAAATATGGTATCTGTTTTTCTATGAGTTAATTTACTAAACATAGTTTCCCAAGCATTTCATGCATCTATGGTTGTCCTGCTGCTAAAGCCATTTACTTCAGAAAAATAGTGCACCATGAATTTTCTCATGTTTTCAACTGTAGATCTATTACTAACACATATCCAAAAGGACAAAAATGTACCATCTCTTTATTTATTACTTGTTTGGATTATACAAAAGAAATTTGTAGTTTAAGATTTAGACATGAATATATTTAACTTTTTGAGGGAAAACAAATAACCAAATAGAAAATGCATAAAGAATTGGGCGAAAGGCTATAGAAGAATAAGGGGGCGTTTGGTTCGCAGAATGTTTTTGGATGAAATGGAATCTGTCTAAGGAATTTGACTTTGAAGGAATTGGAATGGAATGTTGTCAGGTGGTCAAACCTGTTTGGTTGACAGAATTTGAATGTAATCTGTTAAATGAAATGGAATTTTTCTGTTTGGTTCACAGATTGTAGTTTTAGAATTGGAATGAAATTTTGGTAAATGACCAAAATACCCTTTTTGTTTATTTTAATTTTTTTTAACAAAAATTACTTTAATGAAATAGTCATTAAATAGTTTAGTTTTAACTAAAATTGCTTTGATTATTTTAGCACACGAATAATGATGAGAGAGAGAGGGAGAGAGAGAGATAGAGAGGAGAGATAGAGGAGAGAGAGATGAGAGGAGAGATAGAGGAGAGAGAGAGAGGAGAGAGGGAGGGAGAGAGAGAGGAGAGAGAGAGGATAGAGAGAGGGAGAGAGAGGGAGGGAGAGAGAAGAGAGAGAGAGGAGAGAGAGAGTAGAGGAGAGAGAGGGAGAGAGGAGAGAGAGGAGTGAGAAGAGAGAGAGAGGAGAGAGAGAGTTGGTGTCTGGTAATAAAGTTGAATGGTAGTGGTGGTTGCCGGTGGCGGTGGTGGCCGGAGGTGGTGGTGGTGGCCGGTGTTGGTAGCCGGAGGTGGTGATGGCCGGAGGTGGTCGATGGTGGCCGGAGGTGGTCAATGGTGGCCGGAGGTGGTGGTGCATATTAGGATGAGGGGCAATTTTGTCCAAAAAAAAATATGACATTCCATTCCAATGAAATACCACCTTCCCCCCAAGGAATGTTGAATTCCTTCATTTGTGGAATTCATTGGAATTCAACATTCCAATTCCTTAAAAAGAATGAACCAAACAATGTAATGGAATCTGGTCAACGGAATTCAACATTCAAATTCCATCAGAATCTGTGAACCAAACGCCCCCTAAAAATAACTATAGTTTTGGTAAATACAAATACGACATTCAAAACTAAAGTAGGATAACCAATAGATAAACGGGGATGCGTTCCTGTAAGAACAATCCCTATTCATGAGTACAAGTGAACATACCCTTATATGGTGTGAAGGTTTACCACGAGAACTCTGAAAGTAAACCTTCACATTATATCTGAAAGTAAACCTTCACATTATATGATGTGAAGGTTACAATCTTTATATAATATAATGTAACTTTCGCATGGTACAAGGGTACCTTCACTTGTTCTCACAAAATTGAAAATTTATCACCTAATCCTGACTCTAGATAAATAAATCTATTATATATTGTTGTATATTTCACATCAATATACAAATAAAAAGACAGTTTTTTGTGTGGTATATTTAGGTATATAACCTTAAATGAGATTTTAATTAAATCCATGATCTTCTGTCGAATATGGAGCCATTTTTTCTTTAATAGGCCAGGAGGTTATGGATTTAACTAGAATCTCATTTAAGGTTATATACCTACGACCCGTTTTTGTATGCACTATATTTTAGGATTTACTTATCTCTTTGATTCTAGAACTTCATCAATTATGAAATAATATTTTAGAAACAAACTCTTGAATAAGAAATCATCAATAATTAGCTGTAAACTATACTTATTTGGTTGCTTTTTTTCTTCTTCTCAGGTATCCCTATAAATAAGTCCTTGTACACTATCAGTTACTTGCTTGTAACTTCAGCAGCATCAGGAATCACATTTTGTGCATTATATCTACTGGTAAGTACCATAAATATGTATCCACAAGATAAAACCCAACAAAACGAGCCCAGTATATCCCACTGGAGGCGGGGTGTACGTAAACCTGTCATCTACCACAAACAATAGAACGGTTATTTTCTTGGAGACGTGGATTCACAAAGTGAAAGTTAATCTTTGGTGTAGTTGATCCAGATAGTTATTTTAACAATTTATATCTGCTAAAAAACCTTGGATATTCGTAACTAGATTTTAATGTTCAATACTCATGATTGAAACATGATCATAATCCATACGCTTACAGGTAGATGTTTACGGATGGAGGCGTGTAGCGTTCGTGTTGGAATGGATGGGAAAACATTCTTTAAGCATTTTTATTCTCGTTACATCAAACTTAATCGTCATTGCAATTCAAGGATTCTACTGGAAATCTCCTGCTAATAACATCGTAAGTCTCTTCTTTTCCTGTTTGCATATTTTGAACACATATCCTCCCTCCGCTCCCATGAAATTGCAACAATTGGTATACATTTCCATAAAAATACGGTTCGAAAATGTCTTCTAACATGAAAAGGTTTTAATAAGCTTTTGAACCTTGTACTTGACTTGTGATTGCCAATAACCCGTTCTTGTGAATATGAAATAAGAACACTATACTCGACAAGAATGAACGCTTTTGGACAACTAGTGTCGATTACTATTAAAAAATGATTTTCGTTCCAACAGTTTGTCCATAATTTCTATTATGCAAAATGTATCATTTTTCTTTTTGACATTTTCTGAAGAACTACCCCTTTGCATGCAACAAAAGTCCAAGTATAATCTGAGGCGGATCAAGGAATTTTTTGGAGTGGTATCACAAAATATACCTTGGAGTTTATATAAACCCTTGAAGTTTTAATGTTTATAGTTTCACCCAGAAAAACTTATGGTTTCATATTTAAGGACCTAAAAATTACATTTAACCCTCTGAATTTTGTGGTTTCATGGGCAACCATACCCCTCAGAGTCCACCTCATGGGTACAATGGTTTAAAAGATCAATCACTCGGCAAAACATGAAAATGTATTAAACAAGCTCTTGATTTTGCAAAGCAAAGTAATTAACTAAGTAATGTAGACAAATCGGTACTATAAAAGTTATTTTCGTTAATACGTAACATTTCAATCTAAAATTGTTGCAATTTTTATAAAACTGGGACAATATGGATTATCTTTCTTTTCTTATTAAACCCCTAATACCCAATGTGTTCTTGTAATTAACAGATATACTGGATTGTGTCACACGTTGTGCAAAAATAACATCTCAATCTAACCTGTTCAGCATATCGGTAAGTCTGGTTTTCACGATGACGATCTGAGATAGTTTACACAAGCAACTCTTAAGCTACATCAAGTATCTCATTATGTACCATCTAGTTATACATAGTTTTCTTTAATGATTCTTACAAGATAAGGAAAGGAGGTAGTTGAGTTTTGCCTATTCATATTACTGTTTCATTCGTTGAACAACAAAATATAAACAAGAGAACAAGAAATTTTATTGGCGGGTTCTTCGTATAGAAAATATTCATGTTGAGCTTGAATATATTTTTCTTGGGATTTTTCGGAGGCTTGTTTTTTTTGCAATTTATGTAATTTGTTTGAGGGGTGTAAACGCGTCAATGTGATTTGATTGGAGGTTGAAGACCATCATGAAATCATTTAAGATGTAGCTTATAAAATTAAATTCTATTAGACTCAACAAGATGTCACCGAAAGGAATGTGGGTTGGGGCGGTTCACGGGGAAGGGTTAGGTTATGATGGTGGTGGTACTAGGGTGGTGTGCGAAAAGACCAAATTGTCTTTTATCAGTTTATGTGAGGGGTGCATGACTTATTTATCGGTCCTCTAGTTAAAAGACTTAAAGGTGTAACTCGAGGGACCATTTTCGAAGATATCATCTCAGTGGTGTCGCATGATACTACTGCAACATGAATCCTATTATGTTTGTTTTATTAGACGACAAGCTATGAGGTTGCTCATGCATTAGCACAAGCTTCTGGTCTCTCTTCTTGTCATGTCTCATATTTTGATACCCCTGAGTTTTTTTACTCACTCTTTAATCAATGTATACCCCTTAAAAGTTCATTAGTGGAAGCTTTGTTTGTTTTCAAAGGAAAATAAAGGAAAAATCCAAAAAGAATCCAATGGATTTCTCTCCATGGACTTTGAAAAACCGATTAAATAGATCACTTTGATCAATAAACCTGGTTAATGTGGTAAAATCATAGGAAAAGTCCAGAAAGAAAGGATAAAAAACACCGAACTTTTATAAATTTAGTGATCTGGTACCTGATTTTTTTTAACGAATAAATAGCTACGTTTTCAAAAGCCAATTAGAGAAATCATTAAATAAAATAAAAAGGACTATACCATTTCCTTTACTGATTGTAAAACATATAAAAGTTCTGCCCTACCGAAAGTATAAAGATGCATACAAAAGTTGTATACATTTCCTTTACAAAATATACCAAAATCTCGATCCTTGGACCTCGGTTTTGATTTTGAATTTTAAAAATGACTAGAAGCATACTCGCACGATGCAGCGAGATACATCACGATTTTAATGTTTCATTTTATTTTTTGTTTTTTTATCGATTTACAGTACTATTTTAGATGGTTTTGAGAAAGTGATAATGTTTTTTTTTATAAATTTGTTTAATTTAGGCTTAATAATATAATGTTTTTTATATAAAAAAATAAGTATTTTGTTAGAATTCAATGATTATCTTATATATTTTAATGACATCTAGAAAAAAATAACCAATTACATATTTAATAATATAATTAAAACAAATTTATATAAATATAATATATTAATTAATAATGATACATGAAAATGTCTGCATAAAAGGAAGATTCTGCACATACCAAATTGGTGGGTGTTAGAAGCTTACAGTAGTAATATGTATCTTGTACTTTGATACTTGTAAATTAAGAGATTTTTAAAATCTTGCATAAAATGATGATACCTTATGTCTTGCATAAAATGATGATACCTTATGCCTAATAATTTGTATTTAAGAGTTTTTTATCCGTGCTTTATAATATAAGGGGTTGTTTGTTTTAAAAAAAAAACTCTTAATGACTCTTAAGTCTGAATCATTCAGACATTTTTACACACCACCTCTTATTAATCATAACTAAAATAAGAATTAAGACTTTAGATCTCTTAAAAAAACAAACAACACCTCAGTATAGAATAGATATAGATTGCATTTAAAAAAAATCCTTCTTTCTATGAAATACGGGATCATTTAAGTATAAAGTCATAGCCCCAAAACAAATATATTCATAATATTAACCCGTTAATAAATATGGAAATTCAACATATATATATATATATATATATATATATATATATATATATATATATATCTTATAAACTTGTTGATTAATCAAAATTATAATCCAATAAAATATCATATCATATGTTTCATTTTCGTAAATATTATATTCTATTAAATAATTTATAAATACACGGAGATAATAAACTGATAAAATACTTATGTAAAGATTAAGAATTGTGAGAGAACTACTCAATATCTCATCTAATTTGTCTTGGCTTAACAACTTGTAGAATTATGCATGGGAATGAAACTCGTCCCATTAGGAAACCCGATGTACCCGTCCCGTCGGGGTCAGGATTCCCTACAAAACCCGAGACCGGGGATGGAGATGGGAATCCCCAAAAGTTTAAAACCGTGGATGGGGACGGCGTCGGGTAACGTGGTCCCCGCCCCGTCCTGTCCCCGTATATTATAAAGAATTAGATTTATAGATTTAGAAAGAGTATTTTGACATTTCTTCATATATATATACTAGGCATATACCCGTGCGATGCAGCGGAATGTAAGTAAAGAACGAACAATTAATGTTATTTCCTTATATACATTTCATCAATAATCAACCATGACCTAAGAATCACAACTTATGAAACCTAAACCCATAAAGATATTCAATAATTAGTTTATATTACAATTATTGACGAAAAAAATTATAATGATATTATTTATAATAAGAATGAAACGTATTTTACGATTATGTATTTTTAACGTGTTAACGGTGGAAAAAAAATAAAACGTATGGATAGAAAAACAAATTATTTCGTAGATATTCATGATATTTAATAGTACGGTTAAATTAAAAAATATTCAATATTGGGCTCGTTTTGAAGATATTGAGGAGACACTTATAATGATATAATTTGTAGAAAAATGAACGTATTTTTTCATTGCATTTTTGTTAATATATGATTATTTGTGTTAATATGATAATGGTGTAAAATGAAAAATGAAAAAAATAAGGGATATAAAGTAAATTAAATAAGTAATTGTAAGGATGATAAATGTAACATTGTAGGGGTGGTAAATGTAATTGTACAAAAGTTTGTACAATAATCGTGTTAGTTTTTTCATTATATAGTATAGATTAATAGTACGGTTAAATTAAAAAATATTCAATATTAGGCTCGTTTTGAAGGTATTGACGAGACGATTATAATGGTATAATTTGTAAAAAAATGAACGTATTTTTTCATTGCATTTTTGTTCATATACGATTATTTGTGTTAATATGATAACGGTGTAAAATGAAAAATGAAAAAGTAAGGGATATAAAGTAAATTAAATAAGTAATTGTAAGGGTGGTAAATGTAACATTGTAAGGGTAGTAAATGTTATTGTACAAAAGATTAAGGGTGGTAAATGTTATTGTACAAAAAAATTGTATATAAAGCATTTAGGTTGCTTTTCTTAATTACAACCTTTTAAGCCTTATGTACTACTACTTATTGCATAATTACTTAATTTTCAACTTTACAAGTTTATAAAGCAAAGTGTACAACACCAGTAATACATCAAATCACACGTATTAGTCCATTCCTATCAGCTCCTTCTCCAAAACGACGATTCAGTTTAGAACTCCTCCCAAGACGACTCTTCGTTCTCCAATACAGAAGTATGCAGAGCTTTTTCATCGCCTCTTCTCAGGTTACAAATCATCAGGTGCGATTTCACGGGTTTTTGGGTTCACACCTCTTTCTCTCAATCGACTTTGACGCAGGTTTTTCTACTAATCGGTTCTGCTCTTCTCAATCGCCGACTACCAGGGGTCTGCTTCTTTTGATTTGGAAACTCAATCGCCGACCACCAGGGGGTTTCTTGACAGGTACGTTAGGCTTTTCTTCAAGGTCTGTTTCCTCAATGTTCATCTGGGTTTTGTTCTAATTCAACCCTAATCTGAGTTTCCATCTTGAATTTCTTCAAGGTTGGGTTCTCTCACAGATACAAAACTTTTATTGGTTTGAATTTTGGTTGTCATTAACACACCACTGTATCGATGGATTTTAAAAAATCGATGTCTTTGAAATCGATGGATTTCAAACCTTTATTGATTTGAATATAAACCTAAAAACAAATTTGAGAAATTTGTCAAATGGGGTCTATTATTGAGATTGCAGGTAGAATTGTTGTGCAACATATCACCAATATGTTGATATAATGTCCACCTATTTTTCAACCCTTGTCAGGTGTTTCTTCTCAAGTTCGAATCACCAAAGGTTGGGTTATCTTTCACAGGTACAAATGGTTCTCTTCCAGTTTTTGTTTGTTAATTTGATTTCATTTTCAGTTTTTGGGTTTTTGGTTGTCATTAGCTCACCACTGTATCGAATGATTTTAAAAAATTGATGTGTTTGAAATTGATGGATTTCAAACCTTTATTGGTTTTAATATAAACCTAAAACCCAGATGGATTTCTGTTTTTGGGTTTGAAAAAAGTCGATTTCTGTTTTCTTTAGGTTTGAAAATCCATTTCTGTTTTTGGGTTTCAAAATCGAATTTTCTTTTCTTTGGGTTTCAAGTTTTCTTTGGGTTTGAAAATCGATTTTCTATCGATTTTCTATGGATTTTGGCACATAATCTGTTTTTGGGTTTGGAGAATAATCCATTGTTTTTTGGTAAACAGTAGCTTATTTCAATAACTGCAGAATGTAAAACTACATTCAAGAACTAATATTGTACTTCAGATAAGTTGTAAGAGTTAACATGGAAATTGAGATGTGATTGTATATTCATTAGCACACCACTGTATCGATAAGTTGTAAGAGTTAATATTGGACTTCAGATGGATTTCTGTTTTGGGGTTTGAAAAAAGTCGATTTCTGTTTTCTTTAGGTTTGAAAATCCATTTCTGTTTTTGGGTTTCAAAGTCGAATTTTCTTTTCTTTGGGTTTCAAGTTTTCTTTGGGTAAGGTCTTCAAAACCGTAGGTTTTTTTCACATGATTTCTACATCCATGTTCTTGAACGAGGTGTGTTTGTTTAGGTTTAACGTTTCTAAAGAATCCTTATAAATATCATAGATGC
Organism: Arctium lappa; assembly: GCA_023525745.1. Taxonomy (NCBI): domain Eukaryota; kingdom Viridiplantae; phylum Streptophyta; class Magnoliopsida; order Asterales; family Asteraceae; genus Arctium; species Arctium lappa. The sequence goes on from CM042051.1 coordinate 35,228,402, forward strand.
TTTGGCATCTTTTAGCGCCTGTGTTCTTGTACCATTTTTTTACTACAATTTGTTGGTTATTCAACTATTTTATGTAGATCTTAACCGCGAAATCAGGGGAAGAAGACTATCACAATACATCCTATATGCTAAGACAGGCTTCACCTTATATGAATATCAAGTACGAGACTTTTAAACACATGATTTAACGTTAAGAGTGTAGCCTTTGCCCACGTTGACTGAAATACAACCAATGACAACAACAATTTAAACCAACATTAATAACTTTGAGGTTAGGGGTTTAATTCTTATGAGCCACTTTTTTGTCTGTGGTTGGTGGATTTAGTAAGCAGTGAGCAAAATGAAAAACGGTATTTGTGGTAAGCAAAATGAAAGAAAGGTATTTTGTGGTAAGCAAAATTTCAATGAAGTTTATGTTCAACAACTGGATGGGTACATATGATAAGGTGTTTTCAATTGCTACACTGTTTGAAAACACACTGTTTGACTTTTGGCTTTTTAATTTTCATCTTTCAGGATGGTGAGGTGAAGGGCAGAATTTATCACCAGTTTTCTAAAGAAGGTTGAACAAAATTAGAAGCAACTGCTGTTTTTTGCTTTGTCATGCATGGTTACTTTATCTTTTTTCTAGATAAAATGAATATACATATATTTGTGCTTGTTATTATTCTCTAGCGTTACTTTATCTCCTGAGCACATTCTTTACATTTTTAAAGGTTGTTTTTGCTTGTTTGGACAGAGCTGACTGCAGAACAAGTCCGAGAGGTTTGCTTAGACTACTGGAATAAAACTAGCATCAATCTCAAGATACCATATTCCCCTGCTCGATTCTTTACATCTAGGTTTTTCTCTTGGTTTCTTAGAATCTCCACATGAATCTTGTTTCATTCGAATTTTAGTGCCTTTTGCATTTAGAATCTCTAAATGAAGCAAGTTTTCTTCTGTTCTAAATAATAAAAATCTGCTCTTCTTGTTTGAGTGACGCTTAGTTCTAAATGGGTTGATCTCTCATTTTCATCAATTTGTTTAACAGGTTTGCTTAGACTACTTGAATTCCTCAGTGACAGAGCTTTTTGAGGCAAACCACAATTTTGACAACCACGCAGCAACTGCAAACATGATGGGGCTGCAGGTAGGTCTCGTGTTTTACGTAGATGCTTACCCATTGAAACTTGTACCTTGTTTTTGTTAAGTTTGCACTAGAGAAGTTGAAGACGTTTGTTTCGTCCTGTTCCCTTTTCTATTTTTCATGCTATATGTATGCGATAAGGACACAACCGAAAACTCTTAATATTTTATTTATCTATGAATGATAATGCAAGGATATAGTTTTTACTTTTCTTTCTTTTCTTTTTGTTTGCAATGCAGATGCCAATGGTTCTTGGTATGGTTGATGGTGTTGGTACACAATTGTTGCAAATAATCTTGTGATTATAAATAAATAAAACTTGTTATGCACTTATGCTTGCCGTGAAGTGTGTAATGCCAAAATTTAGAACAAGTGTACCAACATTGGACATAATCAAGAGTAAAGAGTTTTAATCTTTTTAAATGAACTGAAGCAATGAAAAGTCGTAACATGTAATTAACCTGTATAAACTAGGCATCGTACTAAAAGAAAGACATATATATATATATATATATATATATATATATATATATATATATATATATATATATTCATCATGCAAATTGTGAAAAAGTGGAAATTGATTGCAAGATGCAGTGACCAACCAAAAAGCTATGCCTAGAAGGTCGATAGAGATGAATGCACAATAATTTAGTTTAAACCAGAAAATGCAAAACTTAGCTAGCGTAAATCACACCTTGCACAAACAAATTCAGTGCTTCTGTTTGTTATTTTAAAAATACCTCTTAATGAGTATGAATCCGTTTAAACCTTTTGACATTAAGATTGGGTTTTTTTTTTCCAATTTTCAAAACCTCTTATTGGCTCTTAAATACATCTTAAATAAGAAGTAGTGACCTAACTTCTTAAAATATCTTATCCCCCTCATTTCATATGCTCTCATTTCTCTCAAGACACCTCCAAACGTTACAAAACAAACGATCTATTTGATTCAGATTTAAGACTTCAACACCCCCTCTTATTAATTAAGACTTCAGACCTCTTAAAAAACAAACGCCACCTAAGAGATGCACTTGGTCTCAACATCGCGAATGGTTGCCTATTTGGCTCTCCGATCTTTGGAACCCATGTACCCAAAGGAAATGTACAAATTGGTTGCTGGAGTATGGGCAATGAAATGGCAGAATGTTGAAAATATCTGCAAACACCTGGATTAGCAGATACACCTAGCGGCCGTTTACCAAATGTTTACCTGGGTTAGCGCTTAACAACCTTATCAAGTTATATTACTTTAACCAATGAATATGGCAATGACCAATAATCTTACCCGATAAGAGTGAAAGCAATGATCGAGAGTCTTACCTGGTAAGTGTGTGTTATGGCTCTTATCCAGTTGGCGTATAGCGGGTAAAGTTTTGCATATGATGTCGTTTTAATGGACTAAAATCTTACCTAGTAAGATAAGTGACAGTATTGAATTTAACCCGAAACACTTACCGGATAAGTGTTTGTATAAACGGACATAGACACCTTCCATTACTCTTGAAAGTAACAAAAACCAAGGGACGAGCGTATTATAAATTCAAAAGTTGGATGACTTTTTTCTCGTTGTTACTGGGAATTGTTGGTTTATAATTTATAAGTCCCTTTTGGTTTTTTCCCAAAACAATTTTTTAAGATAAATGTTTAGAATTATAAAAATGGGTATTCCTATTTAATATTTCTATAAAGTTTTTCAAGGTTCCTTTTTATTACCAAAAAAGAATAATAATTGAGATATCTTGTATCCTTTGAATTTGTATTCAGTACATTTCTTCAAATTATTTTAGAATCGGTTGAATTGTATAATAGATATGTAAAATGTTTAGTATGGAAAACATATAGTTCATGATTATTTTGTAAGTGTTTGCTTAATGGAAAAGTACTCTTCCAATATCATGAAGTGCAAGACATTATGTAATTTTCGAAGACGTGTTTTTTCTTAGGAGAAGAGCCGATGAATAACATTATGTAATTTCTCCAAGACATGTTTTCATCATTTGTTTTTAAAGCATTTTTCATCCCTAATATTCTATATGGAATGAAATTGCTATCTAAAGTACTTGAACCTCTACCTAATTTATAGTTAAATTGTGTATCCCGCCGCATTGTGCGGGTACACAACTAGTATATATATATATATATATATATACACATATATATATATATATATATATATACATTTTTCTAATTTGTCTTATTCTTTTAGATATAAAACAAGGAGAGTTGAAAACGTTTGATCAAGCAAATTACGGACGATGTTGTGATTTTGTTAACATATGAATATTTGATACGTTGTAAAAGCAAAATTTTGGAAACATGTGAGATTTAAATATGAACCATTTTGGATCAGGTGTGGTATTTAACCAAAAAAAAATTCTCAATTTCCCGTTGGAATCCCCATTCTCTGTTGAAGACAAAAATGAGATGTGATCATATTTCCCAACAAAGACGGATACAAGGATGGAGATTAGATCCCTGCGTCATTTCCATGCCTATGTGGAACATGAGTTATAAATGGCACTCAGGGGCTGTTTGGCAATTACTGAATGGTTTGGTGCGGAATGATTATGTGGTCAGAATGATTAAGAGACTCTTATGATATAGTGCAAAATGAAATATGATTGTTTGGTAATTGTTCAGAATGAAACCTGGGCGCTTAATGGTTAAGGGAGACCCATGATACAAAATCATTCAGATGGTTTTGGAACCATTAAGGGACGGATTTTTTTTCCTGTCAAACAGAATTCATCTCTTAGCAATTCAGATGTTGTCTTTTAATGAAACAATTAAGAGGTAAACAAACAGCCCCTCAAACTTCCTAAAAAGAGGTTGGCCAAGGCAACTTTGTTTTTTAAAATAATGGCAAAGTTGTAAAATCTTAATTTCAGTTCAAATAATACCTACAAATTACAAATGCTAGATTACCAACAAAATTAATTTTTTGTCATATAAAAATTGCAAAATCTTCCATTAGATAATAGTACGTTTCATTTATTTGGATTTCTTTTTCTTTGTTGAATGTTATTCAATCTATCTATTTAATGTAATTAAAAAAACAGATAACTGTATATTTAAATTATCGTTAAATCTTGGACCCGTAGCTATTTAATTTTAAAGAAACTCAATAATTAGGGGTATTCATCTAAACCGCCCACACCGCACCACACCGCACCGCAAAGCGCCGGTTTAGAACGTCCGTGGTGCGGTTTGCGGTTTGCATTTTTACCAAATCGCACTATGCGGTGCGGTTTGCGGTTTTGAGTTATGAAACCGCGGTTCAAACCGCACGTTATATATATGTATATATTTTTAATTTTATATATTAAACACACATATATGTATATATAGAATAATTGCAATATTTATATAATATGTATTTTATAATTGGACGTATTGAATATTTTCATTTTTAGAGACTACGAGCACGTTATCGTTGATTTTAAAATGAAATGTTGATCTTATAATTATTGAATTGTAGGCGTAAAATGCGTAAGGTACAAACCGCATAAACCGCACTGCACCGCACCACATTTTGCGGTACGGTTTGGTACGGTTTGAGGTATATGCGGTGCGGTTTGCGGTTTGAAAAAATGCTCAAACCGTATATGCGGTGCGGTTTACGGTTTTGCCCCAAACCGCACTGCGAACACCCCTACTAATAATTATGAGTTGAGTGAAAAGTTGCTCTCAATTAAATAACTTTCATAAATCACACTTCATTTGATTATACCAAAATATAAACATAATCCTTTTTAAAATATACATCCAAACACTTAATAAGTTCTAAAGGACAACTAATTATTACTCATTTCGTCCCAAAATAAATGTCCATAATAAAAATTGCATATAATTTTAGAAATGTGTAATTATTATATTTTTTAAATAAGTGACGGTTTTACTTTTATAGTTAGAAAGAGAAACTTTTTCCATCTCATAATTAAAGATAAAATGGAAAAGTGAACAAGTTACTTTTAAAATAGATACTTATTTTAAAATAAATTAAAATAGAAAGATAAACACTTGATTTAAGAAAGGAGAATGATGTTATCATATAAGCCAATGCATTCAAACTCTTTAAACTTGTCAAATATAAGATAGAATAAAGAGTAAATTACGGATTTGGTCCCACACGTTTGTCGATTGTTATGGAATTGGTCATTTATTTTCATTTATTATATGATAACCCTCTAGGTATGCAGTTTGTTATGGAATTGGTCCCTCAAGCGAAAGGTCGTCTATTTCCTGCCGTTAACCCCACAACGTGAGATGCATACGAAGGTATTTTTGTCAATCCCTAATTATTTCTCTTTTAAAAACACCCCCTCAATTTCCTGCCGTTAACCCCTCATTAGCTGATGAACTTGCATATCGTCTTCTCCATCAAGCTTGCTCAGACCATGGTGTTATGTTACTATGGTGCATATACGGTTATGCAAACCTTGTGGACAAACGCAAACCCAGGCCGAAGATTCTTCTCCTGTTCCCGCCCTATAAGTTTTTAGGGTTTATGCTAATGGACTTCAATTTTTTTTCTTTCTTCTCTTTAATCCATTGATTTTTACACGGAAGCAATTGTCCCTTTATTGGTTGGGTTGATCCACCAATGTATGCTCGATCCTTGGTGGTTATACCTGGTTTATTGAGGTCAAGGAACGTAATTGAAGAAAAGTCAAGGGCACGAGCAGTGGAAGCTAGAAGAATGAAGATATTACTATTAATCAGTTGGATCCTCTTTGTAATCCATTTCTTTGTGTTTTGAGCAACTATAACCATTTCCTTGTGTTTGTGTCAAATGGTGTTTGTATTTTGTCCTGCTTTTTGTTCTCTGTAAGCCTTCGATTGGAATGTATGAAATGGTTTCTATTGTAATCAGTTGGATTCTGTTTTAATTAAATGAAATATTTTTTTGATGTTGTTTGTAACCAATTTCCCTGTTTATGCACTGTTATTTATGTTGGTGTTTGGTACAACCACGGACATTAAATGAATAAAGGTTTCAAAAGCAGTTAAGCCAACAAAGGTTACATAACCACATATTACCATTAATTGAACAACACAAATATTACAAAAGGAAGGTCATTAAGCCTTCATCAACCACAAAATAATGTTCATGACTAGATTGTTAAATAAACTAAAGCAAGCATGTTATGGGTTACAAAAGATCAAACATCCAAAACACCAACTAAGACCAACTCAAACTGCCCTGCTAACCTGTCCTTTACAAGTCCCGGAGTTGTGCCCTTTCTTATTGCATTTGATACAAGTGACAACCTTTCCAGCCTTTAAAAGTTTAGAACCTTTAACAGGTTGGCTTAACTCCTATGTACTCTTCCTTCTCTTCTTCTTGGCTCTCCCAACCTGTGTGTGATGAACTGGTGGAGTTAGCTTCAATGCACAATCACTCTTGGGCCATAATTCCTTCCCACTCAAAGGGCCAACCTTGAACTCATACACCTTCTTCCAAGTTGTCAGTCTGTGACTGTCATGAACCCATTCTTCAGGTAATCCTCTCCATTAACTGCCATACACCAGATTGTGGCAACAGCATGCTAACAGGGTATTCCTGTCAACTCCCACTTCCTACATGTGCATGACTTCCTTCTTGAATCAACAACACACTGATCTTGCCATGGCCCACTCACTTGGTACTTGCCCCCACCATTCCAAAGAACAACATAATGTGCAACTTGTGTCTTGGTTGCCTCTAAAATTCTTGTGGTTGTGAGTGTCAGAAGTCCCTCATTCTTTGCAATGACCATTCCTAAATTTACAATCCTCTTCATGAGGTATTCTCTAATATACTCCAATGCTTTGATGATAGGCTTGTCACGACCATCTATAAGTTGTCTATTGAAGACCTCACACATGTTGTTCAATAGAACATCATAGTAAGGTCTACCTGTACATGTGAAAGATATATGAATTACTATCCATTCTATTCAACTCATCCATGTACATCACAGTGAGGTATAAACAAGAAAATTTACCTGTAAAGTGGGCTCTTGACCAATGAACAGTTGGAATGTCTTTCAACCATTCAAAATCCTTCCTATCCAAGACTTTCAAGTCATCCATGCATTTTTGAAATTGTGGCAGTGTTGGTGTTGTTGCACATTTCCACAGTGCATCCTTGAACACCTTTCCCTTCCAAGTCTTCTTCATATTTTCATATATGTGCCTAAGACAGAACCTGTGCTCTGCACATGGGAAAACCCTAGCCAATGCAGGTATAATGCCCTAATTGGAACAAAGGTAAACAAAAGTTATTACTGGATAAGTTAAAAATGCAAGGAATTAGCAAAGATTAAAAATTTATCTTTTGCATATCACTGATGAAAGTAAAATTGCAATTTAAACTCAAATCCAAGTCATCACCCAAGCACTCCAAGAACCATGTCCAAGAATCTGTTGTCTCAGCTTCTACTATAGCATATGCTAAGGGATAGATACCTTGGTTTGGGTCAACACCAACTGCAGTTAAGATCTGTCCTGGAAAAGGTCCTTTCATAAAAGATCCATCCAGGACCAACAATTCATTTCCACATGCTTTGAAGCCGTCCTTAAGTGGACCAATACAAATGTATATGCGTTTGAACTGTCTTGTTGGGGAGTCTAGGTTGGCCTCATCTTCCACTGCAATTTTCACTGCGGTATCTGGGTTTGCTCTCTTAAGCTCCAACACATAATCCCTCAAATTTTCATATTGCTCACTGTAATCACCTCACACCTTTTTTGTTGCAATTGCCTTTGCTTTGTAAGCCTTCATTTTTGTTACCCTAAGCCCATACTTCTTAGTTAGTCCTTCTGCCAAAGCTTTCATGGGGATATCAGGGTTGGGAACTATGGTTTCTTCAACCTGTTGAGAGATAAAAGTGGTTGTACACTACCTCACTTGTCTGGATTGTAAACACTTGTGAGTGTCTTTGTAGGACTTCACAGTCCAGGTTTTGTTTTTGTTATCAGTAGAAATAAGTAATACCCAAGGACATTGTGGATAAGTCATGATAGGACCATTGTAACACCCGTAATTTTCGGTAAGTAAAGGTCACCCGAATGTTTTGATGACTGGTAAATGATGGGATTTTGTTGGGAAGCCTTTATGAAATGTCCCTAAGAGTGTAGAGGGACTTGGTATTGGAAAAGTCGGGTTTTGGGGCTCGGAACAGACCCGACGACTATGCCAAGCGACTATGACGGTGTCATTGTCTCCTGGCAATGTCGCAGGAAGAGGGGCACGCACGGTACAGTCTATGCGACTATGCCATGCAACTTTGACATGGTCATTGTCGCATGGCAATAACGCCTGCGGGGACTGAGAGGTTGTTTAAGTCCTAATTTTCACCCATTCTCCTCATTTCTCACTTTTAACACCTTTCCACTCTCTCCCAAATCGTTTCCTCCCTCCCCCTCTTGAACCCTAGACGATTTTAAGGCTTTTCCATGAAGATCAAAGCGTTTCCCTTCCATATAATGATAATGACTTCACCTCTTGATGCAAGATTATGTTCCCACCTCCAATACTAGAGATTTTTGGGGTTTATTAGGTTTTGCTCAAAACCTAAGTGGTAAGTTTATCCTCTCCATTTCTAAACCTTGTTAGGTGACATATATGCTTCATTTATGATATCCTAGTGTTTTATTACTTCAATTTCGGTTTGGAAGATTTTGGAGAAATTTAGGTCAAAATTAGGGTTTTGACCAAAATGGAGATTTGGATGTAAAGTGTTTGGGGATTGATTCTAAATGGTTAAATGTGTTGTTTATGGGTGGAAATTGTGTATCTAGGTCTATGTAAGTTTTAGACCTTGAAGATCCAAGTTTCTTCAAATGAGCTCAAAGTGGGATAAAATCTAGATTTAGCCTAAATCTAGCGAGGTAAGTTCAAGTTGATTTGTGAAAACGGTGTACATGCCAAAATGTTCATTTTAAAGTATTTTGTGTTTTACATGAAATTGTTAACTGCTGATCACCTTATAAGTTTTGGTTATTTGGAAATGTTTAGTTTTATAAACATGGTGAAACATCCATTTTGGGATCTTTGGAAATTTTGGTAAATAAATCATGTTGAAAAGTTTCTTTGATGATTTTACATATATAATTGGAGTTCAATTGACGTAAGTGTCATTTTGTGTATTTGATCTCATAAATCTTTTCGGAAAATGCATATTATTGTGTTTTGAGACATTTTAGAAATATAAGGGTATGAGTTCATTTGGAAAATGGTCCGCCTCAACCAATGATGAGATTCGAGTTAATCATATTTTTGGTTGTGTGTTTGCATAATAGTTGGTCAAATATGTTTCAATGTTTATATTGGCTTTCATTTGGGGGTTTACGTAAATTGTTGGGCCTTTGGCTCGGTTTTGACTAAATGGAGTCTTGAGGACATTTGTCCGGTTTAAAAACAATTGTGGAGTTTTGAGTATGATGGCGTATATTTCGTGTCATTTGATAGTTACATGTTTTGGGAGCTTTGGTCTTTCATTTGGGGTCATGTAATTTTAGAAAGTGTTGTATTGGATCCATAGGCACGTAAGTTTGTCTGTTTTGGTAAAGTGGGCAAGGTTGTTTATGACCGTTGACCGCTTGGGTTCGCTAGCGAGTAGGCAATAGGTGGCTCGAGCCTCCGAGTTGTAACTCGTCTAGATTGGATAGGCACCCATGTTTGTAAGTCCTTGAGGTGGAACTCGACGGAGTATGGCCGAGGCATAACGGTCTGAGGATTGTGATGTCAGTGGTGGCATGGGAACTAGGTCTGGGATATGTGGTGAAATCCAATAACATCATGGGTGGATCCATTCACGTGTTCTCGCCACCCAAGATGGAAACGTTAAGATGACATGCGAGTATGTTGTATGGGCGGCCTACTCGTGTGTTTCTCTACTCTCAACGTATACGGGTCTCTCCATCGTCGATCCGTGCTATTTTAAATGTTAAAGTCGTATATTACCAACTTTGGTTTCTGGTGTGGTCGACGGTAAATGATGGCCTTAATATTGGGTTTTCCCTACGCATATTAAGGTTTGAATGAAATACGTCATTTCCACGTTTCGGTATTTGTTTTCGTCCATTTTATGGTCGTGTGAGTTTTGGGTCCAATGTCCATGTTCACGGCGATATTTATTTATATAGATTTCCATCTATGTTTTATGAGTTGTGTGTCATGACCCACCCGTGTTTCGGGTATTTCGAGGTATAACACTTTTACCCGTGTTTTATAAAATTGGGAGTCCTCTCTCTATTCTCATTTTGAGCAAGTTTTGGGTTGAATCTAAGTTTATGAAAGAACGTTTTATATTGGGATCTTAGTCTTTAAAACAGTTTGGTTTGGTTAACGATTAACTCGGTGCCTCTTTCGTTTAAAATGCATAATTATTGGTAAACGAGTCGTTTTCATAAGTGAATCATATCATTTTGAAAGATTATGATTTTATTTGCATTCTTCCTTTTTAAAAGATTAATTTATATATGTTGAAAACTCTTGAGCTCACTAGGCGTTAAGCCTAACCTTTTTATTTGTCGGCATGTGCATCAGGTTCCTGTTGGGATTTGGTTCTAGCAGCTATGAAGAGTTGAGCCTTAGCGTTGTGCAAGTGTAAGTAGTTGGTGATGTCTTCCGCAGTTTGGAGATAGCGACTATTATTGGGTTTTAGTGGCACCCGTCCTTGTTATAGACTGTATGTAGAGAATAAATTATATGTGTTGAGGTTAAAACCTTATTTCGTGATTTTAGATGAATCAATTATCGACGTATTTATAAAATTTTAAATTAGTTGCTATTTCCGGAATTAAGGGTGTTACAAGTTGGTATCAGAGCTTAAGTTTGAGAGAATTAGGTATTGATTTTTGGATGCCTAGACTCAAACTAACGTTCTTTTAGGTGATTGAAAATGAAATTGCACATTAGGTACCTTAAGATAAGATATTTTGAGGATTGATCGAGTCGCTAGAAACGGGAAACTTGTTGAGGGTCGCAAGGATGATTATGTACTGTATGTTCATAATGGCACCTGGCCAGTGCTATGGTGAACCTACATGCTACATATGTATGCTTAAACTACCTTGGTATGATGACCGTTGGGGTAGTGAGAAAGTTTCTAAGCGAGTGATCTAAGGAAGGGTTGATGTTTATAGCAATGTCACTTTGGAGTGATAGTTAAGTGCGATGAATGCATTAAGTTGACCATCTTGAGTCAGAATTATTGGTTAGATTAGAACTATAAGTTGTTAAACCAATTCTATTTCGAGGAGAAATTGTAAGTTAACCAAATTAGTGGGATTGCTGCTCTAAGATGTTTGATGCACCCGAATGACAAAAGTATGACGGAAAATTGAGAAACGTAGTCCTAAGATGTTGAGTATGATTTTTTTTATAGAAAATTGGTTTTTGATAATTGATAATATTACGTCAGTACTTTTTGCTGATGTGGCAATGAATAATATAAGAAATTGTAGGGTATAATATCTTAAGAAGAATTGTATTATGTTAGATCATGGTTTTTGATATTTTGTAAAATATTTATATAAAAAATATATAAATAATTTATTAAGTGAGATTTTAGTTGTAAAAAAAACAATTGTCTGATCATTAATTAGTATTGATATAATTTTTTATATATTAAATTACAAGTCAAACATTATATTCGATTTTTTATAAATTTAACGTTAATATATTCCTTAAGTGATAAGTAATCATAATTTTTTTAACATTTATTAAATATTGTGTGTTTAATATAGTTTTTCATTTTTATTAATAAATTAAATATATGATTAAAACTATACGAAACATTAAAAAATATAATTGTTTTTAATAAATTAAATAAACATTTATTTATTGAATCAAAAACATTTTAAATTTTTTAATAAAACGTTTTATTTATTTAATTAGTTTTATTTTATAATAATTATTTAATTATTTGATATTAAGTTTAGTAAAGAATATTTAATTGTAGTTTATTGCAATTTGATTAATATATTGTTTGAGGTATCATTTAAGAAATTGGTTAGAAATCATTGTAGTGGATGTAATTTCTAGATAATTTCTAAAGCTAACGTAGCACTTAAGAAATTATGTTAGAAATTGTATTGTATTGGATGGTCTAACCGGATTCTTCAAACCAGAGAAAATAGAGATTTTAGGAATTTTAGGTTAATTTTTTGTTTTAATAGATTCTTCAAAACTTTTTCTAAAATAAAAAAAGTATGAAATAGATGGTAAAGATTTTATTTGGAGAAGTTCGATTGCTTAGGTAGGATAAATGTTTTTTTATTATTCTCACCACTAAGGTGGCGTTTGGTTCACATGTTGGAATTGAGATGTAATTTAATCAGGTTTAATCATGCATTTGGTTGACAGAGATTGGTATATAAATTGTCAAATTGGAATTTTTCTATTTAGTTTGTTGAATATAACTTCAGAAATAAAATAATGATAAATAACCGAATGCCTTTTTATGACATTTTCATATTTTATTTCTTAATATAACAATGTTGGTGGTGGCACAAAGACAACAATGATTGTGGTGGTGGTCATAGAGACGACTATGGTGGTGGTTGCAACACCCGGAAAATTCAGTATGTAGAAGCTACCACACTCCTTTTGATTAATCTATCGATTATCGTTAGGGAAGTATTTAACTTTAAGAGTATTTTTCATCTCGAGAAGCAGCTCCAACGCAAAGATCGAAGTTTGAGGCTTGGTATGTTCTGCGCAAGAATGCCTGGCGACAGTGCCAAAGGGCATTGTCGCGTGCCAAACTTGCAGGGCTCAAGATCCCTGCGGTACATTTGGGGAGAGAATCCCCGAAGATTGTGACACTGTCACTCTCTCCGAGGCACAATCACACGGGGCTATGGCTTCTCGATACAATCTCGGCGGTTATATCCGCGAGAATGACACTGGCAAGGTTGTCGTGTCACTCTCGCCGACGGGCATCTGTGGGTATAAAAGTGGCAGATCTGTTTTTGAGGTCACATGTTTGGTTTGGCAGCTTACTTTGGCGATTTTCTCTGCATTTTTAGGTGAGCTCCCTTCCCCTATCATCTCTCCTCATTTATTTCCATCCAAGTGATCCACAAGGTTATTAAATGCTCTTCTAGGGTTAACATTAAGTGAGGAGATCTCAAGGATATTCAAGCTTCAAGAACTCTCATCCTCCTATTTCTAGGTTTATATCATAAACCTAAGTTGTGAGTTCATTCTAACCCTTTTAAACTTTATACATGTCAAAACTATACATTTTGAACTCCTAAACATCTCCTTGTTTACATTTTCTTGTTTGAAAGGTTTTTGACCTAACTTGATATTTTGGAGATTTTAGGGTTGTTACCATTTTGTGAGATGATGAAAAGTATTATGATTGGTGATATAAAATATGATTTTTAGATACATATTTGTGATTAGATACTTGAATGAAACCATTTTGGTTGCATTTAGGGGTTTCACTACTTTGGGAACATACTTAGTTAAAGTGGGTGTTTGGAGAAGGAAACAAATGGATGGTTCTTTTGTATTAGCAATGGTTATTTTAAAAGTGTATAATTTTTGGAAATTTATTTGTGAACACTTTATGTTGGAAATGAAAATGGTCATTGATTGACCTTTATATGGAATTGTTGCATGAAAAGTTATTTATGCAAGGAAATCATTTTATGGAGATGTTATTATGAAAACAATATGTGTGATAATAGTTTCGTCACAAATGTAATTGTGACAAGCCTTAGACTACTACTAATGGATCCATAAATATAAGAGTCGGATTAATTGTTGGGATGATTCCCCTTTGTAACTAGTTGAGACATGGGCCCTCGGAGGCAACTTTAGTATAGTTATGTGAGACCGGATATTAGCCATGGACCATAAATATAATCCTAGTGAATGAGTATGACTAGGATCATCGGGTGCCCTCCCCACATCTAAATTACGAGCCAAAGAGCTCGTGACTATTGATTCTAGTATGAGCTCAATAACTTGGAAAGTAGATTACTTTGTGTTCCGCTACAATCCTTGGAAAATCGGGTCTCTCCCGTTATCGACAAATGAATTTTGGACCATATGATTCCTATGTGGTTTTCTATGGAAACGAACTTACTTTATGATCTTGGAAAACACTCATTGTTCGTTTATACTTTATCCTATTATAAATATTTGTTCTCACTACGCGTAAAATCTAACATTTTTTCTTAAATGACATGTATATCAGGTCCCATTAGCGGCAGGGCTCCGAGGTCTTGAGCGGAGAGATGGATGCCGTTAGAGGCACTTTTGGGATAGTCAACCTTTGGTTGGATTCACGTGCATCTTGTTGATAGAATCTTTTGCAAGATGATAATTGACACTCATTCATAATCTAAGCTTAATGTAGTTTAGAATAGTAGGTTGTTATATATCATTTTCATTATTTTGAGATGTAAACGTTATTGCTATTCTCCCCTTTTTGGGTGATTCCAATTATATAGATGTCATATTTACATCATTATTCAGGTTTAAATTTACCTCTATTTTTAGGGGTGTTACAGTGGCAATGACGACGATAGGGCGGCAGTGGATGCGACATTGGTAACATTGATGGTGGTGGATGTGGTAGTGGTGAGATAGTGCCATAGTGGTGGCGATGGCAAAGACATTGATGGTGCTAGCGGTGATGATAGTGGCAATAGTGGTGGTGGTGGTGGTGATGATGATGATGACAGTAGTGGTGGTGATAGTGGTATTGGTGGGATGTAATGATTTAGAGTAAATCTAAAAAAGATGGAATGAAATTTTTTTGAAATTTCTTATTAAACCCTAAAGAATTTGAATTAGACCATATGTTTAGCAAAGAGATATAATATTTTATTAATTATATTGAATATTTCAATAATATAATTAATGTTATAATCTCAAGAATGAAGAAACTGTTGGAGTTGAATCCATTTTGTTCTTTTTTAAGATTTTGATTTTTAATTCTCCATTTTGAAGAAATTTTGAAAAATCTGTTAGAAAAAACTATCATAAAATTTTAAAATTAATTGCAAAAATTAATTTTAATTATTTAAACTCCCGATCCAATAATATAATTATGAGTAAATTACATGTAAAATCCCAAAAAAGGGACTACAAAAAATTTCCAAAAAGAATGAAAATATGATATATATAAATATCAGAATACGAGCATTCCCAAAAAGAGAACTTAAATACGCATGCTAATTACATATTGTAATAAACGGGTATGGAATAACAAACTCCTAATCTAATTTCTTAATAAAAATACGATTACATTTGGGTGTCACCCCAAACCACCAAAAGAATTACTTCATTGTGGCGTCTTAAAATATCCCCCAAGCTCTCTTTCTAAAGGACCAGTAAGGCCTTCTTAACGACCATGCCGCTTGAATATGAGATACACGTTGACATCAAAGCAAGTGTTAGGCTAAAAAGCCTAGTGAGCATTAACATAAGACAAATAATGACAATTCATAGTTAAAAATCCATTTGCGAAGCATTCATAACATTCATTCGGCATCAACGGGAGAGACTCCTATCACTTTAACAAGTTTCACCTCAAGAGACATTTTACTTTAGTGTCGACCCTTGCAAGTAACACCTTAAGGCCAGACATACTTGAGGACTACCTCCAATGCATTACCTCAAGCAACGGAGATCTTAGTGCCTACCTCTAAGGTGACATCTCAGACTTAACCCTCCTAGTATCTACTTGGAAAGTTTGTCCACCAATGCAATAGCAAATATGAATATTCATTTAATTCAATAAGAGTGTACATTACACAACTCAAGATAAACTAGTGGTCTAACCACCATGCTCAATATACAACATGAAATTTCCGTATTATACAATGACCTAACTTAGGTCAACCATGGCCCATATCACATTATAAGGTTTCTTAAGATTTTGAGTCAAATTTCATGAATTTTCTTTTAAACAAGTTTGATCATATAGAATTTTAACTTCTAACCATAAATGAATGATTTTACTTCTCTTCATACACATAGAATACAAGTGAATGAGATTATATAACCAAGTGTAACACTCTAAAATTTAAGCAACATAATAGGGAAATTCTGGTAAATGGGTAAAAGGAAACTTCCAACATACGTCAACTAAAACCTATGAAGATTGGGATAGTTTGCACAATTTTCTAGTAAGTAAATATTGAGATATGAATACAATAACCTACTTAATCTAGAGATAATTTAAAACTAGATTAACATGGATGTCACTATATCTCCAAAATTCTCTCTCTCAAAAGTTCCCCAAAAAGCCCGACACTTCAAGAGCTCCTAGTTGCACCATCGACAAATCAAAGCGTCCTAGACGCTCCACTAGTGGGACCTGAAATCCACAATCACCACAACAAGTGTTAGACTGGAAGCCTAGTGAGACCTTATAAAAATCACAATTCATGAATATCACAATATTATTATAAAAACAAGGTTACCGACTCCGTTCGAAATCAAATTTACCAAGTCTCAACTTGGCCAAGAGGTCCGCACCTAAACACAACATATAAGAGATAACTCTTGAAATACGGGGGAGACCCGTTTTCATAGGGGTGACGAGAACATGTGAGTGGTGTCACCCACAATCTTATTGGGTTACACCTCATGTCCCAGTTTTAGTTCCCATGCCATCAAGACATCACAACCTCAAACCATTATATGCCTTTATTGCCTATTCCGTCGAATTACACCTCAAGGACTTACGAGACATTATTTCCTACCCAATCTAGACGATTTACACCTCAAGGACCTTAGTCCTTTATTGCCTACTCGCTAGTGACCCAAAATGGCCAACAAGTTATGAACATTCAACCCTCATGGTCCAAGTCCTCGTGCACAAGGATGTGGACACCAAAACATCATCATGGTCACAAAATGAGTATTTCAAACACCCACAAAGGATTGTATTATGTCGTCCACTCATTCTACAAGCATTTAAGGTTTCCAACTTCCACATAAAGCAATATATGAGACAGAGTTACACTACTTCTCAATGCCAATGGTTTACCAAGTAAATAATCACAAGTAAATTCTCAAGACATGCATCAGTCAATTATATTCATCTTCTATTTTCCTAATGGAAGTGAAAGTATGCTCTTTAGGCCTCTTTTAGGTCAAAATCATCAAATCAAGTATTCTAGTCTATTCCCATGAGTATGGATGTACATATAAGAATTTTAACAAGATAGTATGTGTGTAGAAATACAAGAATGATCATATTTACCAAACCCTGTTTTTTGGTTAAAATCCAAAAATTCATTACTAGTGAGAAATAAACATGTAGGGAGCATTAAATGAGAATAAGGTGTGGATAACTCACATGTAGGGTTTGTTGGTGAAAACCCTAATAATTATGGAAACCCTAAAATGTGTAGAGGATTTTGGAGATTGTAGACTTTTTGGAACTTCAACTCTAGTAGATGGGAGATGGTGAGAGTGTGGAGTAAATGCACAAGATCCCTAAGGCTTAAGAGTAAATGAGGAGAGAGGATAGAGGGCAGAAAAATCACTCAAGAGTGAGACGAGGTCGGACCTCGAACTTGGAAGAAAAGGATTTTTTTAAGAAAATGAGTGTGGTCGACTTTTAAAGCCATCCAGCCCGATCGCGAACTTGCCACGCGAGAGTGACATTGGCACTCTCGCCTCGGATGTATCGAAGTCGTGGTCTCCCGCGCGACAATACCAAGCGAGTATGACCTAGGCATAATCGCCGGTCATACTCACCGAGAATGTACCGCAAGCATTGGCTTGCATGCGATTATGACACTCCGGGCATTCTTGCCCGTCATTCTCACCGGAGGCATTTTCCACACAAACCAGCGATTTACTTGAAATGGTAAGACTCTAACTCGGTAGTCAAACGACAAGGCGCATCAAGAGTCGATTTGCGAGTCTCTCATGCATTCAAATAATCCACATTCACCAACACGTTTTTAAGAAGATGCTTATACGCGAAAGTAGCTTACTTGAAGATTTCGGGGTGTTACACCAAGTCATCAAATAATAACCTAATACTTGAAATACGACCAGAAGTAGAAGTAAGGTAGACATTTTGACATGTATCTAGTTTTACAAAACATTAAATACTCATTTGCTAGGTTTACTGAAGAAAACCTAGAAACTTTGTCAAAATCCTAGAAATGGAGAAAGCACTTGGATTCTTGAAGATCCTTCAAGCTCACACTTTGATCTTTGTTCTAAATGCCCAATGAAAACCTCAACTACCACTAAAAAGTGGAGTAAATGCTCTTGATCGAAATTATGATGAGAGGAGGGATGGGGGGAGAAAAGTTGCTCAAAGATGCAAAAAATCGTCAAAGACAAAGTTGATTTCTCCTTTTTGCAACAAAGATGTAACACCCCAAAAATTCAAGTAAGTAGCCTTGTTGTGTTTGAGCGGTGAAGCGTTGTTTTATTGTTATTCATAGAGTAAATCATCCCTAGATTATAGTTGTTAAGTCTTAGTCGCCCTCGTTTTGGAAATTGGCCATTTTGAGGCTCGGTACATGGCCGGCGACTGTGACCGGTGATTATGCCCATATCACAGTCACGGAGTGCATAATCACTGTTGGCTCCCCAGTCTCGGTACATACTCCGCAAGTATGCCCGGCAATTGTGCTCGGGTCATACTCACCGGGGCATTGTCGCGCCAGCCTAGAGGCCCGCAATACGTTTGGGGCGATTATGCCTCGCGATAGTGACATTGTAACTATTGCCTGGGCAATGTCATCGGCTTTGAATCAGGTATTAAATGCCCAACCCGTTTTTCTAGGTCAAAACCTCATTTTCATCTTGTTGAATGGCTTCTCTTTGATCCAAATGGGTAAGACTCTTCCCCATCCTTCTCTCTTCATAAATTCTTGGTAAGTTTAACCTAAGATCATTTATGGTGCTATTATAGGGTTCCCATTTGCTTTATGTGAAGGATCTTCAAGTCACCTCTCAAGATCCATCTATCCTTTTTCATTCTAGGGATTTTAGGTTTTACCAAACCTACAATGTGAGTTCATCTTATTTTACTAAACCTTATACATGCCAAAACACAATCATTTTGATTTCCTAAACATCCCCTAATAACTTTTGCATATTTAATGGTTTTGACCTAACTTTTATAGTTTGGGGATTTTTAGGGTTTCTACTATTTTTATGAGAAATGTTGGGTTTCATTGTGTGAGTTATAAAAAGAAGTATTGTGTGCATTTAGTTGTTGGAAATTTTGAATATCCCTCCGTAGGCACCTTCATGGTAATTCTTATATTAGATGCCTTCAATGACAAAAGTGGTGTTTTGGGAAATAAAATGTGTGGATTGTTTTAGTTGGGAACTAATGGTTACTTTACTCTTGGAAAATTTTATAGATGATTGTTCCATGGGAATTATTACATTCAAATGAAATGACTCTTTGGGATATGCATAATTGCTTAGGACTTATGTGATGAGGTCTCAATAATAATAGTGCTTTATCGGAGTATTTTGTTGTGGGAACTATATATGTAATTTTGGTTGATACTATGCGTACGTGGCAAATCTTAGACTAATGTAGATGGATCCATATGCATTGAATCTGGTTATATAGGATTGTCAAAATGCTGAAATTCCATATTTTACCAAGAAATAGGCATGGGGTTAAGATGGGTAATAGTTATGGGCTTTCCAAGTCGGGCAATGACCAACGACCATTAATTGTAATTTCATGTGAATGAGTGAAATCTAGAAGCATTGGATCGATCATTGCTTTGTAGTGGGGCTCTTGAACATGATTGTGTGACCTACTCTTGTGTTCCATCACCAACATGGAAACCGGGTCTCCCCCGTCATTGCAAGATGCGCATGTAGTTTTCAAGTGTTTAAAATTGAGAAGGTTTGTATATTTTTGAAGGGCATCATCTTCATCTTTTCCGAAAACTATATTTATCGCTTTATTTATAAATGGTTGATCTCACTAGGCGTTATCCTAACACTTTTTCTTAAATGAGGCTTGTGTAACAGGTTCTAAGATTTAGCGGGGATGTGATCGTTGAGAGAAGTGCTATTAGTCGTTTTCAAGGCAACTTTTGGAAGCACACCTTTTGGAGTAAATACTTGGAGTTCTTAGTGGATAGAAATCTTTTTGGCCGTCTTAGCGACACCGTCCATAATCTAGGTTTATGTTTAATCTAGATTAGTAGGTTGTTGTTTAAGAATCCATTTCATAGTTGTAAACTCCTACTCTACATTATCCCCATTATTGGGTGATTTTTTGATGCATAGATTGGTTTTGTTGCATATGTTCAGGTTTTAATTCGCCCCTATTTTTAGGGTGTTATAAAATAGTCGGACTAAAGGTTTTTATACTCAAACTGGGATCGATCGACCTTGTTGTGCAATTGTGCCAGGGGCACTCTCGCGGAGGATGTACCGAGACCGTCCCCTTCCTCGCGATTGTGATGTCCGATTGAGCCTAATGGCACTCTAGTCATCACTATCGCACCAAATGTATCGTGACCCTCCTTCCTTCGGCGATTTTGACAGGCCGTTGTTCCCCAATGTCCAATCGCTGGCACAGTCGCACAGACTGTACCGAGGACAAAAACTCACTTTCACCATTTTGACTAACCATGTGTGTGTTGTAACACCCCGAATTTCGAAACGCATCACTTCAAGTTAATACAGAAATCAGTAGCTTTAAAGGGAAAAATAAGATATATGATTTTGGACTTGAATCCTGGATTTTATAGTCTTGGTGGATGAAGAATTCAATTACGAGTCCAACGGTTCTTTCCGGAGCAAAATCGGAGCTATAACGAAGAAGTTACGGCCAAAACAGTGAATAATGAAGAAACCGGACAAACAATGCACGGGGCGAGTTGTGGCACGACTTAGGTCGCCCCGTAACCCGCCCGGAGCCCTGTTCAAGCATAAAACTCATTCGGGCGACTTGTGGCGCGACCTAGGCCGCCCGGTAACCTGCGCGGAGCTCTGTTCGAGCTTAAAACCCGATTTTTCAGCTACCGAACTTCATTTCTTCATATCTTTTGCATCACAACTCCGATTTCAGTGATTCAAGTTGCCTCGGTTTCGTTTTTGAGATATCTTGAAGGATATTTCAAGATATTGGAAGTCTATTGGAAGATCCAAGGGTATTTGGTGGTGGTAAGTTCCTCATCTCTCTCAATGTTAAGCTAGGGTTAGATGGTTTTACCCTTTTTCCTTTCATCCTCCGACTTAGGTGTGTTTTTGGTGACTTGTATATTGAAGGGAACCTTGTAGATGTGTTGGATCTATGATCTAGAGAAGTTTCTTGGAGATTCAAGCTTTCATCTTTGGAGATTCAAGTTTTGGGGGTAAAATCTAGATTTAGCCTAAATCTAGCAAGGTGAGTTCAAGTTGGATTGTGAAAACGTTGTACATGCCAAAAATGTTCATTTTAAAGTATTTACATGTTTACATGAAGTTTATTAAAAGTTGGGTATTTGAAGAGTTTCACTCATTTGGATTATTTGGTTTTATAAAATTTGTGAACCACCCACATTTGGGATTCTTGAACATTTTGGTGAATAAATCATGTTAATACACTCCCTAGATGATTTTATATATAAATGGAGTTCCTTTGATATAAATTTCCTTTTGTGTATTCGATTTTATAAACCGTTTGGTAAATGCATATTATTGTGTTATGAGGCATTTGGAAAATATAAGGGTATATATAAGTTCATTTGGAAAATGGGTTGTCTCAACTAATGTTGAGTTTTGAACTAATCTTACTTTTGGTCGTTGTGTTTGCATATCCGTTGGTCAAACGTGTTTTAATCTTGACACTGACTTTCATTTAGAGATTTAAGTAAACTGATGAGCATTGGCTCGATTTTAACTAAAACGACTTTTAATTCAATTGACCGGTTGACTAGCCCGGGGTGGAAGATTTTAATTCAATTGACCGGTTGACTAGCCCGGGGTGGAAGCTTTTAATTCAATTGACCGGTTGACTAGCCCGGGGTGGAAGCTTTTAGTACAATGGCGTTTATTACGTGTCATTTGAGAGTTACATGTTTTGAGTGCGTTAGTCATTCATTTGGAGTCATGTAATGCTTTAGACTGTAATGTAGTGGATCCATAGGCATATGAGTCGGTCTTTATTATTTAAAAAGAAAATGGGCTATTATTCATATGTTGGTGTCAGAATTAGTCTTGGGATTTTGAGGACTTGTCGGTGAGGGCTCTTAGAGTCCAATAACCGGACCTGCATCCGCGAGTTAATTTATGAGCTTGTTTTTATGGGATAGTCACTTCCCATTTGTAGCTAGTTGAGACATTGGGTCCTCGGGGGCAACTTGGTACGGTTATGTGGGACCGATTACTAGCCATGGACCGTAAATGTAATCCTAGTGAATGAGCATGATTGGGAATCCTCGAGGGCCCACCCCCACATCTTAGTACGAGTCGGCGAGCTCGTGGCCATGGGTTCCTAGTATGGTGAGCTCAATAATGTGGAATGTGACCTACTCTGTGTTCCGCCACTAGCCATGGAATTTGGGTTTCCCCCGTCATCGAAGGGTGTTGTTTTGGGTATTTAACTTTATCCTTGTTTTCGGTGACGCTTTGAGTTCGGGTCTTTCCCCATATGCTTTAATTCTGGTCGTTTGGTTTATAAAGTTTTATTCAAACATCATCATTGGAGCATTTACAACTATTCACGTTTTGAGTAAGTGTTGGATTGCATTACTTCATGAAATAATGTTTGGCGTTGAGGCGTTCATTTATAAATTGCTTAGTTATTGGAAAACGAGTCGTTCTCATATTTAAAGTAATTCATTTTAAAGGATCATGATTTAAGTTGCATTATTTCCATTTAATGGTTTTTATATTCTTGATGAAACTATTGAACTCACTAAGAGTTAGCCTAACCCTTTTTATTTGTCGGCATGTGCAACAGGTTCCGGTTGGGAATAGTTCTAGTGAGACTGTGAAGAGATGAGTGCTAGTGGTGTGCTCGAAAAGGTGATTAGCTTGTTGAAGTCTTCCGCACTTATATCGGAGATAGCGATTGGTATTGGGTTATAGTAACACCCGACTTTAGTTAGTCTTTATGTAAGACTTTATTTACCCATTGATGGCTCAATCTAGAAATGTATTGCATTTACGGATTTGTAGTAAGAGATTTTATCCCTCTTTGAGGTGTTATTGAAAGTTTTAATTTAGTCGCTCTTTCCAAATTTTGAGGGTGTCACATATGTACCAAGGTGTTCTATCGTAACTCAAGTTCCAAACATGCTAATCCTAAGAGAAATCAACTTCTTGTAGATTAAACTAGTATACAGAAGATGTTTTTACCTTTCAAAATTTCGGGTGTTACATTACATTCTTGGTCCATGTGGTTTACAAGAAATCACATTGTATGTCCCTAAATTGAAATAGTTAAAGAAAACGTCCTTGTGGTTTAAATTTCACACTTCTTGAGTCCACCCTATTCACATTTCGAAATGTCTTGGGTCCCTGCCACTTAACTCCGTTAACTAAAGGATAGTTTGGTCCTTTTCCTTTTTTTCTCGTCTTTTATTAAAAATATATATTAATTTTCAGCACCCAATTAGATTATGCCACGTGCGTTGGTAATTTGACACCTTCACCCTGTCCGGCCATCTCCTCCAACGAATCAGCGGCCCACTAACGAAAAAAGCAATCTGTCATCACTAAGATCTAAACTAGTTCTAAGACCAAATCGATATCAGGATCAACAAATACATCAAAAATCTTGAATTGGAATAAAAAAGATAACAAAATGTAACACCCTAAAATTTAGAAGAAATTCAAATCGAAAATATGACGTAAGATTGACAACTATAAATAATAATCACCCAAAAAAGGGAACGTATAAAAGCGTTTACAATAATAATGATGAATGATAATTAACAATCTAGTAATCTAAACTACCATGAACTCAGATTACACACGGGTGTAATTATCAATTTCCCAAAAACTTCTATAAATGGTATGTACGCCAAATCTCCAAAAATGATCTATTTCCAAATGTTTGCCTAGTTGCACTTCGCTCAAGGTCTCGAAGCCCCACTGCTAAGTTAACCTGCTACACATAACATTCGAAAAAGTGTTAGGCTTTACTCCTAGTGACAAAATCAATAAAAGACAAGGTTATAAAATGATATGAATGACATAGAATTTATAATTCCTCAACTTGATCATACATCTTTTACATCCTTTGAGATCATTTTTAATACAATGGGTTGACAGGGGAGACCCATCTTATCATAGTTGTGACGGAACACAAAAGTAGGTCACTAACATATGTGTGAGCACAACCAAGGATGGAATTTGTTGACATCAACCCTATCCAGGTCTTTAGTCATTGGACATCGACTCTATCCAAGTCTTTAGTCCCACACAAATTGAGTTCAACTCTATCCAAGTCTTTCACTCAAAAGATGCCAAGTTCAACCATATCCAAGTCTTTACCTTGATCCCTCCCATCCATTATATATATATATATATATATATATATATATATATATCCAACCTCGCTTACAATTTAGTACACATTGCCATTTTGTAATTTGGGCTTCACATCCATGATTCATATATAATTAACCCTGTATAACCATAGGTCCATTTACATTGTGTCCATTTCATTACAACAACATGGCACCCATTTACCATCAATACAATACCATCTTTATCCATGATGTACCCATTAAGGATAAATCATCATCTATCCCAATATTGAAGGATTTACTAGTACACCTCAGAGATCCATAAACCATTTAAACATATAAGTAATAGTCATTTAAGCAAATAAAACCCATTTTCCATAACCGTTTCCTTACAACACATAGTCATGGTCAAAACCTAGTTTTGACTGTTAGACCACAGTCTCATTGGATTCCAGATCATCCAAACTGAAGATCGCAATCTGAAGCTAAAGCCAGAACGTCGACTCTCGATAATAAAGTCTATGTCGTTTGTAATAAATGTCAATGTAATTTAATGTAATTGTTTTAGTTTACTTTGATTTAATATCTAAGTAATAGTATTGTAATAGTTAACTTAGTTAGTTTCTAGTTTACTTTATTAGGAAATAATATCTAGATTTAATATCTAGATATTAAGTTAGATAGTGTGTCTAACACACTAAGCTTAGATTAGATGTGATATCTCAAAAACTCTCTTAACACATCAGAATATAGATCACACATACAAACACACACAAAAAGGTGTATTTGAGAGAAAACCTTGAGAACACAAAGCAAAGCTTAATCCGATCAACCTTGTAATCGTTATTCTATATATCAAACAGGTTGGTAATCATTGTGTTGTTGTTTCTTAGAACTTGTTATTAGTATTGTGTGGACCGACAATTGGTATCAGAGCCTGATTAAGATCAAAAACAAGTTTAAAGAGAAAAACGAATCTGTGTTCTTGAACAAAATTCGAGTTTGTGATTTTGAGTGTTTTAGGTGTTAGAATCGATCAGGGTGTGTTCGAAATACCTGCTAGATAGATTTGTGAGTGTTTAATTTCACTTTAAAGCTTAAATCGAGTTCCAATTTGGTGATTTTAAGTGAAAACAGTCGAAGTGGGTAACTTACTGTGCCATCGATCTTTTCTTCAAAAAGAGTGTTTTAGTGAGATCGAGTGCTTAAATTCAGTTCTAGAAGTGATTCTAGACACTTTGGAAGTGTTTGGTTGTGCTAATCTTTACAGGAACAAAGATTTAGACGATTTTCAGAAGTTCAGGACGAACAAACGCAAACCAGAGGAAGAATAACACGCAAAGTCCTACTTTGCGCTCCTCAAAGCAAACGCAAAGTCCAACTTTGCGCGTCTCAAGTGACCCGCAAACCTCTACTTTGCGCCTCTCAATCCAAACGCAAAGCACACTTCTCGTTTTAAAAGGCAATCGCAAACCTCAAGCTCACTTCTCACAAGTCAACAAACGCTCCTCTCTAGACACGCAAACCTCAGTTTGCGCTTCTCAATACACCCGCAAACCTCTACTTCGCGCTTCCATCTAGACTCGCAAACCTCAGTTTGCGCTTCCCACGTGACCCGCAAACCTCCATTTGCGCGTCCCATTAGAAACGCAAACCTCAACTTTGCGTGCCTAACTTGAAATGCAAACCCTCTCTTATCTCAAAGCCTTTCGCATCTCAAGCCTCACGCATCTCAAAGCCTCTCGCATCTTAAATCTTGTTCAATTATGACTTCCATAGAAGCTCTTGCCATTGGAACTGATTCCAAACCACCAGTTCTATTCAAAGGAGAATACGAACAGTGGAAGGATCGGTTTCTAAACTTCATAGACAGACATGAGCTTTGTGAGTTCATCAGACAGTCATTTGCAGAAGGAAATATGCAACCAATAAAGACAACTCGTCTGGTTGAAACAGTGCCAACACAAGTTGAACTGAAGTATCATGAGCTTGACGGTGACAACCTAAACAGAGCTAAAGGTGATAAGCTAGCTATGTCATACATTCTTCAAGGAATCCCCAATGAAATCTACATAAAGATTGACAGCTACAAGGCCTCAGCTAAGGAAATGTGGGATCAACTGGAGAAGATGATGCTGGGTTCTAAGGTAGGAAATCAACTGAAGATCTCCAACTGCCTAAATAACTATGAAGAATTTAGAGGCAGAGCCGGAGAAACCTTAGAAGAAGTACATGACAGGTTTGTGACCTTGCTGAATGAGCTAAGCAAGAACAAGGTCCACAAATCTCAAATTGAGCTAAACGTCAAATTTCTAAGCGTTCTACAGCCAGAATGGAAGAGATTTGCGAGGCAGATGAAACAGATTAAAGATCTGAATGAGATTCCACTTCATGAGGTGTATGAGACACTCAAACAAAATGAAGAAGAAGTGGATGAAATTCTAGAAGAGAAAAGGCAGAGAGGAAAGAAGGTTGAAGACACAGTTGCTCTTGTTGTCAAGAAGAAGAAGAACAAAGCGACTGTGTATGAATCAGATGAAGATAAAGCTGAAGCAAACTCTGACGAAGATGAATGTGAACAACTAAAGCAAGCATTGCTTTTGTTGACCAAGGCTTTCCAGAAGAAGTTCTACACAAAGCCAAGCTCAAACAGTCAGAGGTATTCGTCTGGTCCAAACAACTACGCTCATAGAGAAAGGGTCGAAGGAAGTAGATTTGAAGGAAGAAGGTTTGAAGGAAGGAGAATGGAGGAGAGGAAACCAGAAGATAGAAGAGATCTTGCTGAAGGAAAGAGATCAGAGGAAAGGAAACCTGAAGAGAGAAGGTTTCAAGCAGAACGATCAGGTCAGACAGAACCTATAACGTGCTACAACTGTGGCAAAACCGGTCATTATGCCAGAGATTGCCGAAAGCCAAAAATCAAGAACTCGGACTACTACAAGAACAAGATGTTGCTTGCAAAGCAACAAGAGGCTGGGAAGGCATTGATGGCTGAAGACGTTTTCTGGCTCGATCATTCTGATGATGATGAAGAAGATGAAGAGAAAGATGAAGTTGTCAACCTGTGCTTGATGGGAAAGCATGAATCAGATGATGAAGCTGATTCAGAGAATGAAGAAGAGGTATGCAACTTATCGTATGCTGAATTCATAAATCAATTGCATGCCATGAATGATAAACTCAAAGAATTAGAGTCGAACCTAAAGCGTGAAAAGGGTGTCATTACTGACAAAAACCAATCAATACAGAAACTTAGCAATGAAATTGCTGAGAAGAAAGTACTGGTTGAGGTTTTACATAAAAACAATGACACCAACGCAACGGAGAAGACAATAATTCTTAGTGAGAATTCTGAACTCAAGTCTAAACTGCTAAAACGTGAGATTGACTTATACGAGGTTACACAAATGCATTCTTCGTCTATCGAAGAAAACAAATCTTTAATTGCAAAAATGGATGCTTTGGAAAAGAAGTTGTACTCATTAGGTCAAACTGAGCAAACCATTCATCTTAACAAACCAATAGAGAACAAAGAAAGATGGGGAATCGGTTATAAGAATCCTCACTATCTTCAAAAGGGAATGTCTGAAGTGCCTGCACTTTATGATATTCTTTCTATGAAGTTAGCTAGAAGAATCCCTTAACTTAAAGTTTATTGGACTAAACTATCTGAAGAGGATGAAGCCAAAGAAACAGAAAAACATTTAATATCATCTAAAGTTCATCTTCCATTTTATTATGCGAAGCTGAATAATAGCTATGATAAGAAACCTGAAAAGAAGAAAACTCTTTCAGATGACTTCTTTCTAAGTTATTCTGAAAAGGAAATGGAGGTGAAACCTACACAAGGTAAACTATATGTCCCTCCTCTCGTTTTAGAAAGTAAAATTTCTGAACTCGAGAATTCCTTGTCAGATGAAAGACTTTTGATAAACTTTGAACAGAATGTTTTTACAACTGTGTTTACAAATTCTGTTCTTTCTAAGGCTTCAAACTCTGAGAATATGGTTAGTTCATCAAATCAAGGGTTTGATTTTCTGAACTCTAACGGTGGTTTAGATGATTGTCTTGAACAATTTGACTTTAATGCAAAACTTCCAAACCATTCATCCTTTCTTAAGAAATCTGTTGGATCAACCAGTAAGCCTGTTAACAGTGCAAAATCAACGCGAGTTGATAACTCAGTCTCTGTGAAAGCTAAAAATGCTAAAGGCAAGAAGCATTCACAGAAGCCGATCAATACTGGTAACCCAAAGAAAATGCATTCAGTTGTTTCTCTATTGTCTAACTCAAAAGTTTCAACTGTTTCAGATATGACCAAGAAATGGCAACCCAAACGGAAGCTTGACAAGACTTTTAAATCTTTTGATAATGTTTATTGTAATAAGAATATGTCTAGTTCAGATACTTTGAATATGAATGTTGCTCCAAAACTGAAATACTCTTTTAAGCAACTATTCCTGTTATCTAAAACTGCTAGACAGTCTTCCTTTTATGATAAACATGCTTCTAATATCTGTCAAGATTCTGCTATGCGGTTTGAATCATCTCATGTGCATTCTTATCATTATCCTACTTCATATCTATTTCAAAAGAAAAGAGGACCCAATTTGCAATGGGTACCAAAATCAAAACCTTGTGCTAACACAGCAGAACCCAAATTCAAGTGGGTACCAAAATCTAAATCTGTGTTGCAGGCACCCAATGTTTAGCAAAACATGTGGCTTCTGATTACAACAGATCAGAACCCGTACCTCAATAGAGAAAATGATTCTTGAGTTAGACAGCTCAAGACTCGGACTTCAAAGACAAGACGATGGTTTCTGAACACGTCTGTTCAGAACCCGTGCTTAAGAAAAATAGGCTTTTGAATTCATCAGTTCAAAACCCGCACTTTTAATATTAACGCCCCAACGTCTTACTCATTTATAATGCTTAAAATCTAAATCTGTGTTTCGTTATTTCTCCTATGCAGATCCGTCATATGTGGTATTTGGACAGCGGTTGCTCCAAACACATGACAGGACAGAAAGATATGCTAACAAACTTTACAGAGAAATACTGTGGAACAGTCAGATACGGAAATGATCAGTTTTCACCAATATTAGGCTACGGTGATATACAACGGGAAAATATAACGATCAAGAAGGTGAGCTACGTAGAAGGATTAGGACACAACCTGTTCAGCATAGGTCAGTTCTGTGACAAAGACCTAGAGGTCAACTTCAAAGCCAAGAGGTGTTCTGTTCGCACAGAAGAAGGCGAAGAACTCTTGGTCGGCACTCGAAAGTCAGACCTCTACACGATCAATTTATCAGACGTCCAGACTGACAAGCAGATTTGTCTACTATCTAAAGCATCGATGCAGCAAAGCTGGCTATGGCATCGACGGCTCTCTCATCTCAACTTTCGCTACATCAACAAACTGGTCAGTGGCAACTTAGTCAAAGGACTTCCAGGGCTCAAATATGACAAAGATCATCTGTGTGCAGCCTGTGAGAAGGGCAAGATGAAGAGGGCTCCGCATAAACCGAAGCCTGAACCAAGTACAAGTGCTCCGCTAGAGCTATTGCATATGGATCTCTGTGGTCCAATGCGAACTCAGAGTCTAGGAGGCAAGAAGTACATTCTAGTGATCGTGGACTACTACTCACGATACACTTGGGTCAAGTTCCTACGATCAAAGGATGAGACACCTGATGTGCTCATCACTTTCCTAAAGACGACCCAGGTGAATCTGCAGAAACCGATAAAGCTTCTAAGAACAGACAACGGCACAGAGTTCAAGAACAAAACTGTTCAAGAATATCTCGAATCTAAAGGGATAACTCATCAATACTCTGCTGCACGTACGCCTCAACAAAATGGAGTGGTGGAAAGAAGGAATCGGACGCTAGTCGAGGCAGCTCGCACTATGCTAAGTCATTCCGACCTACCTCTATTCTTATGGGCAGAAGCTATATCTACCGCATGCTATACGCAGAACCGGTCCATGATTCACAGACGATTCAATAAGACTCCTTATGCGTTGATCAACAACCGAACACCTACAATCAAATACTTCCATATCTTTGGATGTAAGTGTTTTGTTCTAAACGATAGGGAGAATCTTAACAAGTTCAGCGCCAAGGCAGATGAAGGAATCTTCATTGGATACTCCTCATCATCAACTGCATTCAGAATCTACTTCAAGAAGTCAAAGACGGTGATTGAAAGCGTCAACATCACCTTTGATGAAGAGATGGCTTCCGAACAATACTGTTCAGAACCCGTTTTAACCGGAGTACTAGCTTCCGGGCAACTCAGTCCAGAACCTGCGTCTCAACAGACTAAATCAGACGAAGCTTCAACTTCAACTAACCATTTATCTGATTTAGATTTATTATTTGAATTGTTTTATGATGAATATCTCGGATCTAATGTAAAGAAATCTGTTGTGGTTGACAGGATGGAAGACTTAACGACTACTCATCCAACCAGTTCAGATGTTCCAATTGAATCAAACGCCCCGATTCAACAAGAGATAACAATTCAAATGCCGACTCCAACAGTTGAAGAAGTGCCAAGTCATGCAGAATCAGAAGAAGCTGAACCAGCAGAATGTACCATACAGATCCAACTACAGCCGGACCAAGTTGTACCTGCTGAGTCTTCTGAACCAACAACTTCAACTGAAGCAACTATCATAACTCCTCCCAATCAAACCGAAGAAGGTACAAATGGATTTATAGATGACACAACTGACATTCATTCCTATAATCCACTGCCTCATGAACGTAAATGGACCAAAGCGCACCCTGCAAGTCAGATCATAGGTGATCCATCCAAGCCGGTGCAAACTAGGTCAGCGTCAATCAACTGGTGCATGCACGACTCCTTTCTAAGCAAGATTGAGCCAACTCGAAGAGGCTCTTGCGGATCCAGATTGGGTAGTCTCTATGCAAGAAGAATTGAACCAGTTCGACGCACTGCAAGTCTGGAGACTCGTACCAAAGCCTAAAGGTAAAACAATCATCGGTACGAAGTGGATCTTCAAGATTAAAAAGGACGAAGCTGGTACCGTCATCAGAAACAAGGCGAGACTAGTAGCCAAAGGATACAGACAAGAGGAAGGATTAGACTATGACGAGACATACGCTCATGTGGCGCGTTTAGAGGCAATCAGAATGTTCTTAGCCTACGCTGCCCACAAGAACTTCACGGTCTTTCAAATGGACGTGAAGACAGCATTCCTAAACGGAATTCTGAAAGAGGAAGTATACGTCTCTCAGCCAGAGGGATTTGTCAATCAAGAGAAGCCGGACCACGTCTACATTCTCGACAAAGCTCTCTACGGCCTGAAACAAGCCCCTCGAGCCTGGTATGATGTCCTTTCCACTTTTCTAGTCAAGTCTGGGTTTTCAAAAGGTACG
The DNA here is from genome assembly GCA_023525745.1 of Arctium lappa. Taxonomy (NCBI): domain Eukaryota; kingdom Viridiplantae; phylum Streptophyta; class Magnoliopsida; order Asterales; family Asteraceae; genus Arctium; species Arctium lappa. The sequence continues at coordinate 35,260,370 of CM042051.1, forward strand.
GTGGATACCACCTTGTTCATAAAGAAAGAAAAAGCCGATATCGTTTTAATACAAATCTATGTCGACGATATTATTTTTGGTTCAACTAATACTAAGTACTGTAAGAATTTTGCAAACCTTATGGTGTCTAGATTTCAAATGAACTTGATGGGAGATATGAACTTCTTTCTCGGGCTTCAAGTAAAACAATTTTCTACGGGTATCTTTATCAATCAATCTAAGTACATTAGGGAAATTCTCCGGAAATTCCAAATGGAAAATACAAAACCGATTGGTACCCCAATGGCACCAGGAACTAAGATTGGCACCGACCCTTCGGGAAAGGCTGTTGATATTAGGACCTTCAGAGGAATGATAGGTTCTTTAATGTATCTTACTAGTAGTAGACCAGACATAATGTTTTCAACATGTCTTTGTGCCCGATATCAGGCTAATCCAAAAGAAATCCATTTGACTGCTGTCAAACGTATATTCAGGTATCTGAAGGGCACCGCAGATCTCGGTCTGTGGTATCCCAAAGATACTACTTTTGAACTAACAGCGTATACAGATGCAGATCATGCAGGTTGTATGTTAGACAGGAAGAGCACGTCAGGACACGTACAGTTCCTCGGTGACAAACTAGTAAGTTGGGGATCGAAGAAGCAACTTTGCGTTTCAACTTCCACGGCCGAAGCAGAATATGTAGCTGCTGCTAGCTGCTGTTCTCAGGTTTTGTGGATGCAAACACAACTTCGCGACTACGGTTTCCACTTCAACAAGATCCCGATCTACTGCGACTCCAAGAGCGCCATCGCAATAACAGCGAATCCTGTTCAACACACAAAAACCAAACATATCGACGTCAGGTATCACTTTATCAAAGATCATGTAGAAAAAGGAAACATAGAACTTTTCTTTGTAAAAACAGATTATCAACTTGCAGATTTGTTTACCAAGGCGTTAGATGAAAAGAGATTCAACTTTCTTATCTCTAAGCTTGGTATGCTAAATCTTAAGACATAATCAGTAGTTACCTATAAAAGTTCACTATTGTTTACTTTTTCCTCATATCTTTATGCTTAATTGTGAATGATATCTGTATTTCATATGTTAATGTTTATGATTCTAGGGGGAGTATGAGAAGAAACACATACTTGGTCAATATTAATTTGAGGGGGAGCTCATAAGATTTCTGCACTTACGTTTTATGACAAATTTTTGTAATGCAAGATTTTAGGGGGAGCTCTTCACGTCAAAGGAGTTCGGACATGACTTCTGATTACTTCTGATCAGAACTCATACTTTAAAAGTTTTACTGCTTTTTGTCTTTTCAATATAAGTGAATAATTATTACTTTGACTTGACATTAGACTTTTGCAGAATTTTTGAGAGAAGCTTACAAGTTCATATGTTTATGACTTTACGCTTAGCTTCATGAGATGAAAGATCACTCGTTAAGGTATAATTCTATATCTTCATCTCACATATGGTTGAAAGAAGGACAACTTTCAATCATAAGAAAACATTGTTTTTAATGTTCAAACCACTTCCCGATTTTTCATCACATTTTATATTTTGGGAGTGTATTTTAAATGTTTTCAAAGATCAATATTGTGCTTTAACTGAAATAGTTAAACCAATCTGAGCATCACGTGCATCTAGGAAAACAAAGAATCATTGTGCTAGGAATTAACACAACTTCAATGGAATCACATTAACCAGTGATTTCTACCCAAGAAGTTAATCCTTAGTGATTGAGTGTGCAAATAGAAAAGGAATGAGTGTGATTAGAGAAAGCAAAAAGTTTAAAAGAAAGAGCGTGTGAGAACAGAGTTAAAAGAATATCACAACTCTGCACCAACTTTTTCTGAGTCGGGTAGCCACAATTCTAGTGATTCACAATTCTTTGGTGATCATTATTGAAACAGGCAACTAACCCATGCCAACTCTTGATCAAACCTCAACATCTACTCATTTTCTTCTCAAAAAGAAAATGTTTCATTTTCAAAGGGGATGCAGCACATATGCTATCTGATTTTCATTCGGAAAATCTAGATATTGAAAAGAAGGAAGTCTGCCCTACCTTCGCATTTCAATCATGCACATTGAGTCTGTGTTTAACTTACTGTTGTCTCAGTGGTTTACACAATTTTGAGCCAATAAGCAATCAATAGTGCTTAATTCTTTCTAACACAAGCACGAACATACAAGGATTTAGTTTCTTTGTCATAACGTTTATAGAAATTACCTTTGTGGTGTTTCGATGATTAAATGGAAGCCCTGGGGGAGTCAACATCAAAACAGCTCCTTTCCAATGTGTATTCGTTACACTCAGTGACTTAGTGTTACTGACAGGCATGATAACTGATTCATCAGTTGATTCAGGTGTTACACATCTAATTTGTCTGGATTTGCAAAGATCTGGATGAATCTCTTATGAATTGACGAATCAGGGGCTCTAACCGCAAGATTGACATTTCTTACAACAAATTTTGATGAAGTCGTTGCACTTAACATCAAAAAGGGGGAGAATGACTACACAAGAAATGGCAAAGATCACATGTTTCAAGAATCACGTCAAAGACTGAATTCTTCTAAAGAAAGTAGATTGAAGACATGTTGATTTTAGAGAAAAGAGATTGCATCTTCTGAGCTGAACAAGAAGACTGAATTGGATAAATATTTTTTATTATATGATCTTGATCCAAAGGGGGAGATTGTTAGACCACAGTCTCATTGGATTCCAGATCATCCAAACTGAAGATCGCAATCTGAAGCTAAAGCCGGAACGTCGACTCTCGATAATAAAGTCTGTGTCGTTTGTAATAAATGTCAATGTAACTTAATGTAATTGTTTTAGTTTACTTTGATTTAATATCTAAGTAATAGTATTGTAATAGTTAACTTAGTTTAGTTACTTTCTAGTTTACTTTATTATGAAATAATATCTAGATTTAATATCTAGATATTAAGTTAGATAGTGTGTCTAACACACTAAGCTTAGATTAGATGTGATATCTCAAAAACTCTCTCAACACATCAGAATATAGATCACACATACAAACACACACAAAAAGGTGTATTTGAGAGAAAACCTTGAGAACACAAAGCAAAGCTTAATCCGATCAACCTTGTAATCGTTATTCTATATATCAAACAGGTTGGTAATCATTGTGTTGTTGTTTCTTAGAACTTGTTATTAGTATTGTGTGGACCGACATTGACCTAGCTTTTCCCAAAAATCAATCTAACAAGGAGAAATTGATAAAAGTCATTTAAGAAAATGTGGTAAGCATATAAACATGTATAGAGTTTATAAAAATGTGTAGGAGGTACTCACCTTGTTGATTTTAGGATCATAAACCTAAAACAAAAGAATCCTTAGTATAGATGATGACTTGAGAATACTTGGGACTTGTAGCTTCACTTCACTAGATGCTTAATGAGCTAGAGGAGTGCAATAAATGTTCATATAGATGATCCAATGAAGAAATATATGAGAAATGGTGGGTGGGTACCTTAAATGAGGAGAGAATTCGTCCAAATCAAAACCCTAAAGCCAAGTCTGCCTAAAATCCCAACTTGACCCATTTTTATATGTAACACCCCAAAAATGGGATTAACAAAAATTTCCGCTAACATGGAAATGTGGTAAATAAGTCGCCCAGAACGATGAGCTCATACACAAGGGAACCATAAATGCCAGTTAATTACAAAATGTAACGAGAAACAATAATAGATGACAACACTCTAATCTAGGCCTCTCTAGACATAAGATTACAAAAGGTTGTCAACTAAGTCCAAAAGTATAGCCTTCAATATTGGCATCCCAAAAATGCTCCCGAGCTCACCACTACGGTCGATTAGACATCCTTGGCGCTCGCGCCACTAGAACCTGAGATACATACCAACAATCAAGTGTTAGACCAAACGGGTCTAGTGAGTTACATAAAAACATGGCATATTAATGTAAGCATAATATGAACATTCATGACACTTCAATCACCAAAGTCCTTACGGTTCAATCATGGGGGAGACCCATCACTCCAATGAGTTTTACCTCGAGTCAATGTACCTTGATATTCACTCGCATGAGCAACATCCCGAAGGCCCGGCACACTTGAAGACTACCTCCCAGGCATTAGTCCAAATGGCGGAGGTGTAGGCGCATACCCTTACGGTGGCACCTAAGACTACATTCTCCTAGCACTTACTCATGGTTCGTTCTGTGTACTTACAATGTCCGTCTCTATACATCATTTCATACTCATAAGATACATGTATAAGACCACAACAATCCCAAACATACTTAGGTACAAAACTCTAAAATATGCAAATACTCCATATAATCGTTGACTCGCCAAAACGAGTATGTACACATGATCAAAACATCAAGTATGATAACTTCATCCATGTCCCTCACTTTTTTCAAGTCTAGATACCAAGAATACCAAGTTTAGCAGTTAGGTCAATCTTATCAGGTGATCAGGTCTTCTCATAAAATAACACATTAGACATGAAAGCATATTAAGTAAGTATCTCATTTGAAAATAATGTAAGAAACTCACTATCTAGGGTTTGGTACAAAACCCTAGAAATCTTGGTTTGGATGGTGAGAAGGTGGAGACTTGAATGGGACTTGAATGCTTCTCTTGAGTGATCTTATAGCTCCTTTAAACACCAATGAATGTCCTCAACTAATCTAAGGTTTCAATAAATGTTTGGTAGGTTTAGAAATAGAAGAAATTCGCCTAAACTAGTTCCAAGCCGGCCCCAAAACGATTCAAGATGAGAAGTGAAGTCAAAATGGTCAAAGTGGGATTTTTATACTCTCAGACCCCGTCGGCGATAGTGCCTGGCGATTGTGCCAATGGCACTATCGCGGGGGCACTATCGCGCCACTCCACGACTCTCGGTACAACCCAGGCGATAGTGTCTGGCGATTGTGCCAAGGGCACTATCGCGGTGGCACAATCGCGACCACCACCGAACCTACGGTACCACTCCAGCGATAGTGACCAGCGATTGTGCCCAGGGCACTATCGCGCCACACCCCTACGGCACCAAAACTTGACTTTTCTAAGATTCATGAAGTGGAACTAACTCTGCAGATGAATATACTATTAACAGATTGGTATATCACATATTAGGCACACAAAGGGATTCTCAAGTTAACCAAAAGTCAAGGAACGAGGGAAATACTTACCTTAGATTTTCGGGTGTTACAATCCTCCCCACCTAATGGGGATTTCGCCCCCGAAATCTTATCTACAAAAATAGATGCGGATATCTTTTCTTCATGTCCTCCTCCGATTCCCAGGTCACGTTAGTGCCCCGATGGTGTTTCCATTGAACCTTCACCATCGTTACTTCTTTATGCCGCAGTTGTTTCGTCTTTGACTCTAGAATAGCTTCCGGTTCTTCTACACATCGGTTTCCGTTGTCCACCCGGATTTCCGTCAACGGAATAACACTTTCCTCTTCGACCAAACACTTGCGAAGATAGCAAACATGGAAGGTAGGATGGATTCCGTCCATCTCCGGCGGTAGATCCAACCGATAAGCTTCGAGTCCGATCTTCTCTAAAATCGTGAAGGGTACAAGGAAACGGGGGCTAAGCTTCCCGCGCTTCCCGAAACGGATGATCCCCTTCCACGGTGATACCTTCAACATAACCCGGTCTCCAACTTGGAAGTCCACCGGTCTTCGCTTTTTGTCCGCGTAACTCTTTTGTCGGTCTTGGGCCGCCTTTAATCGCTCTCGAATGCCTTTTACTTTATCCGACGTTGCTTGCACAATCTCCGGTCCCGCAAATTGTTTTTCTCCCGCCTCGAGCCAACATACCGGGGTCCTACATTTCCGTCCGTAGAGCGCCTCGAACAGATCCATTCCGATACTCGAATGGTAACTGTTATTGTAAGCGAACTCTACTAACGGTAGGTGTGAGTCCCAAGTTCCCCCAAAATCTATGACACACGATCGAAGCATGTCCTCGAGCATTTGGATTGTCCTCTCACTTTGCCCGTCCGTTTGAGGGTGATACGTCGTGCTCAACTTAACCTTCGTGCCCAACTCCCTTTGAAATCCCTCCCAAAACTTGGAAGTAAACCTACTATCTCTATCCGAGACTATGGATAACGGAACGCCGTGCCGAGACACCACTTCATCAATGTATAGCTTTGCGAGTCTGTCCATTGGTAGCGTTTCCCTCATTGCCAAGAAATGAGCACTCTTGGTAAGTCTATCCACTACCACCCAAATGGTATCATGTCCTCTTAGGGTCTTCGGCAATTTCATGACGAAATCCGTCGTGATGTGCTCCCACTTCCACTCCGGAATGGTTAACGGTTGCAAACTCCCGTAAGGTCTTTGATGCTCCGCTTTAACTTGAAGGCATGTGACGCACCTTTCCACATAATTCGCCACGTCGAGCTTCATTACCGACCACCAATAATGAAGTCTCAAATCTCTATACATCTTGGTGCTACCAGGATGTATGGAGTACTTTGACTTGTGTGCTTCTGTCAAGAGCAACTCGCGGTTTCCCCCGATTTTCGGCACCTAAATCCTCCCTTGGAATAACTTGAGACCGCGGCTATCCTCCGATAATAAATCCTTGTGCTTCACCATGATCTCGTCCTTGAGATTTTCCTCGCGAAGTGCTTCGGCTTGACTCTTCTTGATGTCTTCCATAAGACTTGATATTACCTCAATTTTAGCAAACGTCACTTTACTTTCCCCTCCGTAGCTCTTTCGGCTCAAGGCATCCGCTACCACATTGGCTTTACCGGGGTGGTAAAGCAATTCACAATCGTAGTCCTTCAAAAGTTCCAACCATCTCCTTTGCCGCATGTTGAGCTCCTTTTGGTCAAAGATGTACTTCAAACTTTTATGGTCGGTGAACAATGTACACTTCGTCCCATAAAGGTAGTGCCGCCATAACTTCAAGGCAAAAACCACCGCCGCTAACTCTAGGTCATGCGTGGGGTAATTCTTTTCGGGATCCTTGAGTTGCCGCGATGCATAAGCGATCACTTTTCCCCTTTGCATCAAAACACATCCGAGCCCAAGCTTGGAGGCGTCGCTATTAACCACAAAATCTTCGGATCCTTCGGGCAAGGATAGAACCGGTGCTTCACATAATCTCTTCTGGAGGGTTCGAAAAGCTTGCTCTTGTGCCTCGGTCCATGAGAACTCCACATTCTTCCTTGTCAGAGACGTGAGTGGAGACGCAATCTTTGAAAAATCTTGGATGAACCGTCGGTAGTAACCGGCTAGACCCAAGAATCTCCTTATCTCCGTTGGACTCGTCGGTGATTCCCAATTCATCATTGCCTCGATCTTAGTCGGGTCCACCTTTACTCCATCCTTTGACACCACGTGGCCCAAGAATTGCACTTCTTGTAACCAGAATTCTCACTTTGAGAATTTGGCGAATAACTTTTCTCGTCTAAGGATCTCTAAAACTTCCCGCAAATGTTGTCGATGCTCTTCCTCATCTCGCGAGTAGATCAAGATGTCGTCGATAAAGACTATGACCGACTTATCTAGGAAGGGTCGGCATACTCGATTCATTAGGTCCATGAACACGGCCGGAGCATTAGTCAACCCGAATGGCATGACTAAAAACTCGTAGTGACCGTACCTTGTCCGAAACGCTGTCTTCGGTATATCGCTCCCTTTCACGCGCACTTGATGGTAGCCGGATCGCAAGTCTATCTTGGAGAAACACCCCGCGCCTTGAAGTTGATCGAAGAGATCGTCGATCCGGGGTAGCGGATATTTATTCTTTACGGTGACTTTGTTGAGTTCACGATAGTCTATACACATACGCATAGACCCATCCTTCTTCTTCACGAATAACACCGGCGCTCCCCAAGGCGACGAGCTCGGTCGTATGAATCCTTTCTCCAATAACTCTTGGAGTTGCGTCATCATTTCTCGCATTTCTGTCGGGGCTAAGCGGTAAGGAGCACGAGCGATTGGGGCAGCCCCCGGGGTAAGGTCGATGTGGAACTCTACTTGCCGTTCCGGTGGAAGTCCGGGTAGGTCGTCCGGGAAGACATCCGGGTAGTCGCACACCACTTCCACTTCTTCCAACATCTTCTTTTCCAGTTTCACGTCGACCACGTAGGCTAAGTATGACTCACATCCTTTGGCTAGTTTCTTACGTGCTTTGAGTGACGATATAATTGTATTGGTTCTTCGGCTCTTTTCTCCGTACACCAACACTTCACCCCCTTTAGGCAAGGGTACCGAATCAACTTTTTAGAACAAAATATGTCGGCGTCGTGCTTAGCTAACCAATCCATTCCCACTATTACATCAAATCCTCCAATATCGGTCGATAACAAATCTATAGCAAAGAGCTCCCCACCTAACTCTAGGGTACACCCTACATAACAACTCCGAACAACCAAATGGTCCCTATTTGCTACTTCTACCACTAGAGCATCATTCAACAAACTACAAGGAGTAGGGAGGTTCTTGCAAAAAAGGTAGACACAAAAGATCGGTTCGCACCAGAATCGAATAAAACACGGGTAGGTAGAGAGTTCACTAGAAACGTACCCGACACTACGTCCGCCGCTTCTCTTGCCTCGTTAGCCGACATTTGAAAGGCCCGACTTGGCGCCTTCGGAGGAACTTCTTTCCTTGACGGAATCCCACTTGATGCCCCTTGGTTACCCCTTGCTAGCTTAGGGCAATCGCGTTTGATGTGCCCCGGCTCCCGACACTCATAACAAACTCCCCGCGAGGGGCAATCCCGACTCATGTGGTCCTTTTGTCCACACTTAAAGCATCCCGAGGCTCCCAAAAACGGCCTCGGATTACATGGCCCGTAGTGCTTACTTCTACACTTGGGGCACCACCTCGCCTCTCGTCGCTGGTCAGTGTTCCTCCCTCCGTTAAAGGGTTTGGAAGGTCGCGCGGGCCCGGTTGGCCCCTCCCATTTACGCTTCTCGCCTTGAACTTTCTGCTCCTCTCTCTCTTGAATCAGGTCATCTTCCACCAGTTGAGACTCCTCTATCACTTCTTGTAACCTAGCCTTATGAGCATTCCGCACGCCCGTCTTCATATCTGCCGGTAGTCCCCTCACAAAGGCTTTTATTTTGGACTTCTCATCTGTTGCCAAGTGTTCGACGATGCTGAGCTTGTCCAAAAATTGTTTAGCATAATCCGCGACCGACAGATTTCCCTTCTTCAGATTCTTGAACTCTTCCTCTATTTTGTCGAGGGCTCTCTCGTTGCAGTATTTCTCCATGATCTTCTTCTTGAATGTCGGCCAAGGAAGCTTGGCCAAGATCTCCGGTGTGAGCGCCCGTCGGGTGATGTTCCACCAGCTCAGAGCATCCCCTCTAAGCAGTTGAGAGGCAAATTTGACTCGCTGAGCGTCTGCGCACTCACTTGACTCGAAAGCCATCTCTACATCTTGGATCCATTTGATGCAGGCCAGCGGATCAGTTGTTCCCGAGAATTCTGGAGCTCGACTACACAGAAAGGTCTTGAAAGAAAAACCCCTTTCCTTCCCTCTATCAGCTCTGACTGCATGCTCTTCGGTACCCACGGCATTATCCGCACCGCCCGATCCCAAAACCGCATTGTCCTCCACCGTCTCGTGCCTACGGTTACTTGTGTCTCGGTCTTCTAGAATCTTCAGGAGTTTCTCGTCCCGCTTGTCCATTGCGGAGTTCATCATTTGCATTATGCTGGCTAGTAGGACCGACTGGGGGTCCGCTTCTTGAACAACTGGATCCTCGGTTTCCAAGTTCACTTGGGGGTTCGCGTCTATGATACCCTCTAGCATTGGAGGTATCGGTGGAATGACTTGGTTTATCGGCGTGGTCATCGGTCGGTTAATCTCCGGAGTGGTTACACTTGCTTCATTAGCTTCGTCGATCGCCCCGACCCGACTTCTCGTGTTCACCATAACGAACTGTCACACCTGACCAGAGCAGTACCGGTTAATTCTTTAAAAGATAACCGATTAAATACGTACTACTACAAGGATTAATCATCATAATAATAACTTCAAACATGCTCACGTAATCATAGATTCAGAACAACACTGGCCAAGTGAGATTGTGAACATATTTTACACAAGAATCCTCGTTATCATCATCATAATTCTCAATCAATGTAATTCCGAATTCCTAGTACTCTCCCCTCCTAATATTGCTCTACCCAAGTGGACAGTGATCTTATAAGCTTTGCCAGTCTAATTCTAGGTATGCTAAGGTCAACACCTAGTTCACTTAAACTAGAGCTTTGATACCAACTTGTAACACCCCAAAAATGGGATTAACAAAAATTTCCGCTAACATGGAAATGTGGTAAATAAGTCGCCCAGAACGATGAGCTCATACACAAGGGAACCATAAATGCCAGTTAATTACAAAATGTAACGAGAAACAATAATAGATGACAACACTCTAAACTAGGCCTCTCTAGACATAAGATTACAAAAGGTTGTCAACTAAGTCCAAAAGTATAGTCTTCAATATTGGCATCCCAAAAATGCTCCCGAGCTCACCACTACGGTCGATTAGACATCCTTGGCGCTCGCGCCACTAGAACCTGAGATACATACCAACAATCAAGTGTTAGACCAAACGGGTCTAGTGAGTTACATAAAAACATGGCATATTAATGTAAGCATAATATGAACATTCATGACACTTCAATCACCAAAGTCCTTACGGTTCAATCATGGGGGAGACCCATCACTCCAATGAGTTTTACCTCGAGTCAATGTACCTTGATATTCACTCGCATGAGCAACATCCCGAAGGCCCGGCACACTTGAAGACTACCTCCCAGGCATTACTCCAAATGGCGGAGGTCTAGGCGCATACCCTTACGGTGGCACCTAAGACTACATCCTCCTAGCACTTACTCATGGTTCGTTCTGTGTACTTACAATGTCCGTCTCTATACATCATTTCATACTCATAAGATACATGTATAAGACCACAACAATCCCAAACATACTTAGGTACAAAACTCTAAAATATGCAAATACTCCATATAATCGTTGACTCGCCAAAACGAGTATGTACACATGCTCAAAACATCAAGTGTGATAACTTCATCCATGTCCCTCACTTTTTTCAAGTCTAGATACCAAGAATACCAAGTTTAGCAGTTAGGTCAATCTTATCAGGTGATCAGGTCTTCTCATAAAATAACACATTAGACATGAAAGCATATTAAGTAAGTATCTCATTTGAAAATAATGTAAGAAACTCACTATCTAGGGTTTGGTACAAAACCCTAGAAAACTTGGTTTGGATGGTGAGAAGGTGGAGACTTGAATGGGACTTGAATGCTTCTCTTGAGTGATCTTATAGCTCCTTTAAACACCAATGAATGTCCTCAACTAATCTAAGGTTTCAATAAATGTTTGGTAGGTTTAGAAATAGAAGAAATTCGCCTAAACTAGTTCCAAGCCGGCCCCAAAACGATTCAAGATGAGAAGTGAAGTCAAAATGGTCAGAGTGGGATTTTTATACTCTCAGACCCCGTCGGCGATAGTGCCTGGCGATTGTGCCAATGACACTATCGCGGGGGCACTATCGCGCCACTCCACGACTCTCGGTACAACCCAGGCGATAGTGTCTGGCGATTGTGCCAAGGGCACTATCGCGGTGGCACAATCGCGACCACCACCGAACCTACGGTACCACTCCAGCGATAGTGACCAGCGATTGTGCCCAGGGCACTATCGCGTGGCACTATCGCGCCACACCCCTACGGCACCAAAACTTGACTTTTCTAAGATTCATGAAGTGGAACTAACTCTGCAGATGAATATACTATTAACAGATTGGTATATCACATATTAGGCACACAAAGGGATTCTCAAGTTAACCAAAAGTCAAGGAACGAGGGAAATACTTACCTTAGATTTTCAGGTGTTACATTATACTCATGAACCTGTCGCGCAATAGTGACATGCGACTATGTCCCCTGCATGGGGAGGCCCGTGGTACCCCTCCCGCGATTGTGACACCGCGACTAACCTTGGCACTGTTGTCGGACACAGTTGCCCAACTTGTACCGAATGGGGGGAAGAAGCCCGCGATAGTGACACGCGACTATGCCCTATGGCATAATCACCAGGCACTCTCATCCCACCTGTACCGAAAGTCAAAATCCCATTTTCTTGGTCGCTACTATGGTTTTGTTTAGGAATAAAATGTAACCCATGCTTACATAAAATCCTACATTATCCTATTGTGAAAATAGATATGACAATAAAAAACTTACCAAAAATCTCGAGCGTTACATAAAACCCATCATGAACACACACGCAACAAACAGAGTTGAACCGTCTCCCTCCTCATGAACAACAACCTTTCTTTCTTTTGCTAAACACATAGTAAACACATACATACGCATAACCCCATTCACCACGTTGACCCATTTCTTTTACTAACCAAACATGAAATCGTATGATGTGTATGGATTGAGTTTTTGGTTCTAGAACTCAAAGGAGGATCAAATTGCTTATGAGGATAAGATATGGAGTTAAAGGAATGGTGTGGTTTACAAATACAGACCCAGTCTGATGCACAACCTCCATGGCAGGAGAAGTAAATCTAGAAAAAACTCCATTTCAACCTCTATCGAACCCAAAAGTTTGAATGGCGGGGGAGTTGGCTAGAGATGGATTCTTATGTGGTGAAGGGCGAAGTTGAGACGGGAGGGGGTAGTTGAGACGAAGTTGAGAAGGTGATGTGTGTATATTCATACCCACTTTTAGTACATTTTTAGGATGTTATTTTATCTTATTTTTGTCTTCCCAGTCACACATTCAGTCATTTTGTTCTTATTTTATGGTTTAAGATTGATTGAAGTTAGGTTGTAGAAACTGGTTCTATTTTTGCTTATTGTGGATAAAGTGTTGACAAAAATGTTGTTGCAACAAGCATTGTCGTAGCAACAGAGGCTGACTAAATCATGATCATCCTTGAAGATATCTTTGGCTCTCAATGTAACACCCTAAAAATAGGGATAACAAAAAATTTCCAAAAAAAAAATGGAAACGTGGTATATAAATTTGCTAAAGCAAGAGCCTCCCAAAAATGGGGAAATATTCAAGCCTGTTTAATTACAGTTGTAATTTAACGGACAAATAAATAACAACCAACTAATCTAATTTCTGTATCTAGAAAAAGGATTACAAAAAGGGTTTCATCTATAAACCCAAATGTCTTCTCCAAAAGTATATGTTCAAGTGCAAATTCCCCAAGCTCTCACCCAAGCAACTACGCCTACTTAGAAGCGACGCCACTAGAACCTGAGATACACATCGACACCAACAAGTGTTAGGATAAAAAAACCTAGTGAGTTTGAACAAGAAATAGCATAAAGGAGCGATTACAATTCTTATCAGCAGTTAACCAAATTACTTTAAATGTGAAGTCAATAGGGGAGACCTATAGCACCAATCAAGTTCCACCCAAAGAGTCGATATACCTTGATGCCAACTACTAAGAGTGACATCTGAAAGGCCTGGCACATCCGAGGACTACAACCATGGCATTACCCCGAATGGCGGAGGTCTAGGCACATACCATCACGGTAGCATCCAAGACTACATCCTCCTAGTGTCTACTGACTTGGTTCGTCCAACATGCATTATAGGAGGTCTCAAGGCATAATATACCAAAGATATTTCAATACCAACCATGGGCACAATATCACCATCCCAATCAATATAAAGTCTGTTACAAGACTAGTATGACCAAAATCTCATCATATAAACATCATACCACCAAATAGTGTCTCAAATAGAAAATCATTCCCATATCAATTTATGCATTTCATTTAGTCATGGCAAGACATATATAGACATGTAAACATAAGGAAAAACCCTAAATATTTAAACATGTAGAGATGAGCATTTCAAGTAAAGCTACAATAATAACAAATAGAAGATTATGATGTGTACCTAGTTTTGACAAAAGTTTAGTAAACTCACAATCCAGGTTTTTGATTAAAACCTAGAAAAGTAGGAAACCCTAGATTGAAGAGGTTGAATCTTTGAGATGGAGGTTGAACTTGAGAAGCCCTAATAAATGCTCCCTTGAGAAGAATTTAATGCAATCCCAAAACCCCAACAAGTTGTAGGTTGAAAGTAATGAGGGTTAGGGTTTTAAGAGAGAAAATCGCCCTTGGAGGTCTCTAAAATCGCCCAAAAAAACGTGAAGAGGAGAGAAATGAAGCTAAAATCAGACAAAGGTCTCATTTAAACCCTCGGACCCCGACGACGACAGTGCCCGACGATGTCACTGTCGCGAGTCACAATCGCGCCAGGCTCAAAGCCCGCGGTACATCCCACGCGATAGTGACCAGCGATAGTGACAATGTCACTATCGCGGGGTCACAGTCGCGCCAAAACCCTAGACTCTCGGTACATCCGCCGCGATAGTGACCGGCGAGAGTGCCCTTGGCACTATCGTGCCACACTCCCAACAACCCGAAAACTTGCTTTAAGACGATAACGAGCGGTAGGTTAGACATTTCAATGATTATATAACTCATATAGCATTATAACATTATAAAAATGATCATGCACACATAAAGGACTTCATTTACTCACATAATCACAATTAATGAAATGAGAGGAACAAATACTTACCTTACAAATTTCCCGGCTGTTACACTCAACCTTTGAATGGAGCATCTTTTGGGAGAAGTTATCCGCAGGCTTTTAGGGAAATTGATTCTCTTGCAAGATGCCTTACATAGCTAGTACTAAGAATTGATTTAAGATGCTTGGTTATTAACCATTGGATAATATTTCTTGTACTTGTAAGCATCTTTTGATTCATTTATCTTAGTATAAATAGGATGAAGATGTAGTAGTTCAAAAAACCCACCCCAGGGGGGATCTAGTTTCTCTAAGCTTTGATCTCTCTAGCTCATTTGTATAATGTTTGCATTTTTAATTTCAAGTTCTTAATCTTTTGGTTAATGTTGCATGTTGCTACAACAACCTTCTTACTTCCCACATCAACTTACGATTTCCAGCACATTTATACTTCTGCAAGTTTACATTTATGCACCATTTACATTTCATGCACTTTACGTTTCTCGCACTTTACGTTTCATGCAACTTTACTTTTCTTGCAAATTTACTCTTAAGTCATTTACATTTATATCATTTACTTTTAAGCACTTACATCCAGCCATGCTAGGCTAAACACCTTAGTGTGGGTGTAAGTGGACGTTGTGAGATTAAGCCAAATGTTAGTGGATATTTGCTTTGTTAATAGCAATTTACTTCACTATTCACAAGTGGTACAAATATTTCATCTAGTAATATTTGACAAATTGACACATGTTATTTTATTTAGATGAGTTGGACTTAAAATTAAGACATGTTATAGAGGCTACAGAGAGCTGCAGCAACCTTACGGATTGCAAAACTATATGGAAAAAAAGGCAAGATTTGTACTAGTTTGGTTCTTGATGCATCACCATGTGCACTGCCAACATATGGTCTAATTTGCACTTCCTTGGAAGGTCGTTCAATCCAGTAGTGTTGTAGAGAGCTATTGTTGCAGCACCCTTGTGATGCTGTAGCAATGTTCACTGCACTCTATTTGCTGAAATCCAACCTAGTCTTGCACCCATGCTATCTTTTATTTATTGTTACATTTCTGTATTTGGTTACCAACTCTCATAAATATTGCTTCCAAATCACCATCTGAAATTTATTTTAAGTTTGACTTGTTGAAAATCCTTACTTTCCTGACCCTGTGGATCGATATCTGGTATTCTTACCGTTATTACTTGTTTTAAGACGATATTGGGAGAACATTTATACTTGCATGGTTTCCCAAGTGTTGTAGCCTTTTGGGTTGCATAAATCTCACCAACAAAAGGGAAGGAGGTCATGGTGGTGGTTTCACTAGAGAAGAGAAGGGAAGGAGTCCACTGTGGAGGGAGCATATGGTGACGTGCATATGAAGTTGTAGTCAACGGGTGGCGAGGGGTTATTTCATTGAGAAAAAGAGGAAACTTAGGCGATGAAGGTATATGTGTGTAAACCACAAGGGTTGTGGTGTGGTGGTAAAGGCTTGGGGAGTTCATAGCGCTCAACCCGGGTTCGAGCCCCACTAGCAGCACTTGTGGCCACTGAGGATAAACTCAGGGTTGCACGCTTTAGCAGTTGGGCCAAAGGCCCTAATTGCCAGGAATTAGTTTGGGCCATAGGCCCAGGATACCCTTTCCAAAAAAAAGGTATATGTGTGTGTATATATACACGATATATAATAGAGTCAGGTTCATACGAGAACAGTAACCAAATAAAAAAACAAGAAAATGGTCAAATCACATGTGATCTAGCACTAAAATTACGTGTAAAATCACATATGATTTATGCGACTTTGTCCCCGACTTAAGGTCGGGAGCCACGTCTTCCACACACCCTTGTGTTGACCGTTAATTTAAAATCACATGTGTTTTGCACAAGATTTGGTCGTTTTCGTACTTATCTGGTTAATGTTCTCATTTGAACATCATATATTATATTATCACATATTTTTTTAGTTATTAATATAAAATGATAAAAAGAGTAAATTGACTAAAACGTTCCTTTAGTTAACCTACTTAAATTTATTGGATGAAGTTAGGGCAAAGGACCAAAGGCATGTGAAAATGCAATCTACATGGACCTTTTCCATAATTATTTTAATTTAGGAACGTACAATGTGATTTTGTGTAAACCATAGAGACCAACAATGTAATTTACTCTATAATTATATACTTGCAAGTGACAACCAAGTATTCCATTAAGTTGTATACTCCTTTTGTATTTAATATAACGTCAAGTCTTAATTTTGATTTTATTAAACAGACAAGTTGTATAAAAAACATATTTTTATTTTTTTATTATTTTAAATACCTAAGTTTAAAATGTATATTTAAATTATGTAATTTAAAAATATTTATTGTTCAGAGAATATCTAATTTAAGAAACATAACATCAAGTTTCATCTACGTTAGCATTATCTCAACACTGGTACCAAAATAGACAATTGACAAACTATAGCTCAAAAAAGTACACTCCTAAAATGAACTTAGAGCATCCACAATCATGAACCTCTATGAAGGTTCATGATTCTGTCACATCAGCTTTCTCTTTCATGCACATTTCATAAACATTTCACTCTCAATCATGGACCAATCCATAGTTTATATAATAAAAATATATAATAATAAAATTTTACTATTATAATTAAAAGACAATAATTAAAATACACTTATAATAATTAAAATATAATAATTAAAATATAATAATTAAAAGACAATAATTAAAACTTACGATAATAAGTCATAATAATTAAAAGTTACAATAACTAAAAAACAATTTTAATAAATCTGCATCAATCTTCCTTAAACCGTTCCCAAATATGTTCGGCCAAATCTGCTCGAAATTGATGATGTACTGAACGGTAACGTATTTCAGCATTCATTTAAAGGTATTGTTGAAATTGTTGAACGGAACCTTGAGATATGGGTGTTGGAGAATCTTCGTGGTCGTCAGGCCAAGTAGTTGCTGAAATCCCTTTGTTTTCTATAATCATATTATGTAATATGATGATGCATGTATAAATGATGTCACTCATTATTTTGAGAAAAGTCATTCGGTGCATTCGGTGTGGGTTGTGATGGAAATGTAGGCATATATGGATTTGGTGTGAACATAGAATATTGAGTGTTTGGTGGAAATAAAAAAACGACTAACATTCGACGTACCGTGAGAAGAATCTTGAGTGTGTGCGTAAAGCGGTGAAAATGGATATGGTATAAAATTCAGTTGAACTTGTCTATTTGTTGTATTTGGTGAACTTGTATCACTGACGGGTGAGTTCAACAAATTCGTAACGTAGTTTGTATGGTTAGGATCCATACTGAAAGAGAGTAAAAAGTTGAAGATAGAAAATTTTAATTTGAAATGATGTAGGTAATTTTTTTATAGGTAAAATTGATGATTAATTTGTGTTGTTGGAAGTTAGTAATTAAATTATGTAGTTAATTTGCATAGTTGGAAGTTGTAATTAATTTGTATAGGTAAAAAGTTGAAAATTAATTAATTAGTTAATTTTATTAAAAGATTATTAAATTATAAAAAAATGAAACCCACAATATTTAACCACATAGAGTGGTTCCTCACAGAGGAAGCGCTCTCATGATATGGCATAAACCTCTATTATCCCCAATGGCATAAACTGGTCCATGGACCCTCCACTTGGCCTTATGAACCAGCGTTACGGATGGTCGTAGGTTCATTCGTTTGTTAAATATTACTCCTTTGGTCCCTAAATAAATGTTTACGATGAAAAAAATTCACAATTTTATAAATGTCTAATTATTACACTTTTAATTAACAAAAAACCAATTTTACCCTTAATTACAAAGAGAGAAATTTTCTTTTAGAAATTGACACTTATTTTGGGACAAACTAAGGGGGTGTTTGGTTGGTTTTAAAGAATGAAAATATCAATGATAATGATAATGATAATGAAAATAGGGTAGAATGAAAATTATTAATTTCATTAGATTATGAGTAAATTACAAATTAGGTCCCTGTGGTTTATGTGTTTTAACATTCTAAGTCCCTACTTTGAAATATCTAATCATTCTCATGGTTTGCATTTTATAACGCCTTGGGTCCCTAAATCTAACTCCGTTAGATTTTTTATGTTAAGTAGGTTAATTCTTAGGGCATTTTGATCATTTTAATCATAAGGACCAAACATGAAATAAAAACTACAGGGACCAAAAACCGTCTTTGTCTTCTCCTATGATACCTCTAGCAACAATCTCTTATCTCTACATCACACACATGTCTGAGAAACTCAACTCCATCAACTTCAAGAACATCGATCAAAACCCAATCGTCCTTTCCCCTTTCTCTGATGAAGCCCACTCCCAATCATCCCAACAAAATTGAAAGTCGTCTCGATCCAAGAAATCAAAATTAAACAAACCCCTAAATCTAAATCAAATTTTGCACTTACAGTAAGCAATGGCAAAGTGCTTGCTGTAAATAAAATCTAGAAAGAAGATGCGACGGAGCAGTCACTGGAGGTACACCAGAGTCAACCGGAGCTTCAAAAAACCCAGATCTCGATCTTTAAAACCGGAGCATGCGACGGAGGGGGATGCGACAGAGGTTGGGAAGATGAAAGCCATCTCGGTGGGATGTGGAAGACAAGACCTACGATAGTACATGTATGGTCGAGAGAATACGACGGAGGTTGTAGGCATACGAGGAATCGGTGGTCGGGGGATGCGACGGAGGGGTCGGTGAAGGAATCAATGGTCATAGGAGGTAGAGAAAGGATCTGCTTCACCGGGGACTAGGAGAGGGGGAGGGGTACACCGGAGGGGGAGGGTTTCACCGACTACGGTAGGTGGTGAGACAGGTTGAGATCTAGCCGTTGGAGGAGGAAAACAACGAGTGGGGGAGATGAAAGACGTGGGGAGGTGGTAAGGGGTTTCACCGACGATGGTAAGGGGTGGGGGGACGATGAAAAACGTGGGGAGGTGAGGGAAATGATATGATACCCTAAATTACATTCTTGGTCCTGTTTCTTTATTGAAAATAAAAAAGGAATAGAATGACCAAGATACCCCTCTACTTAACCTATTTAACAGAACTTTTTTAACGGAGTTAGATTTAGGGACCCAATGTGTTATAAAATGCAAACCACGAGGATGCAATCCATAGATATTTCAAAGTAGGGACCCAGAGTGTTAAAACACATAAACCACAAGGACCAACTATATAATTTACTCTTAGATTATATTACATTCCATTATACTATTGTTGTGTTTGGAGAGAAAAATTGTTTAAATAATAGAGACTTTTTATTTGGAGATCTATCGACTAGGGTTCAACCGAGATAGAGAAAGAGAAGGACAATCATCACTTTTCTCCACCACAAAAAGCCCATTGGAGATTTGTTAGCACCCGGTGAGAAAGTGTTGCCATGGAAACTAGAAAGAGGGGGAGAGGATGGGGCGGTGAGATGGTGATGTGTGAAAGGGATGAGAGTCGGACCGGGGAAAACTTTTTATTCCCCCAAAAGGGAGGAATGATTTTAAGTAGATCTATCATAATGATTAATTAATTGTCTAAAACCAAACATCATTTTTCATTCATTTATATTCCTTGTTTGAACGAAACATGACCAATGATTATCATTTTCATTCATTACTTTTTAATATACTTATTTTGGGTGTTGTTATTCATAACCCATCACTCACATTTCATATCTCATCCTTACTCACACCATTAATACTTGGGAAATTGACCCAAATGGCCAAAGCATGGGGAATGATTGGTCTCCTAGCCATCCCTCTCCTTAACTTGCAAAAATGTCCCTAAGGACGCAAATGGAGTCTCAGGACGCAAATAGAGCCCGGACGCAATTTGCGCCCCTATTGTTTTATGATTCCAATAAAGAAATCTTGAACAAGAGACTATGTGTGTGTGTTACGTGTCAGAGGGCAATTTGCAACCATGGGTTGGCGTGAGGAGAACACGTGACATGTCAGAGGGCAATTTGCGCCCTATTGTTTCCTCAAATTGTATTTGCGCCCTATTGTTTCCTCAAACCAATAAAGATTAAATATATTCTTTCCTCAAACCATAGGGACGCAAATTGCGCCCCGGGCTCCATTTGCGTCCTGGGGCTCCATTTGCGTCCTTAAGGACATTTTTGTAAGTTAGGGAGAGGGATGGCTAGAAGACCAATCATTCCCCATGCTATGGCCATTTGGGTCAATTTCCCTTAATACTTCATCCCACTTCTTCACTCACAATCACATAGTCACATAATAGGGGTACCAATAGAAATGACCTACCTACTTACCACATTTTAATTCATAAAATAACACCCAATATTTGGTTGTTTTATATTATGAGAGCATTTCACATCAAAGGTATATTAATCAATTAAATCAAAAGAATCAAATATAACTGTATACATACTGTTACACCCTCTTTTGATTCCCAGTATCTATTATTAGAATCAGGAATATCAAAAAAGGATTATTCCTTGTCTCTTTGCTTAAGAATCTGCAGGATAATTTAACATATCTATATCTATATTTATATCTATCTATCTATTTATATAATAAATAAGTAACTAAAAGAACACGTGTCGTCTTCTGGTGAGTTCATTTTTTTTTATTTTCTCGCCTAAACATGTATCTTGATGCATTTTATATTATAAGTTCATTTAGCACATTCACATTCATACCTTACATTTACTACTCTTATAATTAGGTATGTAGTTTACTTTTAATCCCTTACTTTTTTATTTTTCATTTTAGACTCTTATCACATAAACATAAATAATATATATGAACTAAAATGCATTAAAAAAATATTTTTATTTTTTACAAATTATAGCATTGTAATCGATTCGTCAATACCTTCGAAATGAGTCAAATATTGAATATTTTTGGATTTAATTATATTATTAAATATCATAAATATATACGAATTAATGTGTCATGATTAGTATGAGATTTGTTGAAATTAGTATGAGATTTGATACAAATAATCACTAAATTGTCGTGATTTTCTTTTTACAATTTCATATCAATTTTAACTATGTACTTTTCCATAATTTCATTTACGTTCTATTATAAATTTTGTTTTATAAATTCTTAATATTTATTCATATTTTTTATTATTTTTTTGCAAAACATCTTTTGTGAAAACTGTCTAAAACAAAGACATTTTGTAACCAACTGCAAAAAAATAACTCTGAAAGGGGAAAAAAACTTGGAAAAATAGCATCTACTTTCGATGATCATTCATATCTGTAAGATAAGTTTTCTGGCATTATTTAATTTTTTAAATTACTCCGTGTAATACACGGGGTCGAACCTAGTATATATATATATGATGTTAATCAAATGAGAACCACAAAAACGTTACAAACTCATAAGAACCAATATAAAAATATTTTTTTAATCAAAACTTGTGATTTAAGATATTGTTTCACATATGTTTTGTGTTCACCTGATGAAAAAATTACATATGAAACTTTTTTTTGTTCACATAGTGAAACAAAAAATTTACGTAAAAAATATTCACATGGTGAAACAATCACATGTGAAACTATCACATTATAAAATAAATATATGTGAAGTAATATCTTTAATCCTATCATTTGATGAAAAAAAATCATGTGAAAATTTATTTTTAAATTGGTTATCAAAGGTTTGTAATCCTTTAGTGGTTCTCATTTGTCTTAGCCCCTATAATATATATATATATATATATATATATATATATATGGGAATGATATTTTGCAACCCACATCTTAACCGTTGGATTTATGATCGACGGTTATTTTATTTTTATTTTTCTGTTTTTTTTAATTAAAAATATTGGGTCACATATCTATTGTAACCGCCGATCATGAATCCGACGGTTAAAATGTGGGTTGCAAGGGTTGCAACCTTTTACTAGGGTTGCAAAATATCCAACCCCTATATATATATATATATATGGGACGTATCTTTTGCAAACCAGTCAGATTGTGCAAACTTTGTGAACCAATCTTAGCCGTCCATCAAGTCTAATGAATATATGATTTTATTATGTTTCCTAATTTAAAATCATGATTATAATGAATAAACTAAACATTTTCCATATATATCATAATCATTATCCATAAATATATCTATTGTTTCCTAAAATAGCGGTTTGTATAGTTTGTACAAATTGTTTGGTTTGTTGGGTTACAGTACAAATCAAGCTATTTGTACAAACCATTATGAACCATGTTAAGATTAAAATTTTCTAATTAAGATAACAATGAAATTAATTTTGCTTTAAAAAAATATTGGAAAAGGGTATATTGGTAATTTGTAATTAGGTTTTAAATAAGGAGTGGGGCTTTTCAATTAGGGAAACCGGGAGAAAACCTAATTAATAATCACAATTTCATCCCATAAAACATATTCATTCAGTGAAACCTAGTTTATGGTGAAATCCAATTGTGCTAAAAAATAGTGAAACATAATTGGGTTAAAAGATAATGAAACAGTTGATAGTGAAACTCGGTTTATGATGAAACACATTGGGTTAAAAGATAATGAAACACAATTAGGTTAAAAGATAATGAAACAATTGATAATGAAACTCGGTTTATGGTGAAACACATTGGATTAAAAGATATATGCATTTCAGAAATCAAATTCTTTTTTATTTCATTGGGTTAAAAGATATAGTGAAATAGTTTATATCTATACAATATTATAAAGATGACATAAAGAACTCTTAATTACAACTCACTAAGCTTTATGTACTATTATTTAAAGTTATCTACTTAAAATCTCTTTAAAATAACTACTAAAGTCTAATGTACTACCTGTAAAGCTTTTAACCCTAATTAATATATTTCATTCTTATCCCCCAAAATCCTTATCTCTAATCCCCAAATCCTAAAATTATGAAATTTGAATTCTGATAAACATAATCAAAATAGGATAAACATCTCAATTTAAATATAAAAAATTTAAAATATATAAGATAATTAATGAATTTTAACAAACTACTTAATTTTTTTTATATAAAAAACATTATATTGTTAAGCCTAAATTAAATAAATTTATATATAAAAAACTATTATCACTCAATAAAAATCATCCAAAATTGTACTGTAAATCAATAAAAAAAACAAAAAATAAAAATAAACATTAAAATCGTAATGTATCTCACTGCATTGCGCGAGTACGCTTCTAGTTGAATAATAATGTTAACAAAAATGTTGATTCATTGCTAATTGTTGATATGCCAAAGGAACAAATGATATTAATTTTTGCTTTCATTTATAAAAATCTTATTTTTATTTGACGTAATGATTTCATTGAGAATATCAAATCTATTATTTTTTGATTTCATTTATAAAAATCTTATTTTTATTAGGCGCATTGATTTAATTGAGAACTAGAAATGTACCCTCACAATGTAGCGGGTTTCTGAAATCTAGAACTCGAACCTTCGATCATTATTCATATTTTTTGTTAGTTTTTTTTATTTTATTTTACGATTTTGAGAAACCTAGATTTAAAACAAAAATATATTTTAGTTTAGTTTAATTATGGTTTTTTTATAAAAAATAATAATAAAATTTTTTGTTACGGGTCAAAAAATGTTAATTTAAATGATAACTATATTTAAGATATTTTATATTTAAAATTAAAAAGATAACATACTTAAATAAAAAAATAAAAATAAGTTGCTTTATCTCGAATTTTCTTATATTTATCGGTTAGTTATATCATTATCAAAAGTTAAAATTTTTAGATATTTTAGAAAATAAAAATAAGTGTTTATCTACAGTTAGTTACACGAATTCAAACATTGAGCTTTTATAAGTTGTAATTATGTTTAATCAATTTGTACTTTTGGATTTTAAGTAATATGCATTAATAAGTGGTACCTAATACATAAAATTTAGTTTTTAAGAGTTTAACTTAAATGCTTTATAATATAATATAGATATATTAGTTAAAATTCAAAATTACAAGTTAATGAAACATAATTATAGCTTATTAAAGTCCCATGTTTTTATTTGTATAACTAACTGCAAATAAACATATTAAATACAGGATAAACACTATGATATAAACTACCTGTTTTTTTTAATATATTTATTAGATCAATGCATGTTTTTATAATATAGTATAGATATATATTAGTTATGAGATTATAACTAATATAAATATATTAAGAGCAAATCATAAAATAAAAAATAAATATTGATAATAGTAATATTGATCAAATCCTCCAATAAATATAAAATAGTGATAATAGTAGATAATATTGATCAAATTGTGCATTAAATATAAAAAACAAATATTTATATTAATAAATGAGTATCCATTCCACAAATAGATGATGATGCGAGATATTGTGCTTGGATAAGTTGTACCAATGTATTATAAAATTGTAAATTAAGTAATTGACTTTAATTAGTTGTATTTTGTGCTTAAAATTTTGTAATTAAGAGTGTTTTATATCTTTTTTATAATATAACTAGAAGCGTACTCGCGCAATGCAGCGAGATACATCACGATTTTAATGTTTATTTTTATTTTTTGTTTTTCATTGATTTACAGTACGATTTTGGATGGTTTTTATTGAGTGATAATGGTTTTTTTATATATAAATTTGTTTAATTTAGGCTTAACAATATAATGTTTTTTATATAAAAAAAATTAAGTAGTTTGTTAAAATTAATTAATTATCTTATATATTTTAAATTTTTTATATTTAAATTGAGATGTTTATCTTGTTTTGATTATGTTTATCAGAATTCAAATTTCATAATTTTAGGATTTGGGGATTACAGATAAAGATTTTGGGGGATAAGAATGAAATATATTAATTAGGGTTAAAAGCATTTAAAAATAGTACATATTGCTTCATTAATTGTTTTTAAGAGATTTTAAGTAGATTAGCATTAAATAATAGTAAATAATGCTTAATACATCACGATTTTAATGTTTATTTTTATTTTTTGTTTTTTTATTGATTTACAATACGATTTTAGATGGTTTTTATTGAGTGATAATGGTTTTTTATATATAAATTTGTTTAATTTAGGCTTAACAATATAATGTTTTTTTATATAAAAAAATTAAGTAGTTTGTTAAAATTCATTAATTATGTTATATATTTTAAATATTTTATATTTAAATTGAGATGTTTATCCTGTTTTGATTATATTTATCAGAATTCAAATTTCATAATTTTAGGGTTTGGGGATTAGAGATAAGGATTTTGGGGGGATAAGGATGAAATATATTAATTAGGGTTAAAAACTTTACAGGTAGTACATTAGGCTTTAGTAGTTATTTTTAAAAGATTTTAAGTAGATAGCTTTAAATGATAGTACATAAAGCTTATTGAGTTGTAATTAAGAGTTTTTTATACCATCTTTATAATATAGTATAGATATAGAATTTTTTTTAAATATATTTATTAGATCAATGCATGTTTTTATAATATATTATAGATATATTAGCTATGAGATTATAACTAATATAGATATATTAAGACCAAATCATAAAATAAAAAATAAATATTGATAATAGTAATATTGATCAAATCGTCCAATAAATATAAAATATTGATAATAGTAGATAATATTGATCAAATCGTCCATTAAATATAAAAAACAAATATTTATATTAATAAATGAGTATTCATTCCACAAATAGATAATGATGTAAGATACTGTGCTTGGATAAGTTGTACCAATGTATTATAAAATTACAAATTAAGTAATTGACTTTAATTAGTTGTATTTTGTGTTTAAAATGTTATAATTAATAGTTTTTTATATCTCTTTTATAATATAGTATATATATCAAATGAAATATATTTTTATTTTAATTTCTAAAACTAAAATTATTAAGATTCTATTTTGTAATCTAAACTTTTATTTTTTATTGGTTTGTATTAAAATAATTAATGATTTGATTCTCCTACTAAATATTACAAATTACTATAATTAATAAATTAAAGGTTAAATTACATTAATGCCCTTTTGATTTGAAAAATGAAAAAAATGTAATTATTTCATTGGTTAATACAAGTTTGTATGGTTTTCACAAATGAGGATGGTTTGCAAAAGATCACCACCCTATATATATAGGGAGAGATTTATTTGAGAAATGGTAAATATATGAGAAATAGAGAAGTAATCTTAGCCATTCATCTGGTCAACATTTGCGGTTTTGACCGTGAAGCACCGGATAATTCCTTGTGTGATCTATAGAAGGTAGAGGGGTAATTTCGTAAAATACACGGGATGAGTTCATATATGAATCTGTATGAATCACAAAGATTCATATATGAATCTGTTAATTAGTTCAACTGATTCACAAAGGTTCATATATGAATCTTTGTGATTCACAAAGGTTCATATATGAATCTTTGTGATTCATACAGATTCATATATGAATCACAAAGGTTCATATATAAATTTGTTAGTTAGTTCAACTGATTCATATATGAATCACAAAGGTTCATATATGAACCAGTTAAAAGAGTTCAGTTGTGAATTGCACTGGTTCATATATGAACATATAGTTCATATGTGAATTATACATGTTCATATATGAACACAGCCCGTGTGTTTTGTAAAATTTACGAAATTGTTCTTCTATTTTTGGAATAGCCGCAACTTTTGACCGGTCAAAGCCCGATCTTGACCATATGAATGACTAGGATTACTTCTCTATTTCTCATATATTTACCATTTCTCAAATGAACCAAACACACACACACACACACTCTCTCTCTCTCTCTCTATATATATATATATATATAGGGAGAGGTTCATTTGATAAATGTTAAATATATGATAAATAAAGAAGTAATCTTAGCCTTTCATTCGGTCAAGATCGGCTTTGACAGGTCAAATATTGCGTCTTTGACTGGTCAACAATTACAGCTTTGATTGGTCAAAAGTTGCGGCTATTCAAAAAATAGGACAATTTCGTAATTTTTACAAATACAGGGGACAAGTTCATATATGAACCTGTATGATTCACATAGACCTGGCAAACGTGTCGTGTCGGGTTCAAAGTTAAACGGGTTGAAAGTGTCTAACCCTAACCCAACCCGTTTACTAAACGGGTCAGAAAATCCCAACCCTAACCCGACACAATCCGCCTAACCCGTTTAACATTTATAAAACTAAAAATCGAAAATTCACCAAAAAAAAAAACAAATACAAAATTCAAATGAAAACATTAGAAATCCAAATTTTATAGTTCAAACTTATAAATTCTAAACAAATATAAAACATTAAAAATCCAAAACATTAAAAAGAAAATTTATAATATTTATAGGGTGCATTTATATATAAACGAGTTATTCGGGTTATTTTCGAGTTGAAAATTTTGACCCTGGCCTTACCCGTTTAATTTTCGTGTCGTGTCGTTTCAACCCGTTTACTTAAACGGGTTGAAATGTATTACCCAAACCCGTTTATTTTGTGTCGAGTTCGTGTCAGATTAACGTGTCGTATCAGTTTTTGTCAGGTCTAGATTCACATATGAACTATATGTTCATATGTGAACCAGTGTAATTCACATATGAACTATTTTAATTGATTCATATATGAACTAATTAACTGTAGGTTTATATGTGAATCGGTTGAATTATTTAACAGATTCATATATGAACTAATTAACTGATTCATATATGAACATATAGTTTATATATAAATCACAAAGGTTCATATATTAATCAGTTAAAAGAGTTCATATGTGAATTACATTGGTTCATATATGGACATATAATTCATATGTGAATCATACAGGTTCATATATAAACTCATCCCGCGTATTTTACAAAACTACCCCTCTATTTTATACAGACCACACAAAAAATTATCCGGTGCTTCACGGTCAAAGCCGTAAATGTTGATAAGATAAAGGGCTAGAATCATTTTTTTATTTCTCATATTTTTAGCATTTCTCAAATTAACCTAATCCTATATATATATATATATATATATATATATATATATATATATATATATATATATATGTGTGTGTGTGTGTGTGTGTGTGTGTGTGTGTGAGAGAGAGAGAGAGAGAGAGAGAGAGAGAGAGATTTATTTTACAAATCATGTAATGTTGGAAAATTTTAGTAAAAATTGTGATTTTTTACTAACTTTGGACACAAATAAATACATTTATATGTATTGTATATATCTAACTATTCGTGGGTTTATGTTCTCCTATATGAGAGCTTCAAAACGATATATTATGTGTCAAAAACGGAATATGTGTGAATGAGATATCGATGCTCAAAGTTGAGTGTTTGGAATGAAAATTGGAAAAACCAAATGGGTGTGGGAACTTGTCCCACATAGGAAGGAAGACCAAAAATTTTAGTGGTTTATAACTAAAAATGTGGGAGGGACTTTCAAGTCCTTAGTTTGATTTTACTTCATCACCTACCCGTGCGCAGGGGGGTGCCGATTGCGGCCTTCGTAGGCTAAATTCGGTGAACTTGTGCACGGACACGAATGCAGCTCCGAAATCTTGTGCTCGTGCAAGTTGGTTTTTGCTGAAATTTTTGTTTTGAACCAGTGCATTACGCGAGTTAGGTCGCGGGTTTACCCGCGCCATTAGTCGCGAAACTCACTGTTTGTAGAGGATAAAACAGTGAGTTACGCGGGGCTTACTCGCGTAGTAAGTCGCGAAATTCACTGTTTGTAGACGAGACAGTGAGTTACGCGGGTTGTGCTGCGACTTCACCCGCGTGATAAGTCGCGACATTCACTGGTTTTTTTGTAACTCCTTTATACTCATTATTGAAATGATTAATATGATTAATTAACTTTAATCCTTCAGTTTTCAATTGATTAGTATAAATAGATGAGTCTATTGTCAGTCCAAACACACGTAACAATCTTGAACACATAGCTTTCTCAATTTTCTCGAGCATACGTGGTTTCTCCAGCGAATTTTCCAAGCAAGTGGTGATATCCAGCAGTACACACTGCTTACGCTGTTGTACCTTGGGAACAGACGGCAAATCTGTTTAAGGGAATCGTGTTCAACACGAGCCTCAGCATCGATTGTTTCGATATACGGTTTATTCGTTTTACGATTTCTGTCGGTTCTCTTTATATTTGAGTTTTACTAATCATTTGTTGATTATATTTACTTATTCGATATTTGTAATTATATATATTATTGAAATATATATATATATATATATATATATATATATATATATGTGTGTGTGTGTGTACTAACATGTAATTCTTACAAACCAAAGAAACCAATCTTAGTCATCCATTTAGTCTAATAAATATAAGATTCCATTTTGTTTCATAATCTAAAATCATGTTCATAATGAATAAATTTTATCATCTTTCATATATATCTCAATCATAATTAATGAATAACAATAGTTGTCCAGCAAACCTTGATTGTTTTATAATATAAACATTGATTATGGTTTGTAAGTGTTACACATTTTGTATTTGAGGCCCCTATAGGGAGTTTAAGATACAAACTATGTCATTGTTAGTTTGTTATAAATCTTACAAACCAAATCTTGACCCTCAATTTTGAAATTTAGATGTGGTTATCAAATCAATTAAAAATTTGGTTAGAGTAAATTTAAAAATTGATTTAATCCAACCACATATTATATACATGGATGGACGAAATTAATTTATAGAGTTTGTAACAATAACATGATTTATATATAGGGGTCGTTTACTAAATACTTACTTGGTAAGCGTTTATCGGTTCAATTACCTTATCGGGTGAACATAATAAAGACTGAGAATCTTACCAGGTAAGTGGAAAGACAGTGATTGAGGGGTCATTTACCAAACGTTTACCCGGGTAAGTGCTTACCAAGTCACATTACCTTACCGGATGAATATGGTAAGGACTGAAAATCTTACCCTGTAAAGCAAGGGAAGAACCAAGAATCTTACCCAGTAAGTGATGGCGACGACTCTTACCACGGTTAGCACTTACCGGGTAATTTTTTTTTTTTTGAAGGCATAGTGGCATCGAACCAACGAACGACTATCACGAACACACGCACACACGCACGCACACCTCCCCGGCGGTATCAGGCATCCACGGGCAGCCCACTAATCTGCTGTTGTCCCGACCCAACTTACCGGGTAAATTGTTGCATATGATGCCGTTTTTTGGACTAAATTATTACCCGATAAGTAATTGATAGTGTTAAATTTTACCAGTAAGCGCATACCGGGTAAGTGTTTGGTAAACGGCCTCTGAGAGTCTTGCCGTGTACTGAGAATGATGACTTTTACCCGGTGAACGCTTACCTCGTTATAAACGTTTACCATCAATCCATTTTGAAAGTCGGCAATGTTACCTCATAAGGTAAATGAGAGTGGTGACTTTTAACGGTAAGTATTTACCTAGTAAGCGTTTGGTAAATGACCCTTAAACTTCATCTGCATACAGGGGCGAACCTACAGCCACAGGAGGGGGGTCCCATGCACCCGCTCACTTGATTGTCGTAAAAGAAAAAAAATATAGGCGTCTTGAAGGTGCACCTACTTGATTTTATCGGTGCACTGAAATATTTTTAATCTGAATTTAGAACACAAATAAACAATTGGTGGGATGGTTTGTGTTGGCCAAGTTAAAGCTCCCTTTATTGGAGGTCTAGAGGGTTCCCTCAACACATGTTACTTTTTTTTAGTTACCTTTGAATCTAGTGCAAGGAGAGAGTAATGCACAAATAATGTTAAATATATAAAAAAAACAAGAAATACATATTAAATGAATCATAACTTTTTTTGGGTTTCAATTTTTTTAAAAATTAAATGAAACAGAAACTCTCTAAAAATCAACTAAAAACCGAAAAAAAATTCAAAATTAACCGAAAAACTCTCTCGAAAAAAAAAAACAACTTAAAAATACCTTGAAATCGACCAAAAAACTTAAAAAATCGCCCGAATGCCGAAATTCGGCTAAAACATATCGAGTGGATTTACCGGCATTTCATCCAATTTAAAGGTGAACCCACTCGACCAAAATCCTGGATCTGTCACTGTCTACGTATATATATATATAGGGTGCGTTTCTTTTGCAAGCCAAGCAATTTGTACAAACTATACAAACCAATCTTAGCCGTTCATCAAGTCTAATGAATATATAATTTTATAATGTTTTCTAATTTAAAATCATGATTATAATGAATAAACTTAATATTTCCTAATTTAAAATCATGATTATAATGAATAAACTTAACATTTTTCATATATATCACAATCATTATTAATGAATCATAATCATTATCCATAAATATATCTATTATTTCTTAATATAGTGATTTGAATAGTTTGTACAAATTGTTTGGTTTGCAAAAGAAACGCACCCTATATATATATATATATATATATATATATATATATATATATATATATATATATATATATTCGTGATTTAAAAAAAAAAGTTGATACGTATGTGAATTTTGACTCACTCTTATACCAATTAAGTTTTTGAAATGAGTATGAATATAAAACTTTTCCCAAAGTAACAATATTCTTATACTTTTAACCCAAAAAGAAAAAAAAATGGAGGTGGGGTCGAGGTACGGTGCGGGGTAGCTTTTCAAGTTTCTTTTCCAAAAGCAATAATAATTATGGTTTTTGTCCTTACAATTGTTTTTATTGTAAAAACATCTTCGACGCAACTTCTTTTCTTTATCTTTTATTTTTGTTTTTATCTATATCGTTAACTTCATTGCTCCCGTTAAGTTTCATCATGCATTTTGTACATAAAGGGCAAAATTGTCAATTTCAAAAGAGAAACAAAACAAAACCCTAATCCCATTCTCTCTTCCATGGACGGGCCTACAGTGGTGTCAACGGTGGCACGTGCCACCGTATTGTTTCTTCGTCATAAGGTAAAAAAATGTAGGTTTGTGAAAGTTGTAACCGTATCGTTTTAAAAGTGTAATCGTATTATCTTAGAAGTACAACCGTACCTCGTAATCAACCAAAAAACCATAAAAACTCTAATCAACCCAAAAAACCGAAAAAGTCTATTGAAATCAACCAAAAATACCGAAAAAAAGTCTCTTGAAATCGATAAACAAAAGACTTAAAAATCCCTCGAAATCAAGCAAAAAACTTTAAAATCCCTCAAAACGGCAGAATTAGGCCAAAAACACATCGGACGATATTGAACGTTAGTAAAAAAAATGAAGATACGTCGATAAAAAAAACCGTATGAAAAAAATGGTGGCACCGTATGAAAAGTAATTGGGTCCGTCCCTGCTCTCTTCCCTCATATTCTTGGATGACGAACAAAACTTTAACTAATATCATGTAGATGCAAATGCACTGATATAAGTTTTGTGCCAAATCAATATATTTTACCGTATTATCAGTTGGAATTGGATCTAATCCACAATCTTGATCACGGGAATGATGCTTAACTGACTTTTGAAACGTTCTAAAAGAGAAATATGCAAGTTTGCTCTTTCCTTTTACATGCATAATATATGAATGTTGGGATCGTAAAAGCTTTAACCAAGGACAATACCATATGTTTTTGCCTTATCTTCAATGACATGGAGCTTTTGTTTTCCTAATTCCCTGTATTTGATGTGTCTAATGTTGCTATTGTTGTAGCTTGTTAACCCTTTTGTGTTCTATGCATCTTTTTCTGTAATTTTTTTGTATTGGCTTCAATTGAAAGGGGGAGACATACATGGGCAAATCTACGTAGGCACCAGGCTACCATAGAATTTGCCTGTTGTAGTATAAAAGTTTTAAGATACTTAACGGTGCTACCATTGTGATTTGTTTTGTGCTACCACTAGACATTGTCGCCAGAAACTTGAGATGCTACAGTAGCATATTAAAATTAAATTTGAGTTTTAAGAGTTAACAATTTGAACACAAAAGCTCTAATTGTAAATTGTTGAAATTTGAACTAACTGTTTTCTGTTTTGTACTTTGTTTGGTGACTATATGTAACATCCGTAAATTCCTAATGAACAGTTTATGATCATTCAAGGAAAACAGTCAGCGATCGGCTGAGAGAAACGGTCGGCTAATGGTTTAACATGAAGGGTGAGAAGATGCATTAGGTGACATGCGCGGCTTGGCCCGCGACCTCAAAGCCGCGGCTAAACCCACGTAACTCACTGTTGTCCACGGCTCAGGGACACGCGTGGCTTGGCCCGCGACTTGAGGTCGCGGCCAAGGCCGTGGGAGATGTCTGATCGAATTTAAACCCAAATTTTAGGGTTTTCTCTCATTGTTACCTCCCCTCTCCATTTCTCTCTTCCTTAGGTCGATTTTGGGAGACTACGTATCAGCTTTGGGAGCTTGTTATGGTATGGATCTACAATAAAATATCAAGGATGGGGTGATTTGAGGCTTAACTATGGAAGCAATGAAGGATTTCGTTGGAAATGTGGTTGGATGACTTCAAGTTTCGGGTAAGGTAAATCTCTTGTTTAATCCAAGCTTTAGTGTAAGGATCTTTGTAGATCTAAAGGTTCTATTTGTTGGTGGTTCATCTCTTTTAGATTTGGAGAAATGGGTTAGTTGGAAACCCTAGCTCAATGTTGAAGATGACTTGTTGATGGTGAAAGCTTCATCCTTGGAGGCTAATGACTTGGGTTTGGAACCTAGGTTTAACTTAACCTAGCGAGGTGAGTTCAAGTTGCTTTGTGAAAACTATGTACACGCCAAAATGAATATTTTGAAGTAAAAATATGTTTTACTTAGTATTTGTCAATGTGTTGGGTATTTTGATAAGTTTTCATGTTTGATAAACTTGGGTTGTTTTAGTCTCACAAAATGCCCATATTTGGGATTTGGATATTTTGATAAGTATTAGCATGATTTATGCATCTTTGATGATTTTTGCACAAATGAAGTCTAATTCATGATGTACGTATGTTGGTGTATTTGAGTTCATAAACCATTTGAAAAATCTTTGGTCCCAATACGTGATGAGTTTTGGGTTAATCACATCTTTGAGGTATGTGTGTGCATAACGCCGTTTAAATGCATTTCATTACTTGGGGGACCGTTATTTGTTGGTCAAATGGATTTTGAGCATTTTAGCTCGGTGTTGACTTAAAAGAATCTTGAGGACATTTGTCCGGTTTTAATGGCTCGATGTAGAGCCCGTTTATGAATTACATACTAATGCATTGTGTTACATTTTGATGATACTTACATGCTTGGGTGCGTGGTCACTCATGTGTAGTCATGTAATATTAGACTGTGTTGCATTGGATCTATAGGCACGTAAGTCAGTCTTTATTTGATGATCAACTGGGTATTCCGGGGTTGGACTCTGGGACCCATGTTTTATGACCTTAACCTTTCAAGTGTACACTAGGAGGGCTGAGTCCAGTTGAGTTATCATGAGCTAGAAGGGCGGTTTGTATTTGGGGCCTCCGCCATGTCGGGGTAATGCCATGGTTGTAACCCCCGACTGTGCCGAGCCTTTGGCGGTATTCATGATAATATTCGCTAAGGTCAGTTGTCTCTTTGGGTGTGGCTTGAAAGGAGTCGTAGGGACACTTGAGCTTTCATGTCGTGAAGTGTCTGTTGCAAAATAAGTTTTAAATTAGTAGCAAAAAATAAGAATTCAAGAAAGCTCTTTCCTTGTTAATAAAGATCAAGTCTTTATCGATAAAGTTTACAACTTTATTAATAAAGATGGAAAATTTTATTAATGGAGATCGTTAAATAAGGATTGTTTAACAAAGAATTTAGATCCCGAACCAAATGACCAACAGATTATATCCTTCGCGATAGAACACGTATAAGAAAGGAGTAGAAGACAGAATGTTCACTCAGTGAACAAAAATAAATTGCTCGATAATTAAAGTAAAAACCAACCTGGAATTAGATAATCAATTCAACCGAGTAGACTGCACGGAACTGATTCCTGTCCTTAAAGGTTTTGGCGACACTCTAGAAAGTTGTGAGTCTACTATCGCTTAACCCAAGATTTGATGCAGTATTAATCAAACACTAACAGCTATAGTGTTCAACTGTTAATGCAAGCCTTCGACAGAAACTGGTAGAAAAATGATGGCATAACTCGAGAGGGACAGCAGATCGTGAGAGAGAGCAGATCAACTTCCGGTGTGTTTTCAAAAGGAGAAGAAGGTCTTATTTGTACTTGAAGAGATCAGGTATCAACCTGATCTCTCCCACGATTTTCTCCTCAAAATTGATGGGTGATAATGGGCTCATAAAACGTTTTTAAAGAGCTTATAAAAAACAAATTTACAGCCATTAAACACACTTTAATGAGCTCATAAAAACGAAATTACCTGCTCAATAAATATTAAAAAATATATCTGCTTAATTATTTAATTAATTAACACAGGTAAATTAATCAATTAATTTTACAACTCTATAACTCGAGTTATAAAAAGAAACTCGGAGCTCGGGGCGAAGTGCAAAGTGCGCGACTCTTGGCGAGAACCGCGCCCGCGCCCTCGGCCTCGGCCACGCGCGCTCGCGTTCGTTGCATTTCTTTGATAACCCCTACCATAAGCCCACCATTTTACTCAAGACCCACTTGAGACTCTAGGCTTATAAACTTAAGCTTTTTTTGTATTTCTACCAATGTGGGATGGAAACATTCCAACTTCACACACAAATTTCCAACAATCCCCCACCAGGTTGGAAAGTTTTCTGCCTTTCAAGAAAATATGATGTTACAGTAGTGTCACTAAGATTAAACCCCGTTTAATGTGAACAAGCAAGAAGGAATCAATCCAGAAGTATCCTTAGGATTTAAACTTTGAATCTTGTAACTACTTCGGCTAATTCACACACATCATCTTTTGTCTTTGCATTCTCACTGAGCGTGAATATGGCCATGCGCTAAAATCCTATTTTATGATCTTTTAGAAGAGAAACCATAACTCTCCATTTGAAGTGGCACCACCTCTCAGTCATATAGGCAATATAACATCTTCATTGCTAAGATGCCTCTAAATTTTGTTAAGAGATTGTCCTCATCCTAGTTCTCGGCAACGACGTACTATCATGTACCTTACATGGGTCTATCAGTTGATAGTACATTCTATCGGTCAAATAACTTGTTGTTACCCATTAAACTTGATAGATAGGAGCACTAAATTCAAGTTGGATTTCCATCACTAACCGATTCTGCTTGGTTTTAAACCCATGTGTCTGGTAGTTGATCCTACTAAGTCTCTCGTCAGAGGCTTAGTCAACGGATCTACCAAGTTTCCACATGACTTGACATACACAATACTAATGGTACTATTTTCGATCAATTCTCTCACATAGTTATGCCGAAGACCTATGTGTCAAGATTTCCCATTATACACGGCATTGTACACTTTTTACAGTGTGACCTCACTGTCACAATACATGGGAATCGAGGGAGTTGGTCGAGGCCATAAATGGATATCTTTCAGCAGATCTCTAATCCATTCAGCCTCTTTTCATGCAGCTGCCAAGGCAATGAATTCGGCTTCCATAGTTGAATGGGCGATACAAGTTTGTTTCTTTCTTGCCTAGGGAACCTCTCCCCCAGCTAGAGTATAAATTCACCCACTTGTGGATTTAGAGTCACCTGAGTGATCTATCCAACTGGCATCAGAATATCCCTCCAATATTCCGGGATGTGTTGTAACACCCGTAATTTTCGATAAGTAAATGTCACCGGGAAAATTCTGTGACTTATAACTAGTGGAGTTTTGTCGGGAATTGCATTGTTTAAAGTCCCTCGAAGTATCGAGAGTTTTGGCGTTGAAAAGTCGGAAGTTTGATGCTCGGTACGTCCTGGGCGATTGTGCCCGCGATTGTGACAGGGTGTCACTATCATGGGGCATTGTCGCGAGGAACGTACCGCGGGCATCCCCCTTCGGGCGACTATGCCCGGCGACTATGCCAAGGGCATAGTCGCGTGGCACTATCGCCGGCGGGTGCAGACCTGCTTAAAATCGCGAACTTCAGCCCTCATTCATTCCAACCTTCCCCCATTTCACCCTCTTCTCTCTAGAAACCAAAACCAAACCCAAACCCTAAAATCGGTTTCTATGTATCCATGGCACCAAACCTATCATGTTCCAAGTGTTCTCCCCCATCCAACAAAGATTAGAAGCTCCACCTTCATCTTCTTCATCAAGTTCAATGGTTGGGAGCTCGGGTTGAAGTGTTGGATTGGGTGTTCTCGGAAGTCTCATCATCTTCAAGGGTAAGTTTTCTTGTATTAAGGTTATAAATGCTCCATTGATGGTTTCTTAGTGTTTGGTTTCTCAAATCTCGGATTTGGTAGTTTTGGAGAAACTAGGGTTTTGTTATTATTTGGGGTTTCTTGGTATATTGTTAGGGGAATGTTTCTACATGGTCGGATATGGTTATTTATGGTTTGGATTGTATGGATCTAGGTTTTGGAAGTTTCCGGCTTGAGGATTCGAGTGGCCTTCAAAAGAGCTCATTGGGTGAAACCTAGATTTAGCCTAAATCTAGCAAGGTGAGTTCAAGTTGATTTGTGAAAACGGTGTACATGCCAAAATGTGTATTTTAAAGTGTTTTACATGAAATGGTTAACTGCTGATAAGTTTTGAGTATCTAGAAGTAAAATGTGTTTTACTTAGTTATTTGTCAAAGTATGAGTATTTTGATAAGTTTTCATATTTGGTAAACTTGGGTTGTGTTAACCTCTTAAAATGCTTCTATTGGGTTTTGAACGTTTCCAATAACTAAATAACATGAATTACGTATTCTTGGTGATTTTGTACAAGTAAAGTCTAATTCATGTTAGATGCATTTGGTCTATTTGCATTCATAAACACTTTGGAAATCTTGAGTTCCATCTCGTATGGAGTTTTGGGTAAATCTAGTATTTGAAGTACGTGTCTTCATAAACGGTATTTAAAAACATTTCACCATTGTGGAGACCGGTAATGATTGGGTAAACGGATTTTGAGCTCTTTAGCTCGGTATTGGCTTAAACGAGTCGTGTGGACATTTGTCCGGACTTTTAAACCGTTGTGGGTTTTGGATATGAGGACACTTATTTTGTGTCATTGGTGAGTTACATGTTTTGGGAGCTTTGGTCTTTCAATTGGAGTTATTTAACGTTAGACAGTGTGTAATGGATCCATAGGCACGTGTGTCAATCTGTTTTGGGATGGTCAATTGGGTATTGCGAGGTTGAACTTCGGTACCCATGTTTTATGACCGGAAACTTTACAAGTGATCGCTAGGAGGGTTGAGTCGGCTAGTGCTACCGGAGTAGTAGGCGCTAGGACCTCCGCCGCTTGAAGTAATGCCTGGGAGGTAGTCTTTAAGTGTGTCGGGCCTTCGGGATGGAGTTCTTCGGAATGATCCATCAAGGTCAACTGACTTGAGGTGACACTTGTAAAGAAGTCGTAGGGACACCGGGCTGGGATGTCGGGAGGTGTCATGCGATTAACGTTGTTGGGTGGTATACTTTTGTGTTCCCTCCACCCTCAACGGATACGGGTTTCCCCCGTTGTTGGCTATCAGTATGTTAAATATAAGAACGTCTTATTTTATTGTCATTAGTTCCTTACGGTCGCGTGAGTATTGGACCAAGTGTCCATGTTTTCGGACGTACGGTATATGTGGTTTTGATAGCGATTTATGGGTCGAGCACTCTGTCCCGCCTATGTTTTGGGTACTTTCGGTTATAAATGGTTATTCATGTTTTTACCAAATAAGGGTCGAACTATGATCTCGTTTGGGTGAGTTATGCGTTGCACCATTTTATGAGAAACGTGTGTTTTGGGAGCATTGTTTTTAAAAGTGTATGTTGTGGGAAAATGTGTCATTTCCATTTTGAATAATATTTCGAAGGATCTTGATTTAAACTGATTTCCTTTCTTTTAAAGATATATTCGTTCATGTTAACACTCTTGAGCTCACTAGGCGTTAAGCCTAACCTTTTTATTTGTCAGCATGTGCATCAGGTTCCTAACGGGGGGTTCAGTTCTAGCGGTGCTATGAAGAGTTGAGCCCTAGCCTTACAAAAGTAAGTAATTGGTGAAGTCTTCCGCGAGTTGGTGATAGTGACATGTTTTGGGTTTTAGTAGCACCCGTCATTATTGTTTACTGTGTGTATAGATAGAAGATGTATTATAGCAAAATCTGTATTTGTGGTTGTAGATGATTCAGTTATGGATGTATTTAGAAAATTTTAAATAAGTTGCTATTACAGATTTGAGGGTGTTACATGTGTAGAGTATGTCAATTCTAGATTACTAGTTCTTTTCAAGTAACCTAATACTCTACTAATTGCCTTCCAGTGATCTGGACCCGGATTGCTAGTGTATTGACTTAGTTTACTCGCAGCAAAAGCAATATCCGGTCTAGTGCAATGCATTGCATACATCATGCATCCTATTGCACTGGCATATTCTAGTTGAGCCACTGCTCTTCCAGAGTTTTTATCAAGTTTTACACTTGAATCAAAAGGTGTGTTAAACTCCTTTATATTCAAGTGTTGAAACTTTGTCAGTATCTTCTCAATGTAGTGTGATTGACTTAAGGAGATTTGTGATCCTGACCTCTTTACTTTTATTCCAAGAATAGCGTCTACTTCTCTTAGATCTTTCATCTTAAGGATAGAAGAAAGGTAGTCCTTTGTTTCAAGGATACCCTCAAGGTTAGTACCGATGATCAATATATCATCTACATAAATACATATTACTACAGTGGATCCTTTTGTGCATTTTGAGTAAATGCATCGATCAGCCCCGTTATAGTCGTATCAAATCTTTCAAGCCACTGTTTAAGCGCTTGTTTCAACCCATATAAAGATTTAACAAGTCTGCATACCTTGTTCTCTTGTCCAGGTATCACAAACCCTTCAGGTTGCTCCATATAAATTTCCTCGTTTAGATAGTCATTCAAAAAGGCTGTTTTCACATCCATTTGATGAATGTACAGTCCCTTTATGGTTAAGATTGCTATAAGAGTTCGAATAGAACTAATTCTAGCAACCGGAGCATAGGTGTCGAAGTAATTGACTCCCTATTTCTGTCTATACCCTTTAGCCACTAATCTTGCCTTAAAAGATGATATTGATCCGTTTGGATGCAACTTCCTTTTGAATACCCGCTTGGAACCTATGGGTTTCATTCCCTTGGGCAAATCATCCAATTCCCAAGTTCCATTCCCTATAATGGAATCCATTTCGTCATTTATTGCCTCCTTCCATAGTGGAGCATCCCTTGAAGACATGGCCTCTTTAAAAGTCTTAGGATCATCTTCGATGTTAATCGATAAAATGACTTCTCTAGTCACTTTCTTTTGTGTTCCTTCTACTAGGTAGGAGAAGAAATCATCTTCTAGACTTTTCTCTTTTCTTACTCTAGTGCTTCTACGTGGTTTGTCAACCTTGTTTGAGGTTTTCGAACTATCATAAGAAGTACTTGGAAGATTTGAAACCAAATTTCTTTCAAAGTTTTCAGCATCTTCTGAAAACTTGTCTTCAAAGAATTCCACATCCCTGGATTCGACTATTACTCCTGATTCTTTATCCAACAACCTATAAGCCTTGCTATTTCTAGCATATCCCACAAATATGCTTTTAATAGCACGGGCTCCCAACTTCGATCTTTTAGGATCAGGAGTTTGATAGTAGGCAACACAACCCCAGACTCTAAAGTAGTTCATATTGTGTTTTCTACCTTTCCATAGCTCGTATGGGCTAGTTGGGATCACACGACTTGTGATTCGGTTGAGTATGACAAGCGGTCAATAGGTATTCTCCCCATAGGTTGTTTGGTAGACCTGATTGGTTCAACATACAGTTGACCATCTCAACAAGAGTACGATTCTTTCGTTCCGCAAGACCATTCTGTTGAGGGGTGAACGATGAGGTGCGTTCATGTTTGATACCATTCTCTTCGCATAAAGTATCAAATTCTCTATTAAAGTATTCCCTGCCTCTATCTGATCGAAGTATTTTGATTCATTTTTCAAGTTGATTTTCCACTTCAGATTTATAAAGTTTAAAAGCATCAAAAGCTTCGTCTT
Source organism: Arctium lappa (assembly GCA_023525745.1). Taxonomy (NCBI): domain Eukaryota; kingdom Viridiplantae; phylum Streptophyta; class Magnoliopsida; order Asterales; family Asteraceae; genus Arctium; species Arctium lappa. Next base: position 35,301,958 of record CM042051.1, read on the forward strand.
TTGAATGTAATAAGTAAACGTATAAATACCGACTGAAGTCATCACAGAATGTAATGAAATACCGTTTACCACCACGGGTAAGTATTCCATTCAATTCACAGATATCGGAATGAATCAACTCTAAAATAGTAGTATCCCTTTTAACTGATGGAAATGGTTTCTTTGTAAATTTTGATTTTACACGTGTCTCGCATTTTCCAAAATCTTTGTTGTCAATTTTAATTAATCCTTTATTTTGCATTTTTTTTAATATTTTTAACATTGGTGTGTGCAAGACGTTTATGCCATAAAGATATTGAACAAACAAAGTACTCAAAAGAATTAACTTTATTGAAATTAGTAGGAATTACATCGATAGTAGAAATAAAAACTTCATCAGAAATGGCTAAGACATTACTACCCCCACGCGGCCCAGCCCCATTCTCATCATCACTCAAGTTCAATCGATACATACCCAACTGGTTGTATCATTTTCCTATGAAAGTCTTCCGTTTGTAGATCAATAGCTTCCTTGCCTCGATGTTGAGTCCAAACCCGTTTTCATCGAGTTTGTTCCCAGAAACGAGGCACTTATTGATGGAAGGAACGTGAAGAACATCCCTCAAAGTGACCGTTTTCCCGGAAGTGAACTTGAGTAGCACCGTACCCATACCCGCAACATCAGCCTTGCCATTATTAGCCACGATCACCTGTTTTCCTTCTCGAACAGGGCCATATTCAACAAACTTGGACCGGGAGTTACACACATGAATTGTTGCTCCCGTGTCCAAGTACCAACCTCCTCTACTAGCAGTTATTCTGGTGGTTGCCTCTGAGATCATATCAATCTCCTCCATTTGCAAGTTTGCAACAAGATTCTGGATTCCTTCAACAGTGTTGGCTGCTGGTGGTCCGGATTTCCTTTCCTTGCATTCTCGGGCATAATGTCCCGTCTCTCCGCAGGCGTGACATTTCCCGGTTCTCTTGAAGTGTTGCACAGGTTTGGATTGTTGTTCGGATTTTTTAAAACTCTTCTTTTGTGAACCCAGGTTCCACTTCTTACTAGGACCTCCAGCCTTTCCCTTCCCTTTGTTGTTGCCAGCCTGCACGCTGTTTGCAACCATCACAGACTTACCTCTCTTCTCCCGATTACGAGTCTCTTCTTCGATCCTTATATGTTTGAGCAGGTCATCCAAAGAATAGTCTTCAGACTTGAGCATCATTCTTTTTGAGAAATCTTTCCAAGATGGGGGCAATTTATCAATCACCGCCCCCACTTGGATTATCGCGCGATTTATTTTTGTTCACTAAGTGAACATTCTGTCTTCTACTCCTTTCTTATACGTTTTCTATCGCGAAGGATAGAATCTGTTGGTCATTTGGTTCGGGATCTAAATTCTTTGTTAAACAATCCTTATTTAACGATCTCCGTTAATAAATTTTTCCATCTTTATTAATAAAGTTGTAAACTTTATCGATAAAGACTTGATCTTTATTAACAAGGAAAGAGCTTTCTTGAATTCTTATTTTTTGCTACTAACTTAAAACTTATTTTACAACATTCTTAAAGGTATTTATATGGATTTTGGAAGCTCTACCAACATTCGTGTGATGAATCAAGAGATCGTGAAACTTGACCGGTTCGACGGGTGTAACTACACTCGTTGGGCTGAAAAGGTCAAGTTCATGCTAATGGTAATAAAACTCTATCATGTTATGGACCCGAACCTCCCGCCTATCCCTAATGATCCCATTCCTGATAAAGTAAAAAAGCCAGATAGGGAAAGAATAGCCGAACTTAATAAGTTAAGGCTAATCCGCAAGAAGGAGAAATCCTTGGCCTGCGGACATATAAAAAATGCCTTATCCGATAGACTCTGACTTATACTCTCCGATTACCGATCCAATTGAGTTATGGAATGCCCTTGAATTCAAATACACAACACAAGAAGAGGGCACCAATAAGTACCTCGTGTCTAAGTTTTTACGTTTTCAAATGAATGATGAAAAAAACAATCCTAGAGCAGATTCATGAGCTCCAAGTTATTACAAATAAATTAAAGGCACTTTCCACAACTCAATTGGATTGGTAATCGGAGAGTATAAGTCATAGAGTCTATCGGATAGGGCATTTTTTATATGTCCCCAGGCCACAGATTTCTCCTCCTTGCGGATTAGCCTTAACTTATTAAGTTCGGCTATTCTTTCCCTATCCGACTCTTTTCCTTTATCAGGAATGGGATCATTAGGGATATGCGGGAGGTTCAGGTCCATAACATGATAGAGTTTTATTACCATTAGCATGAACTTGACCTTTTCAGTCCAACGAGTGTAGTTACACCCGTCGAACCGGTCAAGTTTCACGATCTCTTGATTCATCACACGAATGTTGGTAGAGCTTCCAAAATCCATATAAATACCTTTAAGAATGTTGTAAAATAAGTTTTAAGTTAGTAGCAAAAAATAAGAATTCAAGAAAGCTCTTTCCTTGTTAATAAAGATCAAGTCTTTATCGATAAAGTTTACAACTTTATTAATAAAGATGGAAAAACTTATCAATGGAGATCGTTAAATAAGGATTGTTTAACAAAGAATTTAGATCCCGAACCAAATGACCAACAGATTATATACTTCGCGATAGAAAACGTATAAGAAAGGAGTAGAAAACAGAATGTTCACTCAGTGAACAAAAATAAATTGTGCGACAATTAAAGTAAAAACCAACCTGGAATTAGATGATCAATTCAACCGAGTAGACTGCACGGAACTGATTCCTATCCTTAAAGGTGTTGGCGACACTCTAGAAAGTTGTGAGTCTACTATCGCTTAACCCAGGATTTGATGCAGTATTAATCAAACACTAACAGCTATAGTGTTCAACTGTTAATGCAAGCCTTCGACAGAAACTGGTAGAAAAATGATGGCATAACTCGAGAGGGACAGCAGATCGTGAGAGAGAGCAGATCAACTTCCGGTGTGTTTTCAAAAGGAGAAGAAGGTCTTATTTATACTTGAAGAGATCAGGTATCAACCTGATCTCTCCCACGATTTTCTCCTCAAAATTGATGGGTGATAATGGGCTCATAAAACGTTTTTAATGAGCTCATAAAAAACGAATTTACAGCCATTAAACACACTTTAATGAGCTCATAAAAACGAAATTATCTGCTCAGTAAATATTAAAAAATATATCTGCTTAAAATTAATTAATTAATTAACACAGGTAAATTAATCAATTAATTTTACAACTCTATAACTCGAGTTATAAAAAGAAACTCGGAGCTCGAGGCGAGGCTCCTCTGCTCCGAGTGCAAAGTGCGCGACTCTTCGCGAGAAACATGCCCGCGCCCTCAGCCTCGGCCACACGCGCATGCGTGTGTGTTGCACTTCTTTGATAACCCCCACCATAAGCCCACCATTTTACTCAAGACCCACTTGAGACTCTAGGCTTATAAACTTAAGCTTCTTTTGTATTTCTACCAATGTGGGATGTAAACATTCCAACCTCACACTCAAATTTTCAACAGTGTCATACGATTAACGTTGTATGAGTGACATACTTTTGTGTTCCTCCACTCTCAACGGATACGGGTCTCCCTCATTGGCGGCCAGCAGTATTTTGAATATTTAATTGTTCATGCTTTATTATTTGGATTTCATTCAATTTTATGGTCACGTGAATATTGAAATCCAGTTCCATGTTTTCGATGGCATATTATATTTATATGAATTGTTTTCCATTATGTATGAGTTGAATATTATGCCCCGCCCGTGTTTTGGGTGTTTCGGGATATAAAGTTTTATCCGCGATTTTATAATTGATAGTCCGTTTTCTATTTCACATTTGAGTGAGTTTGAGCGGCATCATTTTATAAGGAATGTTTTATTGGGACGTTCGACCTTAAAAATACATGTCATTGGAAAACGAGTCGTTTTCATGGTTATGGTAAATCATTTTGAAAGGTCATGATGTAAACTGCATTCTTTCCTTTTAACAAAACATTTATTCATGTTGAAAACTCTTGAACTCACTAGGCGTTAGCCTAACCTTTTATTTGTCGGCATGTGTATCAGGTTCTGGTTGGAAACAATCCTAGTAACACTATGAAGAGAGGAGTGCTAGTAGTGTGCTCGAGAGGTGAGTGACATTAGCGAAGTCTTCCGCTTTGGTTTGTGAAGAGCAGCTTGCATTGGGGTTAAGTAGCACCCGACTTCGGTTTAGCCCTTGTTTAATGTCGGGGGTTTATAATATTTTGAGGTTAATTGTAGAATTTTATATTTTAGGTATGAAGAACTTTGAATTGTATTTGGCATTATATCGGAATTTTTATTAGTTGCTCTTACCAAATTTTGAGGATGTTACACTATAATTATATTATATTTTATTTTAAGTTACATTACAATAATTTTATTATGTCGTGAGATAAAAAAATTGGATCCATCTCTCGAGACATGTTCGCCATCATCTAGAATTAGTAAGGACAAGGCTCCTCATGTTTTTAAATTTTGATTTAGTGTTTTTTTGTTTAGGGGTTTTGCTTTAAAATACATGAGTTTTGTATTTTGTACTTTTTGAAGAAATTTAAAATACATGAGGGGGTGTTCCTTTGCGTTTGGTATGCAGACTGAATGAGACAGGACGGGACAAAAAAAATAGTCTCATGTTTGGTATGTCATGGGACAAAAATCACATGGGACAACATGGGACAAAAATCAGATTTCATGGGACAAAACTTAAGTTTTTTAGTTCCACCAAAATAGGTGGAACAACATGGGACTAAATGTAAGATTACAATATTATCCTCTTTCAAACATATGATTTTAAACCTAAACTAAACGTGGGACAGACAGTTAGTCCCGTCCCGTCCCGTCTCGTCCTGTCCCGTCCAGTCTGCGTATCAAACGCTAATGTTTGGGGAAAATCTACAAGCTTGAAAATGAACATGATAGCTATTTTTCTTTTTCATAAGTGATGTTATATAAAATACCAAAATACCTTTATATGAGGTATAAAGGGAGTTTCAAATACAAATCAATCTCAATCCTCTATATAGTCTAATGAATGTCTGGTTTTATAAATATCTCGATTATTTTTTATTAGAAAAAGTTAATCATAATTAATAAGCTCTAATCATTTTTCATAAATATTCAGATCATAAAAAATAAATATTTGTTATTTTTATAAACATCTTAATTGATGAGTTTATACGAATGACATGATTTATATTTAAAACTCTCTCTTAAAATATAGTTTATTTGACGGTAAATAATTGATAGATTTAACAATGTATACCAGAACCAAAGCAAAACGGTTACCTCCAAAAAATTGTAGGAACAAAAATACATAAAAATGAAATCAGGAATTTACTCTATATGTTTACGAGTGTATTGTTATTATATTATAAGCGTACTCGCGCAATGCAGCGAGATACATCATGATTTTAATGTTTTGTTTTATTTTTTGTTTTTTTTTGTCAATTTACAGTACGATTTTGGATTGTTTTGAAAAAATGATAATGTTTTTTTTGTATAAATTTGTTTAATTTAGGCTTAATAATAAAAAAAATTATAAATAAAAAATAAGTATTTTGTTATAATTCAATGATTATATTATACATTTTAATGACATCTAGAAAAAATAATCAATTACATATTTAATCATATAATTAAAACAAATTTATAGTAATATAATATATTAATTAATAGTGATACATGAAAATGTCTGCATAAAAGGAAGACTCTGCACATACCAAATTGGTGGGTGTTAGAAGCCTGCAGTAGTAATATGTATCTTTGCTTTGATACTTGTAAATTAAGATATTTTTAAAATCTTGCATAAAATGATGATATCTTATGCCTAATAATTTGTATTTAAAAGTTTTTTATCTATATTTTATAATACTAGAAGCGTATTCGCGCAATGCAGCGAGATACATCACGATTTTAATGTTTATTTTTATTTTTTGTTTTTTATTGATTTACAGTACGATTTTGGATGATTTTTATTGAGTGATAATGGTTTTTTTATATATAAATTTGTTTAATTTAGGCTTAACAATATAATATTTTTTATATAAAAAAAAATTAAGTAGTTTGTTAAAATTGATTAATTATCTTATATATTTTAAATTTTTTATATTTAAATTAAGATGTTTATCATGTTTTGATTATGTTTATCAAAATTCAAATTTCATAATTTTAGGGTTTGGGGATTAGAGATAAGAATTTTTGGGGATAAAGATGAAATATATTAATTAGGGTTAAAAGCTTTACAGGTAGTATATTAGACTTTAGTAGTTATTTTTAAAAGATTTTAAGTAGATAACTTTAAATGATAGTACATAAAGCTTATTGAGTTGTATTTAAGAACTTTTTATCCATATTTTATTATATAGTATAGATATTTAAAACCAAAAATAACCCAAATATTGTTTTAAAAGTAAAAATAAAGAAAATGTTTCCAAATATGAGAAAGCCACGTCATATATCCGTTACCTGAAAGCTGAACTTTGTTTCTAGAAAAAGAAAAACCTTTAATAAAATATCCAAAAGGTATCAACTAGCGAATGGGCGAAGTCTCTGGAAAAGTGAATTTTAGAGGAAATCCCAGAATATATGTTAAACGAGGTGGGATTAATGTCCGTGCGTTGCTGCGGATGGAAAGAAATATTAAGACCATAAATTTGAGCATCACCAATTATGAGAACAAAACATTTTGTGTCTGTTAGCAGCATCACTATAATTTTCAAAATGCCCTATGAGAATGATGTGTGTGTATGATAGGAAGCGAAAATAAATTGGCAAATGGTACATTACATCATTAAACTTAAAAAAAAGTTACATTGTTATTAAATCTAAATTAAATTATAATAAAAATATGAATTAAACAAATTTTACATAGGTTTTGGGTTGGAGAAGACACAATGATTGAGATGCGATGCATGTTAAGGGATCTTTATTTTATGCTTATATAATAAAAATAATTTTTATAATATAATTTTTATTTATTTAAATTAGAAAATGAAAAGGTTATAAATGATCGAAATGTCATTTACTTAACGGTCAGGAGCTAACAACTTTTAGTTTCGAGGACCAAAACGTTACGCAAATGCAAAATCGAAAGTCTATTTTGGAATCAACAAATTATGGGGACTAAATCCAAAAGGAAAATAAAACTATAGGGACCAAATTTGTAACTCTACAAACATATAAAAAAAAATTAAAAGCTCAAGGACCAAATCTGTAAGTTACTAAAAACCTGAAGGACCAAAGCTGTAAATTAATGTATTGAAGGGTATTTTTGTAATTTAACTTTCCTGGTAAATGTTAGTATTATAATGTCCTCTAATGATTAGTAGCACGAATAAGAGCATCCACAGTGTACGAGTTTTTCATCAAGCTATTTTATAGTTTTTTTCTTATATATTATTGTCACATCAACAACTTAAAAATCTTTATATACCTCTATTATGTGAAAAACCTCACCAAAGATTATTTTTTTAAACTATTCAGGGTCCCACTCTTTTAATTTTACATTATTTTTATTCTTATTTATAAAAATAAATACATTAAAATTCATACAAGTTAATAAAAGTTAGGTTATTAAGAAATATATAAAAGTTGTATAAAAAGCTTGTAAAATAAAAATTAAAAAATGTTAAATTTAAAAGTATGTATAACCGAAAATAAAAAGTGGGTCATTAATAAATCTGTTAAAATTGTATAAATATGTCAAATTTGAGATATTATTTTAAAAATATAAAATATAATTACTTTCATTATGTATTTATTTATATTATTTATTTAATAATTATATTTAAATAGAATTACTTTAAATATATTAATAAATAAAACTGGTTAATAAATAAAACAGATTAAATACGAAACTTTTATAAAATTCTATAAAGTTAAAACTGATTAAATACGAAAAAACTATGAAAAAACAGGTCGTACAGTTACGAGCTATGACGAAAAACCTTGCGAAAACCTCAAGTGAAAAAGTTCTCCATTATGTGAAAAACCTCAAATGAAGATTTTTGTTTTTTAAAAAACCTCCCAAAAAACTTTAAAAAAGCACATTGTGGATGCTCTAAATAAATAATTTTTTTGATATTCTGTTTATTTATTTATGAATGATTTAAATAAAAAAATTTAATGCATCATTTTTATTAAAATCGAGACAAGTTTTTGAGAATTTTTATTTTTAGATTATAAGTTATTTTTTAGAGCAAACTATGATTTTTCGGTCCCTGTAGTTTGTTGTTTATAAAGAATTTTATCTTTGATATTTAAAAATTGTTTTTTTGTCACTGTGGTTTTTATTTTGTTTCTTTTTTCGTCCTTAAAGCTAACAATGTCAGAAAAAATCTCTTAAATTAAGGGTAATGTGGTCTTTTTTACTTTTCCTTTGTTTTTCTTATTTTCTATTTGTTATTAATGCATGAGGTACAAATCTTTAAAACATTATTAGAAAAACAAAAAACAAAGCCTATCGTAACCTAAAACAACCGGTGCCTTTCCATGAGAACCACCCCCACCCTTACCTTGTGATTTCATCCCTAACATCAAAATCAATACTAAAACCAAAAACAAAATGAAAACCCCAACACGGAGAAAGAAGGGAGGAGTGTTCATTATCTGCATAACTTTCAAACATCTAGATTAAGATTGAGATCAAGGTAGAACATCAAGATCGGAGTGGTATGATGGTACACTACGAAGATGCGCTTGGAGGTACCATAGATTGAGGGGAGAAGGGAAGAAGAGGTCGACGTAGAGGGGATTGTTTCGTGGTGGCAGGTCGACCATGGTGATCACCGGAGGGGAAACGACCCGACAATGATAACGATGCGGCATGAGTGGCAACTTGAGGATGTTTATATATTCACATACGTATAGATATAGAGTGAGCTTCTTTTGTAAACCTGTTTAATCTTATGAACTATGTAAACCAATCTAGGTTATCCATTATCTTGATCGGCGGTTGAAAATTTTCTGGATTTAAATCTTTTTTAAAAAATAGGGAAAGGGTCGTTTGGGATTATGTTTTAAATAATTTAAACTTTAAATTTTAAATTTAATAATTAATTTGAATTTATCTAATTTTGGTTATATCATCTCCTTAATTTTCTCAATTATCTCCATATCTCCCTCCTTCTCTATCCCTCTCTCTCATAAAATTCCGGCGACCTCGTACCCCTGAATTTCGACGACTTCCTCTCACGATCCATCCTTTCCATCCAATTCCTGCGTCCTCCTCCCACTCTTACGACTTCCCCCAATTCTGACGAGTTTTATAAACCGTTTTTTCGAAATTTTCAAGTTTTTTAAGTTTCATAAATTGTTTTTTTGAAAATTTTAAATTTCATAAACGGTTTCATAATATGTTTGTTGGATTTTTAAATTTCATATATTTTCTCTCATATAAATAAACAGAAATTTTCGAAATAATCATGTATTTTCGAAGTTTCATATATTTTTCCCATATGAATAATCAGATTATGAAACGTGAAAATTTCGAAAAACCAGTTTATCAAAGTTAAAAAACTTGAAAATCTCGAGGAAAAAAAAAGAACTTATGAAAAAACAATTTATGAAATTCACCGGAATTGGAGGGAGGTCACCGGAGTGGGAGGACATCGTCGGAGTGGGAGGACATCGCCAGGAACTGGAGGGTGACAGTGGATCATGAGAGAGAGAAATGAAGATAATTGAGAAAATTAAGACAGTTGGTTGTTCATAAAAATATGGATTGGTTCTAAAATTATGAATTTAAAAAAAAGACTCAAATACCCTTGGTTTACAAGTTCACACGATAAAAATGGTTTTACAAAATAAGTGGACACTAGATATAATTTTTTAAAATAATATAAAGAGTAAACTACAAATTTGGTCCATGTGGTTTGTTGTTTGTAACACTTTTGGTCCCTGCAGTTTCAAAAACGAATGATAACAATGTGGCGTGGGTGGTAGCTTGAGCATGTATATATATATAGAGAGAGGTGGGTTTATACGAAACAACATCTATTTAAGAAAACACGAAAACAGTCGATACATACAAAATCATATATGATTCACGTACAAAATCATATATGATTCACGCGAGTATGCACGTGACTTGTGAGTCGTGGTTGACATCGCCCGCGTCTGAATTTTTCGGGTTAGTGCAAAATCACATATGATTTTGAACACGATTTGCTTTTTTTTGTTGTTTTCGTGTTTTCTTAAATAATTAGCGGTATCGTTTGAACTTTTACCCCCCCCCCCTCTCTCTCTCTCTCTCTCTCTCTCTATATATATATATATATATAGAGAGAGAGAGAGAGAGAGAGAGAGAGAGTAAGGATCATTTGTTAACCATCCATTTCTTGTTAACTTTATGAATGTTGCTCAACCAATAGGATTGCAAGATTAGGTGATGTTTGATATGTTTGTATATTCAATAGAAAAGGGTATAAATGTCATTTTATAATTAACCACATTTCATTTATTTTATTGGGGAGTTACAATATTCAAGTTTCCATAATAGTATTGTCGGTTACGATTGTAGTATTTTTTCTATTTTCATCATTTTTTTGAAATCAAATCATTATTATTATAGATTTCCGGTTCATTTGTTTGACAAAATCGTGTAGTCGTTGTATGCTAGAAATTTTTCCGGAATGACATCAAATGCTATGAATTCAATCATACATGACGACATCGATAGTAGTGCGATTGGTGGAATCTTGTCGATACCGGAACCACATAATATGGATGGAGGAAATCAAGATCAACTAGTAAACGAGGGAATCGAAAATGAGATCACCGGAATATTGTAACACCCCGAATTTTGAAAAGCATCATTTCAAGTTAATACTGAATCAATAGCTTTAAAGGGAAAAATAAGATATTTGATTTTTGGACTTGAACCCTAGATTTTATAGTCTTAATGGGTGAAGGATTCAATTACGAGTACGACGGTTCTTTCTGGAGAGAAATCGGAGCTATAACGAAGAAGTTACGGCCAAAGCAGTTAATAAGAAGAAAACCGGACAAACAGTGCATTGCGCGAGTTGGCCGCGACTTAGGGCCAACCCCGCGACTTAGAGCCAACCTAGCGACTTGATTGGGCACGAGCGACTTATGCCGCGACTTAAGGTCGCGGCATAACCCGCGAAACCCACTGTCAGGTCAAAACGCGATTTTCAGCCCTCAAACCTCATTTCTCTCAACGAAACCCTAACTCCCTCCCCCTTTTCTCTCCCAAACTGAACCCCAAACCCCAAAGTCGAACCTTAACCAATATTGAGAGTTTTTCCTCCTTAAACCACATGAATCTCCATCATCTATCTAGTTGAGATCATAAACCACCTTCATCTTCATCTTCTCCACCAAGTTCTTGGGGGTTTCGTCTAAAACTTTCACCATTTGAAGATTGGAAGCTTATGGTTCGTTTTGGAGACCTACAAGTGTTTTGGTTGGTGATTGGTTGAGGTAATCTTCTCCTTCTTCAAGTATGGAAAATTAGGGTTTTTGGTATAAGATGAAAAGTTCATGTAAATGTTTAGGGAATATTTCTAAAAGGGTTGAATATGATTATTTATGGTTGGAAATGTGTGGATCTAGGTTTTGGAAGAATCGTGCTTGTGGATTCAAGTTTCTTCAAGGAAAGCTCTAAGTGGGGTAGAATCTAGATTTAGCCTAAATCTAGCAAGGTGATTTCAAGTTGATTTGTGGAAACGTTGTACATGCCAAAATGTTTATTTTAAAGCATTTATGTGTTTTACATGAAATTATCAACTGTTGAGTTATTTGAAAACTTTTGATTATGTGAAGTGTTTAGCTTATTAAACTTTATAAAACACCACATTTGGGATTCTTGGGATATTTTGATAAATGTGTCAAAGGATCATGTTTTGGTGATTTATTGCATACATAGGTATTTGGTCAGAAATGCACTTTTAAGTGTTTGTCGGGTTTTATGTATCATTCATGAAATGAGAGATTTTGAAAAGTACAAAGGTGTGAGTCCTTTTGGTTTTGGGTCATTTCCAACTTTGGAGAACACTTTAGAAAAATAATAATCCTTTTTGGGTTTTGGGCCGAAGGCCAATTGTGATTCGAGAAACAACGTTTTGGGAAAGATGTATTTTGGTTTATGTAACCACTTTGGCTCTCGTATTTTTAGCCAACCATTCATTATGCCTTTTGGGGCTTGGTTTACACTCAAATGAGTCTTTGGAACATCTGTTCGGTTTTGTTAGCTCGTTAAGGAGCCTTGGACGTATGGTGTACTTAGTTGCATCTTAATTAAGAGTTACATGTTTTGAATGCGTTAGTTCATTCTTTTGAGTCATGTAACGTTTTAGACTGTAATGCATTGGATCCATAGGCATATGAGTCAGTTGGTTAGTGGGGACTTTATCCCCGTTTTGGGACTGGATATTGTTTATGGCTAGCGGGAGCTCGAGGTATAGATCGTGGGTGGTTGAACTCGATAACCGCGTAACCTTTATTGAAGGGCTCGAGGTATAGATCGTGGGTGGTTGAACTCGATGCCCGTTTGTAATCCAGTCTGGTTACTCATCGTGGAATTTAGTGTCTGCGTTTGAAGTCTAGTGAGCGGTCCCCAAGTCATGTTTTTATGTAAGCTTGCGGTGGTGCTTTGCAGAGTCGTATACGGAGCTAAGTCTCGCGGTGGTGCCCATGGTGAGCCGGATACGGGGACTTGTGGCTTTGGTTGTGACACTCATTAGAGGTCGAGTAGACACTAGGATCAGTGGTGTCTTGTGGTGGTAGCTCAGAGGATCCGGATACGGGGAAACATGGTCTTATGTGAAACTCGAGAACATCGATAAGTGGCTTAACTTTGTGTGCCCGCCACTTTCGATGGAATTCGGGTATCCCCCGTCACCGAAAGGTGTTGTTTTTGGGTATGGAGTTTTATTATCCAAGTTTTCGGTGACGTTTTATATAAGTGGATTTTATTCTTGAGTTATGGGTTGAGTATTGTGCCCCACCTGTGTTTTGGGTGTTTCGGGATATAAAGTTTTAACCGCATTTTCATAAATGTAGAGTTCGATTTCTATTCACGTTTTTAGTGAGTTTTGGGTTGGAATCTATTTACGAAAGAACGTTTTATATTGGGATCATGTCCCCGAAGTAGTATGCATTTGAAACGTTTATCTGGGTGTTTTACCCAAAATGCATATTATTGGAAAACGAGTTGTTTTCATATTCAAGGCATGTCTTTTGAAATATTATGATTTAAACTGCATTACCTCTTTTCAAAGATATATTTACTCATGTTGAAAACTCTTGAACTCACTAGGCGTTAGCCTAACCTTTTTATTTGTCGGCATGTGTAACAGGTTTCGGTTGGGAATAGCTCTAGTAACCCGGTGCTGAGAGGAGTGCTAGTTGTGTGCTCAAGAAGTGGATATCTTAGTGAAGTCTTCCGCACTTGTCTCGGGAAGAGCAACTTATAGTTGGGATTAAGTAACACCCGACTTTGGTCTAGTCCTTGTATAAGATTGGAGTTCATATTTATTAAGGTTGAATAGAAAGTTTTATTCTGAAGGTTTATCTTTTTACTTGATGTAATATCAAAATTTTAATTAGTTGCTCTTACCAAGTTTAAGGGTGTTACAAATATCCACCGTGGATCTATGCGAGGCAAACAAGGAAGATACAACTGGTTAGTTTTATTAAAATCTTTTCGATCTGTGTACATTATTGGTTCATATATTGTTATTGTTCATGCCCGTATCTTTGTTACTGTCCATCTTTGTTCATGTTCATCTCTTTGCTTACAATGAAGTCATATATAGATGCTTTTCCATGAACACAAATGATCAACTTAAAAACATTATTACCGTTCATATTTGCTACGGTTTATCTCTGTAACATTGACAATGAATGAGATCATATTTGTTGTGACCATATATTCTTACTGTTCATCTCGATGAAGTTGATAATGTGACATGTTTGATTTAGTAAAAACATGTTTCGATTAGTTAAACATTGTTGACGTTCATCAACAGTGTTCATCTTGATGTGTCTTCATTGTAATCACATATATGAACACTGTTGATAAGACTGCATGTTCATTTGTCGTGCGCACATATTGTTACTGTTCATCTCGATGAAGTTGTTAATGTGACATGTTTGATTTAGTAAAAACATATTTCTATTAGGTAAACATGTTTGACGTTCATCAACATTGTTCATCTTAGTTCATCACAGCGTATATTGATTAGTTAAAAATGTTTGATTTAGTAAAAACATGATTGATTGAAAACATGATCACACGATAATCTTAAAAATATGATTATTGTTCATATTTGCTACGGTACAACTCTTTACCATTGATAATGAAATGAGTTCATATTTGTTGTGAGCATATATTGTTACTGTTCATCTTGACGCAGTTTGTTACAGTTACATGTTTGATTGTTTGTTCGTATTGTTACTGTTATATTGTTTGTTCATCTTGATGCAGTTTGTTTCATGTTTGGTTAGTAAAACATAGTCTATGAGTGATTAAATTTACATAGATGAACACATATCTTCAACTTCATGAATGGCCATATAAACATGGAGTCTTATCAAAAGTGTTCATCTCTGTGATTACAATGAAGACATATCAAGATGACGTGAGCATATATGGCCATATTTGTTGGTTGTTAACGACAACCTGGTACATTGTAACCCCTTGACACAGTGATGTATTGTTCATACATGTTCAAATAGGATGTATTGTCCACACATGTTCAAATATTAACAACCTGGTACATTGTAACCCCTCGACACGGTGATGTGAGTAATCATTTATGAACCAACATGCAACTATGCTATATATGCCCAACGGATATGTTATAATGTTTTATTTGATCTTCTTATCTTTGTCAGTTTTATTCAAATGTTTTCGATACCAATATACCTTATCTAGTTCGGCTTACATGTAAAATAAAATATACATACTAGTATTATGCACTATGCACAAGTGCATGTTACAAATTACTTGTATGCACAAGTGCATGTTTCAAATTACTTGTATGCACAAGTGCATGTTTCAAAGTTAGTTCGGCTTACATGTCTGTAAAAATATCCATACTAGTGTCTATCCCAAGTGCATCATTTTATGAACTCATTTTGAACAAAAACCTGAAATACACAGTCTAAGTTCACTACATATTGGGTTGTTCTAAATGTTGTCGTATATGTGTCTTTTCTTGGTAGATGATGATGTCACGATTGATCTTTTGGAGACGTCCGATGGAACTAAGTTTTTTATCCCACATGTCGATGATGACATAAAACCGAAACTCAACGGCTAGTTTAAATCCTTAAAAGAAGCAGAAGCGATGTGCAGAAAGTACGCGGACAAGTCTGGTTTTGACGTAAGATTGAATGACAAGAAGACGAATAAATATGGTGATATTCAGACGAGATGGTTCGTCTGTAGTAAGGAGGGTGTTCCTGCTGAAAAAAAAATTGATTCACTCAATTTACGGCCGGGCGATAGACAATATAGAAATTCCAATTTAAAACGTTCAGGATGTGAGGCGTGTGTTAAGCTTCACCTTACAAAGGATAGGTCTAGTTATGAAATATATGAGTTTGTCGAAGCGCACAACCATGTCTTATTTAACGCGAATGATCGCCGGTTCTCTAGGAAGAACAGACAGATGCAATATACCGATTATAAACACGTTTTGAATAGTTCTAGTTATAAGGTTGGTCCCACTAGAGCTCACCGCTATCAAACCGTGTTGAACGGCAGGTTTGAGCAATGGCGTTCAACATGTGTAGATTACAAAAACTTTAAGAGGGATGCCGCTTCATTTGTTGGCAATAAAGATGCAAAGATGTTGATAAATAAACTAGCTAATAGGCGTGGAATCGTTCCAGAATACTTTTTCGAGTACAAGTGCAATGGACGGGAGTTGAATGCGATTTTCTAGGCAAACGAAGTCGCTCGTCGCAACTACTAGGAATTTGGGGACGTCATTTCATTCGATGGAACTTTCCGAACCAACCTGTGAGTTAACTGTTTATACTGTAATTTATTTCCTTTTTATGTCATTTATGTTTATCATATTCCTTGCTCGACCGCATCAACAATGAATGAACCATATTTCCCTACTGTATTAAGTGAACACTAACATACTATGTGATGACTTTCATGTTTGCAATTGAAATCCAGCACAATAATTTTGACGGGTTTTGTGCATACGTAACATTCTTTGTTGTTGGATTCATTTGTTCCCCAGTGTTATAACATTTACAAAATACTTGTGATGTCACATCCTTTCGGTCAATGTTTGTTGTTTCGTTGGTGTAGGCATTGCATGATTTTTGTCCCATTCCTTGTTGTTGACAATCACAAGTCGTCTGTGGTTGTTGGGTCTGCTTTGATAAATGGCGAGACGATTGATAACTTCACTTGGGTTCTCCAAGCATTTTTGGGTTGTCATGGAAAGCAATCGGTTTTCGTCATTACAGACCAGTGTGCAACAATGAGACAAACTATTCCATTGGTTTTTCCGGAATCCAAACACCGGTTCTGTATGTGGCACATCATGAACAAAGTACCTGGCAAGGTAAAGTCGTTAATCTATCACATTATTTCTAGTTTAACAATGTGCCGTATTATAATATTATATATTCATCACATGTATGCAGGTTAGTGTTGCATTGAAGTATAACACCGAGTTCAATAGGGTTATTAACAAGCTCGTTTGGAATGTCAAAATTGGACCCGAAGAATTCGAGTCCCAATGGCACGCCATAATCGCGAAATTTGGACTGGTGGGGGATAAATGGTTCGATCATATGTTCGAGATTCGCCAATCTTGGATTCCAGCATTTTACAATGACAGTTCGATGTCAGGACTTATGAAAACGACATTAAGGTCCGAGAGTGCGAATGCGTATGTTAACATGTACTTATCGCTTCTTCGATTTGGTGCAATTTCTAAATAACTATGATATTGCTATCGAGAACCAACGATATGCACAAGTTGTTGATGAATCTGTGACGAGGATCACGACTCCCCGGTTTTTCAGCCCATTAGGTATTGAGGTGCATGCATCAAGGATATATAGTCGATCGATTTTTTTTTACTTTCAGAGGGAACTCAAGAAGGCTCTTTTGGGGTGCATAATCGAGGGGGTTGAATCTCGTGGTGATATGAAGACATTCTTAATAAGCCAAAAATCAAAGTCAGCTTCGATTCAACCCAAGTACACGGTAAGCTTCTTTCTCAAATTGTAAGTAGTTTCGTGTTATAATAACCTCATATGAATGTGATTGGGCTTAATCTCGGGTTTATTATAGGTGGAACGAAATTACTCCGAAAACAATGCCGACTGGCAGTGTAAATTCTTCATTCGTAATGGTTATTTATAATAACCAATCTCAACCATACATTATGATGATCCACGGCTCATATTTAATTGAATTTTCATTTAATTAATTATTATGCATAGGGGTTAATTTGAATAAATGCACAAGTGCACAGGGTTAAATAGGTAAAATAATTATCCCCTTTTATTTAGGGAAACACGTGTGAATATCATAAAATCCCTAACATTTAGGGATTTCTTTCTGTAAACAGATTAGGCAAACATCAAAACACCAAAAATTTAAGAAATCAACAACCAAAATACCCCATGAGGATAGGTTCGACAAACAACAACCAGACTATCGATCCTGATCATGAGGATAGGTTCAATTTCGACCCACTTGATGTAACCAAGACCTGGCCGGAGGACATCTTACCACTGCAGCCCGTTGGTCGAATGGTCTTGAACAAGAAAATTGATAACTTCTTTGCAGAGAACGAACAACTTGCCTTCTGCCCTGCAATCATTGTCCCTGGAGTTTACTATTCTGATGATAAGCTGCTTCAAACTCGTATTTTCTCGTATGTTGATGCCTAGAGGCACCGTGTTTATAATCTTTTTTGAATGGACACTATAAATGTCCAATGTCATGATTTTCCATTGTTATTAAATCAATATGGTACCATAATGCGGTAAAGGTTTTCACTAATGGATTTATGCACATTGAGTATGAAATCAATATGTGGTTGTCCACACTGCATCTGTGGTTGTATGGTATAAGTTTGTGTTTGTCCATATAGAAATTACATATACACATTGCACATATGCATACGTTCACATTTGGGTGTATCCATAAATAAACTCTAATCATATATGCATATGTGCACATTAATTGAAAATGCATATATGCATATGTACATACTGGCATATATACATGCATATGTGCATTGTAATTGAAAATGCATATGTCCACATTTGGGGAAATTCATACATGTACTATAATCATATATGCATATGTGCACAACTATCAGATATGGATATGGACATATTTCCCAAATGCATATATGCATAGTTCTGTCTATTACAAAATTAATAAGATGCAAATCAAAATAAAATTTTAAATTAATATATTTAATATCAGGATAACTACCAATTTAAAAAGATGCAAATCAAAATAAAATTTTAAATTAATATATTTAATATCAGGATAACTACCAAATTAAAAAACTCCTTTAAATATGGAAACAGGTTAAATGAGACGATATTTAGCAAATTCCCATATTACCCTTTCAGATTTAATAGCATTAATGACATAACAAAAACTCTAGGAAGCTTCCGATTGGTCGAAATTTGGTTAGCACGGTTAGCACCAATGTCACGGTTAGCAAATGAAGGGGACCCTATAGATATAATATTAAAATAATATAAAGAGTAAACTACAAATTTGGTCACTGTATTTTGTTGTTTGTAACACTTTTGGTCTCTGTAGTTTTGAAATTACAGTTTTGCCTAGGGGTGTTCGCGGTGCGGTTTGAGGCAAAACCGCAAACCGCACCGCATATGCGGTTTGAGCATTTTCCCAAACCGCAAACCGCACCACATATACTTCAAACCACACCGCGAAATGCGGTACGATTTATGCGGTTTGTACCTAACACACTTTACACATACAATTCAATAATTATAAGATTAAAACTTCATTTTAATATCAACGATAACGTGACCGTAGTCCAAAAAATAAAAATATTCAACACGTTTGATTCCTAAATACATATTACATAAACATTGAAATAATTCTATATATACATATGTGTGTAATATATAAAATTAAAATATATATACATATATATAATGTGTGGTGCGGTGCGGTTTGAATAGCGGGTTGATAACTGAAAATCGCAGACCGCACCGCATAGTGTGGTTTGGTAAAAATGCAAACCGCAAACGGCACCGAGGAAGTTCTAAACCGCACTTTGCAATGTGGCGCGGTGTTATAACACCTTGAATTTTATCCCAATTGAAGAAGAGTGTTGAACTGGGTGAATCGGTAAAGGAAGAACCACATATGGAGTACAGATATAGTGTCATGTGGTTGTGACATTTGTCATAATATCACCAACGGTACTGAGAGTATGGTCGTCTCGGCTATAGTGCCATGTGATTGTGACACTTGTCAAAATAGCACCAACGGTACTGAGAGTATGGTCGTCTCGGCTATAGTGTCATGTGATTGTGACACTTGTCAAAATAGCACCAACGGTACTGAGAGTATGGTCGTCTCGGCTATAATGCCATGAGGTTGTGACATCTGTCACAAAAGTACCAATAGTGCTGAAAGTGTGGTAGTCCCAGCTATAGTGCCATGCAGTTGTGACATATGTCACAATAGAAACGACAATTACCAAGTGGTTGGTCGTCTCAACGAATGTTACATGTATTTATGACAATGGTGTAACACCCGTAATTTTTGGGTAAGTATTATTTCAAGTAAGTGTAAAATCGATCTTTTGAGGGAAATAAAGGAAATGGGATTTTAGAATTAATTATAGATTTTATGGTCTTGCTAGATGAGGAATTCAATTACGAATCCAACGGTTGTTTTCAGAGCAAAATCAGAGCTAAAACAAAAAAGTTATGACCAAAACAGTGTTCGATACATGTTTGGCTATAGTGCCCGCGATTGTGACACTGTCACTATAGCATGTCACAATTGCCGAAGTCCAAAAACTCTTGGTACAATCTCAGTGATTGTGCCCGTGATTGTGACATTGTCACTATAGCATGGTACAATCGCCTGGAGGTATTAGAGTGCATAAATTCACGATTTTTCGCCTCATTCTTCATTTCTTCATAACTCTCTCATTTCAACTCCGTTTTTGGTGATTCAAGTTGCTATGGTTTAATTTTTGAGATCTTTTTAAGGTTAGATTGTTACTTTTTGGAATATATAAGAGTAGTTGGTGGTGTATTGGAAGCAAAAATCAAGAGCTCATCATCATCACCTCCATCTTCAAAAAATTTGGGGTTTTCTAGGTTTTTATCAAAACCTAAATGGTAAGTTCACCTCCTTCTAGGTTTTCTAGGTGGTGGTGGTTGGTGGTGGTTGGTGGTGGTCAATGGTGACCGGAGGTGGTGGTGGTGGTGGCCGGAGGTGGTCGATGGTGGTAGTCGGTGTTGGTAGCCGAAGGTGGTGGTCAATGGTGGCCGGTGGCGGTAGCCGAAGGTGGTGGCCGGAGGTGGTGGTGCATATTAGGATGAGGGGCAATTTTGTCCAAAAAAATATGACATTCTATTCCAATGAAATACCACCTCCCTCCCCCCAAGGTGTAACACCTCAAAAATCAGAGTAAATTAAAACCTGGAAACCTGACAATAAAACGAAAGTAATTCTATTAACTTTCCATAAACGGAACCAGTCATTAAGACTATACAATCCTATACAAGGATTTTATCAAAAGAATGGGACTTAACAATGCCCAGCAACAATACTAATCAACTTCAAAAACCCCGAGACTCAAAACTCGTCTCTCCAAAAACCCCGGCACCCACCGCTAATGGAAACCTGTTATACACATCATTTGAGAAAAAGTGTCAGACTATAAAGCCTGGTGAGAACATACAGTTTATAAAGCTCAAAAGATATAAACATCAGTGTCATAAAGAATCTTTTCATAAGGGTTTAGTTCGTAAATATAACATTTTGCCACAACCGGGCCTCTTCGGTCCAAAACTCGTTAAACGATGACAAACGGACCATTTTACCAAGGATTGTGGTGTAACACAAAGTAGACCACCAAATCCGAGTTTATGAGCTAAATACATGGAACCATGGCCACGAACTCTTCAGTCCGTACTACGATGTGAGGGAGGGCCCCCAAGGAACCATGTCATACTCGTTCATTAGACTACATCTGAACCATGGCTAGGATCGGGTCTCACATAACCGTACCTAAGTTGCCCCCGAGGATCAAATGTAGCTAACTACAACGGAAGGGGCATATCCTTCCCAGCCATAACAACGGAAGGGGCTTATCCTTCCCAGCCATAAGTCGACTCGATACCTAGGGATCCACTAGTACAGTCAGGACTTGTCACAATATTTCATGTGACCAACAAAGCTAGATAAATAGCTATCAACACATTTATATTTCAAAATGCCATTTTCCAGACCAACTGCCGGTAAGAAAGATAATCATAAAATCAGTTTATATACATTCTTTCAATAAGCCACCAACATGGGCAAGTAAAACAACCTTTTACTTCTGATAAGGCGGAACCCGTTATTTTAGTCAAAACAGATCGGGAACCCCGAAAATCACCAAAAACTTCATTTATATCAAAATGTAGAGAACATGAAATCATACCGTAGAAATACTTCAGATTTCGCAAATAAGAGTTTTGACATGTATAAAGTTTGTAAAATGATAGTAGGAACTCACCGGTAGGTTTTCAGAATAAAACCCGGAAAACCAGATAATGACCACGACGTAGAGGTGAAGCTTAAAACACCGACCCCTCGCTATAAATACCGAAAACTAGCAACCAAACGAGCCTTGAAGATCGAAGAAGAAAAAGAGAGAAAAGAAGAGAGAGAGAAAGATTATGAGATTTCTAAAAGAAATCTGACAAATTGAGATATTTAGCCAAGGATTGACACACATCCCAACACAGCGCACGGCCCGTGCGTTTTTCAAAGGGAAGGGCGCACGGCCCGTGCGTTTTCTACTGTCTCGCACACTGTTTCATGCGCACGACCCGTGCGCCCTGTAGACAGAAGCATCCTCTTCATTTCTTCTTTACAATCTCTCAAAACCAAACGAAAATTCGGGGTGTTACACAAGGAATGTTGAATTCCTTCATTTGTGGAATTCATTGGAATTCAACATTCCAATTCCTTAAAAAGAATGAACCAAACGATGTAATGGAATCTGGTCAACAAAATTCAACATTCCAATTCCATCAAATTCCATCAGAATCTGTGAACCAAACGCCCCCTTAGAGTTTTTGGTCAAAATGGAGACTTTGATATAAGATGTTTGGAAAATGATTCTAAACACTTGGATATATGTATTTATGGTTGGAAACTTGTGGATCTAGTTTTTTGGAAGTTTTGTCTTGAGGATCCAAGTTTCTTCAAAGGAGCTCAAGTTGGGGGAAAATCTAGATTTAGCCTAAATCTAGCAAGGTGAGTTCAAGTTGATTTGTGAAAACTATGTGCATGCCAAAAATGTCATTTTGAAGTATCTTTGGGTTTTACTTGATAAATATCAAATGTGGGTTTATATGACGAGTTCGTCTATTTTGGGTATGTGCTTCTATAAGTCTTGTGAAAACCCCATATGTGAGATTTTTGGGTTATTTGATAAATAAATCATGTTGAAAGGTTTCCTTGACGATTATATATATATATGTGTGTGTGTGTGTGTGTGTGTTTGTGTGTGTGTAGAGGTCATCTGACGTAAATATCCTTTTCGTGTAATTGATCTTATAAACCGTTTGGAAAATGCATATTATTATGTTATGAGACATTTTGGAGGTATAAGGATATGAGTTCATTTTGGAAAATGGTTTGTCTCAACCAATGATAATGTTTGAGTTAATCATACTTTTGGTCGTCGCGTTTGCATAACCATTGGTTAAATGTATTTTATTGTTTACACTAGCTTTTATTGTACGATAAAGTAAAATGGGGAGCTTTGGCTCGGCTTTGACTAAAATGAGTCATGGGGACATTCGTCCAGTTTTAATAGCCCGTTGTGGAGTTTTGAGTATGATGGTGGTTATTGCGCATCATTTGAGAATTACATGTTTTGAGTGTGTTGGTCATTCAATTGGAGTCATGTATTGTTATAGACTGTAATATAATGGATCCATAGCCATATGAGTCGGTCTTTAATATTTTTGAAAAGGGGCTATTATATTATGTTGGGACCAGGATTAGTTATAGGGTCATCGAGGGCCTCATTGTGCTATTGACCCCGTGATGTAATTTCTAAATCTGTTTTTATGGGATAGTCATTTCCCATTTGTAGCTAGTTGAGACATTGGACCCTAATATGACAACTTGGTACGGTTATGTGGGACCGGATACTAGCCCTGGGTCGTAAATGTAATCATAGAGAATTAGTATGACTAGGAATCATTGGGTGCCCTCCCCCACATATAAGTATGAGCCGGTGTGTTTGTGGCCTTGATCCTAGTATGGTGAGCTCAATAACTTGGGAAGTGACCTACTTTTGTGTTCCGCCACTAACCATGGAAAAACGGGTCCCCCCCCCCCCAGGTCACCGAAAGGTGTTGTTTTTGGTATTTAGTTTTATCCTTGTTTTCGGTGACATTATGAGTTTGGGGTATTTCCCATATGTTATATTTTGGGAGCTTGAGTTTGCTCATATTTAGGTCGTTTGGTTTATAAAGTTTTATTCAAATTTCAATATTTGAACATTTACCATTATTCACGTTTTGAGTAAGTTTTGGGTTGCATTACTTCATGAAAGAATGTTTTGGCGTGAGGCGTTCATCTATAAAATGTGTATTATTGGAAAACAGGTCGTTCTCATATTTAAAATAATTCATTTTGAAGGATCATGATTTAAGTTGCATTATTTTCGTTTAACAGTTTTTATAATCGTGACGAAAACTCTTGAACTCAGTAGGCGTTAGTCTAACATTTTTATTTGTCGGCATGTGCATCAGGTTTCGTCTCGGGATTAGTTCTAGCGACACTGTGAAGAGATGAGTGTTAGTTGTGTGCTCGAAGAAGTTAATAGCTTGGTGAAATCTTCCGCATTTATTTGGATATAGCGATTGTCATTGAGTTTTAGTAACACCCGACTTTAATTAGTCTTTATGTAAGACTTTATTCATTTTGTTGACGATTAGATCTATAATCGTATTTCTAGTGTGAACTTGTCGTAAGAGATTTTAACCTTCTTTGAGGTATTATTGAAAATTATAAATTAGTCGCTCTTTCCAAATTTATGTGTTACATGTGTGGGCAGTTTGGCGGTTTATATGAACACCCCTAGTTTTGCCATTTTGGCATGCAAAACGGCCGGTTTGGTCCCTGTCTCTAAGGGTTATTAAAAGACGTGAAGGCTATTAAAAGACGTGAAGCCAGGGGTATTCTAGACTTTTTGCATTTTCTGTCATTTTTCTTTGAAAGTAAAAAAATAATTAATTAATATGTATACATATATCACAATCTTATTCCATAAAGGTAAAAGTTCTCCAAAAACTTTGACACCCTTTCAGGTCATCTCCTCTGGCGAAACCACTAGCCATCTTCTCCAGGCAAAATTAAACCCTCCAGCCAAACCCAAATCCAAACACCAACATTAAAATAAAACCTAAATTCAAATGCAAATCCAAACATCTAGGGGTGCTCAAATTTTCGACCAACCCGGCCAACCCAACCCGGAAAAACGTATAAAAATTCAAACTGAGGTAACCTGATACATAATCGATACAATTTTTTTCCCAAACCGCATCTATTGGGTTGGAAAAGGGTTGGGCCCAAAGTAACCCAACCAACCCGTCAACCCGACCAAAACTCGTACGCTCTTTTTTTTAATGGTTTTAGACTTTGAGCGGCTTTTCTTTCTATCAATTTTCAATTTTTCCTATCATAGTCATAGTTTAGATATGTGTATGAGACCACGCTGATTAAAATCGTATGAATCTAACCTTCAAGTCTTCAAAAATCTTCAACATCGATACAATCAAGAGGCAGGGATACTCTTTTTCTAATTTTCTCTTCTCTTATTAGCCTTATTTTTATATTTCCATTTTCATTTTAGTTTTTTTAAACGGATTTAGTTAGTTAGATTGTAACATGATGTATTAAAGTTTCAACCCGACTAACTCAACCCAACCCACACGGTTTGGGTTGGGTTAGGTTGCAATTTTGATTGGATTGGGTTGGGCTGAGATTTTTTATTTTTCAAACCGCAAACATTGGGTTGTGTTATGCAAGTGCCTTCAAACCAGCCAACACAACCCGTGAGCACCCCTACAAACATCCATGTCAATCTTATATTTGTAACTTAATTGATGAACTCAACTTTAAACCAAAATCAAATCAGAATAAACCTCATCTCATGAACATGATCGTTAACCATCATTGCTAAAAACAACCAAGAATATAAAAAAAAATAACAACAAATATTTTCTAATTAATCCAAAAAAACTGTAATGCAAATCTATCAAAGTACTAAATCAAAAATCTAGATCAAACCCTAAAAAACCTAAACTAGTTTCAAACAAACAAAACCCAAAACCCTAAATTGATTGGTGACGCCTCTGTTCACACAGTGAAACTAAGGCTTCTGACCACACATCGTAACCATAGATGGAGTTGAGAGGGTCACGATGCTGCAGGGATGGAGAAAGATCCGCTAGTACGAAGGTGGAGGAGGGTAAATCGGGGTAGGGGTGGGGGTGGGGCTGGAGTTATCATGGTGGAGTTTTCCATCTTGTGTTTGTCGAAGTTTTTCGTCAGTGCCAGTGAGGGGATAGTGAACGTTGGTGGTCGCAAGAGAGTGAATGTATTCATCAGAGTTTTGCAGATTGAATGGAGATAGGGTGGGCATGGTACTAGTGCTCAAATGGAGGGAGAAGTAAGGAGGGTCGTGAATAGGAGGTCTGGGTCATGGTGGATGGAGGAACAACAGTTAGTTCCTGGTGATGTTGGTCCACTGATGAGGACGTTGGTCCAACAGCGAAGATGAAGACGTGGGTAAGTTTTGTTTTAAGCGACGATATCATGTGTATATAAATAAATCATGTATGTATACATTAGAGTAAGTTACATTTTTCGTCCCTGTAATTTACATATATATTTATTGATTAAAGAAAAATCAGATTAAAATGAAAAAAAAAACTAAAATACCCCTGATTTAACATATTGCTCTAACAACTATTAGAGACAGGGACTAAATCTGGTCATTTTTGCATACCACAATGACCATCTTGTAATTTCGAAATTGTAGGGACCAAAAACATTACAAACACAAATCATATGGACCAAATTTGTAGTTTACTCTAATATAAAATATGATATTATATATTATTATTGACAATAATGCCCCTGAGTTAACAGAATGTATTTAACGGTGTTAGTGTCACATGGACTACCAGTGTACTTATTTTCGAATGAGGGACCCAACTTGAAATGAAATACAAACCACATGGACGTTCAATGTACTTATTTCAAAATAGGGACCATACCATACAGGGACCAATGGTGTAATTTACTCTAAAATTAATTAATTGCTTTGATGTTATTTTTAAATATTTAAGATAAAAAAAATGCTAGATTAAATTATATAATATATATTTTTATTTTTGATAAGACGATGACAAAAAAAAAAACATAAAACGGCCAAAATGTTCCTTGAGTTAATTGGATTAATATATTATTTACCCTAATAATGAGAGGGGACATGACTATAAAAAATTGAACACCACATAAACCATATTGAAGTATAGGAACATTAGTTATAATTTTTACATACTACATGGACCAAAACCGTAATTCACTTTAATTATTTTTATCAAAAAAAAAAGACGCATAAAAGATATTTCGATCGTATCGAACAAAAATCACATCAAGCCCAATTGAATAAGACCATGCCTAATATTACAATCATAACCAAACCCTTGTTGTTAATAATAGACACAAATGTACTCATATCAAGCAATCTTTGAATACATTTTGTCGCTTATTGTTCTTCATTAAAATTTCAAGCACACGGGCATACGGTCCCCCTGTGTCTATTAGGTCAGTTTATCTTTCGTTATGGATAACAACCTATAAATAAAAAAACTTAATGATTGTTGTAGCTTTAAAATTATTCAAAACATATTTGGTTTTATCATTTAATGTTTTCCTAGGCAATACCCATCCAAATTGTATCGTATTAATGTTAGTACTATAATACTGATCTACTAGTTCGTATATTCAAAATTAAAAAACTAAAATAACTTGTGCTTTAGAATTGTATTTTAAATTAATGTTTAATCGAAATCTAGTTTCAAATGTCACCATATAAGTTGGTTGTGAGTTTTAATCAATATTTCAATGTTTATTGCTTTACTCAAAAAACTCGAATGTGTAGTTACTTAACGAGTTAATAAACAATTTTATTTCTTACCATTTACGAAAAGACAAAGTTTACAAATGATATATCCTTCAATAATGCTATGAGAGTTTTTGTTGGTTATCTCATTATATACTAGAAGCGTACTTGCGCGATGCAGCGAGATAGATCACGTTTTTAATGTTTCATTTTATTTTTTTTGTCGATTTACAGTACGATTTTGGATGGTTTTGAGAAAGTGATAAAGTTTTTTTATAAAATTTTTTAATTTAGGTTTAATATTATAATGTTTTCTATATAAAAAAATTAAGTATTTTGTTAGAATTCAATGACTCTTTTATATATTTTAATAACATCTAGAAAAAATAATCAATTACATATTTAATAATATAATTAAAACAAAATTATAGTAATATAATATATTAATTAATAGTGATACATGGAAATGTTTACATAAAAGGAAATGGGTGTTGAAGCATGCAGTAGTAATATGTATCTTGTGCTTTGATACTTGTAAATTAAGAGATTTTTAAATTTTTGCATAAAATGATGGTATCTTGTGCCTAATAATTTGTATTTATAAGTTTTTTATCCGTGCTTTATAATATAGTATAGATGTATTTGGAGATTTACGAAGCAAAATACGCTAGAAAATTTCAACTTATTATTGGATTATCAATGCATTATGATTTAATGTTTTCATCATTTTCACATCATTATTTTACACCACTAAAAACTTAACGATAAATGAAAATACTTGCACACATTATTTTTATGGCATTTGTAATTTTAAAAGTTTTGAACGAGTTTGCTTAAACTTGTTGGTACATTGTAGAGATGGTGGTATCATAATTTTTCATGTTGTATATTTGAACAATGTTTGGATTATGGTGGTGGATGACAACTTAACGGGTATGATGGTGGTCGGCGGTTGATTGAGTTGGTGATGTCGTGGTCGTCCGTCGTTGACGATGGTGGCCGACTATTGAACTAACTATTGAGAGTGGTAGTCTGGTGGTGAACTTTTGGTGATGGTTATCGGCGAATAATACTAAGAATGAAAAAATTATATTATATATGATAATAATAATAATATTAAAGAAAACTAATATGATTACCATATCATCATCAATATGTTAATACTTCTTTCGTACTAAAATAAATATCCACAATGAAAAAAGCATATAATTTTATGATTGTGTAATTATTATATTTTTTAATTAATAAGTAGTCAGTTTTACCCTTAATTATAGAGCAAGAAATTTTCTCCATTTCATATATAACTAATAGTAGAATGAAAAATTAGATATTTACTTCTGAAAGTTGACACTTATTTTAGGACAAATTAAAATAATAACATAGACATTTGTTTTAGGACAAATTAAAATAATAACGGAGACACTTGTTTTAAAACAAATTAAAATAATAACAGAGACACTTGTTTTAAAGCAAAAAAAAATACTTAGGGGTCGTTTACCCAATCACTTTACCCGGTAAGTGCTTACCATTAAATTCAATACTATCACTTATCTTGTTGATCCAAACTCTCTCAGTGATTTGATAACGACCCTCTTCTATACTTAGTGAAAATTACGTTTTAGTATGTATTAGTGTTTCACCATCAGCGATCAGACTGAGTCTGTTCAGTTATCGCTGATAGTCTTTCTTATAAACATTTCTATGTATTAGTGTTTCACTATCAGTGATCAAACTGAGTCTGTTCAGTTATCACTGTTAGTTCCTAAAGTAAACAGCCAACGTAATCCCTGAAGACAAGTCTCGCGTCAACATATGTTCATAGCTGAATCGAAGACAATGCCGCTGAACAAAGAGAAGTCTACTAGTGACCTGATGCGGATATCAGTGAAGCAAAGACAACTCTACTTATACGCGAAGGAACATGAGGAAAAGCTTCAGCGATAGCTGAACCTCTCTATCTCTGAATGTAGTGATACTCAGCGATCAATCGATCACAAAGCTTATGCCTCAAGTTTCCTTTTGTCTATCCTTGCACAACCTAGTACGATGTGTCAGAACGGACAAGTCTCTGCAACCATTCGTACAACAACTCTGTCAACTACACTGTTCATGACCAGGCCGAAAGCATGTCTCCCAAAAGTCAGACTCCCAAAGTCAATCAGTGAATGCCACGTGTAAAGTATCCTGCCATGCATTTAATGCATAGGGTATAAATAGGAAGTTCTCCCCTTCATCTGAAGGTGTGTTTCATCCTTGAACTCAATATAGAAACCCTTGTTTTCTATATCTCTTAATTCCCCATTCTCTGAATTTCTTGTGCAATTATCTTAGTGTTTCTTAAGTTTGTTTAGATTGAGTCTGTCTTAATCTTATTCCGCAACAAACTTGTAAATTGTATTTTGATTTATCAATAAACAATTTATTAAACTTTAAATTATGTGTTTGTATTTAACCCCCCCCCCTTCTACAAACTTGTTTAGCACCTTCGGGACCAACAAGTGGTATCAGAGCAGTTTGTTTAAGTCTAATAAACAAGATCTTGATGTATACTCTTCCTTGCTATTCTAAAATGGCATTAAACACAAACACAAACTACTATGATAATGGTTCACTTTCTAAACCTCCTCGATTTAGCAGAGATAACTTTTCTCTATGGAAAAATCGAATGATGCTATTTCTTGAAGGTGCGGATCCTACTATACCTGAATATATAGAAAACGGACCCTATGAACCTATTAGAATTATAGCTGCGGTTCCCGCTACTGCCACCACTGAAGCTGTCCCTGAACGATATGTAGTTAAGGAAATAAGACAGTGGAGTGATGGAGATAAAAAGAAGGTAGGCATAGATGCAAAGGCAAAGACCATTATATCAATGGCTCTACCTGATGAAGTTTTCCATTCCATCATGCATCTGAAAACTTCTAAAGAAATGTGGGAAACCATATGTGTTCAATATGAGGGCACCACTGAAATCCAAGAGACTCGAAAGATTAACTTGGTAAGACAGTATGAAAGTTTTATCGCTGGTAAGAATGAATCTCTTTCTGACGTCCATCAGCGGTTTAACTGCCTAATCATTGACCTAAGAACTGTTGGTAGGACCTATTCTAATTATGAGGTCCTAACAAAATTCTTGGAATGTCTTCCTGAAAGCTGGGACAGTTATTCAATATGTCTTAAGCTGACAAAAGACTTACATACTCTCTCTCTAAGCACTCTATATGGAATACTGCTCAACTATGAGCAATCTAATCTCCTGAAGAAGAATCTTGTAAAAGATTCTAAAGACTCTAAAAGCACTACTGTTGCTTTAGTCTCTTCAGAGATAATTCCATCTCAGCGATCTACTCTCACTATCACTGAGTTAGATTCTGAATCTGAGGATCTATCAGACCCTGATCTTTCAGAGTTTGATGAGTTCTTAGCACTCTTGACAAACTCTTTTAAGAGATTTGCAAGAAAGAGCAACTTCCGAAGAAGTAAACCTCTCTCTCTTACTGAAAAGCCAAAATCAAATCCAGTTGATAAGGCTACTGCCACTTGCTATAACTGCGAAAATATTGGACATTTTGCTAGTGAGTGCAGGTCGAAAAAGGTCTTCAAACCTTCTACCTCAAGAAGATCCAGTGATGACAAATACCAAAAGCTGAAGAACAAATATCAAAAGCTGAAAAGCTATCAGCGAAAAGGTAAAGGTCTCATCGCTGAAGAACACGACTGGGCTGAATCAGAAGAATCATCTTCTGATGAAGAAGAAGTCGCTAATCTTTGCCTCATGGCTGAGATTAAAGAAGAAGTGGAAGAACCATCTGAACCTTCTATGAGCTACATATCATCTCAGGTATCTATCTCTACAAATCCCTCTCTGCCTGAAGCTGAGAGAAGTCGCGCTGTTGATGTGCTGACGATTGACCTTTATAATGCCCTAAACGACAAAACTCAAGCTGAGAATAAAAATGTTCATTTAACTCAAGAGCTAGAGAAATGTCATGAAAAGATCAAAGAACTAAATCTTTTAGAAGAAAAGTTGAAGGATCAAGTCATTATAAATGAAATCATCAGCATTGAACGTGAACAAGCCATTGCTGCTCTAAAAGCAGAAAAGGCTCATGTTGAAAAATGGTGCAAATCATCAACAAAGATCTCTGAGATAATAAATGCTCAAACTCCTGATAGTGATAAAACTGGTCTTGGTTTTTGGACACCTCAGGACGATCCTAAAGAAGAAAGTTCCTCGCTTAAGTTTGGAACTTTTGTCACCTCTTTCTTTGACACTTCTTATAATCAATTCTATCCCTGTTCTTCTTCAAATCCCATCCCTGAGGAAAAATCCAAAGACACTAAGTCTACGGATAAAGGAAAGTCCATTCTCCTTCCTCAGAAGGCAACCAGGAAAGCAAAGCTGAAAGTTCCTTCTAAACCTTCAGCTAAGCAATCCTCTAGCTCTGTGATAGAAATCTTTGATCTCTGTCCTCCAAAGCTAAAGATTGACCTTAAACATTCGAGATCTGAAGAAATGAAAATTCCTCCCAGATCTCAAGAGAAAAGTCTTCTTGGACCTGGCCCTGCTCATCTTAAACTTGCAAAACCTTCTACTTCTGATCCTAAAACCATTTTCAGATACAGAAAATGTTATCACTGTGGTTTTACTGATCATATTGCAAGTAAATGTCCAACTGCCACTGAAGCTGATAAAATAGCTAAAGTGAAGAAAAATGCCTCTAAAGCTAAGAAGGTCACCAAGGCTGAAAAATCAACCAAAGTGAAAAATACCACTAAGGTTAAGAAATTAACCAAAGTGAAGATTACCACTGAAGCTGAATCTTCATCTGCTAAGAAGACAGCTGATCCTTTCTTATCCACTAACTCTGAAGGACCCATTGAAAAGTGGGTACCAAACAACGTTTAATCTTCCTTATGTGTGCAGGGATCAAAGGGCATCTGGTATCTTGATAGTGGATGTTCTCGTCATATGACTGGACAAAGAGACCTGCTCACTGAATACAAGGAAGAGAAAGGTCCCTCTGTGACTTTTGGTGGAAATGGAAAAGGATATACCCAAGGGTTTGGTGTTCTCAGTAATGGGACAACTACCTTTAGAAGAGTCGCTTATGTAGATGGACTGAAGCACAATCTTCTAAGCATCAGTCAGCTATGTGATAAAGACTATGAAGTACGCTTTACTAAGAAAGCATGTTCAGTGGTAAATGAGAAAGGAAAACTTGCTCTCAGTGGTTATCGAAGAGAAAATGTCTATGTAATAGATATGGACTCTACTATCACTGATAACTTATGTTTTCTCTCTAAAGCCTCTTCTGATGTCAACTGGCTATGGCATAAAAGGCTCTCTCATCTAAACTTCAAAACCCTGAATTCTCTCTCATCTAAGGAACTGGTTTCTGGTCTTCCTCAGCACTCATATGCTAAAGAATCTCTCTGCTCAGCATGTGAAAAAGGAAAACAAACAAAAGCAAGTTTCAAGTCGAAACAAGTTTCCTCAGTGACAAGTCCTCTTCAGCTCTTGCATATGGATCTGTTTGGCCCTGTCAACATCCAATCAATAGCTGGAAAGAAATATGCACTTGTCATTGTAGATGAATATTCTCGCTACACCTGGGTTATCTTTCTTCGCTGTAAGAGTGATACTCCAGAAGAACTAATATCTTTTGTGAAAAAGATGGAAGTGCTGAACAATCTTACTGTTCGTTCAATAAGAAGTGATCATGGAACTGAATTCAAAAATAGTTCCCTGAACAATTTCTTTGAAGACAAGGGAATCTCTCACAACTTCTCTTCAGTAAGAACACCTCAGCAAAATGGAGTCGCTGAAAGAAGAAACAGAACGATCATAGAAGTTGCTAGATCAATGCTCAGCGATTCTCATCTCCCTACTCAATTTTGGGCAGAAGCTGTAAACACTGCATGTTTTACTCAAAACAGATCGCTGATAATAAAGCGATTTGGGAAGACAGCTTATGAACTTTTTGTTGGAAGAAAGCCTTCTATCAGCTTTCTTCATATCTTTGGTTGTCAATGCTTTATCTTAAACAACAGAGATCAACTTGGAAAGTTCGACCCAAAAGCTGATGACGGAATATTTCTAGGATATTCCTCCATCTCTAAAGCCTACAGAGTCTTCAACAAGAGAAGACAAACCGTAGAAGAAACAATTCACGTTACTTTTGATGAAACTCGCTCAGCGAACTCCAAACCAATCGCTGACAATGAAGAGTTAAATGCTTGGATGCTTTCTCACTACAGAGAAACTGAACCTTTCTTCTCAAACCATCAGCATTCAGATCCTCCAGTCGCTGATGATGATCCAAACATTATACATCCTACCGCTGAATCCAACTCATGGGTTTCAGCTGAACCTCTAAACACACTCCTACCATCAAATCTGCCTTCGTCTGAAAACCTCTCCAGTGAATCTACTCAACAGTTAATCGCTGATGAACCTCAATCGTCCTCATCAGTAAACATTCAAATTGTTGATCCAACCTCTGAGTTAAGCAATAATGCTCCTGCTCAGCGATGGACCAAAGATCACCCAATAGATCAAATTCTTGGTGATCCAGATGCAGGTATTCAGACACGACGAAGCTCAGGTAATATCTGTCTCTTTGTAAACTTTCTCTCTTTAATAGAACCAAAGAAGACTGATGATGCCCTCAGAGATCCAAACTGGGTCAGCGCTATGCAAGAAGAGCTGACTGAATTTTCTCGAAACAAAGTTTGGAATCTCATTCCTAGACCATCTGATAAAACTGTAATAGGCACCAAATGGGTGTTTAGAAACAAGTTAGATGAACATGGAACTGTAACCCGCAACAAGGCTCGACTTGTTGCTCAGGGATACAGACAAGAGGAAGGCATAGACTATGATGAAACCTTTGCCTCTGTGGCCAGGCTCGAAGCAATTCGACTATTCTTAGCTTATGCAGTCTATAAAGACTTCATCGTGTATCAAATGGACGTAAAATCAGCGTTTCTAAATGGAAAGCTGAATGAAGAAGTCTATGTAGAACAACCACCAGGGTTCTATGACCCTAAGCATCCAAATTATGTTTATAAATTGGATAAGGCTCTCTATGGTCTAAAACAAGCCCCTCGTGCTTGGTATGACACTCTCTCATCTTTTCTTATCTCTGAAAATTTTGAACGTGGCAAGATTGATAATACGTTATTTTTCAGAAAGATAAAAGGTCATATAATTCTTGTACAAATATATGTCGATGACATAATATTTGGTTCTACTAACCCATCTATGTGTACTCGCTTCGCTGAAAGAATGAAGAAATAATATAAAATTAGTATGATGGGTGAGCTGACATATTTTCTTGGTCTTCAGATTAAACAATCTGACAAAGGTACTTTTATCATCCAAGGTAAATATGTTAAAGATATGCTGAAGAAGTTTGATCTTACTCAAACTTCAGCGATGAAAACTCCTATGGCACCACCCCTGACACTTAACAAAGATCCTTCTGGAAAACCTGTTAATGTCACTGCCTACAGAGGAATGATAGGCTCCCTGCTGTATCTCACAGCAAGCCGACCTGACATCATGTATTCTACTTGTTTATGTGCACGCTATCAATCTGAACCCAAGGAATCCCATCTGATCGCTGTAAAGCGAATTTTCAGATATCTGAAAGGAACTCCTAACCTCGGTCTTTGGTATCCCAAAGACTCAGGGTTCGATCTAACTGGTTATTCTGATAGTGATTTTGCAGGTTGTAAACTTGACAGAAAGAGTACCACTGGTGGATGTCAACTCTTGGGAGGAAAGCTGGTAAGTTGGACAAGCAAGAAGCAAAATTATGTGTCCACTTCCACAGCTGAAGCTGAATACGTAGCCGCTGGAAGCTGTTGTTCTCAAATCTTATGGATGAGAAATCAACTATTAGATTATGACCTTCAGTTATCAAAGATTCCTATCTATTGCCACAGCACTAGTGCTATCGCTATAGCAAATAATCCAGTGCTACATTCAAAGACAAAACACATAGAGATCAGATATCACTTTATCAGAGACCATGTGATGAATGGTGATATTGAACTTCACTTTATCCCTACTGACTTTCAGCTTGCTGATATATTCACCAAACCTCTTGATGAGACAAGGTTCAACTTTCTCATCAGTGAGCTTGGAATGCTGAACCTTGAAGAATAATTCTTCAGCGTTCATGTATTGCGTCAGTAATCAAAAGTTCCCCTTTCATCATTCTCTCTGATAAATATTCTGACTCTCAGGTATGTTTTCTCAATCCCTACAACTGAATCTTCATTCAGTTGAGATTTTTTTAAAATATAAATCTTAATCACTGAATCTTTCTTCAAATGATTAAAAGCTTTTTGAAATTAAATTTATCACTGATATTTATATTCAGTGATCCTTTTAAAAGAAAATCTATCCCCATCTTTTCATCAGGGATACTTTCAAAAAGAAAATTCTATTGCTGATATTTTATCTTCAGTGATAAATTCAAAACGGACAAATGAACAGTCTCCTTCTTAACTATGACGTCATTTGAACCGACAATCCACGACATGCCTTTTTCTGACACGTTCGTCCATTGCTCTTCTATCCAATCACCTTCGTGGGACGTGTCCATGTCATGATGTGCATTTGTTTTCCCGCTTCTCTCACATTCTCTCTTCTCTCTCTCACATATAAAAGGAATGCTTTTATATTCTATCAATTTAAGTTTTCTGGAAATACTTTCTAAGCAAGAATACTCTCTCAAGCATTCTAGCATTCTCAAGCTTTCTGAATCATCCTCTTCAAGATCAACAAGTTATTCTTGATTTCTTATCTTAAATCTTTTTACATAAAACTCCATTTATGGTCTACCATTATGGGTTTATAAGATTCTTATCACATAAAATCACTTTCATTTTTGATTTTATTCTTTAAAAACCGTTTTATTTTGATTGTTCTTCATTCAAAATCTTTGGTTTTTCTTCTTGTTCTTGTATCCTATCTTAAGAACACCTTTTTAATCTTTAAAATTGTATCCTATCTTGTTCTTGTTCTTCTATTCATCTATCTGTTTACTCTCAGAATGTCTCAATCTGCACTTGTCGCCTCTAAAAATGTCAAGTTCGCCATCACTGATTCTGAACTTCCAAAGAACAACCATCTTGCTCGCCTTGACTTTGATGGTGTCAAGTACCCACATCTGGTGGAAGCTGCACAATTTCTAAGGCAATCCTGCATTGCCTATGCTATCACGGTGGATCCCACACCTTCGAAAGCTCTACTCCAGCAATTCTGGTTTACCGCTGAAGAAACCTATCTCACCAACAAGAAGGGTGAACAGGTTCCTGCTATCTCCTTCAGCACTCAACTAGGCTCAGGGATGATGACTGCCCTAGGCCTAAGGAAAGCTCTTCGATTCCCTGACAAGCCTAGGAATGGATATGACTCATTGCCAACTGACGCTGAACTCATCCAATTCCTGGATGCCATGGAATATACTTGGGAACCCAAACCAAGGACGACTATTCCAAACAAGAAGCTGACTCTTGTGAAGAAGGCACTGATGTCTTCCCAGCTAAACTACTTCTTCTCACACATCATTCAGTGTATGAGTGGAAAGAGTGGGTCACTGGACCAAGCCAGCAAGGTTCAGGTCCAGATGGCTTACTCAGTGATCGCTGGGAAAAACTTCGACTACGCAACAGCTATCTTTGACGACCTGAAGTCAAAGATAGAGAAGACCGAGAGGGATCCCAAGGTTCCCTACGTACGCTTCATCTGCACGTACCTGAAGTTCCTCTATCCTTCTACTTACCCCACTAATGCGGATGCATCCTTTCCGAAAGTGGGTCAGCGATCACTGGAGGTCAAGACGCTCCCCAATGAGGTAAGTATCTCTGAACTTCGCTCTCGTCTCTCTATCCTCACTTCTTCGTCTTCAGCGGCCACGCAGGAGGTTCCTTCTTCTGCTATCCCTGCCGCTACCCCTTCCAAACGACCATCAACTGGCTCCCTTGGTCCTTCGAAGAAGGCCAAGGTGACCAAGGAGAAAGCTACTTCTAGCTCTATACCTAAGGATGTTTCTCTACAAACTTCCTTAGATGCTTTCGTGGGTCTCTCCTCCACATCCTCAGCTCCAACCACTTCAACCGTGCCAGCGATCTCGGTCGCTGTCACAACAACAGTGACACAACCTGAGGTAACTACCCCTATCCCTACATCTTCTATCCCCATCTCTAGTTCTCATATTTCTTTGGTCTCTAACCCTCCCTCTATCCCTACTCCTCAGTTTGGACCCATAGAACCTAAACATCATTCTTTTGAGGAATCTCTGTAATTCTACAAAATGTTTGATAATTCAGGTAATCCTATAACCTTATACACTACTCCCAACTCACCATATAAGTCTGGTTCTGAAAAACTAACTTATCTTTCAGGTCCTAGTCTGGCGACTGTTGACACAAATGTCAACAGTTTGAGTTCAAAGGTGGATTCTCTTTCTGCTTCTCTCAACAACACCACCAGCGCTGTTCAAACAGCTGGTGATGCATTGAAGACGCTGACTGCCACCTGCGCCTCCAAAGCTGATCTGTCTCACATCGCTACTCTTCAGGCAGCGATTGTCAAAGTCAGGGAAGAATCCAAGCAGCAGTATGATGACCTGACTGCAAAGATCGATGCCTGCACTGCGAATCTTCAGCAAGTCCTCGACAAGCTGAATGCACCAGCTCCAGTTCCTGCTCCATCATTTACAGAAGATGATCGTTCAGCACTGACCATAGCTGTGGAATTCATTCACCTAGCTACGTCCGACATCCCTGCACTTGAAGGACGACTCACAGGTCTGGAGGCTGAAGTCCAGAAGCTGGCTACTGCATCAACTTCATCTCCTTCAAAAGACCTCTCCCTTGTTGATAATGACAAAGAGGGGGAGAAGACAGCTGAAGAAAACACGGATGCTGAAGTTATTGCTGAACCACTGAAGGAAACTCCCTCTCAGGTTGAGGGGGAGATAGTTGCTGATAAAGACCCTCCTACCATCGCTGAAATAGTCGATGATGAAGAGGAGGATGAAGACCTTGATCTTGAAGATCAAGCGGATGATTCTCATCAAGATGATGATGATGACGATGAGGAAGATCCATCTCTCTGGTGTTCTTCAGCCGCCACATCATCAGCGATAGCTTCGAAAGAAGTTATCCAAGCAGGGGGGAGACAAGGATCATCTACAGGAACCCCTTCCCAAAGCAAAGGTGTATCTGCTAAGGAAACCCTGAAGATGATCTCACTACCTGAGGAGAATCCTTCTCAGGTATGCCTTACTCTTGTTCCCTTATCTTTCTATAAAAATCCTACCCCTATTTCTTTCTAGACTTTATCTCTCTTCTTTCCTTAAAAATAATCTAACTTCTTTTTCATTTTCTGACCAGACAGTTCTCTCCCCTGCTTAAGGGATCTGAACTACAAATAATTCCAGCTACTATCGCTGAAGACATAATCCCAATCTCTATCGCTGAGATTGATGAAGAAGAAGAAGAAGATTCCCTGGTCCATCCAGGAAGGCCTTCTCAACCATCTCAATGGTCAGAGAAAGTGATGAAGAAAAGAGTTGAAATGATCGCTCAACTAGAAAGTCAACGGCTGAAAATTCCTCTTCAAACATCCTTCTCAGAGCTCGACTTCCTCACTGAAGCTGAACGAGAAGAATCTGCCAAAGCTGAGAAACTGTTCGCTGAATGCAGACGAGATGCCCAACTCGCTTTAAAGATTCAATCTTCTCAAGTCAAGGACAAGAAGCTGAAAAGAAAGCCTGTGAAAGTTCAAGCTGCACTGCTGAAAGAAATTGAAGAGGAACGCTCCAAAGAACAAGAGATCAACGATAAGTCTATCGAATGGTGTAAACAGAAGATGGATTATCGCTCTGATCTTCTTCCAATAACAGCCGTGACTATCTCTGGTCGCAAGAAGAAGGATCAACTCTCAGTGACCATGGAGATTACCAGAGAGGATGGAACTCAAAAAGCTATGTACGTTTCCAAACTTGAAGGCTTCGGGTTTACAGAGTGGATAGAATTCTGGGATGCGCTGAAGAAATAGAAATCTACATACAGAGGCTACGTTGAAGGACTTCTTAAAGCTCTCATCAACAGAGTCACTTCTGTACTGAATCTGCCATCTCCTATCCCTCCCAATCCCAAGAAACTCAAGAGAAGAATTGGGTCCTCCTCCTCTGAAGACGTCGCCATCATCAGGAATGAAACTTCTATCAAATTTTCAAGAGATGCACTGTTTGGTCCTCCTCCTGATCTTTCAGTTCTGGATTTATCTCTGCCTCCTGGTGGTCCTTTCCAAGCTGGTCAAGTAATTGACGATCCTTATGGAATATTCTTCAGAGATGATGATGAGGAACTCAGATTTCAAAGAGTCTCTGAGATTCCTATATGTCCTCTGAATCATCTCAAGGATCTCTTATGCTTATGGTGTGACTTCTTCCCTGCTGCTGAGAAAATCAAAGAAATTATCAGCCAAGAATCCTTGGAACGAAGACAGAAAGGAGAAGAAATACCTTAGTATATGATAAATCCTCCTAAGTCTTCTTATAGCTGATAGATTAGTTTTCTTTTCTGTAATCTATTAGTTGTACTTACAGTAGTTAGTTATTTACTTGTAATTTTCATTCCGTGTAATTCTCTTCTTGAATTAATGAAATTTCAGTAAAGTACTTAACTTCATCAGTGCTGTAAAAGATCCCTCAAAATAGTAATTGGGACATGTATGTTACGAGTCCTGATTATTCCATCATTTTGAATCATAAAGTAATTTTCTTCAGTTACTTTGTCATTATCAAATAGGGGGAGATTGTTGATCCAAACTCTCTCAGTGATTTGATAACGACCCTCTTCTATACTTAGAGAAAATTACGTTTTAGTATGTATTAGTGTTTCACCATCAGCGATCAGACTGAGTCTGTTCAGTTATCGCTGATAGTCTTTCTTATAAACATTTCTATGTATTAGTGTTTCACTATCAGTGATCAAACTGAGTCTGTTCAGTTATCACTGTTAGTTCCTAAAGTAAACAGCCAACGTAATCCCTGAAGACAAGTCTCGCGTCAACATATGTTCATAGCTGAATCGAAGACAATGCCGCTGAACAAAGAGAAGTCTACTAGTGACCTGATGCGGATATCAGTGAAGCAAAGACAACTCTACTTATACGCGAAGGAACATGAGGAAAAGCTTCAGCGATAGCTGAACCTCTCTATCTCTGAATGTAGAGATACTCAGCGATCAATCGATCACAAAGCTTATGCCTCAAGTTTCCTTTTGTCTATCCTTGCACAACCTAGTACGATGTGTTAGAACGGACAAGTTTCTGCAACCATTCGTACAACAACTCTGTCAACTACACTGTTCATGACCCGGCCGAAAGCATGTCTCCCAAAAGTCAGACTCCCAAAGCCAATCAGTGAACGCCACGTGTAAAGTATCCTGCCATGCATTTAATGCATAGGATATAAATAGGAAGTTCTCCCCTTCATCTGAAGGTGTGCTTCATACTTGAACTCAATATAGAAACCCTTGTTTTCTATATCTCTTAATTCCCCATTCTCTGAATTTCTTGTGCAATTATCTTAGTGTTTCTTAAGTTTGTTTAGATTGAGTCTGTCTTAATCTTATTCCGCAACAAACTTGTAAATTGTATTTTGATTTATCAATAAACAATTTATTAAACTTTAAATTCTGTGTTTGTATTCAACCCCCCCCCCCCTTCTACAAACTTGTTTAGCATCTTCGGGACCAACATATCTTATCCGTTAAGATTTTAGTTCATGAAAAACGACATCATACGCAATGATTTATCCGGTAAGCGCTTAATGGTAAATTCAATACTATCACTTATCTTATCCGTTAAGATCGTAGTTCAAGAAAAACGGCATCATACGCAATAATTTATCCGGTAAACGCTAACCGGGTAAGAGTTGTCACCATCATTTACCGGGTAAGATTTATGGTCCTTGTCATGTTCATCGATAAGATAATATGACTTGGTAAGCATTTACTCGGGTAAGCGTTAGGTAAACCGCCCCTTAATTTGATTTACAATTGTATTACAATTTATCTACGGTCACGTCAGTATTTATTAGGGCTGTTTGTTTTTTTAAAAAGACCTCTTAATGGCTCTTGAGTCTGAATCGTTCAGACCTTTTGACATTCAGACTGTTTTTTTCCCAGTTTTCAGAACCTCTTAATGGCTCTTAAATATATCTGAAATAAGAAGTGGTGACATAACTTCTTAAAATCTTTTATCGCTTCTCATTTCCTATGCGTTCCTTTCTCTCAAGACGCATCCAGGCGTTATAAAAAACAAACAGTCTTATTGATTCAGATTTCAGACTTAAACACCATCTCTTATTAATCATAAGTAAATAAGACTTCAGACTTCAGACCTCTTAAAAAACAAATGCCACCTTAGATTTACAAGTAATTAGATCCCTTTTTTATGTGCCGTTTGTTTTTTAAGAAATCTGAAGTCTTATTTATTTCTGATTAATAAGAGGTGGTGCTGAAGTCTTAAATCTGAATCAACAAGACTGTATGTTTCTGTAATGTCTGGAGGCGTCTTGAGATAAAGAAGATCATATGAACTGAGTTTGGCGATAAGAAGTTTTAAGAAGTTAGGTCACCACTTCTTATTTCAGACGTATTTAAGAGTTAAGAGGTTCTTAAAATTCGAAAAAAAAACAAATCGTCTAAATCTTAAAAGGTCTGAACGATTCAGACTTAAGAGGCATTAAGAATTTTTTTTTAAACAAATAACTCCTTAGTAATAAAATGGGAAAATTGCATTAAAATGGAATCAACTTTACCCTTAGTCTTATTTTGGTGAACCAACTTTTAAAACATTCATTTTAGGGTTTCAGACAAACTTTTCATTTATTTAAGGGACTCATTTACCTGATAACCTACAAATGATGACGTGGAATTGGTAAAATATGATATGTCATTTTTTAATATAAATTAAAATTACATGTAATTAGTTTTTAAAATATTATTTAATATGCATTTCTACCCTCCACCTCCCTAACTACCTGCCGGCAACTACACCTCTTCGCGACTTCGGGCCTGTTTGTTTGCAGCTTAATGAGCTTAATGAGACTCACAGCTTATTCAGTCAGCTATATATGACTGTTTGGTAGTGGCTTAATGATATAGAAAGTGGCTTATTCAGTAAGATTTCAAGGGAGAGCTTTATGCAGAAAGCCAAGTTTTTTCCAAACCAGTCTCTCTCAGTAAAAAACACGTTCCTTCCATCTATGAAAAACTCTCTCAAATAAAAACCTTCTAAATCTATACAGACAGATTAATCCACACAGACAACTTTATCCATACAGAACTTAATGGAAAACCAACCAAACAGCCCCTTCGCCGACTACCCCCACCTTCCCTACCCCTCTTTCTTTCTTTAGTGAGGACCCTCAACCTCCCCATCAACTACGAGTTGATTTTTTCTCTCAATATACATAGCATTATAGTTCACTGTGTGGTTTTTTAGGTTTTTTTTATGACGATGACTCTTAACTTTCCTCCATCAAAGACCAGTTTGTTTTTTCTCTCTATATATATAGCATTATGAGATGGGTGGAGGTGGTATGGAGAGAGTTGGTAGCAAATCTTGATGGAGATGGGTGGAGAATGAAAACAGGTGGAGAAGAAAGGTTGTAGGCGTCTGCAACAGCTATGGGAAAGGGCTTGAATTGAAGAGATGAAGATGATATACGAAGTAGGCGGCGATATGGGCTGAAATTTTTGTTTAATCTTTTCTTTTGTTTTGAAAATATTAATTCATTAAAAAAGTTATAATATTCATTTAAGTTTTAGTTTTTTTTATTAGTTTTTTTGCTACATCATTTGAGTTAACCGGTTACCTGCTGAACAGGTAAACGAGTTCCTTAAATAAATGAAAAGTTTTTCTGAAGCCCTAAAATGAATGTTTTGAAAGTTGGTTCCCCAAAATAGGAATAAGGAAAAAGTTTGTTTCATTTTGATACAATTTTCCCTAATAAAATTTATGATAGACCCTTAATTTTCCAAAACAAAAATATGTAAAAGTACGTTCCCTTGTAAATTTTTTTTATTAGTTTAAAAATATTTATCTATACTATGTAATTAAAATTATAAAATTGAAAAGTCAGTTCTTGAAAAACGGTTTTTGGAAAGCCATTAAAATTAAATGTTACATTTATCATCCTTACAATTAATTGTTTGATTTACTTTATATCCCTTGTTTTTTTATTTTTCATTTTACACCCTTATCATGTTAACACAAATAATCATATATGAACAAAAATGTAATGAAAAAATACGTTTCTTTTTTTACAAGTTATACCATTATAATCGTCTCGTCAGTACCTTCAAAACGAGCCAATATTGAATATTTTTTAATATAACTGTACTATTAAATATCATGAATATCTACGAATTAAATTGTTTTATATAAAAATTCTAAAACGGTTATTGTACAATCTTTTGTACAATAACATTTACCACCCTTAAATGTTACATTTACCACCCTTACAGTTACTTATTTAATTTACTTTATATCCCTAAAAATTCTAAAATGCTTATTGTAAAATCTTTTGTACAATAACATTTACCACCCTTACAATGTTACATTTACCAAGCTTACAATTACTTGTTTAATTTATTTTATATCTCTTACTTTTTCATTTTTCATTTTACACTATTATCATATTAACACAAATAATCGTATATGAACAAAAATGCAATGAAAAAATACGTTTTTTTTACAAATTATACCATTATAATCGTCTCGTCAATACCTTCAAAATGAGCACACAATATTGAATATTTTTCATTTTAACCGTACTATTGAAAACTATGATTAATCTATTAATTAGTTTGTTTTCTATCCATACGTTTTATTTTTTCACCGTTATCATATTAAAAATACATAATTGTAGATCAACTAAAATATATTAAAAATATGTTTCATTAGTATCATAAATTCCAAGGTTCTAAATGGCGTGAGGCGTGGCGTGGCGGCGAGACCAAGCCTCAAGCCTTAGG
This sequence comes from Arctium lappa, assembly GCA_023525745.1. Classification (NCBI taxonomy): domain Eukaryota; kingdom Viridiplantae; phylum Streptophyta; class Magnoliopsida; order Asterales; family Asteraceae; genus Arctium; species Arctium lappa. The sequence goes on from CM042051.1 coordinate 35,346,426, forward strand.
AGCCACGGCGAAGCCATGGCGTTTTCAAGGCGTGACTTATGACGTCAAATTTCTATTTCATATATAATATTATATATAAAAACATATGTTTTGTAGTCTTACTCAGTGAGTCAATAGTAATAGAGAAGTTAAATTATGTTGTATATATAAAAAACTTGCAAATAAGACATTAAAAACGTAAAGAAAATCAAATATTTCATTACAATAACCGCGCATTAGGCCATGGCGTGCCATGGGCTTAACGTGGCGTGACACACAAGCTTTGGTGTCATGGCGGCTGTGTGGCGAGTTTTTTAGAACATTGATAAATTCTAATATTATAATTTTTTCATCAATAATTTTAATATAAACTAATTATTGAATATTTTAATGGGTAACATAAATGTGTAACATTATTTATATATATATATATATATATATATATATATATATATATATATATATATATATACACTATCTATATCTATACTATTATATTAAAATTGTAAAACGGTAATTTTCAAAATTCAATATAACATTTAACATCTTTATAATTAGTTATTCAATTTACTTTATATCCCCTTACTTTTTCATTTTTCATTTTACACATTTGTTATATTAACACAAATAATGGTATATGAACAAAATGCAATGAAAAATATGTTTTTTACAAATTATACCATTATAATCGTCTCGTCAATATTTTTAAAACGAACCCAATAATGAATATTTTTTAATGTAACCGTACTATTAAATATCATGAATATCTATGAATTAATTTGTTTTCTATCTATACGTTTTATTTTTATTTTCACCTTTAGCATATTAAAAATACATAATCGCAGATCAACTAAAATATATTAAAAATACATTTCATTATTATTATAAACTAGGCATATCACCTGCGCACGATGTGGCACGAAAAATCGTGAAATCGAAGGAAAATTGACAAAGGTATGTATTCCCTCGCGAAATATCTCGAAAAATCAAAATGACAACAACGTTTCATTTTAAGTTTGTATTTCTTCGTCCTTATCGATACTTTAGTCTATGATTTACATATAAGGAACAAAACGACTCAAGCGTCGTGTTTTCATAGACTAAAGTATCGATAAGAACGAAGAATACAAACTTAAAATGAAAACGTTGTTGTCATTTTGATTTCGAGATGTTTCGCTAGCGAATACATACATTTGTTAATTGTTCCTTCAATTGCACGATTTTTCACGCCACATCATACGCGGGTATATACCTAGTATAAAAAATAGATTTTGACTTACCTTTCAATAATATATACTCTACCAAAGAAATATTACAAACTATGGATTGATTAAATAACTTTTTTTAACAAAAACATTTACATATATGTTTTAATATCGATCATAAAGATACATATTTTCAAACACAAAATTTTTTTTTTCGTTAAAAACAACAAAAGTAAATGCTTTTCGAAAATGGGAGTATGAGCCACAAATTCACATGCCAGGTGACTCACCTGTGACCCCAATGTCCAAAAAAGTAAAGGGTAAAAGTTGTAATAAAACAAAAGTTGAAGGACGTGTTCAAAACATAACAAAAACAACAAAACCAACGAGACAAGGTTTAGCTGTTTAACATTCCAAACAACGGATAAATACAAGAAAAGGAGATAAGTGGGGCCCAAGCCTTGCATTTAACCGTTGTACATAAAGTGCGGTGTATGATAGGCTGTCAAAGAAGTGCCCACAGGAGATTAGGGCCCCTACTACACCAAAAGAAACACTGATTACCCCCCTCACATGGGGTTTGCTGTACTCTGGGTCCCTACCTTTCCACTACCTTCTCAACCTTTTTATATTTTGTTAATATTTGCCAAAATAGGCATGTATTTTCATGAAAGTTCTAATTTACCCCCTTCAACTATAGCTTGTGTTTAAACGAACACCATAAATTTCGAGCTTCAATGCTTCTCGGCGCTTTCGAGTTTGATAGATTGAAGACGACCATTAAATAAAAGTTCCTTTTTCGGGTAACTGTGAATTTTCAAATTAGTTTAAACAAACCAACTAATTTTATACGGCCTTGAAGATAACAGTTTAAAAAAATTATCAATGACCAATGACCATAAGTAGACTCGAACTTGCGACCTATGAAAAAAACATGTACATTTAACCCTTATTTGTCAGTTGAGTTGTCTACTAAGGGGGTGTTTGGGATTGCTTATTTAAACTCCTTATTGACTTGTAATTTTTCCTCACCCCTAATAATCTATTTTTAGTGTTTAGGTTGGGGAATAAAAAAATTGTTTATAGCTTTTTCACACCGCTAATAAAGAGTTTTTGATAAGTTACATCATTCTAACTTATCAACTTATTTGAAAAAACTTATAACTTTTTTGGTTATCTTATATGTATAAGCAATCTCAAACACCCCTAAATAACAACTTATTAGCTTATTATATTTTATAACTATACATTAAAAATCAATTAAAACTAGGTTTTTGGAAGGTTGTTGTCGAGATTGTGAGGAAGATAGGGGTTAGGAGGGGGTATGGGTTTTATAGGGGGGGGGTAGGGTTAGGAACACCCCCCTAATAACCTCGAGTCATGGATAATAGGGTTCTAGATGCCATTTTGAATTTGCTTTGCTAAAATTTAAAAAAAAAGGGGGGGAAGGGGGGGGGGGGGACAATTTGGACAATATGAGATTTTTTAAAATAAAGTTACAATTATAATAGTTAAAATTGTTCATATAATGGATTTAATATAGTTATTCTTTCATTAAATATAATGGATTTAATAATTTAAAATTTTAAAAAAAGGGGGGGAGAGGGGGGGCTGATTTGGACAATATGAGATTTTTTAAAATAAAGTTACAATTATAATAATTAAAATTGTTCATATAATGGATTTAATATAGTTATTTTTTCATTAAATATAATGGATTTAATAATTAAAAAAACTATTGATCGGATGCAAAATATAATAGATTGTTATTAAGGACTTATGTGACTAATAATACTTTTACAGGGGTGTATCTGAAAATAACTAAAATCTAGGGTATTTTTTGAACAATTCCAATATACAAGGAGTTTTATGCAAATACCCTGCAAAATTTGAAACTTCCGGAAACACCCTCTCTGCTTATCCAAAACCCAATCATTTCCTCTTATAAAGACAAACACCCACCACCTTCGCAAGACCACCAAAACCTCCATAACCAGAAGCTCAACTCAATTCACTGAGTTCTAGAGAGAGAGAGAAATGTCGAAAGAAGTGAGTGAGGTCGGAGAAACGGCGAGGAGGGATTATGTTGACCCACCGCCGGCACCCCTTATTGACATGGCGGAGCTGAAGCTCTGGTCGTTTTACAGAGCCTTAATCGCCGAGTTCGTCGCCACACTCCTCTTCCTCTACATCACCGTCGCCACCGTCATCGGTTACAAGAACCAAACCGACCCATGCGGCGGCGTTGGCCTCCTCGGCATCGCTTGGGCCTTCGGTGGCATGATCTTCATCCTTGTGTACTGCACCGCCGGTATTTCCGGTAAGCTCGATCCCATCAACTTAATTCACACCAAACGACACCGTACCCTTTCGTCCCGAACGCATGTACACTTGTAGTTCTTAATGAGTTTGTACCGAAATTAGTGTACAAACCAGTAAGAACTACAACCTTTTCTTGTAGTTCTTAATGGGTTCGTGGGTTCGTATAGAATGCAGTGTATAACCCATTAAGAACTGCAACCTTTTAGTAAAGATTATTGTGGTTCTTAATGGGTTCGTAGTGTACAACCCATTAAGAACCGCAACCTTTTAGGGGGTGTTTGGGATTGCTTATTTAAAACAACTTACACTTATTTTAAAAAGTGTATCAAGTTATGCATTGTCAGACCCGAGTTTTTAAAAAAGTGTTTGGATTAAGTTATTGTGGTACCAAAACGTAATAAGTTGTTACTTAGAGGTGTTTAGGATTGTTTATACATATAAAATAACCAAAAAAAGTGATAAAACACTTTTCATAGTAAAACCAAATGACTTATCAAAAAGTGTTTTTTAACGGTTTGGCACCGCTATAAGCTATTTTAATTTTTCCTCTTCCAAACACTCAAAATTGCTTATTTCCGGTGTCAAATCGCAATAAACTAAAAATCACCTCAAATAAGCAATCCCAAATAGGGATGGGAATGAGACCCGCCCCATTGGGGAACCCGGTGTACCCGCCCCGGCAGGGACGGGGATGGGGACGGGGATCCCCGAAAGTTAAAAACCGGGGATGGGGACGGGCCCCGCCCCGTCCCCGCATATTAAATATATTATATAATTATCACTAAATATTATGTATATTTATTACTAAATATATTGTATGTCTATTTCTAAATATATTATTTATAAAGATTTAGATATAACTTTCATATTTAGAATAGTATTTTGATATTTTTTGTTACATTTTTTTTACTTGTGTTACTTTTTTAGATAAAAAAAATGGAGAGTCGAAAGCGTTTGATCAAATAATTACGTATGACGTTGTGCCTTTGTTCACATCAATATTTGGTAGTACGTAGAAACATATTTTGAAAATATGTGAGATTTAGACATCGACTATTATCGATCGAGTACATATAGCGCTCAATACATTTCATTTAAAATATATCAAATAAGGGGGGAAAATCCCCGATTACCCGTTGGGGATCCCCGTTCCCCGGTGGGGACGGGGATGGGGATGTGTTCATATTCCCCGGCGGGGACGGGACGGGGATAGAAATTAGGATCGGGGACGGGGACGGGGATTGGGGTCCCCGCCCCATTACCATCCCTAATCCCAAACACCCCCTTAGTTGAGATTCTTGTAATTCTTAACGGATTCGTGCCGAAGAACAACCCATTAGGAACTGCAATCTTTTAGTTGAGATTCTTTCTTAATGGGTTCGTACCGAACTCAGTGTACAACCCATTTAAGAACTGCAACCTTTAAGTTAAAGGATGCAATTCTTGTAGTTCCTAATGGGTTCGTACCTGTTGTAGTTCCTAATGGGTTCGTACCCGGTTTTCATTTGTACAAAACGAACCCATTAAGAACTACAACCTTTTAGTTGAGATTTTAACCGTACAACCCTATAATGCATATTTTTTATTGTTAGAACCACTTTTTCCTGAGAAGTCTTCTTTCGAAGAGTGATAGTTATACATATATGGTATAAGAGCAAATTGTTTAAAATGTGCAGGTGGTCATATTAACCCTGCGGTTACATTCGGGCTATTCTTGGCAAGAAAAGTGTCCTTAATAAGGGCAGTGGCCTACATGGTTGCACAGTGTTTGGGAGCGATCTGTGGTGTGGGTTTGGTGAAGGCCTTCATGAAATCCCCCTACAACTCATTGGGTGGTGGTGCCAACTCCATTGCACCAGGGTACAACAAGGGTACTGCACTTGGTGCTGAGATTATTGGCACCTTTGTCCTTGTTTACACTGTCTTCTCTGCTACTGACCCTAAGAGGAGTGCACGTGACTCTCACGTTCCTGTATGTATAACTTGTACATTTGCTGCTTTTACTTGTTTGTATCTTTATATATGGTTGTACATTGTGCATTGAAAGTTGTACTTTTGTGGGAAATTGGATTTGTAGGTTTTGGCTCCATTGCCAATTGGGTTTGCGGTGTTCATGGTGCATTTGGCCACCATACCCATTACTGGAACTGGTATCAACCCTGCTAGAAGCTTTGGGGCTGCTGTTATTTACAACAATGAAAAAGTCTGGGATGACCAAGTAAGTTTTTGAATACTAACCACAATGGGTTGTGGCATACTGGTTAATACGCTACGCTGGCGATGTGTTGGAATATCCCATCTGTCAGGTGTTCCAATTGCTTGTGGTTAAAACACAACAATTGTGGCCAGTGAGGTTTAATCAGGGCTGATGTTCTTGTGGCGTACCCGCGTACTCGGCCCTTGTGGCGTACTGGTTAAGGCCTTGGGGAGGTGGTGAAATATCCCTTCCTCCCATGTTCGAATCCAGGCGTACACAACAATTGTGACCACTGAGGTTTAATCATGATTCATGACTGATGTGTTACGGTTATAATTTGTAAGAGCATCTCCAACAGCTATGCTATAATTTTTCTAAAATAGAATACAAAAAGTTAAAATCTCTAAAAGAATTTACATTCAACTCCAATAGCTACTCTATTTTAGCATATCTATCATCAATTATATTATTAAAATATTCAATATATTTAATAAAATATTATTTATCTCTCATAAACACACAATTTCAATGTTTCCTATTGGTGAATTTTTTTTAATATTATTTCTCTCTTAAATAGGAGTTTTAGAGATTTCTCCAAATTTGGAGATTTTTACCTTCTCTCTCTTCTTTTCTCTATTTTAGCATACGATATAGCATAACCGTTGGAGCAAAAAAATTGCTAAAATCTCACTTTTTTCTATCTTAGCATAGTTGTTGGAGCTCTAAAGGGATTAGTCTAGGCATATATGACTAGGACACCCTTAAAAAAATAAAAGTTTTTGAATACAAGTTCTTAATGCATACTGTACAAGTTCTTAATGCCTACTGTACTGATGGTTGAGTTGGGGTTTTGTAAATGCAGTGGATCTTTTGGGTGGGACCATTTGTGGGTGCGTTGGCAGCTGCAGCATACCACCAGTATATATTGAGGGCTGCAGCCATCAAGGCATTGGGTTCGTTTAGAAGCAATGCTACAAATTAATTGAAGTAGAATGGAATGGAATGGAATGTGTAAAATTATTTCTTGATTTTTGAACTTGGTTTGATGATGTTTGTGTAAGAATGAGATTGTGTTTTCAATATTTTTAGATTTGGTTGTGTATTTATTGGTCTTTGATTAGTGAAGAATTTAATGGATTGGTGGTGTTGTTTCTATGATTATGTGAATATTTTTGAGGTTTTTATTTGATTATATCCTATGTATGTACATGGATATATATATATATATATATATATATATACTATATTATAAAGATGGTATAAAAAACTATTAATTATAACTCACTAAGCTTTATGTACTATCATTTAAAGTGATCTACTTAAAATCTCTTAAAAATAACTACTAAAGCCTAATGTACTACCTGTAAAGCTTTTAACCCTAATTAATATATTTCATCCTTATCCCCCAAAATCTTTATCTCTAATCCCCAAATCCTAAAATTATGAAATTTGAATTCTGATAAACATAATCAAAACAGGATAAACATCTCAATTTAAATATAAAAAAATTAAAATATATAAGATAATTAATTTTTTTTATATAAAAAATATTATATTGGTAAGCCTAAATTAAACAAATGTATATATAAAAAAAACCATTATCATTCAATAAAAATCATCCAAAATCGTACTGTAAATCAATAAAAAACAAAAAATAAAAATAAACATTAAAATCGTGACGTATCTCGCTGCATTGCGCGAGTACGCTTCTAGTATATATATAGGAGTAGGATATTTTGCAACCCTTGAAAAGGTTGCAACCCTTGCAACCCACATCTTAACCGTCGGATTCATAATCGACGGTTACAACAGATATGGGGCCCAATATTTTTAATTAAAAAAAGAAAAATAAAAATAAAATAACCGTCGATCATGAATCCGACGGTTAAGATGTGGGTTGCAAGGGTTGCAACCTTTTCAAGAGTTGCAAAATATCATTCCACTATATATTTGATCAAGCCTATTACAATTTTCTTAATTAATTGTGGATGTCCGAGCCAGCTTGAGTGTAGCTCGACTAATCCTAGGGGTCTTGGAGAACATTATGGTGATCTCTTGGGACAAGATTCAAAAGTTCAAAGTCTTATTGTCAATTGAGCTAACCTAACAAAGTTTACTACAATTAAAATTAAATTTTAGTGACAGGAGTCAGGATGGTATATTTAGGTTTTGGTGACTCAACTGTTTTTACAAGTTAAGGATCAAATGTATTGGACGAGTTTGTTGATGCATAGGAATTTGACATATTTTTCTCCTTCTTTCCCATTAGGTGTATGAATTGTTCTTTTAAGTGTTCATGAAAATGACTTTTAGTTGGAAGATAATAATACCTTTAGGGGTTGTTTGGCAGTTGTTGAATAGTTTAGTGCAAAATGATTAAATGGTCAGAATGATTAAGAGGTTTTTATGATATAGTGTAAAATAAAATATGGATGTTTGCTTATTGTTCATAATGAATTTAGGGAGCTTAATGGTTAAGGGAGGGTCATGATACAAAATAATTCAGAGGATTTTGGAACCATTAAGAGACAGACATTTTTTTTTTGCCAAACAAGATTCATCTCTTAATGATTCAGAGGTTGTCTCTTAATGGAACTATTAAGAGGTAAACAAACAGGTTGGAAGTTTACGGTTATATATATGCTTTAAAGGTACTACAAGATTTAGAACAATTAATAATCATACATATTGCTAAATAAAATGCTTGTAATATTTTGGTGAAGAAACTTAATACAATTCTATGTTGAGAACTGATCAATTACAGGTTAACAAATTTATAAATTGATTTACAACAAACCCTAAGGGGTTGTTTGGTTGGTTTTCCATTAAGTTCTGTATGGATAAAGTTGTCTGTGTGGACTAATCTGTCTGTATAGATTTAGAAGGTTTTTATTTGAGAGAGTTTTTTCATAGATGGAAGGAACGTGTTTTTTAATGGGAGTAACTGGTTTGGAAAAAACTTGGCTTTCTGCATAAAGCTCCCCCTTGAAATCTTACTGAATAAGCCACTTTCTATATCATTAAGCCACTACCAAACAGTCATATATAGCTGACTGAATAAGTTGTGAGCCTCATTAAGCTCATTAAGCTGCTAACAAACAGGCCCTAACTTAAGAAACAATTTTTTTTTAAATTATCAAACTCTAACAATTTATAGTAAAAAAAAGACAATAAACAAAAAGAGAAGGAAAAGACCGGGCTAGGTGGAATTTAGACAATAGTGGAGAGTTTACGGTAAAAAAATCTAAGGCAAATTCTAGAGGATAGGAGTATTAGTAGTGTGCCGGATGGAGAGGAGACAATGTGGATTAAGGTGGTACCAAAGAAAGTTGCGATTCTCAATTGGAGAGTGAAATTATGTAGGATTCCAAGGTGCGGGGATGGGGTAGAAACGGTTGATCATGCATTAGTTAGTTGTGAATAGGTGAAAATTTTGTGGCAAGAAGTTGGGAAGTGGTGGAACTTAAGGGTGGACACGATTGGGTCCGTGGGCGACTTGGTTAGGGTAGCGGCACAATTGGAGAACAATTCGAAAGGAGCAAAAAGATGGGAAGCGGTATGTTGGTGCTTGGTATACTTCATTTGGGGTAATCGAAATAGAGTGGTGTTTGAAAAAAAAAGGGAAAGATATCGGAACGTTTTTTTGATTTCCAGTTAAAATCGTTTTGATTGGATTACAAAGAGGGACAATCATTTAGCTTGTGATTGGGTTTCGTGGATGTCGAATCCTAGAGAATGTTAGAAAAGTCAGCGCGAGAGTGTAGAAAAGCGAAAGGAAGGACAGGTGCAGTTGTAAATACGGGTTGTTGGATGGAAGGTACTGCAGATCGCTGGAGTACAGGGTCGGTTTCGAGGGTACGTACATTAAATCGGCTTGGGATGCTTGTGATCAGGTACTGTAAGAGCAAGAAGGGATCGATATTAATACAAAGGGACGGGTCGGTAAGTTGTACGCTACCAAAGATAGCTCTTGGAATGTCTCTCGATCGGTGAAGTTTGTACGTGGACTTAGTTTGATGAAGTTAAGACCCTGGTGCTTGATGTTGTGGTTGTGTTATGTTTGCTTTTGCTACTTCCTGCGTTGGTCTCGTTCTGTTGGTTGTGCTTTATTGGTTTGTAATTGAACTGTTGTATATTTGGTTTTGATCTGTTGGGTAATAAAGTATCATTTGTCGTTCAAAAAAAATATAAATAACACTCATGTTTAAGAAATGTCCAAAGAATAAACAAAAGCCCTAGAAATAAAGTATAGTTATGATGCATTTCTTAAGGGGTGAAAGGTTAGGAGCAATATGAAAATTTAAGGTTATACTTAGGGCCTGTTTACCAAATCTTCCATTAAGTCATGTATGGATAAATGTGTCTGTCTGGATAAATTGATGTTGTTGTTTACTTTTTTATCTGAATGAACAGTCTGAATAACAAAAATGACCAATTTACCCCTGAAATATGAATTTTAAGTTGTTTTATAAATTGTTGTTTATTTTTTAAGCCATATAATCATAAATTCATTGATATAATCCAAAAATCAAAACATAAATTCATAAAGTACTTAAAATTCCAAGTTCAAACACAAAGTACCCAAAGTTCAAAGACAAAGTAGCAAAGTTCAAACACAAATGCTTAAAATTTAAACATTATTAACCAAACTATTTGCAATTCCATCATGCAAAGAAGCCATATATTGAGTGTTATTGGCACCCCATTGGGATATATCGAATTCTTCTTCTCCACTTCCTTCGACTTCTTCTTCGTTCAACAATGCGGTGTCCTCGTTGCACTCCGTAAACAATTGGTCTTGAATATTATATTTTCGAATAAAATTATGTATTGCAAAGCAAGCAATTACCACATTTCTGTGTGTTGTGAATGGAAAAGGAGTCATCTGCACAATTTCGGACGCCACTTGCCACATTTCTGTGTGTTGTGAATGGAAAAGGAGTCATACTTAATAAAGTTGAATCTGGTTGACCTTATCGGACGCCACTTGCACAATTTTTGGTCCTGCTAACTGTCTTTCACCCACCTCGTTCCAACATAAAGGTGTTCTACACTTACGTCCATACAATGCTTCGAATGGAGCCGCTCGAATACTAGCATGGTAATTATTGTTACAGGAAAATTCTATCAAAGGCAGATGAGTTTCCCATGAACCCTTGAAATCGATAACACACACTCGAAGCATGTCTTCCAATGTTTGGATGGTTCTCTCACTCTGGCCATCTGTTTGAGGGTGGTACGCTGTACTCAATTAAAGTTGTGAACCCAACTCCCGTTGAAGACTTCTCCAAAATGACGACGTGAAACGAGCATCCCGATCTGAAACGATAGATGACGGTACTCCATGTCTGGATACAATCTCATCAATGTATAACCTTGCCAATTTCTCTAACGGGTACATCTCTTTGATCGGTAAAAATTGAGCAGATTTCATGAGTCGATCCACTATCACCCAGATGGCATCGTGTCCCTTAGGTGATCGCGGCAATCCAGTAACAAAGTCCATCGCGATTTCATCCTATTTCCACACCAGTATTTCCAAAGGTTGCAGTTCCCCATATAGTCTTTGGTGCTCCGCTTTCACCTTCAAACACGTTAGACATCGCTCAACGAAGTGAGCTATATCTTTCTTCAAACCCGACCACCAATAGCTTTGCTTCAGGTCTCGATACATCTTATTGGTTCCCAGATGTACCGAGTATCGTGAATTATGAGCCTCTTCCAACACTCTTTTCCGAAGATCTCCCAACTTTGGAATCCACACTCTTTTCTCAAGACATTTCACTCCACGACTGTCAGTGGTAAACGAGTCAACGATTCTGACTATTCTCTCATTCTTCAAATTTTCTTTCGACACTGCTTCCTCTTGACACTTCTTGACTTCTTCTAAGAAGTTAGAGGTTGCCTCAACCCGGAATGCCACCACCTTAGATATCGTACTGTGCTCTTTCCAACTCAAGGCGTCTGCAACCACATTGGCTTTTCCCGGGTGGTAGAGAATATCACAGTCATAATCACTTAGCAACTCCATCCATCTTCGCTGCCTCATGTTTAACTCTTTCTGATTGAATAGATGTTGAAGGCTCTTATGATCAATATATATTTGGCACTTAAATTCGTACAAATAATGTCTCCAAATCTTCAATGTGAATACCACAACTGCCAACTCTAGGTCATGCGTCGAATAATTCTTCTCATGGTCTTTCAACTGATGAGGCGCGTAAGCGATCACTTTTCCATCTTGCATCAGCACGCACCCCAGTCCTGACTTCGAAGCATCGCTAAAGATCACGAACCCTTCTGTACCGTTGGGTAAAGACAGGATAGGTGCACCACTCAGTCTTTCCTTCAGCTTACTGAACGCCTCCTCCTGAGTTTCCTTCCATGCAAACTTAACGTTCTTCCTCGTTAGAGCCGTTAATGGTGTGGCTATTCTCGAGAAGTCCTGAATGAACCTCCGATAGTAGCCCGCTAAGCCAAGGAAACTCCGCACTTCTGACGGTGATTTTGGTACTTCCCACTCCTTGATTGCCTTGACCTTCGCTGGGTCCACCTTGATCTCGTCTTCCGATACCACGTGTCGTAAGAATTGCACTTCTCTTAGACAAAACTCACATTTCGAGAATTTGGCGTATAACTTATCCTGCTTGAGCAACTCCAACACGGATCGCAAATGCACCTCATGGTCATTCATGGACTGCGAATAAATTAGTATATCATCGATTAAGACGATGACACATTTGTCCAAAAATGGATTGCACACTCTATTCATCAGATTCATGAATGTTGTCGGAGCGTTAGTCAACCCAAATGGTATGACTAAGAATTCGAAATGTCCGTACCTTGAGCGAAATGCAGTTTGGGTACATCCTCTCCCCTTACTTTCAGCTGATGATAACCTGAACGCAGATTTATCTTCGAGAAGTAACTCGCTTCGTGCAACTGATCGAAAAGATCGTCAATCCTGGGGAGCGGGTACTTATTCTTGATTGTCACCTTGTTGAGCTTTCGATAATCTATACACATTCTCATAGACCCGTCCTTCTTCTTGACGAATAACACTGGTGCTCCCCACAGTGACGTGCTGGGACGAATAAAACCTTTATCCAGCAGCTCTTGCAGTTGAGTCATCATCTCTTTCATTTCAGCCGGCTCCAAATAATAGGGTGCTCTTGCGATTGGTGCCGCCCCCGACACCAAATCTATTCGGAACTCCACTTGCCGATCAGGAGGCAAAGTGGTTAAGTCTTCCGGAAACACTTCCGGGTACTCATTTACTACCGGAACTGACTCCAGCCCCTTTTTCTCTTTCTTAGCATCTACTACATACGCTAAGAACCCCACACACCCTTTCACTAGGCATCGCCTAGCCTTGATCATGAAGATCAAACACGACTTCCTATCCCGACGATCCCCATAAACTACAACCTCTTTCTGATCCGGCAAAGCTATACGAATTATCTTTTTATTACAGACAATGTTGGCATCGTTAGATGCCAACCAATCCATCCCCACAATGACGTCAAATTCCCCCATGCCCATCGGGTATAACCGCAATGGAAAGGTATGACCGTCAATGTCTATACTACACCCGTCGTATTCTTCTCCCACTAAGACTCGACTATCATCTGCTACTTCTACCTCGAACCCTTGACTAAGCTTCTTGGGGTTCACAAGCAATTTATGCACGAAGTTTGGAGACACAAACGAACGGTTTGCACCCGAATCAAACAACACTTTAGCAAAAATCGAGTCTATAGGAAAAGTACCTGTCATCACATCCGGTGTCTCCACCGCCTCCTCTGTTGTCATATTAAAAGCCCTAGCCCTTGACGGGGCTGGCTCCACCTTCTTCTCACCTCCTTTATCTCCATAACCTCCGACAACTCCTTTCTTCAACTGGGGACATTTAGTCCTGATATGATCAGGAGACCCACACTGGTAACAAGATATTGGCCCACGACAGTCAAAAGCCATGTTCCAGTCTTTCCACACTTGAAGCACCCTTCCCGCTCCAAGAGACACTCTCCCTTATGCATTATGTTACACTTGATGCACGACCTATTCTCGTTCTTGGAAACAACCCGCTGATCGGATTTGGCGGATTTGAACGTTCTAGAATCACGGACAGTCCCCTCCCATTTCCGCTTGTCTCCGCTTCTCTCGGTAGCTTGACGATTCTTTTCATTCTCTCTCAATTCGACTGCATTCACCCTGTTTGGAATGTAGTTGGTTCTTTGTTCGAGATAAATTCCCGAATATTGCTTCTCAATCCAAAAATGAAATGCTCCACTCGCCTTTCCTCATTAGGCACGTAAACTTCTGCAAATCATGACTTCTCAATGAACTTTGTGGTATACTCGCAAACTGTCATATCCTTCTGTTCCAAGCTCATAAACTCTTCTTCTAGCTTTTTAACTGCCGCCAGAAGGTAGAACTGTGCTTTAAATCTTTTCACGAAACCCTCCCAACACATCTCTCTAGCCGCCGCCGAGCCCTGACCCCCTGCTTCGACATCCCACCACATTACAGCTCCATCTTTCAGCATTGACAGCGCATACACCACCTTATCCCCCTCGGAGCACTTACTAGTATTAAACACCAGTTCTATTCCCTTTATCCATTCTAGGGCCAACACTAGATCACATTCTGCCTTGTAGATAGGAGGTTTGCAGGCAACAAACTCCTTGAAACTACACCCTTTCTCAACCGTTGCTTTAGTCATTACCACAGGAATCGACTGTGAATGGCTTCCCATCACAGTCACTGGTGAGTTTGAAATCTAGTCACCACCCTCTCCACACTCTTTTCCTTGCTTGCCGACACCTCATTAGTTAGTTGGGCTAACAAAGTAAATTGAAACTTCTCAAAATGGGCAACATGACATTTGTACTGAAATAAATCTCCAAAAGGTATCAGTCATTAAGACTTTACAACAAAACCTGCACTGATATAGGGTTCATCAACAACTAATCTAAATATAACTACTTAGATTACATCAGTTGACAATTCAAAATTCATCAAAAGAATGGGACTTAACAGATGCCCAGCTATCAATACTTAGTCATCTCAAAATGCCTCGAGACTAAGCCCGTCTCTCAAAACCCTTGGAAACCCACCGCTAAAGGAAACCTGTTATACATATCATTTGAGAAAAAGTGTTAGGCTTAAAGCCTAGTGAGAACATACAGTTTATTAATATCAAAAGACGTAAATATGTTCATCCAAACGGGAATCTTTTCAAATGAGCGTTTCCAAACTAACGGTTGATAAGGATAAAATTCATTTAAAACAAGGTCATAAACCCTCTTTCCCGAACCTCACAATTTAATGCACATGTAGTTCTTCGTTTTGGTTACTATATAGAACCTCACAATTTAATGCACATGTAGTTCTATAGTTGTTAACGGCCAGAACCTCACAATTTAATGCACATGTAGTTCCATATTTACATTACTTGGTAACCTCAAATAATGAAATATAAGTCGACTCAAGACCTAGGGATCCGCTAGTAATGGTACAAACTTGTCACAACAACTTATGTGACCAACCATAGATAGTCATATGGTATAAACACATTTTATAAGCAAAATGTCATTTCCAGTTCAACTTCTGGTAAGAATGAAAATCATCAAAATGAGTTCATAAACATTCTTTCACATGTCCACATAATGTGTAAGTAAAACATCATTTTACTTCAAATAATATAGAATCCATCATAAAATGATCGGAACCCTAAAATCTCCCAAAAGTTAACTTATATCCAAAATGTATAAATCTTAAATCTGAAATCATGGAGATACATAGGAGTTCAAAATGTAACCCTTTGACATGTATAAAGTTTTAGAAAGGTAGTAGGAACTCACCCAATAGGTTTATACAAAAACCCCGAAGAACCAGATATCGACCCTTTAGACAAGACGAAGCTTTCTACACCGGAACCTCGGATCAAACACTTGATATAAACTACTAACTCTTAGAGAGAGAGAGAGAGAAAAGAGAGAATGATTTTTAGAGAGAGATTGAGATTTCAGAATATGAATCTCAACTGAGATATTTTGGGTTTTAAAACCCTTAAGTCGGTCCAGGCACTGTCGCGGGTTATGCTGCGACTTCAAGTCGCGGTGCAACTCGCGGAATGCCCAATAACACAACCCAACAGTGAACGGTGCGGGTTATGCCGCGACTACTACTCCCCATGCAACTCGCGACATACCAAAACCCATAACACAACAGTGAACATCGCGACTTATGCCGCGACTCTAAGTCGCGAGCAAGTCGCGGAACTTACTGGAACTTCACAATTCACCGAAACCATAAATCCGTACGTTATACTGAATACGATGATAACGATTATGAGTTAAACACGAAATTAACAAAGATATAAATGTATTGAAAATCCAGGGTGTTACATTCCCCCTCGAGTCCCCGCAGCTGGTTCATTCACTTGAGTGGTCGCTTTCCTAGTCGTCTTCCCCTTAGGTCGACCGCGACCTTTTCCTCGGTTGGCAGTCGGGTTAACAGCAGCGATTTATTCTTCCACGATGACTTCATTAACGGGCTCGACCTCAGAAATGGGTGTCGACCTACTCCTGGTTACTCGTTCAGACATGATTTATGGTAAGAAGAAACACACGACATTCAATTTCACACTCCACACGCAATACGGCAAGTTAAGCACATGCACGTACCTATAAATTTGCAATTACACTGGCCATATGTAATTCCAAATTTACCTTACATGTTAGTCCTCACTACCCTATTGTTATCCCCCCTATGGTCGTCCTACATCTCAGTTGTGTTTCTACACTCCTAGTTTAAGTCTAGGCCCGTCCGGTCACCTAGATCCCTTAAACTATGGCTCTGATACCAACTATAACAACCCAACCAAAACAGCAAGACAATAAACACAATTAAATCATAATAATAATTCACGCCAAAACGCCCCCAAGCGTACAATTCCAATTCAAGGTTTGCAAATGCAACCTATACACAACTGAGATATTTAAGGAAAAAGAAAACTAAGATGACGGTCTTCTATCCAATCCCGCTACATCTTCTCTTTACCCTTATCCGCCCATCCTAAATCACGTCTGCCTGAAAAGGTTTTTAAAATTTGAAAGAGCGAATGTTAGACCGGAGGTCTAGTGAGTCCCCTCTAAAATTAAACAACAATATATCTTTCCAAAAATATTTAAATCAACAGACTTATAAACAACATAAGAGTAAATCACGCTACTGACCACACTACCGCGAAGACAGTGTGTCTAACTCGCACTGCCTTAATATTGGGACACACCCCCAATGGCATAAACGAGCCACACTCCCTGGTACGAGCAGGCAGGCCACACTCCCCGACTTAGGTCACAACCTCCACAAATAATGTATGCATACATTTAAATATCAACGATTTACAACACGCTTAAATAATTTCATAGTGATCATGCCATCGTAAATAAATCAAAGTTTAAAATATAAACTTTCATATGCTTTCATTAACAAAATGTTTAGTTCAGAAAACTCACATGGCGTCCTTAGCTTAATTCCTGCGTCTACTGTTATGGTTCGATCCGAAACCTATAAAACAAGACATTGACCGGTGAATTCCCGATTCTTTCTATTTTATAACAAGGTTGACCTTAACACCATAATCCCAACGTCACCTATTCTCTAAAAGCAACTTAACCCACTAGAACGCCGACTTGAGACAAGGTACTTTGAGTCCTTGCAATAAAATGAAGATGGGTCAGTCTTCCAATAATCAAAGCCCAACAATTTAAAATTAAACCTTAAATTAAATATGGGCTTTGGCCCACAAAACAGAACCCAGGGGACCGGGTCCATGATGGACGCCCGGTGTGGACAGGGACCGGGGTCTACCCCCCGGTGACCGATGTGAAACACAACCGGGGTCTTCTCCCCCAGGTGACCGGTGTCTAAATCAAATCGGTGTCGACCGGTGCCATAGACCGAGGTCATCGACCGGTGTTCACCACGGGAACCGGGGCACTCAATCGACCGGTACCCCTACTCGAACGAAAATTGTCGAACACCCCAACACCCAGATTTACAGATTACGTCCAGAAATCGATAACAACTCAACCCAACCCTCTTTTATGAACACAAACTCAATCTCAACAATAATACCCATTAATGAACAAGAATTTCTACACAGGCTTCCAAATACCGAAAACCAGAACCTCAAACATCCAACTAAAAGGTTTTTGAGAAATAAAATGCTAAACCCTTACTTGACAAAGGAGAATAGAATTAAACTTACCTTGGAAGATTGATGAACCCCAAATCTCTGCCCTTTTTGCTCTCCTTCGATTGAATCGCCTTCAAGCTCTCTCTCCCTTTCCCAAAATTGCCAGCCGCCAACAACAATCACAATAGGTCCTAGGGTTAAATCCCTCTTATTTCTCTTTTTCACTTTAGACCCCTTAACAATAGGCCTTTTGCAAAGACTTCCCCAAAGTCCAATTTATTTCTCATAGATCTATTTTATAATACTAACTTTAACCTCGATTTTTAAGAAGGGGCCACGTGATCAAAAATAGGAAGAAAAATAAAGTTCGTTTCATTTCCTAAACTGAAGTTTTCTGAATTTTTTTGAAAATAAATGTTTTAAAAGTTTATTCCTTGTTATAAAAGTTTTGAAAACTAGTTCCTCAAAAGAACGAATAAAAATTAAATTGCTTCTGTTTTGATATAATTTACCCTTTTATAAAACAAATATTTTTAAAATAAAAGCAATATAAACATTATCGCAATTTTCTGGCGACGATGTATTAAGGGTTTGCTTCATGCATAAAATGTAGTCATGCAGGAATGAATATTACTTAATTAGGGGTGTATATGAGTTGTAGTATTTGAAGAATCCAACTAATTATGACAGTTTAAAAAAATCTCAATCCAACCTAACCCTCCAAAAAGTATAATCCAACACAATTTTTGCATGTTGGGTTGGCGGATTAAAACTTGATAGTTAATACATAAAATTTTCAAAAGAAAAGTGCTCACAAACATTTGAGGTTCTATCTCCCATTTTTTTAGATGTGTTTGGTACATTGTCTCCACATTTGGAAGACTTAGGAGCATTGTTCAATCACCCGGATTCACTTTATTATATATATATATATATAGAGAGAGAGAGAGAGAGAGAGATCTATAATCAAATACGAAGCCTAAAAAGTGTTATAAACCCGTGAAAATCAACCCAAACCATTCAATGAAGCTTTAGTATAGACATCAAATATCAACTTATTCAATCTGTTGATAGGTAAGCTCTAGAGATATTAGACTCTTTTTAGGTTGAGTTGTATGGTTGGACAATAGCTTAAATTCAAACCAATCATGACCTTAGTTTCACAAGAGATGCATGTACTGAACAAGAAGTTGAACATTCAACAAATGTTTTAGGCATAAGGTAGCCCCCAAAGAATATAGTTCTAATTTAATTTAAGATTTCAACATTAAAACATACTTGATACACATTCTGGAGGGGGTTGGGCGTTATATGTATTTATTGGCGATTTAGAGGGTTATTGTTAGGTTGGCCTGATTGGTTCGATGAATTAGTTGGGTTTTTGGACAACCTTACACTTAACTATTTAAATTTATTTTATAAACAACCAATTAGAACTTGAAACATATATGGTAGACTTTATAGGAGTATCTCCAACAAATTCTCCAAAATGGATTATCAAAATCTCTAAAAAGAAGTAACCTTTAACTCCAACAACTTTTTTTATTTTGAAGATTACAACATTGATTATGTTTGATAAGATATTATTAATCTCTTCTAAATATTTAATTTCAATGTTTCTTATTGGTGGAAATACAATATTTCTTTTTATCTCTTATGGTAAATTGGTAATCATTTTTGTGGAATTCTCTAAATTTAGGAGGTGTTTGGTTGGGGTATTAAGGGGTAAGGAGTGGGAATGATAAATGAAAAATGTTGCTTGGTTTGATATAATATAATGGATTTATTACCCTAAACCCATTAACTTTCATTCCCCACCAAATTGTGGGGAATAGAAAATTCATTCTCGATCGTCATCTTTTCTCACACGTCCCTCCACCTCTCTGTGTACTATCTGTATATGTGATTAGAACGATTTATTCAAATCGATTCTTCATATCAAAGGTGATTAGAACGATTTCTTCAAATCTATTCTTAGATCGAAGGCGATTAGAACGATTTCTTCAAATCAATTTCTTTAGATTTAAGGTGATTAGAACAATTTCTTCAAATCGATTCTTCATATTGAAACAACACACATATACACAGTTATACACAACCACCAACTTCCATCATTCACCACCATCATCATCGTCTTCCCCGACCTGCAACACCTCTCCCCTCATTCTTCGAAGACATTACCTTCTCTCCGCCCCTTGATCACCCCTTGTTCTGTGACGGTGGTAATAACTATGGTCCCAAGATTGGTGTTGGGTTATGGGGATGGGTGATGGTGATGACTAACCTTCACTGAAATGTTCCAAATAAGCTTCTAGACTTTTAACAGTTCCGATTTATGAGAGAATGCAACAATTGTGATTTATAGGTATTAACCAAATAACATCAATGCAATCTTCATTCCTATTCATATTCCTATTTTCATTCCTTAAAATGAACCGAACACCCCATTGAAGAAAAGTTTTGAAGAATCTATAGAGCAAAAAAACTTGACCAAAATATATATTTTCCACATTTTAAAGAATCTAAAGATGCTCCAAGGGCCCACCAAGTCTTACGTTAAATTAATTTATTTGACATAATTGACTTTCATTACTTAATATTGGGTTGAGTTCATGTGAGATCAACATATTTTCCTGAGACCTATAAGACCACAAAATAAGACTAAAAATTTCACAACAAAACATTGTGAAGGTATAAAAAGACATCGAACCTTCACAAAAAAAATGTGAAGGCTTACCTTCACAGTCTTTGCTGTGAAAGTTTATTGCTATTTACCTGGTCTCACGAGTCTCGTGAAACAACATGGTCTCACAGGACTTTAAGTTCCAGATACTTGTACAATTGTTATATTTACAAACCGGTTAAATGACCATAATTAATGATTATTTGTTGGGGCATGATGTAGAGCAAATTTTGAAAATTAGTAGACCGAATCTATCTCTTTTAATACTATAGGGGCTGAAAGTGTAAATAACGACACTTCAAAGAATGTAACCAGACTTAACTTGGGGCAAAAGCTGCCCTAATTTTCCTGCAGATTGCTCCAAAAGCTTTAAAATCGAGCGATTGCTATAGATCTTCATTCAGGTAATTTTAGGGTTAAATTCGAGTTCGTGAAGTTTGCTATTTGTTGCTCGGTTTGATCTTGTATAAATTGATTGCAATTTTACAGAAAATAATGACTCAGGATGTTGAGATGAAAGAGCAGCAGGTCCCGGCAGCACCTTCGAATTCCGTTTCGTCCCCCACTCCTATTTTACAGAGTAAGGGTCGATGAAATCTTGTGTATTTTTGGGTATATCATTTAATTTATTTTCATGTAATACTGTTTTCGGATGAACTTAGTTTCGAATCCGTGTTTACGAGCATTGGATGTTAAAGAATGTTGATATTAACTGTATGAATTAGTGCTGGTACTTGTTTTATTTACTGTTAAGATGAAAGTAAAGCATGAGTTATTGAGAAGTTTGGATTTTTGTGCGGAAACTATGTCAAATTGACATTCAGATTTGAAGGAAATTGCGGCACTGATTGAGACGGGCGCTTATGCTCGTGAAGTTCGTCGGATTTTGAGGGCTGTTAGGTTGACAATTGCATTGAGGAGGAAGTTAAAGGCTTCTGTGGTTTCTTCGTTCCTCAATTTTGCTCTTGCACCAGGATCTGAAACACACACTCGGCTATCTTCATATCTGCCAAAGGTTAGCTTTTATTTATGTTAATTTTTGTACTATTTGGCCATTCATTGTACTGCTCATGAGGTAGAAAACCTGGAATGAAAAAATGTTTTCTATTTGTAACTACCCAGGGTGAACTGATTAGACATCCCTTTTGAGAGTATCCTTGATTTCATGCAATGCCAGGTGCAAATTTAATGTATTTTGATTGTAAAGCCATAGCTGGTAGGCAGCCACCAGAACTTTTAGTACATGGTAGGCAGCCACTACAACTTTTAGTACATGGCATTACCTCATGAGATTACACAAAGAACCATAGTGACTTCTTGTTACTAAATATATGGAATGGGTAGCCTTAGAAGGATTTTGTACTTTTACTTGGATTTTGTGCACATGGACTGCTGGTTGGCATAGGTTCAGAAGTGCTGCCATATCTTTTAAAAGACCTCACTGTGATGCCTGATATTAATGTGCAGTTGACTGCAATTGTACTTGCTTGCAAATCAGAAAATTTGGGTATACCAAAGACCTTGCATTTTAATGATGTGTGAATTGTGATAAAGGGAAATGCTTATAAAGTGGAGAATGATAATGAAGAAATAACGTGAACAGTAACAAAACTGGTAGTGTTTTCTAGAAAAGCTTATTATGTATAATTTTGTGACCGAATGTCCAAGATGTAACACATGAACAATTGCCTGAATTGGGACCCGACAGCTCTAGTGGATAGCCTAGTTGAAAAGTATCTCTTCCCTTGAAATCTTAGTATCGTACATGAGTGGTTGTATCTTAGTTTCTCACAAGTAAGACAGTCAGAAGTTATAGAAATAAAACTTGGAGTGAATGATTTGTGATAGAAAAGAAAGCCTATGTCTCTTTAATATTATAGATTATTTTAGTTTATGAATTTCATGTTAAAAATTCCCTTAAATTGACACGCACATGGCTTTGTGCTTATAAGTTGTAACAGAACATTTTGGACTTGAAAACAACCTAAAGAACTCAGATGCGATCCACCATGTGTTGTTACCGATAACTTTAAGTGTAGTGGATTGGATATAAATCTTTTAGACAACTTACAAAAAATGGAACTACAAAGTTTCAGCGTGTATTTTTGAACTACTTATGAGATAACATTAACCTATGAAATAACATTAACAACGATGGCAAACTTGGTAATCACTCATGAGAATTGAGAAGGAACACACATAAATTTGGGTGAGAATACAACATGATTATGTGGATGTGGTTCAACCTTTGTTGCATACACCAAGTATGACGTTCTGTAGTTGATTCTTCTCAAGCCCCTTCGGGTGTTCTCGATGATCCAAACACATGTGAAAAAAGAAAGGTTAAATAAGTGGATGAAATTAATGTGGCTTATTCAAACCTGAACGCATGAAATATAACATTTCTAGATGATAACACATGCAAAATCATAGTTGTTCGGAGAGCTTCTTTGGCAAAATGTCATGAAAGGATGCCTATGCTGCTTCATAAACGCTTCAAGGTACAATATTATGACTAAAACTATAGGAGAGAAGTTTGGAATGATGCTGTGAATCCCAGTTTGCTCAAATAACAATGATAATTGAAAGATTAATTGTATTGAATGATTGAGAGCGTTACAAACATAGGATTGAAAAGCAAAACTCTCTCTATAAACCTGATAAGCGCACAATATTATCTCTCAACATCTAACCCTAATGATTAGAAAACAAACAATAAATACTCAGGCCTAAAACCCTACAGTCCCAAGGCCCAACAAACAAAACTAAGCCCAATAACAAAATAAGGCTTTTACAACTCGATAAATAATTAACAATTAAACACTATAAATACTTTATATAACTTTCCACGCACTAGCACCTGTTAAGATGGTTTAATCATCTCCAAGGTAGACCTTTGTAGCACCAGTTAGTAGAAGAGATTTGTACCAACAAGAGTCCGTTTGGAGAGGTAGAGGTTGAGCAAGATTGAGCGAGTAGAATACACCTAAGGGAGGTGCCTGCCCTTACGTAAGAGTGCATAGAAGGATGTTATATGCTAGGCTTTCAACTCTCTAAATTTTATATAGATTTAGGTTTTAGAGTATTGCAACTAGTTCTTGATAAGGCTTGTTCTTTTAATTTTTAAAGAAATAGTGTGGTGGATAGTGACATTGAAATTTTCAAAGAGAATTAAAGATATAATGACATCATCAGGGATATGCTTGAGGAATACTACTATAACTATAGTAAAAGAAGATACATGACCTCCATCGTTGCTTGTAGGCTGCGAATAAACTTATATCTATATCAAGGTGCTTGAGTGAGCTTGATATAGGGCTTGGTCAAGTTCAGATCTTCCTGTATTGACTCAAGCTTGATACCTCTAAGGTCTCAAATATTGTGAATCATTAATGGTGTAAAGTAGGTATTACCATTTTGTTCTGTTTTCGGCATCGTTGTTCTATAATTTGAACAGTTAATCTATAGGTTAGGGAACAAGAATGTATATTGAGGGAGTTTTTTTTAAACCCTGATTCGAACTAGCTAAAGCTTGAAAATTTTGGATCATGTCATTTGACATGCTCAGGAGTCAGGAGGATTGCCAACTTGTTATGAAACTGGCCGAACTTGAGCAATGAGCATTATTTATAAACAGCTAATCTAAGCAAGATTTGTGACCCTTGTCACACTTTTTGTTTTGAGGCTTGCTTCATCCACATCTGCATCCTTTGTTGAAATGTTTTCTCCTTGCTTCACCTTGATGAATTTATCAAACATACATAAGATCATGATCTTGTTACTTGAATAAATTTTGTTGATAATGAACTTCAAGGAGATGTAGTAAAAGTATTTGTGATAGGAGGTGATATATTTGGAGGAAGGATGCAATTGTTTTAGCCTTTTAGGTTTCTATATGAAACATGGCTTTATACGAAAAAGTAAATCTCTATATGATATGTGAAGTGAAAGACTATTTCTGATCTTATTTCATTAATTCAATCTGGTGTTGATATTGAGAGGATAAGTTATCACATCTAGCACATGAATTATGGTAAACACTGTGTTAAGTATGGTTTTCCCCTTACAGACTTGTTGAGCTCAATTGACAGGCATATTTCCTTAACTAATTTGGTCTAACATGTGTTAATATTATTACAAGGCTAAGCTCTAACCTTTTAAGCTGTAAATTGATTTCCAATAGGGGTACTTTGTACTTTGTACATGTTATTTTCATTTTTGATTTCTTGCTTCTTGGACTTTTTCTATTAAGTAAGTGGGTTGTTGGGTTATATTTAGTATAAAAAGAACTCTTTGACCTAACGCCTAACTACTTAATGGGAAATGTAAAAGAAAAAGCTGGATAAGGAATGGCGTAAACTAAAAGTGGCTTAAGAATAACTATTGATAAATCTTAGCTTATATCTAGTCTTGACGATGTTTTATGTTTCATAAAGGATGATCAAAATGATATGGAAGTTGATACCGCATCATCTGCAACTCAAGCTACTGTGAAGCATTCTCCAGAGCTCGAGATCTATTGCTACTTGCTTGTGCTGATATTCCTGATTGATCAGAAAAAATTCAGTGAGGTCAGCATGTTTAATATGGCTGTTTAGTCTTTTAGGCTTGCGTGTTCTAGGTTGTATTGTCGTTTGAGTAACATCAGTTATTCACTTTCACTCATCATGCAGGCTAAGGCTTGTTCCTCAGCGAGCATTGCCCGTTTAAAGAACTTGAACAGGAGAACAGTTGATGTACTGGCATCCAGACTCTACTTCTATTACTCTCTTAGCTACGAACTTACTGGTGACCTCTCTGAAATTCGGGGGTGTGTGCTTTACTTGTTTCTTACTCTTTTATTGTCGATGCTTCAGTGAAGTAGGGAGAGGGGAACAACTTACTGTGAGATAGCATGTAATCAATTATTGTTAGTTCATTCTGCAAGATTAAAACCATGTCATTTATTTGCAGTAATCTTCTTGCTTTGCACCGGGTTGCTACATTGCGCCATGATGAGCTGGGGCAGGTTTGTTTCTTCATCTTGTTGCTGTTAGTAGTTCTTGGGGATACCTTTGATCATCAATTTGGGATTCTGATACGCAGGAAACACTCCTCAACTTGCTACTTCGCAATTACCTTCATTACAATTTGTATGATCAAGCGGAAAAGCTGAGGTCAAAGGCACCACGTTTTGAAGCTCATTCAAATCAGCAGGTATTCTTTGAAATTGACAAGTCATAATTTACTTCTTTTTATTACCTATTTTGCTTTTGGTGTGTGTGTGATTGGGGGGTGGGGGGGGTGTATACTCAATTTAAAGTGGGACGTGTTCCATTCCCCTTTCTGCTTTTCAATTAGATAAGCAACTACTTGTTTGCGTGACTTCTCTTTTCTGGGGCATGTGCACTCATGAGTCATGATATCATAGTTCAAACTCATTCATAATTACTTGTCAGCTGCAAGTTATGGAACCTGAGAGTGTGATATTGCATTGATTTAGAAAAAGGAAGATATAAGTTTATACCCTAATAATAGTTGTATATGTGATGTGTGAGCAGTACAGGGGCATTCTAGAAGGGTCTAGAACATGTAGGTGGGAATTGTTAGTTTGGACGGGAGTTTCTGTTTAGCATATATCAGCAATTAGTATAAATAAAGGAGGGGTTTTTAGGAGGGTTAAGGGTATTGAGTCTTGTAAACACAAATTGGGCGTTAGCCTTTTGGGAGGGAGTCTGACCTCACGAAAGTCAGATTGTTTTCATTGTATTGATCCCTATTCTAAGGAAATCAGATTACGAGTAAGTTTGTTGTCATCGGTGTAAATCAGGTTCCATAGGGGTGTGCTTTCTCTGGGAGAACAAAACTTGTTAGTCCCACGTTT
This sequence comes from Arctium lappa, assembly GCA_023525745.1. Taxonomy (NCBI): domain Eukaryota; kingdom Viridiplantae; phylum Streptophyta; class Magnoliopsida; order Asterales; family Asteraceae; genus Arctium; species Arctium lappa. Next base: position 35,372,883 of record CM042051.1, read on the forward strand.
GGTGTGACATGTGGGACAAAAAAAATACAAATTTTTTGTTCCACCAAAATATGTGGAATTTTTAAGGAGATGTGACAAGATTGGTAATTTACTAAACTACCATGTCAAATAAAAACCCTAAAACCTTCGCATAATTCTTTCACCCGCCTACCTCACTCTTACCCATACAGTCTTGTCCCATCCCGTCTGCGTTCCAAACAATCCCTAGCAGACCAACAGTCAAAGTTTCCTACAATACTTGGTAGTCGCCTCTATTGGTATTTTTTTAATCATGAAAAAGTAAAATCACATTATGATATAGTTGTTGTCCTTGTGGAATTGCTTTCCATATACTACTGTATGCTCCATCTGTACTTGTGATTTGTGAATCGTGTGAGTTTGTGAAGTTGTCCATAATGCGAAACACATAGCATTTAATTTGTTCATCGACAACAGAAAGCTCGTTATCAGCTTCCAATCTGACCGGGATTGTTGGTTCACAACTTATGGCAGGTAGTTGTTGGTTGTACAATCCTTAGATGTTTAGTCTTACTGAAAGATGTTGGCATGTTCTTTACAGGATACCTGAACTTTCTGTTCCTACCTTGCGTTTTTGTTTTTTTAATTTGTCACCTCGCATCCAAGGCCATTACAACATGGGTCATACTTTATAGCACTGGCACCCATGTAGAAACTACACTAGTTTGTGAGTCAGTGTATTACTTGGGACTTGGGGCCGTTTGCCAACATAAATTGGGTCAGCGCTAACTGGGTAAGTGCCGACTCGAAAGGGTTGTTTACCAGTAGTAAGTGCTTACTGACGAAATACCTTTATCATCTTGTGCTGACCCGGTAAAGGAAATACATAATGCTGACCGGGTAGGTGCTCAGTCAGCACCATCAATCAGATCAGTCTTTAGGTAAACTAGCTGATGCTGACCAAGTTAGCAAAAGGTCAATGCAAGCCAATCAATACTAGTGGTCAAGTGTCGCTTACTGTACCGATTATTATTCTTTAACAAGTCATGTGAAATTGAGCTTGGGTGAATGTAATGTAATTTAACTTTTATCTTCTCTTCTCTTTCGTTCTTTATTCTCTGTTTCAGTTTTGCCGCTACCTCTTTTACCTTGGTAAGATTAGAACAATTCAGCTGGAGTACACCGATGCAAAGGAATCCCTTCTCCAAGCTGCTCGTAAAGCACCTGTAGCTGCTCTTGGTTTCCGAGTTCAATGCAATAAGTGGGCTGTGATTGTTCGCTTACTTCTAGGAGAGATCCCTGAACGAACAGTCTTTATGCAAAAAGGCATGGAGAAGGCTTTGAGGCCATACTTTGAGCTGACGAATGTGAGTGAGTTTTATCAACTCCGAATTATACTAGTGGATATAGCTTTATGAATTCTAGTAGTTCCTTCATCTCATCCCAAAATAAATGTCCACAATGAAAAATGCACACATTTTTAGAAATGTGTAATTATTATTCCTTTTAACTAGCTAAATGACAGTTTTACCCTTGGTAATAGAGGGAGTAATTAATTTCCCCATCTCATAATTAAGGGTAGAATTGGAAAGTGAGCACTTACTTTTGAAAGTATACACTTATTTTGGGACAAACTAAAAACAGAATTGTGGACACTTATTTTGGGACAGCGGGAATATCTTTTTACACGATGTGTTATTTCATCTGAAACTTGCTTCAATGGGTCAAGCGTTGGTGCAACTAGTATGGCTACTTCTTGATGGCTAAAAGGTCATCTATTCGAGCCACTAAAAGCCGATCGAGCCTTGGTCCATCAGGCTTGCCCTATAACTTGCTTCAAACAATCGGTTAAGGTCAAAGATCTTTCCCTTTTGTTTGGTGCCCTTCCATCAACCAAAGAACATGATATCAAGCATGCATCGAAATTTACGTTAATTCAATAAAATAGAATCATTAGCAGTCACTCTATCTATTCTCGTTACACATGAATACGTATTCTCGGGTCTTTGTCAAACATAAGTTCTTGGTTTTCAGGCTGTTAGAATCGGAGATCTAGAACTGTTTAAAAACGTAGCAGAGAAATTCTCCACCACTTTCAGTTCAGACCGAACCAACAATTTGATCGTGAGACTCCGCCACAATGTCATAAGGACTGGACTCCGCAACATCAGCATTTCCTACTCCCGTATCTCCCTTGTCGACATTGCAAAGAAGTTGAGACTCGACTCGCCAAACCCCGTTGCCGATGCCGAGAGCATTGTGTCCAAGGCAATCCGTGATGGTGCCATTGATGCAACAATCGATCATGCAAACGGATGGATGGTGTCTAAAGAAACCGGTGACATTTATTCCACAAACGAGCCACAACTCGCCTTCAATTCCAGGATTGCTTTTTGCCTAAATATGCATAACGAGGCAGTTCGTGCCCTACGGTTCCCTCCCAACTCCCACAAGGAGAAAGAAAGTGCTGAAAAGAGGAGAGAGAGACAACAACAGGAACAAGAACTTGCCAAGCATATTGCTGAGGAAGACGATGACGATTTTTGATCGGGATCGTTCTAGCAATCATCGAGGTAAGCTTTTGTGTTCGTGTTCTTATGACTGTTTTCAAGATGTTAAAGCTAAATTCTGGGTTATCGCTCGATTTATTCTCTATCAGAAAATCAGATTTTCGAGTTTCGATGTGGTTAATTTGATTTGAGACTGATTTTACATTTTATGTTGTGGTTCCTTCTGGAAATGATATGATAGATGTGTTCTTACTGATTTGTGGCATAACTCTTTCTTTTGAATTTGTTTAAACGACAAACATGCTCTCGTGTGCGTTTTGTAGACCGGATATGACGGTACAAAAACTTGTATCATTTTTGGCATGAAGTTAGATTGGGACAGGACATGACGCGAGTGCAACAAAAATGTTTTTTTTTCATGTACAAAGTCGCCCACACACTACCAGGTCATCTCACGTGTATTATCGATAACATATGACGAGGGTAATTGTGTTTTCGTAAAATGGAGATATTCTCCTTAGAATCTCCACACACACACACACACACATATATATATATATTAAAATTAATTATTGACTCTTCATTTTGGAGCTTGTCTTTGTCTGGGATTTATTATATATATATATATATATATATATTAAAATTAATTATTGACTCTTCATTTTGGAGCTTGTCTTTGTCTGGGATTTATTTTTTCAAAAATTTTGATTAATTTTTCCTATGCATTTGGGCTTTATTATGCTATATGTATTGCAACTTTCCACTGTATATTGTATAGACTATGAAACTTTGTACTGCCACTTTTCACAAAATGCATCTAGGTACAAAACAACTATTTTGCTATTCGAGACATGCGGTTTGGTTTGTGGTTCGAACGAAAAGCTCAAAATCTGCACCACAAACACCCATGGTTTCAATTAGGTCCGAGTAAAACAATAATGTCGTCAAGAAAGGTTACAACAAAGCCATACTACTCAGGTTTGGATTGTAATCCGATTTGATATTTCACTGATTTAACTTGAATTCGAAGCAAATACAAATGACACTCTTTAAGCTTGAAATAACTATTCCAACTCGAATCCAGGTACTGCCAAAACTTTTGTAACCATGGAGGTTCACTTGCGATTACTTTAGAGCATTCGTGGTCGTCCGTGAAATTAGTCGGTACGTGTAAATTGATTTGGAAATCCATGATTACCTAAATAAAAAACATAGTCAACATGTATTAATTATTAAAAGTTGTATGAATTTCGTTGAAGTTAATAAGTTATCAAAATGTGTTATTTATAAAACCCTTTTTACTATCCACTATTTGTATATCAGGTTTGTGCTTTTCTAAATAAGAACACTGCCTAATCAGGCAAAAGGTGAAACAAATCAATGGTTCTATTTTTTGATTCTTTTTTCACTCAGTTGTTTGTCAAAATCTATAGCATATTTTTATCTATGGTTTAATTACATCATACTTTAAAACAAATATTGTCGGTCCACCAGTTTACTCTTTTGGTGATTTTGATCGGAATGAATAAGAAATTGGATTCAAAAGCAGTTCAGATTTCATCAAAATTATTGCAGGGTTTGTCAGACTATTAATTTTCATGATCTTATAGAATTAGTTAAGGTGTACGTAAACTGACTCGGACGTTTGTGACCGCCACCAAAAAAATTGAATTCAAATCACGTTTTTACTTTTTACTAACTTTGTAAATAAGAAAAAGATCTAAAAGAAGAGAGAAAGCAAAATACTTAATTTTTTTTTTTTTTTTTTGATGTTTTCAACTTTTCAACTCAAAATGTATGATAATCTTTGCTAGTTAATATCAATGTACTCACAAATTATATTTTAAAGTGTGAATATTTATGATTATATTGTTAGGTTTAAATGAGAAGTTTCAAAATTTTAAAAATGGAATAAGCAATTTTAATCATTAGTTTAAAATTTCTATTTTCATGTATTTTTTTTTTTCACTAATTAAGATAACTATAGAAAAGATCATATATCCTAATTTATCTTCTATTTTCGTTATAACAACTTTTTGATATTAATAATTATAGATTTTTATTCAATTTTTCATCTTAAAATATTGGTGAGGTTTACGTTCTACATATTGAATTAAATCTCATTTGTCTAAGGGCCTGTTTGTTAGCAACTTAATGAGACTCACAGCTTATTCAATCAGCTATATATGATTGTTTGGCAATGGCTTAATGGTATAGAAAGTGGCTTATTCAGTAAGATTTTAAGGGGGAGTTTTATGCAGAAACCAAGTTTTTTCCAAACCAGTCTATATAGACAGATTAATCCACACAGACAACTTTATCCATACAGAACTTAATGAAAAACCAACCAAACAACCCCTAAATCTCATATGTAAACATGAACATCGATGTTTTTCATTGGTTCATATGTGAATATGTGAGTCCTAACATAGATTCACATGTGAATCTTAATCATAATATGTACGTGAATCAATTTAAAATTTATATGCAAGCACGTTAAATTTAACATAGATTGACATGTGAATCCTAATACATGTTCACATATGAATCATAATATAAATTCATATATGAATCTTAATTATAACATGTACGTGAGTCAATTTACAATTTATAACTGGAATTCTAAAGTAGTCTAAGATTCATATGTGAATCCTAAAAGATATGTAAATTATCATGGATCTTAATTATCTTTGATGAAATTCTTTTTTTTTTATTGTATAATTTATTTAAATAAAATATTGATTATATTTAATTAACCTAATGTTTATTTAAAAAAAGTAGGTAATTTTTTTGAAGAATAGGTGGATTGTTGTTTAATGATTTAATTATATAAAAGTTTCAAAATACTCCTCTCAACTTCATTAAGTTTTATAAGTTAGTTGCATTTTTTTTTCTATATTTACATATTTTTCTCTTATGATCTTGGTCATTGAAAAATATCATCTAATGGTTGAGATATCTTCTCACAGTCTCAAATTTCGTGGGCTTTTCATTTGAATCTTCCCCTATATATGTAAAATTACAAACCACTTTTAAACTGGGTTTTTGTAACACCCTGAAAATTTGAGCAAATAAAAATCGAAATTTTGACAATATGACATTTAAAATACGGAGGTCCAATATACCCTGTAAATAGAAACCTCAAAATATGACAATTCCCAAATTCGAGACAACTAAACACCCAAAATTAAACTGGGTTAGTTTGCACCATAAAGTTTGCAAAAGAATGGGACATAAAGATTACAGCAACCTACTTAATCGAGAATTAATTCAAACTAGATTAAAATGAGTGTTGCTATTCCACTAAAATCTCTCTTCACAAAAATCCCCAAAAGACCGGCTTCAAGATCTCCTACGTGCACGGTAGACGGACCCGACCTCCTAGATTCCACCGCTAGTGGGACCTGTGAGTTTACCAACAACCAAAACAAGTGTTAGAGCGAAGCCTAGTGAGATCTCATAAATTAAACAGTTCACAAACATGAATATCATAATACAAGGCTTGTGTTACCAAACTCCTTTGCGTTACAATGTCATTCACATTTGCCACGATATTCCCAAACCTGAACATAAACGCACAAGAGATAACTCTTGATATACAAGGGAGACTCGTTCCCATCAGGGTGACACGTACACGGAGTCACCCATGATGTTATTGGATTACACATCGTGTCCCGGTTCTAGTTCCCATGCCATCAAGACATCACAACCTCAAACCATAACATTGCCTTTATTGCCTACTCCGTCGAGTTACACCTCAAGGACTTCATTATTGTCTATCCAACCTAACGAGTTACACCTCAAGGACTTACGTCCCCTATTGCCTACTCGTTAGTACCCAAAATGGCCAACAATAACCAACCCATTAAATAAGCTAACTACCTCCTCGTGCACAAGGAAGTAGAAATCAAGTAATAGTTCATGTAATCATATATCGGTTAAATAACCACAACCAAGTACCATGTACACCTCCACACATAGACATCATAATCATCATACGAAATCCTTTAATGTCAAGTAACATATTCTTTAATAATGACAACCCATCCATACCTTTCAAGTAGTACATTCATCATACTTTCATTATAATAAAACGACTAACATATATGTTTCACCTACCACATCTTTCTTCAAACCCTAAATATTTAAGTTAAACTCATGGAACAATGATTTGTACATAAATTAGGCATACAAGCATATAGATTCAGATCCTAGAGTATTTAATAGACATACAAGTTAAAAGTTAGAGTTTATAGATGAAACTCACAAACTGGGGTTTGTAAAGAGAAAACCCTAAAATGGATGACTTGAGGAAGACTTGGTTATCTTGAAGCTTTTACAATACAAAGGATAATCTTGAGTTCAACCACCTTCGTGAGATCAATAAATTCTAGGTTATGATTTGGGGTATTGAATGAGGAGAAAGATGGAAAGAAAAAGAGGAAAATCTCTAGAGAGAATGAGAGACCGATCTACAAGTTTGTGTGTTGTGTTTTTGTGTTTTGGCCTCCTAAAAACGACTTTTAACCACAACCCGTCGCCCCCGCTCGCGACTATGACCCTGTGACTATGCCCTAGGCATTGTCGTCGGGCATAGTCGCCCGTGCTTCATGCCTTACAGTACATCGGCGACGAGATTGCCACCAACGATTATGCCACGATAATCTCGTCGGGCATAGTCGCACCCGTCCCTGGTGCTACTGCTCGATCAACACCTCTCGGCCTAACCGCGATAGTGACGTCCGCGACTATGCCACTGGCAAGGTCGTCGGGCATAGTCGTCAGTACTCCCAACCCTCCCCAAACTTCAACCTTAACTTGGGACGAAACTACTACGATAGGTCTATGAATTCAATGGGTCTCCGAATATGCAAGAACACAAAAATTTCCATTTAGAGTCCGCTAACACATACACCGGGGTAATCATATATATATATATATATATATATATATACATACATCATGCATTTCCTACGTTTAAAATAATGAGGGTGAGGTTACGACGCACAGTTTAAACTTCAAAAGGATAACAGGTGGAGAGGGGAATATACCAAGAAAATCATGGGTGTTACAATCCTCTCCCCCTTGGAAAAGATTTCATCCCCGAAATCTTGTACTTACTCAAATAAAAGGGGATACCGTCTTCTCATGTCTTCTTCCGCTTCCCACGTCACGTTCGCGCCTCGATGGTGTTTCCATTGCACCTTCACCATGACTACCTCTTTATGGTGAAGCTTCTTCGTTTGTCTCTCTAAGATGGTCTCCGACTCTTCCACTCATCGGCCGTTGTCCACTCGAATTTCAGATAATGGGATGGTTATTTCTTCCTCCGCTAAGCACTTCCGTAAATAACACACATGAACTGTTGGATGGATTCCACTTATTTCGGGCGGTAACTCTAGCTTGTAGGCTTGAAGCCCCACACGTTCAATAATGGGAAAAGGCCCGAGAAAATGAGGACTAAGTTTTCCTCACTTTCTAAGCCTAATGATTCCTTTCCAAGGTGACACCTTCAACAATACCCAGTCACCCACTTGAAATTCCATCGATCGTCTTTTCTTGTCTGCATAGCTCTTTTGGCGATCTTGGGCCGCCTTCAACCGCTCTCGAATACCCTTTACTTTGTCCGTCGTCTCTTGTACCACCTCTGGTCCGGCGAATTGCTTCTCGCTCGTTTCAAGACAACATGTCGGCGTCCTACACTTTTGCCTATATAAAGCCTCGAACGATGCCATGCCCAAACTCGAGTGATAACTGTTGTTGTAGGCGAATTCTACCAATGGGAGGTGAGAGTCCCAATTTCCCTCAAAGTCAATGACACACGACCTCAACATATCCTCTAGCGTTTGAATAGTCCGCTCGCTTTGCCCGTCTGTTTGAGGGTGATACGTTGTGCTCAACTTTACTCTCGTTTCCAATTCTCTTTGAAAGGCATTCCAGAAGTGGGAAGTGAAAGGACTATCCCGATCTGACACGATGGATAACGACACTCTATGCCTCGAGACTACTTCGTTGATATAAATTCTTGATAGCTTGTCCAACGGTAATGTTTCCCTCATGGCTAAAAAGTGCGCTCTTTTCGTCAAACGGTCCACTATTACCCAGATGGTGTCATGGCCCTTCAATGTCTTTGGTAATTTTGTCACGAAGTCCATTGTGATGTGATCCCATTTCCACTCCGGTATTTTCAAGGATTGAAGCTTCCATACGGTCGTTGGTGTTCAGCTTTCACTAGAGAACAAGTGAGGCATCTCTTTACGAAGTTTGCCACATCAAACTTCATAACTGGCCACCAACAGTTCAACTTTAAGTCTCTATACATCTTTGTGCTCCCGGGGTGAATGGAATATCTAGACTTGTGCGCTTCTTCCAAGAGCAACTTTCGGCATCCTCCCAACTTGGGCATCCACACTCGCCCTTGAAAAAGTTTCAATTCCCTACCGTCTTCCGTCAAACTAAGGTGCTGCTTTGTCATTGCTTCCTCCTTGAGGTTCTCTTCGAGTAACGCCTTGGCTTGAGCGGTCTTTACCATATCCATAAGATTTGAGATGATCTCAATCCTTGCCAATGAGGTTCGCACCGTCCCACTATACTCCTTCCGGGCCTTACCCGGGTGGTATTGAAGTTCACAGTCATAATCTTTCAACAATTCCAACCATCTTCTTTGCCACACATTCAACTCCTTTTGATAAAAAACATACTTCAAGCTTTTGTGGTCGGTGTAGAGTGTGCACTTAGTGCCGTATAAGTAGCATCACCATAACTTCAAGGCAAACACCACCGCTTCCAATTCGAGGTCATGAGTTGGGTAGTTCTTTGCGTGCTCCTTCAATTGCCTCGACGCATACACTATCACTTTACCTCGCTGCATTAGGACACAACCCAATCCCATCTTGGATGCATCGCTATAGACAACGAAGTCTTCTGTTCCCTCGGGTAGGGATAAGATTGGGGCTTCATAAAGTTTACGTTGCAAGGTACATAATGTTTTCTCTTGAGTTTCAGTCCATGCAAACTTCACATTCTTCTGAGTCAACGCGGTCAATGCTGAGGCGATTTTGGAGAAGTCTTGGATGAACCTTTGGTAATACCCGACAAGTCCCAAAAAGCTTCGTTCTCAGAGGCTCCCAATTCATCATTGCCTCAATCTTCGCTGGGTCTACTTTCACTCATTCTCGGGTCACCACATGGCCGAGAAATTGAACTTCTCGCAACCAAAATTCACACTTGTAGAATTTAGCATACAATTTCTCCCTTCTTAACACCTCTAGCACTTCCCTCAAGTGTTGTTCGTGACCTTCCTTATCTTTGGAGTATACTAAGATGTCGTCAATAAACACTATGACCGACCGGTCCAAAAATGGTCGGCACACATGGTTCATCAAATCCATAAATATCATTGGCACATTCGTCAACCCAAATGGCATGACTAGGAACTCGTAATACTCGTACCGAGTCCTAAATGACGTCTTCGGCACGTCCTCCTCTCAAACCTTCACTTGATGATATCCAGAGCGAATATCGATCTTGGAAAAACATCGACCCCTTGTAGTTGATCAAAGAGACTATCTATCTGGGGTAATGGGTATTTATTCTTTATAGTCACATTGTTCAACTCTCGATAATCGATGCACATACGCATCGACCCGTCTTTCTTCTTCACAAAAAGCACCGGAGCTCCCCACGGTGAAGAGACCGGCCTCACGAATCCTTTCTCTAGCAACTCTTGAAGCTGATTCATCATTTCCTGCATCTCTGTCGGTGCGAGATGATATGGTGAACGAGCTATTGGTGCCGATCCTGGGAATTAAATTGATCCAAAACTCCACTTGTCGGTCGGGAGGTAAGCCTAGTAAGTCATCAGGAAACACGTCTGGAAATTCGTTGACGACCTTGACATCTACCACAAAGGCTAGATACGAAGGGTACTTCTTCATCAGATACTTCCTTGCTTTAATGGATGAGATGATGGCCATTTCGCCTTTTCGCTTTTCGCTATACACAAAGATGAAGTCACCATCTCGGACGGGAATCTGTATGAGATTCTTGGAACACAAGATCTCCGCTTGATGTTTCACCAACCAATCCATCCCGATCACCACGTCGAAACTCCCAATGGTCATGGGCAGCAAGTCTACCTTGAAAGAATTCTCGCTACCATATATAAGAATTCCCGCTACCATTTCATACAATTCTCAACGGTGTAGATTCCGTCAACTCTAAGACTGTCCCATCTTAGAAGTTCTACCCGATTCTCATAATTCATTACCTAATAGTCTCAGCTTAAGTCTAGGTATCGAGATTACATACCTAGTTCACTTAAACTAGGGCTCTGATACCAACTTGTAACACCCTAAAAATTTGAGCAAATAAAAATCAAAATTTTGGCAATATGACATCTAAAATACGGAGGTCCAATATACCCTATAAATAGAAACCTCAACATATGACAATTCCCAAATTCGAGACAACTAAAGACCCAAATTAAACTGGGTTAGTTTGCACCATAAAGTTTGCAAAAGAATGGGACATAAAGATTACAACAACCTACTTAATCGAGAATTAATTCAAACTAGATTAAAATGGGTGTTGCTATTCCACTAAAATCTCTCTTTACAAAAATCCTCAAAAGACTGGCACTTCAAGATCTCCTACGTGCACGGTAGATGGACCCGACCTCCTAGATTCCACCGCTAGTGGGACCTATGAGTTTACCAACAACCAAAACAAATGTTAGGGCGAAGCCTAGTGAGATCTTATAAATTAAATATTTCACAAACATGAATATCATAATACAAGACTTGTGTTACCAAACTCCTTTGCGTTACAATGTCATTCACATTTGCCACGATATTCCCGAACCTGAACATAAACACACAAGAGATAACTCTTGATATACGGGGGAGACCCGTTCCTATCAGGGTGACATGTACACGTGAGTGGAGTCACCCATGATGTTATTGGATTACACATCGTGTCCCGGTTCTAGTTCCCATGCCATCAAGACATCACAACCTCAAACCATAACATTGCCTTTATTGCCTACTCCGTCGAGTTACACCTAAAGGACTTACGGGACATTATTGTCTATCCAACCTAACGAGTTACACCTCAAGGACTTACGTCCCCTATTGCCTACTCGTTAGTACCCAAAATGGCCAACAATAACCAACCCATCAAATAAGCTAACCACCTCCTCGTGCACAAGGAAGTAGAAATCAAGTAATAGTTCATGTAACCATATATCGGTTAAATAACCACAACCAAGTACCATGTACACCTCCACACATAGACATCATAATCATCATACGAAATCCTTTAATGTCAAGTAACATATTCTTTAATAATGACAACCCATCCATACCTTTCAAGTAGTACATTCATCATACTTTCATTATAATAAAACGACTAACATATATGTTTCACCTACCACATCTTTCTTCAAACCCTAAATATTTAGGTTAAACTCATGGAACAATGATTTGTACATAAAGTAGGCATACAAGCATATAGATTCAGATTCTAGAGTATTTAATAGACATAAAAGTTAAAAGTTAGAGTTTATAGATGAAACTCACAAACGAGGGTTTGTTAAGAGAAAACCCTAAAATGGATGACTTGAGGAAGACTTGGTTATCTTGAAGCTTTTACAACACAAAGGATGATCTTGAGTTCAACCACCTTCTTGAGATTAATAAATGATAGGTTATGATTTAGGGTATTGAATGAGGAGATATATGGAAAGAAAAAGAAGAAAATCGCCAGAGAGAATGAGACACCGATCTGCAAGTTTGTGTGTTGTGTTTTTGTGTTTTGGCCTCCTAAAAACGACTTTTAACCACAGCGCGTCGCCCCCCGCTCGCGACTATGACCCTGTGACTATGCCCTGGGCATTGTCGTCGGGCATAGTCGCCCGTGCTTCATGCCTTACGGTATATCGACGACGAGATTGCCACCCGTGACTATGCCACGACAATCTCGCCGGGCATAGTCGCACCCGTCCTTGGTGCTACTACTCGATCAACACCTCTCGACCTAACTGCGATAGTGACGTCCGCGACTATGCCACCGGCAAGGTCGTCGGGCATAGTCGTCGGTACTCCTGGCCCTTCCCAAACTTCAACCTTAACTTGCAACGAAACTACTACGATAGATCTATGAATTCAATGGGTCTCCGAATATGCAAGAACACAACAATTTCCTTTTAGAGTCCGCTAACACATACACCGGGGTATTCATATATATATATATATATATATATATATATAGATCATGCATTTCCTATGTTTAAAATAATGAGGGTGAGGTTACGACACACGGTTTAAACTTCAAACGGATAACAGGTGGAGAGGGGAGTTTACCGAGAAAATCAGGGGTGTTACAATTTTCATTTCTATATGATCAACGAGTTTATAATCTATAATTAGACCTGACAAATGTGTCGTGTTGGGTTCAAAGTCAAACAGGTTGAAAGTTTCTAACCCTAACCCGACTCGTTTAATAAACGGGTCAGAAAATCCCTACCCTAACCCGACCTGCCGAACCCGACACGACCCACCTAACCCGTTTAACATTTATAAAACTAAAATTTAAAAATCGAAAATTCACAATAAAATACAAATACAAAATTCAAATGAAAGCATTAGAAATCTAAATTTTATAGTTCAAACTTATAAATTCTAACCAAATTTAAAACATTAAAAATCCAAAACATTAAAAAGAAAACTCATAATATATATATATATATATATATATATATATATATAAACGGGTTGTTCAGGTCATTTTCGAGTTGAAATTTTTGACCCTAACCTTACTCGCTTAATTTTCGTGTTGTGTCGTGTCAACCCGTTTACTTAAACGGGTTGAAATATATTAATCAAACCCGTTTATTTCGTGTCAAGTTCGTGTCGGAGTAGCGTGTCGTGTCAGTTTTTGCCAGGTATATCTATAATAGAGTAAATTATAAATTTCATCCTTGTGCTTTCATGTACGAACAATCTCTAAACTCTAAAATCCATGACTAGGGTTCTTATGGGTTTAGTTTCGTATGGATTAGGTCCTTGTCATTTTAGTATTGTTATAAATTGGGTATCTTGCCCTAATTTTCTCTAAAAAAGAACTCCGTTAAGTTAGAGGCATTTTCGTCTTTTTACGATTTAACTTCACTTTACATTAAAAATTATGTTTAATATAATATAATATTGTATTATATTATAATGACTATAGAATATATAATAAGTATACATTATATATACATAGTACGTGAACCCCTTCTCCCAACATTTTGTCAGCGACACAACTGCCTCCGTTCTAGTTTTTCCGGCGGCAGAAATCTCTCCTCCCCCCTTATGATTTTTCTGACGGCATACATATCCCTCTCCTTCCCTTCTCGTTTTCCCAGTGACATAATTTCAACCCTCCCTTCTCGAATTTTTGACGACATAACCCCCTACCTTCCCGTTTATCCAACAACAGGACCCACTCTCCCTTCTATTTTTTCAACGAATCTTCTACCTGCACAACATATCCCTCTTCCTTCTCGATGGACCTCCCTATCACCACCCGTTTTGAGCCAGCCTTGTAACTCTGCTCCACACCTCCACAAAATCGAAAAATAGATCTAGGATTTTGTTTAAGTTTTCTTTGTGCCATTTTTGTTTCATTTTTAGATTTAAGCATAAATATAGGATTCTATTATTTTCTTTTTGGATTGGGTTTGATTTTGGTTGAGTTCTAGTGATTAGGGTTTTGATTGAGATAGAGTCTTGGTTATTATGATTTGGATTTTGGTTTAGTTTTTTGTGATTTGGGTTGATTTGGTGTGAGAGTGTGTATTTGATGTTGGTCACCAGAGATGGGGTATCTGTTGGAGAAAATGACCCAAGAGGGGGTATTTGTCCAAAGAAGATGACCAGAAAGGGGTTATTATATATTTGACTTATTTATTATGTTATACACACATTATATATATATATACACACAAGTAATGTTAATTTATATTTTAATAGAAAACATTTTTTATAAAAGACGAAAATACCCTTGACTTAACGGAGTTGTTTAACGGAAGTTAAAGCAAGGGACCCGGTTCGAAACGAAAATGAAATCATAAGGATCCTATCCATGAATTTTAGGGTTCTGAGACATTGTTCGTAATCAACCTCAAACCACTGGGACGGAAGAAAAAATACGATTTTTTTATTTACATCATTTAATACTGATTACTCATTAAAATATTAACTTTTAATAATTTATGTTTTTATCATAAAATATATACTTAGTGCTCTTTTAATAAACACTTACAGGGTAAACGCTTACCGATATCATTTACGTTATTGATTGAGTATGGCAAGAACCAGGAAACTTACCGATATCATTTACCTTATTGATTGTATATGGTAAGGATAAGGAAACTTACCCGGTAAGAAACAAGGCAAAGACCAAGAGTATTACCCGGTAAGTGTGGGAAACGACTCTTACTCGGTAAGCGCTTATCGGATTTAAGATGCATACCAACAATCCATTTTTATAGCCAATGATGTTACACGATAAGGTAAATGAAGGTGAATCCCTTATCCGTAAATGGTTACCCGGTAAGAATTTGGTAAACGACCCCTAATACACGACGATGATAAATAATTCTTTTATATTAATATAATAACATTTGAAGTAATTATATTTATGATTTACACTAATAATAACTAAGATCATCTCCAACAACTATGCTAAAGTTTTTCTAAAATGGAGTAAAAAAAATTAAATTCTCTAAAAAAAAAATTACATCCTGTTAAGTCCCTGAGATCAAGATTGATTGAATAATAATCAAATAACAAGGATTATAGGGAGGAATCTGTAGTTTTATTAAAACTGAAAGTAAACTACAAACTACTGTGAGGGGAATTTGTATGATCTACATTGTGAAAGAAACTTACTTACAAACTACACATACAGACTCTATATATACCCCCACGTCCCTTGTACACATTAAACCCAAACCCAATACAAGGCCCAATATAATATATGTAGATTACTTTACTAAACTTCCTAAAGTAGAACATTTATGTTCTAACATTCTCCCCCTAAGTTTTGTAAAGTAATCATCATCTTTTAAGCTCCAGCTTCAGCTCCTCTCCCCCTTGATTTCTTTATAAAACTTAGTGTTGCATAAACTTCAAAGTTCCTCTAGCTCCCCCCTTGAAAGTAGCTCTTATCCTTGGAGTTTCAACTATAATGCCAGATCTGATGTAGACCATAACCTTGATTGAGTGCACATAAAGACAACTTTTGACTCTTGTAAACCCAACACATTCCGTATGCCCACAAGAATGATATGTGTTAAATATTGGAATGACAACCAAGTGCATTTTTAGTGTATAACATCTTATCTGTCTTTGAACCTCGAGTTGAAGTAAGAGTTTAGTTTAAGAACTTCATCTGATAAGATTACGGGCGGTAGCATCAGGTAGCAACACTACAAGGCAAGGGTTAGAAGGCAAACAATGTTCAACAACTGATGAAATACGCTCATTTTTTGACTGCTTTCCAGAATACTGAATAATCAAACCCATAATTCCTTTCTTCACGAATCAGCTGGATGATTATAAGCACTCATGATTCTGAATCACAACTCAAGCATCAGAACAATGATTGCATTCACTCACACTACTGAGTGATCAGCTCAGAAGAATGATAAAGTTCTCTCAACGGTCTAACCACAAAAGAAGCTCACTAGACTAATGATTGCAAATGCTCAGGCAACTAACTCAATCCAATAAGAGACTAAATCCTCAAATCTTGAAAAGCATGAGCACTCGTGAAGATTAGATCAGTTGCTAGAGATATGTGACCAACATATGATAAGAATGATGTCACATATGCATTACGTGTAAAAAGCTCGGGAACAGGGCAAACTTGTAGCAGACAGGGTTCAGAACAGTCAAAATTCTCAAAAACATCAAAACTTTTCACATATCAACAACAATTCGTAGATCACTATTCATATTGAGCATAATTCACATGATGGCATTAGCCTAACACCACAATTCGCATAGGACTTCGTGCGAATTCTTACTTCTCGCACGAGCCTATGTGCGAATTCCTTGCATCTCGCATAACTCACACCTGCGAACTCTTGACTTCTCGCATCACTCACACATGCGAATTCCCTACTTTTCGCATCACACATCTGTTCGAATTCCACACTTACAAAATTTAATCTTCAAAGAATTTAGTCATGCGAATTCTTGAACATTTTGCATATGACTCTTGTGCGAATTCTGTATTTAAGAAAAATATCATCATCAAAGGCTATGCGAATTCAAGCATGCGAATTCTATGATGCGAATTCTTCCAAAATCTTCCTTATGCGAATTCTTTCCATTTCATGCGAGTTCTTCCAAACTATGCGAGTTCTTCAACAAATCATGCGAATTCTGTGGATCTCGAATAATTTTCCAACTTTTCTTCAAATTCAACCTCTAAACTTCGAATTTTGAGATGATCTTTTGTACACAGGTTCGAAAACAACTTAGGAGCACAATTGTAGTTGATGATCTTGTCCAAATATGACTCTAAACCACAATTCGATCTCAACACAGTGAATAGATGGTTTTCGAACAAAAAATCTCAAAAATGATCAATTTGTCCAGAATTGTTGGAATTAAACAAATTAATTGATTCTATACTGTTAGGTCTGATTTTATAGTAATCATTGTATTTATAGGACTTGGTCAATACTGTGTTTAGAGCTTTTCAGTATTGTATTTTACCAAGGGTATTTAAGTCCCTTTGGTCTTTGTTTGTTGTAAGAAGTTTCACACGCACATCTTAGTGAAATCTAGTTTTGCGATCCATCTCTCTCTCTACTTTCTCTCTCTAGAAGTTCTAGTGATCTTGGACTTTCAATTGGTATCAGAGCAAGCTAGATCTTGAGAGAATTGAGAGATTACATTCTTCTAATCTGAATTGGTGATCGAAATCGAAAATTTGATCGATTCTCTTGAATTTTTCAAGAAAATCTCGTTTTCTTGATTTCTCACAAAATTCGGATCTGTTTGTGATCGATTTTGTGCAAATTTGATTTGATTAGTTTCGTTTTTAGTAGTCGATC
The DNA here is from genome assembly GCA_023525745.1 of Arctium lappa. Classification (NCBI taxonomy): domain Eukaryota; kingdom Viridiplantae; phylum Streptophyta; class Magnoliopsida; order Asterales; family Asteraceae; genus Arctium; species Arctium lappa. The sequence continues at coordinate 35,390,460 of CM042051.1, forward strand.
ATATTTGATTCATATGTTTTTGCATAAAAACAATGATTTGATCTTCAATTTTGCGAATTTGTGATTTTCTGAAAAAGCGGTTTTCGGTACTGTTGCATTCACGATTTTGAATTTTAGTGGGTTTTAATCGAAATCTTTGTTTGAAATGTGTTGAAAATTTGTTTTCGATCAAGTTTATAAAAGGAATTTTCATCAAATTCTGTGTTATAATCAAGTATTTGAAGACTTTGTGTTCTTCCATAGTTTGCGGTTCATTCATAGACTTTGCGTTTCATTCATATCGGTTTGCGCTTCATTCAAGTTTCTTTGTTCTTGTGTTTCAGGTTTTCGGTTCACGTTGGACCCGCAAAGCTCATTGTGCGTCTCAAGTGACACACGTAAAGTCAGGTTCTCGGATCTTACTACACGCGCAAAGTTCACTTTGCGTTTCTAGTTAGACCCGCAAAGTTCACTTTGCGTTTCTAGTGTGACCCGCAAAGCTCCACTTTGCGTTCCTCTCTTGACCCGCAAAGTTCCATCTTGCGTTTCCCTTTGCACCCGCAAACCTCAGTTTGCGTTTCTGTCTTCACCCACTTTGCGGGTCTCTCTAAAAAAAAAAGTCTGGAAATTTTTTTTGGTCATCTTTGGAAATATTTTTTCTTCACTGCGAAATATCAAGTATTGTTCAAATTTCAATTTTCTCGAAATATTTTTTTAAGATTTCAATTTGATCTGTTTTTTGTTTTTCTGATATATAGTTTGGGACTGTCATTCACTTTTCTCAAGATGTCTTTGCAAGCTCAAATCTACAAGAATGACCTCTTGATGTCTTTGGGGTCCGATACTCGACCACCAGTTCTCATCAATGAGAATGAATTCGAACAGTGGCAGGATCGGTTCATCAATTTTATTGAAAGGCAACCAAATGGGGAAAACATGATGAAATCTCTGTATGAGGGTCCTATGGTGAAGAAAATGAAAGTGATCCCAGCTACTGCTACTACTCCAGCTACAACAGTTGAAACTCCTTTGAGCGAATATGATGAAAAGGAGCTATCAAGATACAAAGCAGACAATCTGGCTAAGTCAAATCCGATCCTTGATCTTCCCAACTCCATTTATAACAGAATCGATTGCTTCAAACATAATCCAATGCTGATGTGGACACAACTTGAGAAGATTATGCTTGGTACTGCTATGTCTACTCAGTTACGACAGACCAGATTCATGAACAACTTTGAAAAGTTCCAAGCTAAGGATGGAGAAAGTTTGAAGAGTGTGTTTGATCGATTTTGGGCTGTCATCAATGATCTTTTCAAGATTAAAGTTACCAAGACTGAATTGGAGGCTAACTTGAAGTTTCTGAACGCGTTACAACCTGAGTGGAACAAGTCTTGCCACAGAATGAGAAACGATGTTAGAATCTCAACAATGCCAATTCAGGAGTTATATGAAATCTTGATGACAGATGAATCTATGGTAATGGAGAAGAAGGCAAAGATGGATAAGAAGAATAAGCCTCAGTCAGTAGATCCCATTGCTCTTATTGCTAGCCAACTGGTTGAGCAAACTTTGACTGAATCAGCCTATGATGGGTCTACAGATGATGATGGTGAAGCTCTAAAGAAGGCCATGACTCTTTTGACTCAGCTTTATCAGAAACGGTTCAAGAACAGATCTGGGTTAAACAATCTGCAGTTTACTTCTGGTTCTAAGCCTGGTTCTTCTTCAAAGACATACACTCCAAAGTATGAACAGGCTAAGACAGTTGATCAGAAGAAAGATGACAAAAAAGTGATAAACTGCTTTAACTGTGGAAAGCCTGGACATATGGTCAAGGATTGCAGAGTCAAAGTGGTAAAGAATGCTGATTTTTACCGAAAGAAGTTGGCTCTAGCTGAAAAGAAGGAGAGTGGAACTGTACTGTTAGCTGAAGAAGAGTACTGGTTGGATCATTCGGACGACGAGGCTGATAATGCGGAGGTTGCGGCCATGTGCTTTGTTGGTGACGACGAAAGTGATGATGAGGAAGATGATACCTCATCTGATGGTTCTGAGGTAATATCTGATTTTAACTATAATTTCTTCTTATCACAAATGAATGTTTTTACTAATGCTTTGCATGATTTGCGCTCAAAGTTTATATCTGAAAAGTTTAAAAATCAAGAAAAGTCTGATTTAATCGAGAAACTGCAAATTTCTTTATCTGATGAAAAGTCAATTTTAATTGACACAAAAGAGAAATTTCAAAAGCAGTTAGTTGATCTAGAAAAATCAAATCAGACTTATCATGATTCGTTGACTGAATTGACTTCTTCAAATCAAAATCTTTCTGAGAAAATAATTGTTTTAGAAAGGAAATTATATAAAAGAGAACAATCTGAGCAAACCATTTATATGAACAAACCGAGGAGTGAAGAGGCTGTAAAACAAAGGTGGGGACTTGGTTTTGACAATCCTCATTTTTTAAACAAAGTGATAGACGAAGTACCCACCTTATATAAATATGAATATCTAAATCTTGCACACTATGGTCCTCAATTCAAATTCTTTTGGACTAGTGAAAAGCAAATTTTAGATCTTGAAAATGAGAAAATGATATATAAAAAGAAAAATGAGATTCCTTTTGTTTATACTTCTGAAAATGCAAAATATTTTCCGGACAAATCAAGAAGAGGAAAAAGAGTTTTAAATGACATATCTTCTACTAAATCTTCAATATCTGATGATTTTATTAATCCTTATGCACCTAATACTTCTAAGGAAAATAGTTCTCCAATCTCTTATGATTCGAAGAAATATATTCTTCCGATAGTATTAGAAGGAAAAATCATAGATCTTGAAGATCAGATAGAAGATCAAAATATTTTAAAGAAAATTGAATCTGACATTATTCTTTCTTTTATGACTTCAAGTCTAGAAGAAAATATATTTTCTCAAAAATCAGATTCTATTTCTAACATCTCTTCTGATTTCAAGGAAAATAAAAAGGAAGTTTCAAATTTTAAAATCCTTTCTCAAAATTCTTCAGATTCCGAGGCTAGTTCTACAATATCAAATGCTAAGACTGATCTCTTTGATAAAGTTTCTTCTTCTGATTTAATTATTGATAATTCTTTACTGCTAAATGATCAATTCTATAAAAAGAAGCGTAAAAGAAGAAGATTAAGGAAGTCAAAGAAACATGACTCTGTTTTATCTGAAAATCATAATGTTTCTGTTTTTTATTCTTCAGATCGGACTGTGAGGAAGTCGCCAAGACAGATCTGGAGAAAGAAGCAAATATCTGAGGAATCTTTTGTTGATGGGGATAAATGTGTAGACAAACTTTATTACAGTGATTCATTTGCTTCATGTAATAAAATTTCAAAATACTCTAGAAAGCAAATGTTTCGAATTTCAAAATATGTCTCATGTTCTTCCTCAGATTCGAATTATGATGATTATGCTTTCTCTTCTGATGAGTGTGATTATTTTTCTGATCATATTCCTCGTGCTTTATCTGATAAATCTGCTCATTATTTCCCCGTAAGAACTGTAACTAACAAACAAGGGCCCAAATTCAAGTGGGTACCCAAATCTTTATCTGATTCAAATTTGCAGGCATCACATGTTAAGGGGGAGTAAGGGAATTTTGGCTTCTGAGTACTTCAGCTCAGGACCCGTACTTCATAGACTTGACTTCTAAACACATACAGTTTAGAACTCGTTCTTCAATGATTAAGCTTCTGACTTAATGAGATACTGTGAGTACATCAATTTTATTTCCGCTGCATATATCTCTGATTATGATGTGTTCCAGTTATTCTCAATGTTTCAAGAATCTGAGCTTGTTTATCTAACTCATGAATTTGTATTACCCAAAATTTTCTTTTAATATGAGACACAAATTATTTTTATAATGTGAAAGATGAAATAGTTGAACTTTATTTTGTTCCAACTAAATATTAATTAAAAGTTTAAATCTTTACAAATTTTATTCTATAAAGTAAAGTTTTACATTTTTTCTTTCCTTTGAATAAAATATGTGTCTAGGATAAATTTTCAAGTTTTTTTTGTTTATATTAAAGTTTTTATATGGTCAAATTTCAAGTCTTACTAAAGTCGAAGAGTCAGCAACATGTTTGAAACTTTTATTAATGCTTTAAAGATATGTGAGTCGGAATTTTTATAGTTTACTTTGCTTAGACTACCTAAACGATCAAAATTTTAGATTGGAATGAAAATATGGGCTAAGCATTTAGACGTTGATCTGAGTGATTGAGATGAATATTAAATTCTTAAAATACAGAAATCTCTAAGTTTAAAAGTTTGTACCTGTGACCTTTCTGGTTTGGGAAAATACGTTCCGTGGGATGCTTGTCATCTGGTCCCCTAAGGTCATTTGGTCTGGGAGTGATCGAACAGAAATCCTGCAATAGAACCAGATCGAAAGTCATGTTCTACTGGTATGAATGGGTTTAGGATATGTCGATGTAGCCTTTCTGATCTGGGAAAGTAAGTTCCAAGGGGTGCTTGACACCTAGTCCCCTAAGGTCAACTGGTCTAGGAGCGGCTGACCCAAATCCTGCAATAGGGTCAGATAGAAAGTTACGTTTACAGCATGTTCTTTACTTAATAAACTTGTTGATTCAAAAGATGCCAAAGTGCACGAGCTTAAAAGATGCCAAAGAGCACACTCATGTTAAGATGCCAATGAGCACAATGTTAAAAGATGCCAATGAGCACACATCTCATGATACTTGGTGATATGTTTGAGTTGCGATAAATCTGTAAATTTATGAATATCTTAATTCTTGATGGCTTAGTGTTAGTACATGCAAAGTTCTCTATAATTTTTTTAGAATTACATTTTCTTGAAGCTAATCGAAGATTCGCATGTGAGCACACTGAATAGATTGCTAGAAGTTTTGAAACTGGACATGTTTTAACTTGATATGCAATTAAACTCGTTCTTTTATCTTACAACATATGTTTGATTTCAAATGATTGATAAATTTGTGATATTTTACTCTGTAAAATTTAATTTGTTTAGTATTTAAAATTTTATATGTTTAGTTGTTTCAAAATTTACATTCAGTATATTTTTCTTTCTACATTAATTTCTAATCACTGTGTTCTCATAAATATATTTTAATGGGTTTATGCATTATTCAAGGGGGAGTGAACAAAGAGATGTATTTCAAAGATTATATCTGTTTTTGAGGGGGAGTGTCTGATTTTCTTTACATGAATGCTATCTCGAATTGTCTTATCTAATGCATTTGTGTAGGGGGAGTCAAAGAGCTTAACAAGTTAAATTTTTTCTAAGTCTACTTTGCGCTTCAGGCATGACACGCAAAGCTTGTTGTGCGTTTCCTTCATGAACCGCTAATCTTGCTTTGCGCGTCACATGTGAACCGCAAACCTTGCTTTGCGCGTCTCACATAGAACGCAAACCTTGCTTTGCGCTTCCTGCATGGAACGCAAACCTCCTCTGTTTTCTCTGTTTCTTTGATTTTGCAGATCTTTCGCTGTCTCATCTCCAACATTTGCATGACCAAGTTGATCAAGATCATCAAGATCATGAGGGGGAGAAGTCAAGGAGAAGTTTAAGAGACAAAGAGCTCAAAAGATTATCTGCTGATAAAGATTTGTTCAAAGATTCTATTCTCTCAGCTACATCAAATCTTTTGCTGTTCCTGCTCCGAACACCACAGTTCATTCAAGATCATTCAAAGGAGGTGTATCGTCTTGAGCTTAAGCAGCAAAGAAAATTTTCAATCTGCAAGATGCTGAGAAGAATTTTTTTCTTAAAAGTCAGAAAGCTTCTGAAAGTCGCTTTGTTGGTCCGTGCTGTTATTGAAGATATTTTTTGAAGACCAAAGCGCCAATGATTACTAAGGGGGAGATTGTTAGGTCTGATTTTATAGTAATCATTGTATTTATAGGACTTGGTCAATACTGTGTTTAGAGCTTTTCAGTATTGTATTTTACCAAGGGTATTTAAGTCCCTTTGGTCTTTGTTTGTTGTAAGAAGTTTCACACGCACATCTTAGTGAAATCTAGTTTTGCGATCCATCTCTCTCTCTCTCTCTACTTTCTCTCTCTAGAAGTTCTAGTGATCTTGGACTTTCATATACTAATCAAATTTATCCACTGAACCAATTAAGTATCAAAGAACATCCAAATTCACAACAAATTCCAGAATTCAAAAAATTTCAACAGTGACTATTCTATTCAATCAAATCTGATCTCGATCGTGCGTAGAAAAATTATGCGTTCAGCTCTGATACCAATTGTTAAGTCCCTGAGATCAAGATTGATTGAATAAAAATCAAATAACAAGGATTATAGGGAGGAATCTGTAGTTTTATTAAAACTGAAAGTAAACTACAAACTACTGTGAGAGGAATTCATATGATCTACATTGTGAAAGAAACTTACTTACAAACTACACAAACGGACTCTATATATACCCCCACATCCCTTGTACACATTAAGCCTAAACCCAATACAAGGCCCAATACAATACGTGTAGATTACTTTACTAAATTTCCTAAAGTAGAACATTTATGTTCTAACACATCCAACTCCAACAACTATTCTATTTTAGCAACTATAATATTAATTATCTTATTAAAATATTCATTTTATTTAATTATATTATTAAAATATTCAATATATGGAAAATTGATAAAAGAAAAAATTGCTTTTTAGGGGTAATCTATCTCTTCTTTTCTTTATTTTAGCATAGAGGATAGTATAGCTGTTGGAGTACAAAAATACTAAAATCCCAAATTTTTTCTATTTTAGTATAGCTGTTGGAGATTCTCTAAAAAACTAATAGGATACGTTGTTATTTTTTAGTAATCAAATATTAAAGAGTTAAAGGTCTACTACAGTTGCGACAACAACGATCCACTTTCCTACTGTGGTGTTCGGTTTGGATGCGACGACAGAGGGTTGCTATTCTCCTGTGGGAAAGTGAACAGAGGGTCGGTTCATCTGCTGGGCTGATGTTTCCCGTTTGATTCTCACAAACGGAGTTACGTTGCTCTCGGTTTTTGGTTTGCTGATAGTTTTTGCGGTAGTGTTAAGTGTTTACTCTCCGGTTATGTATCTTTACACTTCTTGTTCCTTTGTTAGAGCATCCACAATGCATTAGTCTTTAAAAGATTTTATACTTTTGCCACATCAGCTTTCCACTTATTTTTTTTAACAAAAACATATTTATACAAATCTTCTCCAATGCAAAAACCTTTTCAAAAGTTTTTTCATCAATTACATTTAATAATCTATCATCGTCTATTGAAAATGTTTTATAAAGGCCCCTTATTTAATTTGTCGTTTTAAGACCCACGTGATATTTTTTTGAAAACCATAATTCAAATATTTAAAAGCATTACATTAAATGATATTTAAAAACATTACATTAGACGATACTTAAAAAAGTAGTTCTAAACCTAAATATTTAAAAACATTACATTAAGCGATATTTAAAAAAGTAGTTCTAAATCTAAATTCCATATCTCGATGATAAGTTCATTCACTTGTATCAAAAGTTGCTCGATGATGTCGTCAGACATAGTTGGAAGTATGAAATAGCAAGTTGTATGTTTATAAAAGTGAAAGAGAAAGTTATATGTTTATATGAGAAATATGGGGTTATATATAGAGGATATATGTTCTTAAAAAATATTTTACTCTATTTAATAATCTAGAAGCGTACTCGCGCAATGCAGTGAAATACATCACGATTTACAATACGATTTTGGATGAGTTTGAGAAAGTGATAATGTTTTTTTTCATAAATTTGTTTAATTTAGGCTTAATAATATAATGTTTTTTATATAAAAAAATTAAGTATTTTATTAGAATTCAATGATTATCTTATATATTTTAATGACATTTAGAAAAAAAAAATAAGCACTTACATATTTAATAATATAATTAAAACAAATTTATAGTAATATAATATATTAATTAATAGTGATACATGAAAATATTTGCATAAAAGGAAAACCCTGCACATACCAAATTGGTGGGTGTTAGAAGTCTGCAGTAGTAATATGTATCTTGTGGTTTGATACTTGTAAATTATGAGATTTTTAAAATTTTGCATAAAATGATGGTACCTTGTGCCTAATAATTTGTATTTAAGAGTTTTTTTATCCGTGTTTTATAATATAGTATAGATTAGATTAATTAATAAATATTAGAAGATGTTTAAATTGAAAATAACATTGATTGAAGGGAGCAATGTGATATTTAGTTGAAAAAGTAGAATTGAAAAGAGTATAAAGTGAAAATTTAAGGGGGTAAAATGAATTTTTGAAAACATCAAATAAGCTGTGGATGGAGAATAAACTTTTCATTAAAAGCTATTTAATAAGTGATCATCGACAAAAACCTTTGTTCAAAGACTTTTTAGTTTCCAACAAGTCATTAATGCTCTTAGGTTGGTAATAAAGGTCCCTTTTTGCTGTTAAAAAAAATATTAAAGAGTTAAAATTAAGAGTAAACTCCAATTTTAGTCCCTGACGTTTAGTGATTTCTTTGAAAGAGGTCCCTATGGTTTTATAATTCAAGTTTACATCGCTAGGGTTTGAATTTTGCTCTGAAAATGATCCCTGACACCTAACGACGTCAAAATGGTCCGTTAGTGCCAGGGGTATTTTCGTCCAACCATGTTTTTGACCTTTTTTTTGTACTCTTTCTTGTTTCTTCTTTTTATTGTGTAAAATCATAAAGCTTAGGAACCAATTTCTAAATTTATTCATTCGTTTTCTTCTTCCTCTTCTTCTTCATTCTTCCTCTTCTTCTTCGTGCAACCATTGCCTCTTCATTCATTCGTCCATCTTCTTCTTTATTCTTTCTTGTTTCTTCTTGTTTATAGGAGAACATATGATTCTTAATATCTTTTATTTTTGAAAACACAACCAACCATATCACTGGATTTACCAAACAGTCCATAGGTATTCCACCCACCAAAGAATTATACCAACAGCCATAGGGGGGTTCCACCCACCAAAGATCTAGTAGCAGTAACAGTAATGGAGTTGGACAGGAAAGACATCATCCCTCAAAATTTATTTTAGAGGAAAAGGTTCAAAAAGCAGTTTCAATCCATCATAACTCGCCCAGGCCATTCTCAGCCTCATCTGATTTTCTAAAAGGTGAATAATCCTCCTTTCCTTTTCATTTAATTTTGTCACTTACTTGCTTTTCGTCTTTATGTATCTCTTTATTGAAAGGTTGGCCTAGCTGTTTTACATTCGTTTATTTGTGCAAAATCAACTGTAGTAATTGTTGAAAAGGAGGATGCATATATATATATATATATATATATATATATATATGTTGAACAAAGAAAAGATCTTAAAAGTCATCGTCTTTTTCAACCACCTTTTAGCATCAACAATAGTTTTAGCAAGGCATGTTTTTTTTCTTTTTCTTTTGTGAGAGAATTAATTTAACTTGATTGCAGATAAATTCACAAATGAGGTAGAATCCAATTTTCTGAAATGCGAATGTTTGGAGCCATTGAGTGAAGGGTTCGTGTTCAGGGATCCATCCATGGTAGTTGTTGGCACCGAAGTTGTTGTTGATGAGGTAAAAAGCAGAGACATTGGGACAAACATGACTCCACTTGGCAGCTCCACCACTTCAAGATGCCCCACTCTATTCAAAAGCTTATCTCCACCACGGCACAACACCACTGCAAGTAGGTCAGGTCCCTTGCAGGGCAGCTCCTTGGACATTGGAGAGTTACAAGAATGCCATTTAGCTAAGCTGGAGACACCATTTGATTCTGTTATCTCAAATTGGAGCTCCAAGGAGGAGGAAGAAGAGGATATCTCCAAGAGCCTCAGACACTTCGAGATCACCAATGAATGTCGAAAAAGCATTTCAGAACCTAGACCTTGTGCTTGGGAACAACTGGAAGACAAAACCAAGTGTTGTCTAAGGTTATATATATATATATATATATATATATATATATATATATAATATTAGTATTCTACGGAGGATGATTTAGAAGTGGGTTGGGGTTTGATGGAAGACAGCGGAGGTGGATGTGGAGGGGTGATGTCGGAGATATAGTCGTCATCGTCCCTGTAATATATAACTATATAGAGAGAGAGAGAGCAAGGATCATTTGTTAACCATTACATTGTTGTTAACTTTATGAACCTTGCTCAACCAATAGAAATGCATCTTTGGTGATTGTTTTCATGTTTTGTATCTTTAATACAAAAGGATAGAAATGTCATTTCATAATTACATAATATTTCATTTATTTGCTTGGGGGTTACAAGAATGAATCCTCCTTGATTATAGTGTAGGTTATGAATTCATGATTTTTTTCATTTCAAAATAATTGTTAAAATCATATGAATATTTTCAAAGTCTTCAGTTTCATATGTTTGTCAAAATCGTTAGTGGTTGTCTTCAAAAACTTTATACAATATTCATTTTAATTCAGAAAATCTCATGAACATCCCGACAATGAACGCAACAACGTCCTCCATAATGATGTCGATGGAAGTGCGATTGATGAAACTTTGTCGAATCCGGGAACACAGAATATGGATGAAGGAATTCAAAACCAACTTGTAAACCATGAACTCGAAAATAAGAGCAACCGTATATGCACCGTGGATGTATTCGAATCAAATAACAAAAATTGTATTGGTTAGTTTTTTTTAATGTTTTTGAGTTGTTTTCATTATTTAGTTCATCAATGTTTTTATTAAAACAAAAAATTCCACTGGTAATTTACAATCGTGAATCATTGTTAAATGTGGGTTTTTTTTTCTAATGGTCATCCATGTCTTCATCCTTGTTAAATGTGGGCACTGAACATATGTGAACACACTGCACAAAATTGGAAAACGTATGAATATACGTGTGAACACACAGATGTTAAAATGTTGTGTTCTTGAAATGCATGTGGGTATGAACACACATGTTCATGTAGAGAATACCTCATATGAATTTCACTTTAGTTTTTTATGTTTCTCAAATTCTTCCTTTTTCAAACTTGGTGTTTTAATAACTGAATACTTGTTTTTACGTAATTAAAATAACTATCAACAAGTTTAGCCCTTGGAAGATTTAAAATACACGGTTGTATAAAATTTAGGACTGTAAATGAATCGAACGAATACGAACAAAGATTTGTTCATATCCGTTTGTTTAAATTAATCAAACAAACGAACAAACACGAAGAGTAAACGAACAAACTTTTTTGTGTTTATGTTCGTTCATTAAAGCATGTGTTTGTGTATTCATTATTGTTATTTTGTTAAAATGCTAAACGAACGTAAACGATCGAACATAAATAAACGTAGATAAACATAAACGAACGAACAAAGACGAACAATATTGCATGTATGTTTGAACACACAGATGTTCATATGTTGGGTTCTTGAAAGGCAGATGTATGAAGACACGTGTTCATGTAGTAAGAATTAAATTTGTATGAACAATGTATTAAATTCGTCCAAGAATCTTCGGTTACAATTTTTGTTTTAGGGAACATTAATGAGTCATTTAATGGGTTTTAAAAGAATGAATGTTTTATTTCCCAAACTACCCTTAACCACAAATGTTCACATATCCATTTAATAAATGAAACATATTTTATTAATTAAAAATCTAGTTTTAATCTCAACCATCAAATGTTAAGATGGATGGTTTAGATTAGTTCATATAGTTAACAACAAAACTAAGGTTAACAAAATAACCTAACCCTATATATATATATATATATATATATATATATATATATATATATATGTGTGTGTGTGTGTGTGTGTGTGTGTGTGTGTGTATATATATATATGAGTTATACATAACAGGTCCCTCAAGTGTAATGGAAGTTTCTAAAATAAAAAAAGACAAAAAAGAATTGCAAAAAGAGGATAAAAACATGGTTGGACAAAATTACCCCTGGCCCTAACGGACCATTTTGACGTCATTAGGTGCCAGGGACCATTTCTAGAGCAAAATCCAAACCCTGAGGGATGTAAACTTGAATTATGAAACCATAGGGATCTCTTTCAAATAAATCACTAAACGTCAGGGACCAAAATTGGAGTTTACTCTAAAATTAATACTATAATAATTTATAGTTTAATTATATAAGGGGTGTTTGGGATTGGTTATTTGAGTTGTTTTTTAGCTTATTGCGATTTGGCACCGGAGATGAGCCATTTTGAGTGTTTGGATGGAGAAAAATGAAAAGAGTTTATAGCGGTGTCAAACCGCTGAAAAACTGTTTTCATAAGTTATTTTGTTCTAACTTATGACTTATTGGCTTATCAGCTTTTAAAACCAAATTACCAATTTACCCTTTTTAACCCTAATCTGATATATGATCTGCGCCTCTCTTCTCTTCAACGTTCTTCTCATCCATCGTTCTTCTCTAACAACCTCACAGATCGCCATCGCTTGACCTCTCTTCAGGTATGTTTTCTGTTCGTTTTTTTGTTTTCTCGACATCACATATCGCCATCGTTCTTCTCGATTTGTTTTATGTTCGATCTGTTTTCTGTTCTTCTCGATTTGTTTTTTGTTCTTGTGAATCTGCTTGGTCGATCTCGATTTATTCATTGTTCGATAGTGATGATTCGATTTCCTTATCTGTTTGATATTTGTTTGTTTAATTTCCTTATCTGTTTGATGATTCGATTTTGTTTTTATTCACCGTTTGATATTTCTCTGTTTGATGTTGTTTCTTCATCTATTTGGTTGCTCTATGTAAATTAGGGTTTTTATGAAACTAGTGATGGGTTTTACTGTTTAAATTAACCAAAGTCTCCCCCTTTCGTTTTTGTTAATGTACGGGTGGGTGCCTTTAATTTTCTTTAGTGAATATTCAATGAACACTGTGGACTCCTGGAATCTGCTTGTCTCCACCGTTGCAATCCTTGATGGGTTATATAAATAATTGTTTAGCAAGTGATTTACATAAACGATTATGGTTTTTTTATGAGCACCAACTGTTTGATAATGTTCAATTTGAAGTAGAAGGTGTGATGAAAGCTTGATAAACATTGCAAATTCTTCTGCTATACCCATTGAAGCTAACCCATCCCCTTCATCTCCCTTTCTTGGTGTCATGGATTTCTTTGTTTAAAAGACCTGTTTGATATTTCTTTGTTTACAAGATCTGTTTAAAAGGTGTGATGCATGGATATTTTGACATGTTTTCCAGGGTTTGAAACATGTCCTTTTTGGTCATTTTTACATGTATAAGCTAAAGTTGCCAAACACTTAAAAAGTGCTTATCAGCTTATTGCGGTGTGGTATCGCTATAAGCTAATCCAAACACTTTTTAAAAAACTCCGGTTTGACACCGCATAAGCTGATTAACACTTTTCAAAATAAGTATAAGTTATTTTAAATAAGCAATCCCAAACACCCCCGATAATATACTGTAACATACCTGAAAAACAGATTCATGGGGCTAGGGTCTGTAGGGTCTCCAAAAGAGGACCACGGGGCCATAGGTTCATGCCATAAAACCTTTTTTTTAACATACTTGAAAAACAAAATGTCTTTGTACTGTAACATACAATTCAGAAATTTATTTTGAATTTAATTATAAATTGATTTTTTTATAATATTCTAAACTAAATAAAACTATATTTTTGACCTATTTTCTCCATTCATAAGTACTAAAAAAAAAGCAATAACAATAATTTTAATTTATTTCTCTTGTTTTATATTATTTAATTTTTTAAAATATTATTGGAGATATTTAACAAAATTTAAGAAGTTTTTAACTTAGAAGCAAAATACTCACTCCCTTTCTATTCTACGATACGACAATCACTCAAACAACCAACCGATTTTCCTTCCACGTATGGCTACCACTCCTCTCTCCGCCCGTCCTACTCGCGCCTCCCTACTCGGCGTCGCCGGTCAAATTCCCCCTCACCGACCTTCATTTACCACCGCCACCAACCACGCCGTCGCAAAATTATCCAAGCCCGATGGACTAGGGCTCACTTCCTCCTCTTCTCGCCGCACCTCATTATCAAGATTCGTCGTCCTGGCCGCCGGCGGTGGCTCGGCAGCCGACGAATCGTCGTTCGAGATGTCTCTTGAGACGGCTTTGAATTTGTTAGGCGTTTCGGAAGGAGCATCCTTTGATGAAATACTCCGAGCTAAGAACTCGGTTTTAGCTGCTTGTAAAGACGACCAAGAGTCGATTGCGCAGGTTAATTTTGGTTTCTTACGCTTGTATTGGATTTTATCGAACTTCTACTTGTGAAGTTTTTGAGAATTTTTCTACGGATTATGCTAGTTTGTATTGCAAGTTCGGAAGTTATTCTTATCTGTTAGGATTTCGAATTAAAACTTGCTTATTTTGATGGTATTTTGAATTGGATCACATTTAAAATTAGGGCTATTAGGGGCTATGTGGTTTTTGCCTAATTTGACACGACTGTGGGAACTATTTTTGGAACAAATATGGAGTTAAAGAAACTTAAAGTTGATGATTTGGGCTTGAACTTCATTAAAGATGCTTATGGCATATGATGATGTTGGTCGTTTTCTTCGTTCATGCACATACTGGAAGGTGAATCTTGAGAAGTTACTGGTATTTGAGCCTAAAGGTTTTTTTATCAGTCAGGTTAATGATGGAAAAATGTTGCATTTCTGTGCTGAGTACTTCATCTACTTAATACTTGTGGTTACCAATGCCATAAGGGAGATTGGCTGGGTTCTATGCTTCAGTATTTCGATCGTTACCTTAATTCTATTTTAGAAAGAGTTCTATCATGTTTAGATAAGATATTGCATTATGCTAGATTTTCTAGGAATCATGTGCTGATCAGTCTAGCTTCATTGGTATACCATGACTTTCAATGGATGGAAACTCCATTTTAATAGATCAAGGCCCCATGCACATGTGCAAGTATCAAGTAGCATAACTCCCTGCTTGCAGCATAGACCTTCGCAAAATAGAATTGTCGACGAAGGGTGCCGTTGATGGTAGGATTATCGAGGGATTTGCTTATAACAAATAGTCAGTTGTTTTGTTACATACATCTATCCTTCTCGAGCTCTTTTTATGCATTTTGTGAGTTCTGTATCAAAGAGAAGGTTCTTTATTCTTTCTCCAGATTGTGTATAATCTTTAATGATATGAAGTGCATAAGTTGTGTCTAGTTGGTACCTATTATAGGGAACAAGTCATCTAAGCCAAAACTTAGGACAGTGGATTCAAGTAATTATTTGAAAAGGAAATATTTGTCAATTGCATCTTCTTGGAAAAAAACTGATGTTGAGAACAGAAAAGCGTCCATCTAAGCTGAATGGTATCTAACATGGTTAACTAAACTCGTACTTTTGTGTATGTTCACTGATACATGGATCGCATATCCTCAATATAAATGATGTTCAAGGTGGGAAGGATGTACCAGAAACTAAGAATGGTGGAAATATTCTAGTGTGTGTTAAGGGGATTAAAAATGAGAGTTTGAACATTTCAAGGGATGGTGAGAAGGTAGTTGTCTCACTAAGGAAACATTCTAATAGGTTTACAATCCCTCATTAACTGTTTTAGGTAGATTGTCCCAAGCACTCGTCAAACTGTTTTAGGTGAGAATTGTCGCTTTCTAGTGTTTCTGTCTATGTATTGCGTGTCTGCCAAATATTAGCCTGCTGTGTAATTTAATAAAGTTGCAGGATGTATATGATCCATATCAACAACAGAATTTTAATATATTGTTGAGCTCTAAATATATAGAGGCAACATGCATGGAAAAACATGTAATTTGCAAGGATTAATGCTATATCTTGTTGACTTGTGAAGAAAAGTAAATGAATTTCTTCTATATTTTTAATCCAATTGTAGAATGTTTATTATATCTACAACACTTAAAAGGAAATAAATCAAACTTGTAAAGGAAAGTATATCAACCTAAATCCTTGACTAGTTGTGTTCGACTATTACTTATATTCTTAATATCTATTGTTTTTTTTATGTTGATTTTGTACACTCCCCTTCTATTTGGATTTTGACGAATACACGTTCCCTATTTCTAGCTTGCTTATATTTTCTTCATACATATTACCACTCAAACCTTGTTTAATACATCTAACAATTGGTAGTTTGGTACTTTGAGGGAACATATGGAGTACACATTGGTCCATTATCTAACTTAATAAAATGTATAACTACTTCCATGTGCATCATCCCGTCATGCTCCACAGGATTGTGAGCTATCCTTTGTTGTCACAATATACTTTTATAGGTGCATTCCATTCAATCTCCATATCTTCCAAAATGATTTTTAGTCATAGTAATTCTCACACTCCAGTTGTCATTACTCAAAAGTCTCCCTCTGCACTTGACTGTGCAACATGTTCTGGATCTTGTTTCTCTAGGATACTAAATCCCCTCCAACAAACGTGCATTATCATGGATAGTTGATCTTTTATTCGTTGGGACCCATTAAAATCATCATCAGTGTACACTGCTTGACAATATCTGATGTCTTCTTAAACATTATTCATTTTCCTGGATAAGCTTTCAAGTAGCTGAGAACCTATAAACGGCTTGAAGATTAATATTCATTGGATCATTGATGAATTGACTAATGACACTCATAATATAGGATATATACTGTCAGTGTGATTGAGATAGATAAGCTTCCCCACAATGTTGGTAGATTTCTCTGTCCACCTTTTTATCTCTTAGTGTCTCTGCCAATGTGGTTTTGTTCAACAGGGTCGCTAATTAGCAATCACACCGTTACTTTCAGAAGATGTCCACCAAAAAAAATTGTGAAAAAAATTCTAATTGGTTGGGCCACTTTTTTATGCCCAAAAAGTACTTCATTCTCTCAAGGTTATGATGATGTCACTAACACAAACTATTAAGGTTGTGACTGCCTTTGTAGCAGTATGTTTGATAAACATGTTATGATCACCTTGACTGATTTTAAACATCTGCAAGGGTCTTTTTAACAAATCGGCCAAATCAATTTCATGGAGACTACTTTAGTCCATACAATGCCTTTTCAATGTGCATACCTTTTGTTCATTGCTACCATTGAACCGTGGTATTGTACTCATATAAACTTCTCTTCTAATTCATCGTGTAGGAAAGCATTTTTTTGACATCATATGACTTTAATTCTCAATCAAAATTGGCAGCCAAAGATACAAAATCTGTATTTGCATTTATCTTTGATACCAGAGAAAATATTTCTTGGTAGTTAATCCATATGCTTGTGTGTACGCTTTACAAGTAATCTTGCCTTGTAGCGTTCTAGGGATTTGTTCACTTTAAGCTTCACAACAAACATCACGTTTCTTCCCCTTGGGCAATTCCACCAACTCCCAAGTTTCGTTCTTTTTAGGTGCTGGCAAGTCACCACTCTTCCTTGGATAATGTCTTAGACAATGAGTTAAGAATGGAAATTGTGTGTAGGGATGAATGATAACATTTACGGGATTGGTAGAAGTTCTGAAAGGACAACATAATGAGCTATAAGGGTCTTTTAGGTGGTTGATACTTAAGATCATGGGGTTTAGATTCTTGTAAGGGAGGAGAATTTTGGCTAATAGCGCTTGCCTCATTTCCAAAGCTTGGTTCAGTTCTTTCCTTCTTACTATTGAAATAGTATTTGTCCCACATCACCAGCTTGCCAAGATACATATATTTGTATATGTGGTTTGCACACCCTTCTTTAAGCTAGCTTTTGGGAGGGAGTTCTACCCAAACCCATTTATCGTGGTATCAAACACTTTTGCAGACGACGTGATAATTTTATTAGTTTGTTTGGGTCCTGGCTTTCATGCTATTCATGAGGGAGGGTGTTGAAGTAATATTTTTCCTACATCGCTAGGTTGTCAAGATACATGTATATATGTGGTTTGGGCACCCTTCTTCTTTGAGTTAGCTATTGGGGGTGAGTTTTACTTTTACCCTAGCCCAATTATCAGTTACAACAATGGATCCCTGACGTGCATACACTCGATCAATCAAAAAATTAGCAAAATTTGTCCACACTTCTTTTGTTCCACTACTGACTATATGGATTAAGGACGCAAATAATGAGAGTTGTGAATAGGAGACTCAGTTGTGACGATGGTGTGTGATAAAGGTCCACTAAAGGTATATTCACGGAAAAAGAAACAGATCACAGCTACAGCTACCAATATGGGACAATTGAATTCTATTTTTGGGAATTGGCTGAATCCACTAGGCCAAATCAATTAAAGGACAAATGGCTGGAGTTACTCAAATCAGTGGGTGGTTATCAAAGGAAACAGGGAGCAATTACCACACGTAACTTTAGCAGTCGCCATATTTAATATTAAGAATAAGGTAGTATAAATAATAGGCTTGCTTATCTTTGTAATCATCTGAGTTTTATCATATTTACCTTCTCTTGTAATCGGAGACCTTGCCCCTCTCGAATCGGGCCACTATCAATAATAAAGCTAGCCTACCTTTACTTTTATTAATTCCGTCACTATCAGTGTGCCAGGTGATAGATCAAGCCCTTGTTCTGCAATTGTAGAAAACTCCTCTTGAACGTAAGGAGTAGAGAAAAACGGATTGTTTTCAACAAATGTGACATATTACGACCTTGTAACCCTTTTAAGTGTTTTCAGTATACATTAAACTTACACTTGAGAGCTCTAGGATCTGGTTTCTCTCTGTTATGACCCTGAACCTGGACAAATGATGTCCACCCAAAAATATGAGCGACACCGAAAGATGATTGGATGCCTTGAAAGCGAGACAGAAGTTTTTATGGGCTTTTGGATTCCAAGACTCTTGAAGGTGTTCTGTTTATGACATAGGCTGATGCGAGAACATCTCCCCAACAATGTTTTGGAACATTGTGTTGGAATAACATGGCTCTAGCGTACTTAAGGAGGCACCAATTCTTTTTTTTTCGACACAAGATGACTCATGAATGATGTCGTCTTTCTGTATACAGGGAGAGAGAGAGAGAGAGAATCATGTTTGAAGTAATCCGAGTATTATCTGAAAGAAAATGCCTTATTTTCATACCAAACTAATTCCGAATCATGGACATGAATTAGGAACAACATGACTCGCATCCGATATCTATTTATCTTAAATGTGACAAGCCATATAGACCCAAGAATGTTTGGAATAGTTGAAGGACCCCAGATGTCTCTGTGAACTGAAGAGAATGGATAAACAAATCTTTTATTGTTGATTGGGAAAGATACAGTGGTGTGTTTAGCCAGCTCACAAATTTTACAATGAAATGCTTGAACATAAAAATAAAATAAAAAACTATTATCATTATATAAACCCAAGCTAAGTGGAACCCATATGCGAAACTCTTTTTTGCCCTCTCTTACCTAATTGCAAGTTATCATGTTATGTTCCAACCAGCCGAACTTTACCATTGGCTGGTATGGATTTCATAATTGAAATGGGAAGCATTCTTTGATTTATTTATCTACTTTTAATAACAAAGAGGGAAAAAGAAAAGGACAGGATGAAGTCATCAATTTATATGGACCTTGTAATTTGACAGCCAGATATCTAGCAGCAATTTTAGTGTAAAGCTCACGTTCATGTTTAACCTGACCCATGAAGACTATAATATCAGATTGTAATGCCCATGGGATGCTAAAACTCCTGACTTCTGAACTTAAAGGTTTGATAATCTATTCACGAATATCTGATGACCCATGTGACAAGCTGAATCAGTTATGAATTATAGAACAATTGCTTCGTATGGTCCATTATTCTATAACCATTCATCAAAGCTTAAGCTTGCAAGAGTTAAAGCTTTCAGATAGAGGGGATAACAATAAGAATGATATTAATGGATTGGTTCCTCATTGAACATGGAAACAATGATGTTTGTGGATTGATTTGATTCATCATTAAGTTGGAAACTTTTGTTAGGGTGCGTTTGGTACGCGGGACAGGACATTACAAAAGCATGTTGTCCCATGCTTGGCGCGACATTAGACTGGGACAAGACAGGATGTGAGTGGAACAAAAAAAAATGTCTCAGAAAAATAGGTGGAACAAAAGTCACGGAGATGGTCAAGATTGGTAAATTACCAAACAACCCATGTCATATTAAAACTGTAAAACCTTCCACAATTCTTGTACCCGTCTACCTCACTCTTGCCGTCTTGTCCCGTCTGCATACCAAACGTGCCATTATTGACCAATAGCCTGCAGTTTGTGATGTTCATGATTTTTGAAAACTGGGTTAGGTAAGGAATCGTGAACATGATGGTTACAAATGTGCTGCTATATTTCATTGTGATTGCTTACAACTTACTAATATAGTCTAAATACTTTCCAGGTGGAGGCCGCATATGACATGCTGCTTATGCAGAGCTTATCACAGAGGAGGGCTGGGAAAGTTGTAAATAGTAGCATTCGTTATGCTGATGTTAAACCAGTAAATGCTCCTCAAATGGGATCAATGCCTCAGTGGGTGCAAGGTGCCTTGAAAAATCCACCCATTTCAGTAGAAGCACCATCTGCTCGTGATTTGGGCATCGAGGCAGGAGTCTATGGAGCTTTAGCTGTGTTAATTTATGTTAATGGTGCCTCTTCTCCAGTGGGTTCCCTTTCAGGTGCTGATGTTCCGGGTCTTATCTTGGCAACTAGTTTTGGGGCTTCGTTATACTTCATGACCAAACGAAATGTCAAGCTAGGTATGTTCACTTCTCGACTTAATTTCTATGGTATAATCGGAAAGTATGCACTTACTTTTGAAAGTAAACACTTATTTTGGGACAAACTAAAATAGAAATTTGGACACTTATTTTGGGACAGAGGGAGTAATAGTAACACTCCTTGCTTCTTGAAATTGCAATGTTTGACTTGACATAGTTTTAGGAAAATATTTGACTACTTTTCAAATATCTAGAATCCCCTTCAATAAAGATAATAAAGGAATATGGTGGACCCGGATTGAGTCCATCAATTTGTTTGTAGAGATGTACAAATAGGTAATTCTAACTTAACAACTTGTCTAAAAATGAAATGTTGCAATTCATATTGTAATTGTCATTCGGTGATGGGAGTACTAAATATTGGGAAAGAGTTCAAGTAGAACCCACTAAGGGGTTGTTTACTACCTGCTTTCCACCTCGTACCAGGTAAGAGGCGCTTACCCGGTACCAAGCCCCTCTCACTAGTCCATGATGTTGACTGATGGTAAGTTAAGGGAGGGACTCGTACTCGGTAAGTGGTTAGTGTTGACCCATACCACTAGTGGCGGACCCAAGATTTTGGTCGAATGGGTGCACCTTTAAATTGGATCAAATGCCGGCAAAGCCGCTCGATATGTTTTAGCCGAATTTTGGCCTTCGGGCTATTTTTTAAGTTTTTTGGTCGATTTCAAGGTTTTTTTAAGTTTTTTTTTTTTTGATTTCGAGAGAGTTTTTCGGTTAATTTCGAGAGAAATTTTCGGTTTTTAGTTGATTTTTAGAGAATTTCTGTTTCATTTAATTTTTAAAAAAATATTGAAACCCAAAAAAAATTATGTTTCATTTAATATGTATTTTTTTTAATATATATTTACATTATTTGTGCATTACACTCTCCTTGCACTAGATTCAAAGATAACTAAAAAACCAAACATGTGTAGAGGGTTGGGATTGAACCCTAGATCTCCACTAAAGGGAGCTTTAACTTGGCCAGTACAAACCATCCCACCAACTGCTTATTTGTGTTCTAAATTCAGATTTAAAATATTTCAGTGCACCGGGTGCACCTTCAAGACGCCTATATTTTTTTCCTTTACGGCAGTCAAGTGAGCGGGTGCACGCCCCCCCCTTCCCGTGGCTGTAGGTCCGCCCCTGCATACCACACTCTTACCTGGATAGTGCTTACCCAATTTGTGTTGGTAAATGGGCCCTAAGCCTTCCTTCGTACGGCAAAGCAATTAGATTGCTCTCGTCATTGTCATTGTCATTGTCATTGTCATTGTCATTGTCATCTATGTGTAAAGCATAATGTTTCTTTGGAACTCTTGTTGACGAAGGTAGCATTTTCTACATCACAGATCCCGTCAATGATTATTTATCGAATTTATTTTAAATATCGTGTTGATGGATTGTAATCTTAATAACTGACCATCTTCAGGGAAGGCCACCGTGATAACTATAGGGGGTCTTGTGGCTGGTGCTGTGGTGGGGTCTGCAGTTGAGAACTGGTTGCAAGTAGATATCGTACCCTTTTTGGGCATACATTCTCCTGCAACTGTGGTAAGCGAATTTGTTCTCATTTCTCAATTTTTGATTTCCCTGTATTTAAGCTAATTAAGGCTCGAAAATTCAAGATTAAATTATGATGCCCCTAAAAATGTCATATCTAGGATGCATATTCAAATATAATGTACAAAATGGATATTGTAGAACTTATATGGTTAATAACTTTCCTTTCTTTACTGTGGAGTTCTATAGCTTGATCTTGAACTATCTATGCCTGGTTTCAAATGTAATAAAATACAATGAGGTTTGTCTTAGTTCTTGTCTAGTGTAACAATCATTAGTGGGAACAAACATTTGGTTTTTCCTATTTCACACACATTTTCACCGGTAAGCTGTATATCTTGTAACTATTGATGATGTGGGTGCCAAGTTGTCAAGTTATATTGTACTACTTGGTTACGTGTCAAAATCAAGTAATGCTAAGTTGGCTAAAACCCGTTTATCAAGTAAAATGAATACAAATTAGGAAGAATTGAATGTTTGTTATACTAAATAGAAACTAAGACAAAACTCTTTACATTTTGATGCCTTTTGCCCAATGTAATATTTTGTTTTATGATGCTGGAGAACTTGAAAGAATAGTCAAACATGTGGTACACCAGCTTGGTTAGGTTGAGATTTCATGTTAAGTTGTAACTTGCATTTGAAGGTCTTGTTCCTTTTTGTTAGCCCCTTCACCAGAGACAACTTTGACTAATCTAGAGCATGATACAACTTTTAGTGCATCATGTGCAAATCATTATGGTGGTATTGCTCTGGATACATAAATTATTTTTATGGAAAATAATTACCTGTTGGTGATTTTAGTGAATCATCATGTTGTTTTGGTGTAATTAGATTCACAAGAGAATGAAAGAAGTTGATAGTTAAGCTATAATACGGGTTAGGAGGTGCGGAGTGCACACTTGTATGCTAGCTAGAAGCCGGAGTCGTCGGATGTTGCCAAATGGTGGGGGGTCGAAGGGGCTGCCCCCCTTGCGGGGTCCTAGGGGAAGCCTCTAGACCAAAAAAGGTATGCACCAAGTGTTACTAAAAACGTTCAAAAAAACTTCGTGCTTTCTAAAATTTACAGTCCGAGTATGGTTCAAAAAGTTACATATTTTCTGAAAAGGCTAACTGTAGTTCAGAAAGCTATATGCTTTCTGAAATGACTAAGTCTTGCAGTTGGCTTGGTTCCGAAAGCTATATGCTTTCTAAAATTTATTTCAAGTCTAAAAAGTTCACAAGGCAAATTACCTTAACGAGGATAAATGATGAACGAATTGGCAAGTTATAAGCTTACAATGGGAACGCGATTTTTTTTGAAGTATATAATCTGAAGAATTCATGGGTCGGCAGGCGGGCGAGACAGAATGGGTGGGCACTACTAACCAAGCCAAGTGGACGATTATCCCTACCCTCGGTAGCTTACGATCCTTAGAACACGAGCCCCTAATAGAAATCAGTATAAAGAAGAAAGCGATTGTATTTATTTAAGGCAAATGAAACTCAAATATACTTGTCATCTTTGATGAGATTGGAACCTCTGACCTCTAGGGTTACCGGATACCGTTGGGTTGAAGGCACGTTTGGTTTGCAGATGGGAGATGTAGCCGAGTAAAAGTTTGGTAATTTATCAATTTTGGCTTATTTAATCGGGAGGACATTACTTGTCATGTCAAATAGATCATAATTTTAAATGGATCAAAGAAGTGTAGAATATGAGGTGATTAAAGGTGAAAGATGTCCAAAACATTTCATGTACGAGAGAACAAGATGTTGAAAGAAAAATAGGTGGTATCAGATAAAAAAAATTGAACAGCAAAAGATCATCGTTGTAGCAAGTTTTACTCTAATAACCGGTTTCAATGAGGGGTGTTGTTCGGAAACTTAACCACTAAAAGAGGTCTTTATTTTGTTTCTACTACCATTTGTTTGGAATTAGATGATTTGGGGCCATTTACAAAACGCTTATCCGGGTAATCGTTTACCAGTAAGATGCAACCTGAGTAAGATTTTAATCCATCAAAATGGTATCATATGCAACACTTTTCCCTGGTAAACATTAACCATGTTAAGAGTCTTCGTCCTCACTTACCGGGTAAGACTCTCAATCTTTGCTTAGGGGTCTTTTACCAAACGCTTATCCGGGTAAGTGCTTACCAAGTTATATTACCTTAAGCAATTAATACAACAATGACCAATAATCTTACCCGGTAAAAGCGAAAGCAAGACTCTTACTCGGTAAGTGAGGGGAACGACTCCAAATTTGTATATTTTTTATTTTTTGAATTTGTGTACTTTGAAATTCAATTGGAATTTGCCCATTAGTATCGATTATAATTTAGAAATTCTTTTGTTTATTGTTTTATATGAATTTAAATTGTTAATAACTTGATCATTATAGTTCAAGATACTGATATAAACACACACACACACACACACACACATATATATAGATTCGCCGCCTTAAGTCACGCCTTGGAAAACGCCATGGCCTCGCCATAACTCGTAAGGCTTGAGGCTTGACCTCGCTGCCACGCCATTTAGAACCTTCACTTTACACTAAAATCACGTGATTCACACGACTACAGGTTGCAGCCCACATGATTTTGCAAGTGATTTGACCATTTTTCGTATGCTATTATTTGGTTATTGTTCTCTTTTGAACCTCTCTTGCTCTCTATACGTGTGTGTGCACACGCGCAATTAGCCAGTCCACAAATTTGGACAAAAATATTTCATCAAGTTTTTTAATTAAAAACGGTGGTTTCAACTGATTTACATGAAAAATGATCGATTTTGGTTGTATTTTATCTCTAACCAATCAAGTCCGTTAAATAAAAGAAGCTAGATGAAAAAGAAACGGATCAACAGTTGTACAAAATATATTCAAATACTTACAGTATTTTAAATTATTTTATTTGTATATATTATTTTAGAAAAATAAATTGCAATCATATATTATACATTAATTATTTATAAGATTAAAAAAATTTGGACATAATGTTCACGAAACAACCGTACCCGATCTATTTTTGATGTGTACAAAAAGGTTATATGTTTTTTTAATCTTAAGGAGTTAGTTCATTGACAATAAGGCGTGAGGACAACCCCGGTGTACAAAGGCCTCGTTTGCTGATAATAACTAGGTATTCATGACAAGATTATAAGAATTTAATGTGTCAGTATGTCCAAAGAAAATATCAGTATTTATGAACTGAAACACAATAAGTTTATAAAATCTAATATTAAATATAATAAAAATTATATAACTAATATTATGATAATAAAATGCATGGACCATAATTTTATTTTAAAATTAATATGTAATTAAAATTTGGCGAAAATTATTATATCACCAAATTGTATCTACTTTGTTATCATTTTCTTGGTCAGGGTATTTAAAAATTCTTTGAAACCCTTTCATGGTCTTAGGGACTATTTATAAAAGTGTTTATCGGGTAAGTATCAAAGATCAAGAATCTTATCAGATGAGTAAGGAAAAAAAAAAATTACCCGGTAAGTACTTACCGGTTAAAAGACGTTTACCAACAATTTATTTTGATGCAAAATGTTATCTGATAAGGTACGTGAGAGTAGTGAATTTTGCCCGTAAACGTTTGGTAAATGACTCCTTAGATCCAAATCAAATCTATAGAATCATGGGTGTTTATTTAATTTTTTCAAAAAACTTCCATATTCATCACTTATCTCTTAACTGATAAGACATAATAGGTTAGCTTTATAAGATTGTTTTTAGGTGATAAGAGCTTAAAACCTCTTACTGTCTTTTTTACTGAGCAAATGATAAACTCATGTCTTATTAGTATTTGTCGCTCTCTTATTTTCCTAAAACAATATAAAAAATTTAGAACCCCGAAAAACAAGAGGTAGAACCTGGTCTCTCTTACTCTCTCATCGTCGACAACAATAGTTCCCCAAAATCCATTGTACCTTTCACTAAGAGATCGATATTGAGCTTTACCGTCGACTATTGAACTGAAGAACCATTAGCAAAGAAGCCAAAAACCGAGCTCAAATGTATAGGGGTAAATCATTCATTGGCAATTTTGTTCATTTTTAATATTTTTTAAATGATAAATAAATTTGTTTTGTGGTAGTGTTGTGATGAAATGAAACCAAAAGGTTGTGATAAGGTAGAGAGAGTGGTGATGGTGAGCGGAGAAAAGCCTGCAGAATATCAAGGGAGACAAAGAGTGATTAGAACTCGGATAAAGAATGTGAGATCGCTAATTGAGAGATCGTTTTCTTTAAGTGATATTTCGACCCTATTATGCATGGGTATCACGAAATTCACTCGAGGATAATCTCAATTCACCGGTATCAATTTAGGCAAAAATCGATCATATTTAAACACATAGAGAACCGTAACCGACCCCATATTAACAACGATTAGAATTCCCTCATTGAATGAGATTGATTGCTGGACATTAATAGTGGTGGTTACAAAGTTTTACATCAGTTACAAAACTGACGAAGTCGCACGACCCATGCCAATTTCAAGAAGAAAAACGCACGGTTCGCGCAAAACCTTTTGACGACAATGCATGACGTGTGCCATTTTCAAGAGGAAAAACGCACGGGTCGTGCAAAACCTTCAGTCGACAAACGCATGGCCCGTGCTCCTTTTATAAACAAAAACACACGGGTCGTGCCGTTTACAAGTGAAAAAACGCACGGGTCGTGCACAACCTTTTTCCACTTAGTAACTCACCAAACATAACCATCCAACGATCTCGGGTACTAGTTAGCTTACACGAGTGTGCACTCCACACCTCCTAACTCATGTTATAGCTTAGGTACCAACCCCATTATTATCTTGTGAATCCAATTACCTAAAATGAACTGAGATTTTACTAAAGTCACCAACATTCCTCCCCCAATTTAGTGCAATCCTTGATTCACAAACAAAAGTTAATATAGGAAAACAAACTCATGCATAAATGAAAATATCTAGAAGATTGAATTTCAAATACTCGAGAATCCCGGTGTCCTATGGATTGAACCCTTCAATCCATTTGAGTACCAGAAAATAACGTTCACATGAATTTAAATAATTCTCTAAAGTTTAAGCTTGACACTAAAACAAGCCATACGTCCTTATCCATTCGTGAGTGCATACAAAGTCCAAGCTTCTTGAAGCGGCCACACTTCACACTCATATAAGTAGTTCTTTTCATCATGCAGCTGCACATGCACTTTTACAAAAGAACTATTAGCTCTTTCACTTGCAGTACCGAGCACATACCTTGGGATGATTATCTTGTGCTCCAATCCCTTAGAGTGAGCTTTCCCATTGAATTCAACTTCTAACGTTGTATTAGAAGGGAATTGGGTATCTTACCGTTAGAGATTTGGATGGACTTTAAACCCATCCCTATCACCGACTTGTGAACCAAGTCCCTAGCTAACCGATTCGTCAAGTGGTCCGCTAGATTTTGTTGTGACCGAACAAATTCAACCAAAATCACCCCATTGTGATTAGCTCACGAATCATGCTATGTCTAGACTTGCCATTATGTTAAACCCAGATTACTAGTTGATAAAGATACACAACACAATAAAGAACAAGAGATAAGTAAATCAGATCAACATACCACATATCTCTTGATTAATCAGATGAAAAGCATGTGTGTGTTCTTGGTACCTTGTGCGTAAAATATAGAGAGAATACGACTACTCTCTAATCACCAATATTGTTCATTCTCCCTAAACTAATAAAATAAAAACTATTTATACCTAGGTCAACAAGACCTAATTAATATCAACTATTAGCTAAAATACCCCCTAAGGTATTAAACACTACTACATATTAGACCCCTTATTAACTTTAATCTTGAATACAATTTATGATCCAACAATCTCCCTCTTTGGATTCAAGATTAAAAATTTTTTGGCAATTGTCTTCGGGTCTTCTCTTCTCTTGAAAAACTTCAGATACAGTCTTCAGTTCAAAAATTAAAAAATTCTTGTATAGTCTTCTCTTTTTGTATTCTCCCCCTTTTTGATGAGTGGTGAGAATCATCATCATCAAAACATAGCAAAATAACGTAGGAATGTTCTCCCCCAGATCAACAATTAAGCACAGTCTTCATGTATAGATCCCTGTGTGGAAATAAGAGCAGTCTCCCCAAATGGAAAGAATGATTATTTCAATCTTTTCAGATTCAAATAAATAAAAAAATGGTAACCCTGAATCAACAAATGACTCAGTTTGGAATGCCTGTCAGTAACACACAGTCACTGAGTAACACAAAGTTACTATGTAAAGAGTTGGTTTTGATGTTGGCTCCCCAGGACTTCCATTCAATCATCAAATAACACATGGTTATCTATGAACGTTCTGACAGAAAACAAATTTCTGTGTGCTCGTGCATGTGTATGAAATGATTAAGCACCGATGATTGCTTTTCAATGTAGGCTCAAAGTATGTAAACTTGTTGAGACAACAACAAATTATACAAAGACTCAATGTGCATGAGAAAGGGTCGAAGGTGGGGCAACTTTCCTTCTTTTTTCAATATTAGTATCTTCCAAATGAAGAACCAATACCGTATGTGCTGCTTCCCCAGAAAATGTGAAACATTCTTTTTTTGAGAAAAGAATGAGTAGCTGGTGGGGTGTAAGGCAAGAGATGGCATGGGCTAGTTGCCTTTTTCAATGATGGTCACCAAAGAATGTGAACCAATCAGATAATGTGGCTGCCCGACTCAGAAAGAAGTTTGGTTCAGAGTTTGATATTCTTTTACTCTGTTCTCTCACCCTCTTTCTTTTAATCTTTTAGATCTCACTTCTAACCGATCTCTCTTTTTCATTTTACCTCTTCACACACCAACACTCAAATCTTTTGACCCCTCTCCCCTCAATCACTCAGGGAATACTTCCTAGGAAGGAAACACTGGTTATCGTGAATCCATGGAAGTTCTATTAAGCTTTCACACTGAATCCCATGTATTTTCCTAAAATAACATGTTGTTCAACAGCCTTTTGTACATGTAACCACAAAGGAATACAAATAAACATGAAGAATAAAATTTAGAGAAGTCAAAACATAAGTGTGTTTGACAATGCAATTCTCCCCTTCAAACAAAAAGAGTTTGACAGTTAAGCTCTTTGATAGTTAAGTTCCCCCTCAACTTAAGATTTTTTTTTTAATCAAATAGAAAACAAATAGAAAATAAAGCACTGATGTGCGGGTTCTAATCAGATGTGATTAGAAGCCATTGTCACTTGAATTATCCTGCACACAAAAGAAATCATGGTAATCATTTGTGAAAATGATTCCTCTATTGTTAGCAACAGTTGGAGAATAAAACACAAGATTAAGATTCAGAAAACACATCGAACGATCAAAACACAGTATAAAACTCATACCATATATCCATAAACATATATCGATCAATACCCAATCAAAATCAATGCCTAAAAACAACTTTTGATCACTCAATTTGAATGAAGCAGTACTCGACAGTTTCATGAACGCAGTATCTAAAAATCATAAAAAGCCAATCGATTGATGATTTTAAGTGCAATTAAACAATCAGATGATATTTAATAGCATAAAACGCACCTAATCAAATCAACTTTATGCATAAAAACACATTAAATCGTGAAATCGATTTTCACACAGTAATACATCGATAAATACTGTTTTAATCCAAAAAGCTTGATTCTTTGGCTCTGATATCACTTGTTAAACCCAGATTACTAGTTGATAAAGATACACAACACAATAAAGAACAAGAGATAAGTAAATCAGATCAACATACCACAGATCTCTTGATTAATCAGATAAAAAGCATGTGTGTGTTCTTGGTACCTTGTGTGTACAATACAAAGAGAATACGGCTACTCTCTAATCACCAATATTGTTCATTCTCCCTAAACTAATAAAATAAAACTATTTATACCTAGGTCAACAAGACCTAATTAATATCAACTATTAGCTAAAATACCCCCTAAGGTATTAAACCCTACTACATATTAGACCCCTTATTAACTTTAATCTTGAATACAATTTATGATCCAACACATTATATACTTGACTATAGGCTTTAGCCAAAGTAGCTGCACTATCACAATAGATAGAAATAGGTGATATCGGTTTCGGCCATAACGTAAATTCATGGACTAAATTCCTTAACCACTCCGCCTCTTTACCGGCAGCGGCTAATGCCACAAATTTCGACTCCATATTCGAACTCGTGATGTAAGTTTGTTTCTTGGAATCCCATAAGATGGAACCTCCCCCAAGCAAGTACACCTAACCACTCATAGAAGAGTGATCTTCTAAGTTAGTAATCCAACTTGCATCCGAATATCCCTCTAATATCGAAGGAAACCCGACATAATGAATGGCTTTCTTCAAGTATTTAAATACTCGTCTTATCTCCTGCCAATGATGAATACTAGGATTACTAGTAAACATACTCAACTTTCCTATGGCAAAAGTGATATTCAGCCTAGTGCTTTGTAACACCCGGGTTTTTTTCGTAAAGCAAGTTACATCCTTCGTTGGTTATCTCTCCGCCTTCCGCCTATGTTTTGAGTGGTAAATGTTGTGCTTTCGAACCTTGAGTCGACCCATGCGAGAATCTTGAGTTTCGACCTTTTTTGGGGCTCGGTA
Organism: Arctium lappa; assembly: GCA_023525745.1. Lineage (NCBI taxonomy): Eukaryota > Viridiplantae > Streptophyta > Magnoliopsida > Asterales > Asteraceae > Arctium > Arctium lappa. Next base: position 35,421,310 of record CM042051.1, read on the forward strand.
CGTGTGGCGCGATTGTGACTCGCGATAGTGACATGTGTCACTATCGCGTGGCACAATCGCCGGGGGTGTACCACCCGCGGTACATTCCCCGCGAGAGTGCCCTCGCGATAGTGACAATGTCACTATCGCGTGGCAAGGTCGCCTGCGACCCCTGTCTCATAAAATGTTCGAATTCTCACTCTTTCTCCTCATTTCTCACTTCCATCTTCTTCTCTTTTCTCTCCCAAACACTAAACCGAACCCTAACCCATTTTGATGGTTTTCCCCCTTGAACCACATGATTCTTCATCATCTAACTAGTTGGAACCTGAAACCACAAAACCTCCATCTTCATCTTCCTCATCAAGTTCATCGGTTGGGAGCTCGGGTTGAAGTGTTGGATTGGGTGTTCTCGGAAGTCTCTTTGTCTTCAAGGGTAAGTTTTCTTGTATTAAGGTTATAAATGCTCCATTGGTGGTTTCTTAAGGTTCGATATCTCAAATCTCGGATTTGGTGGTTTTGAAGAAATTAGGGTTTTGATCTTGTTTGGGATCTTGGTATTGTTATGTTTGGAGAACGTTTCCTTATGGTTGAAAATGGTTATTTATGGGTTGGAACTTTGGATCTAGGTTTTGGAAGTTTTCGGCTTGAGGATTCAACTGGTCTTCAAAAGAGCTCGTTGGGTAAAATATAGATTTAGCCTAAATCTAGCAAGGTGAGTTCAAGTTGATTTGTAAAAACGTTGTACATGCCAAAATGTCTATTTTAAAGTGTTTATGTGTTCTACATGAAATTATCAAATGTTGGGTTAATTGCTAATCTTTGATTATTTGACGTATTTAATCTTTACAAACTTTGTTTAATACCCATATTTGGGATTTTGGGCATTTTGGTAAATGTGTCACAAATGAATGTGTTTTGAGGTCTCATTGCATAAATAAATTCTTGGTCAAAGAAATACACTTTTAAATGGTTGTCGGGTCTTATGCATCATTCATGAAATGGAATGTTTTGTAAAGGGTTAATTGCACATTTATGCGAGGTACCTGAAAGAATGTTTATAGTCTCATTTTATGATTTTCATTCTTATCAGCGGTTAAAGTTGGAAAGTGCATATTTTGTGTTATGAGACATTTGGAAAAATTATAAGGATATAAGTTCATTTGGAAAATGGGTTATCTCAATTAATGTTAAGTTTTGAACTAATCTTACTTTTGGTCGTGATGTTGCATATCCGTTGGGTGAGTGCGTTTCATCGTGTTTTTATTTCATTTATTAACGAGTCAATGGGTTGCTAAGTCTGCGGCTTGACATTGTTATTTTGATGAGGTTTTTGGACAATGGTCCAGTTTTGGTAGCTCGACTTCGAGCCTTGTTGGGCCTTATGTGTATTATTTGGCTTATTTGACGCATTGGGAGTCATGATCCCGTATTTGGTTTATTATTGTCCGGCGTTGGGACGATTAGTTTTCCACGTCGACGCACGTTAGGCACCGGATGTGGGTGTAAGACCTTCGTGCTGCACGTTAAGGTATTGGATGTGGGTATAAGTCCTTCGTGCTCAAGTACTACGATATTAGATGAGGGGCTCGACATAGGAACCCGACGGGGTTGAACTCGAGTTTCCGTGGGTGTACGTTTAAAGCTACTGAGCCTGACATCTCTTGCGTGTACTTTCGTTTATATGACTAGTCATAACAACATAAAATGGGCTTACTTTGTGGACCGTCACATTTTATGGAATCGGGAATCCTCCGTCACCGAAAGGTGTTGTTTTTGGGTATTGAGTGTTATTATCCAAGTTTTCGGTGACATTTCATATATTTGGGTTTTACCCTTGATTTATGGGTTGAGTATTATGCCCCACCCGAGTTTTGGGTGTTTTGTAATATAAGGTTTAACCGTACCCTCTTAAATGGAGAGTTCAATTATTATTTACGCTTTGAGTGGGTTTTGGGTTAAAGCTAATTTATGAAGGGACGGTTTACAGTGGTATCATCATTTTGTAGTAGTTTGATTTGGAAAATGTCCAAATTGGTGTTCTCCGTCTAAAATGCATATTATTGGAAAACGAATCGTTTGCATATTCAAAGTATATCTTTTGAAAGATTATGAATTAAACTGCATTATCTATTTTCACAAACACCTTTATATATGTTGAAAACTCTTGAGCTCACTAGGCGTTAAACCTAACCTTTTTATTTGTCGGCATGTGCATTAGGTTCCAGTAGGGTTTTCGTTCTAGCATCCATGAAGAGTTGAGCCTTAGCTTTGTGCAAATGTAAGTAGTTGGTGAAATCTTCCGCAATTTTGGAGATAGTGACTATTATGGGTTTTTAGTAGCACCCGTTATTATCATAGGCTTTTGTATAGAATGAATGTTTGTATTGAGGTTAAATCTTAATTTGTGGTTGTAGATAATTCCTTTATTGATGTATTTAGAAAATTTTAAATAAGTTGCTATTTCCAGATTTGAGGGTGTTACATGCTTGTCATGGCATACATCAAGCATCCAATAACCTTTGAGTACTCGAGTTATAACACCGCTTCGCCCGAGTTGGGCATAAGCTTCACACTCGGATCAAATGGAGTACTCATCGGAGAACAATCAAAGCAATTAAATTTCTTTAATACTTTCTCAATGTAATGAGATTGCGTAATTGCGATCCCTTTGTTCTCACGCTTGATCCTTATTCCAAGGATCACCTCCGCCTCTCCCATATCTTTCATGGAAAAACTCGATAACAAAAACTCTTTAGTTTTTTCAACTTGATTTTGGTTGGTGCCAAAGATCAACATGTCGTCAACGTATAAGCAAATGATTACTCCGTTACCGGATGTGTCAAATTTGCTATATACACACTTGTCCGCTTGGTTTAACATAAAACCGTTGGATAAGACAACCTCATCAAATTTTTTATGCCATTGTTTGGGTGCTTGTTTCAGCCCATACATTGATTTTACAAGTTTACACACCTTATGCTCCATCCCGGGCATAACAAAACCTTCTGGTTGTTTCATGTAAACTTCCTCCTCCAAGTCACCATTCAAGAATGTCATTTTGACATCTATTTGGTGAATCACTAAATTGTGAATAACTCCTATGGCTATCAACAATCTAATCGTGGAGATCCTTGAAATCAGGGCATATGTATCAAAATAATCGATAACTTCCCGTTGCCTAAAGCCTTGGATTACTAGTCGAGCTTTGAACTTCTCGATTGATCCATCAACTTTCATCTTCCTTTTGAAGATTCACTTGCATCCCAAAGGTTTACAATCCGGTGGCAAGTCCGATAATACCCAAGTATTATTACCCACGATGGATTCAATCTCATCATTTATTGCTTCTTTCCAGAAACCAACATCTTGAGACTTCATAGCCTCATCAAATGATTTTGGATCCTCCTCAACACTATAAGAGTAAGAGAATTGTGACTCAATCTCATCTTTTGATCCCTCTACCAAGTATAATTGGAAATCGGGACCAAAGGATTTTTCAATCCTTCCTCTTTTGCTCCTTCGAAGCATCGGATATTCGGTTGGAACAATTGCTAGTTCTCCAGCCTCGCTGGTTCCACTAGTACTTGGAACTATGTCCTTCGGTCTAGGTATTGAAGAGAATCTAGTCTCATCAAATAATACATCTCTCGATTCTATAACAGTGTGAATCGTTATAATTAGGTTCAATAACATAGAACCTATAGGCTTTGGAATGCTCGGCATATCTAACAAAGATGCAATCAATACCTTTCTCACCCAAGGTTTTCCTTTTGGGTTTGGGTAGTCGAACAACCGCCCGACAACCCCAAACTCGAATATAGCTCAAGTTAGACATTTTCTTGAACCAAAGTTCATATGGGGTAATCTTGTTCCTTTTATTGGGAACTCGATTGAATAAGTAACAAGTCGTTAACATGGCTTCACCCTAAAATCCATCACTCAATCCCAAGTAGGATAACATAGAGTTCACCATTTCTTTAAGAACTCTATTTTTTCGTTCCGCCACACCATTTTGTTATAGTGTATAAGGCGCCGTAGTCTCATGAATGATTCATATGGATTGGAAAAACATAGGGTCGTAATACTCCCCACCACAATCAATGCGTAAACATTTTATAAAACAATTCATTTGCAATTCAACCTCCGTTTTATAAATTTGAAATTTGTCTAACGTTTCATCTTTTGTGTGTAACAAAAATACATAACAAAACCGTGAAGCATCGTCAATAAAAGTAACAACATACTTTTTATTACCCAAAGACGGAGTTGAATGCAAATCACAAAGATCACTATGAATTAACTCAAGAACCGACGAGTCCCTTTTCACGTTAGGAAAAGGTTGCCTCGTGATCATTGTTAACATGCAAGTTTTACATTTTTCTGTTTTAATGTCAAAGGTCGGAATAAGACCGTCTTTTGACATTTCAATCATTCTTTTAAAATTCAGATGACCAAGCCTTACATGCCATAAACTAAAATCAACAAAATTTTCATTTGCGACATAAACAGAATTTGAAACAAAACTCTTTTTATTTAAATTCAACATAAACATTCCATTCATCAAATAGTCGAATCCTACAAAAGAGCCACCTTTTGACAAGACAAACTTGTCGGACTTAAATAGTTGCCTCTATCCTAACTTATTCAAGACACTACCGGAAACCAAATTCTTTCGAATTTGTGGTACAAACAAAACGTCTAAAAGTTCAATTATTTTGCTAGAACTAAACTCTAGCCTAACTAAGTCGCGTCCAAAAATGAGAGCACTCGACTCATTTGCTATATGTAGCACGGATCCATCTTCAATCGGTTCTAAAGAAGTGAACCAACGTCGATCCTTGCACACATGACTCGTGGCACCCGAGTCGATCCACCAAGCAACATCATCATCCTGCACATAAAATGATTCGGATATTGGTGGTACATAATTCAAATTCGAATTAAAACTAAAGTCAAGAAACTGACCTTGTCGTGGGTTTTGATCCTTGGATCCTTGTCCACCACCACTTGTGCTTGCTCCACTCTTGTTCTTGAAAACCCGACAATCACGCTTGAGATGCCCAATCATACCACAGGTCCAACAAGTTAATTTAACCTTTTTGTTGGGCCCTTTCTTGGCTTCATTAAACTTGTGTTTTCCCTTGAATTTGTTGGATTTACCCTCTTCTACCATGTTCACAGTAGGGGCAGAAACCTCTTTTGTCTTAGGTTTCTCAGCCTCTTGCACCCGGAGAGACTCCTCTATGTGCAAATGACTATCGAGTTGTACAAGGGACAACTCTTCCTTCTTGTGTTTCAACATGTGCTTGAAATCTTTCCAAGAGGGGGGCAATTTATCAATTATGCTCAATACGGAGATGGATTCAGCCATCTTCATATTATGTTGAGCATATTGGCCTAGAATGCATAGGAGGTCATTGTATTTCTCCATCACATGCATCGAGTCCACCATTTTGTAATTATTAAAATTACTAACGAGGATCTTCTTACTAGAAGCATCCTCCGCTATGTATTTGGACTCAAGAGAATCCCACAGCTCTTTGGCTTACTTGATAAATGTCAAAGAGGGAGTCACACATACCGTTTAAGATGTGGTCACGACAGATGTAATCATCGTTCTCCCATTTGCAGCGATGTCGAGTCATCTCCAACGTCTCGTCTTCTATCACCTCCGAGATCGGAATGCTTAGCACGTACACGACCTTCAACGTGGTCAACCGTGCATCTTCTTCTGCCATCTTCGAAAATCAACGCCTTCGAACTTCTCAAATTTGGTGAACTTGGTCGTCATATCTCTCACAGATTGATCACTCGCCATGTCTCTCACGTAGAAAATATCACTTAAGATTGTTGGAGAGGGTGCAGAATATCGAGAGAGATAAAGAGTGATTAGAACTCGGATAAAGAATGTGAGATCGCGTGAGAGCTCATTTTCCTTAAGTGATATTTCGACCCTATTCTGCCTGGGTATCACGAAATTCACTCGAAGATAATCTCAATTCACCGGTGTCAATTTAGGAAGAAATCGATCATATTTAAACACATAGAGAATCGTAACCGACCACGTATTAACAACGATAATAATCCACTCATTGAATGAGATTGATTGTTGGACATTAATAGTGTTGGTTACAAAGTTTTACATCAGTTACAAAATTGACGAAGTCGCACGACCCGTGCCAATTTCAAGAAGAAAAACGCACGGGTCGTGCAAAACCTTTTGACGACAACGCACGACCTGTGCCATTTTCAAGAGGAAAAACGTACGGGTCGTGTAAAACCTTTTGTCGACAAACGCACGACCCGTGCTCCTTTTATGAACAAAAACGCACGAGTCGTGCCGTTTACAAGTGGAAAAACGCACGGGTCGTGCACAACCTTTTTCCACTTAGTAACTCACCAAACATAACCATCCAACGATCCCAGGTTCTAGTTAGCTTACAGGAGTGTGCACTCCACACCTCCTAACTCATGTTATAGCTTAACTACCAACCCCATTATTATCTTGTGAATCCAATTACCTAAAATGAACTGATGATTTCACTAAAATCACCAACACTCCTAAGAACTACTATGGCGGATACCGTGACAACCGAACGCTTGAGAATTAGAGCATAGTACTCTTATAAGAATGCCAACACCTTTTTATTGTGATTTCAAAAAAAAAAAATCCTGGTAAGTTTTAATTAACATCTACATTTTTTTATTTGTTGATAATAACTTCTTGATGTCTTTAACTTTGATTTTGTTTTACATTCAGACATTTACCCATTAAAAAAACAAGAGTGAATTACACTGGTGGTCCCTGTGGTATGCTCAAATTTTGGATTTGATCTCTAAACTAAACTATCTACACTGATGCCTGATGGTCCCTGATTTTTTTTATTTCATAACACTCAAGGTCTGTATGATTAACACCGTTAGTTAGCAACCATTAGGAGGGACAAATCAATCTTTGGACAAAATACAGGGACCAAAAATGTTATTCACTCTAAAAATAATAGTGGTTCTCATTTTTTTATTTAAATTATTTACTAAAAATATTTTAAGTACAATTAACAGGAAATTTTTTTTGATTATTACATCAATTTAATTGTTGAAGCTTATTAACAATTATGAAATAATTAAATTTGATAATGTTTCATATTATTTTAACTTTTAAAACATAATTGATTTTTTTATAACAAAAAAGTTATTTATTCTAGCGATCAAATTTTAATACATAATCATTTCATATTAACCGTACTTAAAAATTAATAAAGAATTTCTTTTAAAAAATATGTGAATTACAATTAATTTAGAGTGAATTACACTTTTGATCCCTATAGCTTCCCCAAAAACTGATTTGTCCTTCCTAATGATTGCTAACTAACAATGTTAAATACAGACTTGAGTGTTATAAATTAAAAAGTTAGAGACTATCAGTGAAGATAGTTTGATAAGAGACCAAATCCAAAATTTGAGCATACCACACGAGCAACAGTGTAATTCACTCAAAAAAACAAACAATTTATTGATAATGCTCTAGGATTTCAACACCACCTATTATCAATAAAAAGTGAAATATAACTTTAACACTTGTTAAAAAATAAAAACAATCAGGATTTGATGGGTAGGAAACCTCACTAATTTTTCTGAAGGAGAATTTGTTGGGCATAAAGATTCTTCAAGTAGGATTATAACTTTAGTCAAGGGCAGACCCACATGGAATGATACTTTGGGCATGGGCCACTGCTTCATTGTTCTATGGTAAAAAGAAAAAAAAATACGTTTCTAAAGGGTGTGATCGTATTGTTTTGTTGTGTGTCATCACATAGTTTTTTTAAACTAAAATATTAGCACTAAACTTTAATGGTTAAGATGGTGAATGCTCCTGTCTTTGTACAAAAGGTCGAGGTTTGAGTACCATAGTTGTCAAATTTATTGTCTTTTGGCTTAAACTTTGATGTTATTTTTAATCCTCTTGTAATCTTAAAAATATATAATAAATCAGACTCGAACACGGGTCTCTTCTATGTAAGGACAAAGAACCGACCAATAGACTTATACTAATATTATGAAAAAAAGAATTAAATATTTTTTATAATCAAATTATACCATCACTTGAAAAAAAATTCAGGTCCACCTCTGACTCTAGGATATAAAACATGACCACTTAAATCTAAATGAAATTGGATACATCATCTATTACAATCATGGTCTTTTCTTTATAAGAGTAAATTACCTTTTTCGTCCTTGTCGTTTGTTAAAAATTGTGGATTTCGTTCTTATGGGTTCAAAATTTCGGTTTTCGTCTATATGGTTGCAATTCATTTCTATTTTCGTCCTTGAGGCCAAAACCTACTTTTTAGGTATGAAGGACTAAAATAGAAATGAATTGTAAACTATAGGGATGAAAAAGACAATAAAAATTTAAATCATAAGAGTGAAAAAGGTAATGAATTATTAACCATAGGGATCAAAATCATAATTTCAAAACCATAAGAACGAAAATATAAATTTTCAACAAACCACAGGGACTAAAAACATAATTTACTCTTTTTATAATTAAAATACATGATATACTTGATCGTGGATAACAGATACACGATAGCTAATCTGATACCGCCATTACTTTAAAATTAAACAATAAACAAGGGGCAGAAAGAAAATTTCCGATGAACCACCAAATAACGGTCCCTAGGTCACCGGAAGAACCACCAAACTTCTTTCCAATTTCTAAACTATGTTGGCTTAAAATGGTCCGATAATATGGCCATTGGTTCAAAACCAATGTCCCAAAATTTGGGTTATTGAGATCGACCCCTAATCTACTTCTACTTTTGGCTTCTAAGAGTATCTTTAACAGGTTATGTAAAATAGAGAAAAAAAAAATTAAGATTTTATCGTCCATCTTACTCTAACGGATTCTTTATATTGTTTTCTAAAACGAAATATAAAAAAGGGCAAAACTTCAAGTTTAACGAATTATCTAAAACTTGATGTCAGGAGAGAAATTATTTTTTTATTTACTCCTATCAATGAGATGGAATTATTATTTATATATAAAGAAATTTAAATATTTATTGGAATGATAAAATTATTGAATATTTTTAGTAATATAAAAAATATTATGATCTATAAAATTGAATGTTGAAATTATAAGTTACATCTTTTTTTTAAAGATTTTAACTTTTGATTCTTTATTTTTAGTAAAAGTATAGACAATCCGTAAAAACATCTCTAACAGATTCTCTAAAATTTCTATAAATAAAAAATAAAAGTTAAAATCTCTAAAAAAAATATTGTATTCAAATCTAACTGATTCCTTATTTTAGAAAATTCAACATTAATCATACTATTAAAATATTCTACTACTTTATCATCCCAATACATTTAAAAAAAAAACCTTTATATAAAATATTAATAATTCTAACTTTTTGGTGAAAATAAATAATTTATCTATCTCCTCGCATCAAGTTTTTTTCCCTCAAATTATTCTCTTCTCTACTCCTATGGGTAAAGTAAAAAGTGGATTAGTCCTACGGGATGAATACCGGCGGGTCATAGGCCTGTTTTCCAAGAGATTAGTCCAGGCTCAAAGTGGTCTGGGATACTCCTTTACGGAAAAAAAAAAGTAAAAAGTGGATGGCTCTACTACCATCTCACTAGGGTGTAAACGATTCGAGCCTTTAACGAGTTACACGAGCTCATTTATCTCGAACTTAATAATTATCCAGTTTGAGTCGACTTTAAACACAGAATAAAATTCGTTTAACTTAACAAGGACCGAGCTCGATAAATCAAAAAATATTAGAGCTCGAGCCCTACTTTCAAAAAGTTATTTGAGTTCCGAGTCTGGTAAAAAAAATTTGAGCCGAGCTCGAATAACCTACTACTCGGCTCGATTCCTTACATCTTACCGTCCAAAAGTAGCAAAATTGTTTAGATAAAGTTCTAATCTCCCACCAAAAACCAAATCCACATAACATAAGCCAAAACTATCAGTAGCATCCAAGCATATATATATATATATCAAAATGGAACACAGCCAAGAAAACAAACACAAACAAACAATGGATACATTTTACTAACTCTTTTGTTGTACCAAATTCCACCTGGATCCTATTTTGGATGATCCAATAACAAAAAGCTGTTTATAAAAAACAAATACCAGCTTCAACAAACAATTTTAAATTCAAAAAACGAGCCGGCAGCAAGATTCAAGATTCATGGTCATTTTATAGAGTTTTATATACATAAAGTCTGTAGGATCCATTGGAAGGTAGTGTTCATTCAGATCAGATCTGCACAAGATTAAACTATACTTCTTGCTGCTAATGCTATAAGTATTGATGTTGAGAACAAGGGAGTTGAATCACTTGCTCTCATCTACAAACCAACAACAGTCCAGCTACCAAATCATATAAAATTAACCAGTACTTTATCAAATTACAATCTTTTGGTTTTGAGCATGGTCCTAAATAACTCATTATGGCCTCAAGATTGGGTTAGCTGCCACGTTAACCCCTATGGCTCCATTTTAAGGCTTGCCTTGCATTGTAACGCGTTACGATGCGTTACAACGTGTTACCGACACATTATCTTGTAAGGTGTAGGATTATCTTTGGTATATAACTTGAAGAGTAAATGATAATTAATCATGGAACCTAAGACTTAGACTTAAATACAAATAAAAAGGAAACTTAAAAATTAAAAACCTTAAATTGGTAAATACTTACTCTCATTCTCGTACACAAACAGTCGAACATGAGTTCTTTGAGAACTGAAGAAAGCAGTGAGTAGAGATTCAAGAGATTTACTCCCGAATTTGCACTCTTGATATCATTTTCTGTAAGCTCTATATATTTGGTATCAATGGTCTTTTTCATTTATTTATTACTTTACATGAATTTATTTTGTCCTACGGTGTTATTCAATACATTAACACACAAGTGTGTATGTGTGTGTATATATATGCCGTCTTATGGCATGCTTTGAAAAGCGTTGTGGCCTCGCCGTAACTCGTAAGGGTTGAGGCTTGACCATGCCGCCACGCCACGCCACGCCACGGCTCACGTCATTTAGAACCTTGGTTTTGAGAGAGGATAGGATTATTTTTGGGCATTTCTGGCATTAATTTGTTTGAGGTGGCTTAACAGGGACAAGTGAGGGTTCCTGGTTTATTCCATACAGCCATTTTAGCTTATTGATTAAACCGTAAAGAAACCCCTATATGGTTGAGCGAATAAGCTATCAAGTCCATTAAACTCGTTTAAGTTGTAAGTTAGGGTTATTTAATGCACACAAGAATGTGGACCACAAATGATTAACCAACCTCTGACATACTGAGCTATGGTTCGGAATCCTTGTCATGTGAGGTCTCAAATCAATTAATCTTATTCAAAAGTATCACATGACTTGCCAACATCACGTGAAGATCTCCTCCAACCTAATCCTTTACACACAATATCAGTCTAGAACAAAAGTTGGAATCTTTTTGCTGCTGGCAGTTTGGTCTTTACAGCTATAATGCCAGCCTAATCAGATCTAGAAAGTGGTTATCATCTCCAAAATTGAAACCCCAAAAGATAATAAACCAGATCTACAAAGTGGTTATTCATGAGTGAGCAAACCAACATAATTCACTTATGTCATTTCCACCACATAGATTCCTAAAGTAATTCAATCTTTACAGAGGCATAAATTCCCAAGATTCGTCCACTCAATTATTGCTTAGTAAAGTTGGAATAGGGTTAGAAAGGCCCTTTCTGTTATCATAGATTCAAACTCAAAAGATAGAATCTTTCTTTCCTTATGACTAATTCCAAAAGATAATTGATGGAACACCAAGAACTTCTTGATTGCATAACTTTGAAACATCAATGGGAAACTTCTGATAAATCTAATGTGGAAAAAACTACTAAAGCTAACAAGACAAATTCAGATTCAGGCTGATTCAGGGAAAGTATAAAATGAAACACCATGAATTTCAAAATCGCATCTTTGAATGAAATTAGGAACTAAATTAATGGCAACTTCTGCAAAATCTAGTTCTTTTCCAACTAAACAGAATCAGTGATTAAATTAAAAGAGAGCAAATCAAACTGTAATGAAACAGATAAATCATACTAATAATTAAAAGTAACCAAAAGAGCTAGAATTTAGAAGGAAAAAAAAAACAGAGTACGAAGAAGAAAACAAACGATTAATACTGAGAATAAACCTCAACGAAGATCATCAAGATTCTTGTGGTTTCTCTGGCTTTTTGCAGAGAATCATATGCATTGGGCTGAAAATTCCGGTTTCTCCTCCTCTGGTGAGATAATCGGCGGTTTTGAACAGCATCTCGTGAACATCTACAGTTCCTTTTGGCGCAACACCGATCGTTTCAAGCACCATAACTAAAATGTGGTTTCTCCAATACGCAATTCTCCCCATCTTCAACCTCGACCACCATGGATGCGACGGAGGTTTCGCCAAATCCTTCTCCTTCACCACCTCAAACCCTACCTTCTTCGCAACCTCAGCAATGTCGGAATAACTCCTCAATCCAGGCAACGCATCACCTCTCTCGATCCCTTGAATAACCTCCACATGTTCCGGATCTTCTCCTCGGTACAATTCGGTAGTCACCCATTCGTATGAAACGTACATCGATCCAGGCTTCAAAACCCTAAAAATCTCTCCGTACACTTCCTCCAGCTTCGGCGCATGACAAGTCGCTTCGATCGAGTACGCACCGTCGAAACTCTCGTCTTCAAACGGCATTTCCAAAAAATTACCACAAACAACATCACACAGCTTATCCAATCCGGCTTTCTTATTATGCGCCTTCGCCCGACTCACCTGATACTCATTGATAGTAATTCCAACGACGTTACAACCTGAATGTGCAGCAATTGCACGCATCGGACCTCCGACACCGCATCCGGCATCGAGAATCTTCTGTCCAGGTTTAACACCGATCAGATCTACAGCCATCTCTTCATGGATTCTGGTGGACTCGAGGTTAGATTTCCCAGGGATTGCAGGAGAAAAATGAAACGACTGTCCCCATCCCCATTCGTAGATATCGGTGACGAGATTATAAAACGTATCAACGAAGGCCGGAACTTTCTCCGCCTTCTCGATCTCCTTGGGACGACGGAAGAAAGACCAGTACTGATTGTAATTGTCTTGAACATTTTCACGTTGGATTGATCCACCGGAGAGTTGAACGGCGTGTTTTCCTTTCTGTTCGGCGGATCCAAGGATGCAAACGAACCAGTAGAGGCCGCCGGCGAGGAGGGAGACGGTGCAGACGAGAGTGAGAGAATCCATGGATTCTGGTAGAGAGAAAGGAGATGTGAGTGTGAACTGTGAAGCAGGGTAAGGGGTTGTGAGTGTGGTTCTTATGGTGGGGATGAATCTGCATCCCCTGAAATTTTTTTATTTTTGTTTTTTTTATTTATGTGGTCCCCACCACGTTTTGCCACGTCAAATAACAACTGGAAGGAGGGAGCAAAGGAACCGAGTGGGTATTGGATGTTTTGAATTTGAATATATCGTCCAATAAATTGGGGTATGGTCTATACGTATCATGTTCAAGGAAAAATTAAAAAAAACGGAAAACTGAAGAATACCCTGACAGTTCTTTATCTGGACGGTAATGCGTTTGTGTATAAAAACCAAAAAAACAACATAATTTACCTGTATGCACAAATGCATATTGTTCAGATGAAGGACTACCAAAGTATTCTTCAGTTTTCTGTTTTTTTTTTTAGGTTTTCCCCTAAACTTCCCTCTAGTCTATACTATATTAAAAAGTATTTGGATAGAACTTTTTTTTTGAATTCAAAGAAATGAGAACCCTATCGAGCTTTGGCATTGCCATCACCTGGTCGAGTTTCATTCATTTCATTGATAGAACGGTTACTACAATCGTTGTCGATACAAGCATTTAAAAAATAAGACATGTTATGAAAAATACAAGGACAAGTAAGAGTACAAGAGTGTCTCGCTGTCAAGTGAGTCATCTCGTTAACTTGTCGGCTTAAAGAATGGACGGAGAAATAGTCCTTGGTGTTGAGGATGCGTCTAATGTCTTTGATAGTGTCCCTTAACTCCAAGTTGCCAATTGTTTCGGCATAAATGACGTCAACTACCACTTTAGCATCCGATTCAAAAATAACCTTGTTATCTTCCCAACTGGAAATCCAAAGAAGAGCCTCGCGGATGGCCAACGCCTCACACTCTCGAATGGAGGGAAGAGAGCTAATTGGCGAGGCCTTAGCAGCGATGAAATATCCATTACAATTATGGAGGACAACCCCGAGACCCGCGGTAGAATCCGATTCAAAAAATGTCGCGTCCATGTTACATTTTACGAAGCCGCTTCTCGGCAGGAGCCAAGAGACCATATCGGGCCGATTGGCAGTATCGTTCATCACCGGGAAAGATTTTTGGTTGCCTTCCGGTCCGAAAGAACTTGATTAGCACGTCGAATAACCGAAATTGGGTCACGGGGGCTTTCATTCCAAAGCACATTGTTTCTTCGATACCAAATACTCCATAAAATCATGAGGAACTTTTCACTTAATAGGTCGGGATTATCATTGAGATAGCTAATTGTGAGTTCCTGGAAGGAATTTACAACATTAGCTTTCGCATTTGTATCATTCCAAATATCCACCTTGTGCCAAATTGGGCGAACCGTGGGGCAATCCACGAGAGCATGCGAAACATTTTCCACATTTCTATTACAAAGTGGACAGAGAGGAGAAACCCGAATCCCTCTCGATTGAAGAGCACTACGAGTGGGTAAGATGTTCCTTAGCGCTCGCCATGCAAAAAATTTGACTTTATTTTGAATGTTGGTCTTAAAAATAGATTTTGATGCACAAGTTATTATTTTTTTAATGTACCTTACTTAAAATTCAACTTGTACAAATTCTTTATGCACCATGTACAACTTATCAACACCTAAAAAAACCCAGACAAACACTCTCTCATTCCCAATATGACTCTTCATTCTCTCCCAAATTGATTTCCAAGAAAAAAGATGCATGCTCTCATACTCTTGATGTCGATTAATGCTCCCAAGGTCGCTCTCCAACTGCCCTATACCATGTTTCATATCTTTCTCTATTCAGAATCGTTGATCGATTATCAACCCCATCCCAAATTAAAATCAGTTAAGGAGAGCTCCCTAAATCGCTCCGTAAATCTTCCTATGTTCTCAAAGATTGTACAGTGTTTGTGTAGGTTGGGTGATTGTTCACGAGGATTGGTTCGGGCATCTTCTACTCTTTTGAGTGGGGCTTTCTCCCTTTATCTTCTCCACTTTGCGTAAATGAGGCATAACTTTCAACGTTTCTCACTGAAAAAAGGAAACATTCCCCTAGTTGTCTCCGAGCATGTTCCTTGGATGAAGGTTAGGGTTTCATTCATCAAACATAGTATGTTGGTTTCATTTTTCACAATACCCATTCAAACCACCATCTTCTATGTTGTTCGTTATTTTCTAAGTTTTTGTTCTAACATTAAATCAATATTTACCTTCCAAATCTACCATGTTTACTTAAATAAACTAAATGTATAGTCCTATTGTCTTTGTTTCAACCAAGTAGATGCTTTGAAGTGCAGATTAAGATACGTTTCAGCATTTCAAATCATCATTGTGAACATTGGCAACCATCATGGAGTGGTAAGTATATGATTTTGACCCTTTTTTTCCAGTCAAACAAGTTGTTCCTAAATTCATAGTTCAACATGATTTTGCTTTCATTACTTTAACATAGGACCTTTGTTGTATAATAAAGGTTAAGCTTGAATGAAGCTAAACTAACGAGCTTGAAGCATCACTTTGTAGATACATTATGATACTTCTTTGGCATTATAAAAGAGCTTATACAAATCATTTATTCGATTGTTTTTTTTTTGTCTTAGATTTAGGTTGATTGAACATTAAGCTTCAATTCGAGTTTTCACTGAACTGAACTTCAATCGGGCCATTTTTTCTTACAGTTTTGCTTATATGGTGTTGCATTGATCTTGAGTATTGTCACAATTGTCAAGATGTGAAGATGCAATTCATAAATCAGACAGTATCCTAAAACCATTTATAAATGACAGGGAAACCAATAAGGTAACATACATCGTGGTCGCTTGATTAAGTTTCCTTAGTTTTAGTTTTAGTTTAAACTCATTGCCTCTTGATTAACTTTTCATATATATATATATATATATATATATATATATATATATAAAAATGTTCAAACGAGAACACCTTCATTTTACGAGAATGCGAGAACACCCTTTTACTATAGTCAATCGCATATGATGTTATAGTTCATCACATATGATAAACATGTGAAACTAAATCGGAGACGCCAGACGATGTTTGGGTAAAACTTCATAAGTTCGACCGTCGAAGATATTGTCCTCGACCGAACACATTGTCTTCGATCGAACGACCGAACTCCCTTGACATTGATATCTCTGACCTATGATATTTTGGTGACCAACTAACAGTCAATTTCTGAAGACAAACCGTTGGCTCTTTATTATGTATATATTGCAGGTGTTGCTTTAATAGAGGGTTATAATCAATCAATGGCTCAAGACATAACTGGCGATTGATACCCGCTTGCCCTTTCTCTGTGTTTGTGTGGCATCTGTTCTCTTAGTAAGAGGCTACGTTCCGGACCTCATTTTGAGCATTATTTACACATCATTTTATGTGATTTTTTCTTCCATTTTAGTCGTGTTTTCTTTTTATATGTTCGTATTTTGTCTTTATATTATTTTATTTTCATTTGGAGTTGTTGAGGATGTTTTTGTGGTTACGCATCATTTTTTGGGTCAAAGTGTTGGAATTATGGCCACAAATTGTCCACTATAGGCAAATCTAAGGAAGATTTGGATAAAATTTCTAAGAGCTATATTTGGTTACATGGAGGTTGCCAAGTTGAAAAAAGGTAGGTTTTCACAAGATTAGAAGAAGAAGGGTTATTGTGTCCAAATGATTGTTTGAAGTTTTTCTCCAAGGGATAAAAGGATGAGCATCTTATTTCTTCACCACCTATAAATTGGAGCTTTATGCTTGCTTTGAAGATATCCCAATTCCAGATCTCAAGCTCTCTTAAAAAGTGGTTTGGAGCCTTGGTTTCTAATTCGTAGTACTTAGTTTCTTGTATCTAACGTCTTGTATTTATTGTTGCCCACTATGGCGACATTGTGGGTACAGTCTGTATTTTATTTTAATGCAAGTACCTTTTAAGTATTTCTTTTCTTCTTCCATGTTCTCTATTTTTATTATTAGCTAAGCACCCTTTGGGTGTAGGTGTGAGTCGAACTTAAGACTAGTAGACCAATATAGCTAATTCTTAAGGTTGGTCACTTGAGTCAAAACTTTAACTAAACACAAATAAGTCGATCACTTTGAAGTATTAATATTAGATCCTAGATCTAGAGATTGGTGGATTCGAAAGACGGATTAAGTGATGCACAAAGTTTTGATAAAGTCTTTGATAATCACGTAGAGGTACGAGTTTTTTATGATTTTTGCTAAGGTTCAAATATTGGTCTAGAATTATAATACAAAGAGATTTGAGCTTAGATCTTCATACTAATAGAACTTTGATTTATTATATCAACTTCGCTAAATCAGCACGTTTAGAATCTACATTAGTGGTGACTTTGTGGGCATTGTCTATAAAGATTCACTTTCGAGGGATCGAGATCTTTATGGATGTTTTTGTGACACGAGTTTTTGACCATCATGACACTACAATTGTCTCAAGTGTAATTTACACCCATACCCATTTTTTAGTTACTTGTTTAGATTTCGTTGTAAAAAGCACAAAACTCGTTCAAAATATTATCTTATTCTCTAATTGAAATCAGTGTATTCTCGACTTAGTACTCGAAACTTTGAAGTCCAATCCATGTGGAGACGATCTCGGTATTTTTACCACTTTATTGTTGTTAATGCCAAAAATTACTTAATGAATAACTTAAGGTCGACGTTGAGATTTATCCAACTAAAGAAATTAGCCGATAGACAATTATGCATGATAAACAGAAAATAAAGGAGACAAGGGGTTTGGTGACGCGGAAAAACCTCAACCGAGGAAAAAACCGCGGACGACAGGTGAGGGTCGTCGTGCACTATGATCACCAATCAGGGGTGATATCCTTCGTTGTTACAATGTATTACACGATTTATACTAGAAATATATGTACAATTGTGAAATAAATGTATGTCATGTGTGAAAACACTCTTGTCGTATATAAATTGATGTTGTCGAGTAAAACTGCAGATGTATTTGAAGAGCTTGTCAATTGTATGCTTCAGCTGTATGCATTCTCAATCTCAGGATTTAGATTGTCCGAATGAGGTGTTGATCTTGTGTATTTATAGTATTGATCATAAATGTGTTCTTTTGTAACTGTCGTGCTCCATAAATGACTTTGATGGTGTTGAACGTTTGTGACCGTTGACACTTATGAGCATTAAATTTGCATTAAATGAACAACAGAGAAACGTTGGGTTATACGTTAGTATGGTCGAGGTCGAGTAAGATTCTAGATGATGCTCGTACGATGCTCGACCGACCTTCGAGTTAGACTCGATGGAGGTTAAGGTTATGCTCGGTCGACAGGTTCTTATCTTGATACAAAACTTGTCGCACGAAATGTGCATTAAATGTTGCTTTGTCGATATCGTGTATTTTTTTACCAAAACAATTTCCTGAAAAGCGATCATAATGTCTAGTGTATACTTGCCACTTTGTGGACGTCATAGAACTCGCAGTAATTCAATCACGGATACGTGCGACTAAGGCATGTAAATCAACCAAAGATACGTGCGACTACAACATGTATTATAATTCAATCGTGTGACTGAGGCGTGCGACTGAGGCACATCGTAATATTCCATCCAAAGATTCTTGCGACTAAGGCGATTCATTCATAATGATAATATTTCTATGTTAAGAAATTAGATAATACGATCTTTGGTATTTTGAGAGGTTAAGTCGTGCGGAAGACTTACAGCCTCATGTCGTGCGATCCTGCGAGAAAATAACGTCAGAGGTTGGTATTTGGCTAACCAACGACCCTCCGATGCTTAAGTTAGTATTTGGTCGGGATGAATAATCGTAAGGAAATAGTTCAAGGTTTTTAGAAGAAATACCTCTTTAGATGCGCTGCGTTCCAACTACGTGGGATTTCTTGGCCGTCGAGAGTTTGGAGCCTATAAGCACCTTTTCCCACGACCTGAAATATACGATAAGGGCCTTCCTATTTGATGGAAAGCTTACCTATGTTTGGTTCTTTTGTGTTCTGAAACACTCGTCGTAGAACATAGTCGCCTTCTTGGAAGACTTTAGTCTTTACACTCTTGTTGAAGTGTCGTTCGACCGTTTGTTTCTGGGATGCCATTCAAATCAAAGCTGATTCTCTTAGCTCTTCAAGAGCGTCGAGATCGTAACTCATGTCGACCAAGTTATGATTGACCGACGTATGTATCGATGTAGGTAGTTGTACCTCGACGGGCAAAACTGCTTCACAACCATAGACTAAAGAAAAGGGAGTTTCTACAGTGGACGTACGCGGAGTCGTACGATTTGCCCACAAGACCGAAGGAAGTTCTTCGACCCATTTTCCTTTTGTTGCTTTCAAATGTTTCTTAATCGAGTTTATGATTGTTTTGTTACTCGAATCAGCAAGACCGTTTGATTGAGGATATCGCGGTGTTGATGTCGTGAGCTTGATGTTGTAATCCTCACAGAACTGTTGAGTTCTTTCACTGATGAATTGTGACCCGTTGTCACAAACGATTTTAGATGGTATTCTGAACCTGCATATAATGTTAGTCTGGATAAAGGATATCACCTCTTTGTTCCGAACTTGGGAAAAAGCGGTTGCCTCTACCCATTTGGAGAAATAATCTGTAAGAACAAGTAGAAATACCTTTTGCCCAGGAGCATGTGGTAACTTACCGATGATGTCCATTCCCCATCGCATGAAGGGCCATGGAACTAATGTCGAGTGTAAAGGTTCAGAAGGTTTATGCGTCGAACCTGAATGTCGTTGACATGCATCACAATTTTGTACGTACTTGACTGCATCTTGTCGTAGTGTCGTCCAGTAATAACCTTGTCGAGACACTCGATTGGCTAGATTGTGACTGCCTAAGTGATTACCACACTCACCGTCGTGCATCTCTTGTAAGATATTCTGGACTTGCGTTTTGCTCGTGATGCAACGTAGGTTGAGTCCGGTAGATGAACGTCGATATAGTTTATCTAGTATCACGACATATCATGATGCTCTAAATCTTACCTTTCGAGCCTCTGCTCTATCTTCTGGAAGTTGATCTCGTGTTAGATAGTTCATGACATCGCTCGACCAATCTTCTTCGTTGTTGTCAATTTGCCCGACGTCATCGTGGTCAATAGATGACGTCGCTAGATGTACTAAGGAATCGCGTCGATCAATGGTTTGCTTAGTGTCGATCCGAGGTTAGCTAAAGCATCTTCTTGAGTATTCAAATCTCTCAGGATTTGCTCGATCAAAAAAGGCTTAAATTTTGTAGATTTTGCCTTTGCCACTTTAAGATATGTTGTCATCTTTGAATCCTTGGCTGCAAATTCGTCATTCATTTGATTTACGACGAGGAGAGAGTCACTTTTGACGTGCAACCCCTTTGCCCCCAAGTCGTGTGCCATGTTCATCCCAACGATCAAGGCTTCGTATTCTGCTTCGTTGTTGGTTGCCTTGAAATCGCATCATATGAAGTACACCATCTTGCCCCCCTGTGGCGATTTTAAGACAATGCCCAGTCATGTGCCTCTAGCGTTGGACGAACTGTCGACATGTAGAGTCCAGGGTTTGTCGTCGTGAATCACCACAAAACAAACTTCGCTTTGTGCTTCCTTATCTAGTTCAGGACTAAAGTCGGCAACGAAGTCTGCTAGGACTTGCGATTTGATCGCGGTCCTGGGTTTGAAATTGATGTCGTAACTGCTGAGGTAGATGCTCCATTTCGCCAGGCGACCTATCAACTCAGGTTTTCTCAAGACAGACTTGAGTGGAAAGTTAGTAACGACATTTATAGGATGTGCTTCGAAATAATGTTGTACCTTTTTTGCGGCAGTAGACAATAATAGTTTTTCCATAGAAGACTACATGGTTCCGGCATCAAGTAGAGACTTACTTACATAGTAGATAGACAATTGTTGTTTGTCGTCTTCTCTTACCAGGATTGCACTTACCGCGTGAGAACTGGCGGCTAAGTATAATTGCAAGACCTCGTTGTCTTGTGGTTTTGATAATAGTGGAGGCGACGCCATGTATTCTGTCAACTTTTGTAATGCTTTCTCATGGTCGTCCATCCAATCGAAACCTTAGTTTTTTTACAAGACGTTATAAAATAGGTGACACTTGTCTGACGACCGAGATATGAACCTATTCAAGGCTGCTACTCGACCTGTCAAACGTTGTACATCTTGGAAATTCCACGGTGATTTGATCTCGACGATGGCTTTGATCTGATCTGGATTGGCTTCGATGCCTCGTCGAGTCACCATGTACCCTAGAAATTTTCCAGCACTAACTTCGAAGGAGCATTTTGTAGGATTGAGCTTCATATGGTATTGTCGAAGGATGTCAAATGATTGTCGCAAGTGTCCGACATGATCGATAGCTTATCGGGTTTTGACAAGAATGTCGTCGCTATATACTTCCATAGTATCGCCCAGTCGATCTTTGAACATTTTGTTGACTAACCTCTGGTACATGGAACCTGTATTTTTTAAACCAAAAGGCATAACCTTGTAACAATAGATACCACGATTCGTCATGAAGGTTGTCTTTTCTTGATCTTCAATATGCATAAGTATTTGATTATAGCCCGAGTAGGCGTCCATGAACATCAGAAGTGTCCAGCAGTTGCGTTGACCAATGCGTCAATATGTGGCAAAGGAAATGGATCCTTTGGACACGCCTTGTTTAAATCCGTGAAGTCTATACAAACTCTCCATTTGTCGTTTTTCTTTTGTACGACCACGACGTTGGCTAACCAGTCGGGGTACTTTACTTCTCGTATCTTCCCGGTTTTGAGGAGTTTGTCAACTTCATCGTTGATCACTTTGTTTTGCTCTGGAGCGAATTTCCGTCGCTTTTGTTTTACTGGTTTGAATGATGGATCCACATTTAGTTTATGTGAGATAACTTAAGGTCGACGTGGAGCTTTATCCAACTAAAGAAAGTAGTTGATAGACAATTATGCGCGATAAACTGGAAATAAAGGAGACAAGGGGTTTGGTGACGCGGAAAAATCTCAACCGAGGAAAAAACCGCGGACGACAGGTAAGGGTCGTCGTGCACTATGATCACCAATCAGGGGTGATATCCTTCGTTGTTACAATGTATTACACGATCTATACTAGAAATAGATGTACAGTTGTGAAATAAATGTATGTCGTATGTGAAATCACGCTTGTCGTATATAAATTGATGTTGTCAAGTAGAACTGCAGATGTATTTGAAGAGCTTGTCAATTGTATGCGTTCTCGATCTCAGGATTCAGATTGTCTGAATGAGGTGTTGATCTTGTGTATTTATAGTCTTGATCATAAATGTGTTCTTTTGTAACTATCGTGCTCCATAAATGACTTTGATGGTGTTGAACGTTTGTGACCGTTGACACTTATGATCATTAAACCTGCATTAAATGAACAACAGAGAAACGTTGGGTTATACGTTAGTCTGGTCGAGGTTGAGTAAGATTCTCGATGATGGTCGTACGACACTCGACCGACCTTCGAGTTAGACTCGACGGAGGTTAAGGTTATGCTCGGTCGACAGGACCTTATCTCGATACAAAACTTGTCGCGCGAAATGTGCATTAAATGTTGCTTTGTCGATATCGTGTATTTTTTTACCAAAACAATTGCCTGAAAAGCGATCATAATGTCTAGTGTATACTTGCACCGCAACTGTGGAAACGCTGTGGCCACTTTGTGGACATACATGTTTTCCGCTATCAAGCACTAACATTAAAATATGACCGTTTTATCATGAATGACCCATTAAAGACGACAATTACAAAAGTTATTACCTTTTAAGGAATTGTTACAAAGACCCCCAATGAATAACCTCAAGCAATTTGAAAGGACACGACACAAATAATACGAAAGTTACTACCAGTATAGCTCTGAAGTGCTCTAAACAGTTCGCACATCAATAACTCATGATTATCCACACGATACACTAGTTTATCTACGATATTTTACATTATCCACTTCTTGTAATAGCAACTATTATTATTAAG
This sequence comes from Arctium lappa, assembly GCA_023525745.1. Taxonomy (NCBI): domain Eukaryota; kingdom Viridiplantae; phylum Streptophyta; class Magnoliopsida; order Asterales; family Asteraceae; genus Arctium; species Arctium lappa. The sequence continues at coordinate 35,444,594 of CM042051.1, forward strand.
GTCGACGTCCCTGATTGACGTCTATAGTGCATTGACGATACTCACTATCGTTAGTGTTTTTTTAGGGGAGGGTGGGGGGGGAGTGGGAGGGAAGGGTGTCCTAGGCTACACCTAGACTAATCCATTGGCAAATTATGACTGTGAGACATCAGCCCTGATTAAACCTCAGTGGCCACAATTGTTGTGTATGATTGGATTCGAACCCTAGACAGATGGGATATTCCACCACATCCCCAGGGGCTTAACCAGTACGCCACAACCCTTGTGGTTTCGTTCGTGGGTTTTACCTTCGACGGGGTTTTCTCGTCACCAAATCTCTTGTTTCGTTTACGTTTTCCTTATTATTTTACTTGTTTATTTTGAAGGATAATCTATAGTTGATCTCCACAATTCAAACCTTAGATCATTCATGTACGATTTTTGGCTTAAATAGACGACGTCTGCCGTAACCTAGGTTGCGAGCCAAGTCGCCCGCACACCACTAGGACCCCTCACATGTGATAAGGGTACTCTCGATGTGATACATATTTGACATTAAATCAGTGATGCACACAATCTTTGGTGCAACTTTAGGTCATGGACAAAGTCGTCAGCAAACACCGAATGCATGACGTGTATTATCAGATGTGATAAGAGTGTTCTCGCTTTTTCGTAAAATGCAGGTGTTCTCGCTTGAACCTCCACCTATATATATATATATATATATATATATATATATATATATAGATGGAGAGAGAGAGAGAGAGTCATGTTTAAACGAGAACGATATATATTTAAGAGAATAAGAAAACAGTCGAATTACATGTGATTTTACAATAACATTACATACAAAATCACATGTGATTTATGAGACTTTGCCCAAGATGCGGCCAAAGTTGCCCGCACACATTTTTTTGACCATTTAATGTAAAATCACATGTGATTTTTCATGTGATTCAACCGTTTTTAAGATCACATCATTTTCTCTATATATCCATGAGAATATATATATAATATGTTTGTTAAGTGAGGAATGTGAGACCATATATAGAGAGAGAGACGTTCAAATGCAACTAATTTATATAATGCAACTCATGCAATTAACATTCTATCCATAACTCATTTTATTTTCATTTTTGAAAATAAAATGAGTGGTGGATAGAGGGGTTATATGAGTTGTACCATGTAAATGGATTGCCTAATAACCTATTTCTATAAATATTATATATATACTTGGCATATACTCACGCACGATGTGGTGCGAAAAATCGTGAAATCGAAGGAACAATTGACAAAGGTATGTATCCGCTCGCGAAACATCTTGAAATCAAAATGACAACAACGTTTTATTTTAAGTTTGTATTCTTCGTCCTTATCAATACCTTAGTCATGAAAACACGGTGTTTGAGTCGTTTGATGCACTTATATGTGAATCATGCATTGACTCTGAATTAATTTGTTATGTATTTTCAATCATATTTCATTTTTGTTTTATTTTTGTTCATATTGATGTAAGTTGTATGTATATCTTTATAATTTATCTGATTATAAATTTTTAATTAATTCAATAAAAAAATCTAATATAGATATGTATAGATTTGTATACCTCGTTTTTTCTACAATAACCGTTACAAATATCTATCGGTATGCTATCTTCTCTCTCTCTCTCTCTCTCTCTATATATATATATATATATATATATATACTATATTATAAAAAAGACATAAAAACTCTTAATTACAACATTTTAAGCATAAAATACAACTAATTAAAGTCAATTACTTAATTTACAATTTCATAATGTCTTGGTACAACTTATCCAAGCACACTATCTAACATCATCATCTATTTGTGGAATGGATACTCATTTATTAATATAAATATTTGTTTTTTATATTTAATAGACGATTTGATCAATATTATCTACTATTATCAATATTTATTTTTTATATTTGTTGGATGATTTGATCAATATTACTATTATCAATATTTATTTTTTATTTTATGATTTGATCTTAATATAATCACTTATTTTTATTTTATAAAATATCTAAAATTTTTAACTATTGATATAACTAACCGATAAATATAAAAAAATTCGAGATAAAGCACCCTATTTTTATTTTTTATTGAAGTATGTTATCTTTTTAATTTTAAATATAAAATATCTTAAATATAGTTATCATTTAAATTAAACATTTTTTGATCCGTAACAAAATACTTTATTATTATTTTTTTATAAAAAAACCATAATTAAACTAAACTAAAATATATTTTTGTTTTAAATCTAGGTTTCTCAAAATCATAAAATAAAATCAAAAAAGACTAACAAAAAGTATGAATAATGATCGAGGGTTCGAGTTCTAGATTTCAGAAACCCGCTGCATTGCGAGGGTACATTTCTAGTATATAGTAAAATTGACACGTTTTTATTCTATTTTATAATAGTACTAAATCAATAAATATTCAAAAATAAACTTAATTTGAAAATATTGACGAACAAATAATAGTGGTGTAATTTATAAAAAAAAAATGAAACACGCTTTTTTAAATATTTTAGTTGGTCTATGATTATTTGTTTTTAATATGCTAAAAATGAAAAAAAAACATAGGGATAGAAAACAAATTAATTCGTATATATTCATAATATTTAATAGTACGGTTAAATTAAAAAATATTCAATATTGGGCTCATTTTAAAAGTATTGACGAGACGATTATAATGGTATAACTTGTAAAAAGAAACATATCTTTTCATTGCATTTTTGTTCATATATGATTATTTGTGTTAACATGATAAAAGTGTAAAATGAAAAATGAAAAACCAATGGATATAAAGTAAATTAAATAACTGATTATAAAAGTGCTAAATGTAACTTCGAAGAAAAGTGAAGCTAAAATTTTGGCTTTCAAAACTTTCTAAAAAACTAATTAACCGTATTATAATTTTAATAATATAGTAGAGATAAAACCCAAAAAAAATCAATAATTAAGTTATATTAAAATTATTGATGAAAAAATTATAATAATATAATTTATATTAAGAATGAAACGTATTTTTAATATATTTCAGTTGATCTACGATTATGTATTTTAAATATGTTATGAAAAAAATAAAACGTATGGATAAAAAACAATTAATTCATAGATATTCATGATATTTTATAGTACGGTTAAATTAAAAAATATTCAATATTTAGCTCATTTTGAAGGTATGACGAGACAACTATAATGGTATAATTTGTAAAAAAATAAACGTATTTTTTCATTGCATTTTGTTCATATACGATTATTTGTGTTTACATGATAATGGTGGGAAATGAAAAATGAAAAGACAATGTATATAAATTAAATTAAATAACTAATTGTAAGGGTGTTAAATGTAATATTGAATCTTAAAGATAACCGTTTTACAATTTTAATATAATAGTATAGATATAGATATAGAAAAAATATATATAATAATAAAAGTATTCAATAATTAGTTTATATTAAAATTATTGATGGAAAAATTATAATAATATAATCTATACTATATTATAAAGACGGAATAAAAAACTCTTAATTATTACTTATAAAACATAAGGTACTACCATTTTATGCATACATTTCAAAAATCTCTTAATCACAACTTAGTATGCATAAGGTACAACTCATTTGAAAAAAAATTCAAACTTTACTTTTTCACAACCTTTTATATTCAAGTTTTTTCCCTTCCATTTGAGGTTTCTCCAAAAAAAGAAAAGTTATTTACTTGCTCAAATTAACATATTTCTTTAATTATGATAGTACATGTATTTTCTTCATGTATACAAGTTTTTAAAGCCTTTTCAATTTTATAAAACTAACTAATAATGAACCTATATATACGTTTAGATACAAAATAATACTATCAAACATTATATTTATTACCTATTATATATTTCGGTATTTTGAAAAAATATTATCATTCGTTAGATATCACTGATTAATACATGTTTTTAAAATTCAAATATACATTTAACGATTACTTTAATATAATTTCTTAATGCTTCATGATTGAAAAAACTCAAGTTATGCGTTTATCACTACTAATGCTACATAAATTATAAATATATGATTTACTCTATATATATCTTTTTTTATAAGCTATTACATTAATTTTTTATTTCCATTTACAATTGCTCACTCCGATGCATTGCACGGGTACTACTAGTTTATAATAATAATAATGAAACGTGTTTTTAATATGCTAACGCTGGAAAAAAAAACGTATGGATAAAAAGCAAATTAATTCGTAGATGTTCATTATATTTTATAGTACGGTTAAATTAAAAAAATATTCAATATCTGGCTCGTTTTGAAGGTATTGACGAGACGATTATAATAGTATAATTTGTAAAAAAAACGTATTTTTCATTGCATTTTTGTTCATATACGATTATTTGTGTTTACATGATAAGGGTGTAAAATGAAAAAACAAGGGATATAAAGTAAATTAAATAATTAATTATATAAGTGATAAATATAATTAATATGAGAGAAATTGATGGCTTTCCAAAAACTATTTAATCGAATTATCTATACTATATAATGAAAATTTTAAAACGGTTATTGTACAGACTATTGTACAATTACATTTACCACCCTTAATCTTTTGTACAATAACATTTACTACCCTTATAATGTTACATTTACCATCCTTACAATTACTTATTTAATTTATTTTATATCCCTTACTTTTTCATTTTACATTTTACACCGTTATCATATTAACACAAATAATCGTATATGAACAAAAATGCAATGAAAAAATATGTTCCTTTTTTTACAAATTATACCATTATAATCGTCTCGTCAATACCTTCAAAACGAGCCCAATATTGAATATTTTTTAATTTTACCATACTATTAAATATAAGAATATATACGAATTATCTATACTAATAAAACGGTTATTGTACAAACTTTTGTACAATTATATTTACCACCCTTACAATGTTATATTTATCACCCTTATAATTACTTATTTAATTTACTTTATATCCTTACTTTTTCATTTTTCATTTTACACCATTATCATATTAACACAAATAATCGTATATGAACAAAAATGCGATGAAAAATACGTTCATTTTTCTACAAATTAGACCATTATAATCGTCTCGTCTGACCTTCAAAACGAGCCCAATATTGAATATTTTTTAATTTAATCGTACTATTAAATATCATGAATATCTACAAATTAATTTGTTTTCTATCCATACGTTTTATTTATTTTTCTATCATTAGCACATTAAAAATACATAATCGTAAAATACGTTTCATTCTTATTATAAATTATATCATTATAATTTTTTTCGTCAATAATTGTAATATAAATTAATTATTAAATATCTTTATAGGTTTAGGGTTTTATAAATTGTGATTCTTAGGTTATGATTGATTGTTGATGACATATCTATAAGAAAGTAGCATTAATAGTTCGTTTTTTACTTACATTCCGCTGCATTGTGTGGGTATATGCCTAGCTATATAATGAAAATTCTAAAACGATTATACGATTATTGTACAATCTTTTGTACAATAACATTTACCACCCTTAATCTTTTGTACAATAACATTTACTACCTTTACAATGTTACATTTACCACCCTTACAATTACTTATTTAATTTACTTTATATCCCTTACTTTTTCATTTTCATTTTACACCGTTATCATATTAACACAAATAAGAACAAAAATGCAATGAAAAAAATTACATTTACCACCCTTAATCTTTTGTACAATAACATTTACTACTCTTATAATGTTACATTTACCATCCTTACAATTACTTATTTAATTTATTTTATATCCCTTACTTTTTCATTTTACATTTTACACCGTTATCATATTAACACAAATAATCGTATATAAACAAAAATGCAATGAAAAAATATGTTCCTTTTTTTTATAAATTATATCATTATAATCGTCTCGTCAATACCTTCAAAACGAGTCCAATATTGAATATTTTTTAATTTAACCGTACTATTAAATATAAGAATTTATACTGTATAATGAAAAAACTAAAACGGTTGTACAAACTTTTGTACAATTATATTTACCACCCTTACAATGTTACATTTATCACCCTTATAATTACTTATTTAATTTACTTTATATCCCTTATTTTTTTCATTTTTCATTTTACACCATTATCATATTAACACAAATAATTATATATTAACAAAAATGCAATGAAAAAATACGTTCATTTTTCTACAAATTATATCATTATAAGCGTCTCCTCAATATTTTCAAAACGAGTCCAATATTGAATATTTTTTAATTTAACCGTACTATTAAATATCATGAATATCTACGAAATAATTTGTTTTTCTATCCATACGTTTTATTTTTTTTTCCACCGTTAGCACGTTAAAAATACATAATCGTAAAATACGTTTCATTCTTATTATAAATAATATCATTATAATTTTTTTCGTCAATAATTGTAATATAAACTAATTATTGAATATCTTTATGGGTTTAGGTTTCATAAGTTGTGATTCTTAGGTCATGATTGATTATTGATGAAATGTATATAAAGAAATAACATTAATTGTTCGTTCTTTACTTACATTCCGCTGCATCACGCGGGTATATGCCTAGTAATTTTACTAATATAATAGTATAGATAATGTTTGTTAAATGAGGATTCTGAGACCAAAAGGAAAACAAATAGAAAATGAAAGAGTTAAAAGGATGAAAAAAATAACTAACAGACAAGTGTTGCCTTCAAGAACCGAATCACCGCCACCGGAACGTGGCGTTGAACTTGTGGACGGAGCTTTTGAGGTTTAAAGTTGAAGTTTCTTCTGTATAAAACACACTCTCATCGAACTTAACCAATCGATTTCAGAAAATTATTGACTGGTTCAGTGAACACGACGATCGAAACGACGAGTCGCCATCGACTTCTTTAAAGCTGCAGCTGCATAGGGGGTAATAATCTTTACTTAAACTCCGAATTAATCACTTCGTTTTTATGTTGCTAAATTCATGGTAGTGTTTAATTTCAGTTATAGTAGAATTTCTAAGCTTAAATGTTGACGTGTTGTAAATGGTGGAAAATAGGAAAAAACCTAGATTAAGAATGTTGAATTAGAGTTCAAATCTTAATGGTTTTGAAAGGATCAAATATTTTTGTCGAGCGGTTGTACCTTTAGAGTGTGTTTGGTATGCAGAACAGAGTGGAACATGACAGAACAGAACAGACTTGTCCCATGTTTGGCGTGACCATATGTGGGACAGGCTAGAACTAAGTGGAACAAGCATGAGACACACTTGTCCCACTCCAACCCCCTGGAACTAAGTAGAACAGCAATACTTTGACTAATATACTCTTTGTTAAAAACATAAAACATGTCTTTTCATCATCCATGTCTCCAAGCTAGGGGTGTGCAAAACCCGAATAGTCGAAAATCCGAATCCGCATCCGAACCGAAAATAAGGTGTTTTTGCAAAACCCGAATACCCCGAAATCCGATAATCAGAAACCCGACATTTGGGAGGATATCCGGGTTTGGATTGGGTTTGATCGTTGGCCACCCAACCCCTCCGAAAACCCGAAATAACATAAATATATATTTTAAATACTATATATATATATATATAATTATTTTTTAAAAATCATAAATTATAGTTTTTTTTTTAGAGGGTATCCCAGACCACATTAGGCCCAGACTAATCCCTGGCAATATGGGCCGAAGTCCGACTGGTAAAGCATGCAGCCCGGGGTCGAAGCCCCCGTACCTCCAGGACATAAATTATAGTTTGTTGAAATATTTCATCAATCTTTCAATCGATTATATTCATCCTAAAAAAATGATTGAATTTATATATAACTTTTGCATTATATAATACCCGAACCCGACCGACATCAATCCGAAACCCGACCAACCCAAACCCGAAACAACATAAAATCTGAAACTTAAAATTTGGGTTTTGATTTCCATATCCAAAATCCAATCGTGATAAATTAGTTTTATGTTTTTGATAATCCATTGCACTATGTATTAGTGATGTAATCTATGATTTTTCATCAGGGGTAAATTCGTCATTTAACCGGTCTAGTCCTGTTCTGTCCAATTCTATCATGTCTTGCCAAACGCTGGACAGTTGTCCTGTTCTGTTCCGTCCTGTCCTGTTCCATCTTGTCCTGTCCTGTCTGCGTACCAAACGCACCCTTAGGGTGCGTTTGGTTTGCAGACTGGATGGGACGGGACAGAACAAAAACTCACTGTCCCACGTTTGGCGTGACATGGGACATGACAAAAATTCACTGTCCCACGTTTGGCGCGACATGGGACAGGGACAGAGACTGGACAAGATGGGACAAAAAATGGTATTTTCTTGTTCCACCAAAATAGGTGGAACAACATGGGACAAAAGTGAGACATAAACTAAAAATCATTGATTTACCGCTATTTGATGTATAATCCTAATATGATATTAGTCTTAAGGGTCACCACTACCCATCGTCGCCATTACCACCATCGGTGGCTACCAGTAGCCACACGCCAACCAACATCGGCAACCTCTACCTATTTCTCCACCATAACAACCTCATCCACCACCTCCACAACCATCGGTCATCGCCACCACCACTATCGTCGCCGATCACCTCCACTAACACCGATCACCACCACCTTTGGCCGCCACCACTATCAACGGCCACCGGTAGCCACCACCAACCATCGTCGACCACTTCCACCTCTTCCTCCACTACTACAACTTCCTCCACCACATCCACAACCACCGCCTATCGCCACCTCCACCAATCACCGCCACCCATTGCCGCCACCACCACCGACGCTTACCGCCAACTACCGTCGGTGACCTCCGCCTCTTCCTCCCCTACAATAACCTCTATTACCCCTGTCCACCGCCACCACCACTACCATCGTCGACCACCTATACCTCCACCACATCAACCATAACAACCACCTGCACCACCCCCATCCACTATCTTTCACGTTCTTCACAACTACCGTCCTTCACGGGCCACCCATCACATTTATCTTTACCTGTCGTTGCAACTATGCATCCGCCAATTCATTAAGATATTTCAAATTGAATAAAATATTATATTTTCTTTATATGAATCAGATTTTTTTCGAACTACCATCAATTATTTCAGATTATTCATTCAAATTTCCTACCCTTGTTTTTCTATGTATTTATATGTATGAAAATCGTTTAAAAAATAAAAATGTTTTTTAATTAAGTTATTTAAAGATATACTTTATTTGTGTTATTTATAACTATTATATGATATATAAAATCATCAAAAAAAACTTTTAGGGAAATTTGTCCAGTCCTAGTCATACCAAACACAAGACAGACATTTGTCTTGTCCTTGTCTTGTCCAGTTTCATCCAGTCCTGTCCTAGCCTCTTGTTCTGTACTGTCCAGTCCTGTCCTGTCCAGTCCCGTCCAATCATGTCTGCGTACCAAACGCTACCTTAAGGTAGATCAAAAATCCTTAAAGTTGGCCAATGTCTTTAGCCAATTTCACCTTTTTAAGGGATATTTAAAGTTAGTTTTTTTTTTTTCAATTTTTACTTTGAGAGATTTTTAAGGTTTTTGGTCGATTTCAAGAGACTTTTTCCGGGTGTGGGGGGTTGAGATTTTTCCGGTTTTGGTTGATTTTGATGTACTTTTTCGTTTCTTTTGATGTATCTTATTTTTTTTCTAATACCACATAGCACCCGTCAAATGTTAGCGGATGACCTTTCATACCTAAAAAAATCTTACTTGCAAAAATAAGTTGAACGGGTGTATGAGAGCCCGCTTGGACATACATAGGTCGCTCCTGGTTTTCAGTGTCTTAATGTTATAAATAATGTTACCCAATGCTATTGTATAAAAATCCCGATCGGAAAAGCTCGAAAATTGACCAGAATTGATCAAAAAGTCGTGTTCCGGTGTTTTTTGGCTCATGTGACGGGTCAAGAAGAAGAATAGGTCCGATCTGGGCCTGGGCAAACCCGTGGCGGACCGAGGTCCTTGTGTTTCGGTCCATGTAAGATCAGGTCGGGTCTATGGGATGGGTGAAACCAGGTCCATGAGGTTCCTAGACTTGGGCTATTCGGCCGAGATAGGAGATTTCTCAATGCAACAACATTAGGTTTACGAGACATCTAAAATGTTTAAGTGTTAGGATACTTTATAGGATTTTAATTTATAGGACCAAACATAATTTCTTTTTATTTAAAAGTGTTATAATAAGTTTATAGGATTCTTTTGAGTGTCTTAACAAGAAAATTAGTATGATTTTAAAATAAAGTGTCATATTAGTTATTTTAATATGACATATTTGAAAAAGTGTCATATAAAAGATGGGTTTATATGACACTTCTCATAAGTGTCCTATAAATTAGTTAATACAACGCTCTATTTTAAAAACGTCTTAAAAAACTTGTTGAGAAACCAAAAACCGTTCTATAAACATATGGTAACACTTTTAGATAAGACGTTTTATAATTTGATCTTATAAACTTAAGTCCTAAAGTATCTTATTAGGACGCTTAGATATTTTAGGTGTCATATAAAACCAAATTTTGTTGTAATGTCTTGGGAACGATAAAACTGATTTCGTTTTTTTTTTTTTTTTTTTACTTTAAGTTTAAGACATTGTTTGGCAAAAATAAGCTAGCTTATTTTCAGGGTACATGTTTGGATGGACATAAACTAGCTTTTTGATAAGCTATTTAGAGTAGCTTATGAGGAGTTTTTTGTGATTATTCCAATTATACTTCATTAAAAATCATTATTATATATTAACTATTAATTATAAATAAAATATTAAAATTTAAAATTTATTATTATTAATTAATATTATCTGAAAATTATAACAAATTTTTTAATTATACATTGATATTAATTTTTAATTATTGATAATTATATCAAAAAAAAATTGATCAATATATTTTAGTTATTAATTATTATTATTTTTTGATTATTTTTTATATATTATATGTAACGGTTATTTAAAATCATAAGTTAATGTAGATTTTTTTTAATTTGGTTTAAAGTTCAAAAATTATAATATATATAATAATAATAAAGTTCAAATTTTATTAATTAATATATTATATTATTTAATACTTTATTTGTATTAAATAATATATTATATTACTATAAATTTGTTTTAATTATATTATTAAATAGTGTAATTGATTATTTTTTCTAGATGTCCTTTTGGTAATTTTACATGCTCATAAGCTAGTTTTGCCAAACATGATTTTTTCATCGGCTAGCTTATCAACTAGTTTGCCAAATATAGCCTAAATTTTTCCTAACCGGTTACATACTTACATGTAATTTGTTTTGGTTAAAAAATTGTAAGTAACTAATTTCTAAAAGTTTGATAATTTATTTATTAAAAATTAAGAACTTTATGATCAACTTGAAAAAGTTCAATGTTTTATTCATTTAAAAAATATTCAAAGACTTGAACATTTAAAATGATAAAGTTTGTTAAGTTTTTTTAAAAATTTTCGATTAATTAGAACTAAATCAATTACTATTTTGAGTTTATTGATTTTGAAATTTATGATCAGCCCGATTTAATGAAATCCAGTATAGTTAATACTTTAAATGACAATGTATATATAGAGAGAGAGAGGAATGTTCAAAGAGAACGCTAATTATTTAAGAAAACATGAAAATTGCAAAAAAAACAACAGATTATGTACAAAATCATATTTGATTTTGCACTAACCCCAAAAATTCGGACGCGAGCGATGTCAATCGCGACTTACAGGTCGTGCGCATAGTCGCGTGAATCATGTATGATTTTGTATGTACTCGGCTGTTTTCGTGTTTTTCTTAAATAGATGTTCTCGTATGAACTCACCTCTCTCTATATATATATAGAGAGAGAGTAAAATTACATTTTTAGTCCCTGTGGTTTGTTAAAAGTTTCTATTTTCATCCTTATGGTTTTGAGATTACGGTTTTCATCCTTATGATTTATAATTCATACATATTTTGTCCTTAAGATTTATATTTTATTGTTTTTTTTATCCCTATGGTTTACAATTTATTTCTATTTTAGTCCTTCATGCTCAAAAGTAGTGATTTGGCCTTAGGGACAAATTTTGAAATGAATTGCAAACCATATGGATGAAAACCGAAATATCGAAACCACAAGGATGGAATCTGCAATTTTTAACAAACCATAAGGACTAAAAATGAGAAGTTGAGTTAACGGTGAGAAACGTGAGAAGTGGTTATCAACAGTTAGATGAGAAATGGATACATATTAGGAAGAGATGCACCTGAGCAATTCATTTCTAAACTGCAATTCATGGGAGGGCTTGAGATTAAAAGAGATCAACGGTTCAGATCCATTTCTCACGCTTATTACCGTTAACTCAACTTCTCACACGATCATTCGCCTATATATATATATATATATATAGAGAGAGAGAGAGAGAGAGAGAGAGAGAGAAAGGATCAAACGAAAATAATAACTATTTAAGATAATGCGAGGATGAATCTCAGCCACTCATCCGGTCAATAGTGGCGGCTTTGACCGTTCCCCCCTCTTTAATAATCTCAACCCTCCCATGAATTGCGTCAATCCTTCGTGATCGCGTCCACCGTAACCGAAGATGTGTGGTTGAGATTACTCCCTTTGTTTTCTTATTTTGCTCCTCTCCTCGCATGATCCCTCCTATATATATATATATATATATATATATGATACCAAGAGGAGATACAGGATCGTAACAAATTTGGACAATATACTAAATAATATAGATAAATAAGAAGAATAAGTATGGTTTGCATATCTATATATAATTGAACAAAATATATTTTCATATCCAAGAATAAAAGTTGTAATATGTTCAATTAAATGTAAAGGACGAGTGCTTGGAATAAATATATGAATCTTATGACGATCATCAAAGTTTTGCAAGAGTAAGCAACCATCACTAAAGATAAAAACATAAAGCATGATTAAAGAGTACCTTCTTTGATTAGATGAGCTTTTGAATCGATACAAGAACTACAAACTAAAGGAGAAATAACTAGATTAAAATCTAAAGACTTAGAACAATTTTGAGTAGAGAGAAGGATAGAGGATTTCTTCGGCATATCATATTGTGATGGAAATTGCACTCTGCCTAAACTTGAGTCTTGAAGTCTTTATTTATAGGAGCCTTGAGTTGATGTTGAGTAATGAGCAACCGGCAGTTGTAGGGAAAAGGCATCAATAATTGATTTCCTTTTACTGGCAACTGGCTGCGGATTTGAATCATGTAATTCTTCATTTGTTTTGAGTAGTGGAATGAGACGTGGATGGCATCTTTTGACATCTTCTGAATAATTGATGAGTAGTGGGATGAGACATTTTGACATCTTCTGAATAATTGATGAGTAGTGGGATGAGACATGGATGGCATCTTTTGACATCTTTTGAATAATTGATGAAGTGGGGCAGCCTTTTGTCTTCATATCTAATTATTGGATCTTTTGAATATTGTGTACCTGAAAAACCTTTTGAGTAATAATTTTGAATATAATTTCTAAATGAATTACTGAAGAACGTAATCCATATGTATGAGTATACCCATATGAGCAACAAAGAATTTGTCTTCAAAGACAAACCACCAAACACACACAATTTTCTACAATTCTCTAAAGATTTATATCTGCATAGGGATCTTGAGAATCTTGAAAGAGATCATGAGTCACTTCTTGAGTAGAGTTTGTAGGTGAGTTCTCTTTGAATTTTTGGAGCAAATACTTGACTTCAGCTTCAGATTTTGCTGTCATAATCTGAGCAACTTCTTCATCATCACTTTGGTAGATAGGTCTTTCGATAGTAGCCGGAGCACCAAAATTCTCAAAATAATAATTGGAAACTCCTTGAATCGACATCTTTTCTATTTGATCTTTTGGGAGTTTATCCCACCATTTAACTTTGCAAGTACGAATGAGTAATGGGTATGAATGAGGTGGAGTTCTTACCTCAAAGTTCCAAGAGATTATCCATGGTAATTTGAATATGGCTACAAATTGGAGTAAATATTCACGGTCTGAAATGTTTTGGACAAACATTTCTTTAAATTTTCTAAAACCTCCCATTACAGTGATAGGAAGGACTTCTGGAATACATCCCATATAATTGAACCAATCAGCGAACCAACTAGGATATTCATAGTTGAAATTCTTATCAAAGAATATAAACCATGAATGTGAGTAACTTCTAAGATACAAAAATTTGAACCAAGCGTCTTGATAATCATAATAATTATAAGATGGTAGTTTTGAGTAATTTGAAAGAACCTTATTAGTAAAAGGGCGACCATTCCAATCTTGAATAGAAAGGATTTTGAATATCTGAGCTTTGCTAAAATCTATTTGAGAAAGATTCATATGGTTTGCTGTATGAGTAACTTTGACAGAACCGGTATCAGCTAAAATGGCTTGATAATACTCTCGAGTTTTAAGAATATCACCTTTGCAGAATGAGTCTTTTGAGAAAAGGAAATCTATAAGAGTATTGAAAGATCTTTTGTAAAGATTCATTTCATAGTCTTCTAAGATTTTGACTACTTGATGAAATGGATTTTGAAAATACAGATGGTTAACATTTTGACTAGTTGATGGAGTATGTACCTTTGGAATAGGAGAGACTAACATCGATCTATTTGGAGTAGTGTTTGATATGGTAGCGACAGGTTTTTGAACTAAAGAAGAATAAGTTTGTTGAGTAGTTGTTTGAGTAAGGGGTGCAAATCGATTTTGAGTAAACGGAGTAAGAGAAGAAGATGATGCTGATGAGTCAATTGGTTTTGAATCTTTTTTCTTGAAAGGTGTGAAAGGAGACATGGGTTTTGAGTTGTTCATTTCCCCTGTAAAAATTCTCTGGATAAGAAATCGGGGAGAGAATTGTTTGAGCCTTTTATAAACTCAATTTGAAAATCAAAGTTGCTTAGTAATGCTTGCCATCTTGCAAAAAATTGTTTAGAAATAATATTTTTGACATCATTTTCTAAAATTGGTTTAGCAGATTGACAATCAATTCGTAATAAAAATGGTTTCATATATAAATCATCTTCAAATTTTTTAATACATAAAACAATTGCTAAAATTTCTTTTTTAACTGTGGAGTAATTTTTTTGAGTATCATTCCAAGATCCAGAAAAGAACCTAACTAATTCTTCATTAGAGTTATTAGCAGTTTTTTGTTTGAGTATTCCTCCAAATCCTACATCACTAGCATCTGTTTCTACTATAAGTTTAGCATTAGGTTGAGGGATATAAAGACAGGGTAAATATTTTACTTTTTGTTTGATTAATTGAACTACTTTTGTATGATCTTGAGTCCATGGTTTTGGATTCTTTTTGAGTCTTTGGTAAAGAGGTTTACAAATTATTCCTAAATCTTTAAAGAAATCATGAACATAATTTAAACATCCTAAAAACCGTTGAAGTTGGGTTTTATCTTTGATTTCATCTGGAAATTTATTAGAAAATTCTAAACTTCGTTGTATTGGTCTTATAGTACCTTGAGTAATATCATGTCCTAAAAATCTAATATTTGTTTGAAAAATGTGCATTTTTGATGCAGAGACAACTAATCCATTTTTAAAGATTAAATTATAAAATATATTTAAATGTTTAAAATGTTGTTCTATTGATTTTGAAAAGATTAAAACATCATCTATATAAACAATAGCAAAATTGTTTATGGGGATGATAATATCATTCATAATATTTTGAAATTCAGAAGGAGCATTTTTGAGTCCAAAAGGCATAACATTCCATTCATAATGACCAAAGGGAACATTAAAACCTGTTTTGTATTTATCTTTTTCATGAATTTGTATTTGCCAAAAGCCTGATTTCATATCAAATTTTGAAAAAATATTTGAATCATATAACTTTTTGAGTAAATCTCTTTTATTTGGAATTGGATATCTTATCCATTCTAAAACTTTATTTAAAGGTTTATAATTTATAACTAATCTTGGAGAACTTCGTTCAATTTCAGCAGCATTCATAACATAAAAGTCTGAACACGACCAAGGTGATTTTGATGGTCTTATGAGTCTTTTATCTAAGAGTTCTTGTATTTCTTTTTTACAATGATCTTGTAATTCATTTGACATATGAATAGCTCTGGATTTTGAGGGTATGTTTATCTCATTAAAATCTTTTATGTAAGGTAATCTAACTATATGTTGTTTTCTTTTCCAAAAGGCATTAGGAATATTTGAACATACATTCTTTTCAAATTTATCTTTTATTTGTTTTATTTTATTTTGATTCATTTGATTTTGAATTTGTTCAGAAATTCTTAAACTATTTATTTCTTCTTTTAAATATTTTATTTGATTTATTTTATTGTTTAATTGATTTAGTTTTGTAGAAACAATAGGACTCTCGAATTTAAAAAATATTTCTTTATCTAGAGCATTTGAAATAATTCCATCTTCTGTTGTTGAAAAAGTGTAACACCCTAGAAACTGCGGAAATAAAATTTTGAAGAAACAATTCGGCAATAGACTAAGTTGCGGAATAAGGTGTGACAATTTTCATTACACAATCAACCCAACGGGTATAGAGTAGCCAATATTGAGGTAGATAACTGAAGTATAAAACAACATCCTATTAATCTATAAAATATCTAGATTAGGGACGGGTGTCGCTATACTTCCAAAATGAATCTTCAAAAGAATCCCTCACGACCCCAAGGTCGCTCCCTCAGTCCCGACGAGCCCCACTGCTAAGATAACCTGCCAACATGACAACCAAGAGCAAGCGTTAGGCTAACGCCTAGTGAGAACAAGCCAAATAAAAGAGAGTACTAAACCCAATTGGTGCCACGCGGTAGTATAGCCATGAGCTAAGTCAAGAAATCCAATAAACCATTAGTGATTAAACATGGTATAAGTAATACCCACATATCACATAACGAGCTCAACCCCTCTAGATCTGTTGCTCAAAACATTCAAGTCAACCCATCTGGATCTATCCTTGAGAGTTCCCAAAACAGGGGGAACTCAAGCACATAATGGGATTTCACCTTACTGCACCATGAGACGCTGCCCGACCGTATAGGCCCACACCTTACTTATCATGGCAACCCGATGCCTATCCCGTGCTAAAACGTGAACCACATGCCCAAAACAGGGGACATAGGAACACAGTGCCTATGGATCCATTGCACTAAGACTCAAAGCCAAAGCATGTCATTTCCGAGCATGCCCACATTAAATCAGTTATACAGACAATTCATATGAACAACAGTTCAATTCTATAAATCGTGATTCTTGAAAATGTGAGATCTTTAGAATGCAATTTCCAACGATAATACGTCATTTTGAAACCAGATTTTCCACATTTCAAATAATACATTTATCACATAGCATTCGTAATACAGACCGATTTAGCTTAAGGACTCACCTCAGATTTCTTCCTGATTATAGCCTGCTTCAGACGATTGCTACCTATGACAACACCGATAATCGGTAAGCCAAAATAAAGACAACTTAATGACTTAAGACTCAGGAATTAGAACACAACATACTGCCAAAGCACTGATTCGGTCGAGTACCCCATACCGGTCGAACAGCCAACCCCGGTCGAAGGTCACACCGGTCGAAACCCTGACCTCGGTCGAACCCGACCTTCGGTCGAACATGACCTTCGGTCGAACATGACCTTCGGTCGAACATGACCTCGGTCGAACATGACCTTCGGTCGAACATGACCTCGGTCGAACATGACCTTCGGTCGAACATGTGTCCGGTCAAAGGACACATCGGTCGAACGACCAATCGGTCGAACGACCAACCGGTCGAAGGACCATCGGTCAAATGACCATCGTCTTGTTTCATCAAGAACACCATAAACAGATCGATGCAGAACCCAGATCCAAAATGAGAAATACTCAGATCTCACAATGGAACGGTTTAAAACCTTCACAACAAGATTATATGCGGCTAAAAGCATTCAGATCAAAGCATTAGGCTAGATTCGTACCTTGATTTGGAGAAAACCCGAAGAACCACTTCACTGCTTCTTTTCTCTCTCTCTCTGATTATCAAGAACAGATATTTGTGATATTTTTAAAATATCTAAAATCTGATTTCTATTTATATAACCCAAGTTACATTTTACCCCCTTGAACTTTGGGTAATAGTCAACTTTTCACCCAACCCCAAAATAGCGGGTGTTACAAAAAGGGTATAGTAGAGAAATAAATGGAGTTCCTAAAATTAAAACTGAAGTTAAATTTTTTGCTAGTATTAATGATGTTCTAAAACAATATCCATCATTACAGATATGAGCATTTGAAATCTTATATTCAATGTTGAGAGAGGAACCACTAGCGATGGATAACTTGTTAGCAATTTTTTCATAATATTTCGTAGGTATGAATCCTTCTTGAATACAATTCATATCAGCACCAGTATCAATGAGTGCTAATACAGTTATTTTGAAATCATTTTGAATACATAATTGTATATAGGTATTCCATTTTTGGTAAGATATTCTTTTTGGTATTTTTATTTCTTTTATGTTTCCTTCTTGATTATCTAATTTTATTTCTTGATCTACTTTAATAGTGTCTTTTCCCTTTTCAATTTTTATTAATCTATCTTTAATTATTCTTATTTCTGTTTTAACGTTATTTAATTCTTCTTGAAGATCTTGAATAGAAATGGGTGCTTTGGATTTTGAAAATCTTTCATAGACATCTTGAAGATTGAATATTTCATTAGTTCTAGTTGTTGAAGGTTCTATTTTATTATAATTTAAAATTTTATTTAAAGCTTGTTCTTTAATTATTTGATCAGGAATTTGATCTAATATTTCTATTATTTCTCTATCTTTATCTGTAATTACATTTATTTGAGTACAAGTACACTTTCCTATACATTCGCAGTTTGAATTAGTTTATGAGTCAGAGGTTGAGTAATTTTCTAGGTTATTTAAATCTTTTTCTTCGTAATCTGACAAGCTAGATGATTCACTAGAGCTATAATGATTAAACATAAGTTTACACATTTGATCCTTTAATTGATCAGAAATATTTAATTGATTAATCTTTTTTTTAACATAACAATCTTTTGCCATATGACCTGTTTTTCCGCATTTATAACATATGATTATATCTCTAAATTCTTTTGATTTTGTATTAGATCTTTTTGAATATTTTTTATGGTATTTTGGTTTCTTTTGATATTTTTCTGGTTTTTTATAATATTTTGGACTAGACTCTTTATTTGTAAATTTTTTCTTTGAGAATCTTTTTGTTTTTCTAGATGAGGAAGGGGTTGAGATAGGTTGATAGCCATATTGTTGACAAAATTCTCCTAATTCGTTTTTGCTATTGATTCTATCTTTTTTAAGTTTAGCTTTGAATTTTAAGTCAGAACAAATAGCTAATCCTTCTTTATTAATTTCATTAATAATTTCGCCAAAGGTTAGATCCTTATATGGTATTTGATTATTGTATTTTTCTCTTAATTTATCTCTAATCTTTTCTGCAAATAATTTTGGTAATCCTGCAATGAACCTTTCTTTCCAGTAAGCTTCTTTGCAGTCTGGTCTTGTCATTACTTTAGCTAAAAACATATCTTTATACCATCTAAAATCTTGTAATTTTCTACATGTTAAATTGAGAAGAATTTCTGCATTTCTTTCTTGAAATAGGGTTGGATCACCTACAAAGTTTTTTAATATTGCAAATACTAAAGTTGGAATAATATCATATTCTTGAGTAGTAATGGGTAAATTATTTTCAGTTTTGATTACAGTTTTTGTAGCATTAAGAATTGTAAGTTTTTCTGCGGGAGTTACATAGAGATCCCACCACCCCTTTAAAGTGCCAGTGAATCCAGAAAGGATAGCATCGGCAATTTGTTTTTGAGTATTTCCTTTAGTAGAATAAGCGTTAGCGGCCATGTTTATTTCTTGTAAGAAGTTTAAAATTTGATGTTCTGTATAACCATCAATATTCCATTCATAAATTGACGTTCCATCGTAGGCACTTCTACTATTAGTTGTTTCGCGATCTTCAAATTGAATATCTGGAAGTGTTGGTCTTGGATAATAATTGAAAGTATATGGTCTTCTTGTTGATATAGGATTATGTCTACTAAAATTAACTTTATTAATATTATCAGATATCTGAGTATTTGAAAATTGCTCATTTAATTCATTTATATCTTCTTCAGAATAATCTTCTGAATGTTGAGAGATAACATTAATTTTCATACTTCCTAATTTTTCACTTAATTCATTAATTATCTTTTTATTATATCCTAAATTCATTTTTGGATCCATCTGTTGTGGAGTAAAGATTGGGTTTTCTATTTGTTTTAATTTTGAGTCGTTTTTCGAATCGGTAGGTAATTCTAATTCTTTATTTAGAGAGTTCTTTTTTATTCTATTTAATTGTAGACTTATTGTATTTAGTATTTCATTTGAATAATTATTTTGATATAATATACTTATAATTTTTGAATCACTGTCCATTTTTGTAATATTTCCTATTAATGGAGAGGCTATATATGAATTTTCTATTTTAATATCTTGTTTAGGAGGATGAATTGATGTAACCTTATCATTATTTTTTATTACTATATATTCTTGAGTAATCTTTGGAGTCTCATGAATGTTTAACATTGAAAAAGGACATTTAATATTCATTTGTTTACAAAAAACTAATTCATACCAATTAAAGAATGTTATATGAACATTTTTGTTATAAATATATAATCTCCATTGGAGTTGATGATCTAATTCTATTTTACTATTATTTACAAAATTATAATAAATTTCTCTAATATCTTTATTATAATCTGCAAAAAAATCCTTTTTAAGTGCTTCTATATTCATTTTAATGAGTAAATTTGTTTACTTCTTTTGTTATAATTTTGATCCAAAATTTGCTATTATGAATTTCTGCTTGAGTATCTTTAATTTCAGATTTTATTGCCTTATAGTCTAAATCTTCACTGCTTATGTTATTTCTTTCTAATTCTTCAATTAGTTTATTTAATGTTTCTAAGTGTTTTGTTTCTCTTTTTAAAGTTTTCCAATGTGATTTTAGATTTTCAGTTCTCATTTTATTATCTAACGAACAATTAATTTGTATTTTATTACTCATTTCTAACAAATTATTAATTTTTGTCTAGATTCTTGAATCCACTTGAACATTAAACTATTTCTTTCTTTCAAATGTTTGATTCGTAAAATTATTCTTCCTAAATATAATACTTGATCAATTGTTATCTTATTATATGTTTCCCATTCTAAATGAGTCATTAATTTGTCTTTTTCTTGTTGGAGTTCTATAATTTCTTTATGAGATATTTTAATAATTTCCCAACAAGAATCTATTAATGATTTTTCTAATTTATTTTGATTACACAAAATTTGAGTTTTATTGCTCATTTTGATTTCTAATTCTTCTTAATTCTGCTTCTGTTACCATATTCATATCTGAATGTGTTGGACTATTTATTTTATCTGATTCGCTAGACTTATCTTCTTGATAGATTGGTTTTGGAATATCTTGATTAAAATCTACATATTTTAATGATTTAGATTTTTGAATAAAAGGATATTCTTTAAAACTATTATTACTTGTTGATCCTGTTGAAAATCTATGAGGAAAATGAATTGAATTAAAATTTATATCGACAGAACCATCTTCGTTTTCTATGATGTTAGATAGTCTATTTGATTCTCCTATAGGTTTGGGTATACTAATATCTTGAAGGTTCCGATTACAAGATTGAGTAATTTCATCCCATTTGAGTCTTTTGGGTGTTTGTACTTTTGTATGTTGAGGATTTGATTCAAATATTATAGTTTCATTTTTAGGGCTAGTTATTCTAGACTTAGGTTCTATAGTAGAAGACATGGTCTTATAACTAATCCTATAGATTACTGCTAAAGCTTTAGTATCTTCTTTAAATTCTAAATTTTTGGTTTTAATTGTTAAAACTAAAGTATCTAAAATATTTGGATCAGATAATCCTACTGTAAAATTTGGATAACAATTGAAGTAGATTGGACCGTTTGAGATATTAGTTTCGGCCATGGCTAATACCGAATTTTGAAAATTCGTATGCCTAGCATCTCTAAGTATTAATAGTATTGCATCTCTAAGTATTAATAGTATTGGAGTATCTATACCTAATCTAAATAAAGGTTTAATTGCTATTTGAACTAATCCCATGTGTAAGAATTTATATTTTTGCTTATGTTCAATTATGGATCTTTTTGATAGAAGGCAAATATTATCATAATCTTTATTAATAGAAACAGTTTGTTCAGTTGCTTTAATTGAATAACCTTGGAGAAAATCTAAAGTTCCTATTTTGTATATAGTTTTGAAAGGTTGTTTTGGAATTGTCCAATTTGTTAAACTCTGTTCTATATCAGATATATGAACTTCGGCAGAATTCATATGAAGACTACGTTCATCATTATCTTCATTGTCCGTATGATTTGTAAGAAAATAAAGTTTTCGTATGACTTATTGGATATTAGCGATGGTTTAGCCTTGGTCGTTGGAGTAGCATAAGTGGCGCAGTGTTGTGGTGTAAGACGTCCAGCCGTACCAGACCAGTGGAAGGTGGTCCCGTTGTGGTGGTCCAGTTAATAGTCCAATAATCATACTAAAACATACTTTTCTCACTAAATCAAATTTATTATATATATATATATATATATATATATATATAGGTTATTATGCAAACCCCTTTACATGGTACAATTCATGCAACTCCTTTATCCACCACTCTTTTTATTTTCGGCTTTTTTTCTTCTTAATTGCAAAGGTGAAAATAAAATGAGTAGTAGATATATGGGTTGTATGAGTTGCATCATGTAAAGGGTTGCATTTGAACGTCCTTATATATATATATATAAGTCAATGTTAATTTGCAACCCACATCTTAACCATTGGATTAGTGATAAACGGTTATTTTATTTTTATTTTATTTTGTTTTTTAATTGAAAATATTTGGCCCACATCTATTGTAACCGTCAATCATGAATCCAATGGTTAAGATGTGGGTTGTATGTTTATAAGATTTACATGAGTTGCAAATTAAACTAACCATATATATATATAGGTTCAAATGAAAACTCATTTTTCATTGTGCACGTGAGAACCTATCTTAGTCATTGATCAAAAGTTAGAAAACTAATCAATGGTTAAAACATAACAACATTAATTGAGAAGTGATTAGGGACAAAACTGCAAATTTGAATCAGCGTCTACCTTATTTGATATTTTATTTACTTTTTTAATTAAAAAAATTTTACCTACTTAAAGTTTAAAATAAATTAACTTAAAAATTATTAATATTTTAATTAAACAAATTAAATAAAAAAGCGAGAATTTCGTGCTCTTCGATATGACATCCATCTCGATATAGTTTTTTTTCTTTATTTAACCGTTTTTTACGTGAAATGTTATATATGTGTTATATTCATTATGAATATGTATGCACGTCCCCTAGTGTCTACATTCAGTATGTATAACAAATGTGAACGCTTATTCACTATTCATGATGAATAATACAATATTCATGATGAATAATACACAAATTCATGATTCATGTATTATTCATCATGAATCGTGTATTATTCACACTGAATATTTTATTATTCATCCTGAATGATACATTATTCATGATGAATAAATAATATGAATGACTCGTAAAGGTGTGGACACATGACGCACTCTCTTTTGTTTTCCGGTTCACAACCGAAATTTCGTTTAATTCATTATGAATATGTATGCGCATCCCCGGGTGTCCCACATTCAGTATGAATAACAAATGTGAACGTTCATTCATTATTCATGATGAATAATACACGAATTAATGAATCGTGTATTATTCACCCTGAATGTTGTATTATTCATTCTGAATGATACATTATTCATGAAGAATAATACATGAATGACCCGTGAAGGTGTGGAAACGTGACGCGTTCTCTTTTGTTCCCCGGTTCACAACTGAAACTTGATAGGTTCTCGATTTGCATCGATGAGTGTTGGTTACGGTGATGAAGAACGCGATGCCTTACGAAGTTGAAGAAAGTGTTGAAGAAGGTGATGTCGAGTTACGGACTTACGGTGCCGAGGTGTTGTACACACTTGAATGTACATAAATATTTATAATGAATATAACACATATATAACATTTCACGTTAAAAAAAGGTTAAAACAAAAAAAAACTATATCAAGATGAATGTCATATCGAAGAGCACAAAATTCTCATATTTTGATATAATTTGTTTGATTAAAATATTAGTAATTTTTAAGATATTTATTTTAAACTTTAAGTGGGTAAAAGTTTTTAATTAAAAAAGAAAATAAAAAGTCAAATATGGTAGATGTGAGTTTAAATTATCTTCTATTTTTACCCTTAATCATCTTAATTAATAATTTTAATTCAAAACTCTATTTAATATGAGTTGTTGGATCAATAGAGATGGAGGGGTCGAGATTCTTCTTCACGTGCACAATGAAAATTGAGTTTTCATTTTAACTTTCCTATATATTGTTGGGTCATCTGAAGATTTGAAGATGGCCTCCCGATCTTCCATTTTATATCATCATACTTAGAATATTTTGAGGTTCTTTTAGCAGCTTGGTTTCTATACAAATGTTCGGTGAAGTCGAAGATCAGCCGAAGAAGACAAAGAAGGAGAATATCTCTCAAAGCGGATTGAAGATAGACTCCTCAGCCTAAAGCCAAGTATGTCTACTTGATCAACACCATTGGCCAGGATGGTGCCGATCTCAAGTCTTCAGGAGTCGAAGACCTCTCAGCCTTCAGGACCCCGAAGACCTCTCAATATTCGGAAGCCGAAGATTTCTTAATCTTCAAAGCACGAAGATCTCTCTTACACATTGTACTTTTCTGACAAAGTATATTTGTGATATCTTGCATTGACGTGGACCTCATCCAAAGATCAGAAAAAGTATGTTTTGTATTTTACACTCTTTTAAAGAAAGGTCTCCACCATCCTCTGCAGGTCAACACTTCAAGCCAAAACACCTCAAGACAAAAGGTACATCATGTACCTTGCTGAAGACTTGTGTCCATCATTTGCTCAACAGGTGTCCCATGCATTTAATGCATGAGGCACTATAAATATGGAGGATGGTTCAACATGCAAGATCACCAGCTCTACAAGCCTTCAAGTTCTCTAAGTGCCTGACAATTTTCTCTCTACGGAGTTCATTGTTTTCTATGTGTTTTTCAATGTTCTTCATTCTCTTTATGTAAGATTGTTTGAACAGATTCATCTGTTCTCTTCCGCAACAATCAAATTTTTCTATGTGTAATTCTTGATTTCAAATCAATAAGAATTAAATTAAGTGAAAAACTGTGTGAATTGTATTCAACCCCCCTTCTATAATACTTTTCTTGTTTACTTACTGCTATTTGGGACCAACATGTATATATATATATATATATATATATATATATATATATAGGGTTGGGTTCCGGTGAGAAGTTGAGTTAACGGTGAGAAGCGTGAGAAGTCATAGGTTTAAATGAGAAGTGCTTAAGTGTGTGAGAAATAGAGAAGTGATCTTAGTCTTTCATCTGGTCAACATTTGCGGCTTTAACTGTGAAGTACCGAATAATTCGGTCATATAGTATGCGCAAGATAGAGAAGTAGTCTCGTAACTTTTACAAATAGGTTATATGTGAACTCGTGTGATTCACATATGAACTATTTGTGCATATATGAACCCTTATGATGGGAAGGGTTCAAAAGAGAATATCCCTATTTTACGAAAATGCGATAACATTTCTGGACCTCTAAATTAATTTGCACATGATAAACATTTAGAACAAATAAAAGCAAATTAGTATTTATCCACAATTTTCGATTATCTTGTATTGTCTTTATCCCTTAAATATTGTTAATATAATCGGAGACTTCTTACGTTGATGTCTCCTTTGCCGATAATGATGTGATAATAATATGATAATAATGTGATAATGACCTGATTTTGCCGTGATAATAACGTGATAATGATTTGATAATTTGAAGATTTTTTAGGATGTGATTTTGCTATTGGAGCAATTGGAGCAAACATCTCCTCGCCCCTTAACCTACTGAGCTACATGCCATTGGCTATGATAATGGGATGTGATTTTGCTATGATAATGATATGATAATTATGTGATCTTGTTGTGATAACCGAAGACCAATGATCATCACCTTTACAATCATCTCTCTATTTGTTCATTATGTGATTTTGCTGTGATAATAACGTGATAATACATTGTGATCGGTGCATATATTATCAATACGTAAATTTAGAGATAAAGAAGTCACCAATATAACATAAAAATACAAAGGCTATGTTTGGCAAACTAGCTTATAAGCTAGCTGGTAGCTGATAAACTAACATTTCAAAACGCTGTTATGAGTAGTTTTTCAATAAGCTAGCTTATGGTCATTCAAACATGTAAAAAAAAACTAGCTTTTTTTTGCCAAACAATGCCAAAATCACATGATTATTCTTAATTAATTACTTTATTTTCTTTTAATTTTAATTATGAGTTAAATAATTTAAAGACCCATAAATGTTCTCGTATTTTCGTAAAATAGGGATGTTATCGTTTGAACCTCCACCCCCTTATGATTCACATATGAACCCTTGATTTATTTATGATTCAGATATGAACTAATTAATTGATTCACATGTAAACTATTTAACTAATCACACGGGTTCATATGTGAATCAGTTAAATAGTTCACATATGAACTCGTTTGCCGCCTATTTATAAAAATTATGATACTATCCATTTATTTTTCGCATAGTTGCAAATTTGGACCAATCAAAGCCGCAATCTTGACCATATGAAAGACTATGATCACTTATCTACTTCTCACACACTTAACACTTTTCATTTGAACATCTCCCTCTACTTTAAATAAAATATTAGTTTAATAAGTCTTAACTTTTTTTGGTATAAAATTTAATGAATGTATTTATGAAATTACTATTTTAGCATTTGTTGGTTGGATAAATCACATGTTAAAATACAAATTAATTAGTAATAGTTATGTACCCGTTTGTAATTAATGTGGGGGATGTAAAACTTTTTTTTGCAAACCATAAACAAAATATTAATGTAACTACCAATTAAGAAACCAAAATTTATTTTTGAACAAAACAGAATTACAACTCTCTCGATCAATAATGAATTATGCATTTAAGAACAATTAAATTATTTTATTCCATGCTATCCAAAATGACAAAATAGAACCAACTATCTATATATCTATTAAAGTAAAATTCATGTTTAATGAGGTGACATCTTCTAGAGGTTAGGATTTTATTTATCTTTTTTCTCATATTTTTGAATTAATTTTTAATAAAAATTGTTAATAAATGAGCAAACAATTCATTTTTTCTTTAACTTTTTTTATTATTTCTAAATATTAAATAATAATACCCTTATTCATTAGTAAAGTAATTTATTTATGTTTTTTTGAATATTTTTTAATACTAGTGTTGGGCCGTGCATTGCACGGGAGGATAAATTTTTTGTTGGAATATTGAACTGAGTTAAAATGAAACGTAATTTATCTGTTAACAGTTAATGAAATATAATGTGAAAAACGAATGTATTTTCATAAGTGGTTAACTTGCATATATTCTTAATCGTTTGTTGTTATGAGTTTGTGCAATAATATTGATAATAGTTTTGTATTATATTATTTAAAACTCAAACGACATGTCTCACAACATATCACTATTATTGAAATATTTATAAATATGAACATACGTTTTTACAGATTTTGCAATTTTTCTGAAACCTCCTCGACAACACTTGACAATCACTTTGAACGTATAAATCTGTAGATTAATTAACAACATTCAACCCACATCAAATATGACAAAAAAATAAATAAATGATTTCTATCTTTTGTAACCGGCAACTCAACTGGTATAGTTCAAATTCACTCAGTACCACTTGAAAATTTATCTGACTATTGACTTCAAGGCCTCATAGTATTAGTCGATAAAAATAAAGATATGTATATATATCTTATTCCCCTACTTCGAAAAATATGATTGCGGGTTTTGAAAAAATATAAACAAATCCTCAGTAAAAAAAATAAAATATAAACAAGTAGTTTTTCAAAGAAACAAAAATATAGTGTAATACCTTTTGTTCAGTTGCAGGTTCCGCCATTGACAATGACACCCGACCGTTCGTCTTCTTTTTGTACTCGGATGATACATAGAGAAGTTATATATATTTATAGTGAATGTAGAGAATATTTTAAAATCTTTTATTTTCATTTTCGATTTTACATTTAAATGTAAATATATTAAAAATATGGAAGAATATTTTATATCTACATCGTTTATATTTTATTTTCTTTACACTTGGTTAATTTGTAAAGTATTGCGGAATATTTTTATTTTAAAGAATACGATAATTTATTAGTATATCTCGTTATTTTTTTATTTTTATATCATATCAACCTTCTTTTTTCTTCTTTAAATGCTTGTGAAAAAAAAATACGTGTAGATTTTATATTAGCAAAAAAAATGTGTAGATTTTATATTATGCTAATTTAAAATACGTGTAGATTTTTTATATTAGCAAAAAAAATACGGAAGAAAAAAGAGTTTATATTACATCTCATTATGTAAAAAGATTTTATAAAACAAAATATGGAAAAAAAATTATAAAATAAAATATGGAAAAATCATTATGAGATGTAATATAAAAAAATATGGAAGAAAAAAGATTTTATATTATATCTCATTAATATAGATTTAAATGTAAAATCTACATTTAAAATAGATTATGTTAATATAAAATCTATTTTATAAAATTCTCCACCAAAAAAACAAATATTTATATTAATAAATGAGTATCCATTCCACAAATAGATGATTATGTGAGATACTGTGCTTGAAAATGTTGTATCAAAGCATTAAGAAATTGTAAATTAAGTAATTGACTTTAATTAGTTGTATCTTGTGCTTAAAATGTTGTAATTAAGAGTTTTTATGTCGTTTTTATAATATAGTATAGATATAGATTAAATAATAAAATTCTTATTTGTTAATATAATATTTTATTCATATTGAAAAAAACAAATTTCATATATATATATATATGAAATAACTTATGACAATCATATAAAATAGAATTATTATATAACATGTAATTTTAATTACATTTTAATATATATGTGTATATATAAATCTATATCTATATATCTATTAAAGTAAAACTCATGTTTGATGAGGTGACATCTTCTAGAGGTTAGGATCTCATTTATCTTTTTTCTCATATTTTTTAATTAATTTTTAATAAAAATCTATATATCTATTAAAGTAAACTCATGTTTGATGATGTGACATCTTCTAGAGGTTAGGATCTTATTTATTTATTTTTTATCATATTTTTTAATTAATTTTTAATAAAAATTGTTAATAAATGAGCAAATCTTTCATTTTTTAATTTTTTTTTTAATATTTCTAAATATTAAATAATAATAATCTTATTCATTAGTAAAGTAATTTATTTATGTTTTTTGAATATTTTTAAACATTAAATAATAAAAATCTTATGTGTTAATATAATATTTTATTTATATTGGAAAAAACAAATTTCATATATATATATATATATATGTGTGTGTGTGTGTGAATTAACTTATGACAATCATATAAAATAGAATTATTATATAACATATAATTTTAATTTCATTTTAATATATATGTGTATATATAAAGATAAAAAAGAATTGAATTTAGAATCTATATCCCCATATGTAAGTTATATTTTAATTAAATATATTGGGATTTTTGTACTTATACATATACATTGAAATTTATGTTATTTAACTATTCAATTTACTTTCTTTAGGTTAGATAACTATTCATTTTCCCTTATTTATGTTAATTTATTTAACCTTGTGGTCTTCATTTTTTAGTTGTCTACCTAATGGTTTGTTTTTTTGTCAAACTGTTCTCTCACTACATTTGATCATCTAAGGTATGAACATATGTATGTTGTTAAGTTATATGGTGTTATATATATTTTATATGTTTTTTTTTGTAGAAAGTGTACAAACAAAAGACAAAACAAATGAGATATTGTCTAAATAAGTTGTGAAAATCGTTGAACATATTAAAGAACATGAAGACTTCATGGACAACATACACATATATTATGAAATGTAAGTCATTCAGTCTATTATTATTACAATCTTAATTTAAAATTGATTTTATCTATTTTGTAATTTCATGATTAATTATTATCTAATTCTCATTTCTATTCTTTTTCTTTCAAAAGAGTCACCACAATGCTAATAGATGAGAACACTCCTATTCCGACTGCCCTAGAGCCTCCGGTGAACATGTTGATTTTGTTTATTATGATATGACGTTGTTACTAGCAAACTACATTTTTAGTTTCGATTTTTAAGTATGGCGCCAATTCTATGTCATTTTTGTATTAATTTATTTCAATTAAATTTTATGTTATATAGTAGATGTTTAAACTATGGTTGTTATTAATAATTTCATTAAACATCTAATATACTTTATAATACTATTAATTAAATAGGCTTATAATCAATCTTTATACGCTAAATTGAGAACAATAATGTTCATCGACACTCAATTTCATCATTAAAGATATTGTATAATGTTTTGCAATATGGTCTAAATTTATAAAAACAATAAATAAACATAACTTATACATTTTTTCAACATGATTTTTGACAATCTCGCAACGCTCGATGTCGAACATTAATATTAATATATATAAAGAAAGATCAATCAAATCAACGAGAAACCTCCGTTTCTGTTTATATTTCTTATCATTTTGATTTATTTTTAATTAAATGAATCACATTTTTATTTTACTACGTTTTCAATTTATTTTTTACTTAACAATTATTACATACATTTTTCTACAAATAACAACATTATTTATCTTACATTTTTTAATAACAATTAATTAATATATTAGTTTTATTTTTATTTACTAATTTATTATTACTAAAACATATATTTTAATTTTTTTTCTTTTTGTACACAACCAAAAAATTATTGGTAAGGTAAAATAGATTATAAAATACAGATTTATATTATTTAATTTTTATTTTTAGATAACAATTAACAAATATATTCGTTTTATTTTTATTTACTTTATTATTATTATTATATTCAAACATACATTTAAATTTAATTTTTTTTCCTTTTCTTACATAATCAAAAAATTATTGGTAAGTTAAGAATGATTATAAATTAAGACTTGAGTTATATGAATCGAACTTTTTTTTTTGTAAAAACTAATGAAATATAACTTTTACTTTTATTAACTTTGATATTATTAATTAAACATGTAGTTTTATTTACTTTTATATCAATAACTTAATCATTGACTACAAATAATTTTATTTGTTAAAGTAAGGTAACAATAATTATAAATCAATATTTTTATTTATGCACAACACCATTACTGCTTTTATTTATCTTTTCGTCGACTCCAAAACCTTCCATCTTTTTTTTAATTATGTATTGTTAGAAGATGAATACGATTGTAGAACACGATGAATATGCTGAAGGTTTGAAACCTCGATATATTGATTGAGAGAAAATGTACAATATGAAAGGTAAAATTATGAGAGTCATCTTGACCTAGCCTACAATATACAAAGTATTTATACATGGACAAAATGGGCTTGGGCCTTATATTGGCACAGGCCTGGGCCCTCTATACATATACATTAACATCCCCCCTCAAATTCAATCGGGAGAAGAATGAGCCAGATGGAGTTTGGAAACTAGATCGTGAAACCGTCCTGGTAGATGAGCTTTAGTGAAAATGTCGGCCGGTTGATCAAGAGTTGAAATAGGAAGAAGTTGGATAGTCTTACGAGTCACATGTTGACGAACAAAGTGACAGTCAATTTCAATATGCTTCATTCGCTCGTGAAAGACATCATTATGAGCAATCTGAATTGCACTGTTGTCACACCACAATGGAGTTGGAGACTGTTGAGGAGCCCCCATGTCTGATAGTAGCCAGCGTAACCACACAAGTTCTTGAGTTGTGTCAGCTAGTGCTCGATACTCAGCTTCAGTACTGGATCGAGCTGTGAGAGATTGTTTCTTACTCCGCCAAAAGATAAGGGAGTCGCCAAGAAAGAAACAGTAGCCGGTAGTGGAGCGACGATCAGTCATGTCACTATCCCAATCAGCATCAGAAAACCACGCAAAGTCAATGATGATGTGGATTTAAAATGAAGACCATGAAACATGGTCCCTTTTAAGTATCGAAGAATGCGTAGGACAGCAGCATAGTGATCAGAACAGGGTGCAGACATGAACTGACTGACAATATGAACAACATAGGCAATGTCAGGTCGAGTCACTGTTAGATAGACAAGTGACCCCACTAACTGACGATATAAAGTAGGATCACGCAGAGGAGGCCCTACATTCGGAGACAAATGAAGGTTATGCTCAAGCGGAGTGGATGCAGTTTTGTTGTCAGTAATCCCAGCTTTTGACAAAAGATCTGAGGTGTATTTAGCTTGACAAAGATAAATTCCCGATGGATCTGAGAGCACTTCAAGACCAAGAAAATAGTGTAAAGAACCAAGATCCTTCATCTCAAAACAGGAGTTGAGAGATGTCTTGAGATTAGTTATGCCTGTAGAGTCACTGCCAGTAATAATCATATAATCCACATACAGGAGGAGTAAGATTGTACCAGCCTCAGTGGTCCGAGTAAACAGTCCTGAATCATAGTTATTGGGTGAGAAGCCCGGAGAGGTGACTGTAGAACTGAATTTCTCAAACCAAGCTCGCGGAGCTTGCTTGAGTCCATAAAGGGCCTTCCGAAGACGACAAACATGACCTTGTGGAAGTCGAACGCCTGGAGGAGGTGTCATGTAGACTTCCTCAGATAAATCACCGTTCAATAAGGCATTCTTAACATCCATCTGAAAGAGAGGCCATTGCTTGGTAGCTGCGATGGCTAGAAGACTGCGAACAGAGGTGACACGAGCAACAGGTGCACGAGCAACAGGTGCAAATGTCTCCTCATAATCAATGTCGTACTCTTGATTGAAGCCATTGGATACAAGACGAGCTTTGTACCGATCAATAGAGCCATCAGATTTGGTCTTGATTTTGAACACCCATTTGGAACCAATGGGTGACTTGTCCGGTGGAAGAGGGACAGATTCCCATGTCTGAGCTTTGTCAAGAGCCTGAAGTTCCTCATCCATAGCTTTCTGCCAATCAGGATTAGAGGAGGCTTCCTTGTAGAAAGTAGGTTCGTGATTGGACAACAGAGTAGCATAAACATGATAATCACGAAGATGAGAAGGAACCTGTCTTACCCGATCTGATCGTCGAACATTCTGAGATTGAGACGTTCCAGGAGCCAAAGACTCAGCAGGCAGCTCAGATGTTGGCGATGCGGAAGGAACAGATGATTAAGGTGGATCAGGAACACTAGAAGAGGTAGGCTGTGTAGAGGCATGAGACTCTGAAGTAGATGCGAATTCGGAAGGTGTTTGAACAATAGGCGGAGACAAAGTGACATCAGGTTGGAGTGAGTCCAATAAGACAGAGGCATCTGTAAAGAATGGAGCGGTGAAGGTAGGGGACTCACGAAACTTGGATATAGAAGAAAAAGTAACATGTTCCCAGAAAGTAACGTGACGAGATATACGAAGACGCTGGCAGATAGGATCCCAACAGCGATAACCCTTGTGTTCAATACCATATCCAAGGAAGCAACAAAGTCTGGAGCGAGGTTCAAGTTTGGTATGTTCATGAGGTTGTAATTGAACAAAACAAGCACTAGCCCAAACTTTTAGAAGTTCATAGGCAGGGGAAATCTCATAAAGAGCCTCGTAAGGAGACTTATTCTTAAGAATAGGAGTAGGATGGCGATTGATAGTATAAACTGCAGTGAATGCAGCTTCCCCCCAAAACCGTTCTAGACATTTAGCAGAAATGAGAAGGGTGCGAACGGTATCAAGGATATGACGGTGTTTGCGTTCGGCACAACCATTTTGAGAAGATGTGCCAGGACTGGAGTACTAAGAGAGTGTCTCATGGGATTGAAGAAATGAGAGAAGAGAGGACTCTTTTTATTCCATAGCATTATCAGCTCTGAGAATCTTTATAGATTTCGAGAATTGAGTGTTAATCATCCGAGCAAACATCATATAAATTTTGGGTAGCTCAGAACGATGTTTCATGAGATATATCCATGTGAAACGAGTATGATCATCAATAAAAATAACAAAATATCGAGCACCACCCATAGATGAATGTGGTGCTGGTCCCCATACATCATAATGAATAAGATCAAAAGAAGAATTAGAATTAAAATCATTTGATTCAAATGATAAAGCATGATGTTTTCCCAGTTTGCAAGATAAACAAGAA
Organism: Arctium lappa; assembly: GCA_023525745.1. Lineage (NCBI taxonomy): Eukaryota > Viridiplantae > Streptophyta > Magnoliopsida > Asterales > Asteraceae > Arctium > Arctium lappa. The sequence continues at coordinate 35,479,075 of CM042051.1, forward strand.
ATACTATCAGACGACACACATTTTCCTAACATCCCTAAACTAGCTAACGATTTTATTCTGGCTAGAGATAGATGACCTAGTCGGGCATGCCACAAATCAAAGGAGGAAGTGCTGGAAACTGAGGCAACAAGACATGAAGAGGGTAATGGAAGACGAAGGTAGACCACTTCAATCATCCGTCCAACTTTACGGCCGAGTCCAAGGATCTGCTTGGTCTTTGGATCCTGTACAACACAACCAGAAGAATGAAATAAGATGATCAAATTAGATTCAAGAAGTTGTGCAATCGAAACTAAGCTCAGAGATAGTTTTGGGACATTTAGAAGATCCAGTAATTGAATATCATGGGTGGAAACATTTCCACTAAAAGATACTGGTAGTCCAGTGTTGTCAGCAGTTCGTACGGACGTAAAATGCTGAGGTGGTTTCTTAGAAACGAAACCATCAGTGCAGGGTGTCATATGATTGCAACAACCAGAGTCAAAAAGCCATACGTTACCTGATACAGTTGAGTGTGAAGAATTCATACCCATAGCACCAGACATGATCTGCTCCATGAGTTCCTGATTGCGACGCATCAGTTCCATTAGATCAGGTGAGGAGACTGAAGAGGGAGCCTCATTATTAGTGATAGTAAACCCAACAACAACGTGCGTCCGGTTCTGAGAGCCAGTGTGCTTTGAGTTCTTAGGGCAATCAGACTCATAATGGCGCGGATGAGTGATACCACACCTACGGCATTTGCGAATAGGACAATCAAGGAGAAGATAGGCAGTAGAGTGGCAAAAGGCACATTCGGATGTATTTGTCTTTCCCACAGATTTAGACTGGTTGCTGTTGGTCCATTTACCCTTGGACTTGGGATGAGACGTGTAAAGAACGCTATCAGTAGCAGGCACCGGTGAGCGCATGTGAAGACGAGTTTCTTCACTTAGCAATTCTGAGATGGCTTCTTCAAGAGTGGGTAGGGGTTGCCTATGAATAAGCGAAGCACGAACATTCTCAAATTTTTCTGTAAGGCCCATAAAAATGGTGATCAAATGTAGCTGGTTGAAGTAAGTTGTGAACTGTTGAACCGTTTCATCAAAGATCTGTGGTGCTCCAAGACTGATATGATCTCTGAGAGACTGCATTTCAGAGATATAAGAGTTTATGGATTGATCAGGAAGTTGGCATTTGTTCTGAAAAGTGGTCCACAGTTGATACTGATGAGACAGACCCGATGATGTGTACCTCTTGGCGAGGAAATCCCAGAGACTTTTGGCGGTGACATAGCCAAGAAACTGTTGGTTGATTTCAGGAGTAGTGGAGGCATTAATAAAGCCCAGAATACGAGCATTATTGATGTCCCACTCATTCATGCGTTTTGCAAAGTCAACAGCATTTTCATTTGCTTCCTGAACTAGAGTTTTGGATGCACCAGTAACATAGGTGTAAAGGCCATGGGATTTTAGCAGACTTGTCATATGATGATGCTAGAGAGTGTAGTTGCTACCATTGAAAATAACCGAGATGGGATTTAAGTGACTGAGATTGACAGCCATGGTAGTGAGAAACAGTTCAGATATGGACCGGGAGATTCGACTGTTATATACCGGTAAAGAGTTCGACCGGTAGAATGTTTCGACCGGCAAAATAATGCGACCGATAAAATGGTTCGACCGGTAAATGGTTCAACCGGTAGAGTGTTTTCGACCAGTAAATGGTTCGACCGGTATAGAGATGCGATCGGTAAAGAATTTGACCGGTAGAGTGCTTTCGACCGATAGAATGTTTCGACCGGTAAAGAGATACGACCGGTAAATGGTTCGACCGGTAAGGAGTTCGACCGATAAACTTCCGGTATGCGGCTAGGGTTAAATACAGAGAGACCGGTAAGAAGGAACGATTCGACAGGCAACGGCGAAGAAAGAAGAAGACCAAGATCGCTTATTGAAATCGATTATCAAACAACAATCGATTAAAGCAACGGCGACGAGAGGCGACGGCGGCGAGAGGCAATGAATAGTGAATCGAATGAACAGTACGGTGAATAGTGAAATCGATGAATAAACCTACAACTCTGATACCATGTTAGAAGATGAATACGATTGAAGAACACGATGAATATGCTGAAGGTTTGAAACCTCGATATATTGATTGAGAGAAAACGTACAATATGAAAGGTAAAATTATGAGAGTCATCTTGACCTAGCCTACAATATACAAAGTATTTATACATGGACAAAATGGGCTTGGTCCTTATATTGACACAGGCCTGGGCCCTCTATACATATACATTAACATGTATCATCAATATATAAATGAATTTTTATTACGACCAATCAATATATTTGATATACAAAAATAGAATAAAAGATTAGTTGTGTAATTGCTTTAACCCCCAAACTCATCATTTGCTCCTTTTATTATATGCTTTTAATTTTCAATACAACATTTAATTTTTCAATCAAAGAAACAAATATTTAAATAACAAACATGGAAGAGAAATAGGTTGATCAAAGAATACGGAATCAAGTACTCCTTAAAAAAATAATACTATCGCGCATCACGCGGGTCGCACACTAGTTATTAAGTAAAGCATAACAATTAGTCAATCATAAATGAGTTGCTACTACTATAAGAAAAAACTCAAGTTCCATAATCAATCTATGATGTTGTGCATATTGAGCTGCTGCTACTACTATCCAAAACTCAAATCCCATAATCAAGCCAAGTAGATTGAGATCCAGAAACTCCTATTGTGAGTCTGCTATTGTTCATAAAGAAATTGTTGTGCCTTCTTCACTATCTGCAACTTGTATAAATGAGAGCATCTCCAATAGATACAAATTCTCCAAAATGGAGAATTAAAAGTTTCTCCAAAAATCAAAATCTTCTAAAAAAAAGTAGGTTCATCTTTAACTAGTGGTGTATGCGGGTTACGTTGGACGGTTTACGACATTTATACAATCCAACCTAATTATGGAGGTTGGAAAAATTTCAACCCATTCAAAAGTACAACCCAACCCTTGTAGGTTGGAGCGGGGTTGGGTTGGGTTGGCGGGTTAGTAGTTACATAAACTTGACGAATGAAATACTTTATAAGACTTAAGTTTATAAGACCATATTATAAAATATCGTATTTAAAAGTGTTACAATAGGCACTACAAGAATAATAGGTTTTAGAGAAGGAATTTTCAGGGAAGGATTTAGAATTGTATCTAAAAGTAATTTTTAGAGAAAGATTTGATCAACAAAAGTGAAAAGTGTAACTAAAAATAAGACAATTTTTAGAGAAGAATTTTGAGCCAAAACATACATTATTGGAAATGTCTCTAAAGGTTTTAGAGACATTTCTTTCAAAAACCTTCTCTAAAAAGTCTACGAAGGACCTTTAGATACACTTTACTAAGCTTCTATAAAACCTAAACTATTAAAAAAAATTTAAATAAATAGTCTCATTAAACCTTTCTTTTTTTCTTTTTAAAACAAATTATCAGAATTATAAAAATTACAAAACTTTCATAAAGCTCTAGAGCCCTAATTGATTGTCCCTAATTTCCCATCTGCTCTTACGAAGCCCATGATCGGCGTCTCCTCTGCTCCTGACTATACTCCACCATGGTCTTCTCTGCTCCAGACGTACCACCACCGATTTTCACCATCATCCTCCGTCCCTCTCTTCTTTGGACCATCGTCGCACACGTTCTCAAATCTGGAAAAGGTAATTTAGGTTCTAAATTTCATATTTGATAGTTTACTAGAAATGATTGTCCTGGATTTTTTTTTAGAAAATCTATTCAATATTTACATGTGTGATGTTGATCATACATTATTAATTCAGTATTATTCTTGATCTTTTTTTGTGGTGATTGATTTTCGATTATGTGTGATTTACATGTCGGTGTTGATTCCTATGCTTAGACAATCGATGTTCGATTGATACACAGTAAGACGTCGTTGAAACTAGGTATCTTGCGGATCAAATTGATGAAAAATAAGAAAGGAGTACAGATGAATCAGATGAAATGAGATCTATCTCACTTGTTTGATACAACTCAAGACTGTACTGCACGTATTCGAATATGTTATTTCTTTACCTGATTTTGATTTCAATTGTTCATTTGAATGATGAAGAACCATTGAACTTTTCTATGATTACTTCTTTATGTACCTTGTCCTTGTATCTTCTTATCATATGATTGTGAATCACTAAGACATGTGATTTTACATGCCCTTCTGATTCAATCTATTGATACTTGTTTGTATGCATGTTTGGTCAGAAACCCCCATCTTCGTCTGATACAGGTGCATTTTCTTCATTCACATGATCGCGTTAAATACTATGCTAATGGAGTTCATGCACATGTTTTTTCAAAGTACCATGTTCTTCAGTTGATGGAATTTGGCAAATACATTGTATTTTTAGTCCATCTGTTGGAAAAGGAATGCGGGGGATGATTGTTTCCATTGAGTTTGCATGACGCTTTTAGGCGTTCCAATAAGTTTTTTCGGACGTTTTTTTTAAATAAAATGTCATATTAGTTATTTTTTTGTAGAACAATTTTAGAAAGTGTCTTATAAAGTCATTTATTTATAGGACATTTATTCATATGACACTTTTCAAACAGTGTGGTATAAAATAACTAATACCACCCTTTATTTTAAAGGAAAATAATTATTATAGTCATTTTTCATAACCTCCTACCCCAAAATAGTCATTTTCTCTCATAAATTACACAAATAGCCATTAACCTAATGAAACCTCTCTCCTTCACGATCTCATTCATGAAAAAATCCATAATTTACACTTTTGGTCTTTATGCCTCGTGAAATCCCTCTCCTCACGGTCCCTTATTTTTTTTCATTTTAATTAATAAGTTACACTTAATACCCTTGTAATTAGTTATTGAATTTATTTTTAATCCCTCACTTTTTCATTTTCATTTTATACCCTTATCACATTGACATAAATAATCGTATATAAACTAAAATATATTAAAAATACATTTCTTTTCTTACAAATTATACCATTGTAATCATCTTGTCAATATCTTCGAAATGAGCCAAATATTGAATATTTTTGGATTTAATTATATTATTAAATATCATATGTATATACGAATATTTTTGTTTTATATTCCTTATTATTTCATTTTTTTATTTTTCATTTTACATCTTTATCATATTAAAAATACATAATCATGGATTAACTAAAATATTTTTTAAGAATGATTTATCAAGATTTTGTGAATGAAAGTAGGAATGCATAATCATGGATTAACTAAAAAATACATAATCATGGATTAACTAAAAAATACATAATCATGGATTAACATCAGTAATAACCGTAAATATATTTTTTAAATAAATATAATAGGCAAATATATATATAATGGTGTAAAATTTACAAGTTTAACAAAATCTTGATAAATCATTCTTGAAAAATATTTTAGTTAATCCATGATTATGTATTTTTAATATGATAAAGGTGTAAAATGAAAAATGAAAAATGAAAACATAAGAAATATAAAACAAAATTATTCCTATATACGTATGATATTTAATAATATGATTTAATTCAAAAATATTCAATACTGAACTCATTTTGAAGGTATTGACAAAGTGATTACAATGATATAATTTGTAAAAAATGTATTTTTAATATATTTTAGTTTATATATGATTACTAGAATCGTACTCGCGCAATGCAGCGAGATACATCACGATTTTAATGTTTCATTTTATTTTTTTGTCGATTTACAGTACGATTTTGGATGGTTTTAAGAAAGTTAATGTTTTTTTTATAAATTTGTTTAATTTAGACTTAATAATATAATGTTTTTTATATAAAAAAATTAAGTATTTTGTTAGAATTCAATTATTATATTATATATTTTAATGACATCTAGAAAAAATAACCAATTACATATTTAATAATATAATTAAAACAAATTTACAGTAATATAATATATTAATTAATAGTGATATATGAAAATGTCTGCATAAAAGGAAGGTTTTGCACATACCAAATTGGTGGGTCTTAGAAACCTGCAGTAGTAATATGTATCTTGTGCTTTGATACTTGTAAATTAAGAAAATTTTAAAATCTTGCATAAAATGATGGTACCTTGTGCCTAATAATTTGTATTTAAGAGTTTTTTATTCGTGCTTTATAATACAGTATAGATTTATGTTAATATGATAAGGGTATAAAATGAAAAAGTAAAGATTAAAAGTAAATTTAATAACAATTATAAAGGTATTAAGTGTAACTTATTAATTAAAATGAAAAAAAAATAAGGGATCGTGAAGGAGAGGGGTTTCACGAGGCACAGGGACCAAAAGTGTGAATTCTGGATTTTTTTTCATGAATGAGATCGTGAAAGATAGATGTTTCACGAGATTAATGACTATTTGTGTAATTTAGGAGAGAAAATGACTATTTTGGGTAGAAGGTCATGAAAAATGACTATAATAATTAATTTCCTTTATTTTAAAAGTGTTTATAAAACTTATTATGACACTCGAAAACATCATATACACTTATTGTAACACTTTTAGATACGACATTTTTTTTCTTTCGTCCTATAAACTTAAGTTCTATAAAATATCATATTAGGACGTTTAAACATTTTAGGCATCTTATAGACCTAATATTGTTGTAGTGAATCACTATAGCTATTAGCATTTTCATTCCACCAAAGTACAATATCAAACGAGGGAGTTTTCGGATTGATAGATTTGTCAATCAAGTATCTATCAACATCATTCATATTATACGACACATTCATTTGTTGTTTGCCATCGTTCTTTGGTGGTGAATTTTTGTTTGTAACCTATACATATAGCTAAAAAGAAATACAAACATAAATTCAACAAACATTATAGAAAATTTTACACATTATTAATAGAGTAAATGTAACACCCCGAACTTTGGGTTTTATTCATGTTTTGATCTAGAGTATCGACCTTACTTGATGGTACGCGTAATAGCCGAAATGAGTGATGAGAGCTTGCCTCCAGTGCTCGGCGCGACTCACCGTGCGGGTGGAACCGCGAGAGCACTCGTGCAGGGCACTGCTCCGTGTAGACCTCAGTGCTCGGCGCAACTCACCGCGCAGGAATCGCGAGAGAACTCGTGCGCGCGCACAACGACCTAATAAATAGAAGAAAATTGGCCCAACCCTCATTCACCCAAATTTTCTCCCCTTAGATCTTTGGAGTTGCGTTTCTCTCTCTAAGAAACTAGTAAGTTTCCCCCTCCCTCTCCCCTTGCCATTAATGTCTTCCATCTACCAATCCCTTAACCATTTACGATTTTCTCTTAGATATCTAAAGCATTAAGTGGAGATTCAAGTCTAGCTTCCATCAATCACCTTCTCCATTCTAGGGTTTAGTTTTCTCTTTGAGAACAACTAAGGTGAGTTCATTCACTTTTTATAAACTTTATACATGTTAAAATGTAGATTTTAACCTTCCAAACATCTCCATTTTTTATTTACTTGATTGGGTGAGTTCTCACCAAAAACCTAACTTTGGAGACTATGGGGGTTTATGTTGAGGAGTATGATTTTAAGGTCAAGAAGCTTACATTTTGGTTTAATTGTGGATTTTGCACATGAGAAACATGTTTTCTATAACCTTGTGATTAAATACCTTTAAATCAAGATTAGGGTTTTGAAATATGGTTACGTATTATTGAATGAGGACTTGGGTAAAATGACTTGGTGTGTGTGGAAGTACCATTTAACGGATTAGAACAGAACCTCTTGGAATTTTTGGGAGTAACTATATGGATTCATGATTTTTGTATATATGGTGGCATTTTAACTGTTGGAAGTCATCGATTGGTTTTGTGGACATTGAATGGATTATTTGGTTGCATTTGGGCGTCATGAACCCACATATATTTATAATATTTGATTCGATGATGGAACGCTAGTTTTCCACATCGAGGAACGCTTAGGCATCAGATGAGGTATAAGCCCTACGTGCTAGTACGCGATATTGGGTGAGGATCTCATCGTAAGGACCCTATGTGGTTGAAGTTGACTTTCCGTGGGTGTACGTTTAAAGTTACTGAGCCTAAAATCCATTGCGAGTACTTTATTATGTGTTTGGTTTTACTAACACGTCAAGTGGCTTACTTTTGTGTTCCGTCACTGTGTTAGTAAGCGGGTCTCCCCCGTCAACCCAAGAGGTATTTGTATTAAAGTGAAGATTTATCTTTATTTATTTCTCTGGTTTTTCCTTAATTACCCTTTAGAATTTACTGATTTCTCAATATAAATGTTTGATCTCACTAGGCTTTAGCCTAACACTTTTTTCTTAAAATGACATGTATAAGAGGTCATTCTAGCGGTGGGATTCATCGGGCTTAAGTGAAGAGTCATTGAAGGATAGTAGCATTTTTGGAGGCTATAGAGGCGTACATTTGATATAGTGATGGTATATTTTTGGGAGTGTGTCGGTCCTTTAACAATACTACTACTATCAAGTTTTATAGAAACAACAACACAATAACGATTACCAACCTGTATTGAATATATCAAACGATTACAAGGTTGATCGATTAAGTTCTTGATGTGTTCTCTATGTTTTTTCTCTCTTTTTCACCTTGAAGTGTGTGTTTGTGTGTTTTTGTTCTATATCTGATTGTGTGAGAGTAGAGAGATACACTTGACAAAACTAGTGTGTTCAACACACTACCTAAACATAATATCTAGATATTATACTAGATAATATCTAACAAACTAGAAAGTTACTTAGAAACAAACTAAGTTAAATTTATCTAACTATTACAATATTATAACTTAGATATTAAATCTAAGTAAACTAAAACAATTACATTGACATTTATTACAAATAGACATAGACATTTATATCGAGAGTCGACGTTCCGGCTTTAGCTTTAGATTGCGATCTTCAGTTTGGATGATCTTGAATCCAATGAGACTGTGTCTTAACAATCTCCCCCTTTGGATCAAGATCATTACGAAAGTCATTTAGCAATTCAATCTTCTCTTTCAGCATAGAAGAAGATGCAATCTCTTTCTCTAGCTCTGAAATCAGCATGTCTTCAATCTAATTTTGAAGAGTGGACGTGATTCTTGAAACATGTGATCTTTGCCATTTCTTCTTGTAGTCATTCTCCCCCTTTTTGATGTTAAGTGCAACGACTTCATCAAAATTAGTGGTAAGAAATATCAATCATGTGGTTAGAGCCCCAGATTCAGTCGATTTTCAGAAGAAGAACAAGACGATTGTGTATGAATCAGAAGAAGCTGAAGCTGATGTTGTCTCTGACTCGGATGAAAATGAACAAATGCAACAAGCAATGCAGTTTCTAACAAATGCATTTCAGAAAAAGTTCTACAGGAATCCAACGTCAAACAGTCAGAGGTACTCCTCTGGACCTAACAACTATGCTCACAAGGAAAGAGTTGAAGGAAGTAGATATGAAGGAAGTAGGTATGAAAGGAAAAGATTTAAAGGGAAGAGATTTGAAGGGAAGAGACAAGAGGAGAAGAAATCTGATGAGAGAAGATATCAGACAGAAGGAAACAGATTGGAAGAAAAGAAACCGGAAGAAAGGAAGTACAAAGCTGAAGGATCAAGTCAGCCAGGACCACCCATGTGCTACAACTGTGGCAAAACCGATCACTTTGCCAAGCATTGCCGAATATCAAAGGTTAGAAACTCCGACTTCTACAAGAACAAGATGCTTCTTGCAAAGCAACAGGAGGCTAAGTAAACTAAAACAATTACATTGACATGTATTACAAATAGACATAGACATTTATATTGAGAGTCGACGTTCCGGCTTTAGCTTCAGATTGCGATCTTCAGTTTGGATGATCTTAAATCCAATGAGACTGTGTCTTAACAGAGTGAGATGACAATTTCCGTTCGTAATCTAGAATTAGTTGATCTAGATTAAGTAGGTTGTTGAGTTCAATTTCACTTGATTTCTATATTGTAAACGCCATACAATTATTCCCCCTTTTGGGGTGATCTTATTATGATAGACTAGTTTATTCCGCACTTATTTCAAGTTTAAAATAACCCCAAAATTTGGGATGTTACAATAAACTCCAATTTTGGTCCCTGAGGTTTGTTGATTTCTTTGAAAGAGGGACATGTGGTTTTATAATTCAAATTTTGGTCTTCATGGTTTGGATTTTACTCTGAAAGAGGGACTTGGACACTAACTCCGTTAAAAATCTCAGTTAGAGCCAGGGACAAAATCGTTCAACCATATTTTTGTCCTCTTTTTGCACTTCTTTTTTGTTTTCTCTTATTTTTACAAAAAAACATTAAATTCTAGGGACATGTTATGCATTTAACTCATATATATAGGGGGTTCAAATGCAACCCATTTACATGGTGCAACCCTTGCAACCCCTCTATCCACCACACATTTTATGTAATTAAAAAAAAGGAAAAAATCTAAAAGTAAAATGTGTAATGGATAAAGGGGTTGCAAAAGTTGTATCATGTAAAAGGTTGCATAATAACCCCCCCCCACACACACATATATATATATATATATATATGTGTGTGTGTGTGTGTGTGTGTGTGTGTGTCAAACCCTTATCCTGTTTGACACTGAAAAGTGAATGTGGGTTTTAAGTGTTGAAACCCCATCCACCACCATCATTTGCTTCCAAACCCATTACATACCTGCAAATTCGATTTGAAGCAATGTGTAATAATCTGAGTATTAATTAATAGATTTTTTGGTTTATTGAAGGACTAGTTTTCTTTATAGAGCCAAAACCTTTCTGGGTTACCCTTCCCTACCTCTCTTCTCCTTTTCCAAACCCTCCACGTGATTCTGACTCTGCTTCTTTTTGCAGTTCAGTCACCATTACGATACCTTCTCCTTTTCCTCTCTCTATCTCTGCAGCCCTAAAACCTCCATGCCAATCGCCTTCACATACTCTCTCACTCATATCATCATTATCAACCACCACTAACTTTTGTAAGATGAGATCAACCTTCCTCCTTCACAATGTCCTTCTTTTCCTCTCCTTTTACAGTTCAATTATGACACAATCAATTCGAACCAGTCCTTCAGTAAACCAAAAATATCTATTATTTAATACACGGATTTGAACCAAGATCGTACGCCTTCTTCGTCACGACTTTCTGGTTTCATTGATGGTGACGACGACCGCGACGTTGGTGACAATAGGGGACGAGAATGCGAAGGAGGAAGAAGGGATTTTGACACCAACAAGGAAACCTAATTACCAAAATCATGATGAGTATAGGCCGAGAAACAGAGCATCATCTGAAGTAAACAAAGTCGATCATCAAAAATCTTAAAGTAGTAGGTCTTATGTCCCATTTGATGATGATGGACAGAAACCTTGTGATTTCTCATCTGTTTTTCATTTTGGTGGTTTTGGTCCCTGTGATTTCAAGTTCATAAGTCAAGTTTTCTAATATGTTTTTCTATTGTCCGATTTCCTTTATGTGGTTTCGTCCCTGTGATTTGTTCTTTGGCTGGTGATTTGGGCTTGGTGGCCGGAGAGGGGTTGGATTCAGATATGTTTTGGGTTTGGTGTTGAAACTGTAAGAAGAAGGGAAGGTATAGAAGAGGTGCAAAAGATCAAAATCAGAGATGGGGGAGAGTAGGTTGTTGGGGGTTCACCGACGAAGATGTTTTGGCCGGCAAGAAGATGTTTTGGCCGGTTTGTGTGTAATTGTGTATATGCTTGAGTTAATTACAAGTTAGGCCCAAAATTTGTATGGTTTTTACTAAAACAAGAAAAAGTAAAGAAAAAGTGTAAAAATGGGACAAAAATATGGTTAGATAATTTTGCCCCTAGCTCTAACTGAGATTTTTAACGGAGTTGGTGTCGAGGTCCCTCTTTCAGAGTAAAATCCAAACCATGAGGACCAAAACTTGAATTATGAAACCATAAGTCCCTCTTTCAAATAAATCAACAAACCTCAGGGACCAAAATTAGAGTTTACTCTTATTAATATATATATATATATATATATATATATATATAATAAACATTATTAACATATAAATATACATAATAGATTAGTATATTACATATAGATATAAATTAAATTTTATCGAAGTTATATATATTAGCGATGTGTTGGTGGGTTGGGTTGAGTTAGGCTAACCCAATTTAAACCCTTTTAATTGGCGCTTTAGCGGTTTGGCGGGTTGGTAGTTTAACAGGTTGAGTTTAATTGGGTTGTTAGCGAGTTGGGTTGGGCGGGTTTGAGCGGTTTGACTTTTTTGACACACCTATCTCCAACGCCTTCTTTGTTTTGGAGATTACAATATTAATTATATTATTAAAATATTCAATACAATTCATAAAATATTATTTCCTTTTCCTAAACATTTACTTTTAAGTATTCTAATTGGTAGAAAGAATAAAAATCATTTCTCTTTTATAAAAAAATCATTTTTGGAGATTTCTTCAAATATTAAGATTTTCATCATCTCTCTTACTTTCTCGATCTTCAAAAAGTTTGAATCTACTGGAACAAAAATCTCCATTTTTAAGAATTTGTTGTAAATGCTCTGAGAAACCTCTTGAAGTGTGATCATATGATCCAAATGTCAATCCAATAGCAACAAATCTAAAAGAACAACAAAATCCTTATTCAATAGTAGCAAAAACAACACTAAAAATAGCATAAATGTTTAAAAAACTCAACAACATCATATAAAAGGAACAACAACAAAAGAAGCTCAATATAAGCAGCCAACACTAAATAGTAGCAATAAAAAACTCAATAGCAGCACCAAAAAACTCAATGACAAAAATAAACTATAGTGATTTGTTGTTGGTATAATCAAATAACATGCGGAAGGATATGCATCTTTCTTATAAACTAGGAATAAAAAATTAATGCAATTTGTTGACTAAAAATCCAAAATTTAAGTTTGAATATAATTAGTTTTTTCTACTTGAATTAAAGAGAACAATGCATTTAAGAACGATCCAAATTGTTAAAAGGTAAAGTTAGTTTGGATCAATCTTGACATTGTTCTAACTTATTCTGGTTGTATCTGTCATTTCTAGGTCTATAGGGTCTGAAGTGACAAAGTGTTGAAAGATGAGGATAGGAGGGACTGAGCTTCACTTCTACTGAAGATAGGAGGGTAGCGGAGCAATTACTAAAGGTTTCAAGGACTGAAGTGCAATTTATGAGGAGTTATATAAACGTGTGATAGAGCCTCATTAAGCTCATTCCATTTCATTTTTTCACTCTCAATTTGTAATCTGACTCTATAGTTCTCTCGTTTTAGGGTTTTACATTCACAACTCCTTCAAACCTTTTGAAGGAGATTTAGCTTGTATTAGTTAAATGTTGCAATATGTTTTGATTAAATGTTTGAAGATGGTATCAGAGCATTGATGTGCCCTCTCGCCGGCGCTCAGGTGATCATTAACGATAGTATGGTAAAACCCTTCCTCTCCCTCTCTTCAATCACTAGCTTATGATTTGTTAAGGTCGTCTTTCATCTGATATTTTTTCTTTCTTCTTTCCTTACTTCTATGTTTGTTTTGGAAAGTTTTTTTGTTTTTTCGACTTTTCATCTCTTGGATCTGATCTCTCTAGATCTTATCCATAGACTCATTTATCCTACTTTTCTTCTCTTGTTTGTTGACGCGTATGAGCTCATATCTGACCCCTTTTTGGTCACATATACTTGTACTGAGTGTCGATTGCTTCCCTCGAATGCCTCAGATTAGATCTGTAATAGATCTAAGTTCAAGGCCTCCTTTGAGGTTCATTTCTTGTGTTTTTTACTTAGATCTTTGTTCGTCTAAGTGTTTCCTCATATGCCTGAGATTAGATCTGTAATAAATCTGAGTTCAAGGCATCCATCGAGGCTCATTTCTTGTGTATTTACTTAGATTTGTGTTTGTCTAAGTTTCGTTTATTATCTCTCGTTTAAGGAGAGTTCCTGGTGACGTGAATCGAGATCTGGTCTTCATCGACCATATCCTGTACGATTCACTAAAGGACTATTCTCTTTGTCCGATGTTCTATACCATTTGTTCTTGTGTCATGTTTTTCAGATCTGGTCCTTTCTTGTGACGTGTGATCAGATATGGTTCTTAGAATCTTTCTTGTGGTTGCTTAGATCTGGTATTGTGTCTAAGTTTTTTTTCCTTTTTTTTCTTTTTTATTGTCAAACAATATTCCTGGTGACGTGACACTCATATATGGTCCTTAGACCTTATCCTCTGTGAGCTCACGAAAGGATTCTCTTCTTTTTTGGTTGACATTGGTTGGAGCCCCGTTGGAGTTTTCCTCCATCTCTTTGTGTGTTCAGGTTTATTCCTTGTCTCTTGGTTACCTGTGCTTTATTCTGGATTCTCTGTGAGTTTCCAGATTTGTTGTTCGACATATTCTGTTGCGCTTGTGTCTACGGATCCCTCTGTAAGTCTATTCTTCTTTTATCCCTTGCTCTCCTCACCTCTGTAAGTCCTTCTCTTTCTTCTCTTGTGTGTGTTTTTGTTCTTTGGACATCTGAGTGGTTGACTTGATACCACCCCTTTGAGTGGCAAGGAATCATGTCTTTAAGCTACTTAGAGTTTGTCCGTGTGTGTTGTTTGTCTTCTTCCGGTTATTCACTATGACTAGAGTTGAATCATCCAAAGATCCAGAACAACGATCTCTGATCGCTAAGCTGGACTTTGGAGATCCTCTATCTCCATCCTAGTGATACCTCAAGAGCCTCTATACTGACCTTGAAACTCACTGGAACTGATAATTACAAAGTTTGGTCGTGTGCTATGATTTTGGCTTTAGAGACTAAAAATAAACTTGGCTTTATTGATGGTTTTGTGCTTCGTTCTGTTGATAGTGATGTGTTAGGAAAATAGTGGGACCGGTGTAATTATGTTGTTTTATCTTGGATGCTCAACTCTATCTCAGAGGATTTGTTTGTTAGTCAAGTCTTTTCTAGAGTTGACTCTGAAATGTGGCTTGAACTAAAAGAAACCTATGACAAAATAGATGGCTCTGTTACTTTCAACTTACATCGAAAAATTAATTATCTTTCACAAAACGGAGCCCTTGTCTCTGACTATTATCACAAGTTAAATGCTTTGTGGAAGCATTTTAATGCTTTAATCAAACTGCCTTCATGCATTTGCAACGCTGCTCACGATTTTTCTAAACACAAGCAGTTGATAAAACTAATGCAGTTCTTGATGGGATTGGATGATACTTATGTTCAAATATGTAGCAATATTTTAACAACCAATCCTCTCCCTACGGTCAAAACTGTTTTCTCCTTAATATCAAGAGAAAAATCACACTGCGGCGTGACTCGATCTTCTGATACTAAGGGTCAGTGTAACACTCTAATATTTAGGGTAAATTAAAACCTTAAAATATGGCAACATAACATTCGTATTGACATAAACTTGCGTTCAGATATGGAAATTGACAACAAACTAATCTAATCATAACTATCTAGATTACATCAATTGACAATCCATAAATCACCAAAAGAATGGGACTTAACAATGCCCAATACCAAAATAATTGTCATCTCAAAATGCCTCGAGTCTACGCTCGACTCTCAAAAACCTTGTGCAACCCACCGCTAAGAGAAACCTGTTATACACATCGTTCGAGAAAAAGTATTAGGCTTAAAGCCTAGTGAGAACATACAGTTTATAAATTTCAAGAAATATAAACATTTGAATCATACGAAAATCATTTCATAAAGAATAATTTGTAAATGAAATCGTTTCGCCACTACCGGGCCTTTTCGGTCCAAAACCTCATCATACGATGACAAAAGAACCATTTTACTTAGGATTGTAGTGGAACACAAAGTAAGCCACTTAATCCGAGTTATGAGCTAAATACATGGAATCCAGGCCACAAACATCGCCGGTCCGTATTACGATGTGGGGGAGGGCACGCATTGGAAACTAGTCATACTCGTTCACTAGGACTACATTTGACTCAGGCTAGTAACCGGTCCCACGTACCATAGGCACACATTGTGTCAAATGTATCCATAGCTACAAAGGGGAAAAACATCCCAAAATATAAGTCGACTCAATACCTAGGGATCCACTAGTAATAGTCTAGACTTGTCACAAATTCGCTTGTGACTAACCATGCATATTACATATGGTTCAAATAACATTTTATAATCCAAAATGCTCTTTTCGATATTTAACTGCTGGCAAGAAAGATAATCATAAAACAAGAGTATATGCATTCTTTCAAATAAGCCCCACAACTGGGCAAGTAAAACATTCTTTTACTTCAACAAGATGGAACCTATCATTTTAGTCACAATGTTCGGGAACTCTAAAATATCTCAAAACCTCAAGTTACATCAAAATGTAATAAACAGAAAATCCAAAACCGTAGAGATATATAGGAGTTAAAAACACAATCTTTGACATATATAACAGTTTTAGAAAAGTTAGTAGGACCTCACCTCAGAATTCTTCTTCTTAACGCTTGCTACCTTAAAGAGCCAAGAAAGATTACCCACTTCAAAAGCTTTCTCTCAAGCTTTTTCCAAACTTTCAACACACTGGATCAAACAAATATCAATATGAGATATTTGTAAAATATCTCAAAATTTGATATATATTTAAAATCCAAGTTACATTTAACCCCCCGAACTTTGGGAAATGATTAACTTTTCACCCGACGATAAAATTGTGGGTGTTACAGTCAGAATACTGCCTTTTTTGGAAAAGCCAATGATAATAAAAAACGGAGGAAAATCTCCCCTTCTTTACAAGCATTGTGGAGTAACCTGGCATACTATAGAAATATGCTACAAGTTAATTGGTTTCCCTAAGGATTTTCAATTTATTAAATCTAAAAATAGTCAATATTTCAAATCTTCTTCGAAAAATGCATGTTCCACCGATACCTCTGGCTGTAATCAGAACAATTCAACATCTCTTATAGAGGATCAAGTTAACAAGTTACTATCTCTCCTTGATCAAAAACAGTCTGAGAGCATCTCTGTCAATATGGCAGATATGTAATATGTTCCCCGTCAATAGGACAAATATGTCTAATTTATGTCTCCCTAAGTTCTATGAGTCCTTCAAATATGTCCAATATGACCATTGTTTGCAATATGTCTCGTCAATTGTGGCATAGTAGGTTGGGTCATCCAACTGATCATGTTCTTGGGGTTCTAAAGGGAATCCTTGATATTGCAAATGAATCTGTCTCTACCACTTGTGATATTTGTCATAAGGCTAAGCAAACTAGAGACAAATTCAAATTAAGCACTCATTCCTCCACTGTTCTTGGTGAGTTAGTTCATTTATATTTGTGGGGACCTTATCGTGTTCCCAGTAAATAGGGTTATATATTCTTTTTAACTATTGTAGATGATTACACTAGATCTGTTTGGGTTTATTTGTTGAAAAGCAAGGATGAAATGTTTGATAATATTGTTGTTTTTCACAGTTTATTGATTACTCAGTTTGGCAAACATGTTAAAATCTTCAGAAGCGATAACGATACTAAATTCACTAATAGTAAGGTAGGTGCGTTTTTTAAATCTAATGGAATCATTCATCAAACAACTTGTGTTTATACTCCCCAACAAAATGGGGTAGTTGAACACAAGCATAAACATTTACTGAATGAAGCTAGAGCATTGATGTTTCAAGGAAATGTTCCGTTGAACATATGGAATGAGTGTATTTTAACTGTTGTTTATCTTATTAATTGTACTCCTTCTGTGTTGAATGGAAAGTGTCTGTATGAACTTGTGTTTGGTTTTGCACCTGTTTTGACTCATCTTAGAAATTTTGGGTGTTTATGCTTTGTTGTAAGACCTAATGTCTCTGATAAGTTTTCTTCACGATCTCAAAAGTGTGTTCATCTTGGTTATGCTAATTCAAAAAAGGGATATAGACTTTATAGTCTGGATTCTAAACAAATCATCATTTCTAGAGATGTTAAGTTCTATGAAACTATATTTCCTTTCAAAATGAGTGCAAACCTACCAAGTTATGACTCTAGTGACATAAATTCATTGAATTTCTTTGATTCAATTATTTTTCAGTCTAATGATCTGCCATCTGAATTACCCGATGATGAAATTAGGGTGAATCCTCAAAGTGAAATTTTTTTAACTTCTTCTGATAATACTAGTAACCGCGACCACCTGAGTAGCCAAAATAGAGCTGCTGGGTCTGTGGACCCTGGTAGTACTGGTGCAACAAATGAGGTAAATAGAGCCACCGGATCAGGTAATCTTGGTGGTACTGAGGCTGCCAGTGGAACACGTGTTGCTGATTTTTGCCAACTAACTGTTCAAAATACAAATGATGATCATTTGAGATCCCCTCCTGAGGGTGTTGTTATTGACAACCAAAATGTTTCTTCTATCCGAAAATCTAATCGTTCTTCTGTTTTCCCTCGTCGTTTTGATGATTATGTTGTAGAAGGAAAAATCAAGTATGGTTTAGAAAAGGATGTTAATTACTCTCGTCTTAGTTCGAATAATTTTTGTTTCGTCTCTACCTTAAATAAGTCTTTTGAACCTGAAAACTTTTTTGAAGCTAGTAAGGACCAGAACTGGGTAAATGCCATGAATGATGACATGGAAGCATTATATATAAATGGTACTTGGGTTTTAACTGGTTTACCTCCTGGTTATTTTTCTGCTAATGATAAACGTGTTTGTAAACTAGTGAAATCTCTTTATGGCTTGAAACAAGCACCACGTCAGTGGTATGAAAAAATGTCTACATGTTTAATTGAACATGGTTTTTGTCAAAGCACTAGTGATTATTCTTTATTCACCAAGTGTGTTGGTGATGTGTTTCTTGTTCTTCTTGTATATGTAGATGATATAGTTCTTACTGGACCAATCTTGACATTGTTCTAACTTATTTTGGTTGTATCTGTCATTTCTAGGTCTATAGGGTCTGAAGTGACAAAGTGTTAAAAGATGAGGATAGGAGGGACCGCGCCTCACTTCTACTGAAGATAGGAGGGTAGCGGAGCAATTACTAAAAGTTTCGAGGACTGAAGTGCAATTTATGAGGAGTTATATAAACGTGTGATATAGTTTCATTAAGCTCATTCCATTTCATTTTTTCACTCTCAATTTGTAATCTGACTCTATAGTTCTCTCGTTTTAGGGTTTTACATTCATAACTCCTTCAAACCTTTTTAAGGAGATTTAGCTTGTATTAGTTAAATGTTGTAATATGTTTTGATTAAATGTTTGAAGACAAATATTGCTAACAATCGTTTTATATTTATTAATTGTTCTCAAATTATTATTGTACTTTAACAAATTTTAATCCAAATTAAATACATATCTAATTCCAAATCACAACTATATTTTAAATTGAGGATTTTTGAAATGTTCTTCATAATAAGCTTATGGCCTTGGTTTATTCAAGGGTCAAATGGAGATTAATGGAGAGTTAAGCACTCCAAGATTTAAAATGCAGGTTATACTTAAGAAGAAACAAGTGAATAATTGTACATGTTCTTTTTTCCAATAGAGGAATGATTGTTTCTGGGTACATTTTAAGAAAGTTCTATAAACCTATAACGAAGTTGTAATGAAGTTGTTACAAAGTTGTGAGAACCATTGCAAATCCCTCAATCGGATAAGTGAAGGTATAGTCGTCGTCATTCCAGACCATAAGATTAAAGAATAGAAATAACCATTCCATCCATATCATTAGTTAACTATTTGGCACTACTTTTATTCATTTAAGTCTAACAAGTTGATTGAATTATGTATAATAATGTTGCTTGTATATGCTAGAATGACATATGCTTAGTTCTTTTAGGTTGTTTTTCTCAATTCACGTTGTCCCCGGGTTTTGGCATCATTTATCAAGAATGACAGAAAATTTGTCCAAAACAATTGCTTCTGCTATATGGGGATGTCTGAGCAATAAATCGGTGTTTGAAAATATTTCATATTTTTGGTTAATGATATAGAGGCATTCCACATACATGGAGTAGCTTCACACATGGAACTATTCGAAACGAAAGCAACGTTGTGTTTCACAACAAAGAGACCATATAATAACTCAAAAAAAATCATCATCAAGAGTAATTAAACATACAAACCAACCATTTCAGTGTATGCTGAAAAAGAAAGCACAAAAAACAACACCCAAAAGCAGAAGACACACTAAACAAGATCAATTTTTCTTAACACATAAAGAAAACTCACTCAATTAATGCATAATTAAGCTCAAGAATCGAATGCGAGCATTGGACAATAGAGTTCACAAGTAAGAAATAACGAAACCGCTGCAATCATAAGCTAGAAATAATTTGAACATTCATATCAATTGTACACATATAAAGAAACAATCAAAATGGTGATTAACTGATACCACAAATGATACGCCTTTGCTAATAATGACATATTTAAAACACCTCTCCACAACTGATGATGATATACTTCCGATGAATAATCGATGGAGATACAAAGATTGAACACGTATATGAAAAATACGAAGGCATCCATATAATGAACCAGATACAAGGCTTTGTGAGTATTATGCTCTATGATCAAACTAAAAAACATATATATCGACTACTTTTCTAGTGTTTGCTTGACGCAGCGTAGGTTTGCGGAAGGATCGACAAGCGTTTAAACTCTTTTGATAACAAGATTACGAAACGTAAAACTCGAGAACTCAAGAGAATACTCTCTAAAAGATTAACTTTATTGAATAATTGAACTACAAAAAACAATTAAACCTAATAGTCCTATTTATAATCTAAAACTAAAGATAACTATAGAAAGTTAAATTCAAATCTAATCCTAAACTAGAAAAGATAATGATGGAAAATATGACTAATCCTAATTTTATTAAGAAAAGGAAAAGATAATTGTGGAAATAAATCTAATCCGAATTTAACTAGAAAAATAATTAAAAAAGGAAAAAAATATATTGAAGATGGTAATCAATATGGGATGGAATTGTGGGTCGGTAGGAAGCATAAGGAATCTTGGAAAGATGGAAATTACTGTAAGCCTTTGGAAATCCAATAGTGTCGTACGCGGTTGGGAGGCGACCTTGGTCGCATGCAAGCCGCACAAAAAGAGTGTTGTGCGGGTAAAGCCGTATGCAGCCCGCTTTTGATTCTGTTTGCGATTTTTGATTTGTTTTTTTTTCGATGCCAATTTCCGGGCCTCTTTCGAGCTCGTTTTTCTCTTCGATTCCATTTTCCTCTTTTCCAATTATTTTTGAAAATCCTTATTAACTCTTCAATTCTCCTTGTATCATCACCCTCACTTGAAAATAACTCGTCCTCGAGTTCACTTAAAAAAACATCTTCTTCCGACCCGTAGAACATTCGTTTCTTCAAAACATTTGGATTCATAACTTGGCCGCCAAAATTCAAAAGATTTGACAAGTCTTCAAATCCCAACGGAGGTTGTCATGATCGTCTCCATACGAGCCACATTTTATCAAAGTCGAAAGGGTAAGATATTAGAGGAACTTTACCAAGAATTGTTTCGATTTGATCCAGAGCTTTGGGTGCGGTAATAATGGAAGTGTCACTTTCGGAATCACCGTTCTTGACTTCTTGTGACAACGGTTTCGTTGGCTCGAGAATGTCTTCCACTATCTTGCTTTCAGTTTCTTTGACGGTTAACCCAAAATCCGTTGTCGACTTTTTAGGATCGGTTTCTTCTTGTGATTCTATTTCAACGGTAATGACTTCATCTTCAACCTTGTCCTGAAAGACTTCGTCCTTTTCAGATGGTTTCTCCAGAATGGGTGATTGTTTGACCAGGGAAGAAACTGAACCCATAATAAGGTTATTGTTGTTGCTCTTCTTGTCGGTGCTTTCATCGAAGCTATTAACCGGTGTCATGATGATCTTTCGGTCGCCCTAATGGAATAGTACGAGGTTGTCTCGGAGCTTGTAAGTGACATTATTATCGAATTGCCACGTTCAGCCCAATAGAATGTGGCAAACATCCATATCAAGGACATCACATAGTATCTCTTCTCGATAGTGTTGGACAATTGATATGGGTACCCGACAAGTTTGTGTGACTCTAACTTGAAAGCCGTTCTTGACCCACCCAAGAGAATTAGGAGCTTCACGGGGTTGGGTGGGTAGATTAAAGTAATCGACTAATTTCCGGGACACGAGGTTCTCACAACTTCTGTTATCGATAAATAGGTTACATACCTTTTTGTGCACCGAACAATGCGATCGAAAAAGATCTTTGCATTGGCTTTCTTCCTTTGACGAAAGAAGTATTCGTTGAAGTACGATATTGATCTTTTCTTGGGAGTCTTCTTCCTCCTCCTCTTCGGATTTGGAACTCGAGGGACTGACCCGGTTATGGTTGCCATTACACGACGCCATAACCGGTCCTTTAATCTTGTCTCTTCTCCGACGGTTTTCGTTGACGATGTTGGGTTGAAGCCTGTTAACAACCGCCATCAGATCAGGGAGTACCACGGTAAAGGCCACGTCAAACTCGTCTAAATTTGCTTTCGTAGCGGGTTGTAGATTTGCCATGTTAGTGAAAAGACAGGTGTAACACCCCGAAATCTATAGCCGGGAAGAAGACAAAAAGGGCGACAGTGTTCCGAGCGAGTGTCCATGTGGGTCGAATCGTGCCATGATCCGCGCGGGGATCTGTCCAGAGGGTGGCGCGCCTCTCCGCGCGAGTTGGGTCGCGCCACCACTCGCGTGCGCGCACTGTGTGCACATAAAAGGGGGAAACCGTCCTCCACCTCATTTTCTCACTAAACTTTCAAATCTCTTCCCCTTTTCTCTCCCAAAATGACCCCTCACCCTCTCAATCGAACCCTAGCATATTTTGGGGTTTTTTCCCTCCTAAAACCATGTGACCCTCCTCCATCTAGCAAGTTGGGAGCTAGAACCATCATCCTTTCATCTCCATCTTCTTCACCAAGCTTTCTAGGGTTTCATCCAACCTTTTTCATCATTTTGAAGATTGGGAGTTTGTGGTTTATTTGGAGATCTAGAAGAGTATGGTTGATGGATTCAAACTATGGCAAAGGTAATCTTCTTTTCTCTTCAACTATGGAAAGTAGGGTTCTGGGATAAGGTGAGATCTACATGTAAAATATTTCGGGAATGATTCTATATGTTTGAATATGGATATTTATGGTTTGAAATTGATGGATCTAGGTTTTTGGAAGTTTTGGCTTGAGGATCCAAGTTTCTTTAAAGGAGATCAAGTTGGGGGAAATCTTGATTTAGCCTAAATCTAGCAAGGTAAGTTCAAGTTGATTTGTGAAAACGTTGTACATGCAAAAATGTCCATTTTAAAGTGTTTATGTATTTTACATGAAACTATCAATGGTTGAGTCATTTAATGGGTTTTGATTATTTGAAGTGTTTAGATTTATAAACCTTGTAAAACACCCATGTTTGGGATTTTTGGGCATTTTGATAAATAAATCATAAGTATAAGTATTTTAATGATTTATCTTATGAATGAAGATCCTTTGGTATAAACGCGCTTTTAGTGTGTGTTTGAAGAAATGTTAGTTCTTGTGTTATGGGACGTTTTGAAAGAATAAATTGTGTAAATTCATTTGGAAAATGGTTTGTCTCAACCAATGATGAGTTTTGGGTTAATCATGCTTTTGGTCGTTGTATTTGCGTAACTGTTGGTTAATTGTGTTTTATGATTTACATTGACTTTTATAGTACGAGAAAGTAAATTGTTGAGTTTTTGGCTCGGTTTGGCTAAAATGAGTTTTGGGGACATTTGTCCGGTTTTAATAGCCCCTTTTGTGAAATTTTGAGTATGATTGTGTTTATTGCATATCATTTGATAGTTGCATGTTTTGAGTGCTTCAGTCATTCAATTGGAGGTATGTAATGTTATAAGCTGTAATGCAGTAGATCCATAGACATATGAGTCGGTCTTTGTTTGTTAAAAGAAAAGGGGCGGTTATTTTTATGATGGGACCAGGATTAGTCATGGGGCATCGAAGGCCTTATGGTGCGGGCTTGTGGAGTCAAACATCTGACATTGGTCCCGTGATGTAATTTATGAGTCTGTTTTTATGGGATAGTTATTCCCATTTGTAGCTAGTCGAGACATTGGGTCATCAGGGGCAACTTGGTACGGTTATGTGGAGCCGGATACTAGCCATGGTCCGTAAATGCAATCCTAGTGAATGAGCATGATTAGGATCCTCGGGTGCCCTTATCCACATCTTAGTACGAGTCGGCGAGCTCGTGGCCATGGGTCCTAGTATGGTGAGCTCAGTAACTTGGGAAATGGTCTACTTTTGTGTTCCGCCACTAACCATGGAAATCGGGTCTCCCCCGTCACCGAAAGGTGTTGTTTTGGGTATTTAGTTTATCCTTGTTTCTTGGTGACGTTTGAGTTTAGGGTATTCTCCATATGTTACAATTTTGTGGGTTTGAGTTTACTCACATTTCGGTCGTTTGATTTATAAAGTTTTATCCAAATTTCAATATTTGAGCATTTACCATTATTCACGTTTTGACTGAGTTTTGGGTTGCACCACTTCATGAAATAATGTTTTGCATTGAGACATCTATCTTTAAAAATGCGTGTTATTGGAAAACGGGTCGTTTTCATATTTAAAGTAAATCACTTTGAAATATCACGATTTAAGTTGCATTATTTCCATTTAACGATTTTTATAATCATGATGAAAACTCTTGAACTCACTAGGCATTAGCCTAACCTTTTTATTTGGCGGCATGTGCATCAGGTTCCGGCTGTGAATAGTTCTAGTGACATTGTGAAGAGAAGAGTGCTAGTTGTGTACTCGAGGAGTGTGTAGTTTGGTGAAATCTTCCACATATATTATGGGATTTGCAGCTTGTTTTTGGGTTAAGTAACATACGTCTCTAGTTTAGTCCTTGTATGAGGTTGGAATTTATAATTGTTGAAGTTAAATATAGAATTCTATTTGGAGATATATATATATTTTATTTGATGAAAATTTTGAAGTTTTAAATTAGTCGTTTTTTTTCAAATTTGAGGGTGTTATAACAGACGAATCATGCTCTGATACCAACTAACACAACGTAGGTTTGCGGAATGATCGACAAGCGTCTAAACCCTTTTAATAACGAGATTACGAAACGTAAAACTCGAGAACTCAAGAGAATACTCTCTAAAAGATTAACTTTATTGAATAATTGAACTTCAAAAACAATTAAACCTAATAGTCCTATTTATAATCTAAAAGTAAAGATAACTATAGAAAGTTAAATTCAAATCTTATCCTAAACTAGAAAAGATAATGATGGAAAGTAGGACTAATCCTAATTTTATTAGGAAAAGGAAAAGATAATTGTGGAAATATATCTAATCCTAATTTAACTAGAAAAGTTAATTAAAAAAGGAAAAAATATATTAAAGATGGTAATCAATATGGGATGGAATCGTGGGTCGGTAGGAAGCATAAGGAATCTTGGAAAGATGGCAATTCTTCTAAGCCTTTGGAAATCCAATAGTGTCGTACGCGGTTGGGGGTTGCATCGCACAAAAAGAGTGTTGTGCGGGTAAAGTCGTATGCAACCCACTTTTGATTCTATTTGCGATTTTCGATTTGTTTCTTTTTCGATGACAATTTATGAGCCTCTTTCGAGCTCGTTTTTCTCTTCGATCCCGTTTCCTCTTTCCCAATTAATTTTGAAAATCCTAATTAGCTCTTAAATTCTTCCTATATCATTGCAAATATCAATTATTGAAAGCATTTTTTTTCTTCATATCATGATTAAAAAAAACAGATTGAAGATAATATGTAAAAGTTATATGTTTTCCGAGAGCATGTTACTCAATAACATGATCAAATTTTCAAATCATTTATGGTTAATTTAATGATATAAATATCAAATCATTACAATAAATAAGCAACATCATTGAATTATAAACAAATTTGGTTATTTGAAAATTTTAATGAATATGGATTTTTCCTGATGCAATCCACGAATAACATATTTTTAACAATCACCTAACCATATATGTGGTTCTCGTCTTCTTAAAAGTTACCCATGATACTAAGAAGTCCTAGGCCTAGGTCATATCCTATCTTTTTTCACCTTGTGTTTGTCCCGTTGATGTATGAAGTCTCTACCACACTATCACCTGGCCAACCATGAACATCCGATGAATGTTGCCTCAAGCCTTTGTCTCCATCAATCTCAGGGAAGACGAAGAACTACGTCATCACCACAATCATTGACCTAAAATCCTAATCAACTTATCGATTTCAGTATATCAAAGTTACAAGCAATATCTAAACAGGAGTACGGTAATGGTACATAACAAAACATAAGCATTAAATAAACCCGATTCTATAATCCCTCTCGGATATGTAAGAATTAGGTTTGAACACTTCCTCATTGAGAATCTTGAGAATGTTGTGGCTAAAGGGACAATTGCTTGTTCATCTCTACCAGAGGTTCAAACGTGGATACAAAGAAACAGAGGATCATCCTTTATATCACTATCACATTTTATCGTAGGAGGGTTTTGGGGATGTGGGTTGGGGTTGAATCAGGGAGTGGTTTTTGGGACATGGGATAAAGAGAGTGGGGTTCCAAGAGCAAGAGGAAGGAATAAGAGATGTCGATAGATTTCAGGAAGTGGGAGTTGGTGATGCTTTCAAGCTTGTATATTAAGCATCAAAACTTATACCTCTTTAAAATTCAAGAAGAATTGAAAGTGCCTCTTTATAATATAGTATAGATATCTAATTATCAAGATGTTCATAATGTTTTACGGTTAGGTTACGAGTAAATCTAAATTAAGAGATTTCTCCAAATTCCAAAATTTTTATCTTCTCACTCTTTTTTTACTCTATTTTAGCATACAAATGGCTGTTGGAGCAAAAAAATTGCCAAAATTCTTTTATTTTTGTCTTCTATTTTAACATAGTTGTTGGAAATGCCCTAACACTGTTTTCTCTATACTCTTTCTACGAAGGAAAAGAAAGAAAAGGGAGGGAAATGAGAGGAAAGTAATAAAAAACTTGTGTTCCCGAAACTTTTTTAGAAGAGAAAGGAAAGGAAATGGAAAGAACATAATGATAAGTTTTCTCCCAAAACTTTCCTCCCAAATGTGGGGGGGGGGGGGGGGGGGAAGGGAAGGAAGGAAAATGAAAGAAATTAAAACCATTTAAAAAAATTACTGAAATTATTAAAATTACAAACTACTAAATCTTTCATTATAAAGAACATATTTTATAAGGGTATATTTGTAAAAATGACATATTTCATTCCTTTCTCTCATGTTCAAGAACATGAAAAACTATAATCTTTCTTTTTCTTTCTCCTTCGAAAACACAAATGAAAAAATAATTTCATTTCCTTTCTTTTACAAAGGGAAAAGTTCAAAAAACACCAATGGACTTTAGTGTTTGTAGTGATTAAGTCCCATGAACAATTTTTTCGAACAATAAGTCCTTGGACATTTCAAAACCTATGAAATAAATCCTTGGACTTTTGGTAACCCGTTGAATACATTCTTATTACTTAAAAATGTAACTTGCAGCCTATATAGCAGGTAAAACTACAAATTAGGAAAAAAAAGTCACCTACTTTATCCGCCTACATATTAAAAATGGGGAAATTAACTAAAATAATCAATCACATCAACCAAATTCATTTTTTAACCACTTTTCAAAACTTTTTCCTAAAATAGCCAAAGTCTGCATATAATGTTTTTTCTACGTAAGAATTGTTTTTTTCCAATTTTTTTTTAAAAACATCCTTACGTAGGAAATTTTATGTGTAAAGATTCATTTTATTCTTATAGTTTTAGAAAAAATTTACACTTTGCATCCTTATAAAGTTATAATTAGTATTTAATTTATTTTATATCCATTATTTTTTCATTTTACATTTTTATTAACACACATAATAGTATATTATCTAAAATATATAATTTTTTTTACAAATTACACCATTATAATCGTTTTGTCAATACGTTCAAAATGAACTCAATTTTTTTTTGAATTTAATATTATATTATTCAATATCATAAATACATACGAATTATTTTTAATACTTACATTTTATACTTTTATAGTTACAAATTAATCTTATCTTATATTATTAAATAAATAACCCTAAAGGATAGAAGGTGTAAATATTAAATATAATTCGTACGTGTTTATGATATTTAATAATATGAGATTAAGTCCAAAAAATTCAATATTAGGTTCATTTTAAATGTATTGACGAGACCATTATAATAATGTAATTTGTTAAAAAACGTATTTTTTGATATATTTTAGTTAATATACGATTATATGTGTTAATAACTTAATATAATAAAGAGTTAAAATGAAAAAAAAAGTAGAAGATATAAAGTAAATTAAATAACAAATTATATAGATGATTTCTATTTTTTTTCTTTTTTTTTTACCAAAAACAATTTTAAGGCAAAAAAATTGCGTAAACTTTGACTATTTTAAAAGAAGACTTTAAAAAGTGTTTTGAAAATGAATTTGGTTGATGAGATTAACTATCTTAGTTAATTTCCCCATTTTTATTTATTTGTAGGGGATAAAGTAGGTGATATTTTTTATTTATTAATTTGTAGTTTTACCTATTATGTAGGTT
Organism: Arctium lappa; assembly: GCA_023525745.1. Lineage (NCBI taxonomy): Eukaryota > Viridiplantae > Streptophyta > Magnoliopsida > Asterales > Asteraceae > Arctium > Arctium lappa. The sequence goes on from CM042051.1 coordinate 35,507,659, forward strand.
GCAAGTTATATTTTTAAGTAATAAGAATGTATTTATCAGATTTCTAAAAGTCCAAGGATTTATTTAATGTGTTTTGAAATGTCTAAGAACTTATTTATTTTAAAAAATTGTCTAATGACTTAATCACTCCAAACACTAAAGTCTATTGGGTTCTTTTAGACTTTTTCATTTTACAATAGAGAGGCAAGGCGAAAGTACTAAACTGGCCCGATGGTTTGTTTATTCGGGCTAAGCCTTGATGGGCTATATGGTAAAATCACCTCTTGGGCTATCTATATGGCAAATTGCTAAACGGAGCTCCCGTGGGTTTTCGGGTCGAATCAACAGGTTTTGGCTTAACGCCACACTCCTCCATAGAAGACGTATCAAGCTTTTTTCTTTTATAACAAGCCGCCGGCGCTCTGCTCGCAATCACCGCCACCGCTCTCACGCACAACCTCTATGTCGGTTGGGCGCTGAACGCCTCTCCATACGCACAGGTATTATCTTATCTACCAGTCGCCGATGAAATGTGTTCCTTCTCTTAATTCATCTGAGGTTTTACTTTGATCTAGGGTTTTAGGAAATAACTGGTTTTTTTAAAGAAGTAATCGTAATTAATGTAATGCATGTATCGTGCGATAGGTGGATGCGTACTGCGACAACAGTAAAATGGAAATACTGTTGTGATGTTTTAATTCATATTTGCTATGATCTTGGAACTGTAGGTTTATCGATGCTTAAATATGCAGTTTGTGGGAAGATTCCGTGTGTTTTTCTTGAGATATAACGTTGCGTTAAGGTTCTGGAAATAGACTTGCAAAGTCATCTTGTGAACTGTAAATTGTAATGGCAGTTATCGGGTGTGTATGATACAATTTGTTAGAGAAATGGAAATAGCTACAAATATATAATAACTCTGCTTAATTTGTCTTGGGACATTTGTTTATAGCTTTATGATTCACAATTTTTTATTTGTTTCTTTGCAGTGGTTCTCATATAATAACTATTCATGGTTTTTTAATGGTTAGGAAGGAGCATTGACGCTGAGATCCCAAGATTTTGTAATAGAAAGCAATGTCGATGGTTACTCGATCTAGACGAATTTTCTCTATTGTTTTGAAAAGCAACAAGAGTTCTCGCTTCAATTCAAGTGTCGCTGCAAATGCTTCCAAAGAACCGATCATCTCTTCGTCTATCCTCGGTGATCAGTCTACATCTTCAATTCCACCTCCACCTCCACCACCTCCGCCTCCGAAAAGTGCACCAGCGGGTGGAGGAGGTGGACAACCATGGAGTTTCCTCAAGTATACTTTAATTGCAGCACTTACTGGAGGTGTTGTCACTGCTGGTGTTGCAACCCTGGGTATGTCCTCCTTCACATGTGAATCTAGAAGCTACCATGTATCTTTTGTTGAAATTGTAAATGATTAGTCATCTTACTTAAAACTTCTTACTATCATCTTGTTGACGCTAAATGGGAAGAAACGAATATAGAAGACCCAGGCATCAATATAGCCGCAAGGCTTTGAACCGACACCTAACACCTGATAATCGATGACGCATCTGAATTCTATGTAGTATTTCGGATTTAGTTCCAGGTCTTTTTATAATAACACTTATCTGGCATAAGTTTACCATCTTTTTGATTTATTGTTTGGAATGAAGATTGATGTGGATGTTGACATAATTAACACACTTGGTACAAAGTAAGATATTGTTCGTCTTTCCCTTCTCCTTGTGTCATCAACACATCCAGATATCTCTCGTTTTGCAGCATACAGTTTAGAAGATGTTGATGAGAAGACAAGGGATTTGCGTGCATCAGCAAAAGTTTCCATAGGCGATGATATGTCTTCTTTTGATGTGAGTACGACTTGGTGTTTTTCCTCACTTTTACATGTTTGATGGCATGACTAAGATTTGTGCAGTAACTGTTTTGTTTAGTGATATGATGATGAAGCTGCTTCCCATTGTATGTGGTAGACGACATCAAGAAATTTAATTCATTGCTCGAGATTCTGTAGACAGTTACCTCATTTTTTCTATCTCCTGTCTTCAATGGGCAATGAGCACATTTAGACTAGAGAATATGAAGAAAATGCTGCAGGGTTACTGAATTTTTGTGTCAGTAGTTTAGCATCTAGCCTAATTACATAGGAGAAGGTTCAAAATTTAGCCTGCAATCGTATAAATTCATTTCTGTTACTCACCTTATGTTCCTGACAAGAACTTATTTATAGACATAGTTGGTGTTCCCTTAAAAAATAATTTTATAATCAAGTAAAGAAGAATCTGTATGGTCAGGATGAGAAAATCTGTATGGTTGTACACTTGAAATCATGCCCCTGCTCAAGCATAAATTTGAAACCTAATGTAACAGCTCATCGTTAGGTATCTATTCTACAGTCTTTGTCTACCTCACATAGGATTCTTGTACTGGCCCAAGGATATTGAGTTTGTCCTATGGAATCTTTTTGGAGGTTCCTTCATAGAATCATAGGTCTCTGTAAGTAGTTTGTAATAGTTTGTGTGTTTGTATAAGTTTAAGTTAAGCTGCAGAAAGTTTTTAAAATAAATCTATTGCTCTGTTAGAGACTTGTGTAGTATAATGTCTGTGCTGTGAACCCATCAAAGCTTACTACTGTCTTATCTATATCAGCCCCATATATATCCCCATATATAGGAGTTCTGTGGCCCTGGGAGTGCATTTATGAGGTGATGGTCATGGATTTTTCCAGGCATGCCATATTTATTTGTAGTTTCCTTTCGCCTCCTCAATGCACAAGTAGTTTACATTTTTCTGATTAGCAATCAGATTCAATACAGTTAAACTATGTGGTCTAGATCATAGCTTTAAAAATCCCAATCGGGACTCGAGGCGTTTTCCCTTTGTGAGGCGAGGCGTAAGCCTCGAGGCAGTCCGAGGCGTAAGCCTCAAGGCGTGTATATAATATATATATATATATATTTGTGTGTGTATGTATAATACATAATATATATATGTGGAAAACATAATTCCATACCAAATAAAATTCATAAATACTAATAATAAGCAAAACATAATTCCATACCAAATTTTAAATGTCATAAGTTCATAAAATTACTAGTTAGAAGTCTAAAAACACAATAATCTACAAGTTATAGTTCCCCGTAACATGATGAAAGTACAAGTTATTTTTTTCTATAAAAAGTCACCGGTCTCTCACCAAAAACAGAAAGCATCTGAGGCTTGCGCCTCACCAGCGCGTCACGCCTCAACGCCTCGAGGCACCGCCTCACCGATTGAGGCGTAAGGCTCGTCCAGGGACCATGAGGCTTAAGCCTCAGGAGCGGTTTCGGACTGCCTCGCCTCGAGGCGTACGCCTCAAACGATTTTGAAAACCATGGTCTAGATAACATGTGATGGAAGATAACTTTATAGAGCAACTCTAGATGAGTTTGCTCGATACCACCAAAATGGTATTGGAATGATAGATGGATCAATTTGTTTCTAAAGATTAAGCTTGTTCTGAAAATTCCTTGTTACTTGAGCTTGAGGAGCCTAGCACTATCATAACACCAAGAAAAAATAGTGTTGATGTGGTAGTAGTTTTGCCTCCATCAACGTGTACTAAACCTGTAATTAGGGTCTTTTGTTTCTGAACTTGGTGCTCCTATGCCAATATAGTATCATCTTGCATGGTTGCACCTTGCTAAAATTTTGAGACAATTCAAATGCAGTTTCTCTATTTGCTCTTTGACTTAGTGGTAGACCTAAGAGATAAAATGACAAAAATTCGGTAGAACATACCGAGTTATTATGTGGTTTTATGTATAGTATATTTAGATAGAATGTGATGGTTATGGAGAAGTGGAAATCTGAACCGGAACATGGTAAAATGGAAATGAGAAGACTTAAACAGTGAATATTATGTTCTATAGAGAGATAAAGGATTTCATTCCATGTTGCGCACATGCAGAAGATATTCCACTGAGAATTACTCAAGCTGCATGATCAAGTTGTTTTTGCATTTATAGCTTCACTAGATTGAACCGTTTATGAATATTTGATAAATACAAAGATTTGTCCCTCTTTTCTTTCACATATTTGTTTACTCATAAATCATCTTGTTAGCTATTATGTTATGATCGTGGATGAAACATCAAGTCTAACATATGTACTTACTGTAAATGCAGAAATTTCAAGCTATGCTAAAATCAGCTGCAATGACAGGTTCATTCTGAATTCTTTCTCCTGATGCAATCGTGACATGCACTATTCTTGATCGTGTTGGACCATCTGCACATGAAACACAATATTTTGACCCTTTCTACTTCATGAATTTAAGAATTAAAGCTGGTTCATATGGATAATTTTTTGTAGTCAATGTTATTGTAATTGTTGATTCATCTTGCTAATTTTATTATGTCAAACCTTTTGCTTTGTGTTCGTATCCAACATATATTTTGATGGACTGCATATACTATAAATGATGTCATCTATGGCCAGTCACATGACATCAAGAAGGAAAGACATTTAGGTAATTAGTGCTGTGCATCTTATACCACTCACTCTACCTTGATTCTCATAACACTTTTCTAACATTCACATACTATGTAAATACAGAGCTCAAGTTTGTAAACTGTAGGGACTAGGGGATACTTATGATTGATTTTCAATAATTCTTCAATAATGCACAAACAAGTAAAGGTAGGGACCTCTAGTCAACTAAAAGCTAAGATGTTATAATTAAATTCGGATTTAATACCTACACATCGGTCTTAGTTGATAGACCAAATTCAAACAAGAACTGGGAGCCTAGGCGAGCCTAGATCCCATGCCTCAAATGCTCATTCTGAATTTTTTGAAATGTCTGCCTTGTACTAGTTCAGCACTGAAGCTTTGTATAGCACATCCTAGCACAAATATGTGTCTGTGATAATAATGAGTCTTTGACCATAGTGGCAACATTGAAGAGCTTAGGACTGAGTACTAAATGAGCACCTATTGAGTGAGAGCAGTGATGTGAGAGTGGAGAATGCGATCAAAATAGATAAATTGAAAAAGAGATAAAGAAGCAATGATCAGATCCAAATACACTATTATAACCATGGTGACATTGGAGGGATGGAGGGCATTTTAGTCCTCTTATTTTCTATGGATATCATACAAGGTTGGTAATTTTTTGTTTTTGATGCAAGAGTGTCAAACATGAGTGTCCATGCTCAATACACAAAGAATTAAGTTGACAAACCTGATCAATTTTGTGTTCTTGTGTTCTTCCTTTTTTGTATTTGAACTTCTTTCTTTAAAATTTTAGCTATTTACTCATAGTGCTTGTGGCTTTGCTATTTCGGTGTTTCAGTTCCTGCCAAGTTAGTAGAGCTTTATTTGGATCTGCGTGCATCTACAGAAGAACATGTTCGAGTGCGTATCTGTTCTTTTAAAATTTGTCTATTGTCAAGTTAACCCTTTTCTTCAATCAGATTCAAACAGCGTCACTGTATTTTTTTCTTGGTATTTGCTTAAAATATTGGCTATTTGTAGGGTTTTACTGAACCATCGTCAGAGAAGCTCCTTCCAGATTTGCACCCACAGGAGCAGCATGTGTTCACTTTGGTTTTGGACTTAAACGAAACTCTATTATACTCTGATTGGAAGGTATTCAGCATATTTCATTATTGATTTGTTCTTCAATCTTATCTGCCATACTTGATGATGAATAATGTATTGGGTGGGGTTGTTTGTTGACATTTTCCTTTTCTGTCATGTATGGTGCTAAAAGCGTGATCGAGGTTGGAGAACATTTAAAAGACCAGGAGTTGATGACTTTTTGGAGCACTTGGCCCAATTTTATGAAATCATAGTGTATTCTGATCAGCAGGCCATGGTATATTCTTTATCCCCTTTCTCTCTCTTACTATAATGTTATTTTCTTGACAATCTCAGGATTCTGTCTGCGTGTGCAGTATGTTGATCCTATTGTTGATAGATTGGATGGAAAGCACTGCATAAGGTATAGGCTTTCAAGGGCTGCAACTAGATATCAAGATGGCAAGCATTATAGAGTATGTTGTGAATATAATCTTTTATTTGATATTATCTTCATATCTTGCATGGTGCATGTATTAAGCAGTACGCCCCTTTATGAACTGTACCTTTCTTTTCTGTTTCTAGGGATAACCATCATTATATGTTAATCTGCATGCTTCGCAGGAAAAAGTTGTTATTGATCGAAATATTCATGGCTCACATATTATCAGATTATGTATGTTAAGTGACATTTAGGGGCTGTTCTTTTGCCATTTAATGTCTCGGAATGGTCTAGAACCTCTTAATTTTTAGTTTGTTAAATTTTATTTACGAATCAGATATAATTTTAACCCTTAACCATTCAAAGCCAATATGGAGTGCTTTTTCTAGAACATAGTTACTTTCTGTCCCATAAAACATTACAATGTTATTTGGTACATAGGTTAATAGAATTGTTTGACTATATGTCAAATACCTTGAGTAGCCTCCAATAAAGAAAAATAGAAGCATTTTGCATCCCAAAATAAAGTCCACCAATTTATTTGTGACTACGATGGGTATAGGTATGTTATCATGAATTTTTTTTCTACAAAAATGGAAATGTTGCAATTTTCAAGGGATGTAGAGAGTATTTAAGTTGTCATGATGTATTCATATAAAATGTTTTGCTATATCACCAGTGAGAGAAGTTTTGATGTCCCAAAAAAGTAGTATTGGGAACCGGTAAGGCATAAAATTGTCGTTCCTTCTTGTAGGACTTGTCAAAGCTTAACAGAGATCCCTCAAGGATTCTGTATGTGAGTGGTAACGCTTTTGAGAGTTGCCTTCAGCCGGAGAACTGCGTACCAGTAAAACCATGGAAATGTGAAGCTGATGACACAGCACTTGTGGATCTTATACCATTTCTTGATTGTAAGCCTAAATTTTACTTTGAGTTTATGTATCTATGATATTGGCTTAGCCGCTGAACATGATGCTAGCTAGAATTTATCGCTACCCTCTTTAATTGCAGACGTTGCACGGCATAGGCCTGCTGATATTCGACCTGTATTATCCTCATATCACGGACATGATATAGCCAAAGAGTTCATCGAACGTTCTAAAGAACATCAGAGGTAAACTAACTGCTTCTTGACTGGCTTACGATTCTTGGAAGATTATTGTTGTCTGATCGATTCTTCATGTGGGCCCTGAATAATGTTCACTTCATTGAATACTTTTCGCTCCCTCTTTTCCAAAACAATGCCACAATTTCCTTTTCGGGATGCCCCATGTAAATGCAATAATTCTCTTTTCGCGAAGTTTCAATCCAAAATGACCACTATACTCATTACAAATATTAATAGCTTTGCTAAAAAAGATTTATCTGTTTTGACACAATTGAAGGGTATTTTAGATATTTGACTAATAGTCAAACATTTATAGGGAACTATGTGCAAGTGTCACATTTATCTTGGGACATGAGTATATTCTAGTATTCATGTGATTAGTATCTTTGTACCATTCTTCTCGAAGGTTATGAAGAGAGTCGAGGGGGAACACCATATGTACATAGAACTGCTGTTCACTGATTTTCTAAGGTTTAATCTCCTACTGAAAGGGGCAAGGACTTTTGTGACTATTAGACATTTTATTTGAAGCGGCTATTGGAGTCTTGTTACCAATATTTATTCAATTTTTGTGAACACACACTCTCCCCTGGACAATAGATGGCCTTTTTCCCAACTGGCTTTTCCTATTTTACCCTTGTATAGGTGGAAATTTTGAAATTATCATAACAAGTACTACATGTTAGTATGTTACTACTTTATCCATTTTACCCTTGGTGAAAATTTAGTAGATGTACCATTTAACCATAATGATAATCAATAAAAAACTACCCTTTCTAATACTTGTATATTACTTCTAGATTTTGTAAAAGAAACTTCCTGTATTTTATTCATTATATTCAAGTTGCGTTCATTTGATAGAATTGTACACTTTCATTTAAGATGTGTGAAGTAAAAGTCAAAAATTGTTTTGATAGTGAAAGCAAATCAAGTACTTCACTTTGTATAACTTTTTGGTTCTATTGTTTTTGGATGAATTTTTCCACATTGCATACAAAGGTCAAAAATGTAAGATTCAAAGTCAAAGGCCGTGACGAGTGAGTTTGGAAATTTAACTGAGGAAGGAGTACATAGGGTAAAGTAAAATCTTAGAGGTTCTTTGGTCGATTACAATCTACGATCCCTTAATATGGCATAGATGATGATAACACATAACATTCCGTAGATGATGATGCTTTAGGTGAACTCTATTTTTTGAAAATGGGAGGGATAAGCAGCCGTCTTTCAGAAACGATGAAAGGGCGAGAGAAAAAAAGGGAAGGGAAAGTAATCTATTATGGCCATCGGTTGTTTAGTAATTTAGTGGAATTTACTAGGTTCATATGGTTTGGTTGTTTAGCCATTTATTCAATCATCAGAACTGTAGCTAGTGTTCTCTTTTACTTGGGCGGATAGATATTTGATAAATGTGGTGACAATTGAGTGGATGGATTTCCTCAATAAGATTGAATTGCATTTGCTAATTTTGTGGGTCCCATTTTATATTAAAAGTAACAAAGATGTGACAAGGCTTATATAGCATGGAAGGAGAAATGCTATGTGTGTGTACCTTATTTATGTTTGAGTCGGGCCACCCAGCTGAACCAATTATACTATACTATTATTGGTATGAACCAAACTGCATCATTTTGGAAAGTTAGATCATGAAAAGTAGTTTGATCTGGTGTTTCAAACACCTCAATTTGGGACTCATTTGTTAAGGTTGTGTTGTGGATTTAGTTTGTTCCAAAAATAAAATGGCTACATTACCCATAAATAATATTATGAGATGCCTCTATTATTACCAAGGGCAAAATTGTCATTTAGTGAAATTAACAAGTGTAGTAATTACAGAAGCAGTGATAAGTTTGACATAATATATTTGATGTCAACAGGAGAATGCAGGAGCAGAAGCAACATGGGCGTTTGTGGCGACGCTGATACATGAGAAGAAGATGCAGACGCCTAAATGAATCAATCTATTGAAAATGGTTTTAGTATGAGTTTATTTATGATAAATTGTTTTTTGTTTTGTTATATCATTATAGTATAATACAACACCAACCAAAGCATTTAGTTAGTGGGATTGGCTTGGTCAATCTCATATTCATATCTTGCCTGCCTGCCATGACATTTTTGGATTCCCCAATTAAGTTCCTAGAGAATAAATTCTCGTACATGGCTGCCTCTTACTTTGCATATTCAAGTAGTTGAAGGTTTTCTTGTGTAGCACAATTTATTAACTTGCTCATTTCGCGAGTAGTTTGGTTTATATGATTTAATGTCGATCGTGATTGGGTGTGAGTCTCATTTTACCTGCTGATGGTATTGAGAAAACTTGATACGTTTCCAGATATAGAATAATGTAATAGTCGTTTCCTTTGAAAATGTCGAGAAAACATGGTTTGTGATGACAGATCATGGGAACATATGGAACTTGTTATTTCTTCACTTGAATCTTTCTTTCAAGTTTTTGTAAGGAAATGGTTTGAGTTTAAGGTTTTCTTGAATCCATGGATCTTTAAAGATTTACACCCTCAACATACACCTCAACCTCACTGCAGTAGTTGCAAAACTCTTGATCTTGCCTGACATGTGCAATAATGGTTTCTTAACTAGTTAAAACTGGTTCCGATCAAAAAATGTACCAGCTTACATCATAACTTGTACTTAGAGGGTTTTTAGCCCAAGATTTGTAAGTGATAAACTGATATAACTGGTGTTCAAGGCCTAGTCCACTTTAACATGTTCGCTGACCAATGAGTGAGCGTCATGTGGTGGCCATAAAAAAAAAGAATCAGAGTTATAACCTGTTAACATTTAATAATTAATCTCTTAATCAATCTCTAAAAACTGATAGGGAGAGAATGGTTGCAACCATCCTTAATTGGTCCCTCTTAACCAGTCAAAAGCTTCAAAACTTAACCGGTTTTTTAGCCTTTCATGTCTATAAGACAAGCTTCCTTTAAGATTGAAAAATCATATGGAATATATATGCCAAGAGATTCGTGCAAAATGAGGTCGAGACTAGACTACCTAAAGTGCGTAGACTCGTTTAGGCTATCAACAATTTGTTATTGTTGAGAATGATATCCGATCTACATCAAGCTAGGAACAAAATTATGTTCATAAAAAGAACTTCAATGTTTTCCCCGAGTTAAAACCCTAATCATTGAATCAATACCTCGACTATCTCCAACGGTGATTAATCCAATAGAATTGACAATAAGACAAAAGAGTTGCTTTAAAAAAAAAAAAAGAAAAAAAAATGCAATCCCCACCGAGAGTTCGGTGATCCAAAGATTGCACCATTTTTATTTTCTTTTCTATTGCCCAAGTGTCAAACTCTGATTGGTTGGTTTAAAATACAATCTAAGGAAAATAGTTGAAATTTAACAAATTAGCTTCTTTAGAAGTTTTTTCCCCCAAAAATATCACTTATTTCGGGAGAAAAAAGTGGGTCCCACATGGACATGTGGCCCAATCGGAAGACGTTGTATGTGACTCTAATTTGACATTTTATTTTCATTTTTAATTTAAAACTTTTACCCATTTAATTTCTAAACTATTTTTTTTTAATTCTTAATATTTTAACCAAACAAATTAAATAAAAAAAGGAATTTCATTATCTTTGATATGATATTCATCTCGCTATAGTTTTTCTTTTTCATTTTAATAGTGTTTTTAAGTGAAATGCTATATATGTGTTATATTCATATGAATTTTTATGTACGTCAAAGTGTGTGCAACACGGTTAAATTCATATGAATATAACACATATATAGCGTTTCACATAAAAACACGATTAGAACGGAAAAAAAAAAACTATTTCGAGATGGATGTCATATCACATAGAATGAACTTCTCGTTTTTTTGACTTAATTTGTTTGGTTAAAATATGAATAATTTTTAAGAAAATTTAGTTTAGAAATTAAATGAGTAAAAGTTTTAAATTGAAAAAGAAAATAAAAGGTCAAAGCAGAGTCATATGTGGTATCTTCCAATTGGGCCACGTGTCCACGTGGGACCCACTTTTTTTCCCTGGCGAAATTAAGTGATATTTTTGGAAATAAAAAACTTATAAATAAGCTAGTTTGTTAAATACCTTCAATAAAAATGACTATTTCAGCCATTTTCCCTATAATTTATCTAATTAAGAGAATGAATTTAATTCCCCTACCAATATACACAAACACACATTCACATACCATATTCATAATTTTTAATTCCATACAAATAAAAGGAAATATTGATATATTTCTATCACATCAATCTTTCTTTTCATTTCAACACTCTCATAAGTTTGTAAATTTCAAAATTTTCAAAAAAAAAATTCAATAATCGGCTATGGATCCATACTACCCAAGTTTTGTATAGACTCTAATATCCTGACTACTCCCAAAATTATCCAATCATACAATATAAAAACTCCGAGTTTTTCCCTTAATAATTAAGTTCCTATCTCTGAGAATGTTCAACCCTCACAAAAGGGTTAAAGAGGCGATAATTATGAAATAATTGTATGGTAAATTTTTTATAATCATGATTATTGTTTTAAAATATGAAACAACTTGTATCCAATTTTTATATCCTAAAATTAAAAAATAACTATTATATAAAATCAAACATTAAATATATAATTATTATAAAATAATATTTTAAATTGGAGTGGATCACTAATGAACGGAAAAAGTCATGTTGGGTTGGAATCGAAGATTGTAAAGGTGAATAAGAAAGAAAATATTTTTTAATAAGAGGCTGAATTGATTTGGTTCACCATTAAACGTAGTCTCAAATAGGGGTATACACGGGTTGGGTTGGACGGTTTTAACCCCATTTTTACAACATAAATTAAGAAATATCATTATTTGGCTTAAGTGAAAGAGAAATGAATTCCATCTTTTTGGCATCCAATTTAACCAATACGATCCACCCCTGGCCCAACCCTACCCCACCACAACCATGTCACTACTTTCACTGTCACGCCCCTACTCCTAACCACCCTACTACTACCATTGTCGTTGCAACAGCCACCGATCCCCACCGCTCCCGTCACCCCATACCCACTCCCCCTCGGCCACTATGCCACCACTGTTGTCATCACAACTACCGCCCAACCATCAACTCATCCTTCCCACTCCATCGACCATCATGCCACTACTATCATCGTCATAACTACCACCCCAGTAAGTTAGTAACCCCACCCACCTTGGTGGTATTGGTGGTGATTGGCCCACCCTACCCTATCGACCACCATGCCACTACTATTATCGTCATAGCACCCATTCTGCCATCCCCCATCCTCCCTTCGCTTGGTGGTATTGGTGGTGGGTGATGGCCGAGGGGAGGGTGGCGCCCACCCTCACCCCACCGACCACCATGCCACTATTGTCGTCATCAACAACTACCATCTCCACCCCTCGCTCTATCTACCCACCCCATCTCCGTGCCGCCTCACATCACATCTCCACTGACCACCATGCAACTACTGTTCCAAAACGACCACCACAACCCCACCCCCACCCCCACTCACCAACCCCACCACCTACCCACTACAGTTGTCACAGTGACCACCACACTACCCCACCCCTCACTTACTACCCCCACCCTACCCCCGAAAAAAGATTCAAATTCTTTTTAGAGATTTCATTTCAATTCCTACCAACCAATTGCATGTTTAAATTCCATTTCAATTACTTTAAAGTCAAATTCTTTTGATGGACTCCAATCTCATCAAATTTCATTCTGCAAACCAAACGCACCCCTTAGATTTTGTGAATGAAATTTCGTATTGGAAGAATTTGGAATATTTGGCACGTATGCTTTGGAATGGAATTGAATTCCATTCTTTATAAATTATTTATAAATAACTAAATTTATTCTTTTATTAATTGATTATTACAAAACAAATATTTTTAAAATATTTTAAAACATTATTACAAACAAATCATGTGAAATACCAACTACTCCATGGGGTTTTCCAAGTGCAAGGTTTGTGAAATTTCATTGAAATCCATGGATTTCAATTATGAGATTTCCTTTAAACCAAACACGAGATAGGAATGATATCAGTTTCCTAATCTCACCAAATCCCACAAACGAACCGGGTCCATTGAGTTGGAAAAAAAAAACAATCGAGCCATGAAACAAAATAAAACAAAACAAAACTGACATTGGAGTCCTCGGTTAAGAAGTGGTATTCTCAAATCCTATCAAAAGGCCATGGATTTAAAAAAAAAAAAAAAACTCTTTTAGGCGAAAAAGAAAAAGGAACAAACAGAGAAAGTGCTTGAAAAAATAAGTGAAGACAACCTAGTTGAAGATGAAAATGAGCGAAGCAAATGTGTATATATATATATATATATATATATATATATATTATAGTTTTGAAGATCTGCCACAAAGACCATCATCAAAGAAAGACCTCCTTTTTAACTTATTTCTCTACATTCTATGTACACTTACCAAAAGGTATTTTGGCACGAAAACCAATCGGCTTTTCTTAGTAAAAGCGGTCGTGACCTTCTTCGTCTTCACTATCATCTTCATCTGAGCTGTTGGCATCAAAAGTTAAAATAAATTCTAGCATATTACCTTCTGCATTGGTGTCCTCGGTGCGCCTTCGCTCTGGGCTTGTTTGTTGACTTCGCATTGCAAGCAATTGGAGGGCCATGTCTCTCGGTGACACCATTTGATACATCCAACTATTGGTCTTAGGCCTCAACTGGAAACACACAAGGGTATGTCATTAGTGCATACACAATACAATTTTGTACAAATTCATATGGTTGATGTGATATAAGGGTGCGTTTGGTACACAAACGAGACTAAACAACACGGGACGGGACAGGACACATTACAGTGAGGTAGATGGGTGAAAGAATTGTGCAAGGTTTTAATTTGACATGGGTAGTTTAGTAACTTACCAATTTGGCCTCATCTCTCTGATTTTGTTCCACCTATTGTGGTTGGAAAAGGAAGGGCATTTTTGTCCCGGTCAGTCTTATCCTTTGCTAGTGATGTCGCACCAAACGTGTGACAACAAGTTTTATTCTATCCAACCTAGTCCTGTCACGCGTACCAAACGCATACTAAAAGACAAAAATCTTGCTTGAGATATTTAGGTATATAATAAATGAGATTTTAATTATATCCATGAACTTCTCATGGGTATAAAGCCATGAATATAATTTCATTTAAGGTCATATCCTTGAATATCCCTCTCTTGCTCATACAGGGTGTGACAAAGAGGGGTATAATTTACAAGAAACTTGATTGGTCTAGTTGGAACAACATTTATCTAGATCTGGGTTACCGGTAGATCCCCGCCTCTTTGAAAGTCAAAGGGTTCAAGCCTCACCGAAGATGGAGTTCTGAGAGTTTTGTCAAGGGTTATCCAGAAGAATAACCTTCTGTTTTTTTTGAAGTGCATCATCTATACTATATTATAAAGTATTTATAAAAAACTCTTAAAAACAATTGCTAAAGTTTAATGTAGCGCTATTTAATGTTAATTACTTAAAATCTCTTAAAAACAATCATTAAAGCTTTATGTACTACATCTAATGCTATTTATTAACTTTCAATCCTTATCTCTAACCACTTTAACTCCCCTAAAATCACTCCCCACTTCAACTCCCCTAAAATATTTAAATTGAGATGTTTATCCTTTATCAGTTATAGATATAAAGAATTTATAATATATAAGATAATCATTGAATTCTAACAAAATACTTAATTTTTTTATATAAAAATCATTATATTATTAAGCCTAAATTAAACAAATTTATAAAAAAATCATTATCACTCTCTCAAAACCATCCAAAATCGTACCGATAAAAAACAAAAAATAAAAGGAAACAATAAAATCGTGATAACCATTATCACTCTCTCAAAACAGTCCAAAATCGTACTATAAATCGATAAAAAAACAAAAAATAAAAGAAAACAATAAAATCATGATGTACTCGCGCATTGCGCGAGTACGCTTCTAGTTTTTTTAAATGCATGACATTCTGACAAAATTTGAGTCATTCTTCTATTAGGAAGAGGCGTTTTTAAATCGGTCAGAAGGTCTTGTATTTAAGAAAAATCTGTCGGAATGTTATCACATCCTAAATAAGCCGTTTTGCCATACACAAATATTATATACTTCCAAACATTTTCATCTAGATGGTATTTGTTTACACAAATTTCCCTTCAATTTCGGCTCTTAAAATCAAGTGAATAAGACTGAGGTACACAGACACGTCTAAGTTTTTACTAAACACAAGGTAAAACGATAAGAATGGTTAATGTTAAATAACCTATATGAATAGCATCATCACCACCTAACAACTATTTTAATACACCAGGATTTCCACCAATTGAAGAGATGAGCACCTTCATTGTTATAATGAAAACCTATCTATTCCTCATTCACCAAAAATATTATCATGTGAATAACCATATTCACCATTATTATCCTCATCATCACAATGAGGACCCTCATGAATATGCTCATCATCTTTGTATCTGCTATAACTAGTGGAACTATCATCGTAATCGTCTGAGTAAATACTTAAGCATTAGAGTCGATCAAAACTAGCAAATAGAAAGAAAATAAATAGATGGCGCACGGAAATCTACTCCAATCAGAACAAATACATAGCAGCAAAGATTCAGTCCTTATATGGCCTAAAAGTCATCTGGCAAAAACTTCCTTAGTTACAAAATCAAGAACTTTCCACCTTAAGCTTCTAAATTGCCATTGAGCAGTCAAGATTATATGCAAGGTATATAACAAAAACAGCTGAGAACAAGTGGAACAAAAAACAGTAGATCAAAGAGTCAGTGACTATATGTTGAATCTCTTCATTCATAATTCACCCAAAGCCTTTTTGTGTATGATATGGACTTAATAATCTTGCATATAAGTTAAAAACATATCCAGGAACACAAACCCCGGACAACTTTTCAATTATCTTTTATATGGGATAAAGATTTTGTAGCATTACTTTGGACATTCATATATGGGAAAATATGATTTGAGTTATTTCACAATGGACCTCAATATGGCTATGCAAGCAAGAAAAATCATTAGGAGTGTAGAACACAAATTGGATTACAAGACCAAAAATAATGGGTGCAAAACACAAACAGAATAGATGGCCAACGGAACATATATTAGGGAAGATCCCCGTTGGGGGTAGAAACAAACAGGTCAAATATTAAATAATTAAAAGCTACATGCACAAACGTATTTAAAAAGTTAGAAAAACATTCAAACTCATATAGACCATCACCTAGTATGCAGATCAAACAGCTCTGTAAATGACGACAGCTATTTTCAGCTTATGATCACTACCAATTATGACATTGAAAAAAGACCACACATGAGATGAGTACATATAAGCAAATATTTTGTGGCAAGGATACTAACCTTTTCGATATTTGTTGGGGGAGGTGCCTTTTCAAGTGCTGTTGGTGTCCAGATCTTTATGTCCCTGTCGATACCACTGCTGGCGAGCATAGTTGTATGTGGATGAGCTTGGATACAGTTAACCACTTGCTTATCTGCCTCCAGAACACGGACAAGCACTCCATCCTTTTTCCTCCAAATGAACATTCGCCCGCAATCTGACCCACTCACAACATACTCACACTTGGGTCCAAAGAAGCTAACGCCCTTGACTGTCATACAGTTCCGGTGCCCCTTGTAGAGTTGAGGGCCCGATTGTGAATCAGTTTCCATATCTGAATCAGAACCAACGGAGAGATGATTATCTAGAATCTCATTCACATTGCTGCCCCATCCCATATCCTTAGAGAAAAGATAGATGAATTCTTCACAGTAGGAAACAAGAAGTTCACTCTGATCTGAGAATGCCAATCCTGTAATCCCCACATTCTCATCACCTAATAAATGCTTGGGACAAAAATGGTCAGCTGGCTTACCAAAAGCAGCTGAAGCATCCCACCTATATCTCCGGATATCATATAATCTAGTAAATTCATCTGAACCAGCAATTACAAACAGATTAGGGTTTCGTGGATCTATAGCAATAGCATTCAGATTCACGACTCGCATGAAGCTTCTACCACGCACAGGTTGGCAACTAAAAAGTTCTGTAGCCTCTCCTGTCCTCAGATCAAACTGAAAGAGAACGATGATGTTAATAACTTTGACAAAAAAGGAAAAGAAAAACACGAAATATTTAAGCAAGGATTCTCAAATGAAGCTTTCCATGATATCCAAACACAGTGCTTTGCTAATTCAATAAACAACAGAACTAAAAATATAATTTAATGTTAAGTAACCAGATTGATCATGACTGACATGTTGAACCAATCCATCTTCACCACAGGTATAAAAGATGTGTGGGCTCCCAGGTTCATTGGCTAGCTTATGAGCCCTTCCTTGATGTCTTGCAAGCAATTTTGTCTCCACCTTTCCACAATCTAAGATAGTAGCATGCCTCACCTAGAAAGAAATATATATTCTCATTACACATTTCCTCTTTATACATAAAATATAACCAATGTTATAAGTGGAAAATAGCATCATCACAAAGAGAAAAATGATCGAATAGAAAATATTTCAGAGAGGACAATAGACTGGTAGTATATAAATACTATGAACTCTAAATAAGGAGCACTATATCAATCACTTATGAACGCTAATCACACTCGAACTTGTTACTTTAAGTAGGCATATCAACCCACATAATATGATTTCCAAGGTCACCACTATATACCTCCAAAAGGAAGAATTTCAAGTCAATCCCACCAGGCCAATACTAAGCGTACAATTGCAAATGAAATAAGATGAAGCTAAGATTCATGCTGTCGCTCCAAAACCAAAAATACCTGCCCATCAGCAGCACAAGTAACAATGCTTCGCTCATCGGTCTCTGGCATGATTTTTGCTTGGAAGATATTGTTATTATGGCCTGAATTAAAAGAAAGTTTAACACACCCAGTTTCCCAGTCCCAAAGTATAACTCTCCTGTCATCTGAACCAGACACGAGAATATCCCCATCTGCATTAAAGCTCACAGTATTCACGCATCCTCTGTGCTTTTCCAGCTTCCTCAAAAGATCAAGCCTCAGGACTAGATCCTAACACATGAAAACAATTATGAAAGCGTAATCAGAAATTAGAAGTTGCAATGTGCTTAACAAGAAGGCATTAGACAACACAACCTCCTTCATTGGCAATCCAATAAAGTATGACAATAAATACGCAAAAATATTGACCATTTACACGAGCATTTAAAAATATCATAGACTTGCATGGCTTAAAAACCAATTTCTTTCCTTCTTTACCTTTTTATCGTTATTGTTTCTGAAGAGGGCAAATTAATGATGCAGTAAATGCTATTCACCCTCCACTTTAACAATATTTACACTATAAGGCAACCCTTTCAACTAGTAGCATTGTACGTAGACTGGTCACTTAAACGCATCAAAGGATACTTAAAAGAGATTTCACAAACATATGGCCATTGTTATTACTCTCAAAACTGAAAGCAATGTTAACAGGCCTTTAATTGATGTGAACATACCCTGATCAATAATTTCAGAAGGAAAGTTCTTAATGATAGATATACGATAAACAAATACATACAACGAAACCATCTAGGACTTTAAGGTCTACTTTTTTCCCCCTGTAAAATGCCTGTAAAAACAAGTCAAAAGGTTCTGAGTAGCTATTTTTCAAAGAGCTACAGATTTTAGTTCGCAAATGTCTCATATCCATTTCTCAAAGTAGTATAGATTTTAATCCGCAAGTGTCTACAAAAGGACAAGACAAAAGAGTGGTATCAAAGAATGGTTGCGAAGCTGTTGCGTTATCACCAGACAAGTGAGGCAACTGTATACCAGTTCGAATCCTATATCATCAAAAAGCTAGCTCCTTCAGTCACCTCCCAGTCATATATGACTCTTTGTTTGCTACGAAGTTTCAGAATACAGCGACTACGAACAGTCCAACATTGCCACCTCCCAGATTCCTTTCATGTGCAGCTTCCTTTCATGTGCTCTAAAAAGTAATTAAATTCTTGAACAGCTATAACTAATCAATGAAACTACTTCCAGTACAAGCTGAAAATGGCAATCTGACCAAGGACATGAAGATTCCAGCTCTCAAGGACGCAGCATTTTCTTAGCAACAATTTAGATGTCTAGACACTTAGGAATATTTAAACAAGTTGACACACACTTCAAACCCCCATCACTGGGATGCTCACCATCTGGAACCATGTGGATTTGGAACTCCTAATAATTATTAGCACAAATGGGAACTTCAAAGGACTGGGATCATCAGCCAAATCAATATCTATTGTCATTCAAATATAAAGACATAGATTAGGAAACCTTGTAAGTATTTTTATACATCGCCAGTAAAGAAAATTGGTACACCAATGGATCACCGGACAATGTGGCTCAACCTTGTCTTCCATTCATGGAAACTTGATAGTTACGCATACAGAACAAGCAGAAAAACTCAGAAAAACGATGTAAAGCGTGATTTTTAGGGAAAGAGTTTACGATTGATTCCACAGGCAATAAGCCTAATAATTGTGCCCTAAAACATAATCCGATCAAAATCAGCAAATACAACATCTGCTGATCCAACAGCTGGGCCATTTACCTGCTTCTAGATATACAAACAAATACATATATGCATGTCTATAATTTTATTGAAACAGCAATGAGAAGGAAACAACTGAACTAAAACAAAATGTTATACCTCAGAAGCAGCGAGACGGTGGGCGAATTTTATGGTGGAAAGATGGCCGACTTCACGGCGGCAGATATCAACCACCGCCGTATCGACGCTGGCTCTGTTCCTTTTCTTCATCATCCTGCAACGATGAAAAGCATTAGACACGCAACAATTTGATCTCTCTTGCTGGAATAGGAATAGGAATAGGAATAGGAATAGGAATAGGAATAGGAATAGGAATCGGAATCGGAATCGGAATCGGAATTAATCGATGAATGAATTGAGGTGGAATTTGAATATGATAATTGTAAATTAATCAATTTAACAACCTGAATGAATTGTTTGATGAAGAGAAAACCTGAATCTGAGTGTAAGTAGATACCTAGAAGTAGAAGGATCCATCGTCGAACTCTGAAGCTGCATATTGAAACGATCTTTATGTGTCGATAGGAGAAGAACACACCTCAATTTATACTCCTCTCTCTCACGCGCGCACGTGCAGGTTACACACATGTTTCGATCATCAAATTAAAAAAAAATCAATATTTTAAAAACTGGGTCAACGGGACATTGAAAAAAAGGCAGGTCAATTGCGATCGGGTTTATGACAATTTTTTGTTCGAAGTGAACCGTCCGGTTTGATAAAAAACCGGTTGAATCGGTTGATATATTTGGATTAATGAAAAACTTATGTTTGTATCAGTTATATGTGTGTATTTTTTAATGTATTTAGTTGACTCGAGTGTTGAACTGGTTGAACCGTGATGTGATATGGTCACTACACCATATCAACCAAATAATGGGGTTTTAAAACATTGAAAAAAATCAAAATCTCTTTAAAAAAATTAATTATATTCTTAAAATATTCTATAATAATATACCATATTTTTTTAAATTATATAATAAGAATATTCTAATATTTAGTGGATATGAATAAAAAAAATCATGTATCTATCCTCCCATCAAGTTTTAAATGATTCTACGTTTGGTTCACAGATTTTGAAGAAATATGATTGAATTAAAATGTTGAATTTTATTTACCAAATTCCATTCATTCATTTGGTTCGTTCTTTTTCACGGAATAAATCTCTAAATTACATCAAATTCCATAAATGGGGAAATTTAACATTCTTAGCAACTACAAGGTATTTTGATGGAATACATTTTTTTTTCTCTTCATAATACCACATATGCTCTTAACCCAATATAACCTAATCACATAAAACTTATCTGATTAAACCATGTCTCCATCGGTTCCTTCTCCAAACGCCGCCTTTATCGGTTCCTTCTCTATCGTAACACTGGTTCATCTCCATCGCAACACAAGTCCGCTTTCTATTTTGTTCGCTTTCTGTTTTGTTCATCGCAACATTGTTCGATTTCTTTCTTTTCGACTTCTATTTGGTCGATTTCTATTTCCGATTTCTGTTTTGTTTCATTTGTGTTGGTCGATTTCTGTTTTGTTCATCATAACATTGTTGGATTTTTGTTTTGTTTGACTTCTATCTGGTCGATTTCTGTTTTCAATTCTGTTTTGTTTCATTCGATGTTGGTCGATTTCTGTCAAAAATCGATTTCTATTTGGTCGATTTCTGGACTGTTATTATAGCTCCAAAAATCTGTGTTGGTTGATTTATATGTTTATTGATTATTTTATTAAAGCATTTTTTGTTTAAAAAAATTAAAATAATCAAAAATGTATTTTGGTCATTTACTGACATTTCATTCAAATTTTATTTAATGGATTTCATTTCAATTCTATAAACCAAACAGGTGGTCAAACATAACAATATTTCATTCCAATTCATTCAAAATCAAATTTTTTTGACATATTTCATTTCATCCAAAAATATTCTGCAAACTAAAAGCCACTTTAGAGGTTTCTCTTATTTTTTATTTTCTAGAGAATATGTTGATGCAAAATAAAGTACAAAACATATAATTAAAGAATTTGTTGGAAATGCTCTCAATTTTCTTTTTTATTAATGTTCAAGAACATTTTTAATTTGATCCCTGTAAGAGAAATTGTGAGCTTGTCCTTTATAGCAAAACACAAGATTTTTTATATTAAAAATCTGGAATCTTCACAGCAAAGCTCTCAAGTTTTATAGGACCGAACACTTCACGTCAATAAAACGAACATTCAAATGAAAAAAACACAACAAATTTTTATCAGAAAAACACATCAAACCTTCACGAGAAACACAAAATATACCAAACTTCATCTGAACCTTCGCATGTGTCTATGGTTTCATGAAAAAGTGGTTGGTCTTACGGGTACACAATCATCATCATATATTAGGAAAATTTATTTGTAAGTTGTATATTTTAAGAGTCCTGAGAAATATAATGTATTTTCATTCATTAATATATATCCATGATATCCACATGATATTTATCATGAGGGCATCTCCAATAAGTCGCACTATATTTTACAACAAATTTCAAAAGTAGTGTAACTTTTAGTGTTAATAGTAAATCTTCTCCAATGGGTAACACTATTTTTTACACCAATGCTATGTTTGGCAAACTAGCTGATAAACTACCAGAGCTTTTCAAAACATTATTATGAGTAACTTTTCAATAAGCTAGCTTATAAATAAGCTAAGCTAGTTTATAGTCATCCAAACATGTAAAAAAAAATAGTTTTTTTTTGCCAAACAATACCTAAATCCTAATATTCTTAGACATATTTTTTTTTATATTAATTTATTAAACTTTCAATAATATCCTTATAATTATTAACTTTACAATTTATAGCCATATGTTTTTTTATTTAGATCTTAACTTAATATTTTTTTTATTAATTATGAATTAAATTATTTTAATACATAAAACAAAACTTTTTAGTAAACTAATAATTTCATATTGGTGGTATTATGTATTTTTAAATTTCGGTTGATTATGTTTTCATCTTTTAATAATAGCTTATTTTCATTGAATATTTTATCATGTTGTATATTATTTACTTAATAAAAGCCTAACTAAGAAATTGATATAAAAAAGTGTATAATATATATAACAAATAAAATCTATTAAAATTTAATACTTTAAAAAACAAAAATAATAAATCTCAAAATTGAAGAACCAAAAATGTAATTGAAAAAAGTGATGTAAAAGTAGTGTGAATAAATAGTGTTACACCAAATATAGTATAATACTATTTATTACACTAAATTTAAAGTGGAAAATAGAGACCACGTTGGAGACGTGAATAATGTCATTTACACCAAATTTAGGGGTTGTTTTTTTTTATTTAAAAACCTCTTAATGACTCTTAAGTCTGAATCGTTTAGACATTTTTACACACCACCTTTTATTAATCATAACTAAAATAAGACTTCAGACTTTAGACCTCTTAAAAAACAAATAACACCTTAGTGTTTAGTGTAAGATCAGTGACTCCAATAAAAATGGTCTAAATAGGCTACTGGAGTACTCTAATATGACAACAAAATTAACAAGAGAAGCATTAGCAACATAAGAGTATTCACATTAGAGTCATCAACAAAAGCTTCAATTTTTTTCTAAAATATTTAGAGCATCTTCAAGATCTTTTTCTAAAATGAAGAGTTTAATGATTTTTACTTTAACAGATTGTTTAAAACCTTCTTCAAAATGGAGAAAGTAGAAGAGATAATGAAATTCTTCAAATTTGGAGAACTCTCCTAAAGTGATTGCTTATAAAAAGAAATGATTTTTTATTTTTCCTACCAATGAAAATCTTTGAAATTAAATATTTAGGATATAAAAATAATAGTTTAATAATTGTGTTGAATACTTTAATAAACAAGTAATGTTGTAATCTCTAAAGTCTAAACGAAGAAACTGATGAAGATTGATGAACCTTCTTGATAATCTAACCTTTTTGGTTAAAATATTTCAAGAAAATGTAAAATTCAAAAATTTTAGATATCCGTTAAAAATGTGATTAATCTATGTTTTGTATAACCGAAAATGGAAGCAAATTTCTACTGTAACACCCTAAAAATCAGAGTGAAATAAAACTTCGGAAATATAGGCAATATGACTTCGCACTCGGTATAAAACTCCCAAAAAGGGGTATAGTACTAAACCTTTACAAAACATGAGAACGGATATGTAATCAACAACAAACTAATCTAAATACATCTATCTAGATTACATTGGTTGTCGATTCAAAATCACCAAAAGATGGGACTTAAACAATGCCCAACAACGACTACAAGCCATCTCAAAAATGCCTATAAGACATGCTCGTCACTCACGACCATGACACCCCACCGCTAAGGGAACCTGTTATACATATCATTTGAGAAACATACTGTTGGGTCATCTGAAGATTTGAAGATGACCTCCTGATCTTCCATCTTATATCATCCTACTTAGAATATGTTTAAGGTTCTTTTAGCAGCTTGGTTTCTATACAAATGTTCGGTGAAGTCGAAGATCAGCCGAAGAAGACAAAGAAGGAGTACATCTCTCAAAGCGGATTGAAGATAGTCTCCTCAGCCTAAAGCCAAGCATGCCCAAGTGATCAACACCATCAGCCAGGATGGTGTCAATCACATGTCTCTCAGGAGTATGAAGGTGTCCTCACATCTTCAGGAGTGAAAGACCTCTCAGGTCTTCGGCAGCCGATGATCTCAGCTCTCCTTAGAGTATGAAGGTGTTCTCACATCTTCAAGGAGCAGCCGAAGATTTCTCAAGTCTTCGGTAGCCAATCATCTCTCCTTAGAGTATGAAGGTGTTCTCACATCTTCAGGAGCCGAAGATCTTTCAAGTCTTCGGCAGTCTATGCTTAAGGATTTCTTTCAAACACATTATACTTTTCTGACAAAGTATATTGTGATATCTTGCATTGACGTGGACCTCATCTGGAGATCAGATCAAGTAAGTTTTGTCTACTACACCATTTTAAGGAAAGGTCTCTACCATCCTTCTGCAGGTCAACACTTCAAGCCAAAACACCTCAAGACAAAAGGTACACCATGTACCTTGCTGAAGACCTGTGTCCATCCTTTGCTCAACAGGTGTCCCATGCATTTAATGCATGAGGCACTATAAATATGGAGGATGGTTCAACATGCAAGATCACCAGCTCTCAAGCATTCAAGCTCTCTAAGTGCACTGGCATTCTCTCTCTAAGAAGTTCTTATTGTTTTCTAAGTGTTTTACAATTGTTCTTCATTTCTCTTAGTGTAAGATTGTTTGAATAGATTTCATCTATTCTCTTCCGCAACAATCAAAAGTTTTCTATGTGTAATTCTTGATTTCAAATCAATAAGAATTAAAGTAAGTGAAAAACTGTGTGTATTGTATTCAACCCCCCCTTCTACAATACTTTGCTTATTTATTTACTGCTATTTGGGACCAACAAGTGGTATCAGAGCGGTTTAGTTTAACTCAATAAACTAGATCCGTGATGGCAGCCTCCTCTTCTTCTTTAAAAAATGATTCTTCTCAAAACTTCAATGCTGTTTCATACGACAATGGCTCTATAGCCAAACCACCAAGGTTTAACCCCAATAACTTTTTCTTGTGGAAAAGTCGTATGATACTCTTCCTAGAAGGAGTTGACAGCAGATATCCAACTATTTTACATGAAGGTCCCTTTATGCCTAGAGTTTGGGACCGATATAATGCAGACAAGGGAAAAGCTGATGAGGACTCTTCTGAAGAAGAAAGGACTCCAGCTACTGGGAGATACATTCTAAAGGACCCCAGTAAATACAATGATGAAGACAGACGTCTTATAGCTCTTGATACTAAAGTCAGAGCCATCATTGCCCTCTCTCTGCCTGATGAGGTCTATCATTCTCTCGTTAACCTTTCTACTGCAAAAGAAATGTGGTCCACTCTGTGTGTTCTTTATGAAGGTACGTCTGAGGTGAAAAAGAGCAAAAAGATTGCTCTTGTAAGAAAGTATGAACTCTTCTCTCATGAGAAGGGTGAGTCTCTCTCAGACTACTACAATCGCTTTAACAGTCTTCTCAATGATCTTAAACTTGTGGGTCGCATATATGACAATGAGGAAGTCTTGTGCAAGTTCATGGACTGTCTTCCTGAGTTTTGGGAAAACATATGTACTTGTATCAAGTCTACCAAGGATCTTGACTCTATGCCTCTCACTGCCTTGTATGGCACCCTCTTCAACTATGAGCAGTCTAAACTGCTTAGGAAGTCATTCACAAAAGACATCAAAGGCTCTTCTCTAGCCCTTGTCGGTGAATCTTCCAAAAGTACTGTGTGTGTCCTAGGATCACCTATCCTTCTGACTCTGACAACGACAGTCAAGAGGACCCCAATGACCCTTCAGAAGCCTATCTCAGTGAGGCTGATGATGAAGGAGAGGAAACCTCTGTGGCTCAGCTGTCAGATGGTGTTGCCATGCTGGCTGGCTTTTCTAAAGGCAAACCTCACTTCCCTTCTAGAAAACCCAGGTTTTCTAGAAAACCCTCCTCTACTTTTTCAAAAAATGTCTCCTCTGACAAATCAAATGAGGAATGTTACAGGTGTGGGAGGAAGGGACACTTTGCTTCTGAATGCAGAAGCAAATCCTCTGATAAGTCTGGACTGCCCTCCTCCAACCGTACATCCTCTAGGTTTGTCAGAACCAAGTCTGATTCCCTTCAACCCTCTTTTCAAAAATCAAAAACTTCTGCTCCTTCAAACTCTGACCGTGCTGAAAAGTACAAGGCCAAATACAAGAGAGAGAAGGAAAGAAATGCTCTTCTAGCCAACAAAGGAAAAGGTCTTCTTGCCGAATCTCATGATTGGGCAGATGAACCAACTTCCGACAGTGATAAGGAAATGGCCAATCTCTGCTTTATGGCTAAAATAGATGATGCTGATGATGGTGAAACCCCTTCCACCTCCATGGCTCTTGTGTCTGCTGAGTGCTCCACATCATCTTCTCAGGTACATCCATTTTTCTCTCTCTCTGATGCTGAGAAAATTGAAGCCTTTGACTCTTTGACCATTGACTTCTATGAAGCCAAGGATGCAAAGAAGAAGGCAAATGCTCAGATAAAATCTCTTTCTTCTCAACTGCAAATCTGTCTTTCTCAACTAAAACACTTTGATAAAATCAAGGCTGAGCTTGATGATTTGAAAACTATAAACTTTACTCTTGCTAAAGAGAAAAATAAACTTCTTAAAAAGTTTAAAAAGGAGCAAGAAACTGTGAAAAAGTGGACAAGCTCGTCCAAAAATTTAGAAAGGATTTTTCAGGATCAAATATCTTGTGATGACAAGTCTGGACTAGGCTTCGGAAAATATGACCTTGAACCTCCTTCTGACACTCATGCTCCTTTCTCTCTTCCCTCATTCTATAAATCCTCTAAAGAGAACTATGACAACTCTGAACCTTTGGAGTCTTCTGATCCCTCTAAAGATCTCAAATTTGGAATGTTCATCAAAGCTAAGAGCATTGATTCACCCAATGAGAGTGAGGAAACCCAAGACTCAAATGACCCTTCTAAACCAATTATTGAGTCTATGTGTTCCTTAAAAATAAACGAGCCTTCCTCTTCTGAACCCAAACCTTCCAAAGTTTCTAAGCCTTTTTCAAACAAAGTCTCTTTCTCCAAAAAGGGAAAATCTGTTGCCAATCTTCCTCCCCAAAAGAAACTTCCCAAGAAAAACTCAAAGAAACCTTCTTCTCTTCCAATCCCCAGAGCTGTGATGTTAAATAAGCTAAACTCCAAGACACCCTTTTCTATTCCTTCAACTGACTCTGGCAAAGGTATCTTGGGTCCTAAGCCTCTTGACTATCCTCTAACCTCTAAGGCCATGAAAGTCAATGTGACCAGTCATCACAAGGAATCTGGTCAAAGCTCCAAAAAGGTTTTTACATATAGAAAATGTTATAACTGTGGTAATACCTCTCACCTTGCTAAGAATTGTCCTCTGGAGAGAATTGATAAAAATGCTTCCAAGGATACTTCTTCTCCTTCTAACTCAAAAGGACCCATCTCCAAATGGGTACCAAAGAACTGATTTTCTTGTGATTGCAGGGTCTAGGGCACCAACAAATCTGGTATCTCGACAGCGGGTGCTCAAGACATATGACCGGCAACAAATCTCTCCTTGTTGACTTCGTGCCTACCAAAGGTCCTTCTGTCACCTTTGGTGATAACTCTAAAGGAAGGACTAAAGGTTATGGAACACTCTCAAATGGTTCCATCACCTTTAATAAAGTAGCTTATGTTGAAGGCTTGATGCACAATCTCCTAAGCATAAGCCAACTGTGTGATCTGGGGTACAAGGTGATGTTTGAATTATCTTCATGCATCATTTTCAACGAAAAGATGGAAACTGTACTCTCTGGCTACCGCAAAGAAAATGTCTATGTCAGACATGGGACATAGCTCATCCTTCGGAACAAACATCTGTTTTGTCTCTGAAAACTCTGCCAAAAGATGTTGGCTTTGGCACAAGCGTCTCTCTCACCTCAACTTCAAGACTTTGAATGTCCTTTCAAACCAGGAGCTTGTTACGGGCATGCCAAAGTTATCCTTTGTGAAAGAAAAGCTGTGTGCTGCGTGTGAGAAAGGGAAACTCACAAAATCTTCCTTCAAGTCCAAGCAATGCTTCTCCATCACTCAACCTCTTCAGATGCTCCACATGGATCTGTGTGGACCAGTCAGTACACCAAGCCTTGGTGGTAGAAGGTACATTCTGGTTATTATTGATGAATTCACTCGTTACACTTGGGTATTTTTTCTCAGGTATAAAAGTGACACTACTGAAGAAATCATAAAGTTCATCAAAAAGTCTGAAGTGTTGAATGGGCAGCTGGTAAGATCTGTAAGAAGTGACAACGGAACAGAATTCAAGAACAGTATGTTGGATGACTTTTTCAATGAAAAAGGCATCTCTCAGAACTTCTCTACCGTCAGAACTCCACAACAGAACGGTGTAGTGGAGAGAAAGAACAGAACGCTATGTGAAGCTGCCCGATCCATGTTGAGTGAATCTCACCTCCCTACCTACTTTTGGGCCGAAGCAATCAACACTGCATGCTTTACCCAAAATAGGTCCATCATTGTGAAAAGACACAATAAGACTCCTTATGAAGTCTTTTATGGTAGAAAACCCAACATTGGTTTTCTTCATGTCTTTGGGTGTGTCTGCTACATTCTCAATGATAGAGAAAATTTGGGAAAATTTGATCCCAAAGCTGACGAAGGAATCTTCGTGGGATATTCTCTCACTTCCAAAGCTTTCAGAGTCTACAACCTCCGACGGAAGTGCATTGATGAATCCATCCATGTCAAGTTTGATGACCTCAAGATATCATCACTCTCTTGTGATGATGAAGAATTGAACAGATGGATGTCCTCCTGTGTTGATGATGGTCCTCTTCCAACATCATCAGACATTCCCTACACAGTTCCCACTTCTCTCTACCAAAACAACGAACCCTCTACATCTCATAACCCCTCTCCTCATCAAGAGGATGATCCTCAGCCTACCCAACCTCAACATACACTCCAAATCATCCCAGTCTCTCCATCTGACATCCACTCCTCACCTATACAAGCCGATCTTCCATCCATCTCTCCTCAAAATTGCCCTTCCAACTCTCCTCTACAAATCTCTTACCCTCCTCCTTTACCTCTTGCCCTCAAGTGGACAAAAGACCACCCCATTGATCAAATCATTGGTGATCAACATGCTGGTGTACAGACTCGAAGAGGTGTTGGTAACATTTGTCTCTATGTTAACTTTCTTTCTCTCTTTGAACCAAAGAAAGTTGACGAAGCTCTAGCTGATCCATGTTGGATCACTGCCATGCAAGAAGAACTTTCTCAGTTCGAAAGAAACAAAGTCTGGAGATTGGTTCCTCGTCCTTCCAGAAAAACCATCGTAGGAACCAAGTGGGTCTTTCGGAACAAAATGGATGAAGAAGGCACGGTGATCAGAAACAAGGCCCGTCTGGTTGCACAAGGATATAGGCAAGAGGAAGGAATTGACTATGATGAAACATTTGCTCCAGTTGCCAGACTTGAAGCCATCAGAATCTTCCTTGCTCATGCTGCCTACAAAAACTTCAGAGTCTTCCAGATGGATGTCAAGAGTGCCTTTCTGAATGGGGAGCTAGCTGAAGAAGTCTATGTGAAACAGCCCCCTGGCTTTGAAGATCCAGTCCATCCTGACTATGTGTACAGGTTAGACAAAGCTTTCTATGGTCTAAAGCAGGCTCCCCGTGCCTGGTATGACACTCTTGCTGACTTTCTCCTGAAGAACAAGTATACAAGAGGTAAAATTGACAACACTTTGTTCATCAAGCAAACCCCAGGTAATCTTATTCTTGTTCAAATCTATGTGGATGATATCATTTTTGGTGCCACTGATGAGTCACTGTGTGATGAGTTTGCCTCTCTCATGAAAAGCCAATATGAGATGAGTATGATGGGGGAGCTTACCTTTTTCTTAGGACTTCAAGTTAAACAATCTTCAGATGGAATCTTTATAAATCAAAGTAAATATATTCGTGACCTTCTGAAAAAGTTCAATTTTGAAAACTCCTCCCCCATGAAAACTCCCATGGCACCACCTTTGAAACTCCATGCTGATCCTAATGGTGTATCTGTGGATATCACCAGCTACCGAGGCATGATCGACTCTCTTCTTTATCTTACTGCGAGTAGACCAGACATTATGTTTGCTACTTGCCTGTGTGCGCGTTACCAAGCCAATCCGAAGGAATCTCACTTGGCTGCGGTTAAACGCATTTTTCGGTATCTGAAAGGTACCATGAATCTGGGTCTTTGGTATCCCAAAGACTCAGGATTTGATCTAATGGGGTATTCAGATTCTGACTTTGCAGGCTCTAAGATTGACAGGAAGAGCACCACTGGTAGCTGTCAACTCCTTGGTGGCAAGCTTGTTAGTTGGTCTAGCAAGAAGCAGAACTCAGTCTCAACCTCTACCGCTGAGGCTGAGTACGTAGCTGCTGGAAGTTGCTGTGCTCAAATCCTTTGGATGAAGAACCAACTGAGAGACTACAATCAACTGTACTCTCATATCCCGATTCTGTGTGACAACTCAAGTGCGATCGCAATCGCAAACAATCCAGTGTTGCACTCTCGTTCCAAGCACATCGACATCCGGTATCATTTCATCCGGGATCACATCTCCAAAGGTGATGTCGAACTCCATTTCATCCCTACCGACCTCCAACTGGCGGATCTCTTCACCAAGCCTCTTGACGAAGCTAGGTTCAAGTTCCTCATCGGAGAACTCGGTATGTTAAATGCCGATTTTTAATTCAAAAAAAAAAATGAGAAATAGAAAAGAAATCAAAAAAAAAAATGAGAGATAGAAAAGAAATCAAAACAAAAAAATCAAAAAAAAAAAAGAGAAATAGAAAAGAAATCAAAAAAAAAATCAGTATTTTTTTTTCCTATCTCTCTCTCCCTCACACATCTCTCTCTCTCTCCACCCCCTAGCCGAACTCTCTCTCTTTTTCGGCCTCTCCTCTCTCTTCGGCTAGCCCTCCACCGAAACCCCCCCTCCCTCCCTCTCCCACTTCGGCTCTCTCTCTCCCTTAGCCGAACTCCCCCCCTACCTCCCTCCCTCTCCCACTTCGGCTCTCTCTCTTCCCCCCCTCCCTCTCCCTCTTCGGCCCCTCTCCCTTCGGCTCTCTCTCTTCCCTCCCTCTCTTCCCCCTAGCCGAACTACCACTCTCCACCGAACCCTCTCCCTCACCTAAACCTACCGAAACCAAACAACCCCTTATACCTCCCTAGCCGAACCCCCCTTCAACCACACCACCCTTAGCCGATCCCCCCTCCAATCGCCTACCCCCCTTAGCCGAAACCCATCCCCCCCTCCCTCCCCTATTCGGCTCTCTCTCTCTCTCCCCACCCCTAGCCGAACCTCACCCATAACCCCCCCCAGCCGAAGACACCATCACTCACCACCCTCTCCTTTTTCCTTTTTTTTTCGGTAACCGCACTCCATACCCTCACCACTATTTATTCTCTCTCGGCTCTCACCCTCCCACCCCAAACTCTCCTTAGCCGACAATCCATCCATCTCACCCTCTCTTCTTCCTTTTTTTTTTCGGCCACACACACTCCCACCCCCAACCATCCCCTTAGCCGAATTCCACCCTTTCTCCATCATTTATAATTTTTTTTCTTTTTCTCTCTTCTCCTTCCCCTCTACTTCTCTTGGCCGAACCATTCCCCCCACCCCTCTTTTTTTTTTCTCGGCCGAACCCCATCCCCAACCCACCTCCCTTTTGCTTTGACTTTTTCCTACCCCTAACCTACTCCCTTTTTTTTCTTCTCCTTTTCCTTTTATTTCCTTTTTCCAAGACTCACATATCCATCCCATCCCATCCCTCCTTTTTCTTACACCTCCTACTTCTCCACTCCATACTAATTTTTTATTTTTTATTTTTTTCTTCTTTCCCAAGACTTTCACCCAAACCATCCCATCCTTTCTTCTCCCACCATCCTACCTTTCCCCTTATTCCTTCCATATCTCACTTTTCTTACAATCCTCTCATTTCCCCATTCATCTCCTCCTACTCTCTATCACCTATTCCATCTTTACCATCCTTACACATCTCTCCCTATTATCTTCTCCCTACTTAGCCTACCAATTTCAAATCCCTTCCATTTCTATTTCCCTCCTATTTTCACTATAAATACCACCCTTCCTCCTTCATTTTTTTCACCACCACCACAACAAACACCCATATCCTCTTTCTCTCACTCATCATCTTTCTTTCTCCTTCTATATTTTTCATGGCTTCCTCCTCCTCCCCCAACCTTGTCAAGAAAAATGTGTTCACTTCCCCCACCTCTCATTCGGATCTAATTTTTAACCCATGCAATCATGTTGCACGGTTGGAAAGTGATCCCAAGCATAGTGAGTTTGACCCGATTGCTTCCTTCCTCATGAAGTCTCCTCTTCACTATGCCTTGACATACAATCCACCAAAAATAAGCAAATTGCTCATTGGCAATTTTTGGCTTACTTGTATTTATGACGCTACATCCGAGAAAGTGTCGGCTTCCATCCTCTTTCGGGGTTGAGGATGTTCGTTCGGCACTTCATCTTCCTACCTACTCCCCCTATGAGAAATTCCCTCCTGGAAATGAGCATGAGGAAGTTGTTGCGGCTCTGAACTACATCCGTGGTGAACATGACAGAAGTCCAGGCACATTGCTTCGCAAAAACATGGGAGGTATCTGGCATTTCTTCTTCTCTCATGTTATTTTATGTCTTAGCAAGAAAACTACTGGACATGATCAATCTCCTTCTTCCATCACCCAACTGGCACATGCTCTTATCTTTCAAAGAAAGATTGATTTTGCACGGTATTTCTTCCGTGAATTAGTCAGTGTCATCACCCCTCACAAGCGGCCTCATGTTGCTTTTCCTCGGTTTATATGGCTCATCATTTATCATAAATTTGCTACTGCCATTGATGCCTCTCATAGCATCACTTTTGACTACAAGGCGCCGATTATGACCAAACCCCTTCTTCATAAGGGGCCTTTGGCAACTGACAACCCTCTGCTACCAGGTATGGTCTCTTTCCTTACTTCTCCCAATCTACAGTGGGGAGATGCCAAGGACACTCCAGTGTCCAAAGGTCCCTCCTCTGTAGTGGACCCTTCCCCCTCACCTCTTGTGATGTCGGCTAGCACTATCTCATCATCAGCTACCGACACCGCCGCACCTGCCCAACGGGCCATACCACTGAAAGGACCTTCGGTGGTTACCCAGGCCTCACCCACCACCTCAAAGCGGCGGCACTCTACCTCTTCCCCTCCCTCTTCTACCAAAAGAACGAGGAAGGTTTCTAGGGCCATCCCACATACTCCATCCTCCGATTCTTCACAATCGATGGATGTTGATATTTTCCCATCCGGGCCCGGGGATTCAGACATACCCACTGCCACCACCTTTGTATCCTCACAAAAGGATGCAACTGTAATATTTAGGGACCCTCAACTACCCTCTTCCACTCTCTCCTTGGTGGATGAGGATGACTTGGTCTTCTCCCCGGACCAAGGATCTGCCTTCTCACTACACGGCCTGTCACCCGACCAATTTTTGGTCGATGCTTATGCACCGCCCGGTGAAACACGGGTCTTACCAAAGGCCAGTGTGGAGGGTATTTCACATTTTTTGGCTTATTTGCAACAGGGAAACGAGCAGGTGTCACCTTCCCCACTTCCTTCTACCTCTACTGTGCGGGACGCTCCTACCTCTGCTCCCATCATTCCCCCAGAGGTTCAGGCCGATATTCAGGAAGCCAACCGACAGCACCGCCTCATTGGTGCTCAGTTTCGTGAACATCAGACCATTCTGGGCTCTCTTGTCAAAGTCACTTGTGACAAACTGTTATCTCTTGAGACCTCCAATCAACACCTCACTGCCTTGGTCACTGCTCTTCAAGCAGCCTCTAGTGCTCGTGATGAGGAGGTTCGTCGGCTTCAAGCGGCTTCAGAGTCTCATCAGGCCATCACTACTCAAATTCTTGAGTCCTTGCAGTCTCTTCATCAAAAGGTTGATTCTGTGCTAGTTGCTCCCCTGTCAGCCGCTGAGGGGGAGAAAGAGACGGTTCCCATTCCTTCAGACAGCGGCTGTCAGGGTCCCACTCCCATCACCAATGCTCCAACTGAGGGGGAGCATTCTAGACAAAGCAGAGACAAAGGAAAGAGCAAGCTATCTCCAGATGAAGAGGCCCTTTTATCTCAGCAACAAAAGTCTGCTTCTCTAAAAGCTTTTGTTTCTGAAGCTGATAGGCTCAAACTTCAACCACCAAATAAAGTCACCTCTGACTTTGACCGTTCTAAAGCTAAGCTTGATTCTCATGACATCCCTTGGTACCGAAAGACTTTAATGGAAAGAAAGTTGAAGTCTAAAATTGTTGAAATAAAGCTTGGCACCACCAAATGCTCAGATGAGGTTCGGATGTTAATCATTAGAGAAGACAAAAGTCATCACTCCACCAAATTCAGCGATCTTGAAGACTATGGACTCTCTGAATGGTACGAACTCTCTGAACTCTTATCTAAATCTCTTAGTAGGCACAAAGTTTTGGCCAAGAAGACCATCAATCGTCTTCTTGAAAAAATGAAAGACATTGCAAAAGATTATAAGCATTCTCCTGAAGAAGAAGCTCAAGTTCAATGTCTCAAAAAGATGTGTCTCCCCTCCTCTCCACAACTCTCCTCTTATGTCACTCAAAACCTCTTCAAGGACATGGTTGCCAAGGGAATGATTCCTGATATAAAGAATCTAAATCTGAAGACTCCAGGTGGTCCGTGTCCGACCCTTATCTCAGGCACTACTGGTACTGTAGTGTTTAGGCCAACCAAAGGAGTCTTTTTCCTTAATGAAAAGGAAACTCCCATGTTCTTCAGACATAAGGAGATCCCCATTGCTGACACCAAATTTCTGGTTGCTATCCTATCTCTTATCCCCATAAGTTCTGAAGGTTCTCTCTTCCGTCGGGATATTCTTGCTGAGCTCCACAAAAGACAGAAGAAAGAATGAGGTTCTTCTCTAAATCTTTTTATCTTTCTAATGTACTTGTAACCGTTGTTTTGCTAAGTGATATTTAATACAAATGCATTTCCTTTATTTAGTTTGTACAAATATACTTCATTCTTTTATTCTTTTGTAAATGTCGGATATTCTTATAAATCCTTATACAAAAAAAAAACTATGTGAAAAGAACCCAAAAAGAGTAAAGATGGGTCAAAATGAATTTATTCAGTACACTCTTTGTTCTATTCTTTAGTATGGATGTCATCCTCAAATAGGGGGAGATTGTTGGGTCATCTGAAGATTTGAAGATGACCTCCTAATCTTCCATCTTATATCATCCTACTTAGAATATGTTTAAGGTTCTTTTAGCAGCTTGGTTTCTATACAAATGTTCGGTGAAGTCGAAGATCAGCCGAAGAAGACAAAGAAGGAGTACATCTCTCAAAGCGGATTGAAGATAGTCTCCTCAGCCTAAAGCCAAGCATGCCCAAGTGATCAACACCATCAGCCAGGATGGTGTCAATCACATGTCTCTCAGGAGTATGAAGGTGTCCTCACATCTTCAGGAGTGGAAGACCTCTCAGGTCTTCGGCAGCCGATGATCTCAGCTCTCCTTAGAGTATGAAGGTGTTCTCACATCTTCAAGGAGCAGCCGAAGATTTCTCAAGTCTTCGGTAGCCAATCATCTCTCCTTAGAGTATGAAGGTGTTCTCACATCTTCAGGAGCCGAAGATCTTTCAAGTCTTCGGCAGTCTATGCTTAAGGATTTCTTTCAAACACATTATACTTTTCTGACAAAGTATATTGTGATATCTTGCATTGACGTGGACCTCATCTGGAGATCAGATCAAGTAAGTTTTGTCTACTACACCATTTTAAGGAAAGGTCTCTACCATCCTTCTGTAGATCAACACTTCAAGCCAAAACACCTCAAGACAAAAGGTACACCATGTACCTTGCTGAAGACATGTGTCCATCCTTTGCTCAACAGGTGTCCCATGCATTTAATGCATGAGGCACTATAAATATGGAGGATGGTTCAACATGCAAGATCACCAGCTCTCAAGCATTCAAGCTCTCTAAGTGCACTGGCATTCTCTCTCTAAGAAGTTCTTATTGTTTTCTAAGTGTTTTACAATTGTTCTTCATTTCTCTTAGTGTAAGATTGTTTGAATAGATTTCATCTATTCTCTTCCGCAACAATCAAAAGTTTTCTATGTGTAATTCTTGATTTCAAATCAATAAGAATTAAAGTAAGTGAAAAACTGTGTGTATTGTATTCAACCCCCCCTTCTACAATACTTTGCTTATTTATTTACTGCTATTTGGGACCAACACATACAGTTTATAGATTTCAAGAGATATAAACAATGGTAACATAAGTAAATCTTTTCAAGAATTTTAGTTCGCAAAAGAAGTTCTTTATCAAGAAAGGACAATCGGTCCAAAAGTTCATCTCGCGATGACGGGGGATACCCGATTTACCAAGAGTGGTGACGGAACACAAAAGTAGGCCACGATTCGAGTTGTGAGCTAAATACTTGGAATCCATGGCCACGAACACTTCGGAACGTACTAAGATGTGAGGGAGGGCCCCCGAGGAAACCAAGTCATACCCGTTCACTAGGACTACATTTGATCCATGACTGGTAATCGGTCTCACATAACCGTACCATAAAGGCCCCCGAGGATCAAATGCATCCATAGCTACAAAATGGGGAAAAGGCATCCCAATAATATAAGTCAACTCAAAACCTAGGGATCCACTAGTAATAGTCTAAACTTGTCACAATAACACGTGTGACTAACCAAAGTTAAACGTATAGCTTCCAAAAACATTTATAACCAAAATGCCTTTTTCAAGTTTAACTGCTGATAAGAATGAAAATCATAAAATGAGTTTATATACATTCTTTCTAGTAAATCACATAAATGTGCAAGTAAATCTCCATTTTACTCTCGATGAGATCAAACCCTTTACATTTCAAGAAAATGATTAGGAACCCTAAAATATCCCAAAAACTCAAGTTAGGTCAAAATGCCATAAACTTAGATCCAAAACCATAGAGATATATAAGAGTTCAAAAATGTAACATTTGATATGTATAAAGTTTGTAAAATGATAGTAGGAACTCACCTTGCTAGATTTAGGCTAAATCTAGATTTCACCCAACGAGCTCTTTTGAAGAACACTTGGATTCTCAAGACAAAACTTCCAAAACCTAAATCCATACATATTCAACCACAAAGAATCATTTCCCAAACCATATACATGGATACCTCAACTAATACCGAAACCCTAACTTCCATAACCGAAGAGAATAGAAGATTACCTTAACCCAAGCTTGAATTCACCAACCAAAACACTTCTAGTTCACCAAAATGATCACAAACCTTCAATCTATGAAAGGGAGGACAAGGGGTGGATGAAACCCTAGAATATTTTGGGGAAGAAGATGAATAGGGAGATATGAGAAGCTTACCACCACAAAATACTCTATTATACTTCAATATACTTCCAATCTCTTGCCATATCCTTGAAAATCCCTCAAAAACGAAACTATAGCAACTTGAATCACCCAAATCGTAGCTCTGGATCAAAAGATATGAGGAAATGAAGTTTTTGGGTGAAATGAGGCTGAACCCGGCTTTTAACCCGCGCCTCTGACCCCAACGCACGGCCCGTGCGTTTTTGTGAAGGGCCGCGCACGGCCCGTGCGCCCCCTTCAGCGCGCCCATGATTTCCTGAAAACCGTTTTGGTCATAACTTTTTCGTTATAGCTCCGTTTTTGCTCCGGAAAGAACCGTTGGACTCGTAATTGGATCCTTCATCCATCTAGACTATAAAATCAAGGATTCAAGTCCAAAATTAAAAATCTTATTTTTCCTTAATATATCGGTTTCTGTATAAACTTGAAATGATACATTTCGAAAATCGGGGTGTTACAATCCTCCCAACCTTAAAAGAGATTTCGTCCTCGAAATCTAGCACCAACCAATCACCCAATATCGCCCTTGGCGAGGTCAAATGATCCCCTGTCCAAAATGAATACCTTCACTAAACCTTACCTCATATACGAACCCGATTACATCCCGGTTGAGGTTATCGCTGCGTTCCTTATAACGAACCATCACCAACTCAACCTCAACTTTCCATATAACTCACCCAAAGCAGGATAAACGTTAAGTTCTAGCTTAATCACATTCTTATCTTTAAATATCGGTCGCCTCCCAACCTTATGTTGTTCATATTACCTCAAGAGTAACTTACGACCTTATTTAGTCATTTCCACCAAGAATACCCCAAAGCAAACATTTCCCTTGGATACCTCTAAATACGACACATCAAGGTATCCTTGATAATCGATTTGTACTTAATGTCCACCTCGACATTCTCACCAATTGTCTCCAATAAACATTACTACTAAACTCTCACCATGCACTCAAGCATCGATTTTCAAATCAACGAAAATTCTGACAATTATCCAAATACCAATGGTTGATTTCTTAATTACCAACATCTAATTTTCTTGAGTTCATCGCTCGTCCTGTAGATGTACCAGATCTAACGGAAATACATTGAAGCACACCAACAGTTATTGTCCTCAAAATAGAGTGTCACACCTATCCACGGAATGACCATTATGCAAACGTGGGTATACTACCAAATATTTCATTCCCGATTAGCAATGTCGATTCAAAGTTGACACCTACTCTTGGAAGTAGTCGACCAAATCCAATATCCTTACCAGTCAACCATAACATCATCATTAATCCAATTACCCAACAATATAGCACACCACCGACACATAGCATGTCATCGTACCAAAATCCCACAAATCCAAAACCAACCATACCCAAACAACCGAACATGATTTTTATCTGTAGGTTTAACGAAGCATAAAGATCGTTATTTAATTAACTGGGAGAAATCACATGACTAACGTCTCAAGCTCCGAGGACTCTTTTAAACCTTAATATCGACTTCTAACACGAGGGGTCCTACACCTATAGTCCAATGAGTTCAAGGTTTTTCACACTACTATGCCAATTTGAAATTTATAAAACTCTCAAATACATAAGTTTCACAACAATTAAACGTGCGGTGAAAATACACTATCGTGCATTCGATAGGTTTCCAAAATTGATCACCAATGCCACGCATATAAAACCATTTTCAAAACTCATTTGATCAGTGCCTACGCTAATAAAATGATAACGAAAGATGCGTAACAAAATTTTCAAATTGTTGGAAATTTTTAGTAAAAATGTGATTTTTTGCTAACTTTGGACACAAATAAATACATGTATATGTATTGTATATATCTAACTCTTCGTGGGTTTATATTCTCCTATATGAGAGCTTCGAAACGATATATTATGTGTCCAAAACGGAATATGTGTGAATGAGATATCGATGCTCAAAGTTGAGTGTTTGGGATGAAAATTGGCAAAACCAAATGGGTGTGGGAACTTGTCCCACATAGGAAGGAGGACCAAAGTTTTAGTGGTTTATAACTAAAAATGTGGGAGGGACTTTCAAGTCCTTAGATTGGTTTTACTCCATCACCTACCCGCGCGCAGGGGGGGTTGCCGATTGCGACTGTCGTAGGCTAAAATCGGCGAACTTGTGCATAGGCGCGACCTGCGGACACGAATGCCGCTCCGAAATCTTGTGCTCGCACAGGTTGGTTTTTGCGAAAATTTGTTTTTGAACCAGTGTATTTCGCGAGTTAGCTCGCGGGTTTACCCGCGCCTTTAGTCGCGAAATGTTCTGTTTATGGACCATAAAACAGTGAGTTACGCGAGTTAAGCCGCGGGCTTACTCGCGCAGTAAGTCGCGAAATTTACTGTTTGTAGACGAGACAGTGAGTTACGCGGGTTGTCCTGCGACTTCACTCGCGTGCTAAGTCGCGACCTTCACTGGTTTTGTAACTCCTTGATATTCATTAATTGGAAATGATTAATAGGATTAATTCACATTAATCCTTCGGTTTCAATCCTGATTATAAATAGGAGAGTCCGTCTACAGTCCAAGACACCCCAAAAATATCGAACACACAAAGTTTCTGATTTCTCTCGTGCACACATTGTCTCTCCGGCGATTTTTCCAGGTAAGTTTAATATCCGGCAGTACGCTGCTTCTGCTGTTGTACCCTGGGAACAGACGACAAATCTGTTTAAGGGAATCGTGTTCAACACGAGCCTCAACATCGATTGTTTCGATATACGGTTTATTCGTTTTACGTTTTTCTGTCGATTCCCTTTGTATTTGATTTGTTCTAATCATTGGTTGGTTAAATTTAGTTATTCGATATTTGTATTTATATGTATTATTGAAATACATATTTGTGTACTAACAATCTTAAACAGATTTTGTGTTCTATCGAGTTTCTCTCGATATTCTCGTTATCTGTTTTTCCGTAAACAGATTTATAGTTTTAGTATAAATTTCTGTTTTGTGTAAACAGATTATCTTAGTGATACTAATTGTTCATATCGGTTAATTTTTTCCAAAATGGTGAACACAACCGGAACTACATCTCCTACAATACCAATTTCGGGAATTGCTACCTTGTCTGTACAATCGATAGTGACTACTACCACGCCAACACCTAATATGATGGCCAATCTGTAACACTCTAAATTTCAGAGTAAATTAAAACATTTAAAACCTGACAAATGACAAAGGTAAATCCATTAACTTCCCATAAATGGGGTCAGTCCTTAAGACTATACAATTCTATACAAGGATTTCATCAAAAGAATGAGACTTAACAATGCCCAACACCAATACTAAAACATCTCCAAAAACCTCGAGACTCAAAACTCGTCTCTCCAAAAACCCCGGCACCCATCGCTAATGGAAACCTGTTATACACGTCATTTGAGAAAAAGTGTCAGACTATAAAGCCTGGTGAGAACATACAGTTTATAAAGCTCGAAAGATATAAACATCAGTATCATAAAGAAATCTTTTCATAAAGGTTTAATTTGTAAAGATAACATTTCGCCACAACCGGGCCTCTTCGGTCCAAAACTCTTAAACGGTGATAAAAGGACCATTTTACCAAGGATAGTGGTGTAACACAAAGTAGACCACAAATCCGAGTTACGAGCTAAACCAATTGGAATCCGCGGATACGAATCACAAAGTCCGTGCTTCAACGTGAGATCAAGCCCCAAGCGCAAAACCAAGGTATACTCCTTCGCTAGGATCACCATGAACCATGGCTATTATCCGGCCTCACATAACCGTACCAAGTTTCCCCCGAGGAACATGTGATCCATAGCTACAATTTGGGGAATATAGCCTCCCAACAAAACAGTCTACTCCAAAACCTAGGGATCCACTAGAAATGGTAAGGACTCGTCACAACAACATATGTGACCAACCATAAATAAATATATGGTATAAACACATTTTATAACCAAAATGTCATTTCCAGTTCAACTTCTGGTAAGAACGAAAACCATTAAAATGAGTTCATAATCATCCTTTTCAAACGACCACATAATGTGCAAGTAAAACATCATTTTACTTCAATAAGGCGGAACCCGTCATTTTGGTCAGAACTGACCGGGAACCCCGAGAATCACCAAAAACTTTATTTACAACAAAAGGTAGAGAACATAAAATCATACCGTAGAAATACTTTAGATTTTGCAAATAAGAGTTTTGACATGTATAAAGTTTGTAAAATGATAGTAGGAACTCACCGGTAGGTTTTCAGAATAAAACCTGGAAAACCAGATAATGACCACGACGTAGAGGTGAAGCTTAAAACACCGACCCCTCGCTAGAAACACCGAAAACTAGCAACCAAACGAGCCTTGAAGATCGGAGAAGAAAAAGAGAGAAAAGAAGAGAGAGAGAGAAATATCTGAGATTTCTAAAAGAAATCTCACAAAAGAGATATTTAGCCAAGGAATTGCACAACTCCCAACACAGCGCACGGGCCGTGCGTTTTCCAAAGGGGAGGGCGCACGGCCCGTGCGTTTTCCACTGACTTGCGCACTGTTTCATGCGCACGACCCGTGCGCATTTCCTGAAGGATGGCGCACGACCCGTGTGCCCTGTAGACAAAAACATCATCCTCTTTTCTTCTTTAACAACCTCGCAA
Organism: Arctium lappa; assembly: GCA_023525745.1. Lineage (NCBI taxonomy): Eukaryota > Viridiplantae > Streptophyta > Magnoliopsida > Asterales > Asteraceae > Arctium > Arctium lappa. The sequence continues at coordinate 35,550,082 of CM042051.1, forward strand.
AACCAAACGAAAATTCGGGGTGTTACAATCCTCCCCAACTTGGGAATGATTTCGTCCCCGAAATCCCAACTACTCAAAAAGGTGAGGATATCTTTGCTTCATATCCTCCTCGGCTTCCCACGTCACATTTGCTCCTCGGTGATGCTTCCACTGCACTTTGACCAAGGTGACTTCTTTATGACGCAACTTCTTAGACTTTCTCTCTAAGATGGCGTCGGGTTCTTCCACACAACGGTTGCCTTCGTCAACCCTTAACTCTGAAAGGGGAATGACGCTGTCTTCTACCGCCAAACATTTCCGGAGGTAGCAAACATGAAACGTGTTGTGTATTCTGCTCAACTCCGGTGGCAGTTCCAACTGGTAGGCTTGCAAACCCACCCGTTTAAGCACTTTGAAAGGTCCGAGGAAACGGGGACTCAACTTCCCACGTTTTCCGAACCGTATAATGCCTTTCCACGGCGACACTTTAAGCATAACACGGTCGCCTACTTGGAATTCCATCGGTCGCCTCTTCTTATCGGCATAACTCTTCTGACGACCTTGAGCCGCATTCATTCTTTCACGAATGCACTTGACCTTATCGGCAGTCTCTTGCACGATCTCAGGTCCAGCGAACTGCTTTTCTCCCGCTTCAAGCCAGCATACGGGAGTCCGACACTTTCGCCCATACAAAGCCTCAAAGGGTGCCATTCCGATACTCGAGTGGTAGCTATTGTTATAGGCAAACTCCACCAAAGGCAGGTGAGTGTCCCAGCTACCCCCGAAATCGATGACACAAGACCTCAACATGTCTTCCAAAGTTTGGATCGTTCGTTCGCTCTGCCCATCGGTTTGCGGATGGTAAGCCGTACTCAACTTCACTCGAGTACCTAGCTCTTTCTGAAATCCATCCCAGAAGTTCGAAGTGAACCGACTGTCGCGATCCGACACGATCGACAATGGTATGCCGTGTCTCGAGACCATCTCATCGATATAAAGCTTTGCTAACTTATCCATCGGTAGAGTCTCGCGCATGGCCAAGAAATGAGCGCTCTTCGTTAATCTGTCAACTATCACCCAAATGGTATCGTGACCTCGAAGAGTTTTAGGCAACTTCGTCACGAAGTCCATGGTGATATGCTCCCATTTCCATTCGGGAATCTCTAAAGACTGAAGACTCCCGTACGGTCTCTGATGTTCGGCCTTAACTTGCGAACACGTCACACAACGCTCAACGTAACGTGCCACATCAAGCTTCATTACCGGCCACCAATAATGCAACTTCAAGTCCCTGTACATCTTTGTGCTTCCCGGATGTATGGAATACCTGGACTTGTGTGCATCTTCTAGTAACAGCTCACGGTTACCCCTTATCTTGGGCACCCACACACGACCGTTGAACAGTTTCACTCCACGGCTATCTTCCGTCAAGAGTAAACGCTGTTTTGTCATGACTTCTTCTTTGAGATTCTCCTCTAACAGTGCTTCCACCTGTGATGCCTTGATCTTCTCAACAAGACTAGACACAAGTTCGATTCTTGAATGGGTAGCTCGAATGCTTCCGCTATAGTCCTTCCGACTTAGCGCATCGGCCACCACGTTCGCCTTACCGGGATGGTAAAGCAATTCACAGTCGTAATCTTTCAGCAACTCGAGCCACCTCCTTTGCCTCATATTCAGCTCTTTCTGATCAAAGACATACTTCAGGCTCTTGTGATCCGTGTACAGAGTACATTTCGTGCCGTAGAGGTAATGTCGCCAAAGCTTCAAAGCGAACACCACCGCTGCTAACTCCAGATCATGGGTTGGATAATTCTGCTCGTGTATTTTGAGCTGCCTCGAGGCATAAGCGATTACCTTACCTCGTTGCATCAACACACAACCCAATCCCATCTTTGAAGCGTCGCTGTAAACCACGAAATCTTCCGACCCTTCAGGTAGTGTCAAGATCGGAGCTTCACACAACTTCTTTTGAAGGATCTGGAACACCTTCTTTTGGGTTTCGGTCCATTCGAACTTCACATTCTTCCGAGTCAGAACTGTCAAGGAAGAAGCGATCTTGGAAAAGTCTTGAATGAATCTCCTGTAGTATCCTGCCAGACCCAAGAAACTTCTGATCTCTGACGGACTCTTAGGAGGCTCCCAATTCATCATAGCTTCAATCTTGGAGGGATCTACTTTCACTCCTTCTCGAGTGACTACGTGCCCCAGAAATTGTACTTCTTTAAGCCAAAAGTCGCACTTGGAAAACTTGGCGTACAATCTTTCTCTTCTCAATACTTCCAGAACCTCACGTAGATGTTGTTCGTGTTCCGACTCACTCTTGGAGTACACTAGTATGTCATCGATGAATACAATGACCGACTTGTCGAGGAAAGGTCGGCACACTCTATTCATCAAGTCCATAAACACTGCTGGTGCGTTCGTCAGGCCAAAAGGCATTACAAGGAACTCATAATGGCCGTAACGCGTTCTGAAAGCCGTCTTCGGAACATCTTCTTCTCTTACCTTCACTTGGTGATAACCTGATCGTAAGTCGATTTTGGAGAAACAACCCGCTCCTTGAAGTTGATCGAACAAGTCGTCTATCCTCGGAAGTGGATACCTGTTCTTCACTGTAGCTTTGTTCAACTCACGATAGTCAATGCACATTCTCATTGTGCCATCCTTCTTCTTGACAAATAAGACCGGAGCTCCCCAAGGTGACGAACTCGGTCTTATGAATCCTTTCTCAAATAGCAACTGGAGTTGTGCTACCATCTCTTGCATCTCCGATGGCGCTAAACGATAAGGTGCTTTAGCGATCGGTGCAGCGCTAGGCACAACATCAATCCGAAACTCTACCTGACGATCGGGTGGCAACCCGGGCAAGTCGTCCGGAAAGATGTCTGGGAACTCGCGCACGATCTTCACATCTTCTAGCTTTGATTTCCTTAACTTGGCATCGATCACATAGGCTAAGAAAGACAAACATCCTTTTACTAAGCACTTGCGTGCCTTTGCCATTGTGATTATTGCCACTTCACCCTTTCTCTTCTCACCATAGATGACAACGGCTTCACCAGAGGGGTTGGGAAGTCGAATCAACTTCTTGGAACATACGATCTCGGCATGATTGTTTGACAACCAATCCATGCCAACCACAACATCGAAACCCCCGATTAACATCGGCAATAGATCGATTGAGAATTCTCTCCCCTCGATACTAAGAGTACACTGCCTCATAACTTCGCGGATCATAATTTGACTACCATCGGCTATTTCTACCACTAATGCATCCTCAAGACTAGTAGTGGGCATAGCAATTTTCTGACGGAACAATTCAGATACAAAAGAGAAACTAGCACCCGTATCGAACAAAATACGAGCAGGTACAGAGTTTATAAGAAAAGTACCCGATACCACATCAGCGGATGCTCTAGCCTCTTCGGCCATCATCTGAAATGCTCGACTCTGAACCTTAGGAGGGTTCTCCTTCCTTGCTGGCGCGCTACCCGACACAAGCTTCGGGCAATCTCTCTTTACATGCCCCGGTACCTTACACTCGTAACAGACGATTCCACTGACCGAGCAATCTCTGACAGTATGACCGGGCTTCCCACACTTATAGCAAACTTGAGAATTGTTGTAACAGTTACCGTGATGCTTGGTTCGACACCTCGGGCACCACTTAGCTTCCTGATAACTGTTGAAGTTGCGGTTTCCGACAAAAGGTCGGGTCCGCTTGGGAGGTACTGAACTGTTCTCCCACTTTCTCTTTTCAGGCACCACTACTGCCTTCTCGGTTTTGCCCTTCGCAAACATCTCTTCCATGAATTGAGCTTCCTCCACCATCTCTCGGAGGTTAGAAGCCTTGAAATTATGGACCATGGATTGCATGTCCGCAGGCAAGCCGTTGAGATAAGCTTTCATCTTGTCTTTCTCTGATGGGGCAGCGTGCCCCACCAGACCAAGCTTCTCCATAAACTGACGGGTGTACTCCCTCACCGTCAGGCTTCCCTTCACCAAGGACCGGAACTCTTTCTCAATTCGGTCCATCGTTCTCTCATTGCAAAACTCTTCTAGCAGCTTCTTCTTGAACTCGGCCCAAGACAACTGAGCCAACACTTCAGGAGATAGAGTGGATTGGATAATATTCCACCAGATGAGTGCAGTGTCCCTCAGCAATTGGGTACCGAACCGCACCCTCTGATCATTACCACATTCGGAAGAGCCAAAAGCTTGCTCAACCGCTCGGATCCACTTCACACACAAGACCGGGTCGTCAGAACCAGAGAACTCTGGCGGTCCGCAACCCAAAAAGGATTTGTAGGAACAACTTTTCCTATCTCTCGGAGCACCAACAATCCTGTTCTCCTCAGCCCTGACCCCTGTACCAGCGCCTCCAGAACCTGCTACGATGTTTTCCACAACCGTCTCACTTCTACGATTGTTCACATCACGGTCCTCAATTACTTTTAGCAGAAACTCTTGCTGCTTTGCCATCTCTTCCCTCATTGCCAACATCATGCTGGCCATCATCTCAGTAGGGGAACTAGCATCCCTGATTACTGGGTGGGACGAAGCCAGGTCCACACGCGGAATGACCTCTGGCCCCCCACCTAGTATTTGTGGAATAGGTGGACGCACCACAACCTCAACACCTTCCGGCTGGTCGGCGGTGGAGGCTGTCGCTTCCAAACCATCAACACGAGTACGTGGTCTACCACGCGTATTCACCATCCTGAACTGCTTCACAGAACAGAGACAGAGATAAGAGAGAGATTTGAATAAACACGAAGGAAACGTACTACCACATTACCAATTGTCATAGTAATAGAAATTCAAGCACACTTACGTACGATATCTTCATAATAACATTAGCTAAGTGAGATTATGAATAAATAGCACATAAAAGTTCTCGTCACGATCACCACAACTCCTGATAAACGTACTTTCCGTTGATTCTAAGACTAACCCATCTTAAGAGCTCTACCCAAATCTCGCGGATCAATCCTTAGCATACACAGTCTAAGTCTAGACATCTTACATTCATGCCTAGTTCGCTTAAACTAGAGCTCTGATACCAACTTGTAACACTCTAAATTTCAGAGTAAATTAAAACATTTAAAACCTGACAAATGACAAAGGTAAATCCATTAACTTCCCATAAATGGGGTCAGTCCTTAAGACTATACAATTCTATACAAGGATTTCATCAAAAGAATGGGACTTAACAATGCCCATCACCAATACTAAAACATCTCCAAAAACCTCGAGACTCAAAACTCGTCTCTCCAAAAACCCCGGCACCCATCGCTAATGGAAACCTGTTATACACGTCATTTGAGAAAAAGTGTCAGACTATAAAGCCTGGTGAGAACATACAGTTTATAAAGCTCGAAAGATATAAACATCAGTATCATAAAGAAATCTTTTCATAAAGGTTTAATTTGTAAAGATAACATTTCGCCACAACCGGGCCTCTTCGGTCCAAAACTCTTAAACGGTGATAAAAGGACCATTTTACCAAGGATAGTGGTGTAACACAAAGTAGACCACAAATCCGAGTTACGAGCTAAACCAATTGGAATCCGCGGATACGAATCACAAAGTTCGTGCTTCAACGTGAGATCAAGCCCCAAGCGCAAAACCAAGGTATACTCCTTCGCTAGGATCACCATGAACCATGGCTAGTATCCGGCCTCACATAACCGTACCAAGTTGCCCCCGAGGAACATGTGATCCATAGCTACAATTTGGGGAATATAGCCTCCCAACAAAACAGTCTACTCCAAAACCTAGGGATCCACTAGAAATGGTAAGGACTCGTCACAACAACATATGTGACCAACCATAAATAAATATATGGTATAAACACATTTTATAACCAAAATGTCATTTCCAGTTCAACTTCTGGTAAGAACGAAAACCATTAAAATGAGTTCATAATCATCCTTTTCAAACGACCACATAATGTGCAAGTAAAACATCATTTTACTTCAATAAGGCGGAACCCGTCATTTTGGTCAGAACTGACCGGGAACCCCGAGAATCATCAAAAACTTTATTTACAACAAAAGGTAGAGAACATAAAATCATACCGTAGAAATAATTTAGATTTTGCAAATAAGAGTTTTGACATGTATAAAGTTTGTAAAATGATAGTAGGAACTCACCGGTAGGTTTTCAGAATAAAACCCGGAAACCCAGATAATGACCACGACGTAGAGGTGAAGCTTAAAACACCGACCCCTCGCTAGAAACACCGAAAACTAGCAACCAAACGAGCCTTGAAGATCGGAGAAGAAAAAGAGAGAAAAGAAGAGAGAGAGAGAAATATCTGAGATTTCTAAAAGAAATCTCACAAAAGAGATATTTAGCCAAGGATTTGCACAACTCCCAACACAGCGCACGACCCGTGCGTTTTCCAAAGGGGAGGGCGCACGACCCGTGCGTTTTCCACTGACTTGCGCACTGTTTCATGCGCACGACCCATGCGCATTTCCTGAAGGATGGCGCACGACCCGTGCGCCCTGTAGACAGAAACATCATCCTCTTTTCTTCTTTAACAACCTCGCAAAACCAAACGAAAATTCAGGGTGTTACACAATCATGCTGAGAAACCGGAGAAATTTTCCGGTTTGAACTTCAAGAGGTGGCAACAAAAAATGTTTTTCTATTTGACCACTTTGAACCTCGCAAGGTTCCTAACTGAAACCGCTCCTCAACTTAGTGGAGGAGAGGCCGACGTTCAATCTGTGAGCGCATTCGAAGCGTGGAAGCACTCGGAATTTTTATGCCGAAACTATGTGTTGAATGGCCTAGCCGATGCTCTTTACAACGTGTATTGTAAAGTAACCACGACGAAAGAACTATGGGAATCCTTGGATCGCAACCAAGAAGCATGTTGTTGCTCGCTTCTTGGATTTCAAAATGGTTGACTCCAAAACAGTAATGAGTCAAGTTCAAGATCTTCAAGTTATTATGCATGACATACTTGCCGAAGGAATGGTTGTAAGTGAAGCCTTCCAAGTTGCTGCTATGATTGAAAAGCTTCCTCCCGGTTGGGTAGATTTCAAAAACTACCTTAAACACAAGCGAAAGGAGATGTCTGTGGAGGATTTGGTGGTACGTCTTCGCATTGAAGAAGACAACCGAATTGCTTTGAAGGGTGGTTATGCCGACTCTTCAAAGGCGAATGTGGTGGAAGTTGGCCAACCTTCTAAGGCCAAGGCAAAGAAGATTGACAAAGGCAAGGGGAAAGCTAAAAATCTTGCCCCTCAGAAAGGAACTTTCAAAAAGAAGTTCAATTGTTATAATTGTGGTCAACCGGGTCACAAGGCGGCCGATTGCAAGTTGCCCAAGAAGGAAAATCCACGCCAAGCTCATATGATGAACGAAGACTTGGTGGCTATGATCACGGAGTTTTCGGCCATGGGACTTGCTACCATGGTTTCGGAGGCTAATGTGATAGGTTCGAACTCTATGGATTGGTGGGTTGATACGGGAGCTACCCGTCATGTATGTCATGACAAAAGCAACTTCATATCCTTTAAAGATGTGGATGATGGGCAAAAGATCTACATGGGAAATGCCGCTACTACCGATGTTAAGGGCATTGGAGATGTGCTTCTAAAAATGACTTCCGAAAAAGAGCTCAAGATTAGAGACGTTTTGTATGCGCCGGAGCTTCGGAAGAACCTTGTGTCGGGTTGGTTGCTTAATAAGTTTGGATTTAAACTTGTATTTGAGTCGGACAAGTTTGTTTTGTCCAAGAATGGTATGTATGTGGGGATGGGATATGCCTTAGATGGCATGTTTAAGTTGAATGTAACTGTGATCAATGGAATGAATAAAACTGGTGCTACTTCTGTTTATTTGTTTGAGTTTCCAAACATTTGGCATGGCCGTTTAGGACATGTAAATTTCAATTCCATTCAACGTTTAATTAAACTAAATCACATACCGAAATTTGATATTGACTCGAATCACAAGTGCCCCACATGTGTAGAATCCAAACTTACTAGAACATCTTTCAAATCGATTGAAAGAAAAACCGAACCCCTTGATTTAATTCACACTGACGTGTGTGATTTAAAATCAATTCCTACTAGAGGTGAGAACAAATATTTCATCACGTTTATCGATGATAGTACGAAATATTGCTATGTGTATTTACTTAAGAGTAAAGATGAAACAATAGACAAGTTTGTCTTGTATAAAAATGAAGTTGAGAATCAACTTAACAAGAAAATCAAGGTGGTTAGAAGTGATAGGGGAGGTGAATATGTTTTACCGTTTGCTGAATTTTGTTCTAATAATGGAGTTCGACATGAATTCACAGCACCCTATTCACCTCAGAAAGAAAGAATCGCACCTTGAAAGAAATGGTGAATGCCATGTTGATCAGTTCTGGACTAAGTCAGAACATGTGGGGGGAAGCTATTTTGTTGGCTAATTATCTTTTAAATAAGATACCCCGTAAGAAAAAAGATGTGACCCCGTATGAACTTTGGATGGGTAGAAAACCATCTTACAAGTACTTACGAGTGTGGGGGTGCCTAGCTAAAGTGGTTGTACCTCCTCCTAAGGTACAAAAGTTAGGACCTAAAACAGTGGATTGTGTATTCATTGGATATGCACAAAATAGTAGTGCTTATCGGTTTCTTGTGTATGAATCTAAAAATCCCGAGATACACAAGAATACAATTATGGAGTCAAGAAATGCTTCATTCTTTGAAGATGTGTTTCCTTGTTTGAACAAGGAAGATCAAGCGTCATCTTCTAAAGGTAAAGAAATTGTTCAAGAGGATGAACAAATTCTATCTGATAAAGAAGATATAGAACCTAGAAGAAGTAAACGAGCTCGGGTTGAAAAATCGTTTGGTCCCGATTTTCTCACCTACGTGGTGGAAAGTGAACCTAATACCTATCGTGAGGCGGTCACGTCTTCGGAGGGACCTCAATTGAAAGAAGCCATCAATAGTGAGATAGAATCTATCTTACAAAAGCATACATGGGAACTAGTGGACCTAACACCGGGTTGTAAGCCACTAGGTTACCGTTGGATCTTTAAAAGAAAGATGAAAGCTGATGGCAGTATTGACAAATACAAGGCGAGATTAGTGATCAAAGGATATAGACAAAAGGAAGGTCTAGATTACTTTGATACTTATTCTCCAGTGACAAGAATAACATCCATTAGATTGGTGTTAGCGATTGCAGCCATTAGAAATCTGCAAATTCACCAAATAGATGTAAAAACTGCTTTTCTAAACGGAGATTTAGAAGAAGAAATCTATATGGAGCAGCCTGAGGGATTTGTTGCCCCGGGACAAGAGAACAAGGTTTGTAAACTTATTAAATCCTTGTATGGTCTAAAGCAAGCTCCAAAGCAATGGCATCAAAAGTTTGATCAAACCATGTTAGAAAGCGGTTTTAAGATAAATGAGTGTGATAAATGTGTTTACATGAAAGACACCACTCATGGATATGTCATCTTATGTTTATATGTTGATGATATGCTTATCATTGGCAACGATGAAAAAATGATAAAGTCCATAAAGGATATGTTGAAATCTAAATTTGACATGAAAGATTTGGGTTTAGCGGATGTGATTCTTAGGATAAAAATCACAAGAACCCAAAATGGTATGGTGTTAAATCAAACACACTATGTGGACAAGATTCTTGAGAAATTCAATGAAGGAGATACTAGTATAGCTTGAACTCCAATTGATACTAGTCAACATCTATCTTAGAATAGAGGGGAAAGTATTGAACAAGTAGAATACTCAAGAATAATTGGCAGTCTGATGTATCTTATGAGTTGTACTAGACCTGACTTAGCATATGCAGTGAGCAGGCTAAGTAGGTATACTAGTAATCCCAGTTTAGAACACTGGAAGAGTATTACTAGATTGTTAAGATATCTAAGATACACACGTGAATATGGACTGCATTATGGAAAATATCCAATGGTAATCAAAGGTTACAGTGATGCAAATTGGATATCTGATATTAAGGATTCCAGATCAACAAGTGGATATGTATTTACACTTGGAGGTGCGGCTATATCTTGGAAATCGTCCAAGCAAACTGTTATAGCCAGATCCACGATGGAATCTGAATTTATTGCCTTGGATAAATGTGGTGAAGAGGTAGAATGGCTACGTCAGTTCATGGAAGATATTCCCAAATGGCCTAAGCCGGTAACGGCCATATGTAAACATTGTGATAGCCAATCGGCGATTGGTAGAGCTCAAAGTACAATGTATAATGGGAAATCTAGACATATTAGACGTAGAGATAATACGATTCGACAATTACTCTCTACTAGAGTTATCACAATTGACTATGTGAAGTCAAAGGATAACATTGCGGATCCGCTTACGAAAGGCTTAAGTACAGATTTGGTCTACAAGTCGTCGAGAGGAATGGGACTAAAGCCCTTAAATGAGTAATTCATGCAAAGGAAACCTTACCCAGAAGACTGGAGATCCCAAGATCTGGGTTCAAAAGGACAACCTAGTTGTATGAATAGAGAAGGTCACTGTGGGGGATTTAATAGACTTCCAACTCCAATTCTGGAATCAGTGATAATGAGGTTAAGCCTATGACTTTTAATGATTATTGAAAATCACCTATGTGAGAGAGAAGTGGGGTCGCTTCGAAGGGAATTGTGGGGGCTCAATTCCTATCAGTTCTCGCTGAACCAGGCTAGTGTTCATGACCATAACGAACACGACTATGAGGATATGACCTTGTTAGGAAGAATGTTGTGTGAAATGTATTGTCGCCTACATAAATGGCAGTTCAGTTCAAAGACATCGATTCTACTAACAGCTAGGAGGCTAAGTGTGTTTCACAAGGGAAGGTTCAAAGGATAAACACCTACCTATCCTATGCAAGATTCGACCATTGGAAATTTCATAGGAAAATTTCGTATGCAAAGATCGATCTCCATTCATGTGGGGGATTGTTGGAAATTTTTAGTAAAAATGTGATATTTTACTAACTTTGGACACAAATAAATACATGTATATGAATTGTATATATCTAACTCTTCGTGGGTTTATATTCTCCTATATGAGAGCTTCGAAACGATATATTATGTGTCCAAAACGGAATATGTGTGAATAAGATATCGATGCTCAAAGTTGAGTGTTTGGGATGAAAATTGGCAAAACCAAGTGGGTGTGGGAACTTGTCCCACATAGGAAGGAGGACCAAAGTTTTAGTGGTTTATAACTAAAAATGTGGGAGGGACTTTCAAGTCCTTAGTTTGGTTTTACTCCATCACCTACCCGCGCGCAGGGGGGGTGCCGATTGCGACTGTCGTAGGCTAAAATCGGCGAACTTGTGCATGGGCGCGACCTGCGGACACGAATGCCACTCCGAAATCTTGTGCTCGCACAGGTTGGTTTTTGCGAAAATTTGTTTTTGAACCAGTGTATTTCGCGAGTTAGCTCGCGGGTTTACCCGCGCCTTTAGTCGCGAAATGTTCTGTTTATGGTGAGTTAAGCGTTAAGCCGCGGGTTGTTCTGCGACTTCACCCGCGTGCTAAGTCGCGACCTTCACTGGTTTTGTAACTCCTTGATATTCATTAATTGGAAATGATTAATAGGATTAATTCACATTAATCCTTCGGTTTCAATCCTGATTATAAATAGGAGAGTCTGTCTACAGTCCAAGACACCCCAAAAATATCGAACACACAAAGTTTCTGATTTCTCTCGTGCATACATTGTCTCTCCGACGATTTTTCCAGGCAAGTTTAATATCTGGCAGTACGCTGCTTCTGCTGTTGTATCCGGGGAACAGACGACAAATCTGTTTAAGGGAATCGTGTTCAACACGAGCCTCAGCATCGATTGTTTCGATATACGGTTTATTCGTTTTACGTTTTTCTGTCGATTCCCTTTGTATTTGATTTGTTCTAATCATTGGTTGGTTAAATTTAGTTATTCGATATTTGTATTTATATGTATTATTGAAATACATATCTGTATACTAACACAAACGGATTACCAGGGTCTTAGTATGCATCAATTTATGGTATGCGTATGAAAATAACTTTCCGTTCCATAACATGTGCAATAAAAGTTTGTACAACTCCCAAAAGAGGATTTCACAATTTCAACTTTAAAATCTTTTACTTTGACACAAAACGTCGGAAGATAAAATTTCCAACAAGACCTATATACATCCGATCATTTCCCAAATGTAGTAACACAATAGGAAAATAAATAAATAAATATATATATATATATATATATTTTATTCGCGGTTCAAATTTGGGTTGCACCGATAAAACGTACTTACCCAAAATTGTAAATACAACGACATGCAAACCGGAACTTCATCTCATGCATTGCGGAAAACTCCTATCAGTAAAATCAATAACTGAAATATGTTCCGGGCAAAAGTTCTATCCGAAATACCAAAAATCTTTCATACGATTACTCACACCAACAGTATAATTTATGTAACGAATGAGAAATGGTTTTACGTACTAAAACAGTGTATAACAAGACTTTCATACAAAATTACATAAGCGAGACTCACAAAATCGAACCTCAAAATTTCTGCAATTAACCATAAAATGTCATGAAATAAAACTTCCCATTGTAACTCGCATACATCTATTTATTCCCCAAAATTTAGTAAAGACATATGCGATTTGAGCAATTTCAAAAGTAATTTAGTTTAATTCCAAACTGTATAAATAAAATGTTTGCAAAACCCGAGACAACATACTCATAATATCGAACTCTTATTGTTTTCTCTCTTTTAGTCACAATGCGGCACGAAATAAGATTTCACAACAAAACTTGCATGCGATCGTTTATTTCACAAAGCTAGTAGATTGATATGCGTATGCACCCGGTTAAACACATGAAATAATTTATGTCATTTTCGAGTTCAAAGCCAAATATAAACATGCTCTCATCGTTCTAAAACATTGGCTAAAATACCATGACGGAAATTTCCAATAAAATATGCATATGTGACCAAAGGTATAATTAACTAAAATCTCATTGCTGGTTGAGACAAACCATTTTTCAAAGAAACTCATATTCTTATGTTTTTAAATTGTCTCATAACACAATAATATGTGTTTTCTGAATAAGGTTTATAAGATCAAATACACGAAATGACACTCACGTCAATTGAACTCCAATTATATATGTAAAATCATCGAGGAAACATCTCAACATGATTTATTTACCAAAATACCCAAAGATTCCAAAATGGATGACTCGACATGTTCATAAAACTAAACATTTCAAAATAATCAAAACTTATCATTGGTTGCAACAAAATGTTTTCCAAATGAACTCTTTCTCTTCATGTTTCCAAAACGACTCCTAGTTCAATGACATGAATTTTCCAACGGTTTATAAAATCGTATGCACCAAATGGGCAATTATATAAATGACCTCCATTTATGTATTACATCGTCAAAGGAATATATCAAAATGATTCATTTAACAAAATAAGAGAACAACTCATTTACTACTAATATGCATTTTATAAATGGATGCCTCAACTCAAAATATAATTTTATGGAATAATGAAATCCCACACTTATTCAAAACGAGAATACTGGTAATGCCCGAATAATGAAATTTGAGTAAGCTTTATAAAATAACATCAAAACATAAGTAAACTCAAGTTTCTAAGATTATAGCATAAGAGAATAATCTCAGACTCAAAACGAATGAACTAACGCATTCCAAAATATGAATTTCCCAATACGATGCAATAAATACAAATCATAACCAGACGCTCTACAATGAACTATCAAAACAGGACAAGTGTCCCCAAGACCCAACAAAATCCAAAGACCCAACGTTGAAAATCATAAACTTAATTCAAAAGTAAATGACCCGAAAAAATGCAACCCATGCTTCAACACACGCGAATAACTCCAACATGATTTAGATTGAAACAAAACATTTTCCAAGTGGGTTTATACCATTTATCCTTTCAAATCATCCCATGACCCCCAATAAAATGTGTTTATACTCAAAATATGCTCCATGCAATAAATCGTTTAAATACCCAAATTATATGATTTGTTTATCAAAATGCTCAAAATCCTAAATGTGGGTGTTTTATAAGTTTATAAAGTTGAATACTTTCAATTAACCAAAACTTACCAGATGATTAGCAATTAACAATTTTCACATAAAAATGAAAACACTTTAAAATAGACATTTTGGCATGTACACCGTTTTCACAAATCAGCTTGAACTCAAGCTCCTTGATTTCTCTAGTTAAACTATCGTCCTCCAGATGCTCAACATCTTAAAGCAAAGATCACGGACTTCATAGGTTCACTTCACAATTTCTCCTCGAATACATCGATTCAAAAAGTCTATGGTTCTAATCCGACCCGAAACTGACCACTTAATGCGATCCCCATACTTACCGTCACTCCAAGTAACGAATAATAAAATCATTAACTTTCTAATGGTTACCCATTCAGAAACTTTCTTACCACCCCAACGGTCGACATACCAAGGTCGTTCATACAAGCACGAGGATGAATAAGAAAGAGATTAACAGAATTGAACACGAAGGAAACGTACTACCACGTCTACTAAATATCATAACATTAGTATAAACCAAATACAAGAGAACGTACTACTACCTTACCAACTGTCACAGTAACGGCATCTCAAGCACCATCACGTATAAATATCCTCATAATAACATTAGCTAGGTGAGATTATGAACATTAATACATAAAGGTTCTCGTTACCATCGCCACAACACTTGATAACCATAGTTTCCGTCGAATCTAAGACTAACCCATCTTAGACATTCTACCCATCTCACAATCATTGCCTAACGTACTCAGTCTAAGTCTAGACATCTCACATTCATGCCTAGTTCACTTAAACTAGAGCTCTGATACCAACTTGTAACACCCTAAAAATCAGAGTGAAATAAAACTTCAGAAATATAGGCAATATGACTTCGCACTCGGTATAAAACTCCCAAAAAGGGGTATAGTACTAAACCTTTACAAAACCTGAGAACGGATATGGAAATCAACAACAAACTAATCTAAATACATCTATCTAGATTACATTGGTTGTCGATCCAAAGTCACCAAAAGATGGGACTTAAACAATGCCCAACAACGACTACAAGCCATCTAAAAATGCCTATAAGACATGCTCGTCACTCACGACCATGACACCTGTAACACCTCAAAAATCAGAGTAAAATAAAACCTGGAAATCTGACAATATGACGAAAGTAAATCCATTAACTTCCCATAAATGGGATCAGTCCTTAAGTCTATACAATTCTATACAAGGATTTCATCAAAAGAATGGGACTTAACAATGCCCAGCTACAATACTTAAAACATCTCCAAAAACCCCGAGACTCAAAACTCGTCTCTCCAAAAGCCCCGACACCCTCCGTTAATGGAAACCTGTTATACACATCATTTGAGAAAAAGTGTCAGACTATAAAGCCTGGTGAGAACATACAGTTTATAAAGCTCAAAAGATATAACATCAGTATCATAAAGAAATCTTTTCATAAAGGTTTAGTTCGTAAAGATAACATTTCGCCACAACCGGGCCTCTTCGGTCCAATACTCTTAAACGGTGATAAAAGGACCATTTTACCAAGGAGAGTGGTGTAACACAAAGTAGACCACAAATCCGAGTTATGAGCTAAACACTTGGAGTCCTCAGCAATGAACCCAGAGTCCGTGCTACGAGGTGAGATCGCGCTCCCAAGGGAAACCAATGTATACTCCTTCACTAGGATCACCATGAACCATGGCTAGTAATCGGCCTCACATAACCGTACCATAAACTCATCACGGAACATGTGATCCATAGCTACATATTTGGGGAATATAACCTCCCAACAAAACAGTCTACTCCAAAACCTAGGGATCCACTAGTAATGGTAATGACTCGTCACAACAACATATATAATATAAGTCACTCAAAACCTAGGGATCCACTAGTAATAGTCTAAACTTGTCACAATAACACGTGTGACTAACCAAAGTTAAACGTATAGCTTCCAAAACATTTATAACCAAAATGCCTTTTTCAAGTTTAACTGCTGATAAGAATGAAAATCATAAAATAAGTTTATATACATTCTTTCTAGTAAATCATATAAATGTGCAAGTAAATCTCCATTTTACTCTCGATGAGATCAAACCCTTTACATTTCAAGAAAATGATTAGGAACCCTAAAATATCCCAAAAACTCAAGTTAGGTCAAAATGCCATAAACTTAGATCCAAAACCATAGAGATATATAGGAGTTCAAAAATGTAACATTTGATATGTATAAAGTTTGTAAAATGATAGTAGGAACTCACCTTGCTAGATTTAGGCTAAATCTAGATTTCACCCAACGAGCTCTTTTGAAGAACACTTGGATTCTCAAGACAAAACTTCCAAAACCTAAATCCATACATATTCAACCACAAAGAATCATTTCCCAAACCATATACATGTATACCTCAACTAATACCGAAACCCTAACTTCCATAACCGAAGAGAATAGAAGATTACCTTAACCCAAGCTTGAATTCACCAACCAAAACACTTCTAGTTCACCAAAATGATCACAAACCTTCAATCTATGAAAGGGAGAACAAGGGGTGGATGAAACCCTAGAATATTTTGGGGAAGAAGATGAATAAGGAGATATGAGAAGCTTACCACCACAAAATACTCTATTATACTTCAATAGACTTCCAATCTCTTTCCATATCCTTGAAAAGCTCTCAAAAACAAAACTATAGCAACTTGAATCACCCAAATCGGAGCTCTGGATCAAAAGATATGAGGAAATGAAGTTTTTGGGTGAAATGAGGCTGAACCCGGCTTTTAACCCGCGCCTCTGACCCCAACGCACGGCCCGTGCGTTTTTGTGAAGGGCCGCGCACGGCCCATGCGCCCCCTCCAGCGCGCCCATGATTTCCCGAAAACCGTTTTGGTCATAACTTCTTCGTTATAGCTTCGTTTTTGCTCCGGAAAGAACCGTTGGACTCGTAATTGGATCCTTCATCCATCTAGACTATAAAATCAATGATTCAAGTCCAAAATTAAAAATCTTATTTTTCCTTAATATGTCGGTTTCTGTATAAACTTGAAATGATACCTTTCGAAAATCGGAGTGTTACATCCACCACCGAGGGCGCTGCTCCTAGAACCTCAAAATGGGTAGACCTCTTTGGCCCCTACTTTATGGTTAATTTGGATCCATATTAGTTTATACGATTGTACACTGCGCCTCCTAATTCATATTATAGTTTAACCAATAAACCTCACCGATCGCATCTAAATAGAAACTATACTAAAATGTTTGATAAAACTAAAATCACCAACATAAGCAGGAGTGTCCAAGATACTTGGTATGATCTGAAATCGTAGATGAGAAAGTGTTTTGTTCTAAAGCATTTTCATAGGGATTTTGTACAAAAACTCTTGGTTCTTAAACAAGGTATTAGGACAGTTGATCTACAAAGAGATGGAGATGATCATGACTAGGGTTGATATTGAAGAAGATGAGGAGATGACAATGATACATCTCTTTCAATAAGGAGAAAGTTAATCGGGTGGATTTGCAACATTATGATGAATTATAAGAGATGATTGATATTGCCGGTTTCAGTGAGGAGCAACAGAAGAAGTTACTCCTTGGTTAGTTGTTAACCCCTTTCCATATTTCATTTTCCACGGCGATTCGCTTTCCCCATCGTCCATGGCGATGGACTTCCTTTCCGACTTTCCCTCCTCGACTACTCACCAACAACCTCCCTTTCTCTCTCTCTAGCCCTGATATCATGGTTCCACCTCCAACCACGAGTCCGTCTTTGATCAGTTGGGAAGTTTTGAGAACCCCGATAAAACGAGGTTGTTGATGAGGTTCTGAGGGTCTAATGGAACACAATGGTGTCGATACTATTATGCGGCAGTCAAGCAGGTAAAAAAAATGATAAATCATTAACATATAACGGTTTAAAGTTTGCTTCAAATAAATTATATAAAGCAGAGAAATGAGAATTGAGGGGGAAAAAATTCTTGTTTTATGCAACTTGTCATTTATATATACAACTTTAAAATTATGTTCGAAGTAATATCTATTCTTAAAAAAAACACTATGAACCATTTAAAGGATTATGCTTGAAATACAATATATAATCTTAAAGAACACACAAAAACCCGAGTTAAGATTATGTATGTAGTACAATAGTAACTATTTAAAAAAGGGACAAATCCATAAAAATCCAACAAACTATTTCATTTTGAATGGTTAAGTCCCTAAACTAATATTTTGAATGAAAAAACAATTAAACTTTCTCATTTTGAATGATTAAGTCCCTGAAATATTTTTTTAAATGAAAAAACCATTAAACTTTATCATTTTGAATGAAAAAACCATTAAAATTTTCAATTTTGAATGATTAAGCCTTGAACATTTTTTTTCAATAAATTAAATCATCGAACTTCTAAAAATTGGATACTTATATCATTTAAACCCAAAAAAACAATCTATAAACGGTTATCTTTTGATTCTTCCTCTTTTAATAGATAAAAAATAGACCAAAACGAGGGAGATCGATGGCAGAGACAACTACGTGTTAGACGATATGGATAAAGAACAACGTTCGGGCAACGGGGAAAGACTAGGTGGAGCGATACGGTTGTTTGTAAGGGGTTTTAATGGTGTAGAGTTTGAGAACGATAAAACTGATTTAGATTTGTTTTACTTTAAAACCTTCATAATCAGTTTCAAGTACCTATAAAAAAGGTAACCAATTTTTAGAAGTTTGATGTTTATTTATTCAAAAAAAAAGTTTAGGGACTTAATCATTCAAAGTTTGAAAGTTTAATGTTTTTTTCAATCAAAAAAATAGTTGAAGGACTTAATAATTCAAAATGAGAAAGTTTAATGGTTTTTTCATTCAAAAAAATAGTTTAGGACTTAACCATTCATAATAAGATAGTTTATTGAGTTTTTTTAAACTTTTCCCTTTAAAAAACAAAAAACAATATGTTTAAAAATCATACTTGAAGTCTACTGAATGCTTAATTACAAACACAAAAAGACGGTTAGACCATCAAAAACTGTTATAACTGGTTTATCGGCCTTTATGTTTATAATCGTGAGACTGTAATTAAGGAAAAGCTAACAAAAGGTTTTATGGCTCCAACCAACTTCTATCACCCACCAATTCTTGCTCCCATTAATTGCACTCGAGTCGCTACTGCTACAGAAAGAGGCACATGACGAATTATAGAGCAAGGAAGAAAGGTCAATCTATTTCTATAACAACCCATCCAAGACAAAAGATATTAATTAAATCATAATAATATTTCATGCCAAAGCGGCCCCAAGCTTACAAATTTATTCAAGGTTTGCAACGGCAACCTATACACAACTGAGATAATATAAAGGATAAACTAAGGTGACGGTCTTCTATGCACTCCCGCTACACCTTCTCTTTACCCTTATCGGCTCTTCCTAGTTCACGCCTACCTGAAAAGATTTTTAAAATTTAAAAGAGCGAGGGTTAGACCGAAGGTTTAGTGAGTCCCCTCTAACGAAATAAGCAACAGTACAAACATCAACTTTTAATCAACACAGATTTATAAGCAACATATGAGTAATCCACACTACTGACCACACTACCGTCAAAGACGGTGTGTCTAACTCGCACTGCCTTAATTTTGGGACACACCCCAATGGCATAAACGAGCCACACTCCCCGGTACGAGCAGGCGGACCACACTCCCCGACTTAGGTCACTGCTTCCATAAATAATGTATGCATACATTTAAATATCAACAATTTATAAACACGCTTAAATAAATTCATCATGAACAAGCCAACGTAATAAAACAAAGTTTTAATAACACTTTCATAAGCTTTCGTTAATAAAAACTTAGTTCAGAAAAAAAACTCACCTGAGGTCCTAATCAAAGTTTCCTCTAGAGCTGGTCCGATTTACAGATTCCTAAGGCACAAAGGTAACATGGTAAATCCCACAGATAACCCTGAACTAGGGAATCCTATTAATTAAGGCTACTGGAGAAAGGGTGGGTTTAAATTGAAACTCCTAGACTCACAACTAAACAGAGAAGCTGAAGCACCCACCCGACCGGAACCGCCCGGACCCGGGGTTGATCGGCGCCTGGTATCGACCGGGTTTCCCCCTAGTGTCGACCGGATCACAAACCCCGGCATCAACCGGGATCCCCACTCCCAGTGTCGACCGGGGTCCTTACTCCCGGGATCGCCCGACACTTCGGTGCCCGGGGTCACCCGGGGTCGACTCTGCGACGATTAATACATCGAAAACCCACAGACTCACCTCTATTCGATCCTTGAAATCCACAACTCTCTCCATAGATCGATTACCACACTAAAGATAAATTAAATTTTTCAATCCCATCGATCCACATCACCCAGATTAACAAAACCCCAAAACAAACCAATCATCAGATTCTTCAAACAATCCCAAACCCAAAACTAAACTGTTACTATAATATCTAGCAATGAAGACAATGATTAGAAGGAAGATTACTTTAAGGAAGAATCAATGAAAACTTGAAATTTCAGATGAATCGATTTCCTTCTCGATCTCCCAAAAATCGCCCACAGTCACCTTTTCCAAAAATCAACCGCTAGACTGCTAAAACAAAAATGCCTCTAGGGTTAAAACCCCTCTTTTCCAACTTTTACTTTAGACCCCCCCAAATTTTGACCTTTTTACACTTTCACCCAAACTTCTTAAATCTTTGCTTTTAGCCTGGTTATTACAATTTCATTACCCATTATTCTCGTTATCATGTTCCATTTGCATAGCTATGTTGATCAACATTTTTATTACACCTATATAGAAACCCAAATAGATATAAATATGTTCATGAGATGCATTAGTTTGTTACGTGTTTTTTTTTGTTAGCTGTATGAAAATGCAACGTACTTTGGTTTGATTCTTATTTTATATGACGTACTTTGGTCTAAATGCTTAAGATATCACGTTTAAAGTACTAAAATGAAAGTTTTGAAAATACATTGCACAAAATTAAAATCTGACCGAAACACATTGTATTTTCCTATAATGTAGTATTTGTTAGAATATTTGATGTATTCATGATTACTAATGAAAGATTAATTTTTCAGATGCTGAAAGCTTCATATGTTTTAATCATAATCATGGGATTCAGTTTAGTTTGTGCATATATCGACTAATATTATAGGATCCTTAATATAACATTTAGGAAAATTCCGAATAATCCTAAAGAAACTTGAACTAGCGATCTATGAAAGCTACCCCCCCACAAAAAAAAAAAAAAAGGTTCTTATCTGTCGTATAAGCTAATGCTTAGAATTGAAAGTCTATTTACAATAACACGTTAACATCCTCACTCACCAAAATAAAATTATATGTTGTAATGTATTTTACATACTAATTTGGTTTATATTCTCCATAAACAATTAGTATGGATTCGAACTTTCAAATCATAACGAACCAAATCGAACCATTATTTTTTTTTCTTTTCTAAATCGAATTATCGAATTCAAGTCGGTTGATGGTATCAAACCATACCCAATCCAACCCAATCAAACCGATTATTCCGTATTCAAACCATTATCAAAAAAATGTCATTTTCCCTATAACTCCACGATTACAATCTGCATTTCCCTTCAACAAAAAAACTACTTATTTTTGCACAAACACATCCTGGATTTCCCCATCAATTCGATCGATGTTGGCTTAAGGCTCAGATTCTACGTACATTTCGACTCTTAAGGATCATCATCATAAAACATGTACATGATGCAATTAAAGTTGTATCCTGTTTTCTAATTACTCGATCAGTTAGGATGGAGGTGCGGGTCCCCATGTCGGTGGGACCCGAGTAGGTGTAATGGGCGGAGGCATGGCTTTGATGTTGATATCAAGGGGATAAAGTCGGTAATCAACATCGTGTTCTCTAAAGAGTCGAATCATTTCATCAATGACCGCACCTTTTCTTATGTACCTCTCCCCCATGTCTTGAAAGTTTATTTTATGCCTCCACCAGATTTGCAGCTTAATCTTGTTTAACTCCTCCACGTTCAACGATACCACCGTTATATCGCTCGCATAGTAATGATCCTTCTTGCTCTCGATGAAGCTGCATGCAAATAACCCGAATCAACTCACATTCAAAACAAATTTATCAAGTAATCGTATCAACGTGTAACGGAGCTTTTTGGAAATAACTTTATTTAGAAAGCTTATGGATGGGGACGTTCTAGCTCGGAGCATTTTTAATGGAGCTTTTTGGCCAAATAAGCTTATAAAAAGATGGAACTTTTTGGCCACCAAGTTTGTGAAAAAGCTCTTGACAAAAGACCCTCGTTTTGTTTCAGCAGCTACAAATTCTCAAGAAACTTTTCTTTTATTTGTAATTCCCACTTTTTTTAGAAAAAATCCAGTTAAAAAGCCCAATCATTAAAGCAACTACAATGGTAATGTTTTTTTTTAATTAAAACTTTTCTAAAACATTGGAACCCACAAACTTAGGTGACCGATCAAAACAAATAAAAAATGGACCCCGAAGCTTATTAGAGCATTTTCAACGTCTTTTTAAAATGGAGAATTTAGGATTTTAGCCAATTTTTTTCATTTAAAATGGAGAAATATGCTATAAATTTCTTTAAATTTGAACTCTTCAAAAATTATTATCATAAGAGAGAAATGATTTGTTTATTATATTTTACCAATAAAAAACTTTGTAATGAAATATTTTAGAAAGAAAAAATAATATTTTATTAAATACTCTATGAAATATTATAATAATATAATTAGTAATACAATATTCAAAATAGAGAACATATCTATACTATATTATAAAGATGACATAAAAAACTCTTAATTACATCTCACTAAGCTTTATGTACTATCATTTAAAGTTATCTACTTAAAATCTCTTAAAAATAACTACTAAAGCCTAATGTACTACCTGTAAAGCTTTTAACCCTAATTAATATATTTCATCCTTATCTCCCAAATCCTTATCTCTAATCCCCAAATCCTAAAATTATGAAATTTGAATTCTGATAAACATAATCAAAACAGGATAAACATATCAATTTAAATATAAAAAATTTAAAATATATAAGATAATTAATGAATTTTAACAAACTACTTAATTTTTTTTATATAAAAAACATTATATTGTTAAGCCTAAATTAAACAAATTTATATATAAAAAACCATTATCACTCAATTAAAAAACAATTAATGAAGTAATATGTACTACTTTTAAATTTAACCCTAATTAATAAATTTCATCCTTATCCCCCAAAATCCTTATCTCTAATCCCCAAATCCTAAAATTATGAAATTTGAATTATGATAAACATAATTAAAACAGGATAAACATCTCAATTTAAATATAAAAAATTTAAAATGTATAAGATAATTAATGAATTTTAACAAACTACTTAATTTTTTTTATATAAAAAACATTATACTGTTAAGCCTAAATTAAACAAATTTATATATAAAAAAATCATTATCACTCAATAAAACCCATCCAAAATGTACTGTAAATCAATAAAAAACAAAAAATAAAAATAAACATTAAAATCGTGATGTATCTCGCTGCATTGCGCGAGTAGTTAAAAGTGAATGCATAATTTTTTCATTCATTAAAACAAAATAAGTAAAAAGAGATTATTTTTTCAATTCAAAAGACATAAGTGGTAGAGAAGAAGATTTCGTACTTGATAATTCTTTGTTTAATGATACCCAACTTGTCGGCCGGAGTTGCAATATGGATGAAGAAATCGATTGAATCCCACATATCAGGACTACGAAAGTGGTTGCTGATGGCTCTCGTGGCAAGTGTACTGTTTGGAAAATAAACTTTCTCGTTGTCCCATTTCAGGAATACAGTAGTCAATATGTTCATCTCTTCTACAATCATCTGAACAAATTAATCAAACCAATTATATAACAAACAGAACAAAATTAAACAGTATGTTAATTTATGCCATAACTTCAAAAAACAAACTTCTTTCTAAGTAATTATACCTGAACTCCATCGATCTCGCAACGATCGCCCACATCAAAAGGGTGCATGACAAACAAGAAGATGATGGCTTCAAAGATAGTCTTGCAGGTATTCCCAAAGATGAATGCCACCACCACGATCTGGGAGCTTATGAAAACTAGAAACTTGCTGGTTGCGATGTTCAGTATCAAAAGGCAAACAACCACAATGATGATGCCAACCAACACATTCACCATTTGGTGCAATTTGTTCACTGCTGTTTTTGTATCGTTTAGCGTCAAAGCGAGTGCTTTTCGTTCTCTAAACGCGTGAACCTGTAAATTTGGATCATTTCAACATTAAAATGAACGAATTCCCTGTAAGCTATATATAATCAAGTGATTATGAATTCAGAGGGAGGTTCAAAAAAGTGAAAAATTGAGGAAATGACCGTTCATCTAGATGGCATGCACCAGTGCATACAGGTAACTGAAGTTGTTTTTTTGGTTTTTATGCACGTGTGCATGTTACAAATTAGTTGTATGCACATGTGTATACCGTCCAGATAAACGACTACAAGGGTGTTCTCCAGTTTCTCATTTTCTTGCGGTTTTCCCCTGAACCTGACCCTATGAATTGAAGGGTTAATTTCTGATTTAGAAAAATATATATAATTACCACCCAAGTCTTCAAAGCTCCCTTGCTAACTTTTTCATCTCCAGGTGTTCCTACCAAAAGAGCCATGGTTTTCACAGCCTGATCTTCTCGCAAGAATCGCATTAGATCATTGAGATAGATGAACCTGTAAACAACAAACTTTCCATCCTAGAATCTCAATCATGCGACATAAAATATGTTTCTGATTTATAAATGTGTTTCAAAATAGACATAAAGAACATACTTTGAGCCAGCCCTGGCCACATTCAAGAAAATCTTGCGAGCTGCGCGTTTGGCTTCGATTTCGCTTCTGATTTGCGTCACTGATTCATCCTCCTCTTGTCTATTCATGTCATGTAACTGCTCATCCAACGTGCTCAACGTACCCAACCGCACGATTCTCATCAACCTCTTCATGTTCCACGCGGATACATTCTTCGGGTTAAGTCTATGCAAGTGATCAATTGTTATCCCTTGCTCTTTTTCATCAATCTTGAGGGGCTGATCATGACCCTTGATGCTAACAGGAGGGGGTTGTAATCGTCCGCTACCGATCATTCTCCCACTCTTCGATGGAAGCACAGTCTCCCCAAGCTCCGGAGGCACGTTGGCACCCGCGTTCTGAAGCCTCTGTACCTCTGCCAGTGTCTTCTCTTCTTCGATTTGATTGTTTCGAATCTCAACCAAAGGAGGGCCTGAGAGGGTCTCGATCACGTATTGATTGAACAAAGCTTCTTGAATCCGATCGAAGAACTTTTTGACATGAAACGAAGATGCAAGTACTTTAACCATGAGGGTTTTGACAAGCCATAACGATGTAGCTACGAGCATACACACCATCAACTTGTTTACAACCCTGAGGAACCTGTTATGACCTTCAACTTTCTCATCAAACATGTAATGCCATGCAATCAAAACCAAACCTAACCAGAAACAATTCTGAACGGGCTTCCGGATTCCGTATACGAAATACAGAACTCGTTTGCGTAAAAGGAAATTTCGCTCGATGAAGAACACAACAAACCTTATACCCCAACCGGAAACCAATCGGCCGCATATCAAAACAAGCACCAAAACCTCCCATTCCCAAATGTGAAGTCCCCTTAGTACTTTTCGCTTCCATTGATCGATCGTAAGCGTGCAGATCAAGGCGGTCAGGATCAAAACAAGGCTGATCCATTGGATGATCGTCAATGCGTCCAGTTTCGCCTTTTTAAAATCATCCGGATTATCTTCTTCATACAGAGAATCATCCTCTTCTTCGTTCTCGCCTCTTGTCATTATCCCCGAAGCGCGTGGTATTAAACCTGATTTATATTGTCCTGATCTACCTCCTGGTCCTGATAATGGAACCTGAACCTCAACCTCTGGTGGATCTATCAATCTGGATTGTTGAGTTTTGGTTCTCATTATAGTAGCTCTCTTTTGAAACGAGGTGCATTTCAAAACCTCGCCGCCGCCTTTTTCGTCGATGCGGCTATTCGAATTGCTCGAATTGCCGGATTTCCGTCTGTGATGTTGTTGTTCTTGTAATGGAATATCGTCAAATTGTTCTTCATCTGAAGATCCTCTATGTTGTGTGGCTTGATCTCCTCGTTCGTTATCCGGCTCAATATCGAGTACCTTAGACGATTCATCAGGCTGTTGAAACGAAACTCTCAATTCTCTGGAATTCGGAGCCCTAGAATTCGGATTGACGCTTTCGTTATTGATCATCGGACTCCCGGCATTCTGATTTACAACAACATTGGTACGATTGGTTCCGTTGCGAAGCTCGTCCATCTCCAAATCCATATCTAACGTCATTTCGCCTCCGGCATCTTTTTGCTTGTTCAAAAAGTCGCTGATGAGCCTTGACGGCGGATCCTCCATGTCACCGGCGGTGGCTCGGTGGCTGTCTTTGAAGAACTCGAAACTCGATTCTCGCTTAAACCTGGTGGCGGTGGTTCCTTCCTCAACCCTATCTCCGCCGTCGATCTTGACGATGACTTCGTGGTCGTGATCAGAAAGGATGGGAAGGTGTTCCTGGTGAGAGTTGTTGTTGTCGACGGCGCCGGCGGAGATCTTCCGCGAGTGCTCCATTACATTTGCAGAAGAATTCTTCACGTCATGCAGCGAATCAAACCCATTTTCAGTATTAACAAAAAATGATTTCACAAACAATTAAAAATTAATTAATTTTTTTTTAATCAAAACTCCAAAAAGTTATTTTTTGGAAGCACTACCAAACTTTAAATAATTATACGTAATGTTATATTTTATTTGAAATTAATCATTGTTTTCTTT
Organism: Arctium lappa; assembly: GCA_023525745.1. Taxonomy (NCBI): domain Eukaryota; kingdom Viridiplantae; phylum Streptophyta; class Magnoliopsida; order Asterales; family Asteraceae; genus Arctium; species Arctium lappa. The sequence goes on from CM042051.1 coordinate 35,577,039, forward strand.
TGTAAACATTAAAATTAATCTATATCTATACTATATTTTGGATAAAAAGCTCTTAAATACAAACTATTAGGCACAACATATCATCATTTTATGCAACATTTTAAAAATCTCTTATTTACAAGTTTCAAAGCACAAGATACATATTATTACAGTAGGCTTCTAACACCCACCAATTTGGTATGTGCATGACCTTCTTTTTATGCAGACATTTTCATGTATCACTATAAATTAATATATTATATTACTATAAATTTGTTTTAATTATATTATTAAATGTGTAATTGGTTACTTTTTCTTGATGTCATTAAAATATATAACAAAATACTTACTTTTTTTATATAAAAAAACATTATATTATTAAGCCTAAATTAAACAAATTTATAAAAAAAACATTATCACTTTTCTCAAAATCATCGAAAATCGTACTGTAAATCAACAAAAAAAACAAAAAAAAATGAAACATTAAAATCGTGATGTATCTCATTGCATTGCACGAGTACGCATCTAGTCATCCTTAATAAATAAATAATTATACACACACATATATATATATACTGGTTCAAAAGAGAACATATTTATTTTACGAAAACATGAGAACATCTTTTTACTATAATCAATCACATATGATACACATGTAATATTAAATCAAAGTCGTGGACGACCTTGGCGCGACCTGGTTTGCGGGTCAAGTCGTCCGTACACCACTAAGCCCTCTCACATGTATTATCACATCACATGTGATGAATGTGTTAATTGTTATCACATCTTCATAAAGTAAAAGTGATCTCGTTTAAAATTTCATATATATATATATATATATATATATATATATATAGAGAGAGAGAGAGAGAGAGGGGGCATTCAAATGCAACTCATTTACATGATGTAACTCATGCAACCCCTCTATCCATTTTTTATTTTATGTAATTAAAAAAAAACTGAAAATAAAATAAACGGTGGATAGAGGGGTTGCATGACCAAACCCTCCCCCCCCCCCCCCCTTCTCTCTCTCTCTCTCTCTTTCTCTATCTATACTATTTTATAATACATTCATATCAAACTCTTAAAAGACAAGTCATAATACATGTGGTACAATGATTGTATGCATGAAATTCAAAAAACTATGAATTACAAGTAACAAAGCTGTCAAAGCATAATGTACAACCTCCTACTACACCTCTATGAATATCACTCAAACTGAAAATTTATCTTTAACTTCTCTTTAACTTCTCTTCCTTCCAGCTTTTTTACCTCTCTCGTTTGGCTTTGAATTGTTGAAGCATATTCTCTTTATCAAGATTGCAGGTTCCTTTTTTACTTTTCAGGTTTTGAGATCAGAGATGTTCATGCTTCAAGAAAGGGGATTCAAAAATTCAAAATTTCCATCGACCCGTTTTCTTGATTCGCTCTCTTATTTTCTATTTTTTTTTTCGATCTTGCTATCTGTTGTAGGGTTATGTTATAGGTGATGATAAGCCATAGAGAAAAAGGATTTGCTGCTTCAACGGAGGTAAATATTTTGCTTTAGACTTTCTTTTCATGATTTTCTATTCTCCTTTTATTTTGGTTTGATGCAAGCGCACATGTTGTTTTTTTATGTAGTTATAGGAAAATTGTTGGGCTCTTAGTAATCAATCAACAATCTACGTGAAAGCAGAGAGTGAAAGAGAGGAGGGAGACGATTCAAATGGGTAAGTTGAATCCAATGCCCGCAGAGAAGAAGAAAACCGAGTCCATTCAGGTTTTCAATCACCACTGTTGTTTCGATATTTAACACTTTTAAATTGAGATCTTTGTTTAGCTCTCAACATTGGATTCGTGTTTTCGATAAGCTCCCATTTCTTCGCCCAACTTAGTAGAAAAAATATTTGATGTTTTTCATGTTTTCCATGTTTTGCTAACGGCTACATTTGACCACTTCTTTTGCCCCATTAAAACCCTTATTTAAATTATTCTTTCTTGAGGATGATTCTTTAGTTTGATAATCATTAGTACCATGCAAGTATGTCATATTTATAGGTTTTAATACTTTGTAGAGAGTAAAACTTTGTGTATTAATTACTAACTTGTAGTTCAGGATGGGAAGGAACTTTATTCTTTTAGGGGTCGTTTACTAAATGTTTACCAGGTAAGTGCTTACCGCGTGAATTATTGTATAGGATACCGTTTTGATGGACTACAATCTTACTCACTAAAGTAAGTTAGAGTGTTTAACTCTTACCGTAAATGCTTATTGGGTAAAGTTTGGGTAAACGTCTCCTTAGAAGCTTTCTTTTATTTTTATTTCTGATTGTCACAAATGTAGTTCTCTTCTAGGATTGAAAGTCGATCATTAAATAGGAGATGGATACGAGTGAAAGTTCCGGTGGTGTCCTCTTTGGAATCTAGTGATAGGAGATCTCGACTGCAAGCAGCTTCATGGGAAAGGATCATGGGGTTTTGTAGCAGAAAGAATCATGGGGTTTTGGTTTTCTAATATAATGTGATTTTGTAACACCATTCAGGGAAATGGTTTTGTTGATTTTGGTGATAAGTTGCTTGAGTCCACCACTTCTGATGCAGTTGACCACATGGATGCTACTGTAAAGGGATTGTGAATTTAGTTGTTGATTGTGAGTTGTGGTAATATATTTACAGATTCTCCAGTCGAACAACCGAACCAACCATTGATGTTACTGCAAAGGGATTGTCTTACTACTCTATGCGCATGGACTTAGGGGCCGTTTACACTAACACTTACCGGATAAATTCAATGTTATCACTTACCTTATCGGGTAAGATTTTAGTTCATTAGAACGGTATTATAGGAAAAAAAATTACCCGGTAAGCGTTAACCGGGTATGCTTTAAAAGTCTTTATCAAATACATGTTCTATGCTTTAGAAGTCCTTTTGTTAACATTATTTTGATTTTGGTTATTTGTTAACCTTATTTTGATTTTAATTTTAATTTTGTATATATTGATTATTGAGGAATTCATTGTTTTTAAGCACCTTGGTGATGTGGTTGGTTCAACTTCATGTTGTTTGTTTGTATGGAGGAGGAGTTGCCATTTCTCCTCACATTTGAAGAATCTACTAATATTTATACACTTTTGTTGTAAATTTACACATGGCTTATATACCGGATATTGTTGATATTGTTTAAGAGTGAACTAATTACTTCTTCACATTATTAGTTTAATCACTTGATTTATTAGCCACTTAGTTTATCAAGGGCCATTTACGTAATGCATACCTCGTCAATTACCTTTCGACGACCATGATAAAAACAGATAATCTTATTCGGTAAGAGGCATGGTCGAAGATTCTTATCCAGTAAGTGATGGTGATGACTCTTACCCGATTAATGCTTAGCAGGTAAGATTGTTGGTCACTATGTCATTTTAATGGTTGAAAATCTTCCCTGATAAGGTAAGTGACAATAGTGACGGATCATTTAGGGATATGACCTTAAATAAGTTTTTAGTTAAGATTTGACCGTTATCTATACAACCTTAAATATCAAAACGCTTAAAGACAACCATTTTATGCAAGAAAATTAAATAACTATGAATTACAACTTGTGAATCATGAAGTACAAGTTGTTAGCATTAATAAAAACCCCTCCATCCTTTTAATCACTTTTACTGGCTAAGATTCTTTGCCCTTGACATGTTCATCTGTTAATGTAAATACACACACACATATATATAGGGAAATGTTCATTTGAGAAATGGTAAATGTATAAGAAATAGAGAAATAATTTTAGCTATTCATCTAATCATCATTTGCGGCTTTGACCGCGAAGCACCGGATAATTCCTTGCATGGTCTATAGAAGGTAGAGGGGTAGTTTCGTAAAATACGCGGGATGAGTTCATATATGAACCTACATGATTCACATATGAACTATACGTTCATGTGTGAAGCAGTTAATTAGTTCATATATGAATCACAAAAATTCATATATAATCTGTTAATTAGTTCAACTGATTCATATATGAACTTACAGTTAATTAGTTCATATATGAGTCACAAAGGTTCATATATGAATTAGTTAAAAGAGTTCAGATGCAAATTACACTAGTTTATATGTGAATTATACATGTTCATATATGAACACAGCCTGTGTATTTTGTAAAAATTACGAAAGTGTCCTTCTATTTTTGGAATAGCCGCAACTTTTGACTAGTCAAATCTGAAATATTTGACCAGTCAAATCCAATCCGATCTTGACCGTATGAATGGCTAGGATTACTTTTCTATTTCTTATATACTTACTATTTCTCAAATAAATCTAAGGCTATATATATATATATATATATATAGAGAGAGAGAGAGAGAGAGAGAGTCAAGTTCAAACGAGAACAATACCTATTTAAAAGAACACAAAAACTAACAAAATCATTAGTGATTTTACATTAACACACGAAAAAAGAACTTTGGCCGCGGCTTCAGGTCCGCGTGGCTTTTTTGCACGTTAATGTAAAATCACTAATGATTTTGTTAGTTCTCGTGTTCTTTTAAATAGTTATTGTTCTCGTTTGATCCTCCCTCTCTCTATATATATGTATAGGCGAAGGATCGTGTGAGAAGTTGAGTTAACGGTGAGAAGCGTTAGAAGTGGTTCTGAACTGTTGATCTCTTTTAATCTTAAGCCCTCCCATGAATTGCGGCTTAGAAAGAAATTTATCTGGTGCATATCCGTACATCTTATCTCAGTGCATCTCATCCGAATATGCGTCTATTTCTTATCCAACGGTCGATAACCACTTCTCATCATTAACTCAATTTCTCACTAGAACTCAACTCTCTCTCTCTCTCTCTCTCTCTCTCTCTCTATATATATATATATATATATATATATATATATATATATATATATATAAATATATATAGGGGTTGTTTCATTTGCAACCCTTAAAAAGATTGCAAACTTTGCAACCCACATCTTAACCGTTGGATTCATGATCGGCGGTTACAATAGATATGGGGCCCAATATTTTTAATTAAAAAACAGAAAAATAAAAATAAAATAACCGTCGATCATGAATTCAACGGTTAAGATGTGGGTTGCAAGGGTTGTAACATTTTTCAGGGTTGCAAAATATCCTTCCAATATATATATATATATATATATATATATATATATAGGGGTTTAAACTAGATCACCCTTGTTTTGTAAAAATGCGAGAACAATTTTAGGCACCCCAACTTACTTAACCCATAACTAAAATAAAGTAATAATTATGGATAATTATGTTGATTTTGTATTTATCTGTAAAATAAAATAAAATAAGTAATTTCCTTATCCCTAAAATCACGTACAAATAATTTAATCAGACCTATTACAATGTATCACATTATTATCACAGTAAAATCACATGATGAACAAAAAGAGCAACGATTATGGATGCGATCATTACTGGTTTTCGATTATTACATCGTTATCTCAGTAAAATCACATCATTACCATATCATTATCACAACAAAAACACATCATAAGTCTTATATTCATCAAGACATCAACATTAGTCATCAACCTCAAAAAAAAAAAAAACAAGGTTTAATAATGATAAATGTTTAAACACAAACTGGTGAAAATTTATTCATGTTTCTTTATATCCATAAAATTGGTATGGAAAAAGAGAAATTTAAAATAATATAAAAAAAAAACAGTTCTAAAAAATAATGAAAAAAAAAAAAGTAAAAATATATTTATATTTAGTTAAAAATAAATAGTAATAGGGATCAGATGGTTAAAGTTTGGAGGTGGCCAATTGTCGTAAGGCTTTAGGCGAACACCCCTTCTCGCATATTTAAATGCGAGTCATGACCACTCATCAATTCCCATTAAAACTTGCCTGAAGGATCATGCCTTTCGAACTCCCCACCTTATCCCCTTATATAACATCCCCCTTAACCAATCTCTTCGCTTTATCATCGATATGGGACCGTTTCATTCATATAATTAATTACCCCTTTCAATTTTATATTACTATAACACCCATTTACCAATAGTCGTTTTTTTTAATTAGTATCATTATGAAATAAACCATGTTGTTTTTTACACATAAACATTATTAGTCATATTATAGTATCTCCAGTTATTTTCTTCAAAATGAAGAAAGTACGAGAGATATCTTTAAATATGATTACATATGAGAGGAAAATTATTTTTTTATTAATCTACCAATGAAATTGCTCTAAATTAAATGTTTAAGAGAAATAAATAATAGTTTATGAGTTGTTTGAATGTTTTAATAATATAATTAATTGTGTAATCTCTAAAATAGAGAATCTGTTGGAGATGAAGGTGATTTTTTTTTTGAGATTTTCACTTTTTACCTCTTCAAAATGGATAAGTTGTTGGAGATGCTCTTAGGGGCTGATTGTTTACCTGTTCCATTAAGAGACAACATTTGAATCATTAAGAGGTAAATCTTGTTTGGCAAAAAAAAAAGTTGTCTCTTAATGGTTTCAAAACCCTCTGAATGATTTTGTATCATGGCATCCCTTAACCATTCAGAGCCCTAATTTCATTTTGAACAATTAAAAAACAATCGTATTTCATTTTGCACTATATCATAAGAGCCTTTTAATCATTCTGACCACTTAATCATTCTGCACAAAACCATTCAGCAACTGCCAATGTAACACCCGTGATTTTGGTTAACCCTTAATTCACCCTTATCCGGTTAAGCCATGATTATAGATCTTCTCCAAATGGTGTTTGTGGGTTTTGAATTTCGGACCAAGAGCACGTCGGGTCAAAAAGTCGGAAATTTGACCTTCGGAGGGACCTGGGCGACTATGCACGCGATTGTGACAGAATGTCACTCTCGCGGGGCATAATCGCGAGTGATGTATCGTGGCCCTCCCCCTTCGGGCGACTATGCCAAGGGCATAGTCGCATGGCACTATCGCCGACGGCCCCTGGTCGTTTTTAAGCAGCTTTGAGCAGCCCCTCTTCATTTATCTCAACCCCCTTTCACCCTTTTTCTCTCTAGAAACCGAACCCCAAACCCTAAAATCGGTTTTATGCATCCAAGACACCAAATCTATTATGTTCCAAGTGTTCCTCTTTCCACCCATCAAAGATTGGAAGCTATGGTCAAGAAGCTTCATCTTCACCTTCAACCTCAAGTCCATTTTGGGTTTTCTAGGTTTTCGTCAAAACCTAAGTGGTTTTGGGAGCTCGAGTTGAAGAGTTGGATTGGGTGTCCTCGGAAAGTCTCATCATCAAAAAGGGTTTTGGAAGCTCTCGGCTTGAGGATTCAAGTGGCCTTCAAAAGAGCTCGTTGGGTGAAATCTAGATTTTGCCTAAATCTAGCGAGGTGAGTTCAAGTTGATTTGTGAAAACGATGTACATGCCAAAATGTGTATTTTAAAGTGTTTTACATGGAATGGTTAACTGCTGATAAGTTTTGAGTATTTAGAAGTAAAACATGTTTTACTTAGTTATTTGTCAAAGTGTGAGTATTTTGATAAGTTTTCTTACTTAGTAAACTTGGGCTGTGTTAACCTCTTAAAATGCTTCTATTGGGTTTTGAACGTTTTCAACAACTAAATAACATGAATTACGTATTCTTGGTGATTTTGTACAAGTAATGTCTATTTTATGAGTTATACGTCTTTGACGATTTTGTACAAGTAAAGTCTAATTCACGTTATATGCATTTGGTGTATTTGCATTCATAAAAACTTTGGAAATCCTGAGTCCCATCTCGTATGGAGTTTTGGGTAAATCTAGTCTTTGAAGTACGTGTCTTCATAAACGGTATTTAAAGACATTTCACTATTTTGAAGACCGGTAATTATTGGTCAAACAAATTTTGAGCTCTTTAGTTCGGTATTGGCTTAAACGAGTCGTGTGGACATTTGTCCGTATGTTTTAACCGTCGTGGGTTTTGGATATGATGACACTTAATTTGTGTCATTGGTGAGTTACATGTTTTGGGAGCTTTGGTCTTTCAATTGGAGTCATGTAACGTTAGACAGTGTGTAATGGATCCATAGACACGTGAGTCAGTCTGTCTTGGATGGTCAATTGGGTATTGCGTTTGGGGTTGAACTTCGGTACCTATGTTTTATGACCGAAAACTTTACAAGTGATCGCTAGGAGGGTTGAGTCGGCTAGTGCTACCGGAATAGTAGGCACTGGGACCTCCGCCGCTTGAAGTAATGCCTGGGAGGTAGTCTTTAAGTATGTCGGGCCTTCGGGATGAAGTTCTTCGGAATGATCCATCAAGGTCAACTGACTTGGGGTGACACTTGTAAAGAAGTCGTATGGACACCGGGCTGGGATGTCGGGAGGTGTCATGCGATTAACGTTGTTTGGGTGGTATACTTTTGTGTTCCCTCCACCCTCAACGGATACTGGTTTCCCCCGTTGTTGGCTATCAATATGTTAAATATAAGAACGTCTTATTTTATTATCATTGGTTTCTTTCGGTCGCGTGAGTATTGGACCAAGTGTCCATGTTTTCGGACGTACGATATATGTGGTTTTGATAACGATTCATGGGGCGAACATTTTGTCCTGCCCGCGTTTTGGGTACTTTGGGTACTTTGGGTTATAAATGGTTATTCATGTTTTTACCAAATAAGTGTCGAACTATGATCCCGTTTGGGTGAGTCATGCGTGGCGCATTATATAAGAAATGTGTGTTTTGGGAGTTTTGCCTTTAAAAGTGCATATTATGGGAAAATGTGTCGTTTCCATTTTTAAGCGTAATATTTCGAAGGACCTTGCTTTAAATTAAATTCTTTTCTTTTAAATATATATACTTATGCTAAAACTCTTGAGCTCACTAGGCGTTAAGCATAACCTTTTTATTTGTCGGCATGTGCATCAGGTTTCAAGGTTGGGAGTTGGTTCTAGCAATCCAGTGAAGAGTAGAGCCTTAGCTAGATCTGAAAGTAAGTATTCGATGAAGTCTTCCGCATTATGGAGATAGTGACTATGCATGGGTATTAGTAGCACCCGCCCTTTTTAGTCCGTTTATATAAGATGGTATATTGTAGTTGAACCTAAATTGTGGTTGTAGATGATTCAGTTATTGATGTATTTAGAATTTTTTTTAATAAGTTGCTATTTCCAGATTTGAGGGTGTTACAGCCAAACAGCCCTTTAGTACCCAAAAATCGTGTATTCAACCCATCACACTCAGAGATCAGAAAAAGGAGTTTACTTTATTCATTTGCGACCATCTTCTCGTGATGCTATATGCATAATAAACTCTCTACAAGTAATGTTTTTTACTTTAGCCTATAAACTAAACCAAACAAATTTAATATATCCCATTTGAGGTAGGGTTCAAATTTCATAAGGGTAAGATGTATGCAAACCTGACATCTTTCCGTAAGGATAAAACTGTTGTTTCTAAAGTTTTGATATTTAAAAACATGAACTTGTTGAACTTGATAGTTTACTAGTGACATATATTTCAAATGCAGGGACGGTCAGGAGTTGGTAAAGGCAAGGGCAAAAAGTAAGACTACTAAACTTGGTCAATTTGCAATATGTGTTTCATGTTGATACAGTTATGTTTGTTTCTATTTTGATGTATTCAGGTTAAGACTTGTGTTTTAGTAAACTTAATGGTCACCTAAGTTTTGGGTTATTATTCCAATTTCAGTTGTAGATATTTTCGCTATTTACTGGTTAAATTATGTGTAACACCCTTAAAATCTGAAAAATGCAACTAATTTAAAATTTCAATAATACATCAAATAAAAGATAAATCTTCTCCCTATAATCAAGACTTGGTACACCTCCAAAATAAAATTCTATATTTAACCTCATCAACTATACATTTCAGTCTTATACAAGGACTAAACCAAAGTCGGGTGTTACTTAACCCAAATACAAGTTGCTAATCCCATAACAAATACGGGATACTTCACCAATCTATTCACTTCTTGAGCACACAACTAACACTCATCTCTTCACAGTGTCGCTAGAACTAATCATGAAACAGAACCTGATGCATATGCCGACAAATAAAAAGGTTAGGCTAACGCCTAGTGAGTTCAAGAGTTTTCATCATGATTATAGAAATCGTTAAACGGAAATAATGCAACTTAAATCATGATCTTCCAAATTGATTTACTTTAAATATGAAACGACCCATTTTTCAATAACATGCATTGTTAAATATGGACGTCTCAATGCAAAACATTCTTTCATGAAGTGGTGCAACCCAAAACTCAGTCTAAATGTGAATAATGGTAAATGCTCAAATATTGAGATTTAAATAAAACTTTATAAACCAAACGACTGAAATAAGAGTAAACTCAAACCCCTAAAATATAACATATGGGGAATACCCCAAACTCAGAACGTCACCGAAAAACAAGGATAAAACTTAAATACCCAAAACAACACCTTTCGGTGACGGGGGAGACCCAAATTCCATGGCTAGTGGCAGAACACAAAAGTAGGCTACTTCCCAAGTTATTGAGCTCACCATACTAGAATCAATGTCACGAACACGCCGACTCGTACTAAGATGTGGGGGAGGGCACCCAATGATTCATAGTCATACTCATTCACTAGGATTACATTTACGACCCAGAGCTATTTGGTCCCACATAACCGCACCAAGTTGCCATCCTAGGGTCCAATGTCTCAACTAGCTACAAATGGAAAATGACTATCCCATAAAAACAGACTCAGAAATTACATCACAGGGTTAATAGCACAATAAGGCCCTCGATGACCCTATAACTAATCCTGGTCCCAACATGAAGTAATAACCCTTTTTTAAAAATATTAAAGACCGACTCATATGCCTATAGATCCATTACATTATAGTCTATAACAATACATGACTCCAATTGAATGACCAACACACTAAAAACATGTAATTCTCAAACGATGCACAATAACTGCCATCATACTCAAAACTCCACGATTGGCTATTAAAACCAGGCGAATGTCCCCAAGACACATTTTAGTCAAAAACCGAGCCAAAGCTCTCCAATTTACTTCATCGCACCATACAAGTCAGTGTAAACACTAGAACACATTTAACCAACGGTTATGCAAATGCAACGACCAAAATTATGATTAACTCAAACTTTATCATTGGTTGAGACAAACCATTTTCCAAAATGAACTCATATTCTTATACCTCCAAAATGTCTCATAACATATTAATATGCATTTTCCAAACGGTTTATAAGATCAATTACACGAAAAGGATATTTACGTCAGATGACCTCCATATATATATATATATATATATAGTAGAAGGATATTTTGCAACTCACATCTTAACCGTTGGATTCATGATCGACGGTTATTTTAATTTTATTTTTCTGTTATTTTTAATTAATAATATTGGGCCCCATAGCTATTGTAACCGCCGATCATGAATCCGACGGTTAAGATGTGGGTTGCAAGGTTTGCAACCTTTTTAAGGGTTACAAATAAAACAACCCCTATATATATATAAAATCATCAAGGAAACCTTTCAACATCATTTATTTATCAAAATAACCCAAAAATCTCACATATGGGGTTTTCACAAGACTTATAGAATCATATAACCCAAAATAGATGAACTCGCCATATAAACCCACATTTGATATTTATCAAGTAAAACCCAAAGATACTTCAAAATGACATTTTGGCATGAACATAGTTTTCACAAATCAACTTGAACTCACCTTGCTAGATTTAGGCTAAATCTAGATTTTATCCCAACTTGAGCTTCCTTGAAGAAACTTGAATCCACAAGCAACACATTCCAAAAACCTAGATCCACAAGTTTTCAACCATAAGTATTCATACCCAACCATTTAGAATCGTTCCCCAAACATTTTACATAAAGATCTCAACTTATATCAAAACCCTAATTTCCATAAATGAAGAAAAGAGAAGATTACCTTAACCTTAACTTCAATTCACCAACCAAAATACTTTTAGATCACCAAGATTAGCCATAACTCCCAATCTTCAAAATGATGAAAAGGGTTGGGTGAAAACCCTAGAAAATCGATGAAGATGAGAGGATTCTAGTTCTAGCTTCCAAAACTTCGCTAGAGGATGAAGAATCACTTGGAATCCCAAGTTTTGGTGTCTCAAATGCTCAAAATCGACGATGGGGGCAAAGAGGTTTGATTATTGGGAGAGGGTAATGAAATGGGTGAAGTTACAAATGAGAAAAGAGCTCAAAAGCTCGATTTTAAACCCTCAGACCCCGAATGCGATTGTGACATGGTCACTATCGCGAGGCACTCTCACCGGGCTTGTACCGAGAGCTCCCAGCTCTCCATGATTGTGCCAACCGATAGTGACCAATGTCACAATCGCGAGGCACTCTCATCGAAGGTGTACCGAGAGGCTCCCCCTCCCCGCGATAGTGACACATGTCACAGTCGCGGACACTGTCGCCCAAACCAAGCAGGGCCGAAAAACTTCTTTTCTTTCACGTTCGAATGCTCTCGATACGCATAGGGTCTAAGATAAAACATCATTTATCTAAACATCACTTTCAAGGATGAGTATACCTTTCCAAATGCACAGTTTCTTACCGTAAATCCCGGGTGTTACATTATGATCTTATTGTTGTATATCGTATAAACTCGTATGATAAAATATGATATACACCTACAAAGAGATTGAGAGTATTACATTACATGTACATTCAAATTGACCTTTGTTAAAAATAAGTCCAAAAACCTCTTCAGTACTTAAAATACAGCAAAACTAAACTAAACTGAATTACATTAAAAAGTTAGCCTTTTTAATTTCCTCTTCATATTGGAAAATTGCACCCCAAGAGAAATAACTTTGCGTAATTCTTATTTCGGAAAACTAACTTTTAAAATATTAATTTGAAGATCTAGAACAAACTTTTTATATATCAAGAGTTTGGTTTCCCTAATTACTTACTAATGATGACATGGTTTAAATAAATGTCAAGTAAAATATCACATCATGTTTACAATTTAAAAATAAATCTAAATAATAACTTGATGCCAATAGTTATTAAATGACACAAAATCTTTTGTATTAAAGAACTAAGAGCATCTCCAATACAAGATTCTTATAAGCAAAAATGTAGCTTCTTACATGAATCAACATTTGAGAAAGTTGTTATAAGAGCCTCACTTCCTTGGAGCTCTTGTACAAAAACTTGGGTTCTTACCTTGAGGTGTGAAGTGACAATTTGCTAGTTTTTAGAATATTTTCTTGACTTTATAATTTTAATATTGTATATATAGGGAGGATCAAACGAGAACGCTAACTATTTAAGAAAACACGAGAAAATTGTTATAAGGGCTCTCTCCAATTGATTCAGACCGAATACACTTGCCTCTTGCCAATCAGCTTCGGTCGTCGGTCTACTTCGCGTGTTAACCACTGTCACACACGAAAAAGAAGGTAAGAGATTCTATCAAGAGATACAAAAGAAACGAAACGTACTGCTACATTCATCAATATTGAAATAACAGTAAAGTCAAGTACGCCTACGTAACAGTGTATTCATAATAGCAGTAGCTAAGTGAAAATCATGAACACACCATACATAAGAATTCTCGTTACTACTATCGCATGAAAATACATGAAACGATTTCATTTTTACGTAAAAAACACAAATATATGAAATAATTTCATCAAGAAAATAATTATATAAAACAATTTCATCAAATTAAACAATTTCACGAACCAATTTTATTAACTTAACCAATGAAATCGACGGTTTACACGGTTTGCAAATTAGGGTGGTTCAAATGAGAAATGCTAAATGTGTGAGAAATAGAGAAGTACTTTTAGCCATTCATACTGTTAAAATCAGATTTGATTGGTCAAAACTTGTACTTTGACTGGTCAAAACTTGTACTTTGACTGGTCAAAATTTGCGGCTATGCCAAAAGTAGAGGGGTATTGTCGTAACTTTCACATATGCACATATAGTTCATATGTGAATCACACAGGTTCACATATGTTGTCGTGTATTTGTAAAAGTTACGACACTACCCCTCTATCTTCTACAGACCATGCGAGGAATTATCCGGTGCTTCACAGCCAAAACCGCAAATGTTGACCAGATGAAACACTAGGATTATGGGTTGTTTGGCAGTTGCTGAATGGTTTAGTGCAGAATAATTAAGTGGTCAGAATGATTAAGAGACACTTATGATATAGTTCTAAGTGAAATAGGATTGTTTTGTAATTGTTTATAATGAAATCAGGGCGCTTAATGGTTAAGGGAGGTCCATGATACAAATCATTCAGAGGGTTTTTGAACCATTAAGAGACAGACATTTTTTTTGCCAAACAAGATTAACGTTTTAACGATTCAGATGTTGCCTCTTAATGGAACCATTAAGAGGTAAACAAACATCCCCTTACTAGTTACTTCTCTAAGGTCAGGTTCAGGAAAAAACTCTAAATAAATGGAAAACCGAAAAACCACGAAAAAACAAATGAAAAAGTATATAAATATGGATGTCAAATTAACGAGAAAAATATGATCGTTTATTTGGTGTAATTTATTTCGTTCGAATTTTGTTTATTTTTCTTATTTTTTTCGAATAAAAAATAGGGAACTGAGTTTTTTTTTTAATTTAAAAACTAATGCTGTAACCGTCAGTTTAAACATATCCATCAAATCATCTAATCTAACGGCTGATAAGATGTTTTTTAGTTTTTCATTTATTTGAGGTTTTCCCTTAAAACCTCCGTCTACTTCTCTATTTCTCACACACTATTTCTCATTTGAACCTATGACTATACATATCCCTTCTTACCTGGTTACCTTCTCACCTTAACTCTTTTTCTAACACGATCCTTCGTGTGCATATATATAAGTAAATTTAGTACAATCCACACCACAAAGATCAATAATTATCTAACCTTTTTAATTACAGAGAGATCAACAAGTAACAATTAGAGGCATGCAAGATTTTTTTTGGGTAACTGTGGGTTTTCGGGCCAGCTTACGTGTACCGACTAATCCCTCGAGCGACCACAAATGACTTGGAGTTATCGCAGGTGAGCCTCCATGGCCACAAAGGCTTTGGTAGCTTCTGAATTTGAACCTGGGGTAGATGATATTTTCCATTACATCCCCCTAAGGCTTAACCAATGCGCCACAACCAGTGTCCTAAGACAAAATTCGTCCCTACTTGTATTGTAGTTATGGATGGTAGTCAAAAAGATTCAACTATCTAGTCCATTTCAAGCACATGAAATCGACTTGACAAGTTTCTATACGTTTTATGATAACCAAAATTTTCGTTGAGGAATATGTGTGGAAGAACATCATCCAATTTTGGCAAACAAAATTGGAATACACCTAAACTGTTTTATTAACTGTTTGTAACCGTTTTTAACCAACATCCCAAATTAAAATAAATAATATATAAATTTGGGTTTAACAAAAATAATATTGGATTTCAAAGAAAGAGCCTAAGACACAAGGCCCTCTCTATGAGATTATGACCATCAAAATTCAAACATACGTTTTATATCAAGCCCACTCTCAGTCACATATAGTTCCACTCCTTGGGCCTTGACCCATTTTGTTGATTACGGGAGAGTAGTGGTGGCTAATGGGCCTGATCCGGTCGGTTAACCGGGGCCTGGTCCAGTGCTTGACCGATCCGACCCGGGACTGGCCTTAACCGGTTAAAGGCCCGAAAAGCATAACCGGTTATGGTTTTGGAGCGATTTGGCGACCCGACACGATCTGACCCGAGACCAGTTGATGGACCGGTTAAGGGCACGGCTAAGAATTTTTTCAAAAAAAACTAGCCGTTATGTGACCGTTTTTGACCCTTTTTTTGCAAATTTGACCGTATTTTTGCCAAATAACACCCTAAAAACACTATAAATATGTTGCGTGGATTATGGGGTTAGACACAAGTTACAAAACGCAAAAAACGCAAATATTTCTCATTTCTCGCTATATTTTGTGATTTCGAATCGTATTCGGATGTTTAATAAGTGTGTTTTTTATAATTGATGTAATAACATTGAAAGTATAAATAAAATGTACTTTTAAAGTGTATTTGAGTGATCCAATTTTATTTTTTAAAGTTTATTACTATTGATATAATTAATTATATTTTTAAAAAAAATTATTAAAAAAAAAACCTTTAACCGGTTTTGTGTCTGACCCGTAACCGAATCGGGACTGGTTACTCTTAACCGGTTATGGATTACCTTACCCAATTACCCGAGATTTTTCCCCCAAATCGTAACCGGCCCGGGACCGGTTGGGCCTTAACCAGTTACAACCGCTACTGTTTGGGCCCGAGGACCGATTAGGCCCGACCCAACCCGACCCGTATCCGACATTTGGCCACCACTACTGGAGAGATGAGGTCTATATAAAGTTGAGCATACAAAATTTCCATCTTTTTAACAATGTGGATTAACCCGAGGGTCGGGTCGGGCATGACCATGTATAGCCCGTACTAGAGGTGGCCAAACCGGCCCGACCCGCAATCGACGGATAACCGGAACCGGGACCGGCATGGGACAAAACCGAACCAGGATTGGTAGTAACCGGCTAAAGGCCCGAAAATCCAGACCGGTTAAGTATTTGGATGGATTCGACGGCCCGGCCCGAACCGAACGGGGACCGGTTATGATCGGCCCGACCCGAACCAGATTTTTTTTTAAAAAGTGACCATTTTTCTAGCCGTTGGAACGGTCATATGACCGCTTTTTTGGCTCCCTCACCCCTCTAGAACACTATAAATAAGTTGTGTGGTATATGGGGTAAGATACTAAATTACAAAACGCAAAAAACGCAAATAATTCTCGCTATATTTTGTGATTTCGACTCGTATTCATTTCTCACAAACTTGCAAGTTCTAATATCTCAAGTCTCAATTCTCATCTATTTCTCTCTTTCTCTTCTAAAATGGCCGGTGAACAACATGATGCATCTAATGAACAAATTGCTCAAGTTCTTGCCGAGCATGAACGAAAGGCTGAAATTTGGAACAATTACAACATGGTGCTCCTCACCAACGGGAAAAAAAATGCGCAATGCAAACGTTGAGGAGCTCTCCTTATGGCAGAAAAAAAATTCCACCTTAAGGTGACACTCCGATCATTCGTGCTCGTCGTTGAAATCGGGGGACGAGTCAAGTCAACCTACACTTGGCAATTCCGGTTAAATTTTATTGTTACATGCACCGCGAATATCGAAAATTTTGAACAAATACATTTATTAGAATTTTGGCAACAAAAACAACCTCAATTCCCGATTTTGGCATGTATGACCCGTGATATAATAACAATCCAAGCTAGTACCGTAGCTTCGAAGTCCGTTTTTTCTCTTAGTGACGGGATCATTTCGGTTCATCGGACAAGACTAACACCAGAGTCGGTGGAGTGTTACATATGCTTGAAGGATTACTTGGATAACGTTCAAATACTTCAAGACCAAACATCACTCGAGATGGAGATTGAACATATTGAAGAAAATATAGAACAAAACGAAGCCGCCATGGGACTAAGTACGCCGCCAACTACCGACACTGACACTGATGATGGTAGTGTCTCACAATACGACGATGATGAAGAACTCGACATTGACGACCTCGATGATCCAACGACTCTTCAAATACTTGAAAAGTACACGACTCTTGAATACAATCCATGGAATGAGGGGAATACAATTCTTTAATAAGTGTATTTTTTTTATAATTGATGTAGTTTTAAATGTTACAATTAACTCGAAAGTATAATAAAACGTATTTTTAAAGTGTATTTGAGTTACCCTACTTTATTTAAGTATTCTAAAAATTTTACTAATTTTTTTTTGTGAAGGACCGATTTTGGGCCTGACCTGGACCTGTTACCCCAAACCGGTTACTCATAACCTTAACCGGACCACCCTCAAATCACTCGAACCGGGACTGGTCACACCAGACCGGTTACCGGCGGCTACTGTTACGGCCCGGGATCAATTGGGCCCGACCCAGGACCGGTATTTGGCCACCTCTAGCCCGTACGACCGCATAAAGCATCAAATCCCAAGGGGGTATCAAGTTGTCATTTATTAATAGTTTTGGGTTTAATAATTTGGGAATTGGACAACTTGGGATTTATCAAACACTCCAAGAATACAAAAAAAAAATCCGTTTATTTATTGTTCGTGTTCGTTCGTTTGTTCATTAAGTTAAAAGAACGAACAATTACAAGAAAACAAAAACTTTCGTTCATTTATTGTTAGTGTTCATTTGTTTGTTCGATTAAGTTAAACGAACGAACACGAACAAACCTCCATTCGTGTTCGTTCGGTTCATTTTGCATATTGAAATTTGCAATGCACATGAACACAACACTGTATCAGCACACTTGGAGCACGTTGCACAACAATAACAACATATTGTGATATTGCATAATTGGGCACCTGTTATTTGCAATGCATAATGGTATAGGTTATGAATTTTACAATTTATCATTGTTCTTTTGACTTTTGTTTACTTTGAGGTTTCACATTAGATTTAGACTTAGTTTTTAGCTTGTAGCTGTATGAATTTGCTCTTTGCTTACTATGCCATTAATTTCGATGTAATTTACTATTTTAGTTAAAAGTAATTATAGTTTTCCTTATCTTTTAGTTTTAAGTTCCATATATTGAAGTAAAGACTCTATTGTATTCATTTTAATTTGGAAAAGGTAAAACAAGAAAAGAATGAAACACGTTTTTAATTAAGGTTTTATCCTTTTTTTATTCTACTAGCAGTGTACCCGTGCAATGCATCGGGGTGAACAATTGTAAATGGAAATAAAAAATTAATACAATAGCTTGTCAGAAAAAAAAGATATATATGCAGTAAATCATATATTTATGGAGTATTAATAGTGATAAACGCATAACTTGAGTTTTTTCAATCATGAAACATTAAGAAATTATATTAAATTAATCGTTAAATGTATATTTGAATTTTAAAAACATGTATTAATCAACGATATCTAACGAATGATAATATTTTTTTCAAAATACTGTAATATTTGAATTCACCGGTGATTTCACCGCTGAAAAATCAAAATGAAAAACAAAACAAACCCGAAAAACCAAAATGAAAAACAAAAACAAAATCAAAATTACAACTAAAAACTAAGAACAAAATTATATCAACAGATGCTGTAAAACTCCCATCATCAAACCCATTGGAGGAAACAAATCAAAATATTGGTAATCATGGCAAACGATTATCATTAGAGGAAACAAACCCGAAGCAAGTTAAGCAACACCACCCGCATCTTTTTTAATCGATCATCGACCCTGGATGTTCTAGATATAAAAACATGTTAAGAAACCTAAATGGATTATCGGAAAACAAAAGCAAAATATTAACTATAAAAAACTGAAATTGATGTTAACCAGATAGAAATTGAAAACATGAAATTGATTACCCTATCCGAATCAAGCAACATTTTTTGTAAAATAAAGAACCAAAAGACAACATTGGTCACATAAATAAAAATTGTTCAAATGGAGCAGAGAGGGGACGATGAAGGCAGAAGATGACTTAGAATATGAAAACTCTATTGTTGGTTTACAAAACCCTATATCAGTGATTCTACGAGAAGAGAATTTCAGTTTGAATTTGAATTTGGGGTGTGGGAGGGATTTCATTATATGTGGGAGATTTTGTTAATTTGAATTTTGAATTCGATAGCATTTTGGGAAGACAAAACTGATCTTGGAAACTTGGACTAAAAAAAAATTATAAAAGGAAATGAGTGTTAATTTGAGCAAGTAAATAACTTGTCTTCTTTGGGAGAAACCCCAAATGGGAGGGAAATAACTTGAATATGGAAGGAAGTGAAAAAGTAAAGTTTGAATCTTTTCAACTTTGGTGTATTTAACGGTGGTGCATTAAGGAGTTGTATCTTATGCATACCAAGTTGTGATTAAGAGATTTTTAAAATGTATGCATAAAATGGTAGTACCTTGTGTTTTATAAGTAGTAATTAAAAAGTTTTTTATCCGTGCTTTATAATATAGTATAGATATTTGTGATTCGGGGTTTTGGTCTTTATGTCCGCCTTTGTATTTTTCTAATTATAATTTTTACAAATCAACGTAAAGATGAGTCACTTAGCTTAACTAGGTTCCAAACTATTTAAAAAATCACATGTTTTGTAGTTTCATTTGCTTAAAAAAATAGACATAGGAACATTTTTTTAGTATTTTTCTACATGACATCAAAAACCCTAGAAACCGGCCCTTATTAACCCCACAACAAAGT
This sequence comes from Arctium lappa, assembly GCA_023525745.1. NCBI lineage: Eukaryota > Viridiplantae > Streptophyta > Magnoliopsida > Asterales > Asteraceae > Arctium > Arctium lappa. The sequence goes on from CM042051.1 coordinate 35,597,256, forward strand.
TCAAATAATGTAATCTATAATTATAATAATAATATTTTTATGTATATTTAAATTTGTATGTATGGATTTTTTTTCCTTTTAGTTCAATTTTTTTAGTAGAGATCCAATCTGGGCGGTGGTGTTTAATAAATTCAAGTTCTCCGAGCCAATGGACCAAAATCCACATTTAGGTGTTTTTTAATTATTAAGAGGTGTTTAATCTTTATTTCACTTCTTATTAATAAGTTGGTGCTAAATTCAGAATGTAATCTATAAAATTGTTTGTTTTTATAAATTTATAAACGTCTGAATGTATCTAATTGTCTATTTCCCCCTAAAAATGTTATAACATCACTCGTAATCATCCAACGCCTATTTGTTAGCAGCTTTAATGAGACTTTAATGGGATTCACAACTTATTTGGCCAACTATACATGACTATTTGGTGATGATTTAACGATATTAAACGTGGCTTATTCAGTAAGCTACTGGGGGGAAGCTTTATATAGAAAGCAAGTTATTTTTCAAACCTACCTTCCCAATTTTTAAAATATGCTCATTCCATTTATGAAACAAAAAGTCTCAAACAAAAACTTTCTCAATCTATACAGAAAGATTAATCCACATACAACTTTATACATACAAGATTTGTTGGAAAACCAACCATACTGCCCCTAACCCTAACATAATTACATAGAGCTACATATTACAGAATTCAAGGTTCTTCAAGGATTTATGGAGAATTACAAAATTGGAAGAAATCAATGGATGAGAAAAGGCCTTTGGAGGGAAGGTCGACAAGGATTTTGGAAGCCCTATCAGGGTTCTTCGAGGGTGTTGCATAGCCATCCATAGCGCCAAAGGAAAAAGACTTTTGGGTTGGTGATTTTTGCTCGGTCAGAGGCGGAGAGGAAAAAAATTCCATTTTAGGGGAGGATGGTAGGGGTGCTCCTGGGTTGGATTGATCGGGTTGAAGACATTTCAACAACCCAACCCAATGTTGACGGTTTGAGAATTTTCAACCCAACCAAACCCAAACAAAAGTCCAACCCAACCTGTACCGGTTGGTCGGTATGGTCGGGTTATATTTAAACAAAGTAAAAACAATATTGAAAACATAAAAATAAGGATTTTTTTCTTTGAAATACGATCCATCGTTCAAAAGAATATACGAGTTCATCAAATATTTAAATATTACATATAACTTTCCAATAATGTCCTCTCATGAGTTCCATTGCTCGTTATTGCCGAGTTGTTTTTTCGTAACGTATACATATTAAAAAATATATATAAATAATTTTAGAGAAATCGCTAAAACGTTTATCGGGTTATCGGGTTGGTCGGGTTACTTTGAGCCTAACCCAATATCAACCCAATAGATTCGGGTTGTCCTAATTTTGTATCGATTATATGTCGGGGTTACCTCAGGTTGATTTTTCCCCGGGTTGGTCGGTTTTTTGAACACCCCGGTATGATAACTTGGTAAGAGAGGGATAGATTAGGTTAAGAGGGCAATAAGAGGATAGTTTACCTCTTGTCTAATAAGTGGACGGTAAGAGGTTTTAACCTCTTGTCACCCAAAAATAATACAGTTGAAAAACCCTTTTAACATCTTATCTGGTATGACATAAGTAATCACTAAGAGGTTTTTTCAAAATCAAACAGCACCTTTGTTTATTTAAATCAAAACCAGAAACCAAACTACGAATTTAGTTTGGTTTGACCAATCAATATTCGAATTCGATTTGCTTTGCTTTGCTTTGGGTTAAAAAAACTCAAACTGAACAAACCAACAAATCCAAGAAACCGAAAAAATAAACCCCCCGAGGACATACGTATAAAGAAAGGCAATCTAATTCAAGGTTAAATTCCATTCGAATTCAAATTCCATTAAGAATAGCGAACAAACACGTTTGAAATTTGGTCAAACGAAATCTAATCTAATTTCCATCAAAGCAAACAACACCTAATATTATGATTTACGAAAGGTCTTCCATTTCTAGAGGAGCAAAGTGGTTCCGTTTCAACCCCAAACAATAACCCTCGTAGTCATGTTCAAATGGTAAATTTTGTCAAGTGTTGATATCAAGTCTTGAGGATGAAAGACTTGTTACAGTTGTGAAGTTTTAAACTAAGCAAAGCTATAAAAGCAATCACATAGCAAAAAGCAGGCATGCTGGCACGTTTGGTTTGCGGGATTGAAATGGAATTGATTGGATTTCAAGGAGGGATTTGGATTTGGGGGGATTTGAAATCCCTTCATGTGTTTGGTTTGTAGGATTATGATGGATTTAGAAGGAAGCGAGGTTTAATCGATTAAAATCCATCCGGATTGGATTTGAAATCCTGGCCCAACCCAAAGGATTTCAAAATCCATCATACATTGGATTTTAAAATAGTCAAAGAATTTTAAATCAAGTCAAAACTTTCCATTCCCATAATCCAAACGCAGGATTGGAATGGATTTAAAATCCAAATCCTTCCAAATCCATTCCATTCCCGCAAACCAAACGGGACATTAGGGTACCATTTAGATATCTAATACAAGTCTATGTGTAGAAACAGTACCTTGAATAACAACTGTGACAGTTTTTATGCATGTTACATATATAGTCTACTGGAGTATCTCCAAACAGAAGATTACAACTTAAACAACACGATATTCAACATTATACTTAGATCCTATTTAAAATCTTCAGGGTCCTTTCTTTTATCTCCATTTCACTGTTTACCATTTTCATTTTATGGGTCCCATTTTTCCATAATGCTGACAAGTAAATTGAGGCCCAAAAATGAAGACAACTAATAAAGGGAAACAGGCTAAACAAAAGGACCCTTGGATTTGCATATATAGATAATGATATAAACTTAACTAACAAGAGATTTAGGAATCTTACCGAAATCAGGATTCATTTTCTACTCATCATTTTCAGCTTCCACCTCCCCCTCCACATCGTCATCATCATCATCATCATCACCATCATCATTGTCATCATCATCATTATCATTATCATCATCGTCATCAATATCATCATCAAGATCATCGCTGGTATCATCGTCATCAGTCATGTTTTCATCTTCTTGAGATATCCATTGCTCGAGTTCATCAACTTCCTCATAATCATGCATGTAAATATCATCCAAATTATCCCACTTATCAGTCCCGAGCTCCTCCCCACGAGTCATCAAGTGCAACAACGGTCTATTAATTGCCAATAACTCGACTAACTCATGGTTCTGGGATCCAGCCACTCCCAACCACCTCAACCCAGGGAAATAAGGCCTCTTAAGCCACTGGAAGGAGAGTTTGGAAATCCCACCACAGTTGAATATATCCAGCGATCTCAAGCTACTGCCATGCCACCTGTCTCCATCAGCCATGGTCATTGATGCCAATGCCATCACGGACATGTCACCAATAAGAGGACATTGACGCATTCGGAGGTCAACAAGCGGGATCCGGTTCTTTACAAGCAAAAGCACGCCAGCATTGGTGAGGTCAGACAGATTAGACAAGTCCAATTCACGTAATTCTCTGTTAGACCCACCGTTGAAAAGAGAAGAAATGCACTTGCATGTGAGCCTCTTGCACCCTCTGATGGATAATTTAACAAGACTGCTTTTTGCACCCTTTCTCAAGTATGACAAGCCCATATCGGTTACATCTGTTCCATCTAATAGCAGAGTTCTCAGTTTAGGAAGTTTGCTGATGGCCTGAAGGGCTTTATCACCAATATTTCTAGAATCTCTGAAGTCAAGCATGATGAGATCCGTATTTAATGCCAATTGCAGGACAGCAGAATCCGTTAAGAGGTTGCAGCATCTTAAGCTTACCAGGGTCAGAGCAAGGGAAGTCGCATACATGTCGAGGAACACGAGATCGGTCATTCGGGTCCCGTTGAAAACCTTTAGCTTGTATAAGTTTGTGCAAGCATGTAGGAGGGTTTTGAAACCGGTATCTGTGACCTGACAAAAACCGCCAAGACATATGGCTTCCATATTTGTACATCTGTCAGCCATGAAGAGGATGCCTTGATCAGTAACTCTTCTGAAGAATGTTGGATTAAACTCCTGGCTACGAATAAGCGAAAGGTGTTTTAATCTCCCATGTTGGTTAATCAGCTGAAGACCTTCGTCAGTAAGGTCAAATGCATGTCCAGGTTCAATGATGGGTTGATCTCGAAGATCCAAATGGGTTAAATGGATGAGACTATTTGATATTATGCTGACCATGGTGTTAGAAATGTAGTCCACGGAGAGGCCAAGTTTCTGGATGTTTGGAAATACGGGAGGGAGAATATGATTTGGTGACTGATGTGGTGCTACAGTTGGGCTCAGCAGCTCCGTAACCATCAATTGAGTTATGTAGCCAAACTGAAGACAAGTGAGTTTTGCAGAAGCCAAATTCCAGACACGAGCAAAATCCGGACGACGGAATATTGAGACATCAAACATCAAGACAAGTTCCTGAGGAGCAAAAGAATGTTTCAAACATCACATTAAACAAATGGGGAGGGAATAAAAAGACCATCAATTAAATGCATCCAGAGAGGAGAGAACATCTAAAAACAGGCTTCAACTCTAAGTAAATCCACTACTTTCGGTGCATCATCCATTCTGAGAAACTCGGTGCTAATAATTTAATAAATTTACGTGAGTAAATCACAATTTTGATACTTGGACTTGGTATCTATCTTAAGGTTTAGTCCATGGTATTTCTTTTTGCACTTACGGTCTAAAACCTAGATAATTCATAATAATCAAGCTAATCATAACTAATCGAGTCCTTTACCCTAACGTCATTAGTTGGATACATTAAAAATAATATGTGCTTGGCACAGGACAATATGAAAGGGTAAAAATGTCAAATTAGCTCTATCGTTATCATCTTCATTCCATCTTCTTTCTTCACCATCATTTTTGAAATATTGAATCAAAATATAAATACAATAAAAAAAAATCATTTACTACTTTAAACTTCTTTACAGATTCAAATTGAAGAAAAACTAGGAACAGAATGATGAATCAGAAATGAAAAAAAAAACAATGAAAGCCAAATCCAAATCAAAGCCAAGATCCTGACTATGAAACCCAAATGAACATCCTAGTTTTCTTCCCTTCTATCATCACCTATTACTTTATCTTCTTTTCTTCTTCTTTCTAGTCGGCGACCAGATAATGGGTTGGAGAGGTGAGGGATAAGACCATAGAGGGTCATGGTTTTGAAAGCCACATTACCCATTAGGAACTTCAGACTTTCAATTCAGTAAAACTCAAAATTAGGGCAAATTTTGGTGATGACTTCAATGTGTACTCAAATTCCATATGCAAAAACTGAATAGTTACTAATAATTCATTATTTTTGGTGACGATAAATTGGTGAAAGAACCTATACCAGAGAAGAAACAAACAGGATCACCGATTTTGGACTTGGTGACATTAGCACCGACAGATTCAGCACACTGGAATAATCATGAAAGGCCTCACCCTACACAAGCACCCTGTAGGTACAGGGAGTCGCCCACATGTCATAATAGGGGAGCCTCTTTGTTGAGCTTTATTCATCATGTGGGATACTAAAGTACTACTACCCCTATATAACAATAATAGTAAAAAGTAAAATATATTTCTTTTCTAATCAATAACTTAATTCAAGAGGGACTACATGGCATTGATAACAAATCATGCACCTTCATATTATAGTTTCCCTCCCAGATAAAAACTGTCTACGAACTAGTTTCCTTTTTTAATGTATTCTTTTTTTACCTATAGTAGCATTATAAATACGACCGATGCTCTACAGAGATAGCAAAGTAAAAGAGTTGCAACATTTGAGCTAAAGAATATACTTCCTCTCGATGTATATGCATATCATGGTGATAGATATGTTACACAGTGAGCCACATTTTTTAAAAGGAAGCCTTTATGATTTACAAAATAAATCAAACACTTCAATGAAATAAAATGATCTAGAGAATAACATCACTTCCAATAAATAATCACATCAATCTAACATACTAACTAATGGAAGTGCTCCTAATGCAGTAGTTTATCTTTTCAGCCAGAGCTTTAGGGGACAATGCATAATCAACAAGATCCACTAATAAAACCTCTTTTCACCAAGTGAGATACTACAATACTACCAACTTATAAAACAAGAATAATAGTAGAGAAATAAAATAAGATTATTGCTTTACAACTAAGAGCTTAAGGTATGAGACAACTTCATGGTATATTGGTATTGGTAAATAAGCATATGCCTTCTATTATTATCTCCCTTCCATATGAGAACCAACTAGGGACCAATTTTCTTCCACTGTTTTATTTTTACATATAGCATTATAAATATGATATACCCTCTACAGAGACAGCAAAGGTAAAAGGCTTGCAACATGCCAGCTAAAGAAGAGACTTCCTCAATTTATATTTAGATAACAGAGTAGAGGTTGCATGGTGGTAATATACCATTATTGCAGTCACACTTTTGAAAAGGATGCCTCTATTATTTCCTTAGCAAACAAACAAACACTTTTATAAAGATGAACTAGATCCCCCCCCCCCCCCCCCCCCCAAAAAAAAAAAAAAAAAAAAACACACCCACCCTTACTTCAAGATCAGAATCATACATGGTAATGTGCCATTACTCCGTCACATTGTTAAACGTTTTTCTCATACATACTATATCTTCTCCATTCTTTGATCGATCATAACTTTTTAGTCATTGATAAGGAAATTTAGATGTACAACTCTTTTCAATGATCTCCTAGGGATACAAACATTGTTAAACTGTGCTTTTCTTCATACATTTATGGAGCCCCTCTATACATAATGTCAGATGAAAGTCCTATCTCATCCTATATTACTTACACCACCAAAATCCATATGGTTCTAAGATGCATGCTATGCGAGAGGATTTACCCCACAAAAATTTGACGCTTGAGATGATTAAAATACTATTACTATCTACATTTGTTTAACTTCAATCAAAGAAAGAAAGGCAATTAAGATAAAAGATCTTCAATGAGCTTAGTAACCCTGTGTCTATAACATAATAGGATGTTGACAGAAACATCTTTGTTCCCAAGTAAAATACATGAGCATAGCAACCCCACATAGAAAGAAGCACCAAGAATAGAAAAATATGGAACTACGAAATGAAATCTGGGGCTATTTGCATACAAAAGTACATACCAAATAATGCGATGACATTGAACTTTTTAAAGTGGGAAGGATTAGTCTCACAAGTTGAGCAGCTGATTCAGGGGATGTTAGAATAAAGTATTTGGAGGGCTCCGAAAAGAAGCCACAATCTACCTCAAGAATGATAGCCAGCTTCACAAAAGAAGTGGCATTGAAAATATTTGAAGATAAATTCTAGACATCCCACTGTCCAACAAAGTTGGTAGGTTTTTGTATTTTGGAGACAAAACTTTGTTCTTAAATTTTTCAATGACGAAAGTTAGAAATGATTAATTTAGACTTGTTTGCTGATTTTAACAAATGCAGCATATTACTATATAGTACAAAGCTGCATGGGATGCCCAGCAGTTCTAGTCTAGGACCTGAGGTTATGTAATTGATTGGATTTGTATAGGAAAAATACGAGCAAGTTAGCAACCAGAAGTCTTTCTGAAACACAGATTTCAAAGCGCTGTCTGATACTAGTAAAAGTGAACTTTAAACTCCAATCGCAATCCTTAATGAAAAGAAACAAGGAATGTAGACATCCATCCCATGTTATACCAGTACGTCAAAGCAAACAAAAATAGTTATGCATGTTTTTTGTATATCAGAGGGATTGGACCTTGGAGGTGCCTACTTATTTCCCATCATGTGAACACCAAATGCAACCATTCTAACAAGTCTGCTATTTCATCCATTTAAGAACCACTTTGGTAATAAAACCTTACTTCCAATCGAGTGCAACCCCTGAGTAACTCCTCTAGGTCACAAACATCATGTAATTGTCCTCGATTATCAGCCATGGAACTCACATACAGAGACCTGGAGAAAACGTAATTAATGCTGCTAATCAATTGCACATACTGAGAACTTTAATTGTCACACATATTCAGATACTGTAGGATCTAGCATATGATATAAAATGGAAAGCTTACAGATGGCCATAAACCAAAAGCTGAAGAAAGATATTTACGGCAATCTCTACCATGTGGTCAAGTAAAATAAGATCAATTACACTACAAGGTGCAACAAAACATGCAGGCACAAACAACATAGCGGGTTATTACACCTCATCACATAAAAGGGCATTTCCAGTATACATATATTTCCATCAATATGTTTCCCTTCAGTTAAAATTCTCTCTCCTGAAAGATTTAAGGTATTGTATTCCATGTCAATTCAGAGGTAAAAATCACTGTAAGGGTCAAACAAATTAGTTCCGTAGGTACTACGTCTAGCAAGTTTGTTTATAAATGTATTATCTCAAAATCAAACAATTCAAGTCAATTTTGAAAATGAAAACTAGTTTGTTTGACCTCAAAAGTCAAACTCTACCTCTTTCAGTCATGGATTAACCTCTTTGTTTTCGAATGGGAGCTTAATCTGGATACCTTGTCAAATTAAATCGACACATTAATTAATGCATAAGATGAACATCATAAATTTCGAAAATCAACAACCTTATCTCTATCTATTAAGTTACACATTGAGAAATGAATGAGATATGAGAGGAGTAGTAGTGAACCATAGGCCACATAATATACTTACCAAATTCTTCTGAAATTTTTTCTGATCAATATCAATTTCGAAAACTAAATTGGTCCTCTTTCATGGGGCTGAAGAACGATCTGTATACGATCATTGATAGATCGGACTACACACGAATTACTACAGGTTCTTATAGCAATACCTAGAAATATACAACTTGCGCACGTATAAAACCTAATTTCTATCGAATCAAGTAGAGTTACACATTTAAACATGCAATTACATTGAAAAGAAGTAGGAGGCAACCTTAAGTCTTTGCACCGTGCTCCGACCTCAGCAAGAAGCCTCCCGCTAAATCTGTAGCAATTCCGAAGCGACAGTTCAAGCAAGCCAGGCTGAAGAAGACAATCGATCGACGATTCATTCAGCCTCCTGCAATCTAGCTTTAGGCTTCGCAGAGAAGAGTTCGGCAGCAACAATTGACGTAATTGATCAATCGGTGCGGCAATTTCCTGTACAAACACATTTTTTCCAAAAAAAAATAAATCAAACAAGGTGAAGATAAAAGCAAAATCATCAAATAAACATGTTTCATGGAATCCAGTAGTATTACAGTATCACCATCAATGCTGCAATTTCCTTTTTCTACCAACGAAATAACAGTAATTTTACGAATTAACAGAATTGAAGATGCATGCACTCATTTAAACACATAAGTTCATTACGAGGAGGTGGAAATTGGGGAGGAATTTGAAGATCTCTTGAGAGCAAACACGAAAGCTTTTGCAAGTGACGGAGATGGCGCAGATCGACGAAACATCAAGTTTCGTCATAATTGTGGCGAGGAGTTCCGACGAGAGTCGATCGAGGCTGATTTCTCGGGCGTTGTGTTCAGCCGGCGCTTTGTCCTTCATTTTCACCCTCCGAACGGAGGATTCGGCCATTTTACGTTCCCACAGACAGAGAGATTGTATCTTCGGCTAAAAATCAGGCGAGGGGAAGAGATTTAGGACAGAACCTGCTTCGGATCCAAAAACTAATTTCATCAGAGTTTGAGAAAGAAAGCGGATATATTGCGTGATGCCTATATTTTCTGGACATCTTTTTTTTATTTTTACATCTTATTGTAATAAATGTTGTAATATAATTAAATGTATTTATAATTTGATATAATATGTATTATAATTATATAATAATATAATATATAATTATAGGGTCAGGTTCAGGGAAATCCTCAAAAAAAAAACGAAAAACTAAAGAACATCTTGGTAACCATTCATCTGGACAATATGTATTTGTTCATACAAATAATTTGTAAACATGCAAACGTACATATGCACAAGTGCATAATGTACTAGTGCATAAAAACCAAAAGAACACCATAATTTACTTGTATGCATAAGTGTATACCGATAAAAGTCTATCAGAGTGTTCTTCAGATTTCCGTTTTTTTTTTAGCTTTTCTCCTGAACCTTCGTCTATAATTATATTATATATATAATTTGATATATATTTTATATGTTTTTATATAATATTTATAATTATGAGATACATAAAATCAATATAAATCAATCACTTATGATAATTAATATTATCTCTTAAATAAAATAAAAAAATAAATTAATAATTTGTTTTTTTACAACTCATCAAATATTTAATAATTTGTTTATGTGGTTTGTTGGTTACAACTATTTTCGTTTCTGGTTTGAAAAATTGTTCTTTTAGTTATTGAAGTTTTCATTTCGTTTCGCTTTCCGTCCCTGAAGGTAATGATGTTAGAAAAAACATGTCAAGGGGTAATATGGTCTTTAACAATTTTCTTTAATTGTTTATTAAAATTAAAGATTAGATATATATTCTAATATTATATATATTTAATATACACACACCTTGTATAAATGTATATCCTCGCCCTACACCTAGGGGTAAGCATCGGAAGCGAATATTCGCCTTTGTAACTAGAACCGTTTCGGAACTGCCGATTCTGGAACCGGAACTGTCGGTTCCGAAACCGGAACCGGTGTGATTGGTTCTGGTTCCGATTTTTAAAATATGGAACTGATCGGGATCGGATCCGGTTCTCATTTTTTTGGAACCGTTAACCGTCGGGTACTCGTCAGGACCGGTTCCGGGACTGGGTACCCAGAACCGAAACCGACGAGTACCTGCTATTTTGTTAATAAAACATATTTTATTTATTTATAAAAATTTAATAAACTATCTTTTAGGGAAGCACGGTTTGTAGTATTTATTAGCATCAACTAATTTTAATGACATGAAGTGTTTTGGAAGCACCGTTTGTAGTATTTTTTTTTTGTTTTTGAAGCACTGTTTGTAATATTTATTTGTCTTGTAAGCATCATTTGTAGTATTTGTTAATTTTTATCGTGTTCGTTTTCACGTTTGTGATATTTATTTCTTTACGTTGGGACTTTGTAATATCAATATTTACTTTTTTATAATATGAATGATAAAAAAAATATTTAAAAATTGGACAGCGGGTACTCGGTACAGGAATCGGCAGTTTCGAGACTGGTTCCCAAATATAAAGAACCGGTGTAACCGGTTCCGGTTCCGGAAATTTTAGGCGGGTACCCGTCTTTGCTTAGCCCTACCTACACCGCTCATCCTACCCCACCTTCTTCCTCAACACCCACTAACACATGCACATCTTCTTACTTGCAGTGTTGTTGGTATGCAGACTAGATGGGACATAAAAAAACAGTCTCATGTTTGGTGTGTCGTGGGATAAAAACGAGATGAGACAATATGGGACAAAAATTAAGAATTTTAGTTCCACCAAAATAGGTGGACAACATGAGACTAAGGGGTTGTTTTTTTTTTTTTTTGAAAAACCTCTTAATGACTCTTAAGTCTGAATCATTCAGACCTTTTTACACATCAACTTTTATTAATCATAACTAAAATAAGACTTCAGACTTTACACGTAAATGTAAGATTGCAACATTACCCTCCTTAACCTAAATCAAAATTCATCACCTCTTGTCGTTCACGACTTCCAAGATTGTTCATCACCTCTACAACTTTAATCTCAATTTCTCCAGGTAACGATTTCCATGTTTTCGATTTCGGTTTCTCCAGGTACGATCTCCATCATCTATTTCGACTTCTACGATCTTCGATTCTAAGCTTATTCGATTTCGATTTACATGGTCTCCATCATCTACTGTTTTGGTTCACGATTTCTAAGCTTATTCGATTTCGGTTTATTGTTTTGGGTTCTTGATTTCAGACTTGTTTCATCTTTGCATCTGCTACTGTTTTGGTTCTCGATTTTCTTTACATCTGCTACTGGTGATCTTGATCTTCTATCATTAAGCATGAAGTTAAGACAAGAAGAGATAGCAGATGAAGAAGAAGTAGATAGCTCTTTATCTTTTTCTGTATTCCCTTCTTCTCCAAAGAAGGAAAAACCCTTCCAAGATCCATAGGCACAGTCCAGATTCTACAAAGGTGCAAAGAATCCAAGTGAGACGTTGTTGGTACTGGCTTATTTTTTAGGGTTTGTAACGATTATTAGTAATGTTTTCTACAAGCAATGCTTATTTTTTAGATTTGAATATATTAGTGTTTTGCATCTGCTATTGTTTTTTCACATTTGTTTTTTTTTTTTTAAGTTAGGATTTTCTTCAAATTTGCTACTGTTTTTTGCTTCTGTTTTGCACTATGAAATTTGTTTCTATTTCATTATTGAATATATAATGCTACTATAAGATTAATCTGGTCATTTTAACAGTAAGACAAATAATTAGTCCAGTCTTGTTCTAGTCCTACCAAACGTGACAATTAGTCTTGTTCTGTCTTGTCCCGTTCAGTCCAATCATGTCTCATCCAGTCTGCGTACCAAATGTTACCTTGAGTTTAAATCAAAATTAATCCCTCATGCCATTATTCTTCCCCTTCCTCCCCTCATCAGTGCTGCAATATTTCTTCCTTTATATCATAATCGGTGCTGCAACAGCCATTTCTTGAGGTTGATTCAAAATCACAGAAGGAAACGATAAAAATCACAAAATCCATTTGAGTTGAATACAAACGAGTCACTGAGGTTGAATTAATATCACATATATGTTCACCGTTCATCATCAAAACTCGTTGAAGTTTAATCATACCAAAAAAATAAAAACCTATTTAGGCTTAATCTTCTTCATATTTTAAACCAAACCCTATTTCCATAAACTAAAAGGCATATACCTATTTTGAAAACCCAGTTGTTATTAGATGATCTTTGCCTTAACGCAACAATAATCATCTTTACTTGTATTCTTGGAATAATATCATCAGTACATTATTTGGAAGTGGATAGGGTACAAAAGTGGCAAGGCAGGCCATGTACGGGATAGACGACGATCATGATGGTGAAGGGAGTGGCAGCAGCGGTGGTAGCAGATTGAATTGTCAAGATTGCGACAACCAAAAGAAGAAATATTGTCAGCCATATGAGTTGTTGAACTTGCTGCAAAAGCCATGAATTTCAGTGTCAAACCCATATCAAGGAACCTAGGTTTCGACGGCTAAACATCGAGAATGTCAACTATAATTAACTAGCTTTATTAACTCAACAACAACAACAACATAATTTTGGTAACCATTAGCTGAGCTTGATGATGAGAAATGAAGGAGTTGTTGGTGGTATGATCAAAATTCGAAGAGATTACTGGAGGATAACCATCTAATAACCGCATGTGATATTGACTTGGGGAAGGTGTTGCTATTTGTGTAACACCCCGACTTTTGATCAAGGAAGAGTGCGAAGCGGACAATGTCCCGCGTGGGTGGTCGCGCGAGTGAAGCCGCGCCAAAAGTCATATGGAGCTCTGTTCCCTCGAGACTCTAGAGGCCGACATGCCTCCCCGCGCGGGTTCAACCGCGCCACTACCTGCGTGCGGCCTATGACGATTAAAAGGGGAGATCAACCTCTTTCTCATTTATTTCCTCCATCTACTTTCTCTCAAAGCTCTCTCCTCACTAAATACTCTTCAAGGTCATATTTAAAAGCCTTCAAGCTACCTTCTTCACATTCATTGCAAGAATCAAGCTTCATTAACCAAAGATCTTAGCTAAGGATTTCAAGTCTCAAGATCATCTACCTTCTCCATCCTCATTTCTAGGGTTTTGCAAGTTTCTAGGGTTTTCTATAAAAACTAGATTGTGACTTTTCTAACCATTTTAAAATGAGATACATGTCTTTATATGAGTTCTATTATCATATCTTGTTCCTTCTCATCATGTTAATCACCTGATAAGTTTGACCAATATTTCTACATTTGGTAATTATTGGAGTTTTGGTCACCATTCATTATATGGGCTTTGTTAAGGTTATTGTTGGCAAGATTTGGGATATGTTTCTGTGATAACATGAGATTGATGGATATTGTTGGTAAACTCATATGATTTAGGGTTTTTAGACCTAAATTGGGATTGGAATTATATGGGGTCGTATACATGTATCTTTACTTGATGTGGGATAAATATAGTGATAGATGTTGTATATATTGGATGAACCATGAGTATGCACTAGGAGGATGTAGTCTTAGGGTTCCACCATGACGGTATGCACCTAGACCTTTGCCATTTGGAGTAATGTCTGGGAGGTAGTCTTCAAATGTGTCGGGCCTTCGGGATGTTGCTCATGTGAATGAACATCAAGGTACATTGACTTGAGGTGAAACTCATTGGTGTGAGGGTCGGGGTTGGCGCGACATTTACCCCGCGATAGTGACATGGGCAATGTCGCCGGTCACTATCGCGTGGGATGTACCGTAAGTGGTTGGACTGACGCGATTGTGCCCCCGCGACAGTGCCATGGGCACAATCGCCGGACACTGTCGACGTCGGGGGCTAAGGCTATAAAAACCTGATTTTGACCATTTGGACTTCATTACCTCATTTCAAACGTTTTGGAACCGGCCAAGAAGACATTTGTGCGATTTTCTTCCATCCTATAACCCTCCAACAATAACTAAAACCCTAGTGTTAGTTGGGAACATTTATTGGTGGTTAAATGAGCTAAAGGAATATTCAAGTGAAGCATTTAAGGCACCATCAAGCCCTCACCCTCTCATCATCTCATCCAAGTTTTCTAGGGTTTTGTGTAAAACCCTAGATAGTAAGTTTCTACTACTATTTTCAAATGAGATACATATCTTGTGTGCTTACTTGCTTAGTATTTCATATATATGTAGAAATTTGATCACCTGATAAGTGTGACCTAACTGCTGTTTTTTAGATTGATGGGAATTTAGTTTTGGCACTTTATGTGAACCTTGATAATGTTGTTATTGATGTAACTTAAACTTGGTTAAGTGTTGTTTTGGTGAGCCATGGGTATTATATTTGGACTTGTACATTTTAGAGTTTTGTACCTAAAATATGCTTGGGATTATGTGAGGTCTTATACATGTATCTTGGGGATATGGATTTATGTATAGAGATGGAGATTGTACGTACGTAGGATAAACCATGAGTAAGTGCTTGGAGGATGTAGTCCTAGCTGCCACCATGACGGTATGCACCTAGACCTCCGCCATTTGGAGTAATGTCTGGGAGGTAGTCTTCAAATGTGTCGGGCCTTCGGGATGTTGCTCATGCGGTGAACATCAAGGTACATTGACTTGAGGTAAAACTCATTGGTGATGGGTCTCCCCCATTGATTTCCCTTATGGCCATTAGTGACTATAATGATATAAATGTTCACACCATGTTTTATAAATGTATGCCATGTTCTTGTACAACTCACGGGGCCCGTTTGGCCTAACACTTGTTGGTTTGATATGTATCTCAGGTTCGAGCGGCGCGACCGCCGAGAAGATTTAGTCGGCCTCTAGATGTGAGCACGGGAGCATTTTTGGGATGCCATTTTAGAATACATTCATTTTTGGAAGTAGATGACAACTGACTATAATCTCATTTCTAATTAGATGTTAGATTAGAAAGTTGTCGTTTACCATTGCTTATTATTACAAACTTGTAATTAAACAGACATTTATTGTTCCTTTTTGGGCAAGCTCATGCTTTGGCATTGAAATGATTACCATATTTCCATTTTTCGGAAATTTTTGTTTGTCCCATTTTTTGGGGTGTTACAAGTTGGTATCAGAGCTCTAGTTTAAGTGAACTAGGTGTCGACTCTAGTATACCTAGACTGGTTGTGCTTATAGGATCATTGTCCACATGGGTAGAACAATCCTAGGTGGGGAAAGTATTAGGATTACAAAATTGCATTGATTAAGACTTATAATGATGACAATGGCATTCTTATGTAAAATATGTTCACAATCCCCTCGCTCAAATACAAACCAATTATAACTCGCATTTCTCATCAGCAAAATCTCTCACAAAATACGAAATGGTTTTCTTGTAGTCTGGAATCCAGGTCTCACAAAAATGTTTGCTCCTTTGAAACATCGTACCTATGGTGGTTTTGACACTCACAAAATTTCTCACCAAGAACAACAAATCCAACAACAAGAACCTAGAAAGTAGCATAAATTATGGAAAGAGCAAGAAATTCGAAAGAACAATGATTGATTTTGATATAATACACTGGTTCGATTCTATCTGGTATTGTATGTTCTTTTAAGGGTCGTCGAAATCGGGAGATGCAACAGAGAACTGTTGCATAAGATATAATAGATAATGATCGCCAGAGAAGGGTCGGAGTAGATCGAGAAGGGTCAAGCAAAGATGAAAGAGGGAGAGGAAAGGAGCAGTAGATCGAGAAGGTGTTGTTGTGTAAAAGAGAAGGTGATGACGTTTAAAAGGGTATGAGAGGTCATTTTGATGGCTTACTAAATACAGAAAAGGTAAATGAGCTTACCGAATAAGGCAGTGTCATTTTGAATAAGCCACAACCAAACACTTATGTATAGCTTACTGAATAAGCTATATAGGTCATTAAGCCAATTAAGCCAATAACGTACTTTAAACAAATAGAAAAAGAGAAAAATCTAATAAAACAAAAAGAGAAAAAAACTAAAATAAGCAAAAAGACCAAAATGCCCGCTACTACTTAACATATTTTTTTAACAGAGTTAACAAGCTGGACCAAATCCAAAACGAAATGGCAACCAGAGGGACCAAAAGTGAAATGAAATGGCAACTACAGTGATCAAAAGTGTAATTAGTTTAAAAGATGGACGAGATTTAATAGTGAGTGGCAAGCACATGACTAAAAGTGTAACACCCTCAAATTTGGTAAGAGCAACTAATTAAAAAAATTCAAATATCACATCAAATGAACGACAAACTTCTTCCTACAATTCAAAACTCAAAATAAATATTCTATAATTAACCTCGACAATAATAACTTCAGTATTAAGCAAGGACTAAACTGAAGTCGGATGTTACTTATCCCCAATACAAGTTGCTCCTCTCAAAGCTAATGCGGAAGATTTCACCATGCTACTCTCACTCGTGCATGCAATTAGCACTCATCTCTTCACAAAACGCTAGTACCATTCCCCAACCTGAACTTGATGCACATGCCGACAAATAAAAAGGTTAGGCTAACGCCTAGTGAGTTCAAGAGTTTTCAACATGAACAAATATATTTGTTAAAATGAAAGAATGCGTTTTTAAATCATAATCTTTCAAAATGATTTACTTTAAATATTAAATGACTTATTTTCCAATAACACACACCTTTAAAGACAAGTATCCCAACATAGACATTCCTTTGTAAAGCAACTTCGACCCAAAACGTGAATAGTAAGTAAACTCCCAATTTATAAAAATGCGGAATAAACTTTATTTCCCGAAACCACCCCAAACATGGGCGGGGCATAATACTCAACCCATAAAACTTGAGTAAACAAATCCATATATGAAAAACGTCACCGAAAATATGGATAATAAAATAATACAATTTAATACCCAAATAACACCTTCCAGTGACGGGGGAGACCCGATTCCGTTGTACGTGGAGGAACACAAAGTAAATCCACATAGCCACGTTGTCGAACTACACCTCAGATCGTAACTGTATTGCCTGCTCCACCGAGGTACACCTCCAGTCGGACTGTATTTCAAGTCCTAAAAACACCGTATCTCTCATTGCCTTCTCCGTCGAGCTACACCTCAAGGATACGCGATCTTATTGCTTGTTCGTTCTCTAGTGGAGTTTCATCCTCAGGGTACTCATTCGACCCCTAGTGCCTACTCCCTAACATTCAAGATAAGAGTCTCAACTCCTTACATGATAATTCATGAAGTCTAACCCTCGTGCACGAGAATTAGAACATCAAATTACAAAACCTATAGTCCCAAAGTACAACCCATAAAGGTTCCTCTCCGCAAAACGACTGGGACAACAACAATGCCAACACGGCATAATTTCCAATGTGAGAATATCAATACTCCTCACCCTTAATTATGACTCACTTACATGCCTATGGATCCAATGCAACACAGTCTAAAATTACATGACTACACAAGAATGACCAACGCACTCGAGCATGTAATTATCATTAATATACCACAAATGCATTCAAATGCAAATCATAAATGGGGCTCTATATTGAGCCATTAAAATCGGACAAATGTCTTCAAGACCCTTTTAAGTCATGTAACAACCCGAATTCTAGGAGTTATTCGTCTTAATCCGATGCTGAGCGAAGTAGCCAAGAGGATGGCAGAGAGCGTGTCAGTGTTCCGCGCGGCTCTCCGCGCGAGTGGAACCGCGCGGACCTCTGTTCCGTCCCAACTCCAGAACCCGGCGCGGCTCTCCGCGCAGGTCAAACCGCGCCGCCAACCGCGCGGATCCCCTGTGCGAATAAAAAGAGGGAAACCGGCTTTCCACCCCATTTTCTAACCTAAAACCTCAAATACTCTCTCCTTTAAACCGATCCCATCCTCCCCAAACGAACCCCAACTCATTTTGAGAGTTTCCCTTCTAAAATCAATGGTTTTTCATCATCTAGCAAGTTTGGAGGTTAGAACCATAATCCTTCATCTTCATCTTCCTCACCAAGTTTCTTGGGGTTTCATCCAACCCTTTCCATCATCTTGAAGATTAGAAGTTTGTGATTTATTTTGGAAGATCTAGAAGAGTATTGTTGATGGGTTCAAGCTTTGGTAAAGGTAATCTTCTCTTCTCTCCAACTATGGAATTTAGGGTTTTGAGATAAGGTGAAATCTTCAAGTAAAATGTTTGGGGAACGATTCTATACGTTTAAATATGGATATTATGGTTGAAATTTATGGATCTAGGTTTTGGAAGTTTTGGCTTTGAAGATTCAAGTTTCTTCAAGGAAGCTCTAAGTGGGGTAAAATTTAGATTTAGCCTAAATCTAGCAAGGTGAGTTCAAGTTGATTTGTGAAAACTATGTACATGCCAAAACGTTTATTTTGATGCATTGAAATGTTTTCTTAACATTTATCAAAATGTGATTATTATTTGTTGAGGGTTGCATTTGGTATCTTGGCTTTATCAATCTTGAGAAATGCCCATACTTGGAGTTTTAGACATTTTGATAACTAGATCATATTACGGATTCTTTGGATGATTTATCATATAAATGGGGATTATTTTGGTGGTAATGCATTTTGGTGTATTTGGGTTTTGAAAATGCATATTGTTACGATTGAGACATTTTGGAAATGTAAATGATATGATTTCTATTGGAAAATGGTTTGTCCCAAGTCCCAACCAATGATGTTTTTTGAATTGATCATGTTTTAGAGCATGTGTTTTGTATGAACGTTGGTTAAATACGTTTTATCGCTTATGATGATTTTTATTGAAAAGCCTTTGAATTGATGTCCGTAATGACTAAAGACCTTGATAGGGTTGATGTCCGCAATGACTAAATACTCGGTTTGAGTTGATATCCGTAATGACTAAAGATCTGGATAGGGTTGATGTCCACAATGACTAAAGACATGATGTCCGCAATGATTAAAGACTCGGTTTGAGTTGATGTCTGTAATGACAAAAGACCTGGATAAGGTTGATGTCCGCAATGACTAAAGACTCGGTTTGAGTTGATGTCCGTAATGACTAAAGACCTAGATAGGGTTGATGTCCACAATAACTAAAGACTCGGTTTGATTTGATGTCCGCAATGACTAAAGACTCGGTTTGACTTGATGTCCGATATGACTAAAGACTCAGTTTGAGTTAATGTCCGATATGATTAAATACTCGAATTGAGTCGATGTTTATAATGACTAAAGGTCTAGATTGGGTTGATGTCATAGGCTTTTCCATCCTCGAGACATGTTCATAACATAGATATGTGACTTGGCTGTCTGCTCGCCTAGTTGGCCCTATCTTGCACGTTCCACTAACAGGCCCTCGTTAACGACAGTATGGGTTTTGTGTTCCGGTCGGGGTATAACGATCCAGGTTCTACTAGGGATCCGTGCTCTAAGTACCTGAACAACACCGCTCGATTCTACTGCCTAAGATGTCCCTCCCGGTACCTGCTTGAGTTAGCGTCTCCGAAAGACGTTGTTTTGGGTATTGAGCATTATATCCTTATTTGTGTTCTGGGTGAGTATTGGGTTTGGAAGTCCTCTTCGAATGAATGTTTGGTATTGGTATTTTCATCATGAAAATGGTGGACTTTGAGAAAGGCGTTGACTTTATACTTTTATACATACCACTTTAGAAATCACGATTTAAATTCAGTTAACGATTTATATGTTTGTGATGGAAACTCTTGAACTCACTAGGCGTTAGCCTAACCTTTTTATTTGTCGGCATGTGCATCAGGTTCTGGCTGGGGATTAGTACTAGAAACACTATGAAGAAAGAAGTGCTAGATATGTATTCGAGGAGTGAATAGCTTGGTGAATTCTTCTGCTTTTGTATTGGGAAGAGCAATTTGTATTTGGGTTAAGTAACACCCGACTCCGGTTTAGTCCTTGTATGTTAATGGAGTTTATAATTGTGAGGTTAATTATAGAAATTTTACCTTGATGTATTTTGACTTTTGATTTGTAGGAGGAAGTTTTGTTCCTCACTTGTTATATCGAAATTTTAAATTAGTTGCTCTTACCAAATTTGAGTGTGTTACAAGTCAAAACCGAGCTAAAATGCTCAAAAATCCATTTTATCAACAAATAACCGTCCCCAAATAATAAAACGTATTTAAACGGCGTTTACACCGACACACACCTCAAAGAGGTGACTAACCCACCACTCGTCACAAATTGGGACAAACAAATGGGCTCATATCCTTACGTTTCCAAAATGTCACATAACACGAAGACATGCATTTTTCAAATGGTTTATGAAATCAAATACACCAAAATGCATAACTCATAAAATAGACTCCATTATTACAAAATCATCAAAAATGCATGAATCATAAAATATACTTTATTTGTACAAAATCACCAAAAATGCATAAATCATGTTATTACTTATCAATATATCTAAATCCCAAATATGGGCATTTCATGAGACCAAAACAACCCAATTTACCAAATATGAAAACTTATCCAAATACCCAATACATTGACAATTACCAAGTAAAAACATACTTTTACTTCAAAATACACATTTTGGCATGTACATAGTTTTTATAAAGCAACTTGAACTCACCTTGTTAGATTTAGGCTAAATCTAGATTTTCCCCAACTTGAGCTCCTTTGAAGAAACTTGAATCCTCAAGCCAAATCTTCCAAAAACCTAGATCCACAAGTTTCCAACCATAAATATTAATATCCAAGTGTTTAGAATCATTCCTAAAACATCTTATATCAAAATCTCAATTTTTGCCAAAAATCCTAATTTGACCTAACTTTTCTCAAAATCTTCCAAACCTAAATTGGAGAAATAAAACACTAGGTTGGCATCAATAGAGCATTTATAACTCATAAAGAGCCTTGGAAATGGAGATGATGGACTTACCACTTAGGTTTTGGTGAAAACCTAGAAAACCCTAAAATGAAGCTTGAGGTTGAAGATGAAGATGGAGGCTCTTGCTCCTAGCTTCCAATCCTTAACTTGATGACGGTTTACCACCATAATACCAAAATATTTGAGCCAAAGATGACCCAAAATCACCATATACGTTTTAGGTTTGTTCTAGAGAGGGTTTGGGAAGAAATGGGAAGTGAGGAATGAAGAAATGAGTTGAAAATTCGACTTTAACAGCCCCTGCCCCATCTGGGCGACATTGCCAGGAGACAATGCCATGGCAATATCGCAGGGCATTGCCCCAGCATTCGGTCCATTTTGTGCTACTTTGCCAGTGTCATAGTCGTCGGGCATTATAGTCAGGCCCGTACCAAACCTCGAAGCTTGACTTTTTCGACACCAAGACTCCCGATACTTATAGGGATCATCTAAAATGATTATTTAACACAAAACCCACTATTTAGAAGATGCAACGAAGTAAGGGTTGATTTTCACTTACCGAAAATTTTGGGTGTTACAAAAAGTGTAATTTACTCCCAATTATATAAATTCATCACTTATGGAGTTTTCATGTTCATGCAGATCAACCAGATGCTACTGAGTATGAATGAATTATGGGGAGCAACTTTGCTGAAGAAGTAAAAAAATAGGAAGGATATCGAAGTATTCTTAAAAACAGAAAGACGAACCGGTGGATCGGTTCAAACAGAGGTACCATTTGGAGAAAATGCTTCAGCGGAAGATGGTCCGTGAAGAATGCAGAGGAGAAGTTCAATCGTGTTTTGTCGACCTGAATATCGTCGCAAGCATGGATATGGTATGCAAGAACTATCGGAGTCGGCATGCAACCATGTTGTGGCCATGTCTGCATTTGTTCGTGTGTTTGGTGTATGAGAGGAAGGTTAAGATCTACCTGACTTGTGGTATCATAATATGTATCACAGTGGTATATCATAATAGATATCACAGTTAGGGGTGTTCAAAAAAACCGAGAAACCGCGCCGAATAGTTTGATCCAAAACCAAAAAAAACCGATAACCGAAAAATCCGAAAATCAAAAAACCAAAATACCGAAAAAACCGAGTATTCACAAGTTAGTTTCGGTTTTGAGTTTTAGGTACCCGTTGGTACCCAAACCGAATCGAATAATATAATGTATATATGTTTGTAATATTCAATTTATATAATTATTTATTTATTTATTAACCTAAAGTTAAATGAGTAAAAGTGTTTTTTACGTTTTGCTGTCAAGCATTATTGTGGATGATTAAAATTGGCGGTATAAAGTCTTTAAGGAGTCGACATTTAACGAAAATTGGATGTTTTAAACAGTTAAACTTATTTTGATTTATAGCACTGATTATTTTTGTTTATTTGTGTTGTGATTGTTTTAAATGTTTTATTTCAGTACCATTTTTATATTGTATATGATATTTTTTATATAAAATTCGTGTAAGCGTGAACTGAACCGCGGGTAACCACTTTATTTCGATTTGGTGCGGTGTGGTTCGGTTCAACGTACGGTTCGATTTCAGTTCGGGTAACCAGGTATCCTTTCTCATGCGGTTTGGTTCACATTTTTCTTACTAACCAAACTAAACCGAACCGTGAACACCCCTAATCACAAATGGGTATCACAGTGGGTTTGTTTCACAATGGTGTATGCCGGAATAAATTTAGCCAGAGTAAGGTTCACCGGAGGGAAGAGGGAGAAAGGATGAAGGAGGAGAGAGATTTATAAAGAAACTAATTTACCCCTAAATATTATCCATAAATTTATTTATTTTGAAAATTAATGAATAATTACCAAAATTAATATATTTATAATAATAGCGTTGATTATTAATATATATATATATATATATATAGAGGGTGCGTTTCATTTGAAAACCAATCAATTCGTGGAAACTTTGCAAATCACTATTTTAGGAAACATTTTGTTAAGTTTCCTAATCTAAAGTCATGATTATAATAAATGAATCTTATCATCTTCCATATATATCACAATCATTATTAATGAATCATAATAGTTTTCCATAAATATATTGATTGGTTTTCAAATGAAACGCACCCTCTATATATATATATATATATATATATATATATATAGAGAGAGAGAGAGAGAGAGAGAGAGAGAGAGTTGGGCTTCAATGGAAAAATCAAAGCTTCGTAGATAACGTAAAAAGTATTCTATTAGCGGAGGTTTACGTAAGTTTAGATGTTAACAGTTCATATTAATTTTTGAACGTATTCTAACTTACGTTAATATTTTCATGCTTACATTTTTTACAATGTACCTACAATTCTCACCAAATTTTGATTTCATACACGATTATATATAATCAGGTTCATAAATGAATATTAATCTAATCGTATATGTGATATCCAAAGTCTAATTTGATTTAAACCGCTTATACTTCCCAAAACTTGGGCAAAAAGGGCCCGTACAATGTCATT
Organism: Arctium lappa; assembly: GCA_023525745.1. Taxonomy (NCBI): domain Eukaryota; kingdom Viridiplantae; phylum Streptophyta; class Magnoliopsida; order Asterales; family Asteraceae; genus Arctium; species Arctium lappa. The sequence continues at coordinate 35,621,251 of CM042051.1, forward strand.
TTGTAATGGAATTTCAACACACGAGCTTCAAAGCGAGTTTGGGAGAGGTAAATGATTGAAACATGCATCAGTATTATCTATTTTAAAGACTTTATATTTGTATGGAATTAAAGGGCCATTTACTAAAAGCTTATCAGGTAAGTGCTTATCAATATCATTTACCTTACTGATTGAGTATGACGAAGACCAAGAAGCTTACCCGGTAAGAGACAAGGGAAGGACCGAGAGTCTTATCGGCAAGTGTGAAAAATGACTCTTTCTCGGTAAGCATATATCAGGTTTAAAATGCTTACCAACAATCCATTTTCATGGCCAAGAATGTTACACAATAAGGTAAATGAAGATGAATCTTTTACCGATAAGCGGTTACCCGATAAGAATTTGGTAAACGGTCCCCAAGTCTTTTTATGGTATGATATAAATGAATAAATGTTTGGTTTCTCTTTTTTCAAGAAACTAATAAAAGGCATTATGGTCATCGACAAATATTAAGAACCCTCTGGTTCAGTGATGTTTGTATAGACATGTTTACCTCCAAATATAGATGGGGAGAATGGTTGAAATGGTTTGTTAATTTAAGGTATTTTTTTAAGTATATAATACTGATATACGATAAATTAACTGACACACCTTCCTCACCATTTGATGAGTTTTGAACCCTTTACCTTCTAGGAGGCCAAAAACCCGAATACACAGTATACTCATACTAGCAGAGTTGACATATACACATTTGAGCATTTCCATTTTCAAATTAGGATGAATACAATCAACAAAGGAAGCTTCTCCTTGACGACAAAGGGAAATATGAAGCTAAGGACGATGCCCACAACAGATGGTGGACGATGACGGCAACAACGATAATCAGAACCTCTGATTGCTCCGATACCATGTAAAAGTTAGAAGAAATATTTCTACATATTTCTCTTCAATCCATAGTAATACATTATTTATACATGATAACAAAACCCTAACATATTAGGGCAACTCTAGGAGCATAGAGCATATTTACCCTACTTCTTTCACACATTTACATATTACCCCTTATACTTCTACACAAATCCTCCTATTAAACCATGTTTCAAAATCATTGCAACTTGACCTTAAATGTCAAAAGTTCAAACATACAAACAGAGCATCTGTGTAGTAGCACAGGTTTAAAGACCTTACCTTGCTTAGCACAGGTACAAAGGCCTTATAAGGTTATAACCCCATAGCATCATCATCTTATGTAATACTCTCTGCTACAAATAATTGTCCACATTTCAGTTTCAGGGGCTGTTTGGCAGTTGCAGAATGGTTTGATGCAGAATGATTAAGTGGTCAGAATGATTAAGAGGCTCTTATGATATAGTGCGAAATGGAATATGGTTGTTTGATAATTGTTCAGAATGAAATCAGGGCTCTGAATGGTTAAGGCAGGGTCAAGATACAAAATCATTCAGAGGGTTTTGGAATCATTAAGAGGCAGACCTTTTTTTTACCAAACAAGATTTACCTATTAACAATTCAGATATTGCCTCTTAATGGAACCATTAAGAGGTAAACAAACGGTCCCAAAATAAGCGTCCACTTTTAAAGTAAAGTGCTTGGATTCCAAATTTTAAATTAAAGATGGAGTCATGGAGAAATTCGTTACTCCCTCTACTATCAAGGGTAAAATCATCATTTAGACCATCTCCAATAGAGATGCCAAATCTTACACCAAATCACTTCAATGCAGACAAGAAATCTTACACCAAATTTGGTGCAACACAGTTCACTCACACCAAATTTTACACCAACTGTAAAATAAAAAAGGAATATACCTAGAATCTTACATTTTGGTGTAAGATTTGGTGTTACCCATTATAGTAGATTTATTGTTTGCACCAAATTTTACATCAATTTTTACGGATTTGATGTAAAATCTGGTGTTACCCATTGGAGATGTCCTTGGTTAATACAAAGTGTAATAACATTTCTAAAATTGTGCGCCTTTTTCATTGCGAACATTTATTTTGGGGCGGAGGGAGTAACCGTCCTGCAGAGCATGTTCATCCATAATGAAAAATAATCCATGGTTTTCATTTTTTTTGTTTCATTTCCAAAATTATCGAAGCTTATAACATCGTAATATTCTCATATTCAACATGATTTTATGCAAGTTCTGTAACAAAATCTACATGCCATGCTTTACGAGATGCTTGTTACCTCTGCAACGAGATTATTGTTGTTTTGGGATGGCGTTCTTGAGCTTTTCGACTACGCTCAAAAGTGTAGAATTCCCGTCACAGGCTTCCCTCAATACTGAAAGCTTCTTTGTTATTTCAGACCCCTGCAGTGACAGATCTTCTGCTTGATCCAGTTTTTGAGAAGTTGCTGGCTTCTTATATTGTATGAGTTTTACCATCATACCCTATCATCATTTAACACATAAATGCATAAGAATGGACCTTAAAAATTAAATATAATGGCCATAAAGAGAATTGAACGTTTGCTTTATCATTTGCTCCCTCCATCCCATGATAATTAGAATGTTTGACAGTAAACAAAGTTTAGCAAATATCAAATGTCTGAAATGACCTTCAATAATGACACAAAAGTAGCCGAACCTTTTGAACCAAAAATAATTTTCACAGAACATCCCATAATGGTAATTATTGCAAGGGGTGTTTGGTTTGGCAGAATGTGTTTGAGGGATTTGGATTTCGTGGAAGGATTTGGAATTGGGTGGATTTGGAATCATGGGTGTGTTTGGTTTGTAGGATTTGGAATGGAATTGAATTCCATTCTTTATAGATAATTTATAAAAACAAATTATAAAAAATAATTAAATTACCTTTTATTAATTGATTATTACAAAACGTATGAATTTAACATATTTTAGAAATTACTACAAACAAAACCATGAAATCCTGTGAAATACCAACTCCCCATGGGATTTCTAAATCCAAAGTTTGAGGGATTTCATTGAAATTTCGGGATTTCAATTCCAGACTTTCCTTTAAACCAAACGCAGGATTGGAATGGAATCCAATTTCAAATCCCGCAAATCAAACCGGCCCTAAGTTTCATGAGACAAAAGTAGCATAGATTTACAATAAATAAGCTTTACTAGAATCATCAAGTTCAAAGAATCTTGATATAGAAACCATACCTCATGCTCTGGTTTTCGAGAGTAATCGCGAAGGATAGATTTGGCCAACTTATTTCGTAATGTAATTCTGTCGCCAGCATGATTACCAAAGATGAAATACGATATATGGTGAATGACCAATGTGAATGCAACTGACTTTCTAGTCACTGATCTATCAAGAGCACCAGAAATCCATGATTTTACATATGCTTCCAGAATCGTTTCATCGCCCTGTAGAGAAATAGTAATTGTCACCTCACAAATTTCGTAATAATTTGCATTATAGCTGGATAAGCAGATGCTCAGTCTCACATTTTACCAACGAAAGTAAATCTAAATGGAAATTCGAGTTTTTTACTTCTTGAAAATCAACTGAGTAACAAAAACTGTACACTATACTCCCTTCTCCCCCAAAATAAATATCCGGAATGAAAAAGACATTTTAAAATCTGTAATTAACTAAATAACAATTTTGCCCTTGATAATAGAGGAAGTAATGAATTTCTGTATCTCATAATTAAGGATAGAATTGGAATGTAGGCATTTACTTTTGAAAGTGGACACTTATTTTAGACGAACTAAAATAGAAATGTGGACAGGAGTACATTGGAACTTAAATTCAATGGCAGATAATAGAAATCAGGGACAGAATCAGTTCCACTTAGTTTGAAGAAAAAATTTTGTTTCCAAGCTCAAACCTGAAATTCCGAGTTCTTTAACCTACCCTATGAGAGTAAGACCAAAAATTTCTTACCTCCAGAGGTTCTAGGTAACCTTCCTCCTGGGCTAAGCATTGTTCTAAAGATGGCAAAAGCTCAAGAGCTCTAACATTTGATAGAGCATTCCAAGCAGCAAGTCGAATTGGAGCTCCAACACAACGATGAAGGTACAATGCAATTTGCCTGCCATACAACAAATCACCATACGACACACCAGAAAAATTCTCCACAAGAGTTTCTACAAATGTGGAGTAACTGTCATGTATCTCCTTGTCAAACTTCAAAAGGTCAACACTATTATTCCGTCCGATTTCTGATAACTTTTTATCAAGAAGCTGTCCATATAACTCCTGCAAATTGATGTAAACATCCCTAGTCTTCTCCTCTTCTAGAAAATCCATCCCAGCAAATAAAGTTACAGATAAAGCATGCAGTTTCCAAATGACTGGCACACTCTGGATGGAGGAGTAGGAATATGAAGAAACATGACTGGACATTGCTTCAAGACCTAAAAGAAAGAAAAGCCCACATCTCGCAACTTCTGGGAAGTTAGGTTCAACAGGAAGATTGACCACTTTGGTGTAGTCAACAGTTGAGACGGGACTGAGAAACCAATGATCAGGAAGTGGCAGCCTCTGATGAGCCCATTCCGTTACCAAAGAAGTTGACTGGATTGTTCTTGATGGATCAATGTCTTCTTGAATGGTGTCAAGAGAAAATTTGCTCTTTTTGGAGGTTCCGTGGTTAGTATCTCTAGTTTTGAGTTTTGCTTTGGACTTCTTTACATGTAGCCATCTGTTCTTAAAGTGAGAAATTAAATTTTCACTAAACGTCAAGTACTCTTCTTCCGTATACTGCCACCCAAATGTTTTTAAATTGAACCCTTGGTTGAGATCAAGGGAGCGGCGAATACCAAAATCAAAACACTTGAGAATTTGTGGTTGTAGCAAGATATCAAACACCTTGTCCATGATAATTACATCTCTGGGTCCAATGAGTAAACATAAGTTGAAAGCACAGTTTACTCTCTCCATTGTAATGTTTAATTCTTCATTTGTGGGGTTTTCTTTAGCAAACTCGACCAGAAAGATCTCAAGCAACTGCAGGACCAATCTTGCATCCATTTGGGCCACCAAAATGTTAGTAGACCAAAACCCTCCGCCAGAGGCCCCCCATCCAACACCAACACCTGGAGCAGGACCACCTCTTCCAAACATCTCAACAGATTGCACAAGTCGTCCAGAAGAAAACTTCATGAAAGATGTCAATAAGGATGTCATCTCAGATATAGAACACTTGAGTATGCCATCAGTAAGAATTTTATCAGCACTTTCTAAACTCTGGGGGTCAATGGATGGAACGATGACCTCAGTGTTAGCAAGCTGAATCAACTTATTAATCGAAACAACAACCTTTACCAACCCGTTAAGGCAACATGCAGAGGCTAATGATGTTTCTTGATCACTTTGATGTCTATATCGACACAAATACTCAAGGAACGAACCAACACAATCAGTACCACTTCCGTTATTGGGTTTGTTCACTTGGGTAAAGCTCAAAAGTCCATTCTTGATTATGTGTAGTCCAATCTTTGGGACGAATTCAGGTAGCCATGGAAGATTCCCACCCAGAATGCTAGAGTTGTCCTCTGGAATCACATTTTTAAGAACACCAAAAAGCATGTGCATAACTGCCGATATTACCCATAACATGGAAGTCAATTCTTCAAAAGAAATTCCTTTGGATGGTGATATCAAGTTAAATAAATATGGATCACTTTTCAATGATATCCACTTAAGTGCTAAATCAATCATTGGACCAACATGGTTCCAACACCAAGTCTCTGTGTCATTCATGGGCTCCTCTGTTGTTCGATCAATCTTCTGTGAGTGCGAGTAAAAATTTGGAAGCGTTCTTGTTAAAGCCTCAAGGACCAGGTATGCTTCCTTAGTGATGGAGATAAACTCATGAAGGATGTTCTTTCCAATCAGTTTGTCAAATGTGGGAACGTCTAACCAAATGTAAAGAGCAGGGAACAGGTCTGTGAAGTGAGATACACAATAGCCATACTGAATGCAGACCTTCCAAAAACGTAGCTGTTCAACCAGCAAAGCTGATGAAAGCTTGAACTTCTCTGTATCTATGTTCAGCCAGTGATCAAGAGAGAATGCATAACGATACAAATGCGTAGTCAGCTTCCGAAAAATTCCATTGTCTACGAATTCCATACACCTTTTTCTCCCTGATCGAGCCAGTACCTTAATATAACAAGATTTAAAAAACATTGTAGGTTTCATAATTAAAGATTAACCTTCACCAAACTGTTTAAATAAAGATTGCACATATGCTTACATACCTTCACAAGGATGACCGATTTTATCTTTGAAAAATCGACTCCCATTTGGTCTTTTGTACTGAATCTGTGGACAATGACTTGAACTAGCCTCTCACACTTCATAATTGCATCTGCACATGTAGGAGAATGCCGTGCTATTGCAACCAGTATAGAAATTAGGCATTCTTCCAAAGCTGCTGAAGGGTCAGACTGAAACATAGAGATTAATTTGACAGTCATCTAATTTGGTAAACAATATATGGTCCAACGAGCATTATGTGAGTCACTGAAGTATTGATGTTGGATGCATAGACAAAAGTACCAATGAAGTAGTAATAAATACTGCTTTCTGTAGTGCATCAATATGTCAAGACGAAGCATCCAAGGGTTTATATGATGGAGATACACCCGTAAAATCATATTGAGCCTTCCTAGAAACACTGTTTCCATTCCTAGTCAAACTGAGATTCACAAACTCACGTTTACCATATATTTTCCATGCTCAAATTTCCATATCCATGGTTAAGCTTTGTTTGTTTAGCATCCAAAATTTGAACATAGTGTTCCAGCAGATTGTGAAAGTGCATGATAAAATACCAATATATGTATGTAAGTCATTACTCAATTGTATTGATCAAGCTCAAGTCAAAAACCATACGAGTTAAATCAAGACAAAACATGCAAAAATCAACACAAGAACTCAGTTAAATCTGAAGACTTCAGGAGAAACATATTGGTTCACCTTTTTTATATTTTCCGTTTAATAAAGATCAATAATATCCTGCTTCAGAATAAAGTTTGCCAATATAAGTAGTGGCTTATACATACCTCAACCATAGTTATCATGTTTTTCTCTATACTTGAACAATACCGAATCAAAGAAATGCATGTGTGACAAAAGAAAAGTCAAATTTCGTAAAGCATTGACTTGGAATGGTTGAAGCAATATGGTAATCCAAGTGTGACATAATTTTCCAACTTAAAAGAGAAGGAAAGGAGCATCACTTCCAAAATGCTGATTACCTCTAATAGATAGCGAATTCTTGGAAGGATTCCCATTCTAACCAAGCCTGCTGCAATATCCTGTGTAGCAACCACAACGTCATCCTTTATTGTGTGTTCATCTTCAGCCTCATCATCCCTCAAAGTCTTATCGAAAGGAAAGAGATTTGAGGGTTTCGTGTTGTATTTCCAAAAGCCACCATGAAGAAAACCAACATCAATCTTGGGTCTACTTCTAAAAATCGGAGCTGTACAGACATCCTTCTCATATATTCCTGTTTTCTGGAAGCAGATTGTATCTTGTGAGTAACTAAGAGACAAATAATCATAGTAAAGTTCACTTAAGTAAGCAACTCTACCTCAGAGATATCAAAGAAGAGCTCATTGAAATCGTAGCTCAGGACACACTGAATGACTCTTGCACAAGCGATAACCACAGAATTGTGGTTATCATCAAGACACATCCTACAAGTCCACAACATGGCTTAGAATGCAATAATTTAAACTACTAGCAAGTAATCTAACTTTATCAAGAAAATGAATTTTGCTTTCCAAATAATGGCAATGAACAAGTTGATTAGCCTTAATGAAGATATGCAGGGGTAATATAGGTATCCTACTATAATGCATGAAGTAAGAATAGAGGACTAGTTGTGAGGTTCACAGGAAATTCCGATGATAATATTACACCTCATCTCCAACTTGCATTCATATGTATGGGCATGAAGTGTCCGCGCAAGTACATAATAATCACCATCTCATTTATCATTCAAAATGCATAGATTTCAACTTAGAAATTCTAAAATTTACCTGAGTGATAAAGCAAGTTCGGGTTCTGGACCTAGCGCAAAAGCCCAAAGAGCCTCCCAGTCAACAATCTTATTCTGATTACCAGTTTTCAAAGTTGACCCTGTCTGATTTCTGCGAATATTATCTTGTGCTTTATAAAGAACAGATGCAAGAAGATGCAGAGCAAGAGCCCGTTGTCCAGGAACCTAGATGCAAATAGCACAAGGGCAAGGAAGAATATCATGAGTTTATATTGTATTGTCAAGGTTGAGAAACAGGTCACTACTCCCTATTTCCCAAAAAGATGTACACTTTGACTATCAAAATCAAACAGGCAGCTTTACAATTACAAACATTGCACGAATATTATTCAAGTATTTCAGGAATATCTGATCACTATATAGAAGTTTATTATGGGCAGCGGATAGGAAACAATTGATGGTAAAATAATAGAAACAGTTGTATCAATTTCTAACTCGGAAAGCAATATGCTAACTGCTTGATGGTACAAGTCAAAAGATAGAAGTGCTTTTGTGTGTGTGTGTGTGTGTTTTTGGGGGAGGGGGGTATAATGAATAGCATAACCAACCACACTTCTAGTGAGAGCCAATGCTTCTTTGATGGTGTAACCAAGAGCACCAGGATCACCCTCAGTTCGAAGAAAGTCCCGTTGTGAAGCATTTTCACCATTGTAAATACCCATAGCAGATGCATTACCTAGAACATAATTTGGAAAACAAAAAAAAAATCTGTTAACAACTTATGCATATGTAGACAAAAAATTATTTATCCGAAAAAATATATAGACAAAGGATTCACCAAAAAAAAATGCACCAGGTGACATAAAATAAATGAATCAATGGAAAGGGAGGAACACTAGTCATTTGACATCAACGGTCTCCCCCACCCAAAACAAAATTAAATAATAACAATAACAGCGATGAAAGCGCAACTGAATTGACCGTTACACATATGAAGGATAGCAAAGGACAAATGCAAGAGACAAAAATGGTAACATGGGAATGATTTCAAGTATATATCTCATACGCCCTTAAACTCTCATCAAAACTACCAAAGATCAACTAGAAAAAACAAAGAAAAGGAAAAAAAAAAAAACAATTCCTGTATCATGTATAAGTACCATCTAAAGCAAGGTATAATTTCTTTGTAATTTTTAACTCTGTTTCCAGAATCTAGGTGACCAATTGACGAGTCAATGGCTAACCATTTGATCAGCATTGAACATCAAATCTAAGTGGTGGTAACCAAGTGGAATCCACATGCTGTTGGGCATATACTGAGGTGGAAAAGAATTACTTGAATCTCTTACATGTTTATCCAACAATGATACCCAATGATACATGACAACAAAAGTTTCCCTACACTATTAGCTTGGTATACACTAGGGCTGAATTGGGGGTTTTGTATTAAGTAATCGAAAAAAAAAAACAAGGTCAATCCAATGGCATTCGAGAGGCCATTGTCTCTCCCAGAGCAAAGCTCAAGTTACAATTTCAGAAAAGGAAAACCGAATGTCCAACAAACCACTCCCCACCCAAACTAAAACGACTACCCTCCTTTATTTGAAAAGTAAAACCCAAAAATACCCCTGGACTTATTTAACCAACAAAGACAGCTAAACCACTGGGACCCATTACTTCTCTCTTCTCTTATACGTAAATCTTAAAGGAGGTGTACCACTGTACCAATAGTTTAGAGATGTTTCTGGTTTGGACCTAAAGTTTAATTTTTAGGAACTACCCATCGTTACTGATTGCAATCTTCTGAAAATTCTTGGCTAATGCCTTTCTTTTGGAGTAACTAAAAGTCTAAACTACAATATCTTTAAAAAAACTAATTAGGTTGAATCAACAATCTCTCCATCGCCTTGCATAACAAAATAGATTATATCTCATGGGATAACACTTGGTTAAAAAAGTATAAAACAATGATTGCATACATCAGGGAAAATGTTTATTTTGATAAAAAAAAAACAATCACATAAGAAAAGGCAAGTGAAAATACCATAGTCGCCATTACCTGGTACCTGACCATAATCAGTCATTACATCTCCATCCAAAGAAAACCTTAAGTCCCTTGCAGCCTCAACATTTGTGCTCCAGGCATCCCATAAACTGCTAGCAGATGACTTAACTTTGGGCAGGTCTTTACTCTCTAACTCAGTCTGTGTACGATTTGGGTTTGTTACAATCATGTTCTGAGCATTATCACTCTCTGGGAGCAAAGTGGCACTGCTTGATTCTTTATCATCCTTTTCATCATCCGCTTTGCCAATGGAGCCAAGCGCAGAGCTAAACTCACTTTTCTTTCTCATTTTGTCTTGTCCCCTCTTTTGCAATATCTTTATTAATGCCGGATTCATCTTCTTCATTATCTCAGCCTGAGCCTCGGCAATCTCATCAGCGGACATCTTCTCCAACTGAGCACGATTCTCAGCATCAATCTCACTCTCCATACCTGTAGAACCCTGTCCAATACCTGCATCTACAGAAGAAGAATTGGAATGCATATGAGATGCTGGCGTATTCAACTCCCCCATATCCACCATAATCTCCTCTCGAGCTTCTCCAATCACATTTTCCGAAATGTCCTTTGCCTTAAGGGTTGATCGCATACCATTGTCAAAACTACTGTGGACACCATCAATACCAACTTCACCTATCTTTTGCTCATGATGCTTCACTACTTTGGATATTGTGCTGCCCGATACCTTTTTCAGATCACTTGGTTTTGCACTACCATCAAACTTGTGTTCTCTCTTGTTAGAAAAATCGGAAGTATTATTACCGTTCATGAGCTCTTGCCAATGCCTAAAATCCAAACCTTTTTTCTGTTTCCTTTGAATGGGATTAGCATCAGCTGCAGCCAGATCAAAGTTTGTATGATCTTCATCTTCTCCATCATCTTCCTCATCTGTACCATGGGTTCTCAAACTGCTAGTCCTTGGAGCCCAATGCTTTCAAATAACAAACTTTGTATCAGTTTACCACACTCTAACAGCTTCAGTAACAACAAAAAAGGGCCCAAAGAACAAAAAAAACTAAAGAAAAATTTGATGTCCAACTTGATTGTGTGTTTCTAGTCAATAAAGCCTATTAAAGAAATGAATATGAGTAAAAGGTCACAAAATGTTGCATGTTGACGCAGGAACTCTGGTTCATATGCTGCAAATAACAACATAGTACACTTAAACTATAGACATGTCATATAATTGTGATTTCTAACATTATTCAGAACATAAATAGTAAATTTTCAAATCAATTCCTGCACAAATCTAAATAGGTGCAATATCATCAAAAGCTGGTTTGGGCAACACAATGTAAAGTGATATCACTAACTTGACTCATGCTTTCAAATACTAAACAAACATAAACACCATATCAAATAAGACCAGTGCCAGTTGCTAAACATCATGAAAGGTTTCATGACATACACCATTAATCAAAATACATCTATGCTTGTTTTTGCAACTAGGTCAAGTATAACTTCAAAGAACTCAGAACAAACTAAAAAACATGTGAGGATGTGGGTGGTCATTCATCCTGTTTGTAGGCAAAACCCTCTGCCGCATTCACAAAAACACACACGCATGTGCATACGTCCATGGGAGCAGATTGTTTTCTCAAAGAAAAACAATCATCTGCCATCATATGCCTTGAAGGCTTGAACAACGATAAAACGTTAGAATTAGCAAGCTTAGCTCAAACTTCCCTGTATATATACCCAACTATTGCATATAGTATTATCCCTAAAAGTGGACTCTAACTAAGAAAGTAGAATACTCATCGGTAGATTCAACTATTCACCCGATGTTGTATGGGAAACTGTCCTTTCCATTACGTAAAACTTCAACCCCAAACATAGAATAATTAAAATTACTTATCTTTACATATAAACATGGACATAAATCCAAAAATGTAACTATTTTTATGGATTTCCATTTGAAATTCAAATTACCTCATAAAAATTAGGAAAAAAAAAACTGAAGGAGACAAAAAACGAGAAAGAGGAATCGTCTTACAGGTCCATGAGAGCGGTGTCGAGCTACCGGAAACGGAAGAACAGTGACCTGAGGTTGTGACACCTGCTTGTTGAAACCTTTTTCGACTATACCACCCAGTACGCTTGAAGAAACGTCGTTTTCACTGATTTGCAAACCAAAATTCTTCTTCTTCCGGCCAGAAGATGAGTCTTCCCCATTTCTCTCAGATTTCTTCATTTTTTTCTAAAATGTGTGCGAGAAAAATTCGTGACTTTGAGCAACTATAATACAAATTGGGCGTAAATTATAAGTTTTACTTGGTGATCACAAAGCAAAGAAGATCCACTCTCCTGCAGCAGAATGGGGACGACGGCCAGCAGTTCAGTATGAGCCCGGCGACGAGGGTTTTGACTAAAGAAGAAGAGAGCTAAAAAGCGTCTCTTATACCTTTACTTTGAGTACATGACAAATACAGTCCCTATACTTGCTTACATCTTACAAATTTCACCCTCGACTAAAGCATTTTGCATTTTGACTTTTTAGTCCCAAAAAGGCTTTTCATTTTCATCCTTGCAATTTTTAGTAGGGGTGACAATTTTGTACAAAACCAAACCGATCAACATGTTCACTAGTCGTACCAATTAACTTGACATCAATTTAATTGGTACTAATTACAGTTGGTTAGTAATATTGTACCAAGTATGAAAACTTGGTTGAGAAACGATATTGGAAGTCTCGTACCACGATAGTACATTGAACCAACTTATTTATTAGTTTTTATTTTTATTTTTGATACATTAAATATTAAACATCGTTTAACTTTTTTTGTTTGAGCATGTAAATACTTGCAAGTTTTATTCATCTCAATTAAATAACCTTAAACACGACGTGTGTGCCTGCAAACTCAAAATTTTAACAAACGTATGTGTAGCTTGAAGTTGGTACAAAACATGTACCAATTAAGTTGATACTAAGGTGTCGTTTGTTTTTTAAAAGGTCTAAAGTCTGAAGTCTTATTTTAGTTATGATTAATAAGAGGTGGTGTGTAAAAATGTCTGAATGATTCAGACTTAAGAGCCATTAAGAGGTTTTTTAAAAAAACAAACAACCCCTAAGTATGGTTGGTTGGTACATAGTATAAAATTTTACATACCAATTATAATTGGTTGATACATGGTATTAGAGAGAAAAAAATTTGGTACCATACTAAGCCCACCCCCTATATTTAGTTGGTTGGCCGTCAACCAAAATAGAAAAAACATATTTGAGTAGGGGTGTTAACGATTCGAGATTTCAACTAGTTATTTGAGCTCAAGCTCGAGAGTTTGAGTCGATGCTCAACATAAAATAAAAATAGTTTAACTCAAGTTCCATAATACCGATGTTCAACTTGTCTCATTCTAAAGACCGATTAAACTTTTCGAGTCAAGACCAGCCATTCGAGTAGACACTTTTTCGAAACAACTCATGTTCATATGTACATAAATTATACAATCATAATATAAAAATTATTGAACTCAAGCTAATAGACGATTTAATCCATCTCAAGTTCTAGCCAATAAACAAACTTATAACGCTTAAATTTTGGTATAATTTATAACTCAAATTTGTTAAACGAGCTCAAGCTCAAACAAACCCAACTTTAAAAATTCGAGTTTGAGTCGTGTTCTATTTTTCCAAATCGAGCTCAAACAACCTACTACTCAGCTCGATTTGACTCGTTAACGCCCCTATGAAAACTACTATGGTTTTTAAATGCATGTTTCAAAATATTTATATAGATAATTACTAGTTGAATTTATATGACAATTTTTTTAATTCATTTTCAGAATTATTATTCGTTTATAGATTTGATTGAAGATTAAAATAATTTGTTATAATAAAAAAATAAAAAATACATTAGGGTAAGAGTTACCACCCTGGCTTACCGTATAGGTAATTATTTATTTTTTAAAGAAAAAACTAAAATGACGATAGTGCCCTTGACTTAACGGTGAACACTGTTAGTGTTGTTAGGGAATGGACTCAATCCGAAACAAAAGTGAAACCACGATGACTATGGCCGTAATTAATTCATTTGGGGACCCAATCCAAAATTTTCAATAACCACAGGGACCAAATCTGTAATTTACTCTAAATTTTTTTTACATTGTTCACGATGAATGTTTACACCAATTATGATAAAGGGTTGGTTTCTGGTTAGAAGTTGAAGAAGTTGAGGTTAACGTGAGAAGGGTTATCAATCGTTGGATGATAAATATATGCACATTAGAATGAGATGCACCGAGGTGCACTTCTAAGCTGTAATTCATGGGAGGACATGAGATTAAAAGCGATCAACGGTCGAATCCATTTCTCAAGCTTTTCACATTAATATCAACTTTTCACATGATCATTCGCCTTATGATGAATATCCCGTGAATGTTTAAGATACATGGTGCGCTTTCGTTTGTCCCTCGGTCACCATGAAAGTTAGGTTCACAACGGAACTTGTCCATATATATATATATATATAGAGAGAGAGAGAGAGAGAGAGAGAGAGAGGGTCCAAAGACAAAATCATTAAACCATAACAAGAGATTGATGATTAATTAAAACTTCATTCAATTGGAATGAACTAAAGTTGCACCTAAAATCACAAAATGAAACGGACACATTTCGAATTTTCATGACCCTAAACACATACAACTGAAAGGAATATAAAAAAACAACCGAAAAAAAAAGATGAATTATTTTTAAAAGATCAAACATGAGACTTATTTTTCATCATAAAATGAAATGTAGATGCTCAAGTTTGTGCCACGAGTAGCACGACAGCAGAGCGTATGTACACTTTAATCTTTCGACTTGTGTCATCGTGCACGAATCTGATTAGATGTTAAGATGGTCCAATCCATCCTGCAGGTTTCATATCACAAACCATAAGTTAGTCCGCTTTAAGAAAAATCCATGTGAGAACACAAGCATTATATAATCGAAAGGAATCAAGAAACAAATGCAACATTGAGGGTGTGTTTGATATGCGGGACAAAATTGGACCTAACAGAAAAAGGAAAAACAAAAAAAATGGTCATCTCACGTTTGGTGCAAGATTAGACTGGGACAGGACTGAGCGGGACGAAAATGCATGTTTTCTTGTCCCACCGAAACAGGTGGAACAAAAATCAGGGAGATGAGACAAAATAGGTAAATGACTAAATTACCCATGTCAAATTAAAACCCTAAACCCTTACAAAATTCTTTCACCTGCCAACCTCACTCTTGCACGTACATGTCCTGTCAACGTAACTGTTTTCAAGACTTGTACCTGTGACCTCTCAAGACCCATAGGAGCAATTTACATCTTGTATGCACACGAATAAATTTTTTGAACCCCGAATTTGTGCTCCAGTGTACAATTGAATAGGACCCCCCCCCCCAATCCGACATTCATATTTAGCCTACCCGGATAGTTTCTAATAAGATGCTTGTTAGTTTTCATTTAACATCGTAAGCTCGTTTTAAGCAAAAATCCCCCACAGAATAAGTGTCAAGTATCCGCTCACCAGGACTGCCAGCACCACCAAGATTTTCATCTAAGCGGAAAAAGTCCGCCCATCAGGGCTGCTAGCACCACCATGGTTTTCGTCGATACTACCAAAACTAAGCTCCAAATGCAATATATCTATTAATCAAGAACCTAAATGGAAGTTCTTAAGTACAGTATCAGCTAAACAACCACAAGTATGAAACCTAGAATAGTGGCAACTTGGTCCACAAATCAATTAGCAACATGCATCAAGATCCACCATGATCGGAAATTTGCAAGCAACCACCTTAGAGCCAGTTAGTAGACCACATTGCTCAGGCCCAAAATGTCAATGGCCCAAGAGCAACAGGAGCCCTAGCAGATGATGGCATGCAAAAAGGATATTGGTTTTGGCCCACAGATTTCTCCATTTAGCCGTGGGTCTTTACAGAAACAAGTCAACAACCACTCTACTCTTGGAGGTAGAGATCAAGTCAACAACCACTCTACTCTTGGAGGTAGAGATCAAGTTTGCATACATCTCACCGCTCACCCTACTTTCGATTGGGATTTACTGGGTCAGTTTGGTTTGGTTTAAAGACTTCCCTGTTTACTTGCTTTTAGAAGACACTTGAGATATCTGATAAGTAGTTAAACATTTCTATGCTACATGGCGCTACGAAATGTTACACTGGAAATCAAATGTTATAGAACCAACAGGACCCTAAAGCAAATTATCATAAAGGCTAACATCCGATGTGATTACACAAAATACTCCCACAAGTCATAACCTTTTTAGAAGGGATCCTCTACCAACTACAACCATATAAAATTCACAACAACGGCCTCTTTATGTCTGGAAAATTAGCTGATAAGCAAGCTGTTGGCTAGCTAGTTGTTGACTAATAAGCTAGCCTTACATAATGAACTAGTCATGTTTGGTAAAAGTAGCTGATAAGCTAGATAATAATGTAAAATTCCCTAAAAGGACATGTCCTAAAATTAACTGGAAAAATACAAGAAGTATAATTAGGGGGAAAACCTGAAACTTATTGAAACACTACTTGAAGTAGCTTTACAAAAAGCTAGTTTATGACCAACCGAACTTGGATTTTTCAATAAGCTCAAAAAATAAGGTAGCTTATGGTTACCAAACATGGCCTTAGTCTTGGACAAACCAAGGCTATTCATGAAATTGACAAAATAACTATTGAACTTGAATGGTGTTTGCTTGCCAATCTGACCAAACTTTGATTAATGAAGCATAACAATGGCATCATCTATCTTTAATTCACCTGTGTAGCGTACTAATTATGAATCATATTTGAGTTTTACCCCCTTGATCATTCAAGAATAGCATGAGTTTGATCAAAAGTTACATGTCTTTAGTTGGTCAAAAATGTTCCCGATTGTTGATCGATTTGCCCCATTTTGTCAACAAAATTGAAAGAATTATGGAAATTTATTGGTTTTGTATCGATGGAAATAAAATGCAGAATAACGACGTCTTCAAACCTTGATCATGTTGTTTAGTGTATCTTGGAAATAAAACGCCTATGTATAATCCTAGTCCCAGGCTTCTAAGTCCACTCATAACTCTTCAATATATAAGTTGTACAATGTTAAATAAACATATTATGGCTTGAAACATTGATGCAAAATCACTACATACATCTTAACTCAAAAATCATATGCAAACTCGATTCTTCCACACTAAGTAGATGTTTTCAAACAAACTCAACTTAAAGTTACTACTAGCAACACAAAAACAAGACCACAAAATTTACCAGAAGTACCATCTTTCTTTCCAAAAGAATAATAAAACTAACAGCTGCGAGCCTGCGACACAAAAACAAGACCACACAATTTGCCAGATGACTCTCCTCTTTCCAAAAAAAAACCTGCAAACGGCTATAATCAACAACATCTAGATGGAAAACTAACAGCTAGCGACACAAAAACAAGACCACACAATTTGTCACAGGTACTCTCCTCTTTCCAAATGAAATACCCTGCAAATGGCTATAATCTACAACATCTAGATAGGTTAAAGCTAAAGGTCAAATCTGAATCAAGATACAAAACCAACAAAATTCAAGAGTAATTCTATCAATTTCGTTGGCAAAATGCGGTAAATCGATGAACACCTAAGGACATTTTTGACCACTAAAGACGTGTAAATCTTGATCAAACTCATGCTATTCTTGAATGATCAAGGGCGTAAGCTGTAAAACTCATATATGATTCATAATAGTACACTACTTAAGTCAATCAAAATTAGATGATGGCATTGTTGTGCTTCATTTATCAAAGATTAATCACATAAGCAAGCAAAAACACCATCCAAGTTCACTAGTTATTTTGTCAATTTCATTGTGATCAACAACCAAAATATATATATACATAAAGATAAGCCTTGAAACTAGATATAATCAAAAGGGAAATCTTACTTCCAAAGCCACCGAATCCGAATGAAGCCAACGAGGAGGAGGCCAAAAGAGCTGAGAATAACCAGAGTCATTAGAAATAGGCCCAATACAACCACTCTCCAAATCAAACACACCCACACCTCTACTCTTCATCAAACCATCATCTTCCCTACTCTGCCCTGTAAAAAACACACAATTCCCTTTACATCCAGGAAAATCTAAAGCCGAAGCCGAAAACCCACAATTATCCCCTAAAAACAGCATTCTATCACCTAAACTTTTCACCTCATCCCACTTCTCTTCTTCTCTATCCAACCTATACACCTCCAGTTTCACAGTCCTTTCACTCATAAAACAATCGAAATCCTCATAAAACTCATAATTCTCATCATCATAATCAAAATCATTCTCAGGTCCAACACTTAAATACTTGTCAACCATGAACAATTCCCCCAAAGATTCCACCAGAAACTTCTTGTCTCCACCAAACACCGAACTCGCAACAACCTTCAACGACGTCGTATCCGAATCCAGAACCACAATAACAGTCCTCCCGGTGCTATCCACCGCATAGAACTCCCCTTTATAGAATATAACATCGTCGTAAGGCGACGGCAGATCGTTGATTATGTTCCATTTCCTCTCACCACACTTCAACAAAGCCAATTTCCCAGACACGTGAATCGTCAACAACACAAACCCATCAATCCCGGAGCTACAAAACGCAACCTTTTCCATATATAGGGTTACAGAATCCCCAATTGAATTGGCATTAGGACGATAACTAATGTACTGCAAGGCATACTCTTGCCCTAATTCCGTAACCCTAAAATTCAACAAATCAATGGATCTAGGGAAATTGGGCAAAAGGGGGATGAATTCGGATCCGGTTAAGGGATTCATCAAATGAGTTTTGTGAGGGTTGTCTCTTTCGACCTTGATTAGCCATGGGGAAGGGGTTTGTTGGGAATCACGATCAGGTAAACCGACACGAAAGATGGTGCGTTTTGAGAGGTAGAAACCCCAGGTTGTGTCGGAGATTCCGGCGTTTGGGAGAATCGGAAAACGGGAAGTGAAAGGTTGAATTGAGGATCGCCATGAGGTGCAAACAGATCGGAAACGGAGAAGATCGGTTTCGGAGATGAGGTGTTTGGATATGAGATCAAGAAGTTCTCTCGGAAGCTGAGACCAGTCTGCCATTTTTTTTTCCTGGATGCCAAAATGAGAAAGAAAAAAGAAAACGATTATATCATATGGTGTTGCGAATTTACCAAAAGTTTACATTTTTTTTTAAATTTAATTTAATTATTATGGATTTTTTATTTTGATTTTTCTAATGCCATTGATTTTTTTTTTCTTTTATTTTAAAATAATACTTTTTTATAGAATCAAATTTTCAATCTTTCAAAAAGAATCTAAAAATATTAAACTCCTCGTACCATAATGGGCATCTTCAAATTTTATATTATTTTAAAATTTTAGGAGATTTAGAAAAAGTAAAACCTCAAAAAAAAAAAAAATTGAGGAATATATTGGTAGTCTTTAATCTTGACGATATGCACTTATGTATACAAGTAATTAATTTGTTTTTTGGTTTTTATGTGTGCATGTTCTAAATTATTTGTATGCACAAGTGTATACCGTCCAGATTAAAAGCTATCAGGATGTTCTTCAATTTTTCATTTTTTTTTGAGGTTTTTCCTTGAATCTCCATGTAAAAAAAAAGTTTGCTTTAAAAAGCTATGTTAAACTATTCTAGAGAAAATTAGAAGAGAGAGAAGAATTTTTTTTTATTTGGAAGAAGGAAGAGAGAGTATATAGTATTCATGTCGGAGATGTTTGTATATTTCTCTATGCTTTTAGATTTGGAGATTTTTTTTTCTCTTTTTTTTAGAGGAAAGTTTAACATAGTTGTTAGAACAAACTTTTCTTAGCCAGACCTCTAAGGGTCCGTTTGGTTTGCAGGATTGGAATGGATTTGGAGGGATTTGGATTTCAAATCCATTCCAATTCTTTGTTTGGTTTGCATGAAAGAAATTTGTTGACCGGATTTGAAATCCTTTGACCTCTTTAAAATCCTTAAGTTGATGGATTTGAAAATCCTTTGTAATGGGATGGGATTTCAAATCCCCCCAAATCCAAATCCTTACTTGAAATCCAATCCATTCCCGCAAACCAAACGCACCCTAAAATTTCTAAAATAAAGTAGTTGTTGGTGATGCTCTAACACTGGTATGTTATATTTTATCTCAAATTTGGAGATTTCTCATTTACCTCTCCTAATTTTAAAAGAGTTTAGCTTAAATATTTGAACAAACTTTTCTCAAATTTCTAAAATAACGTAGTTGTTGGAGATGTTCTAATAGTTGACAAAAATATAAAAATGATAAGAAAGAATAATTAGATTGAAATTAGACAATAATAAGAAATAATCAATAGATTGAAATTAAAAGTATTATTAGATTGAAATTAGACATAGAATAATACATCAACAATAATAGGAAAGCATCATTAGATTGAAATTAAGCAAATAATGGCATGGTTAAAGTTTGGTGACTTTTGAAAAAAAAAAGTTGAACAGCTCGAGTCGATGTAGTGAAAGTTGTTGCTATTGTCAGGATAAACCAAACTTTCCAGATATATATTTCACTGAAAGTATAATTTATGAATGGAATATACAACTTTTTTTTTGAACCGTTGGAGTCCGGAGTATTAAAAGTTGTAGCAATTGTAGGTTAAGATCAAATTAATCTAATATTTATTTCACTAGAAAGTATAATTTACGGATATGCAAATCTATCTTTTACTCAAATGATTAGTAAAACCTTTTCAGAAATATTCATCAATCGAATTTAAGATAATAATTCAAAACCATTTATATTTGAGAATATCAATACAAATTCAAATATTTGAAACATATTGTTGATATAAAATGACATATAACCGGTAACCGTCGAGTCCACCCTCACCATCTCATCTCAAAAGCATAATTGGATAGGATAATCAGATACACATCAATTTACTAGACGGCAAGCTTAAACATTCAGTAGCCACAAAAAACTCAATCCTCAAAGGAAGTATAACACCTACAATGCTACTATTAGACTCGAACAATCGCTTGTTTCTGTGGGATGTGATGAAATATCTCATCTGTCCAAGGTTCGAATCCAGACGTACACAACAGTTATGGTCACCGAGTTTATAAGGGTTAATTTATTGCTGTCATAATTTGTCGGGATTAGTCTAGCCATAGCCTAGGACATCTTTCAAAAAAAATCGCTTATTTGAGCAAGTATACCACTCAATGTAATCAGTATAATGAAATAATAACTCTTCATTTTAGTTGTTTATTTCAATCAAAATAATTTATTAGTAAACAATGGAATATTATAGATCTAAAATGAACTTTTATTATCAGAAAATAATATAAGAAAAATGACTCAGATATTTTTATTTATCAAACCACGTATCATTAATAGTCTCGTTTGAATTTAAGTGTATTATTCTAATTCTATATAGGACTTACGACCTCTTTATTAGCAACATAATAAGATTAATGAGACTCAAAACTTATTAGGTAAGCTATAAACAACTGTTTGGTAATGGCTTAATGATATGAAAACTGACTTATTCAGTAAGCTTTTAGGGGAGAGCTTTATGCATAAAGTCAAGTTTTTTTTTTCCAAACCCGCACCTCCAAAATTAAAAAAAAAAAACGTTCATTCAATTTATGAAAAAACTCCTCCAAAACAAAAACTTTCCAAACCTATAAAGATAGCAGATTAATTCATATAAAGAGCTTTATTGATACATGAAAGGGAAAACCAACTAATTGAAGGGGTCCTAGTATATGTTTTCTTTTACAATAATACAAGACCTCTTTAGTTGCTTATGTTAAAGAAGAGGACTTCACTTGTAGCAAGACAAGGTTGATTATTACTTATCAGGAAAGTTAAACATTAACTTGGAGAAGAGGTAAAATAGCGAATCCGGAATTTGGAAATCGATGGCTCTTTGTTAGATACGGACAAACAGTCGTTGCACTACTAGCAATATTAGAGCGTTTCCAATGACAATTTTTATAAGCAAAAGTCATTATCATTATAGAGAACTTTTTACAGGTCACCCATAATTTTTTAAGTTGTTATACAAGTTCTACTTTGAATTTTGTATGAAATATTATTTTGTTAATTGATTTTAAAAATATCTAATAAAAATTAATGATGAAAAATATAAAAAGAGGTTTTTGTAAGGGGGTGTTTGGGATTGCTTATTTATTTGGAAAAGTGTTTATCAGCTTATGTGGTGCAAAATCGGAGTTTTTTAAAAAGTGTTTGGATTAGCTTATTGTGGTACCAAAACGTAATAAGCTAATAAGTTGTTATTTAAAGGTGTTTGGGATTGCTTATACATATAAAAGAACCAAAAAAGTCATAAGCACTTTTGAAATAAGTCATAAGTTACAACAAAATGACTTATCAAAAATGGCTTTTCAGCGGTTTGGCACCGCTATAAGTTGTTTTCTTTTTGTTCCATCCAAACACTCAAAATAGCTTATATCTGCGGTGCCAAATCGCAATAAGCTAAAAAACCCTTCAAATAAGCAATCCCAAACACCCCCTAAGTCATAATCCGTTGTGGGAATTATGAAAGCTTCTTAATTGGAGATGCTCTTGGGACCTTTAGCGTGTTTGGTAAGTAGACAAGAATGGACGGAAAAGAGCGATAATATAGACGGTGAAAGAATTGTACAAGGTTTCAAGGTTTAATTTGATAAAAAAAAATGTCCCACTTAGGGGCAGTTTGTTTTTCTTAAAATACCTAGTCTGAATCGTTCAGACATTTTGACATTGACTGTTTGTTTTTTTCCAATTTTCAAAACCTCTTCAACTCTTTAATACATCTGAAATAAGAAAAGTGGTGATCTGACTTCTTAAAATCTCTCATCGCCGCCTCATTTCATATGTTCTTCATTCTCTCAAGACGCCTCCATACGTTACAAAAACAATAATTCTTATTGATTCAGATTTCAGACTTCAACACCACCTCTTATTAATCAGAAGTGAAACAAGACTTCAAACCTCTTAAAAAACAAACGTCACCTTAGTCTTATAATGTCCCAGTCCAAACGTGGGACAACAGGTTTTTGTCTAGTCCGGCGTACCAAACGCACCCTTAATCAACATTAATGAAATGTTGAAGTCTTCATTAAAACAACCTCTCTAGCCTTTGGGGTAGAGACAAAGTCCGTGTACATTTTATCCTCTATAGACACCACCCCATATACGGGATTTACCAGATTCATCTGCTTTGATTTAATCGAGATATGAAAGAACTACCTATTGGCTAATGGTATTTCTGTTACTAGTACACATAAGAATTGCCCGAATTGGGACACGAGAGCCATGAAACAATAATTGGCATATCAAATTGATATTCAGCTAGTATCAGAATGTCAAGATTAAACTAATTACGACGTGAGATAGCGATCCCTCACAATAACGTGTTCGTGCTAAAATCATCCTACAACGTTCATTAACTACCTAACTAACAAAAAACACAAATAATGTTGTAAAGATATAAAGGGTCACCTGTCTTCCGGAGCTTCATCAATGGGATAATATGATCGCTAATTTAATGACGCTCTGGAGCATTAGAGGGAACGTTCCCAGCAGCATATGTCCATGGCCGGTCCAGGTCAGCAAGCATCGGGCCATCTAACTTACAGCTCTGTGCAGCCTCCTTAAGACGATTGTCGTCTTTGATGGGGCAAAGATTCTGCATAGGAGATGAACAGAATGTTGGAGTGGCAAACGGAGAGGAGTAAGGTGTGTGTTGGATCGAGAATGGACTAGGGGACATTCGTTTTTGGACAGGACGGCCTCCTAAACCTCCTCGGTTGAAAATCGACAAAGATTCTGATTGTTTGGTGGCATTGTCTACAAAGATGACATCATCAATTCTTGCCATTATGTTAAATGCCAAGCTCTCCATCACCCTTGAGTAGCTTTCAAGAATCGATTGCCCAACATCCTGCAACAACAGTTTCATCAGAGGATGAGAAAAATGACAAAATCAAACCAAACCAAACAAACCCCATAAATCAGTAAATCCCACTCAGGTAGGGTCTAGGGGTAGGATGTAAGCAGACTTTTTCTCTACCCGCTGTTCTCAACATGAATTTCAACGGAGGAAGAGAAATTTGACATGAAACCAAACCAAACAAACCCAGTAATTCTCAAGCAGGTAGGGTCGGGGATAAGATATAGACAAATCTTTCCTCTACCCCACAGGATAAGCGAGGTTGTTTCGAAGAAGACCCCTGGTTTGTAAAACAAAATATGATATACATCTCAACAATAAGCAACTAGCACCTGGCCTAAGATGCCTGCAAATTCTTGATACCTAATTTAGAAAATAGTGTAACAAAATGTTTTTTGCAGATCAACTAGCAAATAAAAGCCAGGACTTGGGCTTCTCCCCATAGGTTGCCGGTTTGAGTCTCCTAAGGGCCACCGGGGATTTTCCTAGTTGTTATCTTCAGGGCCCCATGGAATTAGTTAAGGTGTGCGTAATCTGGCGAGCACACCCACGGTTACCAAAATAAAAGTTTTTGCAGCACCAGCTGAAACATTTTCTCAACCTTGAAACCCCACAAGGCTTCCGCATACAATAAGCTGGCCTAACTTCAGCTTAGTACTCTAATGATTTAAGAATGAAATGTTTGCATGCATCAATCTGACTTACAAAACATTTGCAACAAAAAAGTTAAGGATGGGTTGCATAGAAGTTGTATATAGGATTGTCTTGTAAACATACCCTGTTATATTGAATCTTGCTCATATCCAATGAAGTTTGTGGAAGGCCAGGAAACCGATGTTTCAGGCTACGTAACAGGGTCTCTGCTCTTTGTGCTAAAGAACTTCTCTTATCACAATCAGCAACTAGGCCCTTAACCTTTGCACTCCATGATGAACGCTTACCTTTTGGACGATTTAATTGCTTTTTCCGCTCTTTTAGCTTCCATGCATGGACAGCTGCCTCAACCCGGTTGGCTACTTCCAGAGTATGATGCTCTGATGACAAATCTAGGCAATCAAGAAGACATTCCGGAGAGAACTTGTCTGCGGTTATGTAACGATAGATGATGTCTCCCAAACACTCTTTTCCATTCTGCACCAATATTGGATGAAGAAAAAGAGAACAAGAAATAAAAGTCAATTCTTGCACCACTCACATCTAAAGAACAATATGGGGAAACAATTTGCTTGGTAGCATTTGGCTTATATTGATATCTACGACGAGAAGACAATATGTGTCTTATACAACCTCTTGGCACTTTCAGAAATACATAATGGAGCAATTTGACGATAAGTAACTAGTAGATAATCACTCATACACATTCAAGTGAAATAACAATGAATTTGATTAAATGGTAGGAAGGTGGTATTCTAAACCACAATTGGGTTAATCATATCAGTCATCCTACAGAAACCATTTATACGTATGATCTACTGATTATCATCTTTCTGCTAATCGAATAAACTGGTGCAGAACTGTGATGACAATTGAGATTAACACAATTAGTTATCACCCCTCGATCCAAATAATAGTCCACATTTCCAGTTTACAACGTTAACCAAGTGCCAGGCATCTCTAGAAATAAAATACGGTGTTAATATGTTCTAATTATATTCTTCTGTTTCTTTAAAAAGATTGCATAGATTCATTTATATTTGTTTTTGTCAATTTACTTGCATTCACCCTTCCAATTAAGATTAAGATTTGAGATTATTTATAACTGAAGGTTGCTTTTACCGTCCATAAATCAAGATTAGCTTTGATTATCCCAATCAAAAGCAAAGGATATGATACATGTGCCTGTGATCATTAGCCTAATGATAAGCATGTTGCATGTATGCTACTAAATTAAAGGTACTGTCAGGTACATACGTATGCAGTGGCGGATCCAGGATTTTTTCCTAGTGGGGGCACCTTTTAAGGTAGATTTAATGCCCGTAAATATATTTTTAACCTAAAGCACCATTTCGAGGGATTTTTTAAGTTTTTTTGGTTGATTTCAAGGGATTTTTAAGTTTTTTTGGTCAATTTCGAGGGACTTTTTCAGATTTTTAGTTGATTTCGAAAGTGTTTTTTGGTTGGTTTCGATGCATTTTTTTAGTTGATGGGGACCCAGACAAAAAATTACTGGGGAAAAAAATATGTTTTTACCTAAGAGATTTCCCCCTTTTTTTCTTTTAATGGGGGCCCATCTCTCCCCCCCCCCCCCCCCCCCAAATTGTTAACTACATCCGCCCTTGTACGTGTGACAAAAAGGATGACTGTGGTGCTCCATGGCTCCTCACTTTTGGAAGGATTGGGGAGCAAAGTCTTTGCAGTCAGCATTGCCCTTTCCCTTGCATTTTCTCTAAGAGGTTTCTGCGACGAACCCATGACTTTCCACTCACAAAGGAGTAACTTTACCAGTTTCTCCATCGATTGCACCTCAAACTTATGTAAGACACATGGGGTATAATTTAACACGTTACAGATGCTAGTGTGACAAGGCACTGAATTCGAGCCATACTTTGCCCTGCACTTCGTATACTCGACAGGATCAAGAATTCCGTTCCTACACCTTAGCTAGATTATAGTAGGTCTTTTATGAACTAGGAAAAAATATTATTTTCCAAGCTTTTTATTTGACTACATGCATAAATTCGTAGAAAAGGCTCATCTATCATGCTAAATCTGCAGAACGAACAACATAACTAGGGTAATATGATGTGACTTAATTATGAAGCCATCAACTACTGTTCAACTGGTATGCTCCTTTAAAAAGAGTTGGCTTCCTTTTACTACAAATGTCTATAATTTGCATTGCAGATCTGATTTGAATTTCAACTCTGATTTTCTATCTACTAGACTGGATATAAAACCGTATACACGTGTTTCCCATATATCTACTAGACTGGATATAAAACCCTATAAATCATCAAAGCATGCACTCCTTCGTCCATCAATACAAGGACCATTATTTTTGCTTGGCTCCAGATTATATGAAAAAAATGAACTTTGGACATGAAAATTTTCATCTGGTAAACACCAACCATCAACATAAAATCCCAATCTTAAGATAAGAAAAACATGAGTTTCCTAAATTGATATTTTGGTCTAGTTACATGTCTAACTCTTAAAATTTTGTAACTTGTTTTTTTACAAGTTCATAGGAAAAAGAACATATTATTTCTACACATTATTTCTACCAGGTGTTGAAAAGAAAGGATTGGATTAACTTTTGCTGGAACAGCTAACAACATATGCCGAAATTTCCAAGCATTGCCGAAAATTTCCAAGCAGCACAATACGACATCCAATTCACAAAGATGAAGACAATACATATAAGCAAACCATGAAGTACAAATCTTCTATTTGCCATCATGAATTTCATTAGTTAATAGTTGTTCTTATTAGATTAACTTTTGCTGGAACAGCTAACAACATATTCAACACTCAGTCCATATCTTGATCACACATCTAAGTTCATTAATTGCTGATTGACCCTTCTGAGTCAAAATTCAGTACAAGAAAATCTAAAATTTAGAGTACCATACCATAAAGAACATTACAGCGTATTATTATGGACCATATGAAATCTAGATAAACCATCATGATGAAGGAGGAAATGGGAAAGCATGATGAATTTATGAGGCTGAGTGACTATCATGTATAGCCAAAAAGTAGTAACATGGGCAGACGAGCAAATAAAATGGAGGTGCATAGAGAAAAAAGGGGGAGGGAACGTTTACCGACTAAAGTGGTGTGGTAATGTTAGATGACTACTTTCTTTGGGAAAATCAAGATACATTAAGTTGTAGCCACATGATTCAATAATTTTTTCTAAAACATGCTAAACCGACAATTTTAAAACCACTCAGCCGTATAAAAAATGACATGGGTAAGAATAGCAAAAGTTTGCCAACGCCAAGAATAATAAAAGACGATTCATCTATAATGAGAACATAATTAACGACTTCATATATAGCAAGTACCAAGGTCAACATGTCTAAATTTCATTGAGAGGCAGAATTTTAGAGAAAGACACTTGAAGTCATACCTTGGGCAATGTTTCCAAGTAGGCGCTTGGAATCTCCATTTCAGCAAGCACATTGCTATTTATTGCCAAAGCTGCCTTAAGTATCTGGTTTGTGCAGTCCCTGCACTGCTGCAACTTTTTTTTGGCATCCTCTGATAACCCCTTGGGAGGAACTTTCGGATACGGTAACCACCACTTGTCTTCCTGCCGAACTGAAGGCCTTGCGGCTGAAACACTTGATGGATATGCATCACAACTGTCACCTTGAGCTACAACTATCCCACGATCAACATAACAGAACTCCCTATCGCAAAACCCATCAAGCATACCAATTAACATAGCATCAAGCTTCTTCAAAGCAGGGAGATTCATATGCATATCCGACCGTGGATGTGGGACCATTACTTCATACGTACCCCCACCAGGAAATTGTTGTATGGAAGGTACAAGCTCTACGATGGAATCACTTACTGATAAAAGCCATTCCATTTCCCTTTGCCACATTACCTTCTTCTGCAGCGCCAATGGCTCCAACCTCCACAATTCCCCAAACACCGAGGCTATCATTTTTCAATCACGTACAGATTCCAATGAGAAAATAAAATAATAGAGAAAAGCATAACCCCCATAATGCTTAGCAAAGGTGAATGCACATTTATCTATATACATATAAGTGAAGACAGAGGGTTAGCACAGTAGAACTGAAAATTCACTAACCAGATAGATTTGTTATAGCATTTGATATTGCTAGGGCAGTACAAACTCCTTTTCCCCCACCAGACATGTCTTCTCCAAGAAGAAGCTTAGCAAACCGTTCCTTCATCATATCAATCTCTGAAAACCCATTAAAAAATGAACATAATTATTACAATATACCCAATGACATCAGTAAGGGAGAGCGTTCTTGAACCTGATAGGCTGATATAAGTCGATAAATTAAATTTCAGCAAACACTTGTAAATGAAACAAGTAGCTCTAACCATAAACACAAATCTATTTTTTGAGTATAACTGTGCCCTAAATACGGAAAGATAGATATAGGAATTTATCTCAAGTGATACAAAACCTATCACTGGGTAAACCGATGTATACCTGCAACATACGAATATACATATCGGGAGAGAAACGCAAACAAAACTCTCCGTATTATGTGTTCAGTTTGATTGTCCATTAATAAGTTAGAGCATCAACGTATTCTTTTTCGCTTCAATTTATATGGAAAAATCGTATCAGGATGCTCAATCAAAATAGTAATGCACATACAGAAAAGAAAAAGAAAATGCGGACTAACCAGATAAATCGGTATCAGGTTGTTTTCTAGGCTGCTTCTTTTCCCAAACCATCACGTCATCCTTCCCGCCAAATAGCGGGAAGGTGATCGGCGTCGGCGGGAAGATGGAATCGGTCACGGAAACTGTTCTGAAAGCGGCATGCGGAGAGGATGTCAACGAACTGGAAGCAGCTCCGTGGTCGTCGCGGCGACCAGAGAAACTGCTCGAACTTTCAGACTCGCTGACGTCAGCGCTGAGACTGTAGCTCTCATCGCAACATCGCTCACTACTACTACTCCTCGAGTTATTGTTGTCGTTTTCTTCTTTCGATGAAGATACACTCGCAGCCATGAAATAGATTCCAATTTGATGGATTGTTCAATCGATCAGAAAATTCAACTGGAACGCATTTTTCGGCAAAATTAGAGATCTCAATTAAGATTTGTGAGTTCACCACACTTGAACAGTTTGTGAAATTACAGATCGCCGGTGGTGGTGGTGATGGTGGTGGAGGCAGCAGAGGCGGTGGTGGTGGTCGAGAGGTGAAAGGGGGAAGAAGATGATCTAAAGCTGCGAAAGCAGAATGAATGGTTAGTGATGCAGACAACACACGTTACAGTACACTCACAAAAGTTACTGCTGCAAAAATGTTCACAAGAAACCCCTGAAATTACGTACAAATTACATAATAGACCTAGTTATTGCAATTACATCATGCCTCGAGGTTTCGGGGTGTTCATCCATTAAAATTTGGTGTAATTACCCGATTTGATCCAATCATCTATTGAGGTGGCTTTTGTTTTTTTAAGAGGTCTGAAGTCTTATTTCACGTCTAATTAATAAGATGTGACGTTTGTTTTCATGGGTCACCACTTCTAGTTTCAGATGTATTTAAGAGTTAAGAAGGTCTGAAATCTGGAGAGAGAAAAAACAGTCTGAACGAAAAAATGTCTAAACAATTTAGATTTAAGAGGTATTAAGAGTTTTTTTTTAAAAAACAAACAACCCCTGAATGTTGGATTTTATCATCTGATCCAATCCAATTAATATTGAACTACAGATGCAATTCAATTGATGATCGGATCAAATTGGTTCCATAAAAAGGATATTACTATTGATTATTTATTTTACCAGATTAAATCAATCCAATACTTTGATCTCATTTTCAATCAAGCAATCCACCATTTCGACCAGTTAATCCATTATTGCAATCAGTTATTCTTAGATGATACTAATTTATTAAAATAAACATTACACACTAATATCAACTAAAAATAATATCGTAAAACATTGTAAATGTTGAAGGATTATGTGTCATCATCAAAAGAAAATGATTGACAGAATATTTTCTTAGTATTAGATTACCATAACAAATGTTTCATTTTCTTTGTAAACTCCTCCCTATTTAAATGGTTTATGATTAATGAGAATTGTAGACTTTCTCTCTCTGTCTTATTGGTATTCTCTCTATATTGATTGTTCTGTAACACGTTATCAGCACGTATGCTCTACGAAGATTATCAATTCCAACATAAATTATTGATTTTGTTATGAGATAATCAAGCATATCGGTCGTTCACGCTACTACTTAGTTAATTAAATCAGGTATCGAGTATGATTCGTTTGACTTCAACTTTACATTATGAAGTTTGGGGATCAACATGAGACAGAGTGGGAATATTCAATGACACTTTCTGTCGTTCCTAGGGAAAATCTTTTTTCCTATCTCCCCCTAACGACGGGAAGACTGTCTCATCAAAGTGACAATCCGCAAATCTAGCGGTAAAAAGATCACCCGTAAAGGATTCTAATTAGCGGATAATATTTGAAGATTCATATCCAAAAATATACTTACTCATTTTAAAGACCCATTTTGGTACGTTGTGGGGGTGCAATTGGCACATATACTACACAACCAAACATGCGTAAATGTAAAATATCAGACTTATATCCAGTTACCAACTGGTACACATGAGACTAGTTAGCTAGTAATAGGTCTCAAAATGAATAAGTAAAGTTGTGTATAGTATTGCATAACCCCAAACATATGTAAGTAAATCGGTGTGCATAACTAATGTCTTGGCTACCATCTATATTCTTTTGATGACAACTTCTACGAGACCATTTTAGGTATACATATGGGGTATAGGAAACTTTACATTGATCCCAATACATATGCAATAATCATCACATCCTTATGATGTAAATTCTCTAGCGTTCTAAGTCATGTAGACTTGATGGGATAATCAGGGTGGTGAACCCTTAAACGTATAGCTAGTGCTAGGAGTGCAGCATTTCATGTGGACAATAATACGACATGTATTCATCATGTCAAAACCAGAACCATAAAGTACTTTAATGGCCCGCATTCTGGATGTTTATGTCAAA
Source organism: Arctium lappa (assembly GCA_023525745.1). Classification (NCBI taxonomy): domain Eukaryota; kingdom Viridiplantae; phylum Streptophyta; class Magnoliopsida; order Asterales; family Asteraceae; genus Arctium; species Arctium lappa. Next base: position 35,652,906 of record CM042051.1, read on the forward strand.
AGAATATTTATTTGTCTAAGGGTAATCTCTTAAAATACTATTAAGGTATTAAAACACTGAAATTGGCTTCATAATGTAAAGTTGAATGCAGACCATTAAAGTACTTTATGATCATGGTTTCGACACGATGAATGCATGTCGTATTATTGTCCACATGAAATGTTGCACTCCTAGAACTAGCTATACGTTTAAGGGCTCACCACCCTGATTATCCCATCAAGTCTACATGACTTGGAACGCTAGAGAATTTACATCATAAGGATGTGATGATTATTGCATATGTATTGGGATCAATGTAAAGTTTCCTATACCCCATATGTATATCAAAAATAGTCTCGTAGAAGTTGTCATCAAAAGAATATAGATGGTAGCCAAGACATTAGTTATGCACACCGATTTACTTACATGTGTTTGGGGTTATGCAATACTATACGTAGCTTTACTTATTCATTTTGAGACCTATTACTAGCTAACCAGTCTTATGTGTACCAGTTGATAACTGGATATAAGCCTGATATTTTACATTTACGTATGTTTGGTTGTGTAGTATATGTGCCAATTGCGCCCCCACAGCGCACCAAAATAGGTCTTTAAAATGATTAAGTATATTTTTCGATATGAATCTTCAAATATTATCCGCTAATTAGAATCCTTGACGGGTGATCTTTTTACCACTAGATTTGCGGATTGTAACTTTGATGAGACAGTCTTCCCGACGTTAGGGGGAGATAGGAAAAAAGATTTTCCGTAGGAACGAAAGGAAGTGTCATTGAATATTCCCACTCTGTCTCGTGTTGATCCCCAAACTTCATAATGTAAAGTTGAAGTCAAACGAATCAGACTCGATACCTGATACATTTAATGTTATTTCAGATGTGACAAGATCACATATACGAGCTGCAAATATACTCGCAAGGTTAAAGTCCCCAAACAAGGGCACAACGTCGTTGGAAAGTACGTTGCAATTACACATGGTGGAGGTGTGGTTGAGGTCATAGCTCCCAAACGGAAATGGGGGAAGCTACTTGGTTCGATAGATATTCATCTAAAGGAAGAGAAGAGTATGGCACAACTATTTGTCATCAATACATAAACCTCTCATGAGATTGTCTCTGATTAAACTATGTCTATGAATCATTACTGGAGGACGCTCCGAAGTTAATATTGATTCCAAAGATTAAAGAAATCTCAAATGAATTATGAGAGTGCATATGAGTCGATTGACAGATCATACATACTCATTGATGATATATTTCACATATATTGTTGCTTATGAGATGATAAAGCACATTGACATCGAACCATGCTCAGTTGAAAAATATCAACAAAGAGAAAATTGGCCTAAATAAGCAATCCATGAGAATCATATTATTTGACAAATGAACATGTGTTTGGTTTGGTAGTGCTAACTCACTAAGTGTAAAGCCTATAAGACATAGATAAATCATTTGTCGTAAAGATTAATGAGAATAATTAAGTCATAATGTATGATATTCTCCTTTGGCGCAAGGTTTCTCACAATGCCCTAGATTGACCACGAGAAGACTTACTCTCCCGTGATGGACGTTATAACGTTCTGCTAATTAATTAGCCTAGTAGTTTCCGAAGGACTGGAAATGCAACTCATGAATGTGGTTACCACATATCTCTACGGGGATCTAGATTCAGTGATATATAAAAGTGTTTGATGATATTACATTACCAAAATCAAGTCTAAACCACGAAATGCGTTTGCAATAAAATTAAAACGCTCACTTTAGAAATTAAAGCAATCTATGTGGTGTGGTATACCCGACTAAGTGAATACTTGATTGGGAAATGCTATATAAGAACGATGAACTGTGTCTTTGCGTATTTATTTAGGAAAACAAGTTCCGGATCTTCAAAGTAGCGTTATATGTCGATGTTATGAACATAATATACACTCTTGATGAACTAAGAGAAACCACAAGCCACTTGAAATCTAAATTTGAGATGGAAAATCTTGGGAAAACTTGGTTTTGTCTAACTATTTGAGCTAGGACACCGAGTTTGTGAAATATTAATTCACCGATCGCATATGTCTAGAAAAATAATCAGACAATTTAATATGGACAAAGCGCATCCGACTAGCACTCCCATGATCAGTCAAAGTGTTGGATATAAAGAAAGATTCATTTCGTCTAAAGGATGATGACAAAAAAGTGTTGGGGAGTTGGAATTCCCTATCTAAGTACAATATGCGCATTATCGTACTTAGCACAATACATTTGACTGTATATTGTATTTCTCAGTGAACTTGTTAGCTAGATTTAGCTCAACGCCAACGCAACGTCATTAGAATGATATCAAATTAATCTTTTGAAACCATTTGGCATAGTCTTATACTTTCCCTATAGAAAGAAAAAATGGGATTGATAATGAAACTTCAATACCTACTTAGAATGTAAGCAGCAAAAGTACTAGCTCTTATAGAAAAACATCAAACAATATCTTGATATGTCTTTGCTGATATTAGGTATGTGCTGATCCATACAAAGGTTGTTCCCAAACTGGATAAGGAATTACCACGAGGAACACTCTAATTGCTTGGAAGTAAGCTAAGCTAACCCTTGTAACTACCTCCTTGAACGATTCCAAGAATATTACTCTCCATGAGACTGTTCAAGAAATGTATATGATTAAGGACTGTCATTACACATATTAGAGGAGCTATTAGTTTTGAGTTCAACCACTATCCTACATACATATATGGAAATAATTCATCATGTATCGAATAAATGAAAATAAGATACATCAAGGGTGATAACACAAAGCATATTCTGCTTAAGTTTCTATACAATCAGTAGTAAGAAACTCTCCCCTAGATTCAAGAGAACCAAGTAAGATGTCAAAAGAATATGACATACTTTACCAAATATTACCTAAAACCATATTTTGGAAACATGTAGAAAGTATTAAAATGCAAATGTTTTCCAAACTCCCATGATTAATGTACGAATCAGGGGGAGTAGTAGACAAAAGGGGGAGTCTACTATACATGTTGTAACACCCCGATTTCGAAAAGTATCGTTTTAAGTTAACACAAAAATCGGTAATTTTAAGGGAAAATAATATATAGGATTTTGGACTTGAATCCTAGATTTTATAGTCTTGGTGGATGATAGATCCAATTACGAGTCCAACGGTTCTTTCCAGAGCGAAATCGGAGCTATAACGAAGAAGTTATGGCCAAAACAGTGAACAAGAAGAAAACCAGGCAGACAGTGCATGCCGCAACTTGTGCCGCGACTTAGGGGAGGTGGGAGACTTATGTTGCGACTTACAGTCGCGTGGTAAGTCGCGAGACGCCCTGTCGAGCATAAAATCCGATTTTCACTCCTAGAACTTCATTTCTTCATATCTTTTGCATCACAACTCCGATTTTGGTGATTCAAGTTGCCATGGTTTCGTTTTTGAGAGATATTCAAGGATTTAGCAACATATTGGAAGTCTATTGGAGTATACAAGAGTATTTTGTGGTGGTAAGCTCCTCATCTCTCTCAATGTTAAGCTAGGGTTTGATGATTTCATCCTTTTCCCTTTCATCCTTCATCGTAGGTGTGATTTTGTTGGCTTGTGTGGTGAATTGTGATCTTGTAGATGTGTTGGATCTAAGATCTAGGGAGGTTTCTTGGTGATTCAAGCCTTCATCAAAGGAGATTCAAGTTTTGGAGGCAAAACCTAGATTTAGCCTAAATCTAGCAAAGTGAGTTCAAGTTGATTTGTGAAAACGTTGTACATGCCAAAACGTCCATTTTAAAGTGTTTATGTGTTTTACATGAAATTATCAAATGTTGGGTTATTTGGTAATCTTTGATTATTTGAAGTATTTAACCTTATAAACTTTGTAAAACACCCACATTTGGGGGTTTTGGGCATTTTGATAAAGGTGTCACAAATGAATATGTTTTGATGATTTATCGCATAAATAGATCTTTGGTCAAATAAATACACTTTTAAATGTTTGTCGGGTTTTATGCATCATTCATGAAATTGAATGTTTTATAGCGTACTACTTGCATATTTATGTGAGGTACTTGAAAGAATGTATATAGTCTCATTTTATGATTTTCATTCTTATCAACAGTTAAACTTGGAAATGCATATTTGAAAATAAATGAGTCTTGAGGACATTTGTCCGGTTTAATAGCCCGTTGTGGAGTTTTGAGTATGATGGCGGTTAATGCGCATCATTTGAGAATTACATGTTTTGAGTGAGTTGGTCATTCAATTGGAGTCATGTACTGTTTTAGACTGTAATGCAGTGGATCCATAGGCATATGAGTCGGTCTTTATTATTTTAAAAAGGAAAAAGGGCTACTATTTATATGTTGGCACCATAATTAGTTATGGGATTTCGAGGATAATACGGTGAGGGCTCGTGGAGTCCAATACCCGAACCTGCGTCCGTGATTTAATTTCTGAGCCTGTTTTTATGGGATAGTCATTTCTCATTTGTAGCTTGTTGAGACATTGGGTCCTCAGAGGCCACTTGGTACGGTTATGTGGGATTGGTTACTAGCCATGGGCCGTAAATGTAATCCTAGCGAATGAGCATGATTAGGTAACCCTCGGGTGCCCCCCCCCCACATCTTAGTACGAGTCGGCGAGCTCGTGGCCATAGGTTCCTAGTATGGTGAGCTCAGTAACTTGGAATGTGGTTTACTTTTGTGTTCCACCACTAGCCTTGGAATTCGGGATTCCCCCGTCACCGAGAGGTGTTGTTTTGAGGTATTTACTTTTATCCTTGTTTTTCAGTGACACTTTGAGTTTAAGTTATCTCCCTTATGCTATAATTTTGGAGACTTGAGTTTACTCATATTTTGGTCGTTTGTTTTATAAAGTTTACTCAAATTTCATTATTCGAGCATTACCACTATTCTCGTTTTGAGTAAGTGTTGAATTGCATTATTTCATGAAAGAATATTTTGGCGTTGAGGCGACCATCTATAAAATGCATAATGTTGGTAAATGAGTTGTTCTCTTATTTTTTTTTAAAGTAAATCATTTAAAGGATCATGATTGTAAGATACAATATTTCCATTTTACGTTTTCCTTTATAATCATGATATAAAACTCTTGAACTCACTAAGCGTTAGCCTAACCTTTTTATTTGTCGGCATGTGCATCAGGTTCCATTCCGGGGATTAGTCCTAGCGACACTGAGAAGTGATGAGTGCTAGATGTGTGCTCGAAGAGGTGATTAGCTTGATGAAGTCTTCCGCACTTATATTGGAGATAGCGATTGTTATTGGGATATAGTAACACTCGACTTTAGTTAGTCTTTTATTATTTGTTGATGGTTCAACCTAATAATGTATTTCAATTATGGACTATTAGTAAGAGATTTTATTATCCTTTAAGGTATTTTTGAAAGTTTTTAATTAGTCGCTCTTTTCAAATTTGAGGGTGTTACAAGTTGGTATCAGAGCTTAAGTTTGAGACATTTAGGTGTTGATTTTGAATGCCTAGACTCAAACTAGCGCAATTTTAAGTGATTGAATGTGAGATTGCACAATTAGGCACTTTAAGGTTTGATGATTCGAGGTGAGTGGAGTCACTAGGAACGGGAATCACGCCGAAAATGGCAAGGATGATCATGTACAGTACGTTCATAATAGCACCTGGCCAGTGTTATGGTGAACCTACGAGTTACGTATGTATGCTTGAACTGCCTTGGTATGATAACCATTGGGGTAATGAAGCAGTTTCTATATGGGTAGCCATTAGAAGGAGTTGATGATTTTAGTATTCGTTACTTGGAGTGACGGTAAGCATGGTGATTACATTAAGTGGACAGATTCGAGTCGGATTGATTGGTTGGATTAGAACCATAGACTTTTGGAACCGATGATATTTCGAGGAGAAATTATGAGGTGAACCTATGAAATCTATGATCTTCGCCTTAAGATGTTGAACATCTGGATGGCGATGGTGTAACTAAGAAATCGAGGAGCGTGGTTTCGAGGTGTTGAGTGCCGATCAAATTCATGCATGAAATGTATTTCTGAAATAAATTACATTAATTATTTCTCATGTTTCTAAATCGTCATGTGGATTATATTACAAATCTTGGAGCAATATTTTAGCACACACAAGGTTTTAAACCATGATTTCGAGCATGCATAAGATTATTTCATGGCATGAAGTTGCAAACTTTGTTGAGATTTTTCTACTCTCATTTTGTCCAACGCTATTTCGAATTTTGTGATGTACTCATTTTGATATTGTCTAGGGTCTTGGACAAGTAACTACGGTTTATGACTTTAACATTGGATCTCCTCCACTTATGTTAAGGTTTTGGACGAAGAGTTACCTTCCATTGTTTGGATGTTTGAGTTTTATTGAGAATTTTATTTAATGGGGTTTTGTTGATTTGATATGGAAATTTTATAGGCGTCCAGTTGTATTGTTTTTCCCCTTGAGTTTTGTGTGGGCAGTTTGGTTGCACATGGCATGTATGCATATTTTTATTGAGAATTTCCATCTCGGCATTTTAGCCAACGTTTTAGAACGATGAGAGCATATTTTTATTTGGCTTTGAACTTGAAATCGACATAAATTATTCTACGTTTTAACCAAAGTGCATGCACATACCACCTTACTAGTTTTGAGAAATAAACTGTCGCATGCAAGTATTGTTGTGGAACCTTACTCTGTGCCGTGTTGTGGCTAAGAGAGAGAAAACTTTGAGAGTTTGATATCATGAAAATGTTGTTTTGGGTTATGCAAGCATTTTATCTGTACGACCTAAAGTTTGGAATCAAACTAAATTACTCTTACGTTTAATCAAATTGCATGCATATGTCTTTACTAAGTTTTGGGGAATAAATTGATGAATGTGAGTCACGTTGGAAAATTTTATTACATGACATTATGTGGTTAATGCAAAAAAAATCTGGAATTTTACTTCAAGAATTTCCCTTTCTGTAGTTTTGTACAAACGCTTTGTTATACTCTGTTTTAGTACGTAAAACTATTTCTCATTCATTATATAAATTTATGGATGTTGGGACCATAGCGGTTCCTTTGAAAAAGGTTGTTGAAATATCTTTCGTTGGTGTCAGAATTTGCTTGATTATTAATCAAATATTTCCCGAAATGGTTTTATATGTGTGGCGATGTGACCACTCTTTACACCTACCGAGTAAAAGGTAGTAGGTTTTATTCGTATGATTAATCGTTATAAAGCTTTCATATTTAGAGGTTTTATAAAATGTTAGATTGGCATAGTAACTTGAAAAACCCTTGAACTCATTAGAATCGTAGCTTCAAACCCTCTTTGTGAAAGGACTTGTTAATAAGGACTAGAGGCGTCTTTGGGGATTTGAAGCGTCGGATGAGATGACCTGTGGTCAGTCCGAATTTTGGGTTTTTGGTTTCTTGGATTGGCTCACGCAGAAGTAATGGAGACGTTAGGCTTGTGCCTTCTCCTAGTTAATTAGGTGACGATCTTCCCATTTCGATAAGTCTTTGGGTTAAAACCATGTGTGGTTTCTTAGGTGTGTTTGGTTTTGAATTTGTGGGTTAATGGGACGACGACATTCTATGTGTCTATGGCATATCACCTTAATGGGTATCTGGGAATAATGATGATGTTATGGTTGGCTAGTAAGGATGTTTGATTTGGGTGATTATTTCCAAGAGTAGGTGTTGTTGGGTCATCTGAAGATTTGAAGATGACCTCCTGATCTTCCATCTTATATCATCCTACTTAGAATATGTTTGAGGTTCTTTTAGCAGCTTGGTTTCTATACAAATGTTCGGTGAAGTCGAAGATCAGCCGAAGAAGACAAAGAAGGAGTACATCTCTCAAAGCGGATTGAAGATAGTCTCCTCAGCCTAAAGCCAAGTATGCCCACTTGATCAACACCATTGGCCAGGATGGTGCCGATCTCAGTCTTCAGGAGCCGAAGACCTCTTCGGCTGAAGACCTCTTCGGCCGAAGACGTCTTCGGCCGAAGACATCTTCAGAAGCCGAAGACTTCTTAGTCTTAGGAGCCGAAGACTTCTCAGTCTTAGGAGCCGAAGACTTCTCAGTCTTAGGAGCCAAAGACCTCTCAGTCTTCAGGAGCCGAAGAACTCTTCGGCAACCGAAGACTCCTTAATCTTCAAGGCCTGAAGATTTCTTCAACACATTGTACTTTTCACAAAGTATATTGTGATATCTTGCATATCGACATGGACCTCATCTGGAGATCAGATAAAGCAAGTTTTGTCTACTACACCATTTTAAGGAAAGGTCTCTACCATCCTTCTGCAGGTCAACACTTGAAGCCAAAACTCCTGAAGACAAAAGGTACATCCTGTACCTTGTACCTTGCTGAAGACCTGTGTCCTTCCTTGCTGAAGACCTGTGTCCTTCCTTGCTGAAGACCTGTGTCCATCCTTTGCTTAACAGGTGTCCCATGCATTTAATGCATGAGACACTATAAATATGGAGGATGGTTCAACATGCAAGACATCCAGCAGAACCAGCTCTCAAACTTTCAAGTTCTCTAAGTGCCTGGCAACTTTCTCTCTACGAAGTTCAATTGTTTTCTAAGTGTTTTACAATTGTTCTTTATTCTCTATGTGTAAGATTGTTTGAACATATCTCATATGTTCTCTTCCGCAACAATCAAAGTTTTCTATGTGTAATTCTTGATTTCAAATCAATAAGAATTAAATTAAGTGAAAAATTGTGTGTATTGTATTCAACCCCCCTTCTACAATACTTTGCTTATTTATTTACTGCTATTTGGGACCAACAGGTGTCAACCTCGAATCGACTTTGCTAATCGGGAATGGAATATTTGGTAGTATACCCACGTGGCAGTATAGTCATTCCGAGGATAGGTGTCGACATTCTATTTTGAGGACAATAACTGTTGGTGTCGTTCAGTGTACTTCCGTTAGATCTGGTGTGTCTGCAGGACAAGCGGTAACCTTAAGGAAACTAGATGTTGTTAATTAAGAATCAATCATTGGTGTTTCGATAATTGTCAAGACTTTTGCTGATTTGGCAATCGATGCTTGAGTGCATGGCGGGAGTTGTGTAACCTTGGAGTTTGGGATAAGCGACTATCTGTAGAGTGTGTCGGTACGTTTCTGGGGGAAACATCAGACCAATGTTGGGATCTATGGAAGTTTGGTATCCCTTGTAGACATCGTGTCTGTGTCAACTTTGAGGAACGGATTTAAGGTTGTGTTGGTTCAGACCAAACTAGTCGTTAGAAAATTTCGTCGAAGGACGATAGCTCTTTGGTGGTAATGTTTATTGGAGACATTTGGTGAGAATGTCGAGGTAGACTTTAAGTACAAATCGATTATTGAGGAGACCTTGTTGCGTCATATTTAGAGGTATCTAAGGTAAAAGTTTGCTTTGGGGTATTCTTGGTGGAAATGGCTAGATAAGGTCGTAAGTTGCTTTTGAGGTAATATGATCAACATAAGGTTGGGAGGCAATCGGAATTTTAACGATTAGGAAATGATTTATTAAGGACTCGATATTCATTTCGTCATCGGTAAAGTAAACCGAACATCGAGAACGGGTGCATGGTGGCTTGTTATGAGGAATTCAGTAACAACCTTGACAGGGATGTAATCGGGTTCGTATACGAGGTAAAGTTTCAGGAAGGCATTCTTTTTGGATAGGGAATCCATTGATCTCGCTACACACGATAATGGACGTTTGATCGGTGTCAGATTTCGAAGACGAAATCTCCTTTAAGGATGGGAGGATTGTAACACCCCGATTCCGAAAAGTATCGTTTCAAGTTAACACAGAAATCGGTAATTTTAAGGGAAAAATAAGATATAGGATTTTGGACTTGAATACTAGATTTTATAGTCTTGGTGGATGATGGATCCAATTACGAGTCCAACGGTTCTTTCTAGAGCGAAATCGGAGCTATAACGAAGAAGTTATGGCCAAAACTGTGAACGAGAAGAAAATCGGCCAGACAGTGCATGTCGCGACTTGTGTCGCGACTTAGGGGAGGCGGGCGACTTATGTCGCGACTTACAGTCGCGAGACGCCCTGTCGAGTATAAAATCCGATTTTCAGCCCTAGAACTTTATTTCTTCATATCTTTTGCATCACAACTCCGATTTTGGTGATTCAAGTTGCCATGGTTTCGTTTTTGAGAGATATTCAAGGATTTAGCAACATATTGGAAGTCTATTGGAGTATACAAGAGTATTTTGTGGTGGTAAGCTCCTCATCTCTCTCAATGTTAAGCTAGGGTTTGATGATTTCATCATTTTCCCTTTCATCCTTCATCGTAGGTGTGATTTTGTTGGCTTGTGTGGTGAAGGTGATCTTGTAGATGTGTTGGATCTAAGATCTAGGGAGGTTTCTTGGTGATTCAAGCCTTCATCAAAGGAGATTCAAGTTTTGGGGGCAAAACCTAGATTTAGCCTAAATCTAGCAAAGTGAGTTCAATTTGATTTGTGAAAACATTGTACATGCCAAAACGTCCATTTTAAAGTGTTTATGTGTTTTACATGAAATTATCAAATGTTGGTTTATTTGGTAATCTTTGATTATTTGAAGTATTTAACCTTATAAACTTTGTAAAACACCCACATTTGGGGGTTTTGGGCATTTTGATAAAGGTGTCACAAATGAATATGTTTTGATGATTTATTGCATAAATAGATCTTTGGCCAAATAAATACACTTTTAAATGTTTGTCGGGTTTTATGCATCATTCATGAAATTGGATGTTTTATAACGTACTACTTGCACATTTATGTGAGGTACTTGAAAGAATGTATATAGTCTCATTTTATGATTTTCATTCTTATCAACAGTTAAACTTGGAAATGCATATTTGAAAATAAATGAGTCTTGAGGACATTTGTCCGGTTTAATAGCCCGTTGTGGAGTTTTGAGTATGATGGCGGTTAATGCGCATCATTTGAGAATTACATGTTTTGAGTGAGTTGGTCATTCAATTGGAGTCATGTACTGTTTTAGACTGTAATGCAGTGGATCCATAGGCATATGAGTCGGTCTTTATTATTTTAAAAAGGAAAAAGGGCTACTATTTATATGTTGGCACCATAATTAGTTATGGGATTTCGAGGATAATACGGTGAGGGCTCGTGGAGTCCAATACTCGGACCTGCATCCGTGATTTAATTTCTGAGTCTGTTTTTATGGGATAGTCACTTCCCATTTGTATCTAGTTGAGACATTGGGTCCTCGAAGGCCACTTGGTACGGTTATGTGGGACCGGTTACTAGCCATGAGCCGTAAATGTAATCCTAGCGAATGAGCATGATTAGGTAATCCTCGGGTGCCCCCCCCCCACATCTTAGTACGAGTCGGCGAGCTCGTGGCCATGGGTTCCTAATATGGTGAGCTCAGTAACTTGGAATGTGGTCTACTTTTGTGTTCCGCTACTAGCCTTGGAATTCGGGATTCCCCCGTCACCGAGAGGTGTTGTTTTGAGGTATTTACTTTTATCCTTGTTTTTCAGTGACGCTTTGAGTTTGAGTTATCTCCCTTATGCTATAATTTTGGAGACTTGAGTTTACTCATATTTTGGTCGTTTGTTTTATAAAGTTTACTCAAATTTCATTATTCGAGCATTACCACTATTCTCGTTTTGAGTAAGTGTTGGATTGCATTATTTCATAAAAGAATGTTTTGGCGTTGAGGCGGCCATCTATAAAATGCATATTGTTGGTAAATGAGTTGTTCTCTTATTTTTTTTAAAGTAAATCATTTAAAGGATCATGATTGTAAGATACAATATTTCCATTTTACGTTTTCCTTTATAATCATGATATAAAACTCTTGAACTCACTAGGCGTTAGCCTAACCTTTTTATTTGTCGGCATGTGCATCAGGTTCCATTCCGGGATTAGTCCTAGCGACACTGAGAAGTGATGAGTGCTAGATGTGTGCTCGAAGAGGTGATTAGCTAGATGAAGTCTTCTGCACTTATATTGGAGATAGCGATTGTTATTGGGATATAGTAACACTCGACTTTAGTTCGACTTTTATTATTTGTTGATGGTTCAACCTAGAAATGTATTTCAATTATGGACTATTAGTAAGAGATTTTATTATCCTTTAAGGTATTTTTGAAAGTTTTTAATTAGTCGCTCTTTCCAAATTTGAGGGTGTTACACATGTGACATTGGTATGTTGTGCTTTTTCCCCTTCACCCAAGGTTTTATTTTTCCCACTGGGTTTTGTTTATCGGTGCAAGGTTTTAGTGAGCCAACAATTTATTAATCATATTGTTTATAAACCCTTGATTGATGTACAAATCAAGAAATATAATAAACTAAAGAAATTGTTTATTGGTGCCTTGTACTTTTTCCTTCGTCCAAAGTTTTTATTTTTCCCATTGGGTTTTGTTTTTTTGGCGTAAGGTTTTAACGAGGCAAGAACTATGCACCATCACTCATTTGACTCGGCACAAGGGGGAGTGTTTAAGGATTATGTGTCATCATTAAAACGAAATGATTGACATAATATTTTCTTAGTATTAGATTACCATAATGAATGTTTCATTTTCTTTGTAAACTCATTCTTATTTAAAGGACTTATGATTAATGAGAGTTATAGACTTTCTCTCTATATTGATTACTCTGTAACAGTAAATTATATATATTAGATAGTGGTTGGATGGTAATAATATGAGAAATTTGATGGTCACTAGATGATAATTGAATTGGATCGATTGGTTTTATTGGATTATGGATTGTTATCCAAGAACCGATCGATCTAATTTGAATGTTGAAATATTAGATCTGATCTAATCCATTACAATTGGATATCCAATTATAGTCAATCGGTTTTAGCTGAATTCATCAGTTCTAATTGGATCGGAGATTTTCTCCACACCCCTACTCGAGATGTAATCATGTAAATGATCTAGACCAAAAAAAATTGGTCAAAGCAACCTGAAAAACTAAGACGGTTTGGATTTGGTAGGGTAAATTTGAACCAGGGCTGATGCACTACTTGATACGGACCGATTTTTGTTTGGTCTGAGGCTAATCATATATTTGTTTAGACTTTTGGTCTTTGTTTGTTTTCATTCTTTATTTTTTTAATGAAACTAAAATCATTTTTATTGAAAAATATCTTCCAATAATGAATAGTAAATTCATAATTGGAAATCAGTTCAACTCCATACGCTAAGAATGTAGTTCAAGACATGATTTTTGAATAATATGTAAAAAAATATGTATTTTATATAAATGTTAAACATATTCGTATATATTTTTCTAGTCTATTATGTATCATGTTGAATCACTTATAACATGTTACATAAATAATTAGATGTATAATGTATTGCAAATATGGTATATGTTAAGCACAAACTTTGCAACCGGATGAGTCAAGTGGATAAATAGATCTTTGTAATAAAACTTTTGGTTGACGGTTTTTAGGATTTAAAGAAAGCGAATGTAAAACAACTTATAAATAAACGATAAATACAGTAGTTAAAAATTAAATTGAAAATATAAAAGGAGTAATGGTTACAAGGACATTCTTAGCAATTTCTTAAGCAAAATGGCATTTGTAATGTCTTTTCTTTTTCACTTTTAATACTTAGTTACGTAAATTTAAAGTCAAATTATTTATATGTAACTTAAATCAAAATTCAATCTTCACGTTTAAAATATTTAAAAACTTCGAATTGGGTTGTGTCTAATTTAGACTAGTATTAATCTGATTTAAAAAAAAAAATCAGGTTTTGGGAACTCTGAGGTTAAGATTGTTTGGGTGGGAGTAGTCCCAGGATGGGTGACCTCCTGGGAAGTTTCTCACCAGGTCGCCAGAAACAAATCCGTGCGCTACACGTTGGTTAAATCCAGGGGCAAAGCGGACAATATTGTTGTCGAGGCAGGCGGGATGTTACAGATGGTATCAGATCCACTCCTGTGCCGTTCGGGATATGGGGCAAACCTCATCGAGGACGATGAGTCCCAAGGGGGGTGTTTGTAACACCTTAGGCATATCCCATATCGGCCGTGGACATGAGTGATGCTGGGTGTTATAAGTAATATCTTGGCCTTCCTAACAACAACGTGTTTTGGGGCCACAAGCACGTCAGGTTCTGGGAACTCTGAGGTTAAGCGTGCTTGGGTGGGAGTAGTCCCAGGATGGGTGACCCCCTGGGAAGTTTCTCACCAGGTCGCCAGAAACAAATCCGTGCGCTACACGTTGGTTAAATCCAGGGGCAAAGCGGACAATATTGTTGTCGAGGTAGGCGGGATGTTACAATAATTAAAATAAATTAATAATGTGTATAATAATCAATTACTAATTTTTAATTAATTTTAGTTATTATAAATTAATATTTATGAATAATTAATGTTTATTATAATTAATAGTTAATATTTTTTTGTAATAATTATTAATAAATAATAACACTTAATAATTAACATTAATCAGGTTATTATTGGAAAAATTGTCAAAAAGTTCCTTATAAGCTAGCTTATTCGCATCCAAACAATTACACAAAAAACAAGTTAGCTTATTTTTGCCAAACAATGCATAAATTGAAAATACAAACATATAGTTTTACTTTTGGGTATTATGTAATTTCGATATAGGCATGGTAATGAGACCCGTCTGTAAGACCCGAAAACTTAAAATAATCTTGAATTGGATTTGAGGGTGTTTTGATTTTTGGAACCTTAATCCCTTTTAGATTTAATGTTTTAATCCCATTTTGTCGGATATCGTTCTCGAAGCCGGAATCTAGTGGGAGAATAGTCTTGGTACATCATTGGCGACTATGCCCGCGACTATGACACAAAGTCATTATCGTCGGGCATTGTCGCACGGTTTATACCGTGGGGTGCCAAGAAGAGGCGACAATGCCCGCGACTGTGACATCAGGTCACTATTGTGGGACATTCTCGCAAAGAATGTACCAAGAGGGTAGGGACGTGGGCGACTATGCCCTGGGCATAGTCGTCGGGCAATGTCGCGGTCTGGCCCAGAGGGGTATTTAATTGTGCAGCTCGATTTTCCTCTTCACAATACTGATTGAGACTTTTGGAATACGATTTTCTCCCCAAGGATCTGGTAAGTATCATCTCCAACCCTCCCTCACCATTAATTCTTTCCATCTACCACAAATCCTTTGACCATTTATGATATCTTAGGGTTCCTTGAGCATTTATTGAGCAAGTCCAAGTCTCCTCAAGATCCCATCTCATCTCATTAGTTACTTGGATTTTAGGGTTTTAAGCTACAACCCTACAAGGTGAGTTCATTCTATTTTTATAAACTTTATACATGTTAAAATTTGGATTTTAACCTTCTAAACATCTCCATTTTGATTTACTTGATTTGTGTGAGTTTCACTTAAACCTAATTTTGGAGATTTTGGGGTTTATGTGAATGAGTATGGTTTTATGGTTAAGAAACTTATGTCTTGAAACTATTTGTGGGCTTGCACATGGGAATCATGTTTTCCTCTAATCTCAAGCTTAAATACTTTGAAATCAAAACTAGGGTTTTGGGATATGGATGTATATTTATGAAATGAGAACTTGAGTAAATTTGATTTAATCTGTGGAAATACTATTCAAAGTATTATTTTGGAACATCTTGGAATTACGTGAGTAATTATATGGATTCTTGTTTTCTAGTACATATGTGGGCATCTTATTTGTGTAGAGTTATTGGTTGGTCTTGTTGGCATTGGTTTGACTATTTGATTGCATTAGGCATCATGACCCCATATTTATTTGTATCATTACGTCCGATGATGAAACGTTAGTTTTTCACGTCGAGGCACGGTTAGGCATCGAATATGGTATACGTCATACGTGCTAGTACACAATATTGGATGAGGATCTCAACGTAAGAACCCTATGTGGTTGAAGTTGATTTTCCCTGAGTGTACGTTTAAAGCTATCTAGCCTAACATCCCTTGCGTGTATTTTATTATGTGTTTGGTTTTACTAACATGTCAAGTGGCTTACTTTTGTGTTCCGTCACTTATGTTAGTAAGCGGGTCTCTCCCGTCAACCCAAGAGGTATTTGTATGCAAGCTAAGATTTATTTATATTTATTCCACCGGCTTTTCTTAAATGATCTCATTTAGAATTTACCGATTTCTCAATATAAATGTTTGATCTCACTAGGCTTTAGCTTAACATTTTTTCTTAAAATGACATGTATAACAACTCATTCTAGCGGTGGGACTCCTCGGGTTTTAGTGGAGGGTCAAGAAGAGATATAGCATTTTCGGTGGCATATAGAAGCGTACATTTGGTATAGTGATAGTGTATTTTTGAAGTGAAATGGCAACACCCGGTCTTAATTTAGATATAGTTGGTCTATATTAGTAGGTTGTTGGATTCCTTTTCTCTTGTTCTTGTAATGTAAACGTCATACAATTATTCCCCTTTTTGGGTGATTTGTTTATGTCAATCTTGATTATTCCGCATTTATTCAGGTTTAAATTGACCCTTATTTTTAGGGTGTTACATCATCCTATTGGGAACCTGATGTATCCGTCCAGTCAGGGTCGGCGATTCCCGCGAAACCGGGGACCAAGGATGGGGACGAGAAAAGTTAAAAACGGGGGATAGGGACGAGGTCGGGTAACAAGATCCCTGTCTCGCCCTGTTCCCATATATTAAATATATTATATATTTAGGCCACAATTATTTTGCAACCCAGTAAAATGTTACAATCTCGAGCAACCCTCATCTAAAACATTCATTTAGCCCATTGCATTTGGATTCTCATTGATTCTCTAAATGAATTTACCTGATTTCGTCGAATTTTTGCAGCAGATGTCGATGCACATAACGGTTTATGTGATTTATCGGATGAATGTGGTATTTTCATGAAACATTATGCATTTCATGTTATTGTATGTATTTAATGAAATACTAGACATTGCATATAAGATTATTGCATGAAACCAATAATCATTCGGTATCTACATAATGAATGGGTTATATGAATGGTTTAGATGGGGTTGCATGAGGTTGTAACTTTTACTAGGTTGAAAAATAAACTACCCCTATATATTTATAATTAAATATATTTCATATTTTTTATTAAATATATTGTTTATAAAAAAAATAAAGTTATTATCTTTTAAATTTAGAAATAGTATTTTGACCTTTTTTATATATACATTTTTTTACTTGTGTTGCTTTTTTAGATAAAAACATGTAAAACCGAAAACATTTGATCAAACAATTACGTATGATGTTGTGATTTTATTAACATATAAATATTTGATACTCCATAAAAGCAAAAGTTTGAAAATATGTAATGTTTAAACATGAACCATTTTGGATCAAGTGTGGTGCTTAACACATCTGATTTAAGATATTTCACATAAACGAGAAAAAAAGTCCCCGACTCCTAGTTGGAAATTCTCATTGGGGACATGAACAAGGATGTAATCATATTCTCCAGGGGGGACGCATCTTGCCTCATCCGACCACATTATTGCCTAATTCGATATAACTATTGTTGTTTACTTTTGACTTAATGACTTTATTAACTTATTCGTACATATATATAAAGGCGTTTACTTTCGACTTAATCTAGAAACATTTGGCTTATTCGCACAGTAGTGTGGGGGTGTGTTGTCCTCATTCAGCCAAAAAGATGACGCCCTTACTCCTTATTGCAAAAGCACGCCTCCTTCAAAATTAAAAATTGCACGCCTCCAACCCTAGAAAAAGCAATCGACTTTGCTCAGTTCCATCTCCAGACGCCCTATGACTTTGCACCTTGGCATCTCTTCGGTGATCGTCAACTATGCACCTTGGCCTCTCTCCAACGATCTTCGCATTTGCACCGTCGCCTATCTTCGACGACCGTTGGTTTTCATCTACAAAGGTATCCGTTTCTCCTCCTTCCCTCGACGATCTCCCCCTTCCCAGTTGCATCTCTGACGACCATCGATCCATGACTGCAACCCTCTCCATCCATCGTTGCTCCACGACAACGTCTATTCCGACGACTTTCGCTCACAGAAAGGGACAAGGTATCGAGCCCAAGAAAATGGTAGGTATTTTTTGGTTTTTGTATTGATTCCAAGACAATGTTCTCATGTATTGATTCCGTATTTGTGTGGATTCTTTTGGGTAGGTGTCTTTTGGTTTGAAGAACAGTCAGTAGCTTTTTTGTTTTGACTTTGATTCAACTGGTGTAAACAACAACTTTTTTTATGTTTAAATAGTTTGATTATTATATTTTGATAATTTGATGTTCAAATAATTTGATGAATGGTAGCTTTTTGGTTTGATTTTGATTCAACTGGTGTAACAAAAATTGGTTAAAACATGTTCAAGAAAAGGTAAACAACAGTAAACAACACATTTTTTTTGAGAGGTAGATCAGTCATTTCTGTCATTCAGACAGTTGATTCAGGTAAAAAAGTAAACAATACATTTTATCTAGACAGACAGATTTATCTATACAAAACTTAATCAAAAATTTAGTTAACAACCCTTATACTTTTTGTTCTTAACAGAAAGAATGTTAAACAAAAACTTTTTATGACGGATGGAATGGGCGTGGTGAAAAGGTGATGTTATGTAAACGGGCGTTAAGTTGTCGTCATGATGAGACCCCTTTTCATCGTCCAGATCTGGGTTGGTGGGATAGTGGGGGTGATGATGCTCTCAGCATTTGGTGACGTGGCACATGTGGCCCTGACACAATGCAGATACCCCTCAAGGCACATTAATCTTTTACCATTCGAACGCAAAGAAACAAAAATGTTGTTTTAATAGAACTTAGAAAGAAATATAATTTTGTTTCATGTTCAGTTTTATTTTTCATCACACGATATTCGTTTTATGGCTTTATGTGTTTTTAAATCGCATATAAATTCAAGGTTAATATAGTCAATCGGTTAAAAAAATTGAAAATGATTCGCTCGATATTTGAGTCTTTAAACCCATAAATTAAGCTCATTTTAAAGGTTTTGATAAGACAATTATAATGGTATAATTTATGAAAAAAAACATATTTTTAATCTATTTTAGTTTATATACTATTATGTATGCTAATATGATAAAAGTGTAAAATAAAAAGAGATTGAATATATAGTAAATTAAATAACTAATTATAAGAGTATAAATTGTAATTTAAAAATAAAAGATAATTATATTTTTAATTATCATGTTGAAATTGGAGGTCTTGAAACTTTTAAACTTGTAATGATGTAATTAAGATTTGTACATTTTAAAAATTAAAGAAAATAACTGTATAAATAGATTTTTTTTAGAATTATAGATAGATAAATATAGACAAGAGTGTAAAATTTATAAGTTAAAAAAAATCTCGATACATCATTCTTGAAAATCTCGATTCATATTATAATATTTTTTACAATATTATTAAATTAAAAGATATTCAAAAGTAAACTTATTTTGAAATTATAGATGAGAAGATTATAACAGTATAATTTGTAAAAAAAAATGCATTTTCTAATGTATTTTAGTTGATCTATGATTATTTATTTTTAATATGATAAATAGTGGCGGACTCACCATATGAATAGAGGGGGAAGGGATCCCATTAAAAGATAAAAAGATGGAATTTTATTAGGTTAAAAATTAATTTTATTTAAGTTTTTGTTATAGTCCCCCCCTCCCCCCGGGGTAATTTCTTGTCGGGACCCCATCAATTAAAAAAATTACATTGAAATCAATCAAAAAACTGAAAAATCTTTCAAAATCGACAAAACAAACTTAAAAATTCCTTGAAATCAACTAAGAAAATTTTAAAAATCTCTCGAAACGGTATAATTAGGCTAAACACATATCGGATGACTTTACGGGCTTTTAATCTACCTTGAAGGTGCCCCCACTAGAGAAAATTCCTGGATCCGCCACTGATGATAAAGGTGTAAATAAAAAATAAAAAGGTAAGTAATATAAAACAAATTAATTCATGAGTAAATTACATTTTTGGTCCATGTGATTGACACCCATTATCAAGTTTGGTCTCTTTTTCAAACTAATTACAATTTTGGTCGCTGTAGTTGCTATTTTATTTCACTTTTGGTCCATCTGACCAACTTTAGTTAAAAAACTTAATTAAATTAAGGGTATTTTGGACATTTTACTTTTTCTTTGTCTTTTTTCATTTTATTAGATTATATCGTAAATTACTATAATTGTAGTTTCTATATATTCTAATAAAACAAAAAATGAAAAAGACAATGAAAATGTGAAAATATCAAATAACCCTTAATTAAACTAAGTTTTTTTTAACTAAAGTTGGTCCAAGGTTCTAAAAACGCGTAGGCCCGTTCCTGACATTTTATGGGCCTGGGCGAGATGTAGAAAAGGGGCCCTCGATAATTATGAAAAGATTATTTGATATTTTTTTTATTATAAGAAATAAAATTGAATTAAAAAATACTAATAATCGTATAAATTCGTTTTTCCTAGTATTCCTATACGCAAAATCAATCAATAATTATTTCTAAATTAAATTGATGTTATCTGTCATATCAATTTTACATAGCATAATTAATTTGTTCTACCGTCAAAAACATCCTTATGATGTACATTTAATATATAAAATGACATGTTTTTGGGTCAAAATGTTGACTATTCGAAATAATACTCTATGTCTATGTAAATCAATATAAAAACAATTGGATTTCCATCTCACCGTAGGTTAATGTTTGCCATCCCCATTTTAAATTTTTAGTGTTGAAATAAACTTTTTCAGAACCGTCAATCTTAGAATCAAAACCATTTTGGTTATAGCTTAAGATTTAATTATTGTTTTATAGATAGGATAATACTTATGATTAATACACTCAATAATAGGTAATAAAAAGTCAATGATGTTTGAAAAAATAAGAGTATATATATAAGTTGAACCATCTCATATGGTTGGTTATTTTTTTTTTAAAAGGTAAGAGCGGGTTCTCTTAGTTAATAACAAGAAATCTATTATATTCTAATACAAATATAGAATGCAGGTGGAATAATTAAAAGATTTAGTATGAGATGAATGATGGATAATATATCAATATTTTCTAGGTTAGTAGTTTTAGACTTTAATACTAGATAAAAAAAATCATAGAGAAAGAATAGACAATACTATAAAATGAACAATCAATTAACTTTTTACATATTCTTTTTTCCAATGTAATTAATTAATGCATGTGTGGGTTCTTAATATAATACCAAATTACTTGCGTCTCATTAGACTTTGAATTTTTAACAGGACGAGTGGGAAATGAAGATGGAAGATATATCAAAGTTTTTTTAGACTTTGTTACTAGATAAAAAACTTAGAGAAATAATAAACAATACAATAAAATGTACGACCAATTAAATTTTAACATATTTTTTCTTTGTAAATGTAATTAACTAATATATGTTTGGGCTCTAGTATAATACAAAATTTTGTAGGTCCTATGAGATACTAAAAAAAATTCTCTTTTATTTACTACTTATTTATTATACTATATACTAAAAAATATTGGGCCCCTATTTCTCGTGGGCCCTGGGCGTACGCCCGGCCCGCCCTCCCCCAGGCACGACCCTTAAACGCGCCATGGCGCGCCATGGTGCCGAGGCGCCACCTTGCCGCCACGTTTTTACCCTTGGCGTCGATGTATGGCGTTAGGCTTCATAAGGCGTGCCATGGCGCGCCATGGCGCGTTATGGCGTTACGTTACGTTATTGCGTTATAAGGTTTTAGGGGGGGGGGGAATTGTACTTTTCTAAAACTTTTAAATTTACACGGTAAAAAATTAAAATCTAAAAAGTCAAAATTAAATATTTTAAACACTAAAATTTCACTTCTCCTTCTCCTTCTCCCTTTCTCTCTCTTTGTTTCTCAATTCTTAGTCACGATCACGAGTTCATGACTCACGAAGACACGAACTACATACGATTTTGACTTCAAAGTCGAAGTTCTTCAATCGATTAGATTTGATGTTTTGCTGCTTCGTTCGTCAATCATCACACAACTAGGTTCAATTTTTTGTCTAGATTCAAAATCGAAGTTCTTCAATCGATTAAATTAGATGACTTAGATCTTAAACTCTTTTATTTCAAATCAATTCATGGTTCCTTTTTGGTTTTTTTATATGATATAAAACTCCCATTATTATATAATTATACATATATATACCGCCTTGGCGCCGCCATGAAAAACGCCATGGCCTCGCCATAACTCTTAAGGCTTGAGGCTTAACTTCGCCGCCACGTCGCGCCACGCGCCATTTAGAACCTTGAGTTGGTCAGAGGAACCAACAATCAAATAAACTGGCAACCACAATGACCAAAATTGTAATTAATTTGAAAGAGATACCAAACTTAATAATTGGTGTCAACCACAAAAACCAAAAATGTAATTTACTCTTAATTCATATACATTCATCATATTTAATAATAATGATTAAATCCAAAAATATTCAATTTTGGGGCTCATTTCGAAGGTATTGACAAAACGATTACAATGCTATAATTTGTAAAAAAAGAAACGTATTTTAGTTCATATATGATTATTTATGTTAATATGATAAAGATCTAAAATTAAAAAAAAATGTAAAAGTAAGATATTGTGGGAAGTGTTTGTGAATGGGGTTATGCATAACTTAACAAGTTGTACATTTTCCTTTAAAATGTATACCTCTTAAAATTTTCAAGATAACCGTAATAGCTCTTTCATAATATAGTATATATTAGTTTGTCTTAAAATAAGTATCTAATTTTATATGTAAATGCCTATTTTTCTGTTTTTTTTTTCCTCAATTATTCAATCGATAAAATTTCTCTCTCTATAATTTGTACTATATTATGAAAGAGCTATTACGGTTATCTTGAAAATTTTTAAGAGGTACATACTTTAAAGAAGAATGTACAACTTATTAAGCCATGCACAACCTTTTCAGTTTTCACACCCACTTTCCACAATCTCTCTACGTTTCAATTTTTGGATTTTAATTTATAAGAGCATCTCCAACAGCTTTCTTATAATTTTTCTAAAATAGAGAATCAAAATTGAAAATCACTAAAATGTATTACATTCAACTCTAACAAATTTGCTATTTTAGAAATTTTAAAATAACTTATATTATTATAATATTCTCTAATTTATCATCCCATACACTTTAAAAAATAATTTAATATAAAATAAAAAAATTGAATCTTATTGGTGGGATGAAATAAAATAATATTTCTCTCTCTTATTTAGAGAATTATAGAGAGTTCTCTATATTTAGGCTATGTTTGGCAAACTAGCTGATAAGCTAGCTTTTCAAAATGCTACTATGAGTAGTTTTTCAATAAGCTAGCTTAGAGCATCTTCAACAGCATTGCTAAATTTTTTCTAAAATAGAGAATGGAAAGTCAAAATCTCTAAAAACATTTTCTTCTAACTCCAAGAGCTTTTCTATTTTAGAGAATCAATCATTATTTATATTATTATAATATTCCATAATTTATCATCCCAATACACTTTAAAAAAACTTAAAATAAAATGTTAAAAATTGAATCTTATTGGTTGGATTAAATGAAATAATATTTTCTCTCCAATTTAGAGATTATAGAAAATTCTCTATATTTAGAGATTTTTTGATCTTTCTCTATTTTAGCAAACCATATAGCAAAGTTGTTGGAGAAAAATAGCAAAAAAAAAAACCAAAATTTTCTATTTTAGCAATGCTATTGGAGATGCTCTTATAAGCTAGTTTATAGTTATCCAAACATGTATAAAAAAAAAATTAACTTATAAGCTAGTTTTTTTTTTTTTGCCAAACAATGCCTTGGAGATTTTTTCATGATTCTCTATTTTAAAAGTTGAATCTCATTTAGCTAAAATATATTTAAAAATATGTTTCTTTTTTCACAAATTATATCATTATAATTGTCTTATCAAAATCTTTAAAATGAGCTCAAGTTATGGGTTTGAAGACCCCATTATCGAGCGAATCATTTTCAAATTTTTTGACCGATTGACGATATTGACCTTGAATTTATATGCGATTTAAAAACACATAAAGCCATAAATTTGGCATCGTGTGATGGAGAATAAAACTGAACATGAAAGATGATTATATTTCTTTCGAGTAATCGGCTTTAGATTTGAAATGGTACGCTCGCATCACGCGGGAGTACGTATCTAGTTAATGATAAAATGTTCTTTTTGTTCATTGAAAAGTGTAATTTTTACATATTCTTAAAACAATGTCCCTTTTTTATTGGAGTATAAAAATTAAAAAAAATAGTATTTTTTATAGTTTGATTCTTATGTTACAATTTTTTTTTTAGTTTTTCTTGTTTTTAATGTCTTTAATAACTGTAAATATCTGGATCAATTTGTATACATGTTGACTAATTCAGAAACCCTGAATAATGGCTAGGGAAATTCCTAGTGGACAGTGGCCTTGTGGGGCTCGAAAAAGGGGTGTTCATCTAAACCGCACAAACCGTCCACACCATACCGCACCGCAAAGTGCGGGTTAGAACTTCCGCGGTGCGGTTTGCGGTTTGCATTTTTACCAAACCGCCTATGCGGTACGGTTTGCGGTTTTTAGTTATCAAAACCGCGGTTCAAACCGCACCGCACATTATATATATGTATATTTTTTAATTTTATATATCACACACACATATATGTATATATAGAATAATTGCAATATTTATGTAATATATATTTACGAATCAAACGTGTTGAATATTTTTATTTTTTGGACTACGATCATGTTATCGTTAACTTTAAAATGAATTTTTAATCTTATAGTTATTAAATTATAGGTATACATGTATTAGCTACAAACCGCACCACAAACACCCCTACTCGAAGGTGACTTATAAGAAGATGCGTCAAAGGCTCAGGCCTTATTGTTGAACAAACTAGGAAACTAACCTTATAAGGTTTTTTTTTTAATGGTGCAAGCCCCTCTCAACTTTACACCATATTATTTATATAAAACGCTATTGGTCCATCAAACTCTCGGGGTTGTTTTTTTTTATTTATAAAAAAGCTCTTAATGTCTCTTAAGTCTAAATCGTTCAGACCTTTTAATATTTAGACTGTTTTTTTTTTCTTCAAGTTTTCAGATCCTCTTAATTCTTAAATACGTCTGAAATAAGAAGTGGTGACCTAACTTCTTAGAACCTCTTATCGCCACCTCAATTCATATGCTCTTCTTTCTCTCAAGACGCCTCCGTACGTTACAGAAACATACAATCTTGTTCATTCAGATTTCAGCACCACCTATTATTAATTAGAAGTAAAATAAGACTTTAGACTTCAGAACTCTTATAAAACAAACGACACTCTTTTAATTTTTTTTTTACCATGTTGCCCCAAATCATGAGGATGGTAAGTTATTAATTTTGTATTTGGTTTCTTAGGCAAATAATAAAAGTCTAAAAAATATAATTATTTAAATCTTAGTTAACTAATTTAGTTGAATAGTTTGTATTTAAAAGAAATGATGTAAAATGTAATTATAAATAATGTAAAATTATAATTGGCTTGAATTTTAATAGCTATTATCTATGGATAAGCATTTATAAAAAAAAATCTATGTAAAGGATATAGCCAACGTCGAAACTAGGAATGACAATTTTATATCAAACTAAATCAACCAACATGTATATCAACCGTACAAATTACAGTTGGTTGGTAGTACCGTATCAAGTATGCAAACTTTGTTGATATATGGTATTGAAAGTCACGTGTCACAGTAGTATCATGATACCGAATTATTTAATTATTTACTAGTTTATTGTTTTTATTTTGTATTAAGTTTTTTTATTTTAACTATTTTGTTTGAAAAATTGAATGTTTGCAAGTTTTATTATTTACATTAAAACCCTTAAAACATCACATGTATTACCTAAAAACTCAAAATGTAATTCAAAATTTTAATAAAATGACAAATTTTCATATATGTAACTTGAAGTTGGTACAAAACCAGTACCAACTAAAAAATGTTGGTATCAATTAAATTGGTACAAAGTACAATTGGTTGGTATACGGTATATACTTTTGCATACTAATTATTTATGAATGGTTGAATCGGAAGCCTTGGCTTTATAGTCTATAAACACGTTATATATCCATAACAAATATGTTATTCAATTACTTTATTTTGTTAATCGTGTGTGTCTAATGTTAAACTATTGTTTCCCTTTCTTTGTTTTCGGTCCAACCAATATTTTGGTGTTTTTGCTTGAGTTTTACAAGATGAAAGTCTCATATATGGGGCCAGTTTGCATACACTTCGACTAATCCTAGGGGTCTTAGAGAACAATCATGAAATCTCCAGTGGTTTTGCAGAACTCGAACCGATGAACTCCGAGAAGATTCCCTAAAAACCCTACACTTGTTTTTAGTTGAGCTAATCCTATAAAGTTATTATTTCATCACCTTCACTAGCATTACCACAAAAGAATTTGTTTTTCATAGAGGTAAAATGATTGGTGCTTGAAATTTACATATATGTTATCTAACGATGTTTTATAACAAATAAATTCTTATTTGTAATACAGTTTTCCTCCATCGCAGGTCATCTATGCTTTTGTGATGTGTCTTGAGAGCTTGCTAAAATCATATCAAGATTTTATTTTATGGCTCATTGCTCGACTTGTATAGAATGTCATCAACTAATGCTGTAAAGATTCCTTACTCGATGTTGCATCGTCGTTACCTTATATAAAATGTAAAGAGTGCCAATTTTGTTGCATTTTGTAAACAATAAAATTGAAAACTTAAATAGTTTCTGAAAACTCGTATTATCTTTCCCGTAAGAACGGAAGAAATTTAGGAAACACGCCTAAAACAACAATAATTTTTTTGTTTAATTAAAAATGAATTACCCTTATTTTTAAAACTAACTTATCTCAAGTATAATTAATATTTTAATTAGAATTACATAGAAAATCATTTTATTCTTTTTGATTTTATACCTATATCGATATTTTTTTTACTTATTTTTTAACCAATTTATATATAAACTGATATGTCATTAACTAATATATATATATATATATATATATATATATATATATATATATTAACTAGGTTCGAACTCGTGTATTATACGAGGTAATTTAAAAAAATTAAATCATGTCAGAAAACTTATCTTACAGATATGAATGATTATCGAAAGTACGATGCTACTTTCCAAGCTTTTTTCCCTTCAAAGTTATTTTTTTATTTTTTTTGCAGCTGGTTACAAAATGTTCTTGTTTTAGACAGTTTTCACAAAGGATGTTTTGCAAAAAAATTAATAAAAAATATGAATAAATATTAAGAATTTATAAAACAAAATTTATAATAGAACGTAAATGAAATTATGGAAAAGTACATAGTTAAAATATTAATAAAATAAGAACCATGTATCATAAATTACCAAATACTTCTTTATATACAATATTCTTTGTCCATTCATCATCTATAATTAATATTTTTAAAACTTGCCTAATTTTTACTCTAGATAAAGCAACATACAACTGACCATGGGTGAAAACTGATTGTCTTAGAAACAAACCAACCTTCGATAATGACTGTCCCTAGTATTTATGGTCATGGCAAAACATACAACAATTGGTAATTGTCTTCTTTGAAACTTGAATGGAATCCTTTTGTCTGTAGGTGTCAAAGACATTCTTGGAATAAATGTTCGGCTTCCAATATTGCTTCCATATATGATCTTTGCTTCTATAACCATATTTTCCAAAGATAACACCGTTACACCCGTAGTCTAGTTCCATTACATAACCCATATTTCTGATCAATATTCCTTAGTAACATAACTGGAACACCAACTTTTAGTACTATCTTATGGTTTGGCAAACCCGATAATTTAAGACCATTTAAGACATCAAGTGAGTACAAAGTTTCATCAAACTGTTCGTGGAGATGCTCTGATTCACACAGACTATCTGAACTTAGGTACTCATTTTCGTCTCCTGGAAACAATGATAACAAACGATCATTTATTTCTTGAACGACTTCATGCTTGGGTGCAAGTATTGTTCTTTCCTGAAAATATGATGAATTTTTGACATTTACAAGAATAGAAATATAGACAAATTCAATTAATGCAGATATAGGATCCGTTGAATTGGTAATAAGAAGATCATCAGGTATATCGATAATTGTCTCACCATCATTCACACTACCAACCTTGCCTTTTCCTAAATCCAAAAGCCAGTTTGCAAAAATCCTTGTTTGTTCGATATCAGAAGCTCGACTGTCAACAGTTAACCTCATGTTTTTAGTTAACCTTATGACTTTGCATTTTTCCCAAATGTAAGATGAACTTAACGACACATTAACAATGTCTTGTCTACTTGTGTTAGGAATAACGGGCATAATTTGTCTGAAATCTCCTCCAAAAACAACTACTTTGCCACCAAAAAGCATTTCCGAGTCAATAATGCATTGACTACCAAAAATATCATTCATACTTTTATCCAACGCTTCAAATGCATGTCGATGAACCATTGGTGCTTCATCCCATATAATCAACCTAGTCTTCTTTATTAATTTGGCAACATTACTGTCTGGATTTATGTAACAAATAGAATATTTGTTAAGAATTAGAGGAATTTTAAAGCGAAAGTGTGTTGTTCTACCTCCTGTAAGAAGTAAAGAAGCAATACCACTTGAGCAACGTTTAAAACAATTTCTTCTCTAGATCTTATTGATGCAGACAATGTCTTCAATAGAAATGTTTTACCTGTTCCGTCATAACCATATACAAAAAACACACCTCCTTGGTTATTTTGAACCGTTGTGATGATATCGTCATAAACACCTCGTTGCTCGTTTGTTAAAGCACCTAGAAGTTGACGAAACTCGTTCTATAGATTAGCTATGTCGTAATCTAGCTCCTTCGTAATCAAACGATTGTTTGAATACTCAACAGAATCATCATCAGGGTAAGACATAGTGGTGAATTTTTTTAGGTTGAAATTGTTACAAAGTAAAATCTTTTCAATCTCAAACAATGTCAAGTTTTTGACTTGATCATCATTAAGGGATAAACATGTAACATATATAATATAAATGTTAAACAACCATAACATAAAAATAATAACTGAAAAAATATTTAAGAAAAATAATAATATTTAAAAAATAATAAAACAATAAATTGGTTTGTATTTAAATAATAACTGTATAAATACCTAAATAGATAATCAACATACCTGGAGACTTTAGTGCAATTCGTTGATTGTAAAGAATTCCATCTGCCAAGTATTGTCATGTTTTTTGCCAAACAAATTCAGGTCTAGACAGACTATTTGAAATCAGCATGGTAGCAAATAAATACCGTAGATAAAAACCAGAACCGGTTAAACTTGTTTCTTCAATGGCATCAACATATTCCTTGTCGTCATCTAAAAGCCCAATAACATAACATGCATCCTCCATTTACTGTACGAATGTCTTCGAATGATTTAGGACATTTGACTTTATTCAAAAGAATTCTTAAATAATATGCTTCACCAAGAGTAGAAGAAATTGAATGAATTCTTCCAATTGAAAAATCTTTTTTTTCTTTGATCCCAACGTCGCTCTTCCAGTTTCCACACAAACTCTGTAGGGAATTCAACATAAGTAAGTTTTCGTGCTTCTTCGTAAAGTTATTACACTTCATCCAAGCTAAGAACATTGAAGACGCCACATAAGTTTTGTTTATGACATTTTCAATATCATATTCAACACCAAATTGATACGGTATAATTTGGGATCATTTCGAAGGTATTGACGAAGGGATTACAATGGTATAATTTGTAAAAAATAGAAATGTTTTTTTAATGCATTTGAATTGACGGGAAGCATAACAATCTGACTTTGAAAATATCATTACCTAACCATATGTTAATAACTGATATTATGTAGTTCAATTAAAATTAGAGGAAATAATATAATCAAGATTAAGAAAGTATAAATAATTAAATATACTATACTAAAATATTTGCATATTTATATTTTTGAAAAAAGTTCGAACTCATAATCTAAAAGTAAGTTGATAAGTGATATATTTTTTTTCCAAGTAATTAAATCTCTTATGATAATTCTAAGGGTGTTTCGTTGACAGAATGGAATTTGATAGAATTGTAATTCGTTGAAGTAAAAATTGATATGAAATTGCAAAAAGAAAATCATGACAATTTAGTGATTACTTGTATCAAAACCCATACTAATTTCAACAAATCTCATACTAATCACGACACATTAATTCGTATATATTTATGATATTTAATAATATAATTAAATCAAAAATTATTCAATATTGGACTCATTTCGAAGGTATTGATGAAGGGATTACAATGGTATAATTTGTGAAAAATAGAAATGTTTTTAATGCATTTTAGTTCATATATATTATTTATGTTTATATGATAAGAGTCTAAAATGAAAAATAAAAAAAGTAAGAGATTAAAAGTAAACTACATACCTAATTATAATGGTAGTAAATGTAATGTATAAATTAAAAAAAATTGGAATTAAGGAAAGATTTAAGGAAGAGTGAATGTGGGTGTGCTAATTGAACTTATAATGTAAATTGCGTCCAGATACATGTATAGGCGGGCAGAGCCGGTCCTGACATTTGGGAGGCCCTGTGCAAAAAAACTTAAATGTGATCACATGTTTTTCCAGTTATATTATTTATTAAATTTTTATTATTAAATTCAAAAATAAATTTGCTTATATTAAAACATATGTTAAAGTACAAATAATCATAAACAAGATTCAGATAGAAATCAAACTGATATTTATATCTTAAGTTAATTATCATAAATCTTATATGGTTAATCTATTGATAATAATAAAATTAAAGTTAATTAGTAGGAAAATTAAAATAATCACATAATAAGTATAATATACAATATATAACACAATAGTTTATTAGTAGTGAACATAAAAAGTTATTAATTCTTCAATAATAAATTGACACAACTGCGTACATTTTCCAAAAGAACACAAACAACTTGACATTACTAAATAGATATCCTAATACTTTTAGAAGCAATATCATCTAATCATAATTTCATAATCAATATTTGATAGAAACTTATAGATTTATAATTATAAGGTTTTAACAAGAGATTCCTAAAAATAAAAATAAAGAAATAAGGAAGCATGATTTACAAGGCCTAACAAAATTAAATAAAGAGAAATATAACAACTTGATATTTTAGTATTAATCAATAAAAAATAATTATAAAATAACAGAATCATTAAAACTATTTATATAATTAAATTATCTTAGAAGTCACAAAAACTTTATATAATTAAGTTATCAATTTTTTTTTAATTTCTAACTAGGCATTACCCGCGCGATGCAACGGAATGTAAGTAAAGAACGAACAATTAATTCTACTTTCTTATATACATGTCATCAACAATCAACCATGACCTAAGAATTATAACTTATGAAACTTAAACTCATAAAGATATTCAATAATTAGTTTATATTACAATTATTGACCAAAAAAATTATAATGATATAATTTATAATAAGAATGAAACGTATTTTTCGATTATGTATTTTTAACGTGCTATCGGTGGAAAAAAAATAAAACGTATAAATAGAAAACAAATTATTTCGTAGATATTCATGATATTTAATAGTACGGTTAAATTAAAAAATATTCAATATTGGGCTTGTTTTGTAGGTATTGGCAAAACGATTATAATGGTATAATTTGTAGAAAAATGAACGTATTTTTTCATTGCATTTTTGTTAATATATGATAATTTGTGTTAATATGATAACGATGTATTATGAAAAATGAAAAAGTAAGGGATATAAAGTAAATTAAATAAGTAATTATAAGGATGATAAATGTAATATTATAAGGGTGGTAAATTTAATTGTATAAAAGTTTGTACAATAATCCGTTTTAGTTTTTTCATTATATAGTATAGATTAAGTTACTTTGAAAATAAAAGAAAACGCAAATTGTTTATGTAGTTACGAAATTGTGGAAAGAAAATAATTGAAAACGCTTTTCAAGAAAAAATTGAAAACCAAAGACAAATGGTGGGAATCGAACCTGAAGTAGGTTATGCAGAAAGGAGGGCTTTAAACATCTGCGCTACATGGTAATTTGTTTATTTTAGTTCATTTTCTTTATTATATTCTAATACTTATACATATAAAAATAAAAAATTGGAGACCCCCAACGATCGGAGGCCCTGTGCGGCGACACCTCTTGGCACACCCTGAAGAACGGCCCTGTAGGCGGGAAAATACTGAAGTTGGCTCACCAGAAAACGACACGTAGTATGCTAGTTACTTATTTATTATATGTATAGATTATGACTACTCATCATAACTCTCTACATCATTATAATATTTATCACATATATTTTAAAACTAAAGTTTAAAAGTAATTATAACATACTTATAAAACCATAAAATTAAATCAAGATCGACTTTTATCAATTATCACTGTCTCAAAATTAGTGATGGCCAAATGGCGGGCTCGGGCCGGGCCGGACACAAACGGGCTTCGGGCCCAAATAGTAACCTCAAGGACCGGGCCAAGCGGGCTTTGGGACAGGCCGGGTTTCACCCAATTACCAGTGGCCCGGTTAAGGGAGGGATGGACCGGTTCTTAGACAACCGGGCCGGGCCGGGCCGGGCCTGAACCGGTCCTTCGGTCGGTCCTTCATTTTTTTAATTAGTTTCTTTATAATTTATATAATAATTAATTATATAATAAACTTTAAAAAATAGGTTTACTTATCAATTAATAAACTTAAAAAAACGCAATTATATCAATTACTAAATTTTAAAAAATAAAAATTGGATTGGATCACTCAAATACTTGCGAGAAACGAATATAGCGAGACTGAGAAATGAGAATTGTATGCGTTTTTTGCGTTTTGTAAGTTGGTGTCTAACTCCATAATCAACACAAGTATTTATAGGGGTTTGGGGGGTTAGAAAATAAAAAAAACGGTCTAAAAATCGAATATAACGGCTATAAAACAACTATTTTTTTTTTGAAAAATTCAGATCGGGTCGGGCCGGACCAAAAACCGGTCCCGGGCCGGCCCGCCAAAACTTTCAAATACATGGACCGGTCCTGATTTTCAGGCTATGAACCGGGCCTTCATTGGTCCGGGTTGGGTCGGGCTTTTAGCGGGCCGGACTGTGGTTGATCACCCAGATCGGATCAGGCCGAGCCCATTTGACCATCACTACTCAAAAGTACGCCAAACCCATTAGTTTTGAATTGCTACCCAATCCGTTTATTTTAACACATAATGTTGGGCTTATTGTAGCATCATGCACCATAAGAGGTCGGCCCACGTTATACAACAGAAACAGATAATAGGACCATAGGGTTTAATTGGATTCTATAAATAAATTAGGAGTATTTTATAATTGAAAAATTATAGTCACCGAAAAATCGAAAAACCAGAGTTGAATCGTTTACCCGAAAAATCCAAAAATTAAAAAAAAAATCAAATATTGAAAAATTTGGGTATTCATAGGCCGGTTTCAGTTTTGAATTATAGGTACCCGAAGCATCCAACCAGATCCGACCCAAATATTATATATAATATTAATATTATTATTTACTTATTTATTAAATCAAAGTTAAATGAGAAAAAGTCTTTTACGTTTTGGTGCAAACATTGGTGGATGATTAAATTTGATGGTATGAAGTCATGAAGAAGTCGACATTAACCGGAATATTAATGTGTTTTAAATAATTAAAATTATTTTAATTTGTGGCGCTTGGATTAATTTTATTTAGTTTTGTGTAATTATTTTAAATGTTATATTTCGGTTTTTATAATGATAATTTTTATAAATTCGGGTAACCGTGAATTGAACCGTGGATCGAACCAGTTCGGGTAACCGTGAATCAAACTGGTTCGGTTCTACCTACGATTCAATATCGGTTTGGGTAGTATCCGCCTTATGCAGTTGGATTCACATTTTCCCTACTAACCAAACTAAACCAAATCGTAAGAACCCCTAATTAAAACATGTGTTTTGAAATTGATTATATGATATTAAATATTCAGATCATACAAATATTTGTAATATATCAGGTTGTATGAGATCATATTTAGATGTACTTGTTTTGTTTGGAGTTGTAATGATCGGTAATTGACTCTTCTGAGTGTTGAAACTAATTCTAATTATTTAAATAACTAATGCTAAAAAAATATTGTGAAATGAGAATAAAAGTCTCTCAAATTATTTGAAAAATAGATACACATATAATTTTACTTTATTATTTGATGATCAATTTTGTTGTAGTTGGTATTTCTTTATTCTTCCTTTTTATTGTTCCGTGTCTCGCAAAGAGTGTTAAAAATTCTTGAGAAAAAGAATAGTTTAGCTTGGGTGAAATAGGAAAAGGGCAGGGGGTCAAGAGAGGTGGGCTAAATATTTGGAGTTTGAAGGATGCAAATTGGGGGTTACTTGGCAAGTGGTGGAGGTTTCATGTCAAGAGCGAGTCACTGTGGGGTAAAAGTTATTAGGAGTCTCTATGGGAGGGATGGGTTACTAGTAGAGCCTCTACTGTAGAGGAATCCCAAAGTAGGTCGGGTGGGAATTTGGTGTGGAGAAATATCATGAAAGTGGGGAAGGAGTTGGACAAAGAAGGGGTACCTTTCTCGGGATCTTTTGGTAAAGAAATTGGAGATGGGTCGGAGACTAGGTTTTAGGAGG
This sequence comes from Arctium lappa, assembly GCA_023525745.1. Taxonomy (NCBI): domain Eukaryota; kingdom Viridiplantae; phylum Streptophyta; class Magnoliopsida; order Asterales; family Asteraceae; genus Arctium; species Arctium lappa. Next base: position 35,687,573 of record CM042051.1, read on the forward strand.
ATAGATGGATCTCAAATCGTAGACTTAAGGATGAATTTCATCGGCTTTATCACCTAGAAACTTCCAAAAATGTATTGGTCTTAGAAAGAGGGGAGTGGAGAGTGAGGAGTGGGTGTGGAAGTGGGGATGGAGGCGGGAACCGAGGGGTAAAGAAGTAGGAGAGCTGGGTATTCTGGGCAATTTAATCCAAAATATCATCCCAAAAAGGGAGATTAAGGATCAGGTGTTGTGAAGATTGGATGTACATGGAAGGTTCACGTTTAAAAAGCAAAGGCGGTTACTAGAAGAAAGAAGAGTTAGGAAAGGATGGTTAGAGAGGAAACTACTTGGAATAAATCTATACCTAAGAAAATTGGCATTTTAGTTTGGAGAGCGAGACTCGTGAGAATTCCAACGTGGTCGGTTTTGGATAGCATGGGTATAGAGTTAGATTCTTTGCTATGTCCGAGGTGTGGGAATGATATAGAAACGTAGACCATGCCCTAATAAACTGTGAATATGTGAAAAATTGTGGCAATCAATAGGTAGATGGTGGAACCTCAATCTAGACTCGATTGGATCCCCTCGTGATTTGTTTGGAGTAGTTGGATAATTGGGAGAAAATCCAAAAGGTGCACGAAGATGGGAAGCGGTCGTTTGGTGCATTATCTCACTTGGGCCCATCGTAACAAAATGATTTTCGAAAAAGAACGAGGCAAGATTTCGGACAGATTTTTTGAGCTCCAACTAAAGATGTTCGATTGGATTATAAGAAGGGACAGCGAGTTGGCTATCGACTTGGTAAACTGGTTGTCAAATCCCGGACTAAGGTAGGAAGATAGCTCAGAAGTGGATGCTCGTGTGTAAGCCGGAGGGGTCGGATAGATGCGATTGAGCGACTGTATGGTGGCGTCGCGGCTGTAGAAGTGTTTTTGTGACACTTGCTGCTACTGTTTCAGTGGTTAGGCTGTATAGGCGGGGTTGTGTCTCTAGTTTGCCTCTCGCAAATGGAGTCCCACAACTTCCCTTAATTTTGTTTTGAATTGTTGGATGGATGTGTATTGGTTGCTATCTTTCTGGATGTCTTGTTGGGACTTGTTGTATTTGCCTTTGTTTAGTAATATATTTACTTGGTGTTGTTCAATATATATATATATATGTGAACACGTGAATTCTAACATAAATTCACATGTAGATCCTAATATAGATGCCAGGCCCGGCCATGGCCCATGGTAGTCATGGCTTAGGCCATGGGCAGCAGGGCCCAAGAGGGCATCCAAATTTTAGTGGAACTTTTATTATATTAGGTTCAATTTTGAGGCCCATAATTTTTTTACCTTTTAAAGATGTAGTAGGCCGCCTAATCCGATCCACCACCGATTAAAATTTCTCTGCATCTCTCACACGAACATGACCTCCTTGCGATTCACTCACCACGATTGAACACGACGAACAAAATAGTCGGCGAACAGGACACTCAATCTCTCGACTCTGTCTCTCTCGCATCTCAACTCTCGTTCTGTGACTCAATGGCTCCATCTCTCTCAATTTCTCCATTGGTGGATGCCCTAATCGGCTAATCGGCTAATGGATCGGTGGATTGCTACCCTAAATCGAGCACTGGAAGCCTGGGGTCGTGGTTTGCTGAATTTCTGCCCTAAAACGACTAATAGTTCTTCCCTAAATCGATTAATTAGGTGTTTCTTTCCAAATCGGTGGATGCCCTAACTTGTTGTCCCCCAATCGACCACCTTGAATATTATCTTTTATTCTTGATTTGTTTCATTGTTTGTGTTACATGTTTGCAAAGGTTGTAGTCTAGTTGCTTTGTTGTTCTTTGATTTTATTTACTTTTTCTGTAACATGATTGTCGGCACCTGTTCTACCTATCCAATTTGATGCACAAATAAGACCCATAAAAACTTAATTGGATTTGGATGTGCATAACTTTTGTAGATCACCATAAGTGTACCTTTTGCGTAATGGGAGATAGGAATTTTATGATTTTGACTTATTTGTTATGTGAAATCATAATTCTTAAGTGACCTGGATTAATGGTTGTTTTCTCACAAATCTCAGTAGGCATATGAGTTCAACGAAAGATGGTCTTTTTGATCTTCAAAATATGTAGTTTGGCACAATTATATGTTAATTTAGGTCACTTTAGGCTAATACTTTTGGAGGTTTGAATGACTTCTTCAGTTGGTCACATAAAGAGCTCATTTGTTTGAAAAAACATATCTGCTCATAATTACAAAGAAATAAACATGATATTGCACTAGGTACGATAACACTCACCAAAGCTGGAAGTTCTGTTTGGAAGCATAACCATTGGCTAGACATGAGCATGTTCGACTTAAGGGTATTCAAGATATGGTTCAATAGTCAAATAACATCAATGGATAGTTTCAATGAGAAGTCAAAAGGCAGGGTATCCCTACATAACTAAACATGATATGGTCCAATAGTCAAATACTCATTATTCAAATAGTTCCTTTTGATTTATATGTAAATACATAAATGTATTAGAGGGCATTTTTTTGGCTTTCCGCCATAGGCATCCGAAATCTCAGGACCAGCCCTGATAGATGCACATGTAAATCTTAATCATATCTTGTATGTGAATCAATTTAAAACTTATAACCGGCAGTCTAAATCAGTTTAAGATTCATATAGATTCACAAGAGAATCATAATGTACATTCACATGTGAATCTTAATTAATCGAGATTTTGAATTAGTTTAAGATTAATATGTGAATCGTTATATATATATATATATATATATATATATATATATATATATATATACTAGGTTCGACCCCGTGTATTACACGGGGTAATTTAAAAAATTAAATTATGTCAGAAAACTTATCTCACATATATGAATGATCATTGAAAGTACGATGCTACTTTTCCAAGTTTTTTTTCCCCTTCAGGGTTGTTTTTTTGCAGTTGGTTACAAAATGTCTTTGTTTTAAGCAGTTTTCACAAAGGATGTTTTGCAAAAAAATTAATACAAAATATGAATAAATATTAAGAATTTATAAAACAAAATTTATAATAGAACGTAAATGAAATTATGAAAAAAAAAATACATAGTTAAAATTGATATGCAATTGCAAAAAGAAAATCACGACAATTTAATGATTATTTGTATCAAATCTCATACTAACTTTAACAAATCTCATACTAATCACGACACATTAATTCGTATATATTTATGATATTTAATAATATAATTAAATAAAAAAGTATTCAATATTGGACTCATTTCGAATGTATTGACGAAGCGATTACAATGGTATAATTTGTAAAAAATAAAAATGTTTTTAATGCATTTTAATTCATATATATTATTTATGTTTATATTATAAGAGTCTAAAATGAAAAATAAAAAAATAAGAAATTAAAAGTAAACTACATACCTAATTATAAGGGTAGTAAATATAAGGTATAAATTAAAAAAATTGAATTAAGGAAAGATTTAAGGAGTAATGAATGTGGATGTGCTAAATGAACTTATAATGTAAAATGCGTCCAGATACATGTTTAGGCGGAAAAAATGAAAAAATGGACTTACAGAAGATTACTTATTTATTATATATATATATATATATATATATGTGTGTGTGTGTGTATGTATAATCGATCTTAAATTAAAGATAATGGAATTCTTATTTGTTTGTTATAATTTATTTAAATAAAACTAGTTGTATACCCGCACAATGCATGGGATGCAAATATTTTATCAAGATACATTTTATTTTTAAACATCAAATTATTGCAAAACTTACAAAATACAAGGGGAATTTCCCCAAGAAAACAAAATGTTCATCGACCCAACATACAGATTTTGAATGCCACCAAATATGAACCAAGTTAACATAATTTGGCAGGACTGCAGTAACCAAAATCAGATCCATCTCCAATTAATCCTCTATTACCACATCTGTGTAGAAGCCCATATTCCAAAAAACCATCCAAACAACAGTTGAGCAATAAGAACATACCCAACAACCTATTGAAAATCAAACAGACACACAACAACGATCTGTTCCGTCATAAGAGATAGAAAAATAGCAAAAGGAGCCATTTATAGTTCAACTAAACATGGTCCTTGATCTTGAATTAATATACCTGCATAGCCTTTTTTTTGCACAATTCTGAAGCAATAACATGGTACGTGATCTTTTTTTTTCCGTTCTATTCTCCATCCCTCTCGATAAAAGAAAAGTCATTTAAACGTCACTCTATAACCACCACCATCAACAATGTACTTGGTAACACCCAGAGGAAATTATATGTTAACTTGGCCAATACTTAAACTCTAAACCATCGATTTTTGCCATTAGAATTTATCATTGGCATGAAAAGAAATATAGATTATAATTATGGAAAACAACACATAAGTCTTATTAGCAAAGCATTTAATCCACACAACAGTAAGTTGGACTAAATCATAATCATTGTAATAAGCTGTTGAACACCTCCCAAATAAGAAACAAAGGATTTTGCATATAGTTGGAAGTACAATTATAGCCAAGTCTAATTTCACAAGAACAAAAGCAATAACTTGTTTAAAAAGTTGGATCACATCTGATAAGGATACAAACTTCAAACACCTGGTAGGCATCCATACACACAAATAGATTGACAGAAAAAATATTAACACAAGATAATAAACCACGAAAACATGCAAGAAAATTGATTGAAACCAAAGCATCCAAAATGAAACATTAAGCCTAGAAGAACATAAAGAAAAAAAGGTTACGTGAATGAACTTGTTAATAAAATTGGCTCAAGACAGGATCTGAATATTTCTCGAAACAGTCCTAAATCACCTAAGAACAACCCCTAAATGGCTCGACAACAACTGGTTTTATGGCTGAACAATATTCAGCCATCGACTCAGTCCTACAACCCTCTAGATTGCATCAAAATGGTCCAGAAATGACTGCTAGACAGACCCTAAGAGTTGCTACTCAATGGACAACACTAACAAGGTTTGTTGCCATCAATCCTGCACTAAAAAACAACCTCTTGGCTGTTTTCGTTAAGCCTGCACAGATCGCAAACCGAAACTGCTCCTAGCTGCTGTTTGTGTGGACTCTAAAACAGGTCTAAGTTGTCCCCATCCATGGATGATAACAGGTAAGGCCAAGGTTGTACACAGACCCAAAACTGTAGCCCTTAATGGCTATATTTCAATCGGTTTATTAGGTTTCCACCACAGATCAATAAAACTACAATCTTTAGTTGCTTCTGTTTAATTTGCTGTAAAAGCTTCTGAAATGGGTTCTTACTCAACTTAGAGAACCCAAGTAACTCACATAGTTAGAGTCTTAGAGATTAAGTGGTTAACTGGTCATTGTTAAATAGGACTATGACAATGCAATTTTATGCTAAAAGATGTGAAAGTAGAGTATCGTGTCTATCTTATACAACAATGAAGAATTAATAGCATAATATTTTAGCAGAAGAAGAATAGAAACTGATGGTCATACCTAAATGAATAACAGAAGCTCCGCCAAGAAGAGCAGCGACCAATATCGCCGGAAGAAGCCACAGGAACAACCTGTGAGTTATGAGGTTCAAGCCGTGGCCAAAATTCCTTCTTGCTTAGGCTTGCCAAACATGGTTGATCAGAAAAACCATTCCAACTTGAATTAAATCCAAGAATATCCCATGTGACCGTGACTGTAACCCATGTAAGATGCACTACCTTGTTGCAACCTACTGCCTCCTTGACCCATTTGTGGATTGGCATACCCCCTCTCTTCTTGAATCCCTTGCTATTAACACTCCCTAAAAAATGTATTGTTAATAATCCCGTAGGTACTGAAACCATTAAAAGAACACCCAATAATTTATTGGGTACTCTACAAAGTATTTGAAATACGGGAAAAAAATACCATTCGGGTAATATTTCCAAAGGAGTTGCAAACGGATCTACGTGTTCACCAATCATTGATGGTTCTAGAACCGATAAGCCTACGTTACATGCACCCCCCATTCCCATATCCAGTATTGTAACCACAGGTTGAATTCCTGTGTGTTTTAGCAGGGGTACCAAAGGAATCGATGTTTGAAACAAACCGATTTCAAGAAAAAAAATTCAAGCAATGTGTATTCGTTCACAAAGCAATCGGTAGAAAATTTTCAAGAAAGCTTCAATACAACAAACCAACAGATGTATAACTCATAACCATGGTTTTGGGAACCTATTTCTACCTTTTAGAAGCATAAAATAGAACCTGTTTCTACCCTTTTATAAGCAAAAAATAGAACTTGTTTCTACTCAACAACTAAAAATTAAAATAAACTAATACTAAACACAAACATATCAAAATCGATTCCAATATGATTCCAATATGCATAATGTACTTGTGCATAAAAACCCAAAAAACAACATAATTTACCTATATGCATAAGTGCATACCGTTCGAATAAAGGGCTATCAGAATGTTCTTCAGTTTTCTGTTTTTTAAAGTTTTCCCCTGAACCTCCCTCTACATATATATATATATATATATATATATATATATAGAGAGAGAGAGAGAGAGTAAAGTTCAAATGAAAACTCATTTTTCATTGTGACACGTGAGGACAAATCTCAGCCACTCGATCTCTTTTGATCCAACAACTCATATTAAATAGAGTTTTTAATTTTAAAATGCTTAGGGGTAAGATTGGAAGAAAATTTAAACACACACCTACCATATTTGACTTTTTATTTTCTTTTTTAATTAAAAACTTTTTACCCAATTAAAGTTTAAAATAAATTATCTTAAAAATTACTAATATTTTAATCAAACAAATTACATCAAAAAAACGAGAATTTCGTACTCTTCGATATGACATCCATCTCGATATAGTTTTTTTTTTTGTCGTTTTAACCGTTTTTTACATGAAATGCTATATATGTGTTATATTCATTATGAATATTTATGTCCGTTCAAGTTTGTACAACGCCTCGACACCGTAAGTATGTAACTCAACATCACTTTCTTCACCACTTTCTTCAACGTCGTAAGGCATCACGTTTCTTCGGCACCGTAACCCAACACCCATCAAGACGAATCGAGAACCTATCGAGTAATTCTGTTGTGAATTGGGGAACAAAAGAGAGTGTGTCACGTCTCCACATCTTCACAGTTTATTCATGTGTTATTCATCATGAATAATGTATCATCCAGGATGAATAATACAACATTCAGGGTGAATAATTCACGATTCATGAATTCGTGTATTATTCGTCATGAATGTTGTGTAATTCATCCTGAATAATATATTATTCATCATGAATAATGAATGAACGGTCACATTTGTTATTCATACTGAATGTGGAACATCTGGGGATGCGCATACATATTCATAATGAATTAAACCAAATTTCGGTTGTAAATTGAGAAACAAAAGAGAGTGCGTCATGTGTCTACACCTTCACGGGTCATTCATATATTATTTATCATGAATAATGTATTATTCAAGATGAATAATACACGATTCATGATAAATAATACATGAATCATGGATTCGTGTATTATTCATCCTGAATATTGTAATATTCATCCTGAATACTGTATTATTCATCATAAATAGTGAATGAACGTTCACCTTTTTTATTCATACTGAATGTGGACACCTGAGGACGTGCATGCATATTCATAATGAATATAACACATATATAGAATTTCACGTAAAAACGGTTAAAACGAAAAAATCTTGAATATTATATTATTCATCATGCATACGGTATTATTCATCATGAATAGTGAATGAACGTTCACTTTTGTTATTCATACTGAATGTGGACACCCGAAGACGTGTATGCATATTCATGATGAATATAACACGAATATAGAATTTCACGTAAAAAACGGTTAAAACGAAAAAAATATATATATCGAGATGAATGTCATATCGAAGAGCACGAAATTCTCGTTTTTTTGATGTAATTTGTTTGATTAAAATATTAGTAATTTTTAAGATAAATTATTTTAAAGTTTAAGGGGGTAAAATTTTTTTAATTAAAAATAAAAATAAAAAGTCAAAGAAGGTAGACGTTTATTCAAAATTACAATTTTGTCCTTAATCACTTCCCAATTAACCTTATTATGTATTAATCATTGATTAGTTTTCTAAGTTTTGATCAATGTGCAAAATAAAAGATGAGTTTTCATTTGAACCCACCTATATATACCAGAAAGCTTCAAGATTTTAGATGGTATAAAGATATGCTTTTAACCAAAGTTATGTTAAGATTAGATTGTAAAGAACCTTATTGGAAAGAAAGATTTATTGCAGGTCTTCCAAATCTGTTTGCTGAAAAGATTAGAAATAATTTAAGAGAAAAATATAATAACCAAATTCCTTATAAAGATTTAACATATGGAGAAATAATTAGTTATATTAATAAAGAAGGATTAGCTATTTGTTCAAACCTAAGACTCAACGCTAAGCTTAAAAAAGATAAGATAACAGGAAAGAATGAATTAGGAGATTTCTGTGAACAGTATGGTTATGAACCTCTCAAAGGACCTTCCTCTTCAAAAAGAAAGCAACATTATTCAAAACAAAAATATTCAAACAAAAGATATTTATCAAAGTATGATAAGAAAGAAAATTATAGAGATTATAAGAAGCAAAAGTCCTATAAAAAACCTTATAATAAATATTCTAAAAGATTAAGCTATAAGAAAGATAAACAACCAATTTCAAAAGATATAATCATTTGTTATAAATGTGGTCAGACTGGTCATATGGCAAAAAATTGTTATGTTAAAAAAGGAAAAGTTTTCAAAGAATACATATATGGTATCAGAGCCAAGTTAGCTTTCAAAGGAGGGTATATATGGTTATTATGTGTTTATTGCATTTTAGAGTTTGAGTTATCTCTATTTTAGCAAAATGAAATCATACCTTGCTTGTATAAATCAAAGTTGTTTAGATATAATCAAAGTTTATAAGAAAACGCAGTTATCAAATGATAATTGTGTTCTTAGCGTTGGTTTAGCCCGACGTTGGTTTAGCCTTGTGGGAGTGATGTAAGGCGTGCTCTAGAGGCGTAAGACGCGCAACCATACCCGGATAAAGGTGGTCCAGTTAAGAACCAAAGAATCATTTGACAACCAAGTTTTCTTACAAATCAAGATTATCTCTATCTATACTTTTATTTAACAAAAAGATGATGAGTTTATTTTCTAAAAAACATAATTCAAACAAAGAATTCAATGAAGAACATGATCTTCATTTGAATTCTTCTGAAGTTCATATCTCAGATATCGAACAAAGTCTTTCAAATTGGACGATTCCAAAACAAAGTTTCAGTACGATTTATCAAATTGGAACTTTTGACTTTTTACAAGGTTATTTAATTAAAGCAAATGAACAAACAGTTTCGATAAATACATATTATGAAAATATCACGCTTTTATCAAAACATTCTATCATCCAACATAGGCAAAAATATAAGTTTATGCATATAGGATTAGTTCAAGTTGATGTCAAACCACTCTTTAGATTAGGAATAGATGCCCCAGTACTTTTAGTATTAAGAGATGCTAGGCATACAAATTTTCAAAATTCAATTTTAGCTATGGCTGAAACAAATATATCAAATGGTCCTATATATTTTAATTGTTATCCAAATTTTTCAGTAGGATTGTTTGATCCAAATATCTTAGACACTTTAGTTTTAACTATTAAGACTAAGAATTTAGAATTCACTTTAGACACAAAAGCGATACCAGTTATTTATAGAGTTTGTTACAAAACTATGTCAACCACTATTGAGCCTAAAACAAAATTAGTTAGCCCAAAAGATGTCACAATAGTATTTGAATCAAATCCAAACCATACTCAAATTAAGACTCCAAAAAGATTAAAATGGAATGAAATTACTCAGTCCTGTAATTGGAATCTTCAAGATATAGGTACACCTAAATCTATAGGAGAATCGGAACAAATATCAAATATCGTTGAACATGAAGATGGTTCAGTCGATATTAATTTTCAAAATGCTCATTCAATACCTTCAAGATTTTCTACAGGATCAACTAGCAGTACTATTAATTTAGGAAATCCTCAAATTGCAAAATCAAAATCATTAAGATTTGTAGATTTTAATAAATCAGTTCCTCAACCGCTATATCAATATGATGATCAAAGTGAAGATAATAATAGTACCTATAGTCCAACTCAATCAGATTTCCAATCAGAAGTAAATCGAACTAAAAACCAAATATGAGTAATAAAGTTCAAATTAATTGTAATCCTCAAAATAAAAGAAGAATCCAATATCTTAAGTTTCTACGGAAAAGTTTAATAAAGACTCAAAATGAAATTTATAGATTAAAGCTAGAAATAGATTTCTTAAATAATCCAATAACAAATGAAATTCCTATAGAAGATCCCTATCATCCTCTGCATGATATAGGTCATCTAGATTACCTTCATTTTAATATAGAACATTCCAACAGGATATTAAAATATATCCAGAATAGAATAAAAGAGATTTCTTCATAAATAACCCAATTTACTTGTTAATGGAACCAAAAGTAAATATGAAATATCTCAGTGATGAATTTTTCGCTGAGCATAACAATGAAAAGAGAGAATGGTATACAAAGTTTGTTAATAATCATTATATAGAATTAAAGCATCAAATAGATTGGAGAAACTTTATAAGTCAACATAATACTCATATAACATTTTTCGATTGGTATGAATTAGGATGTAGACAACAAGATATAGACAATCCCTTTTTGAATGTTTATCAAACACCAAAAATTACTCAAGTATATAAAGAAACAACAACTAACAAAGATATAACAGTTATCCATCCCCCAAAACCCCCTTTAATAATTCAAAATGAATATTTAGCTATACCACTTACCAAAGTAAATGCAGGAACTTTACAAATAGACATGACAAAAGATATTATCTATCAAAATAACTATACAAATGAAATTCTAAATACAATGAGTCAACAATTAAATAGAATTGAGAACAATCAAAATAAAAAAGAAATCAAAATTGAACGAGCCTCTACATCAAAACCAATAATTAAACCAGAATCAAATCCTTTATTCATACCCCAACAAATAGATGATAATGTAAATTTAAGATATAGTCAAAAATTAGTCAAAGAACTAGGAGAAAAATTATCAGAATTAAAATTAAATTCAAAATTAGAAATAAATGTCATCAATCGAAATAATGATAGTTCATCAGATGATGAAGAATCAAAGATTTCTCAAATTCAAGAGCAATTCATGAATAGTTCAAATAATCCAAATAACGAAATAAATAGACTTCGATTTAGAGGAAATACAGCTTCAACAAGTAGGCCAAATACATTAAATTATTATCCAAGACCAACATTTTCAGATGTGCAATATGAAGATAGAGATTCAACATTGACTCGTAGTCAATACGATGGAACTTCAGTATATGAATGGAACATAGATGGTTGTACAAAACATCTAATATTAATATATTATTCAAGAAATGAATATGGCGATTAACGCATACAAAGCCAAAGGTAATAATCCAAATCAAATTGCCACTTTACTCCTTTCAGGATTCGCTGGCACTTTAAAAAGCTGGTGGGATATGTATGTTACTTCAGATGAAAAGGCTCTAATTCTCAATGCCAGAAAAACTGTCATCAAACAAGAAAATAATCAACAAATAACTACTTAAGAAGATGATAGTCTTAATACGTTGCTATATTCTATTGTCAAAAACTTTATCGGAGATCCAACAATATTCCAAGAAAAGAGTCAAGAGATTTTACTTAATTTAACTTGTAGAAAGCTTCAAGATTTTAGATGGTATAAAGATATGTTTTTAACCAAAGTTATGTTAAGATCAGATTGTAAAGAACCTTATTGGAAAGAAATATTTATTGCAGGTCTTCCAAATCTGTTTGCTGAAAAGATTACAAATAATTTAAGAGAAAAATATAATAGCCAAATTCCTTATAAAGATTTAACATATGAAGAAATAATTAGTTATATTAATAAAGAAGGATTAGCTATTTGTTCAAACCTAAGACTCAACGCTAAGCTTAAAAAAGATAAGATAACAGGAAAGAATGAATTAGGAGATTTCTGTGAACAATATGGTTATGAACCTCTCAAAGGACCTTCCTCTTCAAAAAGAAAGCAACATTATTCAAAACAAAAATATTCAAACAAAAGATATCTATCAAAGTATGATAAGAAAGAAAATTATAGAGATTATAAGAAGCAAAAGTCCTATAAAAAACCTTATAATAAATATTCTAAAAGATTAAGCTATAAGAAAGATAAACAACCAATTTCAAAAGATATAATCATTTGTTATAAATGTGGTAAGACTGGTCATATGGCAAAAAATTGTTATGTCAAAAAAGGAATTAGAGAATTAGATATATCAGAACAATTAAGACATCAATTAAATAGATTATTATTAAATAAAGATAGTTCTAGTGAATCTAGTTTATCAGATTATGAAGAAAATGATTTGAATATAATTGAAAACGATTCAATATCAGATCAAACTGATTCAGAATGCGAATGTGTAGGTACATGTACATGCAATCAAATAAATGTAATCACAGATGATGAAAGAGGAATGTTAGATATATTAGATAAAATATCTGATCCAATAATTAAAAAAGAAATATTAGATAAGTTTTTTAACCTAAATAAACCAAAGGAGCCAGTTATTCAAACTAATGATTCATTTAATCTCCAAGAAGTATTTTCAAGGTTTAGTAAACCAAAAGAAGTTACTATTCAAGATTTAAAAGAAGAACTAAATAATGTCAAAACAGAAATAAGAATAATTAAAGATAGATTATCCAATGTTGAAAAGAACAAAGAAATTATTCAAACAACTGAGATAAAAGAGCCTAAGGTTCAAGAGATTATTCATAAAATCTCAAAAAGAATAAATATTCAAAGATGGTATACTATTATAGATTTTTGTATCAAAAACGAATTTAAAGTCTCAGTAGTTGCATTAATGGATAGTGGTGCTGATATGAACTGTATTCAAGAAGGAATTATTCCTACAAAGTATTATCAAAAAACTGCTCATAGATTATCCGGTGCGGATGGTTCACCTCTTAATATCAAATACAAAGTCTCAGATGTACATATTTGCAAAGATGATTATTGTTATAATACATCCTTAATACTTGCTAAGAATTTAACGTCAACCTTAATATTAGGCCAACCTTTTTTAACTAAATTATATCCCTTTATAGTAACAGAATACGGTATTAGTACAAAGATATTAGACAAAGAAATATTTTTTAAATTTACTGATCCAATAGTTTCAATAGAATTAAATACTTTAAATAATAAGATTAATCAAGTAAATTACTTAATAGAAGATATAAATAATTTAAGAATAAATGATCAGCTTCAAAGTCGATTTAATCAAGATAGAATATGTTGGGAACTGAAGATTCTACTAAGTGTGGTTACTACTGCTAGTACAAAAGTGGTTACTACTGCCAGAGCACTTTGAAGAATAATACTGCTGAGTATTACTACTGCTAGTAGAATTACTACTGCTAGTCAAAGTTAGTGCTGCTTGAACAAAGTTAGTACTGCTTAGCTAGTTAGTACTGCTAGTAGTTAGTACTGCTTAGTAGTTAATGCTGCTAGAAGAAGTTACTACTGCTGAGCATAATTAGTGCTGCTAAAGAGATCCGGATGGAAAGTATGACAGCTGGATATACTGAAGATATACTAAAGATATACACAGAAGATATATATGGAAGATATACTGCAGATTTGTTTATTCTTTGTAATTATCTTTTGATCAGTATATGTATAGAATGTATAGTATAGATAGAATTATCTTTTTGTTTTAGAACAATTGATTCTAAGTGAATAGAGAGAAATCAACCTCAAGGCATAGATCCTAATTCTAGAGAAGTAGAATTCGTATTGGTGAGCCTGTTCATCAATATTGAGGTTGAGTGTGTAATCTTGTAACTTCAAGCATTCAATACAAGTTTACAGTTTGTTCTTCATATTTTCTGTGTTAATCTACTGTTCTATCAAATATCAAAGTGTTATTCCGCAAACTTCTTTGATATTAGTTTCTGAGAACTAATTCTTGTTAAGAATTCGATCCTGACAAGTGGTATCAAAGCAAGTTCTCTCAGAAACATCTATCTATCATGGAAAATCTTACAGAATCAAGTAGTACTTTGGTCTCCAAGGTTCCAATGCTCAAACCCAGTGAGTTTGACATGTGGAAGATCAGAATCAGACAATATATTCTTCTCACTGACTACTCAATGTGGGATATCATTGAGAATGGTCCTTCTGAAGCTGGAAGGATAGGACCAGATGGAAAAAGACCTCCACCAAAGACAGATGGTGAAAGAAAGATAAGACAGACAGAGATGAAGGCTTTGAGCACTCTGCTCTTAGCAATCCCCAATGAATATCAACATCAATTTTGCAACTGCACTGATGCTCAAATTCTCTGGAATGCTCTAGAGAAAAGATTTGCTCGAACTAAGAGTATCAAAAGAAATCAAAGAGATGTTCTTAAGCAGCAATATGAGAATTTTACTTCCTCAAAGAATGAGTCTATGACTCAAACTTTTGATAGGTTCAATAAACTCATTGGTGAACTAGCTACTGTTGGAGTAAAGATGGAAAGTATGACAGCTGGATATACTGAAGATATACTAAAGATATACACAGAAGATATATATGGAAGATATACTGCAGATTTGTTTATTCTTTGTAATTATCTTTTGATCAGTATATGTATAGAATGTATAGTATAGATAGAATTATCTTTTTGTTTTAGAACAATTGATTCTAAGTGAATAGAGAGAAATCAACCTCAAGGCATAGATCCTAATTCTAGAGAAGTAGAATTCGTATTGGTGAGCCTGTTCATCAATATTGAGGTTGAGTGTGTAATCTTGTAACTTCAAGCATTCAATACAAGTTTATAGTTTGTTCTTCATATTTTCTGTGTTAATCTACTGTTCTATCAAATATCAAAGTGTTATTCCGCAAACTTCTTTGATATTAGTTTCTGAGAACTAATTCTTGTTAAGAATTCGATCCTGACAGAATAAAACAACTCAAAGAAAAATTTGAAAAGAATGTTTGTTCAAATATCCCAAATGCTTTTTGGAATAGAAAACAACATATTGTCAAATTACCTTATATTAAAGAATTTAGTGAAAGAAATATTCCTTCAAAATCTAAAGCTATTCATATGTCTTCAGAATTACAAGAACATTGTAAGAAAGAAATCAAAGATTTGCTAGATAAGAAATTAATAAGATCTTCAAAATCACCATGGTCTTGTTCAGCCTTTTATGTTATGAATGCAGCTGAACTAGAAAGAGGTTCCCCAAGATTGGTAATAAATTATAAACCGTTAAATAAAGTTTTAGAATGGATTAGATATCCTATTCCAAATAAAAGAGATTTACTCAAAAAACTCCACAATTCAAATATCTTTTCAAAATTTGATATGAAATCAGGATTTTGGCAAATTCAGATTCATGAAGAAGATAAATACAAAACATGTTTTAATGTTCCTTTTGGTCATTACGAATGGAATGTCATGCCTTTTGGACTCAAAAATGCTCCTTCAGAATTTCAAAATATTATGAATGATATTATTATTCCTATAAGCAGTTTCGCAATTGTTTATATTGACGATGTATTAATATTTTCACAATCGATTGATCAACATTTCAAACATTTAAATATTTTTTATGATTTAATGTTCAGAAATGGATTAGTTGTATCTGCTTCAAAAATGAGTCTTTTTCAAACTCAAATAAGATTTTTAGGACATGAAATTGTCAACAAGACAATCAGACCAATTCAAAGAAGTTTAGAATTTGCAAATAAATTTCCATATGAAATTAAAGACAAAACTCAATTACAAAGATTTTTAGGATGTCTCAATTATGTTCATGATTTCTTCAAAGATCTAGGAATAATATGCAAACCATTGTATCAAAGATTAAAAAAGAAACCAGAACCATGGACTGAACAACATACGAAAATTGTTCAACATATCAAAGAAAAGGTAAAATATTTACCATGTCTCAATATACCCCAACCAAATTCTCAAATTATAGTAGAAACTGATGCTAGTGATTTAAGATTTGGTGGAATACTTAAACAAAAATTAGGAGTCAAATCAAAGGAAGAATTAGTTAGATTTTATTCCGGAAGTTGGAATGATACTCAAAAAAATTATTCGACTGTTAAAAAAGAAGTTTTAAGTATTGTTTTATGTATCAAAAAATTTGAAGACGATTTATATATGAAACCATTCTTATTAAGAGTCGATTGTAAATCAGCAAAACCGATTTTAGAAAATGATGTCAAAAATATCATTTCAAAACAGATTTTTGCAAGATGGCAAGCCTTGCTCTCAAACTTTGATTTTCAAATAGAATTTATCAAAGGAGAAAATAATTCTCTTCCAGATTTTTTATCTAGAGAATTTTTACAGGGAAAATGAAACCTCAAATTTCTTCGCCTTCTAAGCCTGTTCAAAAGTCTGATCAAACATCAAAGATGGTGGCCTTAACTCCATTCGCTGGTTCAAATCCCTCAAATCTTCCGATTCAAAATAGGTTTGCACCAATTTCTAATACCAGTACTCAAACAACTTATTCTCAGTTGATTCAAAGGCCCATTATGTGTTCTCCAACTACTCCTTCCAAAAAAGAAACTTTAGTTACTTTAGGATCAACCAAGTTTGTTGCAAATACTTCCAAAAACTTCGCTTCCTCATCAAACGTTTCAAACAGTTCTTACATCACAAATCCTAATGATCAATTCGTCACAACTCTTGAAGAAGAAGAAGTTCGTCTGTTCAAACAAAGTTTTCAATCTCTTATAGAATTTATGTTTCCAAAAGAATCTCTTTATTTTGGTTGTAAACCCAGAAGCTATTATGAGGCAATATTGATAGACACTGGTTCTGTGAATCTTACTCATATTAGAAATCCAAATTCAAATCGACAAATTGATTATTCAAAGTTTCAAATTCTTAGAATTCTTTCTTTATCAGATTGGCAAATCAAACCCCATACCAACAAGACTTTGTCAAACTACCCTCAAAATCCGATGTTCAATTATTATGATTACAAAGAAGCCTGGTATAACGTTTTTTTTTTATCTTAGATGTTACTCACATTCGTGGTTCATCTTCTTCGATAAAAACTTTGATTTCAATCACGGTTACCCAGAATGGATTTCCAAATGGTTCAAATTTATGGGAAATCTTCTTGATACCTTTCCCAGACCGATTCAAGATGGATTCAAAAAGTTCAAAGAGCTATTTCCACAAGGAATTCCAAATCATGAATATCTTTTACAGTTCACTATACTGTTTAAGATTCCCTGGATCATGTCTTGGAAGTTCCTAGTCAAAGAAAAAAGAGAAGAAGGAGAAGGAAGTCCACTAATGTCGCTCTTGTATCGCATAGTGAGTGTTAAATGGTGGGAGAAGCTTCCACAACAACAAGCTTCAAACATGAGGGTTCAGGGTGTGGTCAATTATTTCACTTATTCAACAGGTTTTGGAGTACAGTCACAACTTGATCCAACTCCAAGCTTGCTACCGACTCAAGATGAAGAAGAAGAGCTTCTCCGTTTAATGAGGGCTCCTACCAAAGAAGAACTTAGACAGTTGGTCCAAGAAATTAAAAAGAATGCTGCACAGAACTCCCCTCCAAGTTCTGTTGAACAGGAGAATGTTCCAAACTTGTTTCAAGATGCTTAAGATCCGTATCATGAATTTAGTCCTTATAATTAAAGATGTAATACTTGTGTGAGTTCGGTGTTATGCCATTGCTGGCATATTCTTAATGATTGGTCAAATGTGTGTTTGTTCAAACGATTAGCAATACAATTCTTTGGTATTGTTAATTTTATTATCTTGGTCAAAATGTTTGTTCAAAATTATTTACAGGTAAAGACGAAGATTGCTCAAAAACCATCATTCCATCTGATCAATTATTCCCAAAGAAGACAAAGAGATATGATACGATGCTTTGTCAAAAGACTCATTATTAAAACAAGACAAATCGACTTTAGCCAACTTTGTCAAAAGTATGCCACGATTGTCAAAAGGTAAACAGTGTTGTCGGCCATTTGTCAAATGGACTTCAAAGTTTTATTTCAAATTCGTAGCAGCCGATTTCAAGTAAAAGGCATGTTCAATTATTACTCTTTTGAAGGACAGTTGCCCGTTTCGCAAGACTCAAGACATCTATATAAGAAGACTTAAGATTAGATTCAAAGCATCGAGTTTTTAGCCAATTCAAATGTTATGCCAAAACCCTCTCTTAGATTTACAACGGGTCAATGTTCCAAATCCTTAGAATTCCAATTAGTCGTCTCTCCTAATGTCTGTTCAAATGGTATCAATCAAGCTTGTACAAACGATTGTGTAATCAAAGAAGGTATTTTTTTTATTCAAATATGTTTTATGCTTGCTTTATTATGAATTTGATTGATGAATTAATTTTTATAATTCTTTTAAAAATGATTATCAAAATGTTTAGAAAACAATACAATGATAATTATTATTGTCATAATAATGATAGTAATGATTATGATTGGGATGATGATTCTTACCACAATTTATATCAAGATTAGTTAAAAATACTTCAAAAGTTTTCAAAGAATACATATATGGTATCAGAGCCAAGTTAGCTTTCAAAGGAGGGTATATATGGTTATTATGTGTTTATTGCATAATATATATATAGGGTTGGTTTCTCTTACAACCATACTAATTTGTACAACCTATACAACCTAATCTCTACCATCAATTTTTTTAATCAACGACTCTAATTAGTTAGATGGTAATTTAAGAAACAATGAATTTATTGTGATTTTTTCTTTTAAATTATTAAGCATTGGAGGGTAAAATCGGTATAACAAATAGTGAATCATCTCCCCCAAATTAGAATAGATTTGGCTTGATTCTATCATTCCGTAAATACTTCCGCATAACTCGAGCAAGGATTAAGAGGATCATCAAGAATATAGAAACCAAAATCATGCACCTGATTATCATGAAACCCATAAACATAAACCAAAATCATGAACTTTTTACTGATGAAAATGCTTACTGAATAAGAACTAAAAATAATCCTATGGTCTCCATCAAGACCAACTTATCATTCTTTACAACAGCTTATTTCCTATAGGCCTACCTTCACATCTTCAAATCCTTAACGATGAAGCACCGTTTTGAAAATAAAATCATGAAACCCAGAAAAAGAAACATGAACATGGAAGAAAAAAATTCGAAAAACAAAAAAAAAACCAAATAAATGAAACCCACATCACCACCGATTCACAGAATCACCGACGATTCATCGCGATTCACCGTATCGCCGCCGATTCAAGAAACCCAGATCACCGCCGATTCACCGTATCATCGTCGATTCATGAAACTCAAATCACCGCCGATTCACCTTCGCCAACCGATTCAGACCACAACTCACAGCCGATTCGGACCTGTAGAGAGTTTACAAAGTTTGTACAAATTAGAAGGGTTGCAAAAGAAACACCCCCTATATATATATAATATAGGAAAAAGATCCTGAAAGAACCCTGAAAAATAAATAACCGGACAACAAGAAAAAACGGATAAAAATATATATCAAAATGGATGTCAAGTTAAATATAATGAAATAATTTTTTTTGGTGAAATTTATTTCGCTTCAATTTTTGTTGTTTTGGCTAATTTTCGATTTTAGAAATTAAGAGGAATTATTTTTTGTTTTTGAAAATATGGTTATAACCACCTTTTTCAACCTCATCCATTGGATCATCTCAATCTATATATATTGAATGGTAATCGGTTTGAATCAGTTTAGTTTTGTTGGGTTGTAGACTGCCATCTAAGAACTGATCTATCTGATTTGACCACTGTTTGGCCATAATTATTTACCAAACTTGATTCATATAACACATAAACTCTACTAAAATATTTCTCCATCATATATAATCAACATACAATGGTTTAACGATATTTAGGTCCCCAACTGACCACTTTTATTGCTTATTTCATGTAAATACAAAAAATGGGTGTTACATTAGAACTCTATATTTGAATTCTATAAAATTAACTGATTACCAACAAATAAACACATTCAAATTCATGACATCTTTAATATAAACAACACAAAATCACAAGTGCACAATCAAAAGGACCTTTACCCCAAAAAAATATAGAAAGGGATGAAGAATAACAGGATGCGGGATTGAGAGTTTGAGTTTTTTTTTTACTTCAGAATCAAGATATATCGTGTATTAGACACACTTAGTTTTTATATTTTGTATATGTTTTATACTTATTGTAGCTTGTTGTATTTCTCCATTGTTATGGGATTGTTTTTGTAAATTGATTATTTATTTATAGATATTCTCTCCACCAGTTTTGGTAAGGAGATTTACAATCTCATGGTATCAGAGCACTAAAGCTCCTGACTTTCTCTCTTCCCCTTCTCCAGCCGATTCTATTTCCTCTCCCTCCCTTCTGTTTCGTCTTTTCTCCTCCTTCCATGGCTGCCCCATCCCCTTCTTCTCCAGATACAATCCTTCCCATGAATATTATCATCCATCTGATCACCAATCGGTTAACCTCCTCGAATTATCTACTCTGGAAGAATCAATTACTTCCTCTTCTAGCTTCTTAGAACTTGCTTCCCTATATTGATGGTACTTCCGGCGCACCGTCGCATGGATTTCGGCTGACCAACGCGCCGTGATTCTCCTTCATACGTCTCTTACTGAAGAAGCCTTCTCTGAAATTGTTGGCCTTTCTACTACCCGGCAAATTTGGGTTGCTTTAGAGGTTGCTTACAACAATTCTTCGATGGAACGGATTCAAAGTATGCGTGATCAATTACGACAAATCTCTAAAGGTACATCTACTGTTGCTGATTTTGGACGTAAATTTAAATCCATATGTGATCAATTAGCGGCTATTGGACACCCAGTGGACGAATCTGATAAAGTCCATTGGTTTTTATGTGGATTTGGGGCTTCATTCGAATCGTTCTCCACTGCCATTAGGGCATCTAGAACCCCTCACAACTTTCGGGATCTTCTTACCCAAGCCGAGGGGCACGAACTGTTTCTTCGATCTCTCCATGGATCCGTAACACCGCCCGTGGCCTTTAGTGCTCGAACAAGTCAAACTAATCCCAACGGGGGTCGTGGTGGTCGGTCTTTTCGTGGTGGTAGGGGGTGTGGGCGTTGTCCCCCTCATTGTCAATTATGTCGAAAAGACGGCCATTACGCTAATGCTTTCCCTCATCTTGCTACTTATGCCACTTGTGCTCCTGGCTCGGATGCCGAATTAGCCAAAGCATTAGCTCAATGTCATGTTAATACATCGGGGCGTGATTGGTTTGTCGACTCCGGTGCTACGAATCATATGTCTTCTTCTACAGAATTTGTGGCACACTCCGCACCCTATTTGGGAAATTCCAAGGTTACTTTTGGGAATGGTAATGTTCTTCCAATCTCTCATATTGGTCACTCAATTATTAATAACGATATTCGGTTACGGGATGTTTTGGTTATTCCCCAGCTCACTAAAAATATGTTATCCATTAGCAAATTGACATCTGACAATAATATGAATGTTTTGTTTTCCCAACCTTACTTTTACATTCAGGATCGAACAACGAGGCGGGTTCTAGCTCAAGGACGATGTGAACAGGGTCTATATGTTCTTTCTACTAAACCTAAAGCTTTTGTTGCCACCACAAGATCAAAGTTGAAGGCCTCTTATGAACTTTGGCAATCTCGGTTAGGACACATGTCCTTTGATACTATTTTCCATTTAAATAAAATAGGCCATTTGTCGGTTACTTCAATTTTACCAAAACCGATTGTGTGCTCATCTTGTCAATTAGCAAAATCCCACCGTCTACCTTTTGAGCAAAATGACAAACGAGCATTAAATATATTAGACTTGGTTCATTGTGATCTGTGGGGACCGTCACCCGTTTGCTCGGTTGATGATTATCGCTACTATGTCACGTTTGTGGATGATTATTCTTGATTTATGTGGTTTTACCCACTAAAAACCAAATCGAGTTTTTATACAATATTCAATGTATTTATAACGTTTGTTCAGACGCAATTCTCTCGCAAAATAAAGGTGTTTCAAAGTGACGGAGGCACTGAATTTTTAAACCATTATGTTCGTAAATTGCTTGATGATAATGGTACTTTCCACCGCATCTCATGCCCGTACACTCCTCAACAAAATGGTCGGGTGGAACGTAAACATAGGCATATTGTTGAAACTGGACTTGCAATGTTATTCAATGGCCATGTTCCTCCGTCATATTGGGTACATGCATTCAGTTCTGTCGTATATACAATAAACAGATTACCTACACGGGTGTTACAAAACAAATCCCCGTTTGAACTACTCTTTGATCAGGCTCCAACCTATGATAATTTTCGTCCTTTTGGGTGCCGAGTTTATCCATATTTACGGGATTATGCGAACCACAAACTTTCTCCAAGAAGTCTCCTGTGCATCTTTCTCGGTTATTGTTCTCAATACAAAGGTTACCGATGTCTTGAGCCAACCACATCACGCATCTATATTACTCGGCACGCTAAATTTGATGAACATTTTTTTCCATTTACTGATGATGCATCTTAAACTCCAATAACTATGTTAAATTTAACAAAGTTTTTGGATGATGCTCCTTGTTCTCCTGATCTACATACTGGCCCATCCCCATCCCTTCATGATCCACCTGGTCCACCCCCTACAAATCCTTGTGGGCTGTGTGATGATACCCAAACACCACCCATCCCTTCTGAACCAGTCCACTCCATTCCCATCGCCAACTCGATTCCAGTCACTCAGCCATCACACTCTGTTCTAGACCCGACCCAGGCAACTTCGACCCACGAGCCTGTTACGGCTTCTTCTCATCCAACTGACAATACCGCACCTTCTATTGGTACAGCTTCAACGAATCAATCATCTGGTCACCCGATGGTGACGAGATCCAAGGCTAGAATATTTAAACATAAATATCGGGTTGATTTAGCACACACTACCACTCATGGGCTTCTCTCTGCATTATTCGCTTCCACCAACGCGAAAGGCTTCAAAACTGCTGCTAAACACCCGATCTGGATGAATGCTATGCAAAAAGAGATGGATGCCCTCCGCCTAAATAATACTTGGACGTTAGTGCCTCGTCCTACTCATCACAACATGGTTGGTTGCAAATGGTTGTTTCGTATCAAATATCATGTCGATAGCTCAATTGAGAGACATAAGGCCCGTCTCGTCGCTCAAGGGTTCAGTCAAATTTCGGGCTTAAACTATTCACAAACTTTCAGCCCGGTCGTTAAGGCCTCAACGGTCCGCATTATACTATAATTAGCTGTTATTAACAACTGGAAACTTCACCAACTTGACGTTAATAATGCCTTTCTTCATGGCAATTTGGGTGAACTCGTATACATGGAACAACCGCCGGGTTTTCAGGACCCTAATTTTCTTGATCATGTATGTCGTCTTAACAAAACCCTCTACGGCCTTCAACAGGCTCCGAGGGCCTGGTTTCATCGGCTCAGTACCTTTCTTATTAATAATGGGTTTGTCTGCATCCGAGCTGACACATCTTTGTTTGTGTTCAAACGAGATTCTTGCATCTTATATCTACTTGTCAATGTTAATGACTTGATTCTAACTGGCAATCAAGAACATGTCATTCAGTCCTTCATCACCAGATACACAAGGAGTTTGCTATTAAAGATCTTGGCAAACTCAATTATTTTCTTGGGCTCGAGGTAACCTATACGGATAATAACGTATTTCTTAGTCAATCCAAGTATGCTCACGACATTTTAGATCGGGCAAATCTACTAGATTCTAAACCTGTCACCACTCCTCTTGCTTCCAACACTGCTTTTATCACCAGCGGTCCTCTATATCATGATCCTACTCACTATCGCTCCCTGGTTGGGGCTCTTCAATACTTGACCATCACACGTCCTGATATCTCATATGCGGCTAATCAGGTTAGTCAGTTTCTCCAGGCCCCGATAATTTCTCATTATCAG
Organism: Arctium lappa; assembly: GCA_023525745.1. Lineage (NCBI taxonomy): Eukaryota > Viridiplantae > Streptophyta > Magnoliopsida > Asterales > Asteraceae > Arctium > Arctium lappa. Next base: position 35,711,684 of record CM042051.1, read on the forward strand.
TATGTCAAACAAGTGCTCGAACAAGTCAAATTAACCCCAACCGGGGTCGTGGTGGTCGGTCTTTTCGTGGTGGTAGGGGGCGTGGGCATCGTCCCCCTCATTGTCAATTATGCCGAAAAGACGGTCATTAGGGATAGGCCAACATGTAGAGCAGGAGAACAAGGAACATCATCCAAAAACTTTGTTAAATTTAACATAGTTATTGGAGTTTGAGATGAATCACCAGTAAATGGAAAAAATTGTTCATCAAATTTAGCGTGCCGAGTAATATAGATGCGTGATGTGGTTGGCTCAAGACATCGGTAACCTTTGTATTGAGAACAATAACCGAGAAAGATGCACAGGAGACTTCTTGGAGAAAGTTTGTGGTCCGCATAATCCCGTAAATATGGATAAACTCGACACCCAAAAGGACGAAAATTATCATAGGTTGGAACCCGATCAAAGAGTAGTTCAAACGGGGATTTGTTTTGTAACACCAGTGTAGGTAATATGTTTATTGTATATACGACAGAACTGAATGCATGTGCCCAATATGACGGAGGAACATGGCCATTGAATAACATTGCAAGTATAGTTTCAACAATATGCCTATGTTTACGTTCCACCCGACCATTTTGTTGAGGAGTGTACGGGCATGAGATGCGGTGGAAAGTACCATTATCATCAAGCAATTTACGAACATGATGGTTTAAAAATTCAGTGCCTCCGTCACTTTGAAACACCTTTATTTTGCGAGAGAATTGCGTTTGAACAAACGTTATAAATACATTGAATATTGTATAAAAACTCGATTTGGTTTTTAGTGGGTAAAACCACATAAATCGAGAATAATCATCCACAAACGTGACATAGTAGCGATAATCATCAACCGAGCAAATGGGTGACTGTCCCCACAGATCACAATGAACCAAGTCTAATATTTTTAATGCTCGTTTGTCATTTTGCTCAAAAGGTAGACGATGAGCTTTTGCTAATCGACAAGATGAGCACACAATCGGTTTTGGTAAAATTGAAGTCACCGACAAATGGCTATTTTATTTAAATGGAAAATAGTATCAATGGACACGTATCCTAACCGAGAATGCCAAAGTTCATAAGAGGCCTTCAACTTTGATCTTGTGGGGGCAACAAAAGCTTCAGGATTAGTAGAAAGAACATATAGACCCTATTCACATCGTCCTTGAGCTAGAACCCGCCTCGTTGTTCGATCCTGAATGTAAAAGTAAGGTTGGGAAAACAAAACATCCATATTATTGTCAGATGTCAATTTGCTAATGGATAACAGATTTTTAGTGAGTTGGGGAATAACCAAAATCCCGTAACCGAATATCGTTATTAATAATTGAGTGACCAATATGAGAGATTGGAAGAACACTTCGATTCCCAAAAGTAACCTTGGAATTTCCCGAATAGGGTGCGGAGTGTGCCACAGATTCTGTAGAAGAAGACATATGATCCGTAGCACCGGAGTCGACAAATCAATCCGGCCCCGAGGTATTAACATGACATTGAGCATGAAATGCTTTGGCTAATTCGGCATCCGAACCAGGAGCACAAGTGGCATAAGTAGCAAGATGAGGGAAAGCATTAGCGTAATGGCCGTCTTTTCGGCATAATTGACAATGAGGGGGACAACGCCCACTCCCCCTACCACCACGAAAAGACCGACCACCACGACCCCGGTTGAGGTTAGTTTGACTTGTTCGAGCAATAAAGGCCACGGGCGGTGTTACGGATCCATAGAGAGATCAAAGAAACAGTTCGTGCCCCTTGGCTTAGGCAAGAAGATCACGAAAGTTGTGAGGGCTTCTAGATGCCCTAATGGCAGTGGAGAACGATTCGAATGAATCCCCAAGTCCACATAAAAACTAGTGGACTTTATCAGATTCGTCTACTGGGTGTCCAATAGCCGCTAATTGATCACATATGGATTTAAATTTACGTCCAAAATCAGCAACAATAGATGTACCTTTAGAGATTTGTCGTAATTGATCATGCAGATTTTGAATCCGTTCCACCGAAGAATTGTTGTACGCAGCCTCTAAAGCAAGCCAAATTTGCCGGGCAGTAGAAAGGCCAACAATTTCAGAGAAGGCTTCTTCAGTAAGAGACGCATGAAGGAGAATCACGACGGGTTGGTCAGCCGAAATCTATGCCATATAAGCAGGATTTGGAGTTAATTTTTCGTCGGTGACAATCTCCGACGACGGTGCGCCGGAAGTACCATCAATATAGGGAAGCAAGTTCTGAGAAGCTAGAAGAGGAAGTAATTGATTCTTCCAGAGTAGATAATTCGAGGAGGTTAACCGATTGGTGATCAGATGCATGATAGTATTCATGGGAAGGATTGTATTTGGAGAAGAAGAGGATGGGGCAGCCATGGAAGGAGGAGAAAGGACGAAACAGAAAGGAGGGAGAGGAAAGAGAATCGGCTGGAAAAGAGGAAGAGAGAAAGTCAGGAGCTTTAGTGCTCTGATACATGAGATTGTAAATCTTCTTACCAAAACTGGTGGAGAGAATACCTATAAATAAAGAATCAATTTAAAAAAACAACCCCATAACAATGGAGAAATACAACAAGCTACAGTAAGTATAAAACATATACCAAATATAAAAACTAAGGTATCGTTTGTTTTTTAAGAGGTATAAAGTCTGAAGTCTTATTTTAGTTATGATTAATAAGAGGTAGTGTGTAAAAAAGTCTGGGATTCAGACTTAAGAGTCATTAAGAGGTTTTTAAAAAAAACAAACAATCCCTAAGTGTGTCTAATAGTAGAATTCTCTCCACAAGTTTTGGTAAGGAGATTTATAATCTCATCGTGAGTAGCATATATACACACATGTGTGTGTAGAGTCGGGTTCAAACGAGAACAATACATATTTAAAAGACCACGAGAACTAACAAAATCATTAGTGATTTTACATTAACACACGAAAAAGGGACTTTGGCCGCGACTTCAAGTCCGCATGACTTTTTTGCACGTTAATGTAAAATCACTAATGATTTTGTTAGTTCTCATGTTCTTTTAAATAGTTACTGTTGTCGTTTGATCCTCCCTCTGTGTATGTATATGCATGTATAAATAGTATAATTCAAATTTGAGTTTGGTTGGAGATGAAAACCGTGTTCAAAGTCAAGCTATGTCACAAAAAGTCAAAAACTTAACACACACCCATGGAATCCAACTATAATCACCTCCAGTTTCGAATTATAACCTTTTTCTAGTTATGTTGGTTCAGTTTTCGCTATTTTTTTGGGTTCCAAGACTTGGTTTGCTTGAGTTGTTTCTTTCGAACCAATCACGTATTACATTTATTAGAATCGAATCAACACCGTAACGTTAGTAATTTGGTTTTTAATGAATGAGATTGTATTTAAATTTGGTCAGGTTTTTGTTTTAATTTTAAGATAATTTGTTTTTTTAAAAACTCCTTTTTCAAAAATTAAATCGATTGTAGAGTTCAGTTTGGATTTAGTAATGTATAGGGATGTATTTAGTCTAAGTCGACCTTTTTAAGATATCCCTAACCTAAAAACCAAAATTAAATTGTTGATTTTAAATTTGTTTTAATTCAGGTTTTGATTTATCTATCTATCTATTAAATAGAAACCATAGGCAATGAGTTGGCATCACCTAAGCTTCAGGATCAATGTTTCTTTTTTCTCAATTTATGTTTTTTTTGGTAATTTGCATTTAATATTAGCACTTTAATGTCAAACTATTCATCTCCTTTGGATACGTTTTTTTTTTACTTTTGTCTCATCATCTTCATCTACTATGCCCTATAATCGAATAAAAAGGAGATTCATATTCTCTAATCTCTTCTCATCTTCGCTTGCTTCACCTTCTTCTCTTCTTCTATCTCTCAATCTTTGGTGTCAAGTGTCTCCAACATTGGGTTTGTGACGTCTCAATCTCCATCTGCTCTACAGCCTACAGAACAAATATATAGATCAGCCGAAATTGGATAAAGAGAAGGAGATTCCTCATTTGTTATGACAACTATCTTCATACAGGTTGTTAGGATGTATTTTGTCGTTTGAACAATACATGCGATCAACATCAAACTTTAAGAATAAAGGTAATGTCGATTCTTGATTTCATATATTTATTTTTGTATTTCACAAATTAGGTTTTTTTTCCGTTTAATGAATTATGAATTGAAGTTTCCATGTGATGAATCATGAATTGTTCTATTTGATGAACATTGAAATGTTTAATAATAATGGTGATGCTCAAATGATGATAGACCCTATGCTACATGAAGAATTGAGCAAAAAAATTATCCAATATTTTTTTAGTGCAAATGGAAGATAGTAATAGATGTGCATTTCCAAATGTGTATCTCTTAATTAGATTTTGTTCGTATACTGAATTGTGAATGGGAGTTTCCATGTGATGAATCATGAATTGTTCCATTCGATGAACATTGAAATGTTAAATAAAAATGGGTGATGCTCAAATGATGATAACCCTATGCTATCTGAAAAATTATCCACCTTCATGTACATGTCAAGGTCAGGATATGGCTTAATGTTTTCTTCCTACTTTCTCCATCACAATAATATGAACAAAAGGAGACACATTTCAGCACACATGTGAGATAGAGATAAACTTCATGTGCATTAGAGCAAAAGGATTTTTTTTTTTGAGTTGTTGCCAGTAATTTTACTAATACCTAAACGGTTAAACAGTGCAAAAACAATTTACACCACTAAATGAGAACTTCATAAACAAGAAAAAGTAAAGACTATTCATTAAGACATGGAATTTTCTATTTGTCTTTTCAGGACCCTATGAGGTTACTCAAAGTGTATGCAACCTAACTAGAAAACCCACTTTTACAAAAAAAAAAAAAAAAAAAAATCAACATACCCAACAAGTAAACATTTTACATAAATACATTAAATAAATAACACATCGTAGGTACAAAAATGGATGTTTTGAAAATACGTTACCCAAAATATGAATTAAGGCAACGGATTACCTTTTCATGAAATTTGCCCTTAAAAGATCTCTAATACATTCATTGTTTAATATTGCATTACGATAAATCTCATTTAACGAATTACATTATTAGAACTTAATTACATATCTTTTGAAAAGTTCGTCACCGTGCAACGCACGATGACACACACTAGTTGGGTCCAAATCGAAGTTGGACACCCCTTGCGGAATTTGTTTAAAAAAATAAAAAAATAAAATTATAAGTTTCATATTAATTGTCATTTATAGAAAATGTTTATTAATTTATTTAACATAGGTCAAAACATATTGAGTTCGGTTGATCCACTATTATTTTTTGTTTTTTAGATTTATAAATAATTAATATACAAAATGATTATAAAAAATATAATGTAAATAATGATATTTTTTTTTTTGAACAAAGCAAACTAGGATAAATAAATTTTGGTGACGGGTTTTGACATGCTTAACCCATTGTTGGTCCCTTTTAAGACATATTGCATCAAAATATGACAATATTTTATTTCGGTTACTATTTCGAATTTTCAAAAGCTTGTTGGCATCTACGAGATTATGACAAAACGTTTCAAAGGGTAAAGTTTATTAATTTTTTCCAAATAAACTCAGAGGCCTCGAGCTCAAATTAATACTATAAAACATATAGCCGATAAGTTAAAATTGGAACTGACACAACTCACTATAATTATATTAATTTTTGTTCACAAAGTTATTGCATCAAAAATGTATCAAGTTCCAAAAGATGAAGCTTTTTTTCACCTAATATTAACCAAAATAAAGTCTAGCCCAAAGCCAACCAAATGAACTTTTCATTTATTTATTATGTAATACAATACTAATTGTATCTAAAGTTTAATAAAGTATATAAAAATAAGTTGGTGTAATAACCAAGTAAATTATTAAAGCTAGAGTTGGGGGTGAGGAATGGTCTAAAATCAAAGTCAAGGGGGCTAAGTATAAATAGGGTACTAAAAGGGGTTTTACCCTAGGGATTGTCTCATTCACTTTAGTGGCCGCTTGGAGAGAACGAGAGAAAGAGGAGAAAAGGCTAGGCCGATTGAAGAAGAGAAAGGATCAAAGAGTTGCGAGAGCGTTCAATTTATTTCCAAGGTAAGGTTCAAATATAATTCTCTTTTTGGTTTTGATCTTTTAAACCTAAGGTTGGATTGGGTCTCTATGTGAGTTTGGGGTTGGGATGTTTAAGAACCTTTAGCTCTCCTTAATTCTTATTCTTTGTTGCCTAATAGTATTGATTTTGATTAAGGTAAAGTATTGGTTCTATTATATTGAGATTAGAAGTTGTTGGTGTTGTATTAATGGTCTGAGTTCGATAGAAGAGGGTTGTTCGATAACCCAGGATCGTCCCCGGGCGAAGTGGTGACCTGGGTGTTGTTTCCTATCGGGGAACGGGTTGTGAGGAGGCCCCGATCGATGAAGAGGCCGGTCGAAGACACCGGTCGGTCTTTGAGATCCCGGTCGGGGAGTAGGGGACCGGGGGGGGGGTTCGGTCGGGCGGATTTCGGTATCCCGGGGTCACCCAGTTTATCTGTAGGATGCGGGATGAGTGTTGTAGAATTTTCAAGTCTTGTCAGTATTATCTTATCGGGTTATCGATTTGTCGTAGGTTGTGTTTCGTAGAGCCGGGTTGTGAGCAAGCATCAAAGGTGAGTTTTTCTAAGCTTAAAGTACCTCGTAATTTATAAAGTTATTTATGCATGTGTTTTTTTTAATTAAATGCTTATGTTGCTTTAACTGTTAAAGATTCGAAGAGGTTATTTTAAGACATATCTTTATGTACGCGAGCTTCTCTTATGTGAGTTCTTCTTTTTAACGCAGTATATGTTTCATTGTTGTGTATATGTATGCATACATTTTTTTGAGCGGCCAAAGTCGGGGGGTGTGGCCCGCCTGTACTCATACCGGGGTGTGTCCCGTTTATGCTATATGGGGGTGTGTCCCATCTAAGTAGTATGAGATAGACACGCTGTCACTTTTAGTGACAGTAGTGTATGTCGGAAGAGAGTTTATATATATATATGGTTTATGTTCTTCTGTAAAGCTGAAAGGATTGATTTGTTTTTGTTAACTGCGCTTGAACTATGTTTTGAGGGATCTCACTAGACCGTTGGTCTAACCCTCGCTCTTTAAAAACTAAAAACCTTTTCAGGTCAACGAGAGATAGGAAATTCTTGCAAGGGTAAAGAGAAAGCTTGATCGGGCTCTGGGATAGAAGACCTCCTTATAGCGTTGTGTTTTTGTTGATCTCAGTTGTAATAGATTGTAATAGGTTGTTTTAATGCAAACCTAGTATCCATTTAAGAATCTAATTGTTATATTCGGGCCGTTTTGGCGAGATTTCTTATGTTATTAGATTGCTTTAATTTTTTAGTTTGGGTTGTTATAGCCGACTAGATCGCTTTGTGCGATGTTTTTTTTCATCACAAGAGTCAACCAATTTTTTCACGATTGGTTATCAAAACCTGTTTTCCTAACAGATTAAATGAGTCAAATCTAACACAAGGTATTATCATGAAGAACTTTAATTTAAATTTCAAACCCATCATTGCTTGCTAAAATCAATCTCTTAGGTTTCTTGGTTTGCATACCTTATGCAACGGTCGTTTGAGCTTTCTTCTTCCGACTCGAGTTTCCATTTTGCTTTTTTGTAACCTGCTGGTTTTTATCTTACCCTAGCTTGTGCTCTTTTGTTTCGGTTTCTCGTGGGTCTTGGAGCCTTTTTCTGTCTCTCACAGACCCCCTTGTTTCCTGTATTTTGCTGCTTCCTTTTTTCTTAATAATATCCGCCTTTCAAAAAAATTACAATCTATACTATATTATAAAACACGGATAAAAAACTCTTAAATACAATTTATTAGGCACAAGGTATCATCATTTTATGCAAGATTTTAAAAATCTCTTAATTTACAAGTATCAAAGCACAAGATACATATTACTACTAGAGGCTTCTAACACCCACCAATTTGGTATGTGCAAGACCTTCCTTTTATACAGACATTTCCATGTATCACTATTAATTAATATATTATATTACTATAAATTTGTTTTAATTATATTATTAAATATGTAATTGGTTATTTTTTATAGATGTCATTAAGATATATAAGATAATCATTGATTTTTAACAAAATACTTAATATTTTTATATAAAAACATTATATTATTAAGCCTAAATTAAACAAATTTATAAAAAAACATTAACACTTTTTCAAAACCATCCAAAATTGTACTGTAAATCGACAAAAAAAATAAAACATATCTCGTTGCATTGCGCGAGTACACTTCTAATATACTAAAAAGCTCAAATGTTGTTAATTTCATCCATATTGAATTCAGTTTAGAAATTTTATTATTTCCATTTTACTTAGGAAATAATTTGAATATTTCATTATTAATTAAAAAATAAATTTATTAAATCATAGAATATCAAATCGGATCATATATAATATTACCAATTTATTAGTCCGGTGTTGGTTTATTTCCAAAACGGGTGCCTATATGAACAAAACAAAAACACGAACCCCATTTTCCTGCCGAAAAACGTTGGCCACCAAAACCCCATTCGATTCAAGAGGGAATAATACCCAGTCTCCTAATTTTCAAACAAAACCCCTTCAAAATCCATTCTTTTTTCTACCCATAATAATAATTTCATTTCATTTCATTTCATCTATGGGTGTCACAATGCATGTGAAATCTGACTCCGATTTGACCAGCGTTGAAGCTCTAACGCCGCCGCGATCACCTCGCCGGCCGCTCTACTACGTCCAGAGCCCATCGAACCACGATGCCAACGATAAGATGTCATTTGGGTCTAGCCCATTTGGGTCACCAGGTCACCCCACACACTACCACTGTTCTCCGATTCACCATTCCCGTGAGTCCTCAACTTCCAGGACCTTTTCCGCTTCCATCAAGAACGCCATCGTTAGGGCCCACCACCACGGCAATGCCGGAACGGCTCTGGCGCCCTGGAAGAGGATCGAGGATGGTGACGTGGCGGAGGAGGATGATGATGATGACGACGGTGATGGTGGTGGTGGGGTTCCTCGTAGGTTTTATGTCATGTGGTTCGTGCTGTCGTTCGTTGTTTTGTTTACCATCTTCTCTTTGATTTTGTGGGCGGCTAGCTTTCCTTACAAACCCAAAGTTTTCGTTAAGGTGCGGAATTTTGATTTCCTTGAAGTACACGTTTGTATAATTTTGTGGAAATGGGGGTTTTGTTATTGTTCTTCTTAGTTGCAAAAATGCACACACAATAAACATTTTTTAAATCATAAGGGTTGTGACCCTCTGGATAAGGGTGTGGTGAAATATCCAGGCATACACAACAACAACAATTGTGGTGGCAGGGGTTTAATTAGAGCTGATGTTTTATAGTCATAATTTGACAAAGATTAGTGTAGTCATAAGCTTAGTACACCTTTTCATAAAAAAATTGTTTTAGAGGTTTTTCTTAGACATTTTGAACCTGAATTTATGTTTTTTTTTTCTTTAATTGTGAGTCAACTCGGTTTTGGAACATTTATATGAGAATGTTTTAAAGGTAAAAAGTAGTCAAATACCAACTCTTTTATTTGGTATACTGAGTGAGAGATGCTTCATTTTAAAGAGCTCTGTGTTGACTCAGTTTATGGACTGTTATAAATGGGAAAATGGTTCTATTGTGATAGAATTCTGGTTCAAATTTGTCACTTACATGTTAGTGGGGATTTAATGTTGACAAGTTTGAGTTGACTCAGTTGTGAGTCTGTCTTGTATAAGGTTCTTGATTCACAATGGTTTGCTAATGTTTCGTAGAATTATGCAATTGTGTTTATGTATTAGAGTTGGGAGTGTTAAAGATTCAAGAATTACATTAATTGCTCTAAGTTCTAACTGAAACTCAGATAAAAATCTGAGCCAACTCAGTGTTTTAACTATGTAACTCGTTTAGCATTTGAATTTTTACTTTCTGTCAATAGTAGCAGCTTTTTCCTCAGAATTTGAATTTAAAACTTGTCTCTGATGTGGGTGGTGTTCTTTTTGTGCAGAGCATGGTGTTTGACAACTTTAATGTACAATCTGGGATGGATGCAACAGGGGTACCAACGGATATGTTGACTTTGAATTCAACGGTCAAGATATTTTACCGGAATCCGGCAACATTCTTTGGCGTCCACGTGACATTGACTCCGATCGAAATTCATTATTTCCAACTCAAGCTTGCTTCTGGCTATGTAAGTATAATGGGTTCTTGCTCTTTTGCATTTTATGCTTAAAGAATTGTGGGCATTATAATGTTAAGCACTAAACTTTATCATCACTTTAGATTCAGGTTGATCTAGTTTTAAAAGATGAGTAAATGGAACTTTTCTGCTAAATCTTAAAAGCTCATAAAGGGTCTCAAAGTTGAGAAAAGCAAAAAGAGGTAGGGGAAGTTTAAAGATAGTATTTTTAGAAGATTATATTGCTCATATAGGTTTCTTGAATGATACTTTACATATTTTTGAGTGGGATATAGTGGGTTTATTTGGTTTGGTTTGATACTGATTGTGGTTTGGGATGGAAAACCAACTCCATTTTGGCATGCCATATGGCTCATCCGCTCATATAGTACAATAAACCAATCAAATTTGTTGAATGTGAGTTTCATACCATTTGTTGAAGTATATGCCTAGTCTAAGAACACTAACCACATTGTCGTTTTCAACAAATTTGATTGACTTGTTGTGTATATGTAATATATATATATATAGAGTCAGGATCAGGGGAAACCTAAAAAAAAACGAAAAACTGTTAACACTCTGGTAGTCCTTGATCCGGACGGTATGCACTTGTGCATACAAGTAATTTGTAACATGTACATGTGCATATGCATATGCACAAGTGTATAATACACACGTGCATAAAAACCAAAAAACAACTTAATTTACTTGTATGCACAAGTGCATACCGTCCAGATCAAAGGCTACCAAAGTATTCCTCAGTTTTTCATTTTTTTGAGGTTTTCCCTTGAACCTCTATATATATATATATATATATATGTGTGTGTGTGTGTGTGTTGGCAAGATAAATTTATAGTTGTTGTATTTAATATTTTTGCCAATTAAGATAATAAATGCAAAATTTACGTGCACACCACAACTTGCATATTAAACTAGTGAAAGGCACATCGCATACCCATTTGTGGATCAAATTTATTAATATCAAATGACACCCAATCTCACATAAAGAGTCTTGATCATATAGATACTTGTTATTTTTGTGTTTTTTTTTTTAATTGTAAACCAAACTTGTGCCTTTTCCCCGACACTAGAATTTTTAGTTGTACCTTCTACTACTTGTTCTTGACGATTACAACTACAACACAAGCTTTTACCTGAAACTCGATTTTTGATTATTGTTCGTGCATTTCTTCTTGTGCATTCCTCCCGAACCTAAATTTCCTTTGGAAACTCACGTCTTCGTTGTATGCACTTATGTTCCCGCCTTTCTTCTTGTATATTATGCTATCATGTTCCTTTTTATAAGTATATAATATTTATACACAACAAAACTCACAAATATTACATTTGGTGACACTTGAACCCTTCACCTCCAAGAAGGTTGAGATCTACTGAAATTAATCGAGATACTGATGGGCCAATGACCCTTTGATGATGTGCCATTGTGTTCATGATAACTTCAAACTTGGACAAAAGCTTTTATATGCAACTAGGGTCTTGTTATTTGTGCAATATTAGTTGTACCTTTTGGTAGCATGTTCTTGATGAACTTAAGCTTTTACCCACAACTTAGAATCTTTATTGCAATCCTTTTGCATTTGTAGTTGGTATTCTTGATGTATTTGGACTTAACTTTAAGCTTTTATCTGCAACTAGTTGAAATAGGATAGAAAGAGAACATAAAAAGCAGAGTTATATTTCAAATTCTTTAATATTAACGTTGCATAAAAAGCACAAAAGGCATTCATTCCAATTATATTCAAATGTAACAGGAACCCTATGGTCAACATTGTTGGATTTAATAAAAATATATGCTTTGAAATCTGTAGTACTACTGATTATGGACTCAAGAAAGTGTCCTCACAATTCGAGGAGATATAACCTAATAAAGGGTCCGTTAATTAAAACCCGTTAAATCATAACATTGAAAATATGAAAATTAAATATTCGATCAGCGGATAAGGGTTCAATAAATTAAGGTCATCCCAACCCCCGTCCCCACCTAAAAGCAGGAGGTGGCCTAGTGTTCTGATGGGTCAACTTATGCTTTTGGGCACAGAAGGAATCACATTTATGTACGTTCTGTGATGAAAGCTAATTTATTGCTTGGGAACTTTTAAGTAGGGGTCTAACATGGTATGTTACCATGTTTTTCTCCTCAATACCGTGTACCAACCAATTATAATTGGTATGCAAAAATTTATATCATGTACCAACCAACTATAATTAGTACCAACATAATTGGTACCAACTTTTTTTGGTTGCTAAATGTTGGTACGGTTTTGTACCAACATCTCACAAGTTTACAAACATGTTGTTTAAAACCTGTTGTCCGTAAAACTTTTAGTTGTAAACAATAAAATGTCTAAGTTGAGTTCTTTGAGTTTGATGGACGTAAAACCTTTAGTCTTTTACTTTCAATTGTAAAACAATAAGATCTTAATTTACTAAATGGTTAAATCTCTTTAAAAAAAACAATTAGATCATCTCATCATCATATGCATAAATAGTACATTAGTAATTAAATATATTTCATTTTATTGATTTTTTATTTAATAGATAATTAAAAATAATATATATATATATATATATATATATATAAGTCTATTACGATACGATATTATCGTGGTAGACGATTTTCAATACCACATACCATCCACGTTGAGCGGGATATATTTGGAATCGAGAAAGGAAGTGGTCCATTTATCCAAGTTGGTGCAAGTAATGGGTGATATCTGGAGGTGTATAGCAAGTAGATACGGTTTTCAAGACACTTTTTAATTACACTGTACCTCATGGGTCCCAATCATGAAAGCGATATGTGAAAGCCCCTGTTTTTGTTTTCCCTTTGTCACATGATTTCTTGATCACTCTTTTTCCATCACAAATTCTTCAAATGTAAAAAAAGTGGTTTTGGACAGGGAAATTAACTGTTAGCTGATAAACTAGTTATCTTCGGTAAAAACTAGCTTTTAGACGAAAAAGAGTTATTGTCTAATAAAGTAGTCACAGCTAGATGACAATTTAATTTAACCTATACGCGGGGAAGGATCCAGAATTTTTTTCATACGGTGACACCATATAATACAGAAAAAAATAATTACAAAATCCACGGTTTTTTATCTCTGTGTCTTCATCTTTTTACCGACGTTCAATATTGTCCAATGTGTTTTTAGCCTAATTCCGTAATATCGAGGGATTTTTTAAGCTGTTTGCTTGATTTCGAAGGATTTTAAAGTTTTTTTTATCGATTTCGAGAGATTTTTCAGTTTTTTTTGGGTTGATTTCTATAGTTCATTTGGTTGATTATGAGGTACGGTTGCACTTTCTTGAAGTTTCCAAAATAATACGGTAGCACCTTCCAAAACGATACGGTTGCACCTTTCACGAACCTAATTTTTTTTACCCTTCGTTGGAGAAATAATACGGTGGCACGTGCCACCGTATTGTACACACCAAATCCGTCCCTGCCTATAGGGGTATAATTGGAAAAAAATGTAAAACTCCATATTAAAACGCTACTTAAAAGCAGCTTTTTAAGTTAGTTTATGGCTAACCAAACATTTTTTTCCCTTTTGGGTGACTTTTAATTTGAAGGTGTTTCTTTGTTTGATGATTGATTTAAACAGGTGAAGAAATTCTACCAATCAAGAAAGAGCCAGAGAGTGATCGTAGCGCGGGTTTTAGGGTATCAATTGCCGCTATACGGTGGAGTGTCGCCTTTCAATGCTGCCATTGGCCACCTGAAGAGCGTTACGGTACCGGTTAACGTGACGTTCGAGCTCAGGTCAAGAGCGTACATCTTGGGGCGGCTGGTCAAACCCAAGTTCTACAGACATGTTTCGTGCCAAGTTACATTAAGAGGTAACCGACTTGGCAAGCGTGTCAATTTGACCGATTCTTGCACTTATCGTGATTGATTCGTGGAAATATTTGCGTCTTTTTTGTTTGACATGAGTACATAATTGAAGCGTCAAGGTTATATGAACCGGTCCAAGTGTTTTTGCAAGAAAATTCGAGTTTCATTTGTTTATACCGTTTTCTGCTTTGCGGTTTTCATGTTTATTTCTTGTCGTCATGTAAACGAGACACACAATCAAAAGTTCAAAATTGAACTTCTTTAAGTATGCATCAGACAAAACTGGACTGGACAAAATTAGGAGAGTGAGAGAGGTAGACGGGTGAAAGAATTACTTAGGGTTTTAGTTGACATGGTAGTTTAGTAATTTATAAATCTTGTCTTATCTCTCTGATTTTTGTTCCATTTAATGTGACATGACAAAAAAAATGTATTTTTTGGGTACGAGATGTTTCGTGCTTTTTCGTCGTCTTCCAAGTTTTATTATAAAATATAGTTTTATTGAATTTAAATATATGTGAATTAGACTTTGCATCTGGTACATATTTGAAACCTCGTAAACCGTATAAAGTGACATTGGTGTTGGGTGAAGTGGGAATGTGGTACGGGTTAAAAGGGTAAAACGTCAACATAAGATATCCAAAGCATGTTTCAATCATATACAATGTGAACAAATTAAACGACCGAATGATGGGGGTGGACCCCACTTTTTTTTTTACCCATGCCAACCAAATTTTACATCAAATTTTGATGTAAAACTATGATATGGGGTTGGGTTGGGTTGGGTTGGGTTGATTGGAGGTTGAGGGCAAGGGTTGTAAATGATTGTTGGTTAAATTGATATGGTTGAAGGTATTTCATTACAACTGTTTGAGCCTAAACCTGTTCAAAACAATTTTAGTGTACAACTAAACCTTACTGATTATATATAGGGTTGGGTTGATTGGAGGTTGAGGGCTAGGGTTGCACATGGTTGTCGGTTGGATTGGTCTGGTTAAAGATATTTGAATCATTCAACACAAGTGTTTGAGCCTAAACCTATTCAAAACAGTTACAATGTACAACTCTAACCTTACTGATTATATAGGGTTGTGTTGGATTAACAGTGGAATGCATTTAAAAAAAAGATGGTTAATCTAAAAACTAAAAAAAAGAAAAAGAAGAGAGAATCAAATTTTAGTTGTTGGTATTTAATCACTCAAAATATTATAATCATTAAAATATAAGTCTATTATGTATATATATAGAGAAGTTTAGGGAAAAACCGTAAAAAAATAAAAAAAATTGAGGACCACCCTTATAACCATTCATATGTATGGTATGCACATGTGCATACAAATAATTTGTCTGGTATGCACTTGTGCATAAAATGCATGCATGCATAGAAACCATGAAAACATCTTCAATTAATTATATCCACATAAGCATATCAGTACAAATGAATGATTATTAAAGTGTTCGTCAATTTTTTTTATTTTTTTTTGGAGGTTTCCCGTGAACCTTACACACAATCTCTCTGTATATATGACACAATCTTTCATAAAAGTAGATACTAGATAGACTTATCCATAATATTTGAAAAAAAGATCAAACAAAATTTAGGTTGGAAAATCACAAGGGTTGTGGTGTAGTGGTAAAAACTTTGGGGGATGTGGTTGTCCAAAGTTCGAATCCATACGTACACAAAAATTGTGGCCACTAAGTTTATCAAGGTTGATTTCTTACGGTCGTAATTTGCCAGTATTAGTTTAGGCAAAACTTAGGACACCCTTAAAAAAAATAGGTTGCGAATGAAATGAAGGCATGAAGAGAGAGATATGTTTCACATTTCGTATTGGATTGGGTTAAATTGATTGGGATTTGATTCATTTCTTGACCTAATTATCTCGACTCATAGGTTTTGACTTGAACATCGATTGGGCTTTATAAAGGTTAAGTTGTTTTACCTACATTTCGGGTTGGTAGATCGGCCCATCTAGTTTATGTATGGAACTAGTGATGGCCAAATGGCCCGACCCGATCTCCGCGGCCCAACCCGCTAAAGGCCCAATCCGGCCCGACCCAGTGAAGGACCGGTTGATGGCCCGAAATCTAGGATCGGTTCACTATTTTGGAGGATTCACCGGCCCAACCCGGGACCGGTTCATGGATCGGTTATGGCCCGGCCCGGCCCGAAATCCAATTTTTTTTAAAATAGTCGTCATGTGACCGTTATAGTCGTTAGTTGACCATTTTTTTATTTTTAGCTGTTTTTTTGTCCCAATACCCCCCAAATCATTATAAATAAGTTGTGTGGATTATACACCAATTTACAAAACGCAAAAAACACACACAATTCTCATTTCTCGCTATATTCGTTTCTCGCAAGTTATAATATCTCTAGTTCTCTACTCTCTACTCTCAAAATGGCCGAACAAATTTCCCAAGTTGTTGCCGAGCATGGACGAAAAGCACCGATTTGGGCTCATATAATTGAAGTTTTTTAAAGTTTATTAATTGATATAATTAAACCTATTTTTTAAAGTTTATTATATACTTAATTATATTATAAAGAAATTATATTAAAAAAAATAGGAAGGCCCGACCGAAGGACCGGTTCACGGCCCGGCCCGGCCCGGTTTATGAAGAACCGGTTCACCACCACCCTTAACCGGTCCACCGGTATTTGACTAAAATCCGGCCCTGCCCGGTTTAAGCTGGCCCGGTTCGTGAGGCTACTGTTTGGGCCCGAAGCCCGTTTTGCCCGACCAGCCCAAGTCTGATTTTTGGCCATTACTATATGGAACCATGAAAGATAAACTAAGGTGTCGTTTGTTTTTTAAGAGGTCTAAAGTCTGAAGTTTTAATTTAGTTATGATTAATAAAAGGTGGTGTGTAAAAATGTCTGAACGATTTAGACTTAAGAGTTATTAAGAGGTTTTAAAAAAAAAAAAACAACCTCTAAATGTCTAAATTATTTTATATATTTACATAATAAATTATTTTATTAAATAAAATTTAAAATTTATCATATATAATTTGATATCATTGCAAAATTTGATTCAAATAGTTCATCAAAACAACCCGAGGAGGAGTAATGTGTTGAGTCGGTAGGGAACTATTAATTGCTTATATTAAGTTGATATTCTTAAATGTTTATAAATGAGGTGGGATTAATGCCCGTGCGTTGCTACGGATGGAAAGAAATATTAAGACCATAAATTTGAGCATGACCAATTATGAGAACAAAACATTTTGTGTCTGTTAGCAGCATGACTATAATTTACAAAATGCCCTATGAGGATGATGTGTGTGTATGATAGGAAGCGAAAATAAATTGGCAAATGGTACATTACATCATTAAACCTAAAAAAAGTTACATTGTTATTAAACCTAAATTAAATTATAATAAAAATATGAATTAAACAAATTTTACATCATTATTAAACATAAAATAAATTATGATAAATTACTTTATTAATAAATAAAAAATTGTTGCGTGAATCACCTACGACTATGTGCTTGGATTGATGGGGAAGGCAGAAGGTTTTGGGTTGGAGAATACACAGTCATTGAGATGCGATGCATGTTAAGCGATCTTTATTTTATGCTTATATAATAAAAATAATTTTTATAATATAACTTTTATTTATTTAAATTAGAAAATGAAAAAGTTATAAATGATCGAAATGTCATTACTTAACGGTCAGGAGCTAACAACTTTTAGTTTCAAGGACCAAAACGTTACGCAAATGCAAAATCGAAAGTCTATTTTGGAATCAACAAATTATAGGGACTAAATCCAAGAGGAAAATAAAACTATAGGGACCAAATCTATAACTCTACAAACATAGGACTAAATCTAACAGGGAGATAAAACCTCAAGGACCAAATCTGTAATTTACTAAAAACCTGAAGGACCAAATCTGTAAGTTACTGTATTGAAAAAAAAAATTAAATTAGAAAATGAAAAGATTATAAATGATCGAAATGTCATTTACTTAACGGTCAGGAGCTAACAACTTTTAGTTTCGAGGACCAAAACATTACGCAAATGCAAAATCGAAAGTCTATTTTGGAATCAACAAATTATGGGGACTAAATCCAAGAGAAAAATAAAACTATAGGGACCAAATCTATAACTCTACAAACATAGGACTAAATTTAACATGAAGATAAAACCTCAAGGACTAAATCTGTAATTTACTAAAAACCTGAAGGACCAAATCTTGTCTTACAAGATATTTGTGAAATACTTTGTGTAAAATAATTTATATCTTTATATACAAACCTTAACACATTATATAATAAAAAAAATAGTTAAACATTGGATTGAGTTTCGATGAAAAGTTGAGGTTAACGTGAGAAGCGTGAGAAGTGGTTATCAACATTGGATGAAAAATGAATGTACATTAGGATGAGATGTTCTTGATCAATTCCCTTCTAAGTCGCAATTCATGGAAGAACAATTTTTTTTTTTGGGAGGGTGTTATCATAGAGATACACCAAAATCATATCTCTTGATCACCAAAATCACATCTCTTGACACCAAAATAATATCCCTTGATTTATTCTCTATTCACATCTATGTAATTAATTTTGTAATCTCTAGGATACAGTAATTAATTCTATAATCTTTAGGATAGAGTTTCTATTTCTTAAATTGTGTATATATATCCTATTGTGGTTGATGTAAGGAATAAGTCAATTCAGTTACAAATTATAATATTTGATTATATGTTATTGAAACAACTATCACAAAATTAGATGTGTTAATGTCAAATTGTGTAGCTGACGAAATATTTTATATTTATAGTACAAAAGTGTTGAATTGTAGCTGACATAATATTTTATGCTTATTGCGCAAAAGTGTCTACGTTAGGTTTCGAATGTTTGCCAACACCATGTGATTAGTACTGACGAATCCAACTGTCTCTCATACCATAAATACAAGGACAACATTTCTTGTCGTATGCAAACCACATACATTCAAAAGTGTTTTTTCCCTTTTGAATTTTTTTTAAGGACCATTTGTTGAAATAAGGGGCCGGGGTTGTTTTGAGGCCTGTTAGATGATACCGAAACATTATTTATAATAATCCTAGTCATGTCTTAAAAGCGAATACTTATGGTTGGTTTCGTGGTCAAATCCCATCCATCTAAAACATGTGTGTACTTCAATGTCCACACAGGTGGAATTGGAAGTACTAAATAATAATTGCACCTATGTATTTTTTTCAACATTTCTACAGTGAATATTTATGGTCGGGCGTGTGGTCAAATGCCATCGATCCGATTTCAACATGGATAAAGCAAACACCACTTTGCCCTCGTCGGTACACTTGCACGTGTCAAAGGCCAATTCCATCTACCTAATCCACTTCAAGGCCACGACCGAGTCACACACCTCCTTATAAGTAGGAGGTTTGCATGAGGAGAATGCCTTGTAATTGCATTCTTTAGCTACATTAGACTCATTCACCATCAATGGAGTTAATTGGGAATGATCGCTCGCTTCAGTCATAGGTGGGCTGACATCTCCGTGCCCTCCCTACTCCCACTCTTATCTTTGTTTCCCGATGCCGACTTCTCTTGATATGCTAACAAGGCTTGCAAGGTTTCTTGAAGTTTGCCCATTCGGTGGCAAAGGTCTCTTGGGTCACAAAGGCTTGAGCCTGACCCCAACCGCGACCCCTCGCATTCCCACGACCTCTCTTGGTTGCGAAGCTCTCTTGGTGCGATATCTCATGTTAGGGGTGCTCAAATTTCCGACCAACCTGACCAACCCGACCAACCCAACCCCAAAAAACGCAAAAAAAAAAAAACTCAAACCAAGGTACCCGATACATAATCGATACAAATTTTGCCCAACACATCTATTGGGTTGGAAACGGGTTGAGCCCAAAGTAACTTGACCAAATCGTCAACTCGACCAAACTTATATGTTCTTTTTATTATTAATTATTTTAGACTTTTAACGGATCTTCTTTCTATCAATTCTCAAGTCTTCCTATCTTAGCTGTAGTTTAGACCATTCTACGAGACCATGCCAATTAAAATCGTATGAATCTAACCTTCAAGTCTTCAAAAATCTTTAACATCGATAGAATGAAAATGCCAGAAATACTTTTCTTCTACTATTTTCTTCTCTTATTAGTTTTATTTTTATATTTCCATTTTGATTTTAGTTTTTTTAAACGGATTGACTTAGTTAGATTGTAAAATAATGTATTAAAGTTTCAAACCGCCCAACCCGACCAATCCAACCCAACCAACACGGTTTGGGTTGGGTTGGGTTGCACTTTTGATTGGGTTGGGTTGGGTTGAGATTTTCCAAACGTCAAACATTGGGTTGGGTTGTTCAAGTGCCTTCAACCCGACAACCCAACCCGTGAGCACCCCAACCTCATGTTCCACCGGTATTTCAACACTTCTCGCCCTACAAGGGACACGAGTCTTAGCCCGACCTCGGACCCCGGTGTTGGTTTCATCAACTTTGGTCGTAGCCCTTTGGGGTGTTCTCCCTCGACCCTTCCATGACCCTTTTATCTTCCACGGGCAACCACTGGCCTTGGTGGATTGACCAGTCCATCTATAAGGAACTCATTAGCCGAAATTGCCTTCTCAACCGACACCGACCTTCTTCTCAATGTTCGCTCTGACATTATGAATATTGAAATATCACATATAGATAAAACTTAAACCAACAATTTCAACATAATAAGGCAAAATAAGCACATACATGTACCTGTAAATTTACAATTACATTGGCAAGATGTAATTCCAAATTTACCTTACATTATAGTTTTCACTACCCTATTATATACGTCCCTGTTGTGGTCTTTCTTAAAGGCCTCCCATATCTCAGTCATGTTCGTTATCCTACAGTTTAAGTTTATGCCCAACCGGTCACCTAAATCCCTTAAACTATGGCTATGATACCAATTGTAACAACCCAAAAGCGATAATATCATAAACATGCAAAAAGGTACGTAGGTCACAATAATTTACTTCAAAATAGTACAATATTCTCAAGGTTTAGCAGCAGGTAAACGCATCCATAACTGAGATATTAAAAGTCTAAAACTGACTATAGGGTCTTCTCTAGTCCTTGAATCTACTACTAACTTCACAACTTCTCCGTTCCCTTAGAGGAGCTCCCAACCACTTTTCTTACTTGAAAATGGTTTTATGTTTTGAAAAACGAGGGTTAGACCATGAGGTCTAGTGAATTCCCTCTCAAAAGAACAATTCACAAAGTCCCATAACATAATGTAATCCGCCATAAGGCCCATTATAAACAAGTAGTAATGTCAACACATACACGGGTATTTGAACAATGTTCATAGCTACCCATCACTTCTCTGTGATGTCCACTCTCGAGCCCAGTAGATCCCTATGGTCCCTAGTCGATGTCATGCCTATGTGAACATGAAAGATATTCATGGCACAAGGATATGCATATACATATATGTCTTCCAAGGAATTTTATGTAATCCCTTGGTACCCTAATCCCACTATGTAATCCCCACATAAAAGCCAATTCATCATATCATGTTATAGATCACATAGACGATGTATGCTAAATATCAAATCATTTCATATAAAAGTATGTCCAAAGCATTTATGAGTAAAATCCATGCTATCATGTTAAGACCATAATCAGTGATTAAAAACATGCATCAATCATTCTTCAACCATGAAAAGGTTTAAGGGAACTCATCTGAGCTTCGACAATACACCACACGTCTTAGAACTCAAATACGATCAAACCGAACACCTGAATTAGACGACAAAAGAATGGTGTTAAACTATCTAATTCATCCCGAAAACCATCTATTTCAATCCTTAAGACAATCCCCTAATCAATGCCACGATCCTAGACCCAACGAGAAACAGAGCAAAATCACAGGAGTGACCCAACAGTAACTTGGGCGGCTTGGCCCACGGCTTCAGGTCGTGGCCTAGCCCGCGCAAATCGCTGGGTTCAACTCCCAGGTCTGAACGATTTTGCAACCATCACTCCTCACACCCTCTCTATTCCAAATCTTTCCAAAACGAATTTAAGACCCAAAATCGATAGAATCAACATTCTAAACCATTTTAACCAATATACTAACATCAAAACCACATTTAATCCACCCAAAATCCACATCTTAATTCCACATTTAAAAAAAACACAAACCATTGGAATCCTTGGGGCTACCATTGAAATTGTGATTAATTTCAATGAAATCAACCGATAGACTAGCAAAACCACATCAAATCAAGCTTCTAGTAAGATTTCCAACCCAACAACTTTTAGAAATAAGGAAACCCACACTTTCAATCCAAATATCCATTAATGGAGTAATATGTTTAGGAATATGAAGATACCTTAGAGAAGATGATCCCCTTTATTTGTTTTACTTCAATAATGCACCAAAAGCCTCTAATCTTCGAGCCTCCATCGTTTCTCCCCGATTTCTCTCCAAGCTAGCTTTCACCGAATGAGAATGATTAGAGGGTTTCCCCTCTTTAACCTCTTATTTGCTAAATAGTCCCTGAAAGCATAGAAATTGCATTTACCCCCTAGATTTTCTATAAGATTTTTAGGTTTAAGGTTATTACAACGATAGGTTTGGAATGTTTGCTAGCACGTAGCAACATCATGTGATTAGTTACCGAAAATACAATTATTCCTCCTACCATTAAATACATTGAAACCGTTTTATGTTTTTTCGGGAAAAAAAAAACATTCCCTGTTTTATTTATACAAAGAATTCGACCTGTTTGAATTTGTAACCATAGTAGTCACTTGAAATCGAGTCTTAAAAGATAGTAGAACATGGGGGCAGTGATATTCCACAAATTTGATCATTTTAATGGTTTTGATTCTTTGACGAGGTTTTGAAAATCATATTTGTAATGATGTAGATGTTAATAGCTGCATTCATATCAATTTAAAAATATATACATGTTGTAAAATGGATGATTATACATGAATAACATTGAAATGGTTCTCAAGTGTTGAAAATGTTATTTTGTATGATAACTATAGTATACAAATTTTGTTTAAAAATCTATTTACATGTTGCATATCGAAAATTTGGTTCATCCAAACATTGATAGGATTGGGAGCATACTCAACTGAGTTATCAACATCAGGTAGTTGACTAGTTTACTGAATAATTGATTATGTTGTAATGTTGTTGTACTTGATCCATTGAGAACCGTCACTGAATTATGTATTTTGTCTTAACAATGCATGTGATAAATAAAACATATCATTTTCACTGTATAAATTTCTATTGATCAAAATGTTTTGTCGAACTCACATATTTTATGCACTCGTAGAATTCAGGGCGATTACACTTGGTCAACCCTAATCCTACATACGTTTGTAGTACTTATGCAACATGAGTATAAAAATTCTTTTCCATACTATTTTTTAAATATTTATATATAAACAATGAAACTCAGACACATTTCTCATTTTTGATGAGGTTTAAACCTTTGACCTTTAGGAAGGTTTGGGTTGTCGGATATCGCCAGACCAATGACAATTTTGTTCTTTTCTATACTTTTACATGTTAGTTTTGTGAATTGTACGGTACAAAATAAATTAAAATATAGTAAAGTTTGTTTGGTTCCTATTTAGTGTAATGTAATTTTTGTCCCAATTGGTGTAGGAAATGTTCAGTTTTTCATATTTTATACTCATTTTATTTGACATCTCAAAATTTGTACGTGACATTAATTGGTTTTGAAGTGACATTTTCCACGTGATCTAAAATTACAATATAAATTGATAACTTAACATCTACGTAATTAATTACAAGAGCTATTGATTATCAGACAAAATGAGTATGAAATAGCAAGAAGTGAACGTTGTTACATTAAATAGGAACTAAGATAACCGCCATTGTGTTTTGATACAATTATGGGTGATTATATATGCAATTCTCTTGAAGTAAATAAGACCAATAATCATGTGTTCATTTGTGTACAAACACACTATTGAGACATATGGATTTTTTTGACCCAAACAATTAAAATCTAACGGTTTTAACAATGAGAAAACGAAGTTATCATCTCTATGAACACGATGAACATCTATTAGTAGCGATGGAAACCAACAAATCCTTCTCCAAGTCATCTGAGCAACCTTGCTCAAAAACATCGACCATGTGGTTCATGAGGATTGAGTCGCAAGGTAAAGTGATATGCCCATTTTTTGGCAACCCAAACTCGTCTTCTGACATTCTTAGAAGCTCCAGGAAAATATTATTGTCAAGATAATGCAATGGAATCACAAAACGACTCTGGTCGACAGCATAAACGACGAAATGACCTTTGTTTGCCACCAAATTGTTTCTTTTGTTGGAACCACTTTTCCAAGCGTCCTTATGCCATTTCCTCACCATTTTCACAATCTTGCTAACCATTGTTAAAAAGAAGCTTGTTCTCGAGTTCTCCCAGTTTGTGAAAACGTTAAAAACAAAGAGTACTTATATTAATTACTAAAAAACGACTATCAACAAAATAGATGTTGGTGTGAAATTGTAGTCAAGGGAATGACTGCTATTTATAGTGAAAAAAGAGGTGAAAGGTCTAGTTATGATATGTTTGGAATATTTGCTAGCAACATCATGTAGTTAGTTATGGCAAATCCTACTATCCTCTTACCATTAAATAGGAGGACATCGTTTTCTGTTGTGCATGAACGATGTCGATTGAAAGCACTTTTTTTCGTTTAAAAGAAGTTTTGGGACCAATTTGGATGGTTGTAATGTTTTTAGACTCGTTAGAATGTTTCTAGACTTGTTAGACTTCTACGTCATTAAGGGAACATGGATCATGATTCATCCATAGGTCTCAAGAGTCATTACTTGTTAAGGATGGGTGGTTAAAACTTAAATATGTGCATACATACATACACACACATATATACATACATACATACATACATACATACATACATATACACATGCGTAGCAAAGAACAAAGTTTTAGATCACGACATCAACAATTTGCAATAAAATAAAGATTTTGTTTGAGGATATATAGAAGAAGTAAAAAATCTTCAGGCCCGTTCCTGACATTTTATGGGCCATAGGCGTAGGTAAAATTAGGGTCCCTCCAAAAAAATTCAATAGATATATTTCATTAGTAAAAAAAATGAATATAAGAAATGGTAATAATTCATGGAGGAAAAAATTCCTATTCTTCTTTAGTATAAATAAGAGAGAACTTAAGATTTATGTACTCCTTATTAGGTAATTAGCAACCAAGAGTATAATGTACTAAAAACAAGAATAGTTTTAAAGTCATAATATATAGATATGAGTTTGACATCTACAATGGTTGGCAAGTTTTTTAAAAGCTAAGATTTTTCTTAGTTCATAACAAGAAACATGTGTTATTTTGATACAAAAATAGAACTTGTGTAGAGGAAGTAATCGAGAGAGTCAATGAGAAATCAATGACAAAGAAGATTGTCAAGGTTTTCTAGACATATAGACAAATGAGAATCACTAAGAATATAGAAGAAAAGTTGATTCATTAAGATCCAATAAGAATAAATAATGAATGAAACTTATAATCTGCAAGCTCAATGAATTGTTACTTGAGCACAAATATAGTCAAGTAGATAGAGATAGCAATAGCAATAGCCAATAACATTGGACTTTGAAATAACCACAAGGGTTGTGGTGTGGTGGTAAAGGCTTGGAGAGTTCATAGCGCTCAACCCGGGTTCGATCCCCACTAGCAGCACTTGTGGCCACTGAGGATAAACTCAGGGCTGCACGCTTTAACAGCTGGGCCAAATGCTCTAATTGCCAGGGATTAGTCTGGGTCATAGGCCCAGGATACCCTTTCCAAAAAAAAAAACATTGGACTTTGAAAAATTAAAGAGGCAAAAACAATAGGATATAACAAATGATCATTTTTTTTGTTTAGTTCTTCAATGTAATTAGTTCATATGTTTTTGGGCCCTTATTACCTACGAAATTCTTTTTATTTCTTATTATATGCTACAATTTTTTTGGGTCTCTTTAATATATTGATTTTTTACACTACTACTATATACTGATGAAAAAATTTAGGCTATGAAAATCATATATCAACAAATGATGCTCCTCCCACAATCAATACTTATTGTAAAAATGTCAAAGCAAACTACGTATAAAAATGAATGTAGTTTTACTTTCGTACTTCCATATCTTCGACATTTATGTTGACAGGCCCACATGTTCGGGGTGGCTGGTATTTGGCCATGAACTTGACCACATATAATCAGTTTAACGTCCAAATCACCAATTTCAATAAAAGTGGTCCTTAAAACTGTTATAACCGAAAAAAAGATCCTTTAAAATCTATGTAGATTGTGTAGAACACTAGAAAGTGTCCTCATACGAAAGATGTTTGGATTCGCCATAACTAATCATGTGGCATTGTTTGCAAACATTCCGAATTAACATAATTAGACCTCTTTCATCCACTTTTATATTATAAACACGGAGAAATCCCTAGAGTACATTTCCACATTTAACCCATCTATTTTTATGAAGGGCGTTTTAGTCAAAAACCATTGCACACTCTTTGTTGTCCGAAAGGCTTTATTTTTCATAGTTTGAGAGTGCTCGATAGTAGTTCTCTTCATTATGATGTAAGAAAATTACATTTTCTCAAATATGGTCGTTATAGGAAACCTTCTTTCATTAGGAGTATGCTATTAAATAATAGATAATTATCGTTGATTACTAGAATATCTATCTTGATGGATCGTTGAGATTAAATCTGAAGTTAACCTAATTAGAGTCTAATTAAGAAATTTGATCCACTATTCACCTATAAATGAAGACATTCTTCCGTTAAGAAAGGAAATAGTAGTTTCACGATATACAATATACATTAGAAGTTACCGGCAAAGATAGAGAAACCAGACCGGTCCCTTTGCAATCGGATCTCATCAATAAACAACACCAATATCAGAATCTCTGGAGGTACTACCTTTTTTTGCAAGATTAATATTATACTTATGATTATCATCGGTGTTCAAAAAGGTACGCCATTATGTAAGACGTGTCTCCATCATTACGATAAGGGCTATAGTGTTTGTGTAAGGCATGACTTACGCCATGGCGCCTTGAGGCACACATTTTTTTTACAAGACATGACTTTTTCAAAAAAAAAATTAATTTTTTTTAAAACTTAATTTTTTAATTTTCTATTTTTTTTAACTTTTGTGTTTTTACACTTTTAATCTTAGATTTCACACTTTTAAAAACTTACCTAATCACATCGATCACAGTTTCATGGATTCACACATATTACGGACTTACGGTTAAAACGAAGATATAAAACCCTTCAATATCTATTTTAAATATTTATATACTAGTTAATATATATATATATATATATATATATATATATATATATATATATATATATATAGGAAAGTTCAAATGAAAACTCATTTTTCATTGTGCATGTGAGAACAAATCTCAGTCACTCAATCTCTTTTGATCCAACAACTCATATTAAATAGAGTTTTTAATTTTAAAATGCTTAGGGGTAAAAATGGAAGAAAATTTAAACACACGTCTACCATATTTGATTTTTTATTTTCTTTTTTAATTAATTTTTTTTACCCAATTAAAGTGTAAAATAAATTATCTTAAAAAATACTAATATTTTAATCAAACAAATTACATCAAAAAAACGAAAATTTCGTACTCTTCGATATGACATCTATCTCGATATAGTGTTTTTGTCGTTTTAACCGTTTTTTTACGTGAAATGCTATATATGTGTTATATTGATTATGAATATTTATGAACATTCAAGTTTGTATAACGCCTCGACACTGTAAGTATGTAACTCGACATCACCTTCTTCAACACTTTCTTCAATGTTGTAAGGCATCATATTTCTTCAGCACCGTAATCCAACACCCATCAAGACGAATCGAGAACCAATCGAGTAATTCTGTTGTGAATCGGGGAACAAAAGAGAGTGCGTCACGTCTCCACATCTTCACAGGTCATTCATGTGTTATTCATCATAAATAATGTATCATTCAGGATGAATAATACAACATTCAGGGTGAATAATTCACGATTCATGAATTCATGTATTATTCGTCATGAATGTTGTGTAATTCATCTTGAATACTATATTATTCATCATGAATAATGAATGAACGTTCACCTTTGTTATTCATACTGAATGTGGACACCCGAGGACGTGCATGCATATTTATAATGAATATAACACATATATAGAATTTCACGTAAAAAAACGGTTAAAATGAAAAAAAATTCTGAATATTGTATTATTTATCCTGCATACGGTATTATTCATCATAAACAGTGAATGAACGTTCACATTTGTTATTCATACTGAATGTGGACACCCGAAGACGTGCACACATATTCATAATGAATATAACACGTATATAAAATTTCACGTAAAAAACGATTAAAACGAAGAAAAAAAAAACTATATCGAGAAGGATGTCATATCGAAGAGCACGAAATTCTCGTTTTTTTGATGTAATTTGTTTGATTAAAATATTAGTAATTTTTAAGATAAATTATTTTAAAGTTTAAGGGGGTAAATTTTTTTAATTAAAAATAAAAATAAAAAGTCAAAGAAGGTAGACGTTAATTCAAAATTACCATTTTGTCCTTAATCACTTCCCAATTAACCTTATTATGTATTAACCATTGATTAATTTTCTAAGTTTTGATCAATGGTTAAGATTTGTCCTCTTGTACACAATGAAAGATGAGTTTTCATTTGAACCCACCTCTATATACATATACCTATATATATATATATATATATATATATGTGTGTGTGTGTGTGTGTGGTTTTTCTTTTTCTAATATGAATGTAAAATTTTTACTATCATTATACTATTAGATGCCCTGCTTTAACCTTAATCCCCAGCCCCAACTGATCTACCATCTCCGTGGACGCTATGTTATCCGAACTCCCAGCATCAATGATCATCTTTTCACTAGAATATATATATATATATATATATATATATATATACTAGTTGTGTACCCGCGCAATGCGGCGGGATGTAAAAAGTTCATTCCGGTTTATATAATTTTGAAATATAATATTCTTTTAAGATTTCATAAAGCCTAATACAGTTGTATCTACCTAACCATCCATTGGACAAGTTAGGGATCGTTTACCAAACGCTTACCGGGGTAAGCACTTACCAAGCTTACCAAGTTATAGATAGAGAGAGAGAGAGAGAGAATCACATATGTCAACAAAAATAGTTAGGGGTTGTTTACCAAACACTTACCGGGTAAGTGCTTACCGCAGGAGTCACCCCTCTAATTTAGCTTAAGTGATAACATTTCCGGCCAACAAAATGGATCGATGGTAATCGTTTATAACCCGGTAAGCTTTACCGGGTAAGAGTCATCACACTAACTAACAGGTAAGACTCTCGATCCTTGCCTTCCCTCTTACCGGATAAGATTATTGGTCGTTGTTATGTTCACCCAGTAATGTAATTGAACCGGTAAGCAGTTATTAAGGTAAGTGTTTAGTAAACAATCCCTTAACATTTCGATGTTTAACTATTAAAAGCCATGCAACAATAAAATAAAAACTACTACTCCAAGCATAAGACATATTCCTCTGACTTACATCAACAGACTACTCTCTGGTATGCTTGGTTAGACATCTCAGATGGATCTGGTTTTCTTTGAATGCAAATCAAGAGGCAATTACTTCTTGTTAGACTTCCCTGAGAGCAGATTTCTGAGTCTATGAAATCAAATTCTGCACCTGCAATTGATGTCCTCACCACCTTTCTGCAAGCACCAAAGTTAGAAAAGATCCAAAAACACCAACACTAAATTCCACAAGACCATGAACCAAAGCCAACAAAATGCAATAAAGCATAAGACCACTAATACATTAAAGCTACAAATTAATTGGTGCAAGAAATCATAAAAGGTAACGAATGGTAGATCGATAAAACTTTTCAAACAACTACGATCTAAAATATGGATCCATAAATAAATATGGAATTTAAATAAGCTCATATAATACAGAGAGTCAATGATGTTGGAATCAAGATTGATTTAAATTGGCCTGAAACGATACAATTAGCAAACAAGCTAGTGGCTACAGAAAGATTAACAACATATATTTGCAACATCAAATACAAAGACAAAGTTACTAACAATGAACTACAACTCTATCACACAAGAATTTGCTAAATTAGACATACCCAGTTCAAGAGCTTTATGCACTCTTACACGTATTAAAAAACAATCTGCCTTTTTACACATCCAATTAACTAAGAAGTTCAATCACTAACCAAGAGAGATTTGAATTTCTTATTAAGAAAAAACTAAAATCGATCTGTGTTGGAGGGAAGAAGAATACAAACTGTTATTTCTATCAAACAAACAAATTATTTCTACCCGATAAGCGTAATTTAGTAAATGGACCCTAAGTTAAAATAAGCTTGGTTTAGAAATTAAACACAGATAAACAGAAACCTAGATTCATGGTTTTGAAGCCTAGGGTTGAGAAGAATAACAAATGAACAAACTAAACATTTAAGAGTACAAATTTTAGTAAAATAAGAACAAATACAATAAACCTCAAAATAAGGCTTCATTACATAGAATTAAAAAAAAAGACTTTGACTTCTTTTGCTCGTTCGTCGACTACAACATAATCTTTACCTCTCAACCAACTTCAACACTCTTTCACTTGCCTTTTTCTGCTCCAAAATTGCGAAATTATTCTTGAAACATAAAGAAATTCACAAACTACACAATTCATGAGTTCACTTTGTCAAAGAAAATTATATATATTTCTCAAAAAACAAACTGTTCGACCTTATCAGCTTCATGTGCTCTCGGTTCATTTTCTCACTTTCAAACATGACCTCATAGTCAAGCTTATTTTCTCACACTCACATATAGCTTCACGTTCTCTCAGTTTCCTTTCACGCTCTTCCGACTGCAGTTTGTTGATTTGTTCAAGCTCAATGGTAATCTTTTTAACACTAATATTTCCATTAATTTAAATTTCCATGAATGATGTGACTCACTAAAGCCAAGGTCACCCACCAAATCCAAAAATTAATTCAAGGGTTAAACCAAAATACAAATTGTGAAGTCATAAAACTGACAGATATGTATGTATGTATGTATACTCAAGAGATAGTGGTGAAAAGAATTTTCATACCATTTTTTTTTGTTATGCAGGAAACACAAATCTTGAGTGGGTTTCTCCAAAAGCTCAACTTAACATCATTAAGCGAATTCCCTAAAGAATATCTTCAATCAGAACCCAATAATACATTTATTTCGAGATTTCAGAGTACACATGTCCAGAGTTACCATTTCAACTTAACTATAATTAAACAGCATAAATAATAAAACAAACCTAGTTATGGAACAATCAGAAGCAGCAGTAAACGCAGCTGACTCCCCTTGGAAACAACAATCTAGAAGCGCAACTTCCTGGAAGCTTCGAAAACCAGCTGAGATCTAACCACAATAGAAATAGAAAAATTAAGAAACCCTAACTCAATCGAAACATACATATAGAACACAATAGAAATAAGGAGAAATTAGGGAAAGATTGATGAAGAACATACTCAAATTAGGCAGTGAGGAAGCGATGCAGATGGACCCCAATTCGATTTTTGGGATGAAATAACTCTGATCTTCGGTGGTTCGATATCTTTCTCCGTCTCAGACTTAGGTGAACCAAATTTATATGAAGGGGAAGTCTTGGGAGCCGGTAAGTAGCAGTTAGAAGGAAGGGACATTTCAGGAAGAAGGTGTATGAAATCTTCCAAGTGGGTATGGTCTATGAAGTGAAGAGGTAGAAGGGAAGGTGAGAAAGGGAAGGCATCTGACGTGAATAGGTAGAAGAAAGGACATCTTTTTCTAGTAATAAGTTTATGTGTTTTGATTGTTTGTACATCATGCATTAAAATATTGTCTTTAAGAGATTTTTGAATTTCAAGCTTTTGAATTTCAAGCTTAAAGTTGTAGTACTTTGTGCTTTAGGACTTGTCTTTAAGACATTTGATGTAAATGTATATTAAGGTAGTATAGATATATATAGGGGAGCGATCAAATGTAAACCATTCTAATTATGAAAACCGTGGAAACCCTCGATTTCATTGGTTAAGTTAATAAAATTGTTTCATGAAATTGTTTAATTTGATGAAAGTGTTTCATATAATTATTTTATTGATGAAATCGTTGCATATATTTGTGTTTTTTATGTAAAAATGAAAAAGTTTCATCAGACTGCGAAAATACATGAAACAATTTCATTATAATGAGAAAAATAGATGAAACTACATAAAAAACACAAATATATGAAACAATTTCATTAACACAAGAATTATATGAAACAACTTGATCATATTAAACAACTTTATGAACCAATTTCATTAATTTAACCAATGAAATTGACGGTTTTCAAAATTTCCAATCTAATATGGTTTCCAATTGAAACCACCTCTCTCTCTCTCTCTCTCTCTATATATATATATATATATATATATATATATATGTGGGTGGTTTCAATTGAAAACCAAATTTCATTGAAAACTTTGGAAACCAAATTTCAACCATTGATCTTTTTAATCAATGGTCAAGATTCATTTGAATTATATATGGTAATAAATTTATTAATTTATTAATAAAAGATAATAATAATATGTCAAAAGGGTAAATGTGTGTTTCTTTTGTGTTTCAAATTTGGCAACAAAGATGAAATATGCTTAAATATAGAAAAGCGTATATTTCTTAAAAAAAAAAGAGCATATCAAGACTACATTTTTATTACTTGTTCATCAATATGCAGTACGTAAAAACCCAAATAAGTTTCATTACCATTATTGTTTCATTATCTTTCCATTATGTTTCACTATATCAAATATGTTTCGTCAGGTTTCACTATATTAACATTTTATGTTTCATCAGGTTTCATTATATTAATGTTTTGTTTCACTATTCAAATCCATTATGTTTCACTATATTAATATTTTGTGTCTTGAGGTAATATTGAACATTTAATATGAATATCAATTTTCATTCATTGGATGAATCAATCACTGATTCATAAGAATAAAAAAAATAATTTGATTTGTTGTTTGCGAATGAATCAATTTGTGTTTATCTAAATTAAATACTTCATGTTTAAATTAATAAAGGATCAATATTACCATATATAAAATACATTAAAAATAAATAATTAATATTATAATAATAATAACACTTACCAAATATATTATGAAATTATGTAAAAGACTAAAATAATCTTATCAACTATAAATAAAAATAAAAAAGGAAATTCAATGATTGGTTAATTTCGATTTCCAAAATTTCCAATTGATCTCTCTCTCATATATATATATATATATAAAATTAGGGGCAGGTTCAAACGAAAAGGTGATCAATTTGCGAGAAGGCGAGAAAAATATAGGTCACATAATTTATTAATTAAAAAAATATCATAAATAAAAAAATAAAAATTAATTTAAAAATTAGAATAATTACAGTTTTGAATTGGATAAATTTTTAAAAATGTCATTATATCTTTTAAATTTAATTATTTTTTAATTTTAATAAATTCATAATTTTTTTTATCAAATTTATATAGTTTTTTTCTAGATACACTTTTGATATAAAAAAAATTCATAATTTTCATCAAATATCTCATATGATATCCACAATTAATTCATTATCTATTTCACCAAATTTTCTCTATTTTTCAGATTTATGTTTTGAATCACATGTGATTACTTCGTTTAACATATGATCTATTATTATGTATCACATATGATCTCACTAGATGAATTTTTGTACATATTACATATGATAATATATGTCTGAATATAAGTGACACATAATCACATGTGATAATATTTACATCACAAAAATATTTATAAATATAAATAATCACATATGATTAACTAAAATATATACAATTATCACATGAGTTAATATGATATGTGATATGTATAAATATTCATATAGTGATATCACATGTGATATTTGGTCAAAATTACGATTTTTTTTATTAAAAATATATTTATAAAATATATTAATAAAAAATTATGAAATAAAGAAAATTAAAAAATAAATAAATCTAAAAAATATAATGAGAACTTTAAGGATTATCCAATTCAAAATGATAATTATCCTACTTTCTAAAATTATTTTTCATTTTTTATTTATGGTATTTTTAATTAATAGATTATGTGGCTCACATTCCTTCTCGTATTCTCGCAAATTAGTTTGTTTCTCGCATGATCCTCCCTCTATATAATTATATATGATATATAAAATTGTCCTCTTTTGTGACTCTTTGAAAAACGTCGCGTTCTTGCAATGACGTGTAAGGCTTAAGGCTTAAGCTCGTCGCCACGTCACGCCTCACGCTATTTAGAACTTTGATAATCAAAAGTTCACGATAGGGTTCATATATAAATTAATCTCACTATGACACCTATGAGGATGATGAAAATGCTAAGAAAACGACCGAGAGACCCTCAAGATGGTTCCATCAACTATAAACAATAATAAAAACTATTGTTTTCTGTCACTTGTTGGATCAATAATTATATTCAAGATTAAATTAAATAAGGGGTCTAGTTTGTAATAGTGTTTAATACCTTAGGGGGTATTTAGCAAATAATTAATATTAAGTAGGTCATGTTGACCTAAGTATAAATAGTTTTATTTTCTAGGTTTAATGTGTGCATCGCATAAGGAAAACAGAAGGTAGCCGTATTCTCTGTATTCTACACAAGAGGTATTTTGTACACCAAGAATACACACACGCATTCATCTGATTGATCAAGAGATTTGTGGTATGTTGATCTGATTTATTTATCTCTTGTTCTTATTGTGTTGTGTTTGTTTATCAACCATACATATGGGTTTAACAAGTGGTATCAGAGCCAAAGAATCAAGCTTTTTGGATTAAACAGTGTTTTCGAAAATTCTACTGTGTGAAAATCGATTTCAAAGGTTTGTGTGTTTTTGAAGCTGAAAATCATTGGAATAGGTGCGTTTGTTAGTATAGAATATAATTGGATTGCCCTATTGCACTTAAAAACACAAATCGATTGGCTTTTGATAATTTTTGAATATTTTGTTCTTGAAACTGTCGAGTACTGTAGCATCTGATTCTGAGCATTCGAGTTGTTTTTAGGCATTGTTTTTTTATTGGGTTTTGATCGTAGCATGTTTGTGGATGATTTGTATGGTTTATACAATAACAATTAATCTGTTAAGTGAATTTCTGGGTTAAAAATCGATCAGAGGGTCGAACTGTGATGAACTAGACCGTTTTACACTTTTGCGCCAGTTCATAGTGGTATTTTGCGCCAGACCCTCTTCGCGCAAAACTTTCTTTTGCTCCACCTTCGCTTGGCGTAAAGCTGTCTTTTGCGCCACACACTACACCGGTCCACACCGGTCACATGACACCGGTCGAAGAATCCGGTTGCGGGACACCGGTCGCATCACAACATCGGTCGGACGGACACCGGTCGAGGACACCGGTCAAGCAACTCACCAGTCGCAGCAAGACACCGATCGCGATACTTGATTTCTTTTGCGCCATCAGTTCTTCGCGCAAACCTTCTCTTTACGCCACCTTCTATTCGCGCAAAACACACTTCTCGCGACCCATTACTCGCGCAAAACCTCTTCTTGCGCCACCTCTGCACCCTCAAATCCGTAAATAGCAACTAATTTAAAATTTTCTAAATACACCGATAAAGAAATTATCTACAACCACAAATTAAGATTTAACCTCAATACAAATATTCATTCTATACAAAAGTCAATGATAAGAACGGGTGCTACTAAAACCCCATAATAGTCACTATCTCCAAAATTGCGGAAGACTTCATCAACTACTTACATTTGCACAAAGCTAAGGCTCAACTCTTCATAGCTGCTAGTACCAAAACCCCAACTGGAACCTGATGCAAATGCCGACAAATAAAAAAGTTAGGCTTAACGCCTAGTGAGTTCAAGAGTTTATATCATGATTATAAAGGAAAATGTAAAAGGGAAATATCGTAACTTATAATCATGATCCTTTAAAAATGATTTAGTTAACAAATAGGAGAACAACTCATTTACTAATAATATGCATTTTATAAATGGATGCCTCAACACCAAGTGAGTTCAAAATTATGCTCCATGAAATAAATCATTTAAATATCCAAAATATATGATTTATTTATCAAAATGCCCAAATCCTAAATGTGGGTGTTTTATAAGTTTATAAAACTGAATACTTCCAACTAACCAAAACTTATCAGATGATTAACAGTTAACCATTTTCATACAAAACATGCAAACACTTTAAAATAGACATTTTGGCATATACACCGTTTTCACAAATCAACTTGAACTCACCTTGCTAGATTTAGGCTAAATCTAGATTTCACCCACTTAGAGCTTTCCTTGAAGAACATGATTCTTCAAACCAAATCTTTCAAAAACCTATATCCATACATTCCAACCATAAATAACCACATTCAACCATATAAAAACATTCTCCAAACATTACACATCAAAATCTCTATTTTGGTCCAAACCCCAATTTCGACCTAGATTTCTCCAAAACCATCAAACCCGAAATTGATAAACCACACACTAGGATAATCATAAATGGAGCATTTATAACTTATTTTAAGGTTTAGAAATGGAAGGGATACACTTACCATTTAGGTTTTGGTGAAAACCTAGAAAACCCAAAAATTCTTGAAGAAGGAGGTGATGATGATGAACTCTTGACCTTTGCTTCCAATCAACCACAAAATACTCTTGAATCATCCCAAAACTAATAATCTATACTTAAAAATCTCTCAAATACGAAACCATATAAAAAAGAATCGGCCAAAACGGAGTTGTGGTGAAGGAGATATGAGGAAATGAAGAAAACCCCCAAAAATCGGATTTTTAACCCCTCTGAACCGTTCCGCTAAAGTGCCTGGCTAAATTGACATATGTCACTTTCGCGAGGCACTAATGTACCGAGAGTTTTTAGACTCTCAGCGATAGTGCCAAACTAAAGTGACAGATGTCACTTTCGCGAGGCACTTTAGCCAAGCTTGTATCGAGCGCTGTTTTGGCCATATCTTCTTCGGTTTAGCTCCGTTTTTGCTCCGAAAAGAACCGTTGGACTCGTAATTGAATCCTTCATCTATCAAGACTATAAAATCAAGGATTCAAGCCCAAAATAAAATATCTTATTTTTCCTTAATATATCGGTTTCTGTATAAACTTGAAATGATACCTTTCGAAAATCGGGGTGTTACAATCCTCCCAACCTTAAAAGAGATTTCGTCCTCGAAATCTGGCACCAACCAAGAACCCAACATAGTACTTGGCAAGATCGATTGATTTCCCATAAAAATGCCTTCACGAAACCTTACCTCGTATACGAAGCTGATTACATCCTGGTCGAGGTTGTTACTGTACTTCTAGTAAAGAGTCATCACAATTGAATCCCAAGGTTCGACATAACTCACCGATGACGGAATGAACATCAAGTCCTTGTTTGATAATTTTCTTAACCATTAAATCTCGGTTGCCTCCCAACCTTATGTTGCCCATCTTACCTCAAGAGTAACTTACGACCTTATTTAGTCATTTCCACCAAGAATACTCCAAAGCAAACATTTCCCTTAGTTACTTCTAAATACGACGCATCAAGGTCTCTTCAATAATCGATTTGTACTTAGAGTCTACCTCGACATTCTCACCAAATGTCTCCAATAAATATTACCACTAAACTCCCACCATGCACTCAAGCATCGATTTCCAAATCAGCGAAAGTCCTGACAATTATCAAAATACCAATGATTGATTCTTAATTATCAACATCTAATTTCCTTAAGTTTACCACTCGTCCTATAGACGCACCAGATCTAACGGAAATACATTGAAGCACACCAACAGTTATTGTCCTCAAAATAGAGTGTCGACACCTATCCTCGGAATGACCATTCTGCAAACGTAGGTATACTATCAAATATTTCATTCCCGATTAGCAATGTCGATTCAAAGTTGACACCTACTCTTGGAAGTAGTCACCCAAATCCAACATCCTTACCAGTCAACCATAACATCATCATTATTCACGAATACCCAACAATATAGTACACCACCGACACATAACATGTCGTCTTACCAAATTCCCACAATTCCAAAACCAACCATACCCAAACAACCAAACACAATTTTAATCTGTAGGTTTAACGAAGCATAAAGATCGTTACTTAACTAACTGGGAGAAAGCACATGACTAACGCCTCAAACTCCGAGGACTCTTTTAATCCTTAATATCGACTTCTAACACGAGGGGGCTTACACCTATAGCCCAATGAGTTCAAAGTTTTTCACACCACTATGCCAATTTGAAATTTATAAAACTCTCAAATACATAAGTTTTATAACAATTAAACGTGCGGTGAAAATACACTATCGTGCATTCGATAGGTTTCAAAATTGGTCACCAATGCCGCTCATATAAAACCATTTTCAAATTTCATTTGATCTGTATTTACGCCAATAAAACGGTAGCAAAAGATGTGTAGCAAAATTCACACTTTAATTATGGAATTAAATTCCTGTACTCCAAACACGTGTGATAAATGTTCGTGCAATTCCCAAAAGAGGACTTCACAGCTTTTAACTTTAAACTTTTCCTCTTTTAACCAAAAACGTTGCGGCATAAAATTTTCAACAACCCCTTTTTCATCAGTTTATTTCCCAAAGCTCGATGGAACGATGGGAACACAAATGAATCCTCAATTTGAGTTTAAAACTTTGAGCTGCACAGATAAAACACATTTGACCAAAATAGTAACTATGACAACATGAATGCTGACAACTCATTTATGTGCATTGCTGAAAATTCCTATTAGTAAAATTAATAACTGAAATATGCTCAGAACAAAAGTTTATCTGAAATAACATAAGCCTTTTAGATGTTTACTCACTCCAACGGTATAATTTAATTCAAATGCGAGTAGCATACAACAACTGACATTTGTATAAATCCCAGAGATAAATCGCATAATTTATATTAGCAAGATTAACGACATTTCTCAAAACAACATGGGAGGTGACATCCTTAGCAAAACTCTTAAGTTAATGCATGCAATAATGCAGGCACACTAATTCCCATATTTAATTACACGATGTAAAAGTCGTACGATATGATACCACAAAACCCCACTAAATTTTCATAAAACTAGCAAATGCTAAAACCAAGCGGTGTCTAAATTTCCATTTGCCAACATGAAACATAATACGACAATAAGTCTGAGAATGTTAAAACTCCAAGACCATAACGTACAATAAAGTGACTCTTTTTAACAAAACTCTCATGAGACACGACGCCCAAAAAGCTCATAAATCTACACGCAATACAGTTAAAACTCACACATCGCAAAGTACACTCATGCGCCTCAAAATATCCCGAAATAATTTTTCATAAATTCAACGCGACTCGCGCAAACTCAAAATTCCCAAGAAAGTTCAGACTCAAGAACGTGGGAACAACTCTTCCTTTAAAACCTTAACATACGTGGAGGAGATCCAATGTCAAAGTTAAAAAATTCTACAGTTACTTACCCAATGCCCCATACGGCATTAAAACACGGATCTTATGATGTACCAAAAATAACGTTAAACACAAAACAGGGACGGGGACATTTTCAATATAAATTTGCAATCACATGCAACAAAACCGTTCTATGCATGCTTGAGCTCACGGTTCAAAATTTGATGAGTGTTAATGTTTTATCAAGACTTCACAGTAGAACACAATTTATGCTTCGAAAGCATGAGAAATAATTGATGCAAACTTATTTTTTTTTAGAAATAAATTTCGTGCATGAATTTCGATCGGCACTCACATCTTAGGACTTCACTCCTCCATTTTCCCGACATACTATTGTCGTTCGGATGCATCCAACATCTTAGAGCAACAATCCCACTAATTGGTTAACTTAAAATTTTCCTCGAAACAGAATCGGTTTGTCGAACCGATAGTTCTACTCCAACCAATAACTCTGACCCAAGATGGTCAACTTAATGTATGCATCACACTTACCTATCACTTTCAAGTGACATTGCTATAAACATCAATCTTTCCTTAGATCACTCGCTTAGAAACTTCCTCACTACCCCAACGGTCATCATACCAAGGTAGTTCAAGTATACATACTCATCCTTGCGACCCTCGACAAGTTTTCCGTTTCTAGCGACTCGATCAATCCTCAAAATATCTTATCTTAAGGTACCTAATGCGCAACTTCACTTACAATCACTTATAAGAACTATAGTTTGAGTCTAGGCATCCAAAATCAATACCTAATTCTCTCAAACTTAAGCTCTGATACCAACTTGTAACACCCTCAAATCCGGAAATAGCAACTAATTTAAAATTTTCTAAATACACCGATAAAGAAATTATCTACAACTACAAATTAAGATTTAACCTCAATACAAACATTTATTCTATACAAAAGTCTATGATAATAACGGGTGCTACTAAATCCACATAATAGTCATTATCTCCAAAATTGCAGAATACTTCACCAACTACTTACATTTGCACAAAGCTAAGGCCCAACTCTTCATAGCTGCTAGTACCAAAACCCCAACTGGAACCTGATGCACATGCCGACAAATAAAAAGGTTAGGCTTAACGCCTAGTGAGTTCAAGAGTTTATATCATGATTATAAAGGAAAATGTAAAAGGGAAATATCGTAACTTATAATCATGATCCTTTAAAAATGATTTAGTTAACAAATAAGAGAACAACTCATTTACTAATAATATGCATTTTATAAATGGATGCCTCAACACCAAAATATTATTTCATGAAATAATGAAATCCAACACTTATTCAAAACGAGAATAATGGTAATGCTCGAATAATGAAATTTGAGTAAGCTTTATAAAATAGACGACCAAAATATGAGTAAACTCAAGTTTCTAAGATTATAGCATAAGAGAGATAATTCAGACACAAAACGTGAATATAAATTGACTTCCAAATTTATGATAATGCATATAATACTTCATATCCCAAAACACCCCAAAACACGGGTAGGGATTATACTCAACCCAATAAAACATGGAATGAACTCATGTATGCAAAGTATCGCCGAAAACAAATGTATAAAAGACTCAGCCCAAAAACAACACCTTTCGGTGACGGGGGAAAACCCGATTCCGCATAATGTGACGTGCACAAAGTAAGCCACACATTAATTTAAAGTGGTATAAGTATCGGGATCAACATCTTTCAGAATACACCCATAGATACTAGCACGGATGACTTACACCATACCAAAGAAGCCAATCGCGCCTCAATGGGGGAAACCAAACGTTCCCCCATCGGACAAAGCAATAAATGTATCGAGCTCAGCATCTTTCAACATACACCCATTTGATATGAGCACGAAGGACTTATAACCCAATCCGATGCCGAACGTGCCTCGATGTGGAAAACTAGTCGTCCCAACACCGGATAAAATACAAAATTGCTCATGGATCCATAGCAGACGGGGCTGAAACATTACATGACTTAAAACGAATGAACTAACGCATTCAAAACATGTAATTCCCAAATAAGATGCAATAAATGCAAAAAATAACCAAATGCTCTATAATGAGCTATCAAATCCGGAGAAGTGTCCCCAAGACCCAACAAAATCCAAGCCAAGACATAGGCTCAACAAATCCAAAGACTCAACATTAAAAATCATAAAATGAAATCAAACGTAAACGACCTAAACTAATGCAACCCATGCTTCAACACACTCAAATAACTTAACATGATTTAGATCGGGACAAAACATTTTCCAAAATGGGTTTATACCTTTTATTCTTTCAAACCATCCCATGACACCCAATAGAATGCATTTATACTCAAAATTATGCTCCATGAAATAAGTCATTTAAATATCCAAAATATATGATTTATTTATCAAAATGCCCAAATCCTAAATGTGGGTGTTTTATAAGTTTATAAAACTGAATACTTCCAACTAACCAAAACTTATCAGATGATTAGCAGCTAACCATTTTCATACAAAACATGCAAACACTTTAAAATAGACATTTTGGCATGTACACCGTTTTCACAAATCAACTTGAACTCACCTTGCTAGATTTAGGCTAAATCTAGATTTCACCCACTTAGAGATTTCCTTGAAGAACTTGATTCTTCAAACCAAATTTTTCAAAAACCTATATCCATACATTCCAACCGTAAATAACCACATTCAACCATATAGAAACATTCTCCAAACATTACACAACAAAATCTCTATTTTGGTCCAAACCCGAAATTGATAAACCACACACTAAGATAATCATAAATGGAGCATTTATAACTTATGTTAAGGTTTAGAAATGGAAGGGATACACTTACCATTTAGGTTTTGGTGAAAACCTAGAAAACCCAAAAATTCTTGAAGATGGAGGTGATGATGATGAACTCTTGACCTTTTCTTCCAATCCGCCACAAAATACTCTTGAATCATCCCAAAACTAATAATCTATCCTTTAAAAGCTCTTAAATACAAAACCATAGCAAAAAGAATCGGCCAAAACGGAGTTGTGGTAAAGGAGATATGAGGAAATGAAGAAAACCCCCAAAAATCGGATTTTTAACCCCTCTGACCCGTTCCGCTAAAGTGCCTGGCTAAAGTGACATATGTCACTTTTGCGAGGCACTAATGTACCGAGAGTTTTTAGACTCTCAACGATAGTGCCAAGCTAAAGTGACAGATGTCACTTTCGCGAGGCACTTTAGCCAAGCTTGTATCGAGCGCTGTTTTGGCCATAACTTCTTCGTTTTAGCTCCGTTTTTTCTACGGAAAGAACCGTTGGACTCGTAATTGAATCCTTCATCTATCAAGACTATAAAATCAAGGATTCAAGCCCAAAATCAAATATCTTATTTTTCTTTAATATATCGGTTTCTGTATAAACTTGAAATGATACCTTTCAAAAATCGGGGTGTTACAATCCTCCCAACCTTAAAAGAGATTTCGTCCTCGAAATCTGGCACCAACCAAGAACCCAACATAGCAGTTGGAAAGATCGATTGAT
Source organism: Arctium lappa (assembly GCA_023525745.1). Taxonomy (NCBI): domain Eukaryota; kingdom Viridiplantae; phylum Streptophyta; class Magnoliopsida; order Asterales; family Asteraceae; genus Arctium; species Arctium lappa. The sequence goes on from CM042051.1 coordinate 35,754,898, forward strand.
TTCCCATAAAAATGCCTTCACGAAACCTTACCTCGTATACGAACCTGATTACATCCTGGTCGAGGTTGTTACTGTACTTCTAGTAAAGAGTCATCACAATTCAATCCCAAGGTTCGACATAACTCACCAATTCTTGCAAGCTACAGTTCGCGCAAATCTCAGAACGTGAAAGTTTTACTTTGCGCGAAGTCCCTTTTGCGCCAACTCCTTGTAGCGCAAATTAGACTTTTGCGCCAGACTCTTTTAGCGCAAATCTTCTTTTGCTCCAGATTTGCGAAAGCTTTAGGATTCATAGGTGTTGCTTGCTAATTTCTTTGTGCTTTATACTGTTTACGAATTCTGCATTTGATTATTTTTGGAAATTTATTTTTCTGAACATTTTTTAGTATAGTTTTTATCCAATTCTTGATTCTAAAGATCTTACGAGTTGATTTAAGTTGTACATATATCATCATGCCTTACATAGACGAGAAGGGAAATACAGTGCTGACCAAGAGAGACTGTGCTTTAGCATATATGCCAGAGATTCCAACACTAGAAGTTGAGAATGAAAAACTAAAGATTCATAACTCATCTCTTCTTGAACAGATTGATAAGTTGCAAGATGATAAATGCCTAAAGAAAGATTTTATTTGATCAGAATGCATTAATGATTCTAAAATTAATTTTGCAGGAATTATTGAGTCAAAAGAGAAAGAGATTCTAAATCTTCAAGTTAAATTAAAAGAAGGAGTTAATGCAAAAAGAGCTTGATGAGCTTAGAAGAAGAGCAAACAATGCTAGTGAAACATCTGAAGGGCTTAGAAAGTGAATTCTCGAATTTTTGCTGAAAGAGACTCTTTGAAAGAAAAAGTTTTCAGTCTTGAGGTTGAGATTAATATGCTGAAAGAAAAGGCAACCCAAAACAGAAACAACACAAAAGCCCAAGATGAGATGATGAAGATTGAGAAAGAAAGAAAAGAATTTGCTAAGAAATTCTCTGATTTCTCAAGAAAAGCCTTTGAAGAGAAGAAATCATTAGAGCTTAAACGTGTTAAGCTTTCTCAACAAGTTTCAGACTTTGAGAAAGTTATCATTCTAGAGAGAGACAAGGTTGAGAATGAGAAGAAGAAAGCTGAGCAGAAGGATGTCAATAAAGACTTATCTAAAGAAAAGAAAGATCTAGAGACCGAGATAGCTAGGCTGACAAGAAAGCTATCTGAGTTGTCAACAAACATCTTGAAGGAGAAGAATGCAAAATCTGAGTTGCATAAGAAGTTTGATCTGATTGCAAAGGAAAGAAACAGTTTGTCGTCAAAGATACAGGAACTTGAAGAGATCGTATTCAAAGTGAAGCTGACTGAGCACAAGACGCCAGACTCAATAGCTCAATCACCGAGAGATGATCTAACTGCATTTAAATATTTGCTCATTCAATTCAGTAGCAAGTTCAATTTTTACTAATGTTTCTAATAATCCTTTGTTTGATGTAATTGATGATCATACTTCTGAACATAAAGATCAAATTCTTCCTTCTAACCTTTTCTTTGACAAAAATGTTGACGGTTCAGGAACAAGTCTCAGAAGAAAAGGTTATGGAGAAGGAAAGATGAAGAAAAAGATAGAGAAAATTGGATTTGGAGAGTTAAAGGATCTTCAGAGGAAAAGAAGAAAGAAAAATCATTTGTGCATACATCAAATGCTAAATGGAACTATGCCTCAAAAGGAAATTTTTTTGGCAAATCTGATCTGGTTTACACAATCAATCAATTGATAAGGTTAGCACAAAAGAAAATTAGTTGTTCCTACTGTGGCTCAAATGATTTTGTAAGAAAAGATTATGTGAATAATTGGTATGGTTCTTATTTTATATCTCCCACTAAAACTGCAACTAACCCATTAGGACCCAATTACCAGTGGGTACCAAAAGCTAAATCTGTGTTGCAGGCACCCAAGGTTTAAGGGGGGAGAAAGAACAATGACTTCTGATTACTACAGATCAGGACTCTTGCGTCATTGTCAAAACAATGACTTCTAGACAATACAGTCTAGGACTCGGACTTCAATGTCAAAAAGTTTGACTTCTGAATTTGCTTTAATCCTAGTAATTCAGAACTCGGTTTCATGATTAAGGATTATGCACATATTAAGGGGGAGCTTATATGCTTTATATTTTTTTTTTGATGAATTGTTGTTTTACAGATATAAAGAGGAAGAACACTTAGATGAAAATATTCATTCCAGGGGAAGTTAAGGATTCTGATTTACAGGTATATCTTTCTAATCCTTACACTCTATCACTTGTTGAAAGATGAACAACTTTCACTTGTGAAAAATGGTTTCTTAAATGTTCAAACCACTTCCTATTTTTCAAAGATTTTCATGAATTATGAAGTGTGATTTTAAATGATTTTTGGATACTTAATTGTCAACCACCTTTTTGTTTGAAGGGGAGAATAGCATTGTCAAACACACAAATGTTTTTGACTTCTCCAAATTTTTATTCTTCATGTTTATTTGTATTCCTTTGTACTTTCATGTACAAAAGACTGTTGAACATCACGTTCTTTTAGGAAAATACATGGGATTCAGTGTAAGAGCTTAACAGAACTTCCATGGATTCACGATAACCAGTGTTTCCTACCCAGGAAGTATTCCCTGAGTGATTGAGGGGAGAGGTGTCAAAAGATTTGAGTGTTGGTGTGTGAAGAGGTAAAATGGAAAAGAGAGATTGGTTAGAAGTGAGATTTAAAAGATTAAAAGAAAGAGGGTGAGAGAACAGAGTAAAAGAATATTAAACTCTGCACCAAATTCTTTTTTAGCCAGGCAGCCACATTATCTGTTGTTTCACATTTCTTCGTGAATGACATTGAAAAAGGCAACTAGCTCATGCCATCTCTTGCATACAATCCCACCAGCTACTCATTCATTTCTCAAAAAGAGGATGTTTCACATTTTCTAGGGAAGCAGCACACACACTATTGGTTCTTCATTTGGAAGATACTAATATTGAAAAAGAAGGAAAGTTGCCCCACCTTCGACCTTTTCTCATGCACATTGAGTCTTTGTATAATTTGTTGTTGTCTCAACAAGTTTACATACTTTGAGCCTAAATTGAAAAGCAATCATCGATGATTAATTCTTTCATACACATGCACGAGCACACAGAAATTTGTTTTTTGTCAAAACGTTCATAGATAACTATGTGTTATTCGATGATTGAATGGAAGTCCTAGGGAGCTAACATCAAAACCAGCTCCTTATATAGTAACTTTATGTTACTGACAGGCATTCCAAACTGAGTCATTTGTTGATTCAGGGTTACCATTTTTTTTACTTATTTGAATCTGCAAATATTGAAATAATCACTCTTTCCATTTGGGGAGACTGCTCTTATTTTCATACAGGGATCTATACATGAAGATTGTGCTTAATTGTTGATCAAATGGGTGTCTGAACTTATTTGATCTATCAAAAGTCTGACTGAAGATGATCGTCAAAAGGACACTTCATTTAAAGAAAGAGGAAGATGAAGACTATGTAAAGCTACAAGCTGTGAAGCTGTCAACGTCATATCATATACAGGTTTCAAGAGAAGTGAAGACCCGAAGATAATTGTCAAAAAAAAATTAATCTTGAATCCAAAGGGGGAGATTGTTGGATCAATAATTGTATTCAAGATTAAATTAAATAAGGGGTCTAGTTTGTAATAATGTTTAATACCTTAGAGGGTATTTTAGCAAATAGTTAATATTAAGTAGGTCATGTTGACCTAAGTATAAATAGTTTTATTTTCTAGGTTTAAAGTGTGCATCGCATAAGGAAAACAGAAGGTAGTCGTATTCTATGTATTCTACACAAGAGGTATTCTGTACACCAAGAACACACACACGCATTCATCTGATTAATCAAGAGATTTGTGGTATGTTGATCTGATTTATTTATCTCTTGTTCTTATTGTGTTGTGTTTGTTTATCAACTATAAATCTGGGTTTAACATCACTGAATGTAACCCATCATTATATTTGTATAAGAATTCATTGACACGAAGAAAATCTAGTTTGGATTAAGACTTGGTTATCGCGGTCGAGAAAAAGCACGAACCGGTGCAGTCATAAATGGTTCGCTTGGTATTGGCTTTTAGTCTGGTTCATTAAAAAAAAGGAGAAAGAGGAGAAAAAATATATGGTTTTTAAAAAGTAGAAAAAATTTAAAAAACGGACCCATCTTTATCCGGTTTGGGTTTTATCTTGTTCGGGAAATAGTTGATTTTATCCGATCTGACTAAAAAAATCTGATCTGAAAAAAGATTGTCGGCCTGGACTCGTCCGAACTGTTGATGTCATGTCCCAATTTTAATTCAAGCTGGTCCCAATCTTAGAGTCCATCTTTACCAACCAGAACTCTTTAGCATCAACACCTTCTCCTTTGCTGTTAAAACATGTAGGCATGATCATATTGACCCAATATAATGTTGTCGAAACTTGAGACTTTACAGAATTTGAATTGAAAAATAGTTGTTACTCGTTTCAACTAACAAGGCATTCTAAGAACAGTATAGTAAAAATAAATTTGCACCACGCGAGGGAAGTAGTCGTGAAACCGGAGAGACGAGCATCTTAAAATTTTGATGTACTTACTAAGATTTTTACTAAGCAAGGTTTTCGTCACAACAATTATTTAAGTGTTTCTCAAAAGCTAATTATTTTAATCCGAGAAGATCGAAAATCAAAGTTAGGGGTTGTTTGTTTACCTTTTAATGGTTCCATTAAGAGGCAACCTCTGAATCGTTAAGAGGTAATTCTTGTTTGGCAAAAAAAAATGCATGCCTCTTAATGGTTCCAAAACCATTAAGTTTAGGCAAGGTTCTAAAAAAGTCGAGGCGTGGCCTTGCCGCCACGTTTTACCCCTTGGCGTCAAGATAAGGCGTCAAGCTCGTTATGGCGCACCATGGCCCGCCATGGCGCGTTATGGCGTTACGCCTTGGCATTGAGATAAGGCGTCAAAGACGGTAAGGATAAATCACGCTACTGACCTCACTACCGTCGAAGACGGTGTGTCTAACTCGCACTGCCTTAATTCTTGGGACACACCCCCAATAGCATAAACGGGTCACACTCTCCGGTACGAGTAGGCGTGCCACACTCCCCGATTTAGGTCACAATCTCCACAAATAATGTATGTATACATTTATATATCAACAATTTATAACACACTTAAATAATTTCATAGTAATCATGTCATCGTAAATAAATCAAAGTTTAAAAAAATTAAACTTCATATGCTTTCGTTAACAAAAGGTTTGGTTCAGAAAAACTCACCTAGCGTCCTTAGATTAATTCTTCGCATCTACTAGAGTGATCCAAAACGAAACCTATAGAATAAATATCGGTAGGTAAACTTTCGATACTTTCTAAGAATTATATTGAAAGTTGTCCTTAACACTATATACCCTCAAGCGGTTAGACCTACACAATACCGCTAAACCAGGTTCATAGCGTAAATAAATTTCGAACTTCCCAAATGGTCAACTACCTTTTCTAAGAACCCGACCCAACCAAAGCTACAAAGTTCTTGGCCTTGGAATGCCACTAGGCCTACACTTCACCTACTAAGCCCAACTATCCATTTGAGTAAGTTTGGTTCTTGTCCTGCGGCCCACAAACCACCGATCGGACCCAAGGGTCGACCGGTGTCCAAGGGTCGACCGGTGCCCTTCCTCGGTATCGACCGGGGTCTAATCTCCCAACATTGACCGGTGCCAAAACTCGACCGATGTCACTACTCGACCGAAGCTCGATCGATGTCAATACTCCGGTCCCCCAACTCCCATTCGGTCAATTGATGCACAAACCTCACAACGTGAACAGAGAGTCGATTCCAACAAAAAAATTGATTAAGTATCAATTTCAAAACTCAACTCAAACCACAACAGAATACTTATTTCACTGCTAAAACACATTCCGCATTGAAGGAAAAAAAATCAACTTCCATTTGATTTTTATTACACAGATCGACTAATTCCAAAATAAGGTTCATCAGGTTCATTCACAATCCCACCCCAAAACTAACAACACATCATCTAACACTAAGAATAATGATGAGAGAAAGGTTTACCTTAATGAAGAAATCAGTAAAACTTGAAATCACACAGAGTCGGCTCCTTCCCCTCTTCAATCGCACGGTCGCCCTAACCCCTTTTCTTTTTGCTCAACCACCATATGAAATCAAAATAGAGTCATTAGGGTTAAAACCCCTATTAATTCCAATGTTACATCTTACTCCCTTACACCTTTGAGTCTTGACCAACTCACATCCAATCTTTGAAATATGAAATTTACACCCGGTTATTACAATCCCCCCCTCAATAGAATATCGTCCCTGGAATTCCTTCGCTGAACAAACTGGGGTATTGAATTCTCATAGTTGACTCTAATTCTCAAGTCGCTTTTTGACCCTTGTGGAATTTCCACTGAACTTTCACCAGTTGAATTTCCTTGTTCCTTAATTTCTTCACTTTACGATCTAAAATGGCAACCGGTTCTTCCACATAACTTATCTTCTCATCAACTTGGATATCCTCCAATGGCACGACAACATCGCTAACTGCTAAACATTTCTTTAGATTCGACACATGGAAAATTGGGTGAATCCCTCGCATGGAATCGAGCAGTTCCAACTTGTAGGCCACTTCTCCAACCCGTTCAATGATAGCAAATGGACCAACAAACTGGGTCTTAACTTACCTTTCTTTCCGAAACTAAACACTCCCTTCCAAGGCGAGACTTTTAACCTCACCAAGTCTCCCACCTGAAACTCTATCGGCTTTCTTCGCTTATATGTGTACATCTTCTGATGATCTTGGGCTACCTTTAATCTTTCTCGGATCTGACATACCTTATCGGCTGTTATTTGCACGATTTCCGATCCTTCTAGCTGTCTTTCGCCCACCTCATTCCAACATAATGGTGTTCTACACTTCCGTCCGTACAACGCTTCAAACGGAGCTGCTCGAATACTAGCATGGTAACTATTGTTATACGAAAATTCTATCAAAGGTAGATGAGTCTCCCACGAACCTTTGAAATCAATGACACACGCTCGAAGCATGTCTTCCAATGTTTGAATGGTTCTTTCACTCTGGCCCTCCGTCTGCGGATGGTACGCTGTACTCAACTTGAGTTGTGTACCCAACTCCCGTTAAAGACTTCTCCAAAACGACGACGTGAAGCGAGCATCCTGATCTGACACAATAGCTGACGATACTCCATGTCTGGTCACAATTTCTTCAATATGCAATTTAGCCAATCTCTACAATCGTATCAACCTTAGGCATTACCATGTCCCCACCACTATGAACTTCTTCACACTCATGGACTACTTTGACAACTCCACATATCTTCTTACCAACTACGAAACATCATGAACTAAAACATTTTACATTCCTTTCAATATTCTAGCGGTAAGAGATAACCCTTCTATAATATACAGCAAGCCATGACACCTAGATCCTCTCTTAGGTAGCCACCCACTATCACCCGAACATTATCACTCCAACTGCTTACAAAATGGAAGAAAACTTCCTCCATCCAAGACCTCTGTGGTCCACCAGCTTCAACTGGCGGATTGATGTGACGCATAATCCAATTTCTTATTGCAGCCACAATCGTCCGACCATATGTACCATAAAACCAAGCTTTACTTGCTCAACATGGAGTGACTATGCTCACACGAACTGTTCCAATTAATTTAGCATTGGACAACCGGCTCACTTGGGAATCTTTTCCCACGCAATCTCAAGTATGCCATTATGGTCTTTCACTTTGAACACTACGCAACCTTTAGAGCATCCGAGCGATTTAGATTGCTCAACACTCAAACTGCGACGTGCGCCAAAATCTCTTTCTCACCCCTTCGCTAGGGATTCATAAACTTACTAACGGCGAAGTCTGAAAACATAATTCCACACTTTTGTATCTAATCATACCATATCCACTTCCTCCTACTAGCGTAGGACATTCCTCGTTCCATTCTCGGATTGACCAATTGCGTTGAAGGCACCTTTATACTACTGCGTTAACCGAAGATTCCTCAAAATTCTCATTCGAATACTCACCCATGATCTCCCAAAGCAATACCTAATGCTTGAATACACTGCGCATTTCTCGCTTTCCCAAAGGGTTGTTCCATCCGCCAAAAATTCCTTTATCCCCAAAGGTGACTTTGACATCCCCACGGATTAACATAACTACTATCATTACCTCAAGAACTAATCCGTTCGATCTTTCCAACAATATCTTGATGAGATAAGCTATATTCGCCCATAACCTGACGCAACACAAGAACACCAGGTTTCTCCTTTAGATAGCCGCTAACTGCCATTCGAAACATTATCCTCAACTTACTAATACCCCGATACCAACCAAACGCCCATTCATTCAACGACACACTCACCACCTTTGGACAGTTATCAAGATCCTCCGGCGAATATTTCTACCTACCCTCATTCCAGTTCAACAACTCGAATCCACTACTTATCCTCAAGAAGTCTTTACATACCAAGGACTTGTACGACTACCTTGGTATAGATATCATTGACTCAATCACATATCCCCATCAACAAACTTGTCACTTATAATCATTCCCCAGAAATCTCCAGACAAAGACGTTCATCCTATAACAAAACACTTTCCGACCACCACCCTTAAAGGAGTTCCTTCCCGCCATAATGAATTGCACACCCACTTAAGTCATGAAAATCATCAACTCATCGGTGCAACCACCACCCTACCAACCTATCACAGCACACCCAAAATCTCCGCAACTAACTTGCCACACACATTTACCTCCATTTTCATACAGATGATAACACCAATATCTGAATCCAAGGCACTTCGCGATTTGGTCTTCCTCGGGTCTAAATAAGACGCCAAACTATAATCCTCCAAATTACTCGTCCAGATATTGCTCCTTGCCAACTCACACACAATTTGCTAAACACAAATTTTGGCAGCCTGAAAGATTAAACGTACTATCCCTAAGATTTGAACACTCGAAGCGAAACCCCTCGAGTTGAGCTAAATAACTTCACTTCTACGCCAACCAACAAAACCTCGTAGAAGATCACCTAGCCGAAAGGTAATCATCCAATTCCGAAGTACTCCCACCAGATGGTCCAACATCACACCATAAAAACCCAACGAAACCATCCATGGCTACTTCTTCGTTTTCAGCGTCCCGTCATTGATCTCGAAAATGGTCGTTGGCTTCAACATCGACAGTCGACATGGTGGTACTTCAACCACATATCCGTCCAACTAGGATTTCCAATGGGATCTACCTCTCCCGAGACAACATATAAAAGTAACACAATGACTTCGAATCTCACCCCGGACATAAACATCTACCGACATCCTCATCTTATGCCATTGAATAAGTGAGTATGCCATAAAAACATCCTTAACGTCGAAGATCAAGGCTTCCAATAACCACCTCCCGCTATTTAGCACATTTCCTTAACAGTAACGCCAAAGTCAAGAATCGACTACCCCCTGATCGAGCATCACACTTCCACTCTCAAAAACTATCATCATTCTTAATTGCAACCTTTCCCCACGACCTAGAGAGTTCAAAACCTTCATGCATGACACACCAAAAAATTTAAATTCTTGACACTTTTGAAAATTTAGAAGGGACTACGTTATGAAACAAACTTGAGTGTACACTACACAACACCGACTAGCCATGCACCACGATTTCAAGAATCGTTCAACCCCAACTCCACGACAAAATACTCTTCACCACCCCCCAGTATCGGTGTTGGCACAATTGAAATTATTTTCGATGAACTTTACCCACAAAATTTATAAAATGCTACAAAATTGCTTGCAATGAGCATGTCAAACGACTTTCACCCTCATTGATATGACAACACATGCCTGTACCAAACTCACTTATAAAATAATCCGGTCAATATTGTTTTGATTTTCATAACAAGGTTACTCATTTACAATATACTAGAAGTGTACTCGTGCAATGCCGCTAAATACATCACGATTTTAACGTTTCGTTTTATTTTCTATTTTTTGTCGATTTACATTACGATTTTGGTTGGTTGTGAGAGATTAATAATGATTTTTTTATATAAATTTGTTTAATTTAGACTTAATAATATAATGTAATTTATTTTGGTTTAAAAATATAATTTTTTTTATAAAATATTCTGTTAGATTTTTTTAATTATATTTTATATTTTTATATTTAAAAATTTATTTTTATTCTATATTTAATTATGCTGAGAGTTATTTTAGGGGAATTAAAGTGGGAAATGATTTTAAGAGAGTTAAAATGGTTAGAGATAATGATTGAAAATTAATAAATAACATTAAGTGTAGTACATACAGCTTTAATGGTTGTTTTTTAAGTAATTAGCATTAAATAGTTGTACATTAAGCTTTAATACTTGTTTTTAAGAGTTTTTTATGTCATCTTTATAATATAGTATATATATATATATATATATATATATATATATATATATATATATATATATATAAAATAATTCTCCCACTCCAAAATTGAAATTTTTATCATTCAACGCCATAAACTTGTCTGTTCAATACCAACACACGTTTGCACGCGTCGACACGTTTTCAAAATAAACACCTCGTAAGGCATACACACGCCAAAAGTATCTGATATGAATGATATGGAAAGGCTTCAGCAAATTGTTTGAAACACAAATCATAGGATTCAGTGACATTGAAGGCTATTTACTCTAACAAGGCCAACTGTTTACACTCACCATAATTTATCCCAAACTCCTTACTTCCGACCAACCAGCCGGGTTCCTCTCCTATGCTACAACTTCCGGCACCAACGCTTCCCAACATTCTTGATTGTCTAAGCACCAGTTACCATCACAACTAAAATTCCGCAAGCCGCGCATCCTACTTTGACCTCAAACAAACTTACCAACCATAACTCAAATTCATCTGATCCTCACTACATTTTATCAGTCAGCACTGAAATCGTCTCTCAACCGCCCTTCACTTAGCTACAACTCCAAAAGCCTCATTTCTATCCTTCGATTCTTGGATTAACACTAACCTGCTTCACACCGATCGCCATGACAATCTACCAAACCGAAGACTCCCTTGATGCGGAAAGCTCATCTCCTATCATAATATATTCCTTATGGACCCATGAGGTCCTTTCTCAACGAAGTATCTACATCCCGCACAATAATCTTCCCAAACGGTATTAACCTTACAACCACAGGTGAACCCACACAATACGCCCGACACACACTATCAATTCATAGATAGAACTCTCTACACTAAACCACACTCAACAATAGCAATCGAGTATGCCCATGCACTTGTAAATTCATAATGGCATTGGCCAGATGCAATTTTGAATTTACCTTACATGAGAGTACTCACTATTGTTATCACGCCTCTCGCTGATCAAGGTCTTTCTTACAGGCTTCCTAAATCTCAGTTGTGTTCCCTATTCCACAATTTAAGTTTAGGCCCATCCGGTCACCTAAATCCCTCAAACTATGGCTCTGATACCAATTATAACAACCCAACTAAAAACAACATGATAAGAACAATTAGAAAAAATTTAAAAAACGGACCCATCTTTATCCGGTTTGGGTTTTATCTTCTTCGGGAAATAGTTGATTTTATCGAATCTGACTAAAAAAAATCTGACCTGAAAAAAGATTGTCGGCTTGGACTCGTCCGAACTGTTGATGTCATGTCCCAATTTTAATTCAATCTGGTCCCAATCTTAGAGTCCATCTTTACCAACCAGAACTCTTTAGCATCAACACCTCCTCCTTTGCTGTTAAAACATGTAAGCATGATCATATTGACCCCAATATAATGTTGTCGAAACTTGAGACTTTACAGAATTTGAATTGAAAAATAGTTGTTACTCGTAACAACTAACAAGGCATTCTAAGAACAGTATAGTAAAAATAAATTTGCAGCACGCGAGGGAAGTAGTCGTGAAACCGGAGAGACGAGCATCTTAAAATTTTGAAGTACTTACTAAGATTTTTACTAAGCAAGGTTTTCGTCACAACAATTATTTAAGTGTTTCTCAATATCTAATTATTTTAATCCGAGAAGAACGGAAATCAAAGTTAGGGGTTGTTTATTTACCTCTTAATGGTTCCATTAAGAGGCAACCTCTAAATCGTTAAGAGGTAATTCTTGTTTGGCAAAAAAAATGTCTGCCTCTTAATGGTTCCAAAACCATTAAGTTTAGGCAAGGTTCTAAAAAACTCGACTTGGCGCCGCCATGGCGTCGAGGCGTGGCCTTGCCGCCACGTTTTACCCCTTGGCGTCAAGATAAGGCGTCGAGCTCGTTATGGTGCGCCATGGCCCGCCATGGCGCGTTATGGCGTTACAACTTCGAATTTATGTACTTCGAAATTCGATTGGAATTTACCCATTAGTATCGATTATATCTTAGAAATCTTTTTGTTTATCGTTTTATATGAATTTAAATTGTTAATAAGTTGTTCGTTATTGTTCAATACACCGATAAAAACACACACATCACATATATACATATAAATTATATACAGATTTGTCGCCTTAAGCCACGCCTTGGAAAACGCCATGGCCTTGCCATAACTCTTAAGGCTTGACGCTTGACCTCGCCGCCACGCCACGCCTCACGCCATTTAGAACCTTGAGTTTAGGTTTAGGCCCATTCGGTCACCTAAATCCCTCAAAATATGGCTCTGATACCAATTATAACAACCCAACTAAAAACAACATGATAAGAACAATTAAATCTTAATAATAATAATTGATGCTAAAGCGGCCCCAAGCGTACAATTAAATTTCAAGGTTTGCGACTGCAACCTATACACAACTGAGATAAAGTAAATGCTAAAACTAAGGTGACGGTCTACTACACCTTCTCTTTACCCTTACCAACTTTGACTGGTTCATGTTTGCCTGAAAAAGATTTTTAAATTTGAAAGAGCGAGGGTTAGACCGGAGGTCTAGTAAGTCCCCTCTAACAGATAAGCAACAATATAACTTTCCAGAAAATTTAAATCAACAGATTTATAAACACATAAGGATAAATCAGGCTACTGACCTCACTACCGTCGAAGACGGTATGTCTAACTCGCACTGCCTTAATTCTTGGGATACACCCCCAATAGCATAAATGGGCCACACTCCCCGGTACGAGTAGGTGGGCCACACTCCTCGACTTAGGTCACAATCTCCACAAATAATGTATGCATACATTTATATATCAACAATTTATAACACACTTCAATAATTTCATAATAATCATGTCATCGTAAATAAATCAAGGTTAAAAAAATTAAACTTCATATGCTTTCGTTAACAAAAGGTTTGGTTCAGAAAAACTCACCTGGCATCCTTAGATTAATTCTTCGCGTCTACTAGAGTGGTCCAAAACGAAACCTATAGGATAAATATCAGCAGGTAAACTTTCGATACTTTCCAAGAATTATATTGAAAGTTGTCCTTAACACTCTATACCCTAAAGCGGTTAGACCTACACAATACCGCTAAACCAGGTTCATAGCGTAAATAAATTTCGAACTTCCCAAATGGTCAACTACGTTTTCTAAGAACCCGACCCAACCAAAGCTACAAAGTTCTTGGCCTTGGAATGCCACTGGGCCTACACTTCACTCACTAAGCCCAACTATCCATTTCAGTAAGTTTGGTTCTTGGCCTGCGGCCCACAAACTACCGACCGGACCCAAGGATCGACCGGACCCAAGGGTCGACCGGTGCCCGTCCTCGGTATCGACCAGGGTCTAATCTCCCAACATTGACCGGTGCTAAAACTCGACCGATGTCAATACTCCGGCCCCCCAACTCCCATTCGGTCGATTGATGCACATACCTCACAACGTGAACAGAGATTCGATTCCAACAACAAAATCAATCAAGTATCAATTTCAAAACTCAACTCAAACCACAACAGAATACTTATTTCACTGCTAAAACACATTCCACATTGAAGGAAAAAAATTCAACTTCCATTTGATTTTTATAACACAGGTCGACTAATTCCAAAATAAGGTTCATCAGGTTCATTCACAATCCCACCCCCAAAACTAACAACACATCATCTAACACTAAGTCGGCTCCTTCCCCTCTTCAATTGCACGGTCGCCCTAACCCCTTTTCTTTTTGCTCAGCCGTCGTATGAAATCAAAATAAAGTCATTAGGGTTAAAACCCCTTTTAATTCCAATATTACATCTTACTCCCTTACACCTTTGAGTCTTGACCAACTCACACCCAATCTTTGAAATATAAAATTTACACCCGGTTATTAAAATATATCTTTTTGTAAAAATAAAATTTGTGGCAATAATTATTTACTTGTTTGTCAAATTTAATATCTTGATCCTAAAATGCAGAATCATATTTACGAACATCAATTTATAATAATTAAATTTATAACACATTCAAAATATATATATATATATATATATATATGTGTGTGTGGGTTCAAATAAAAACTCATTTTTCATTGTACATATGATGACCAATCTTAGCCATTGGAAGGAAGAAAGGCGAGGTTCAACCGTAACGTAATAAGGGAGGGTGCCTCCTTTCAGAGTGTGATTCGTCATTTCCAATGCGGTTAATTGCTATTAGGCTTTTTAGGAAAGGTCCCCTCTTCTTAGCGAACTTCAATTCTTCACTATAGTATTTTCCCACAAATTCTCCGGTTGGCCTAGTTTGTGAATGAGCCTACAAGTGGTAACCGCTCTGTATCCGTCATCTCTTTTGATCAAGATTTAGAAAACTAATTAATGGTTAAAACGTAGTAAGATTAACTGAGAAGTGATTAGAGACAAAATTGGAAATTTGAATCAGCGTCTACCTTGTTTGACTTTTTATTTTCTTTTTAATTAATTTTTTTACCTCCTTAAAGTTTAAAATAAACTATCTTAAAAATTACTAATATTTTAATCAAATAAATTAAATAAAAAAAACGAGAATTTCGTGCTCTTCGATATGACATCCATCTCGATATAGTTTTTTTTAACCGTTTTTACATGAATTTTTATATATATGTTATATTCATTATAAATATGTGTGCACGTCCGGGGTGTCCACATTCATCATGAATAACAAAGGTGAACGTTCATTCACTATTTGTGATGAATAATACAGTATTCAGAATGAATAATACAACACTCATGATGAATAATACACGAATTTATGATTCATGTATTATTCATCATGAATGTTGTATTATTCATCCTGAATGATACATTATTCATGATGAATAATATATGAATGACCCGTGAAGGTGCGGATACATGATGCACTCTATTTTGTTTTCCGATTCACAACCGAAATTTGGTTTAATTCATTATGAATATGTATGCGCATCCTCGGGTGTCCCACATTCAGCATGAATAACAAATGTGAACGTTCATTCGTTTTTCATGATGAATAATACGGTATTCAGGATGAATAATACACGAATTCATGAATCATGTTTTATTCACCCTGAATGATGTATTATTCATCCTTAATGATACATTATTCATGATGAATAATACATGAATGACCTGTGAAGATGTGGAGACGTGACGTGCTATCTTTTGTTCCCCGGTTCACAACCAAAACTCGATAGGTTCTCGATTCGTCTCGATGGGTGTTGGATTACGGTGATGAAGAATGTGATGCCTTACGACATTGAATAAAGTGTTTGAAAGACCAAGATCACTAAATCTCTAGAGAGAGAAAGTAGAGAGAGAAAGCTTTGAAGTGCAAAGTATATGTATTCAATATGTGTGCGTGAAGTTCTTACAAACTTACAAGACCAAAGGGACTTAAATATATACCCTTGGTCAGATACAACACAGATGTAGACTCTAAAGACAGTATTTGACCAATCCTATAAATACAATGATTACAATAAAATCAGACCTAACAATCTCCCCCTTAGTAATCATTGGCGCTTTGGTCTTCAAAATTCATCTTCTAAATCAGCACGGACCATTAAAGTGACTTTGTGAAGCAATCTGACTTTTAAAAGAAAAATTATTCTCAGCACCTTTCAGATTGATTTGTGTTTGCTGCCTTTGACAAGACTGGACCAGTTTGAAATAAACTTGAAAGAACAGTTGGTTCATCAACTTGTGCTCTAGACAACACACCTCTTTTGAATGACCTTGAATGAACTGTGGTGGTCGAAGCAGGAACAGCAAAAGAAAAAGTTGTAGCTGAGAGAATAGAATCTTGAGCGAATCTTGATCAGCAGATAAACATTTGAGCTCTTTGTCTCTTTAACATCTCCTTGACTTCTCTGATTTCTCCCCCTCATGACCTTGATGAACTGGTTCAACTAGGTCATGCAAATGTTGGAGACAAGACAGCTTAAGATCTGCAAAATCAAAGAAACGGAGAAAACATGAGAGGTTTGCGCTACACATTGGTGGCGCAAACTGAGGTTTGCGCAACACACTAGTGGCGCAAAGAGAGGTTTGCGTTACACGCAGGTTGCGCAAAGTGAGGTTTGCGTTACACGCAGGTTGCACAAAGCGAGGTTTGCGCGACCAACTGATGCCGCAAAGCTGACTTAAACTCAGAAAATTTTTACCTTTTTAAGCTCTTTGATTCCCCCTACACAAATGCACTAGATATGACATTTCAAGTTAGCATTCATATAAAGAAAATCAGATACTCCCCCTTGAAAACAGATATGATCATTTAGAAAAATCTCCTTTTTCACTCCCCCTTGAATAATGCTCAAACCCATTTAAAAAGATATATGAGAACACAATGATGAAAAATAACAAAGTAAAAAGATAAATATACTGAATATGAAACTGGAAACAACGAAACAAGAAAAAAAATTTAAACACTAAACAAATTAAATTCTAATCAGTAAAATATCACAGATTTATCAATCAGTTGAAATCAAATATATGTTGTTGGATACAGAAACAAGTTTCATTGCATATCAAGTTAAAACATGTTCAGTTTCAAAAACTTTCATCAATCTACTCAGTGTGCAATCATGTGAACTTTGATTAGCTTCAAGAAAATGTAATTCTAAAAATATAATAGAGAACTTTGCATGTAATCACACTAAGCCATCAATAATTTAAGACTTTCACAAATTTACAGATTTATCGCAACTCAGAAATATCACAAAGTATCATGAGATGTGTGCTCATTGGCATCTTTTAGCAGTGTGCTCATTGGCATCTTGACATGAGTGTGCTCTTTGGCATCTTTTAAGCATGTGCACTTTGGCATCTTTTGAATCAAAAAGTTTATTAAGTAAAGAACATGCCGTAAACGTAACTTTCTATCTGACCCTATTGCATGATTTGGGTCAGCCGCTCCCAGACCAGTTGGCCTTAGGGGACTAGGTGTCAAGCACCCCTTGGAACTTACTTTCCCAGATCAGAAAGGCTGCATCGACATATCCTAAACCCATTCATACCAGTAGAACATGACTTTCGATCTGGTTCTATTGAAGGATTTGGGTTCAATCACCCCCAGATCAATTGACCTTAGGGGACCAGATGACAAGCATCCCACAGAACTTACTTTCCCAAACCAGAAAGGTCACAGGTACAAACTTTTAAACTTTAGAGATTTCTGTATTTTAAGAAATTAATATTCATCTCAATCACAAGGTTTTACTTCTAAGTGCTTAGCCCATATTTTCATTACAATCTAATATTTTGACTTTTTAGGTTTTCTAAGCAATGTAAACTATAAATATTCCGAATCACATAACTTTAAAGCAATATCAAAAGTTTAAAACAAGTTGCTAACTTTTCGAAATTTGTTAGAGTTGAAATTTGAACATATAACAACTTTAATATAAACAAACAACTTGAAAATTTATCCTAAACACACATTTTTGTTCAAAAGAAAGAAAACTGAAAATCTTTTACTTTATAGAATAAAATTTGTAAAGATTTAAACTTTTAAAACTGAAAAGATTTTTTTTTTGAAGTGCCTCAAATGTAATATTGAGTTGAACACAATTCAGGAGAGATTGAAAATGCTCAGATTCATGAAAAATAGTTTTGAGAAAACAAGAATAACATCATAAACAGAGATATATGCAGCGGAAAGAATTAGATGTACTTACTGATTCTCATTGGTCAGAAGCTTACCAACATTGAAGACCGATTCGTAGACTAATTTGTCTAGAAGTCACAGTCCATTGAAGTATGGGTTCTGAGCTGAAGTACTCAGAAACCAACATTCTCTTACTCCCCCTTGACATGAGATGCCTGCAACTTTGAATCAGATTGAGATTTGGGAACCCACTTGAATTTGGGCCCGTGTTTGTTAGTTGCAGTTCGTATGGGGAAATAATTAGAAGAATCGATACGAGATGCATGAGAAACATTATCAGAATAATAAACACAGTCATCAGAATATAAAGCATAATCATCAGAACTAGAATCTGAGGAAGAACATGAGACATGTTTTGAAATTCGAATCATTTGTTTTATAGAGTACCTTGAAATTTTATTACAAGAAACAAATGAATCGCTTTTATAGAATTTGTCTACACATTTATCCCCATCAAAAGTAGATTCATCAGATGTCCGCTTTGCTTTCCAAATCTGCATCTTTGATGACTTGCTCAAAGTCCTATATGAAAGATTAGAATCAGAAGAATTAGAACTGTCATAAATAACTTTATCTTGTTTCTTCGATTTCTTTGACCGTCTTCTTTTACGCTTAGGTTTATAATAATGATCATTGAGCGTAAAAGAATCATCAAGAATTTTAGACGAAATATTTAAATCAGAAGAAATAATTTTATCCAAGCAACCAATCTGATCAACTAATAAATCTGAATTTACTTCGGAGTTTGAAGAATTTTGAGAAAAGATTTTAAAATTTGAAACTTCCTTTTTATTTTCCTTAGAATCAGAAGAAAGGTCAGAAATAGAAACTGAATCTAGTTTTTGAGAAAATAAATTTTCTTCAAGACTAGAAGTCATGAAAGAAAGAATAATATCAGATTCAATTTTCTTTAAAATATTTTGATCTTCTATCTTATCTTCAAGATCGATGATTTTGCCTTCTAATACTAACGGAGGAGTATATTTCTTCGAATCATAAATGATTGGAGAAATATTTTCCTTATCAGAATTAGAAGCATAAGGATCAATAAACTCATCAGACATTGAAGGTTTGATAGGAGATATATCATTTAAAACTCTTTTTCCTCTCTTTGATTTTTTATGAAAATATTTTGCATTTTCGCTTGTGTAAACAAAAGGTATTTCCTTTTTCTTGTTATTTGTCCTTTTCTCATTTTCAAGTTCTAACACTTGCTTTTCACTAGTCCAATGAAATTTGAACTGAGGAGCATAGTGTGTAAGAGTTAGATAATCGTATTTATATAAAGTAGGAACTTCGTTTATCACTTTGTTTAAACAATGAAGATTGTCAAAACCAAGTCCCCACCTTTGTTTTAAAGTTTCTTCACTCCTTGGTTTATTCATAAAAATTGTTTGTTCAGATTGGTTCCTTCGATATAATTTTTCTTTAAACTTATTTATTTTACCTGAAAAATCATCTTTTAAAGTAGTCGTAGCAGTTAAGGACTCAAGATAAGTCTTATTTGAATTTTCCAAATCATCCAATTTCTTTTGAAAGATGTCTTTTGTATTTTCTAAAATAGATTTTTCATCTTTCAAAGAAATTTTCAGTTTGTCAATCAAATCTGACTTTTCAGAATTTAAATTCTTTTCAGATATTAACTTAAAACGCAAATCAGATAAAGCAGTTATTATGATTTTCATCTGAGAGGTAATAAACTTGTAATCAAAATCAGTATATACCTCATCTTCATCAGAATCAGAATCATCTGACTGATCATCTCCAACCAAACACATCTGAGCGATCTCTACGTTTGCAGCTTCATCGTTGGAATGATCCAGCCAGAATTCTTCTTCGGCAAGAAGAGCAGTTCCGTTCTCTCATTTTTCATCCAGTTCCAGTTTCTTCCGGTAGTAAGTTGAGTCCCTAACCTTCTTTGCTCGACACTCCTTTGAAATATGCCCCGGCTTTCCACAGTTGTAGCAGGCAGTAGTCTTTGGCTCGGGAACTTTGACTGTTGAACTAGAAGTGAAGCGAGAAGTGTTGGAACCCGACCGTGGTTGGAACTTTTTCTGGTAATGCTGAGAGAGAAGGATCATAGCTTTCTGCAGAGCCTCACCATCATCATCAGTTGACCCGTTCTAAGCGTTATCAGACAACGCTTGTTTAGCTAGTTGGCTCGTGAGGAGTGCAACCGGGTCTACTGACTTCTTGTTCTTTTTCTCCAGTTTGACCTTCTTCTCTAGCACCAAGCTCTCATCAGTCATCAGAATCTCGTATAGTTTCTGAATCTGCATTGTGGAAATCCGAACATCGTTCCTCAGTCTGTGACATGATTTGTTCCATTCAGGCTGAAGAGCATTAAGAAATTTCAGATTTGTCTCAAGCTCTGTCTTGTTCACATTTATCTTTCGCAGATCATTCAGCACTGCACACAATCTGTCGAAAACACTCTTTATAGACTCACTTTCTTTGGCCTTGAACTCCTCAAAGTTGTTCATGAACCGAGTATGTCGGAGCTGAGTTGCGACCGAAGAACCAAGCAAGATCTTTTCCAATTGTGCCCACAACAGATTTGGATAATCCTTGCAATGATCAACCCGGTTGTAGACAGAGTTTGGTAAAGCTAGCATCAGATTAGCTTTCAGCTCTCGATCAACTTTCATTCATGCAGCCTCTTCAGATGTTGGAGGAGTCTCTTTATTAGGCTTTACGAAAGGTCCTTCAGTTAGAGACTTCATCATGTTCTCTCCATTAGCTTGACGCTTGATGAAGTTCAAAAATCGATCTTGCCATTGAGTGAATTCGTTTTCATTGACAAGAACTGGAGGACGAGTTTCAGATCCCAAGGACATCATCAAATCGCTTGTGTAGAATTTAGCTTGAAAGGCAAACTTTGCAGAATCCATGGCAGAAATTCAGAAAACAAAAATTCTAAGACTGAGACTGGCGCAAAGATGATGTTTGCGTGAAAGACACGAAGCGCAAACTGAAACTTATCGTGAGTAGAATGAAACGCAAATTTGAGCTTTGCGTAAGAAGGTGATTGTGCAAACTAGGCTTTGCGTACGCAAATGAGGTTTGTGTAAGCCAAGTGATGCGCAAATTGAGCTTTGCGTAAGAAAAGTGATACGCAAACTGAGCTTTGCGTAAGACAAGTGATACGCAAACTGAGCTTTGCGTGAGTCGAGAGATACGCAAACTGAGCTTTGCTTAAGTTGCAAAAAGCGCAAACTGAGCTTCTCTGGAACTGTGAAATACGCAAAAATAGCTTTGCGCGAGCTGAGTGAAACGCAAAGTTTACTTCTCGTTAATAGGAGGATACACAAACTTAACTTTGTGTGATGAACACAAAGAGAAAAGCACAACTTCTTGAGAAAACACCCTGAAGACGCAGATGCAAAGGATGAACCCGCGCAAAGTCCCTGATGAACTCGCGCAAACCGTGAAGAACTTGCGCAAAGTTGAGATCTAGCGCAAACCTGTTGAAAAACACAAAAATCACCAACAATCGATTATATCCAAGAAATTAATACAACTAAATCACATAAAAATGATTTAAAACAAGTTTCTAACACTTTTTAATCTACAAAATTGATTAAAAACCACATAATCAAACTTTCGATAATGAAACAGTACGTCTAAACCGAATTTTCAGAAACTTCAAAAATCTCAAAATCGATGATATAAAACTGTTTTTCTTGCAAAATTGTATGAATCAAATATGTTCAATAACCAAAAACGAGTCTAATGAATCAAATAGCAAACAAATTCGATCACAAACACATCCGAATTTGATGAAAAAATCAAGAAAACGAGATTTTCTTGAAAAATTCAAGAAAATCGATCAAATTTTCGATTAATTCAACAAATTCAGGAACGAAAAAATCAATTTGTCAATCCTCTCAAGATTCGGATGGCTCTTATACCAATTGAAAGACCAAGATCACTAAATCTCTAGAGAGAGAAAGTAGAGAGAGAAAGCTTTGAAGTGCAAAGTATGTGTATTCAATATGTGTGCGTGAAGTTCTTACAAACTTACAAGACCAAAGGGACTTAAATATATACCCTTGGTCAGATACAACACAGATGTAGACTCTAAAGACAGTATTTGACCAATCCTATAAACACAATGATTACTATAAAATCAGACCTAACAATGTTGAAGAAGGTGATGTTGAGTTATGGACATACGGTGTCGATGTGTTGTACAGACTTGAACGTACATAAATATTCATAATGAATATAACACATATATATCATTTCACATAAAAATGGTTAAAAAAACTATATCGAAATGAATGTCAAATCGAAGAGCACAAAATACTCGTATTTTTGATGTAATTTGTTTGATTAAAATATTAATAATTTTTAAGATAATTTATTTTAAACTTTAAGTGGGTAAAAGTTTTTAATCAAAAAATAAAATAAAAAGTCAAATATGGTAGGTGTGAGTTTAAATTATTTTCCGTTTTTACCCCTAATCATCTTTAAATTGAAAACTTTATTTAATATTAGTTGTTGGATCAATTGAGATGGAGTGATTGAGATTCGTCCTCACGTACACAATGAAAATTGAGTTTTCATTTGAATTTTCACACACACACACACACACACACATATATATATAGATAGATAGATAGATAGATAGATAGATAGATAGATAGATAGATAGATAGATAGAGGAAAGTTCAAATGAAAACTCATTTTTCATTGTGCACGTGAGGACAAATCTCAGTCACTCGATCTCTTTTGATCCAACAACTTATATTAAATATAGTTTTTAATTTTAAAATGATTAGGGGTAAAATTGGAAGAAAATTTAAATACACGCTTACCATAATTGACTTTTTATTTTCATTTTTAATTAAAAAAAATTACCCAATTAAAGTTTAAAATAAATTATCTTAAAAATTATTAATATTTTAATCAAACAAATTACATAAAAAAACGAGAATTTCATGTTCTTCGATATGACATCCATCTCGATATAGTTTTTTTTTGTCGTTTTAACCGTTTTTTTACGTGAAATGTTATATATGTGTTATATTCATTATGAATATTTATGTACGTTCAAGTTTGTACAACGCCTCGACACCGTAAGTATGTAACTCGACATCACCTTTTTTACCACTTTCTTCAACGTCGTAAGGCATCACGTTTCTTCAACATCGTAACCTAACACCCATTAAGACGAATCGAGAACCTATCGAGTAATTCTGTTGTGAATCGGGGAACCAAATATAGTGTGTTACGTCTCCACATATTCACAGATCATTCATGTGTTATTCATCATGAATAATGTATCATTCAGGATTAATAATACAACATTCAGGGTGAATAATTCACGATTCATGAATTCATGTATCATTCGTCATGAATGTTGTGTAATTCGTCATGAATGTTGTGTAATTCATCCTGAATACTATATTATTCATCATGAATAATAGGGGTGTTCAAAAAAACCGTTGGACCGCTCAAACCGGTCGAACCAAGTCAAACTGGACCTTTTTGGCGGTTTAGGCGGTTTGGCGGTCTGGTCTGGTCTGAAAAATCGCCAAACCTGGCGGTCCAGTCCGGTCTGCGGTTTAGAGGTTTTTTTGGGCGGTTTGGACCAAACCGACCGCCAAATATATCTATATATTTTTTTATATACATCTTTATATCATCTATTGTTTAGCTCAAATATCTAATTTATCTTTAGATTTAAATATATATATAAAAAAACCCAAAGATATATTTAAATCGCCATGGATTTTATTTGCACTTTGCATATTACTTTTTTAGTGTTTTGTCTTGAGATATTTTGTTAACTTTTGTGGACTTTGTTAACATTGTTGTAGACTTTCTTTATTTCAAATGAACTCAAGCGAACCAATAAAATTCAAATTTTTATATGTTTTTTATGTTTAAACTTTAAATTCCACTAAAAGGCCCAAACCGTTTAAACCGGTCAACCAAACCGCCTAAACCGCGATCCGACTTGACCGGTCTGGGCACTTGATGTCAAACCGCTCGGTTTGAAAAATCAATAGACCGCCACTAGCGGTTTGGTTTGTGGTTTGAGGGGTTAAATCGCCCAAACCGGACCGCGAACACCCCTAATGAATAATGAATGAATGTTCACATTTGTTATTCATATTGAATGTGGGACATCCGGGGATGCGCATACATATTCATAATGAATTAAACCAAATTTCGGTTGTGAATTGGAAAAACAAAAGAGAGTGTGTCATGTATCTACATCTTCACGGGCCATTCATATATTATTCATCATGAATAATGTATCATTCAGAATGAATAATAGAATATTCAGGACGAATAATACACGATTCATGGATTCGTGTATTATTTATCTTGAATATTGTATTATTCATCCTGAATACTGTATTATTCATCATGAATAGTGAATGAACGTTCACCTTTGTTGTTCCTACTGAATGTGGATACCCGAGGACGTGCATGCATATTCATAATGAATATAACACGTATATAGAATTTCACGTAAAAAACGGTTAAAACGAAGAAAAAAAAACTATATCGAGATGGATGTTATATCGAAGAGCACGAAATTCTCGTTTTTTTGATGTAATATATTTGATTAAAATATTAGTAATTTTTAAGATAAATTATTTTAAGGTTTAAGGGGGTAATTTTTTTTAATTAAAAATAAAAATAAAAATAAAAAATCAAAGAAGGTATGCGTTTATTCAAAATTACAATTTTGTTCTTAATCACTTTCCAATTAACCTTATTATATATTAACCATTGATTATTTTTCTAAATTTTGATCAATGGTTAAAATTTGTTCTCATATGCACAATGAAAAATAAGTTTTTATTTGAACTCACCCCTATATATATATATATATATATATATATATATATATATATATATATAATTTGTATTTTATTATTTATATTGATGGTAAAAATAAATGATAAATTAAAGAAGAGTCGGTGACATCCATTATAGAGATTGTTTCCTAGTTACGCCAATTGCTTGGCTCTTTCCTACTCCATCCCAACATTTCTTTACTACTTTTAATAATGTTTTGTAAGTTCAAAAAATTCTGTTTTACATAAAACCAAATTTGTTTCTTATTCTGAAAATTAAGATAATTTTTTGTTACATAATATTTTTTTTTTGTTGTTGTAACCGTGGCCCTTGCATATGCACACCGATTAATCTCCAGATAACTATAAATGTTTGAAGTCATCGCAGGTGAATCTCCAAGCCTACAAGAACTTTGATAACGTCTGTATTCAATCTAACCGGGAGAAAATATGATTTTCACTACAAATTTCTCTGAGTCTTACCAGTACACGATAACCTAAATGGTTTACACAATGTGCTTACTTCATCGTGTAACAAATTAAAATATATATATATATTCGTTTTTGTAATATTTTTGAACAAATATTTAAAGAATATCTTATTAAATCTTTTTATAATCTACTTTCTTTTTAAAAAAAAGTGAGATATGTGAATTATATTATTCTCTAAAAGGTTTTTATGTAGAAAATAAACTTTCTAACATATCTATACTATATTATAAAGCAGAGATAAAAAAACTCATAAATACAACTATTAGACACAAGATACTATCATTTTATGCAAGATTTTGAAAATTTCTTAATTTACAATTATTAAAGCGCAAGATACATATTACTACAGGCTTCTAACACCCACTAATTTGGTATGTGTAGGGCATTCCTTTTATGCAGACATTTCCATATATCACTATTAATTAATATATTATATTACTATAAATTTGTTTTAATTATATTATTAAATATGTAATTGGTTATTTTTTCTAGATGTTATTAAAATATATAAGATAATCATTAAATTATAACAAAATACTTAAATTTTTTTATATAAAAAACATTATATTATTAAGTCTAAATTAAACAAATTTAAAAAAAAAACATTATCACTTTCTTAAAACCATCCAAAATCGTACTATAAATCGACAAAAAAACAAAAAATAAAATGAAACATTAAAATCATGATATATCTCGCTGCATTGCGCGAGTACGCTTCTAGTATTAAAAGAAATTAGTTTAAAATTAACTGATATAAATATAAGATATTTAAAACTCCATCAATTCTTTTTCCTTTGTAAAAATCAGATGTAATTAAATGACTACACTCCGACAATTGAAAAGAAAATATAAACAATGGAGTATTATCCATTCCCCAAGACAAATACATGTTCACCGACATCGTTAATATTTATTTATAAAATATAAGAAAAGTAAACCGTCATAAAAATATCTTTATAAAACCATGTATATGTATATGTGTATATATATATATACACACACATATATATCACACCTACAAGCACAATGGCAATCTTGATCTACTTTCTCTTTACCCTTTCAATTATAGTTACCTCCACAAATGCTTGTGATAGATGTCTGCATCAAACTAAAGCTGTTCTTTTCTCCAATGCTTCTGCTCTTTCATGTATAACACCATTTTTCTACTCTTATTTTCAATAAATAAATAAATAAATTCAATTTTGAGATCGACCATCATAATATTTCTTGATTTAATTTAATGGGTACTTATTATTTTTGAAAATAAATGTAGCTGGAGCATGTGGGTATGGTTCATCTGCTCCAAGTTTCTATAATGGCCATCTTGCTGCTGCTGTTCCTAGCATTTTCAAATTCGGGTCGGGTTGTGGTGCTTGTTTCCAGGTACAAATTTACACATTTGACCCTCGGGGTTGGTGTATTGATTTTGCTATGAATCTGAGGTTATAAATGTCATTTTTGCAGGTTAGATGCATGGATGGTAAGGTGTGTTCAAAGGCTGGAACTCAAGTGATAGTGACTGATTTGAATAAGAACACAGAAACAGATCTGGTGTTGAGTAGCAGAGCTTTCATGGCTATGGCCAATAAGGGTATGGAGCCAAACATGTTGAAACTTGGTGCTGCCAACGTGGAATATAAAAGGTACATACTTTATTCTCACCTTACATTAAAATAAAATAGGTTCTTGAAAGACATCTATATTAAGTTGTTATGATAAAGTTAAACAACCTAACAAGTTCAGCTCTATAATAAAGTTAAAGGTCATTTTTTTCGGGGTAAGGAGGGGTAGAGAAAATGTCTTGATCCAATGTTGGAGTACCATCATAGGACACAACAAATAAATGATTATGTTTTAACCTTTTTATATAACATGGTCTATTGATAAAGTTAGAACAATGTAATATAACAAAGTAAATAAATGGGCTTATATGACATTTTTAAAAATTATCACATAAAAATACTAATAAAATGATTTATTTTGTGTCCTATTAAATTACTTTTAATTATATAAACGACATTTTGGTCATTTTTCATTTCTTTAATAAAAGACCAATTTAGAGTACAAGTCCTTACAAGTAGAGGTACAAGTCATTAAAGCATTTAAAAAAATTGCCATCAAAAGCAATATTAATTGATTGTTGGTTTATTTTGTGGGTAGAGTTCCTTGTGATTACAAAGGCAAAAATTTGGCATTGAGGGTGGAAGAATCAAGCCAAAAGCTCCATTATCTTGCCATCAAGTTCCTGTATCAAGGTGGCCAAACCGAGATCGTAGCCGTTGATATTGCCAAGGTGATCGAATCTCGGCCGTGCAATTAATAATACAGTATAACTTAATTTAATTGTTCGTGAAAACTTACATGATTGGTTGTTCTTTTTAAGGTTGGTTCGACGAACTGGAGTTTTCTGCGCAGAAAGTCTGGTGCTGTTTGGGACACGGATCGAGTTCCGGCAGGGGCATTGCAGTTGCGGTTGGTGGTGACGGCCGGATACGATCGGAAATCGATTTGGGCCAAGAGCGTGCTCCCGGCCGATTGGAATGTCGGAATCGTGTATGATTCGGGTGTACAAATTGATGACATTGCTGAAGAAGGATGTGGTCGATGTGATTAATTAGTTAGCTTTTGAAAGTAGTTTTTCAAGATTAGGGAATAATTTGTTGTTTACTTTACTACTTTATTTTTTGGTTTCAAGAAAATGAAATGGAAGATGTTTTACTTTGCAAATATTTTAATAAAAATTTAATATTACCAATCGACATTGTACTTTTAGAAATTACATCAAACCCTCCCTCCATCCTTTGAATTTGATTATGTATTAGTGGGGGAATGAAATCGCATTTAAAGAGGCTGGCAAAAAAAAACTAGCTTAATTTTTGATTTATAAGTTTAACTTATTTTTTTAATAATTTTTTGGATGTTCATAAGCTAACTTATGAGAAGTTTTTTGACACTTTTGTAGATCCCATAAACAGTGCAAACACAATAATAATTAATAAGCAATGAAGATTTAATCACAACTGCTGGTTATATGATTAAATTTATCAGTAAAGAGTTTAAGGTTTACATAAAGAATTTCAATAGGATTAGGTAAACCTTCTAATGACCATTAACCTAGAAAGCTAGGTTAAAAAACAATAAATATTAGGCGTGCAAGCCTTTAGGGCCCAAAAGCCCTTTAACAAAGAGTAAACTTCACTGTTGGTCCTTAGGGTTTCGTATTTTTTTTGAAAGAAGGACCTATACTTCAATATCTTAAATAATGGTCCCTGAGGTTTGGATTTTTGCTCTGAAAGGAGGACCTCCTCACTAACCCCGTTTAAAAAACTTGGTTAAAGTCAGGGGTATTTTGGTCATATCACTTTTTTCCTTCTTTTGCATTTCTTTTTGTTTTTCCTTATTATTGTGTAAACACATTAAAGTTTAGGGATCAATGTTTTAATTAACTCATATATATATATATATATATATATATATATATATATATATATATATATATATATATCACTCAGACTCATACATTTATATATATATAGTATGAATGTGTTATATGGGACCCACCACCACCAAGTTTTCTTTTTTTTTCTCCATTTTTATGAACACCTGTAAAACCCAAATATGTAGCAGTGGTGGTGGCTATTGACCCAAATTTAGGACCCAAATCTTTTTTCTCCATCTTTGATCTACACTTGCAAAACCCAAATCTGCCTCACTCAATCTCTCATTCCACCTTTCATGAACCCCGGTGGCTATTGATTTGTTGCTTACCACTGGTTTGGTAGTAGTGGTGGTGGGCCTGGTGGTCGGTGGATATTAAGAGGGGTGGGTATTGATTTGTGGTGGTGGTGGCCACTGGTTCGTAAACGCCCCTCCGCCACCCACTGGTAATCATGAATAAGACTTTATGTTAGTGATGTGTTTGATGCCATCGATAACGCTAGTTCACCGTGATGCATGATCCAACTTCATAAATGGAGATACACCATCAAAACCATGATCCAGATGCTGGAAAGTTCACCGAGATGCATGATCCCAGATTTATAAATGGAGATACACCATCAAAATATTATTTTGATGGTTTAAGAACATTGTAATACATGCATAAAAATACATCAACGGTGGTTTAAGTTTATAGGATTTTAATAAGGAAGCGAATTAGACGGGATTCTTTCTTTCCGTGAATCTTGCATCTTTTAATTCACAGGGATGTGTGTATATATATATATATATATATGTGTGTGTATGTGTGTGTGTGTGTGTATGTGGGTTTTTCACTGTGTGTATATATGTATATATATATATATGTATATATATATATATATATGTATATATATATATATATATTTGTATATATATATATATATATGAGAATATGTATGTGGGTTTTTGGATGTTGATGATGATATGTATTATATGGTTAATTACAAAACAGGTCCCTCTAATTTTATGGCTTTAACAAAAATATAGAAAAACAAAAAAATTACAAAAAAAGGAAGAATACATGGTTTGACGAAAATACCCCTGACTTTAACCAAGTTTTTTAACGAAGTTAGTAAGGAGGTCCTCCTTTCAGAGCAAATACCAAACCTCAGGGACCACTATTTGAGATACAGTAGTATAGGTCCTCCTTTCAAAGAAAATACGAAACCTTAAGGACCAACAGTGAAGTTTACTCTTTAACAAATAACTCACCCTAACAATCTCCCCCTTTAAATTGAAGTTCGTAATCTCGCGAGTTGGAAACATGTGTCTTCCGAAATCCGAAACTGATCTCGAAATGTCTCATTGACGTCATGTACTCCAACCGTTCTTTAATCTGGCCCAAAGCTTTGAGAACCAAGCATTTGTAGTTCGGATCCAAAGGTTGGATCCCTTTGTCATCTTGATCCATAGCTGTAACACCCCAACTCTAAAGCGGAACAAGATCTCAAAACAAACATTAATAAGTCTTAAATTAAATCAACCAACCTAGTTTTAAACAAATAAATAACTTAATGTCTCAAAGAAAACATCAAATTTCAAACAATATTTGACTCCCAAAATACTAATCTAGTTCATGACTTCAAATAAATAATTTAAAATCCTCAACGGCGGTGGTCCTCTCTTCACAAAGCCCTTGGTTTCCCCCTAGCTAGATACCTGCCGGAAGAAAAACACAGCGTGAGCCAAATGCCCAGTACGGATTAAGATTACAAAATAAACGAAGCATAACGTAATTACAGAGATCAAATCTAAATGAGATAGAAAATATAGTTCAAAGTTTCTCCAGTACAAAAACACCACCAAACTTCAGGGTAATCAACGAGTTTAGGCTGAAACAACAAGGGGTTAGATTATGCACTACCGAGCTTCTTACAAGGAGCAAAATCGTAATACGGATATCCAACACAAATCATAATACACTGGATTTGCAACTCCAAGTGTATCCAAAATCAGTGGCATGTATGGCACTACATCGCACACCGATAACAAAGCTCCAAAATCCTAGGGCCGACCCATACGCCTCCTGAATAAAATCACCCGTCACACCATCGAAAGGAGACGTCGTGGACTAATCACACCGCCATGGATAGTGTCACACCCCTGGCGCCACAATGGCATGCCTGTAGTACCCCTACAGGTGGTTAACTCAGTATTCCTACTCTCCAACTAATCTAACAAAAGGGTTTTATGTATGTATGGATGAATATAAAACCAACCTCAACTCCGGGTATATTCACCATGCATTAAGATCTTATAAAATTGGAAAATCAAAACGTAACTCGTCACATAATAATTAGCCAACAAATCGAATCGAAATAGAGATGTCAAATATCAAGGCTTTGAACAACAACGGGTATTACTACGATGTTCAAAATGCGTATAGCAACTAACAAAGCGATTGAGACGAACGAGTCATAACAAATGTCACACGATAACAAATATAATCGAATAGAGTAACGCTGAAAGAAGTACGGAGATCCGTACCTGGCACGATATCCGACGGTATATAAAGCTGTTAAAATACCGGAGTCTACTAAAAGCCTTCACCGATGCCTAATATCATATCCCAAAATATACAACTTTATTAAATTACTACTAAAACGATATGATTAAAATTACTTATTGTTAAAATATAACTTAAACCAACCTCACTCTAAAATACTAATTTTTCCAAAAACGCTATATAATACCCTTTTAGTTAAAAAAAAAAAAAACCACTCGGTTTACCTCTCTCATTTACAAAATTCTTTAGGACAAAATATATAATTATTACTAAAAAGAAATCAAAACAAATATTGATTTGAAATTAATTAAAATTTAAAAAATGTAATAAAATATTGAATATGGTTTAAAACTGTAAAATATTCAAACGAAAACGGTATGGATTAATAATGCAAGCTATTTCTGGAACAGGGACCAGAACTGTCAAAACAAAAAGTTCTATAAATCTGATTTTGAAAAACAATTTTAATAACAGGGGTTGGGCTGTATTTAGTAAAACCTCAGAGGTTAAAGTTGTCCTATTGAAAACACTTTTGTGACATGGATACAAAATAATAAAATAAGGACAAATTTGTAAATAACTAAAACTAGAGGACCATAATGAAAACAGAAGTTTGTCATCTTCTTCACGATGACAACACAGACGTCATATATATATATATATATATATATATATCCAGTTCCAAAACTATGTAAAGCAACTCAGTTTTGATATCTTTTTAAAACAAAACCCATCGAACGATTATTTTAGAGAGAATGTTAATTACTTTTATGCATCAATCGAAACAAAACGACACCCATTGAGATCATAAAACTAAGGTCGAGACCTTCGTAAATGGTGGTGGACAACAGCCTTCAGGTTGTTTAAAACTTGATTAAATCATGACAGAGAATTCGAAAACGATCCCTAACAAGTAAAACAACATTGATACACATATTGAATTTAGAAAACATCTTAAACCGTCACCCAAAAACGTAAACCGAACCTAAACTCGACTTCGGTCTTGCCTAGAAATTCCTCACGATTTCTTATGGTTTGATCGAATTCAAGAATTGCTATATTCTTATAGGATGGATATCACTAAGGATAACTATAAAGGCCGCCGAATACTACGGTTTCCTTGTTTATCCCAAAACGATTTTTTTTTCTTTCATATATTATAATAATAATTCCTCAATTTCAGGATGATCAAACCTATCCTAACAATAAATGTCTTTTAATCACTTATCTACATCTATAATTAATACTAATTTACTCTATTTTTAAAAAAATATACGAATATTACAATAGCGCTTCAGCTTGTCTCGAAGTAACATCAGTGTACCATCGCAAAACCGTGCAATCTGACTAAATTGGAAGAATCGAGTATCACCTTTACCATTTACGTAAGTCATGCCGAGTTCTGGAAATTTTACCATCGTGTACGCAGGTACATTCTGAATATCTGAAGGAAGACTGAGATCAGGCTTGAGCAGATTTATCTTTGCTTGATTGCTTTCCAACCCAATCTGGAAGTCTTCAATGGATGCAAGTTTCATAGCACTCTTCATGTATCTCTTAACAGCTTCCAGTGCATCTGTAATTTCTCCTGGTCGAATGGTTCTGGTCTTCAAGTCTTGGAGCAGAAATAGAAGATCTGGTAACTCGAGACTTCCAAAGTCAGCTTTAGAAAAGTGTCATTGATTGAAGACCATGCAAGAGTAAATCTGATCAACAAATCTGATTAACAAATCTGATTCTGAGCTTTGTCTTGTCAATGCCTTTTCTAAGACTTTTGTACATAAAAACATGCTCGCGTTGCTTCTTTATGTCTGTCATTGACTGAAGACCATGCAAGACGACCTCATCATATGGGCGGATTCAATGGGCAAAGAGCTTTTTCTGGCTTTCTGTAAGAAATGGAACATTGATTCTGACTCTTTCCTATTTCAAAGGCGGAGCTGGTTGAGTACTTTCTGTTTCAAGAACTGGTGAGGCTGGCGGAGATTGTCTGGGGTGATCTGTCTGAGATCACTGTTCTAAAAAACTCGCCGCACAGCCGCCATGGCGCGCCATGGCCCCAAGGCTTGTGTCTCACGCTACGTTAAGCTTGTGGCACGCCATGGCCTAATGCACAATTTCGTAATGCAATATTTGATTTTCCTTTACGTTTTCCATGTATTATATGCAAGTTTTTTAATATATACCATAGTTTAACTTGTTTATTACTATTGACTAATTGAATAACACTACAAAACATATGTTTTTATATATAATATTATATATGAATTAGAAAAATGACGCCATAGGTCACGCCTTGAAAACGCCATGGCTTCGTCGTGGCTCCTAAGGCTTGAGGCTTGGCCTCACCGCCACGCCACGCCTCACGCCATTTAGAACCTTGTCTGAGATAGATCGGGATGAACTGGTGAATAAGTCAGAAGGGGCATACCGACAGACGATTGTTCGGCTGAATGGTGATCTTGAGCCACATTTTCGAAATTTAACAACTCATCGATTTCGGCTAGACTACCAAAGCCTTTTATGTGTTGACCGGTTCTTCTGTCGAATCTAGATCTGAATAAGAATCAACAATAATTGCCCAACTATCTGGATTGTAAGATGAACCTCTATCATATTCCTCTGGCTTTTCAACCGTTGGATTGACGTCGAATGGCAATAAATCCATTTCATGATCCTGGGCCTGACCCTGTCCTTCGTTTGGAGTACCTGAACCCATCTTTGTATGTCCCTGTACCGTAACCATTGCTTGTGCTGATTTGGGCTCAGATGTGCGTTGGCGCTTCTCCACCTCATGGTGATCAGGATCATCCTGGTCATCATGTTTGTGCTTGAGCCCTTCTGCCTGACTTCGGCAGGTTGCTTCCAAAGATGACACCCTTTCAGTCAGTGCAAAAATAGTTTGTTACAGAGACTGAATACTAGCGGTTTGGTTCTGGAAGGCTTCAGGAGTGATAGTGGGTAGGGTGTAAGTGTAGGGGTTGATGTTTGAGATCGTAGAAGTGAGATTATATCTGCATCTTGGGATGGTTCAGTTTGGGATTGGTATAAGAGTTTGGCCAAGAGCATGGATTTGAGGTCATCTATGGAGAAATCGGTGGGTGTATGTGGTGGTGGAGGTAGTTTTTCAGGCTCAGGCATAGGGGCTTTACCTTTGATAATTCGCTTCAGAACATCTACCTCCTCCTTCATTTCTGACCGCATGATAGAATGGATAGCTATTAGGGCGCCGTCCAGAAACTCCCTTGAGACAAACTCGGGAAAACTAACACATGGGTCACTCAAACTTTCGGTTGTGGTAGTTACTGCGGAAGTCGTACCGCCTACATTCACAGCTGGCGTGATGAAAGCTGTGGTAGGACTTCCACCTAATCCTCGTAATACACTAATAGGTAGAGTTACTATGGGTGTTCCAGTTAGGTCACGATGATGTACAACAGTAGCTGAAGTAGGTACTCATGTCCTAGTCAAAGAAATAATTTCATCAATTGGCTCTAGACGTTGTGTACTGAAAGAAGGTGAGGACTGGGGCAACTGTCCTCTAGTTTCAATACCAGATCTCTCCAAGTGAGAGACAGGTAGAGTATGTGTTGATCCCCCGTGAGAAACTGAAACCAACATCTGTTGAGAGACGTCGGAGTGGCTGGGTGGGGTGTGCATTTGTGTCGCTAGGTCCACGACGGCTTCTTCAATACCTTGTCTCAACACGTGAGACTGGGTAGCAGATGCGGATACCTGGCTAATAGTGGCTAGGGGAGGTTCAACCTAAGGTGGTTGCCTCATCACTCGTGTACGCTCAAAATTATGTTTACTCTTTCTTTCCCTCCGCTCTCCTTATGTCTCCGGGTGAGGGTTGGTCATCGTCACCATCAGAGTCATAAGACTCGTCACTTGGTTCCGTTGACTCGGTTTGAGATTCAGATGGGGTGGTGGGCTGGTCATCGGCAGCGTCAGAGTCGGTGTGGGAAGAGGAATGGATATGATTGGTTTCCGTCGCGGTATCCTCTTCTGAAATCTGAAAATTTGCCTGTGGTGGGGTAGGTGATCGTCGAGAAGTGTTGACCTCGCTTGGTCTAACGGTACTGCCCGCTTCAGATCCCCTTACAATATTTTCTCTCAATACACCCGGTCCGTGAGCCTCGGCTCTCCGGATTCTTCCTCCTCTCGTACGTGGACCCTCATGCCTCTCAGGTCGTGCTCCCTAGGGAGGTCTTTCTGGTTCTGGATGGACCATAGGAGCAGGTATACCGTGTGTGCATCTATATTCTATCACACTCAGTGACGTTGGACTAGCATAAGCCAGTAAACCATCAGGGATACGTCTGGAGACTATGTTGGTGATTTCATTTCTAGTTGGAAGACGATGAGTGGGATAGTGAGGACATACCGGATGAGAAGAGCATCGAGCTATTGTGGGATGTATTTACATGTAGTTCCTGATGAAGATCTGAAGAAAACGCATAAACGAGATGAAGTTCCGTCGTTTTGTTGCGTTGTCTCGTGCCTTTTGGTCTAGCTCGAACCATAGAATATCGGCGTAGTCAGCATGTCGGTAGAATGCAACACTATGAAAGAAGCGCAATAAGTTGGCACTAGTTTAATCTATGCCCTTGGTGATGGCAGATAAACATCTGTTGAGGAACGTGAAAATAGTGTACCATAATGGTGCTAAATGTTCGTCGGTTGAATGCTGAAGGGAAAGGGAGAGGAACCGCATATCCCAGAGAGTGGATATCTGCACACAACGTGGAGTCTGAGACGATAGGGTCGAAACTGTCTCTACCCGAAAAGGAGTCAGCGGTTGGTAACCGAACAAATTGTCGAAAGAGCTCCCGTGTGAGAAGTATCTGCGTGTTGTCAATTCTGGCCTCTAGATGGAATCCATCTTCTTCTTTGTTAGAACCTATTCTATGTTCTATTTTAGAAGTTTTATAAAGTAATCAATATATTGTAATGGGCCTTGTATTGGGTTTGGGCTTTTAATGTTTACAAGGGTTTATGGGGATATAAATAGAAATCATGTGTAATAGGTTTAGGTAAACTTGTAACCCTTTCATTTTTGTTAATCAAATTCAGCACAATGTAGCCGCACTCTTCTTTCTCTCTAGTAGTGTAGATTTACTTTTATGCATGGAATAATCTACTGATTTCTACCCTATGATTCCTTGTTTTCATCAAATCAAACCAATCACGATCTCAATTGGACTCACAATTGGT
Source organism: Arctium lappa (assembly GCA_023525745.1). NCBI lineage: Eukaryota > Viridiplantae > Streptophyta > Magnoliopsida > Asterales > Asteraceae > Arctium > Arctium lappa. Next base: position 35,791,529 of record CM042051.1, read on the forward strand.
ATCAGAGCCTAACAGAAATCATATTTTCTGATCGATCGAGAGATTTGTGTTGGTTTGATAGAACAGTCTGTGAATAGTCGATTTCTGTGATTGTTTGTGAAATTGTTTGGTTTTTATTGTTTAATTGATTCAGTAGTAATTGTTTATCATTATCGAATCAATAGCTATTATCGATTTCATTCCAGAAATCAGATCTGTTGATTTTTGAGTTTATATTGTTCGAAAATATGTATGTACTGTGGTTGAATCGATGTATGCTCCAGAGTCAGATTTAGTCTTGGTGTTCAACTACAAATGTGTTTATTGGTTATTTTCGAACCTGTGGATAAAGTATCATCTCAGAAATCGATGTATTGAAGGTTGGATTGAAGAAAGTCAGAAAACAAGTTCGAGATCCATAGTTTTCGCAAGATCTGTGAAAAACTCGCAAGTGGTAAAGAATCCGTAGAAAGTTTCGCAGAGAGACTTCCTCTATAGAATCCGTAACGCCTTCTCTTGCGTTTCGGTCCATTCGAACTTCACATTCTTCCGAGTTAAAGCTGTCAAGGAAGAAGCGATCTTCGAAAAGTCTTGAATGAATCTTCGGTAATACCCCGCCAGACCCAAGAAACTTCGGATCTCGGACGGACTCTTGGGAGGCTCCCAATTCATCATAGCTTCGATTTTGGAGGGGTCCACTTTCACTCCGTCTCGAGTGACAACGTGACCCAAGAATTGCACCTCCTCAAGCCAAAAGTCGCACTTAGAAAACTTGGCATACAATCTTTCTTTCCTCAACACTTCTAGAACCTTACGAAGATGTTGCTCGTGTTCCAACTCGCTATTGGAATATACGAGTATGTCATCAATGAATACGATAACCGACTTGTCGAGGAATGGTCGGTACACCCTATTCATCAAATCTATAAACATTGCCGGTACGTTTGTTAGGCCAAACGGCATTACGAGGAATTCGTAATGGCCATAACACGTTCTAAATGTCGTTTTCAAAACGTCTTCTTCCCTCACCTTCACTTGGTGATAACCCGAACGTAAGTCGATCTTGGAAAAACACCCCGCTCCTTGGAGTTGATCGAACAAGTCGTTTATCCTTGGAAACGAGTACTTGTTCTTCACTGTTGCTTTGTTCAACTCACGATAATTGATGCACATTCTCATCGTGCCATCCTTCTTCTTGAAAAACAAGACTGGAGCTCCCCAAGGCGACGAGCTCGGTCTTATGAAACCTTTCTCCAAAAGCTCTTGGAGTTGAGCCATCATTTCTTGCATCTCCGATGGCGCCAACCGGTAAGGAGCTCGAGCAATAGGAGCCGCCCCGGCACGAGATCAATTCGAAACTCCACTTGACGATCGGGTGGTAACCCGGGAAAGTCGTCCGGAAAGACCTCGAGAAACTCACGCACAATCTTCACGTCTTCAAGCTTCAACTTCTTGAGTTTGGCGTCGATCACGTAGGCTAGGAAGGACGAGCATCCTTTCACCAAGCACTTGTGCGCCTTGGCCATGGTAATGATTGCCACCTCACCCTTTCTCTTCTCCCCATAGATCACCACAACTTCACCACCGGGATTGGGGAGTCGGATTAATTTCTTGGAACATACGATCTCGACATGATTGTTCGCTAACCAATCCATGCCGACCACTACATCAAAACCTCCAATGACCATTGGCATTAAATCGATCGAAAATTCTCTCCCTTCGATTCCGAGACTACACTTCTTCAGAACATCGCGGATCAGAACTTGACTACCATTTTATATCTCTACCACTAATGCATTCTCTAGACTATTAGTGGGCATGGTAAGCTTTTGGCGAAACGACTCAGATATAAAAGAGAAACTGACACCCGAATCGAACAGCACAAGAGCAGGTACGGAGTTTAGAAGAAACGTACCCGATACCACGTCGACGGATGTCTTGGCCTCATCGGTCGTCGTCTGAAAAGCTCGTCCCGGAACCCTAGATGGGTTCTCCTTCTTCTCCGGTGCGCTACCCGACTTGAGCTTCGGGCAATCTCTTTTCATATGCCCCGGTGCCTTGCACTCGAAGCAGATAAACCCTCTAATCAGGCAATCTTTGGTAGCGTGACCAAACTTGTCACACTTGCTACAAGGTTGAGGAGTGGTGTTACAGTTGCCATGGTGCTTGGATCGACACTTCTGACACCATCTAGCTTCATTATAATTGTTGGAATTTCGATTTCCAACAAAAGGTCGAGTCCTTTTGGGATGCACGGAATTGCTCTCCCACTTTTTCTTGTCAACAACCACTACTGCCTTCTCCGGTTTACCCTTCGGCGATTGTGCCCCGCAATAGTGACACATGTCACTATCGCGAGTCACTCTCGCGCCATATGTATTAAAGCCCAAAAATCACCAAAACTCCAGAATTTCGCATGGGTCAATTTAAGGTTCAAAAGTACAACACATTTCGCCCAAAAAGATAAACGGAAGACGGATAAAAGACCAACGAAGGACGGATACTTACATTGCGAAAATATCGGGTGTTACATATGCCCCACCCGTGTTTTGGGTGTTTCGGGATATAAAGTTTTATCCGCTTTTCATCTCTTGAGAGTTTGATTTCTATTCTCATTTGGAGTGAGTTTTGGGTTGGATTTAATTTACGAAATAACGTTTCATATTGGGATCTTCTCCCTTAAAATAGTTTGGGTTGGAAAACGTTTATTTTGGTGATTCATTTGTCTAAAATGCATATTATTGGACAACGAATCGTTTTCATTGTTGAAGCTTATCATTTTGAAAGAATATGATTTTAATTGCATCCCTCCCATTCAACGATATATTTATTCATGCTGAAACTCTTGAACTCACTAGGCGTTAGCCAAACCTTTTTATTTGTCGGCATGTGCAACAGGTTCCAGTTGAGAATAGTTCTAGTGAGGTGGTGAAGAGATGAGTGCAAGTCATGTGCTCGAGATGTGAATAGCTTGGTAAAGTCTTCCGCGTTTATTTATGAGAAAGCAACTTGTATTTGGGTTAAGTAACCCCCGGCTTTAGGCTAGCCCTTGTATACTAGTGGAGTTTGTATTTGTTGAGGTTATACATCGAATTTTATATTTAAGGCGAAATGAGTTTTGAGGGTGTTACAAACCGCTTGTTGATGATAGAACGGTTTTGAGTGTATCATGCAGTTGCAACTGCCTCTACCCATAAGAAAAGAGGGAGCTTTGACTGGGATAACATCATACGAGCAGCTTCTACGAAAGTTCGATTTTGGCGCTCTACTACCCTGTTTGGTTGAGGAGTACGAGTAGCTGAGAAGTTGTGGGTGATGCCCACTGAATTTAGGTACCCGTCAAGCACTTGATTCTTGAACTATGTGTCGTTATCCGTCCTGATGGTCTTAACTGATTGATTAAGATTGACTTGAACGCTCTTCAGATGTGAGATGATCATTTCGGGAGTGTCACCTTGGATCGAAGGAGTTTGACCCACGTGTAACGAGAAAAATCATCGACCATGACTAGAACGTACTTCTTGTGGTTGATGCTCTGAACGCGCATCGGTCCTCACAAATCCATGTGGATGAGTTCGAGGGACCGTGAAGTACTTGGAGCGACTTTAGGCTTGTGAGAAGCCTTATTCATATTCCCCCTTTCGCAAACGACACATAGGTGATCCTTTTCGAATTTGAGATCTGGCATACCTTTCACGTGTCCGCCGAGCACCAACTTGTTGATGTTCTTGAAGTTCAGGTGCGAGAGTCTACGATGCCATAACCAATTTTGTTCGATTGAAGCTTTGAACATCAAACAAACTTCCTTTTCTACGTTCAGAGATGAAAGATCAATCGTGTAGAGATTTGTGTGAAGCGTTCCAGCAAGTAATTCTTTTCCATCTTCAGTCTGGACGTTGCACCGTTTGGCTTTGAAGTTGACCTCCAGGTTCTTGTCGTAGAATTGACCGATGATGAATAAGTTGTGACCAAGTCCTTCGATGTAGGACACCTTCTTGATGGTGAGGTTTTCCTTAATTATGTCTCTGTATCCCAAGATTGGAGAGTAGTGATCATTCCCAAAACGTACATTCCCACAAAATTTCTCGGTGAAGTTCGTGAGAATCTCCTTTCTTTCGGTCATGTGTTTGGAGCATCCTAAATCTAAATACCACACATCACCGTTCTGCAAAACAGGTTAAGTCTTTTTAGGTACCCATTCGTAAATGGGTCCTTTGGGGTTAGGGGGTACACCCGTCTTGGATACCCGTTTGGACTTGGGTTTGTTTCTATGACGAGGTGCATCAGACTTTGAGCGATAATTAAAGACATGATAAGAACCAAACCAATCAGATGTATATCTACGATCAACGAAATCATTCAATCCACAGTTGGAACAACAAACACAATCATGAGATAGTTGAAGTAATTGCTTAATGGAATAAACTTTCAAAGGAAACAATCCATTACGTTCAACCAAAGTTTTAAAATTAAAAGCATCATGACTGTTATTGTTTTTCCTAGAATTCAAAATTGGATTAACTGATTCCGTCTTCGCCGTGCTCTCCTTAGACTTCTTAGCTACCCACTCGTATTTGACTTCTTTCCTTCGACCAAAAGTATCTGAAATACCGTTAAACTTATAGTCAGAATTTTTGAACTTTGAGGATTTTCTCTTGTTTGAGCGTCCGGTCTTTTTCTTTTTTCTTATTCTGTGAACGAATTTTTGATTTAGATTTAGAAGATTTGTTCACAGAAGTGTTTGGAGGGGCTGATTTGGAACTCTCACCCTTGTAAAAACTTATCGGAGGCTCACAAGTTGAATTCAGAAAATCAACATGACTTGGAAGTAAAGGATTGAAATCAAATTGGTCTAACTGAATGTCTTGACACACCTCGGAATTCAGAAATGTTGAAAATTCCATCTCCTCATCAGAGGGAACCTTATCACTTGTGGGATTCAGGAAACTGGAAGAATTTGTGCTTTGAGGCGGATCATTGGCGGAAGCATTTTGAAAATCAGAATGGTGATCCTTTTGGAAAAATTGTAACTGAGGCTCTTTTACTTTATCAGAAGAATTTGGTGAAGAATCACCCAAAAAGGATTTACAGGAAGAGGTTTCTGAGGGTGGATACGAATTTTCTGACAGATTAATTTTCTCATCTTGGGGTATGCCAGGCTTAGCTTGAAGATCAACTTTATGAAGTTGTTCTTTCATCAAACTTGCTGCCAAGGCAGACACTTGTGAAGTAAGCTTGTTTATCTCTGTCTGAAGATGTTCCTTTTCCTCCCAAGATCCAGATTCCTTTTGATCAGAATTGAGGCACTCAAGTTTGGATAATAACTCTTGTTTTTCCTTTTGAAAAATGAGTCTTTCTTGTGCAAATGACTCTTCTAGCTAAACAATTTTCTTTTCTAAAACCAGAGGTGGAACATAGATTTTGGGGTCCATTGATTCCTCCTCAGTAGGTTTTGAATCAAGTTCAGCCTGATAATAGCTTCGAAAATAGTCATTTGACAGAAAAGTGGGTTTATCGGTGTCATATGACGCATTTAATGAGTCATACACAAAAGGATGTTGCATAGTGACATTATTTTTCCTTCTCAAAGTTTCCAGTTCTGGATCCTCATCATCAAGTGACCCGGTCCAACTGATTTTGTATTCTGGATAAGTCTTGTCCAAACCCAAAAATTCGAAGGCATATAAAGTGGGCACATTGGACAAAGCCTTTTTTTAGATAATGCGGGTTACCGTAACCGAGACCCTTCTCTTGATTAGAGTGTTGGAATTCTTTAGGTGCTTTTAGATGAATTGTGTGTTCAAACTGACCAATTTTATACAGTTTCAGTTCGAGATCCTTTAACTTTTCAGTTAAGTTTTTAATTTTCTTTTCACACGAAACACGTTGACTAACAATTTCAATTTTCTCATTTTCTGACATACGAAGTTTATCAGTAAGTTCATCTACTTTGGTCTTTAATTCCTTGGAATCTTTTGAAAAATCCTCACATTGTTCCTTTAGACTTGAAATTTCACACAATTGTCCAGCATTTTCTACGAGAAGATCCTCTAGGGTCTTTTTCTGTTTGGATACTCGTGTTTCTAAAGTGGAAATTTGGTGAGAATTTTATTTTGAGGTTCACTTGTAAGAGTCTAACTTTTGCATGGTGATTTATATCTAATTAATTAAGGTTTTATGGATAGGAGCACAAACTGACATGTGGAATCGCAATCATCATCACTGTATCAGACTGTGTCGAGTGCTTACCCATGAAACACATGTGAGCTTCTGCATCATCTTCTTCTTTATCAGACAGATTGAGCCAATGGTCATCTTTTGCCATGAGAGCCTTACCAACATCCTTTTCTTTGGCCAATAACATCTTAACCTTGTAGTATTCGGAGTTGCGAACGACTGGCTTTCGACATTCTTTGGCAAAGTGGCCCAGACGACCACAGTTGTAGCATTTGATCGGCTCATCCTTAGTTTTCTCATCATGCTTCTTTTCGACCTTCTTTCCTTTATCAAATCGTTTCTTGGCTTCATTCTTCTCCTTATGATCATGTCGCTTGTGAGGTGTAGTGGAGTACCTTTGATTGTTTGAAGAAGGCTTTTTGAAGAACTTCTTTTTCTGAAAGGCTTGAGATAGGAACATCACATCTTCCTTGATCTGGGTGTATTCTGGATCTGAATCGCTGTCAGTGTCTTCTGGTTCAGAATCACTTTTTACTGGTTCCTTTTGGGAGGCTCTACTGTAAGAACGATTTCTTTTGTCCGAGACGAGTGCTAAGGGATCAGCCACTTGCTTTTCGCCTGACCTTTGATTTCCCATCAGTTCGAGAACTTCATCTTCGTCCTATAGAAGCATTTCAAATAGTTCATGCAGGGGAAGATTCTCCAGGATTTGAGTATGGCGGATATGTGAAACAAACGTCTTCCATTCCGACTGGAGGTTGTTCATGAACTTGATGTTGTTCTCAGTGTTCGTTTTACTGATTTTATTTTTGTGCAACTCGTTCAGAAGGTGGTTGAACCGTTCGTATGTTTCAGTGAGCGTCTCGCCTTTTCTCTCCTTGAAGCTGTCATATCGGGCAATGCAGGTAGTGACTTTCAACTGATCGTTTATTCTACCGCCCATCATCATTTTGCGAATCTGGTCCCACATTTCTTTTGTTGTGTCCTTGTAGCTATCGATGCTTGCGTATACATCGTTTGTCAAGCTTTGGAGAATGTACATTTTTGCGATATGTTCCCTTTCATACAGTTTCTTTTCTAGACCCGTCATTTGAGCGACTGTCTTTGGGACCGTACAAGCAGGTGCACCAGTAATCTCATTTGCAGGTATTTCAGTCATTAGAGTAGGAGGTGGTCCTTCTGTCAGGGACTTGTGTATCTCCGGATAAGCGTCCTTTGGTCCAATGAAGATCATGAATCTATCGTACCATTGCTGGTATTCCCCCCGATAAAGTACAAGAGGTTTGTTATCGATCCCAATGGCTAGAACGTCACTGGAATTCATCTTAAATGCATTGTACTGATCATGAGACAAATTATTTGATCCAAATAAAAATTAGAACTAGTAAGGACCCGGGAGGAGACGGGAAACCAGGAGACGGAACCCGAGAGGCGTGAACCGGGAGACAGGAACCCGGGAGTGCAAAGTCCAGGGTTGCAAGGTTCCGGGAGTTAAGATCCTGGGAGAGTGAAGAGTCCGGGGGAAAGGTCCCGGAAGAGTACCGAGAGATTGAACTGGTTCGAGTTCTTCTAAAAGTTCGGCGATAAACCCAGAAATCGACACAGATCAACCTTTTAAAACCAAAATTAACCAGTGATTTTGCTCAATAAACTTAAAATCAGGTTTAATTTCAGAAGAAAAAAACACTAAAACACATAAATTAACCACTTCGATTTGAAGAACTATGAAGAACACAACGTGAAACACCAACAAGAATCTGGGTTACTTCAATGGTAGTCGATTAATCAAAATCGACACAGATTAAACTTTTAAAGCCAAAATCAAACACGGATTTTTCTTACCAAACACAAACCAACCACAGACACAGATTTAATTTAACGACAAGATAAAACTCAAGAAACCGATTATAAAGAACACGATCAAACGAACTATAAGCGATTAAACCAAAAATCGATAAACAGAAGGATTTTAGACAAACCTTTTGGATCAAAAATCTTGTCTCTTTGCTCTGATGCCAATTGTAGATCCCAGAAACAGTGCCAACACAATAATAATCAATAAGCAATGAAGATTTAATCACAACTGGTGGTCATATGATTAGATTTATTAGTAAAGGGTTTATGGTTTACAGAGAGAATTTCAATAGGATTAGGTAAACCTTCTAATGACCATTAACCTAGAAAGCTAGGTTAAGAAACAATAAATATTAGGTGTGCAAGCCTTTAGGGCCCAAAAGCCCATTAAAAAGATAACTTTAAATAAATTACAGTTCACACCCCGAATTTCTATTTAACAAATAATTCACCCTAACAACTTTTTTCAATTATAATTCTGATTAATATTAATTATAAATAAATATTAGTTATTCATAAATATTAATTTATAATAATTAAAATTAATTGTACATTATTAATTAATTTAATTATACAATAGATATTAATAGTAACTATTAATTATTTATAAATGTTATTAACTATATCAATTATTATTTAATATATTTAGATATCAAAAAACAAATATAACCAATTCTAAAATTGTTTATATAAGTTACATAAAAATTAAAGTTATACTTATTTTATTTAATAGATAATTAAAGTATGCTAAATAATTTCAATAAAATATTTAATTTAATTATTATTTATAATTTTGAAAAAAATACTAATTAATTTGGATATGTGAGTTGACCAATTTTATTAGTATTCATATTATATGTTATATTAGTTAACATATTATATTATTAGATATTTTTTATAATTTTTCTTTACTATCTTGTTTGTATTAATTAACATATTATATTATTAGAAATTTGTTTTAATTATGTTATTAAAAATTTATTTGAATTATATTATGAAGTATGTATAATTGACTAATTTTTTGAAGATACCTTTTTGGTCATTTATATATATGCTTATTGTAATAACCAAGTAAATTTAATAAATCTAGAGTTGGGGGTGAGAAGTGGTCTAAAACCAAAGTCAAGGGGGCTAAGTGTAAATAGGGTATTAAAAGGGTTTTACTCTAGGGATTGTCTCATTCACCCTATTGGCGGCTTGAAGAGAACGAGAGAAGAAGGAGAAAGGCTAGGAACGATTGAAGAAGAAAAAGGATCAAAGAGTTTTGAAAGTGTTCGATTAATTCCAAGGTAAGGTTCATATCTCATTCTCTTCTTGGTTTTGGTTATTGAATGCCTCATGTTGGATTTGAGTCTGTTTGTGAATTTGGGGTTGGAATGATTAAGAACCCATAGTTCTCCTTAATCCTTATTCATTGTTGTTTAATGTTATTGTTCTATTTTAATGGGATTAGAAACTGTTTGTTTGCGCATTCAAGGTCTGAGTTCGAAATATTGGGGTTGTTCGACCCCGGGCGATGGATGATATTGGGGACCGGTGTGGGGAGGGGCCGGTCGATGAGGCCCGGTTAGTGAGAGGCCCCGGTCGGTGTGGGAGGTCGATCGGTGTGAGACCCCGGTCGAAGGTGGCCCTGGGTCGAGTGAGACCCCGGTCGAAGGTGGACCTGGGTCGAGTGAGACCCCGGTCGAGACCTGGGTCGGCGAGACCTGGGTCAGTGAGACCTCAGTTCGTAGGACCTCGGTCGATGAGACCTCGGTCCGTGACCCCGAGAGTCGGGGAAGCTCGAGGGGTTCGGGGATCGGGTTTTGTCGGTGGTGTTGCACGGTAGCCTTATTCAGGATGTTTAAAGAATTTAAGGCTCGTTGAGTGATGTGTTTTATCGGTTTCGTCGGTATCATCGTAGGTTTTAAGAGCGATAGTTCGCGGGTTTCTTTAGCACGGACCACGGGTGAGTTTTTCTGAACTTAAAGCCTCGTAAGTTTATGAAGTTATTTACGCATGTGGATTTCTTTAATTAAATGATTGTGGTGTTTCTTTAATTAAATGATTGTGGTGTTTTAACTGTTTAAGACATAAAGAAGTTATTTTAAGACATGTCTTTATTTACGCGAGCTATATATATATATATGTGAGTTCCTTTTTAATGTAGTTTATGTTTTATTGATGGTTAATTGTATGCATACTTTATTGTGAGCGGCCAAAGTCGGGGGGTATGGCCCGCCTGTACTCATACCGGGGGATGTGTCCCGTTTATGCTATATGGGGGTGTGTCCCATCTAAGGCAGTATGAGACAGACACAATGTCACTCCTAGTGACAGTAGTGTGTGCCGGAAGCGAGTTATAAATGTGGTTTATGTTTTCAAAGTTGAGAAGTTTGATTTACTCTAATCTTTTTGTAAATTGTGTTTGGACTATGTTTTGAGGGATCTCACTAGACCGTTGGTCTAACCCTCACTCTTTCAAAACTAAAACCTTTTCAGGTCGTCGTGAGATAGGAAATTATTGCAAAGGTAAGGAGAAAGCTTGATCGGATTCCGGGATAGAAGACCTCCTTTTAGCATTTAGTTTTCTTCAATCTAAGTTGTAATTGTTATCCCAGATTAATTCTAGTTGGTAAACAATCAATCAAGTAATCAAGCAACACAATAATAATCAAGAGATATAAAGATTAATAATAACGTACCAATCCCTTGAATAAACAATGAAACCCTTGAGTGTTCTTGATACCCTTTGAATACAGAGAAAACGTATAGCGACTATTTAGAAAATTATCAGAGTTCTTTCAAGGTTAACCTAAAACTAATCTAAACAAAACTTTAAATACCTAAGCCATATGGGCTTTAATCTTCATGGGCTTTCTAATGGGCTTGGGCCCAATAGCTTAATAACTATTAACTTATTACATAATAAACCCTCTAATTAACTTTAGCACAATTGCAGTTTAAACCCTTAACTTTAACTTTAATCTTGAATACAATTTATGATCCAACAATCTCCCCCTTTGGATTCAAGATTAAAAAAAAATTGCAATTGTCTTCAGATATGACGTTGATAGCTTCAAAACTTGATATCTTTAAACAATCTTCAAATCTTTAAAATCTTTGAAAATTTGAATATCTTCAGATCTTCAGATTGTATTCTCCTATTTTGTATCTTCTCCCCCTTTTTATATCTTCTCCCCCTTTTTGATGAGTGGTGAGAATCAACATCATCAAAACTTTGCAAAACAATCTCCCCCTTTTCAAGACAATCTCCCCCATTGTGTATGATCACGTAAGCACAGTCTTCATCATGTAACGAGCCCTGTATGGAAATAAGAGCAGTCTCTCCAAATGGAAAGAGTGATTATTTCAATCTTTTCAGATTAAAATAGAAATTAGTAACCATTCAAATCTTTTCAAATTCAAACAGTTAATAAGTGTAACCCTGAATCAACAAATGACTCAGTTAGAATGTCTGTCAGTAACACAAAGTTACTGAGTAACACAAAGTTACTATATAAGGAGCTGGTTTGATGTAGACTCCCAAGGTCTTCCATTCAATCATCGAATAACACATGGTTATCTATGAACGTTCTGACAGAAAACAAATTTCTGTGTGCTCGTGCATGTGTATGAAAGAAATTAAGCATAGATGATTGCTTTTCATTATAGGCTCAAAGTATGTTAACTTGTTGAGACAGCAACAAATTATACAAAGACTCAAAGTGCATGAGAAAGGGTTCGAAGGTGGGGCAACTTTCCTTCTTTTTCAATATTAGTATCTTCCAAATGAAGAACCAATAGCATATGTGCTGCGTCCCCAGAAAATGTGAAACATTCTCTTTTTGAGAAAAGAATGAGTAGTTGGTGGGGTTGTATGCAAGAGATGGCATGGGCTAGGTGCCTTTTTCAATGATGGTCACCAAAGAATGTGAACCAATCAGATAATGTGGCTGCCCGGCTCAGAAAGAAGTTTGGTGCAGAGTTTAATATTCTTTTACTCTGTTCTCTCACCCTCTTTCTTTTAATTCTCACTTCTAACCAATCTCTCTTTTTCATTTTACCTCTTTTCACACACCAACACTCAATTCTTTTGACCCCTCTCCCCTCAATCACTCAGGGAATACTTCCTGGGTAGGAAACACTGGTTATCGTGAATCCATGGAAGTTTTGTTAAGTTCTCACACTGAATCCCATGTATTTTCCTAAAATTACATGTTGTTCAACAGACTATTGTACATGTAATCACAAATATCACTTGTTACATGAAGAATATAATATTCGGAGATGTCAAAACAGTTGTATTTGACGATGCAATTCTCCCCCTCAAACTAAAAGAGTTTGACAATTAAGCTCATTAGAGTTTTGTCATGAAGAACAATATGTTGGAGAATCAAAAACGAATGTTGTTTATATGAACAATATATAAACATATTTTCAATGAAAGCACATGAAATGACGTTTGATTCAATCAACAGTGAATACAACTAACGTGAGTATTACCATAGAAAGATTTAACTTTTGATACATGGTAATAACAAAAATAGAATGTTCTGAACCGTTATGTGTATGAATACTTGACAAAGTATATTGACAAGATAAAACGCAAGTATTTATCTTTAAGAACACACGGTCAGATAAGCATTTAAGTATCCAAAAATCTGTTAATATCACAGATATTCTCTCCCTTAACTGAAAGATTTTTTTTTTTAACATAAAGCAGAAAATAAAGCACTGAAGTGCGGGTTCTAATCTGAAGTGATTAGAAGCCATATTCCGTTGAGGTACGGGTTCTAAGCTGATTTACTTAGAAGCCTTTGTTCTTTCTCCCCCTTAAACCTTGGGTGCCTGTAACACAGATTTAGCTTTTGGTACCCACTGGTATTTGGGTCCTAACGGGTTAGTTGCAGTTCTAGTAGGAGATATGAAGTAAGAACCATACCAGTTATTCACATAATCTTTTCTTACAAAATCATTTGAGCCACAGTAGGAACAACTAATTTTTTTTTGTGCTAACCTGATCAGTTGATTGATGGTGTAAACCAGATCAGGTTTGCCAAAAGTTTTACCTTTCGGAGCATTGTTCCATTTAGCATTCATTGTATGCACAAATGATTCTTCTTTTTTCTTTTCCTCCGATGATCCTTTAACTCTCCAGATCCAGTTTCCTCTTTCTTTCTCATCATCTCTTCTCCAGAAGCTTTTCTTTTGAGACTTAGTCTTCTTGAAGTTACCTGAACCATCAACATTTTTGTCATAGAAAAGGTTAGAAGGATGAATCTGATCAGTAGATTTAGAAGTAAGACTATCATCTGAATCACAGAAAGGATTATAGAAAACATTTGAAACATGTGAACTTGAAGCTGTTTTTGATGAACTATTTGAATCAGCTAGATCATCTTTTGGTGATTGAGCTATTGACTCTGGCGTCTTGTGCTCAGTTAGCTTCACCTTGAAAACGATCTCTTCAAGTTCCTTTATCTTTGAAGACAAACTGTTTCTTTCCTTTTCAATCAGATCAAACTTCTTATGCAACTCAGATTTTGCATTCTTCTCCTTCATGATGTTTGTTGACAATTCAGCTAGCTTTCCTGTCAGCTTGGCTATCTCGGTCTCAAATATCTTCTTTTCTTCAGAAAAGTCTGTATTTGTATCCTTCAGCTCGGCTTTCTTCTTCTCATTCTCAGTCTTTTCTCTTTCAAGAATGATAACCTTCTCAAAGTCTGAAACTTGTTGAGAAAGTTTAACACATCGAAGTTCTAAGGATTTCTTTTCTTCGAGGGCTTTTCTAGAGAAGTCAGAGAATTTCTTAGCAAATTCTTTTCTCTCTTTCTCAATCTTTAACATTTCATCTTGAGCTTTTGAATTGTCTCTGTCTTGGGTTGCCTTTTCTTTTAGCATATTAATTTCACCCTCAAGACTGAGAACTTGATCTTTCAGTTTATCTCTTTCCGCAAAGACTTGAGAATTTGTCTTTCTAAGCTCTTCAGATATCTCACTCGCAATGTTTGCTCTTCTTCTCAATTGATCTATCTCTTTTTGCATTAGTTCCTTCTTTGACCATGTAGAGCTTGATTCAGATCTTTTCAACTTTGCTTGAAGATCGAAGATCTCTTTTTCTTTTGACTCAATTATTTCTGCAAAGTTAATTAAAGAATCAGAATCTTTTAAATTTTCTTTTAACGCATTGATCTGAATAAGAAGAGATGAGTTCTGAATCTGTAAAGCCTTTTTCTCAGCTTTGAGCATTTTGTCCTCTTTGTCATACTCATCAATCATGCGAGATGATGTTGATAATCGTCCAGCAAGTTGTTTAGCCTTTTCTCTTACTTCAGATAGAGTCATGTTGTTAAAATCAAGGTTGTAACCTGCAGACATATTTAGCTGATACGACATCCTAGCTGTAAGGTTAGAAATCAAGCTAATATGTACCAAAACAACCAACTAGATGAGATCGTTAGAATCAAGATAAAAACCACACTCAAAAAATTTCAGAAAAATAAATTTCCAAAAAATAATTAAGTGCAGAATTTGCACAATATAAAATACAAAGAAATAATACTGAAGAATGAAATTAGGAAAATTTTGATCAAGCACAAAACTTTTGTCCCCCTTCGCAGACCGGAATATGCAAGGCACCGGTCGAATGGCAAGACCGGAGTAACAGGTATCCGGTCGAAGGGAAGACCGGAGTAAGCAAATACCCGGTCGAATGGCAAGACCGGAGTAACAAGTATCCAGTCGAATGGCAAGACCGGGAATACGAGTATCCGGTCGAATGGCAAGACCGGATTAACAAGGTATCCGGTCGAAAGGCGAAGACCGAAGTAACAAAGTATCGGTTGAATACTAGACCGGAAACCACTAAGGTCCGGTCAATACTCCTATCCGGTCGAAGGAAAGACCGGGGAATACTAAGGTCCGGTCGAAGGAATGACCGGAGATCACAACTATTCGGTCGAAGGTGTAAGACCGGAGATCACGACTACCCGGTCGAAGGTACAGGTCGAATAACTATCGGTCGAACAATAATATTGATAACCACAGTAACAGATATGATCGATTAACATATAAGACCGATAATCACTAAGACTAAACCGAAGAACCCGAAGAATATCTGGGGTTCGACCGAAACCAAACCCAGAAAATTAATTCGACCGATAACACAATTAAACCAACAACTAAGCAATCCTTCGATCGAATGAAGCACAAAAGCACAAATAAGTAAATACTAATCGACCGGATGTATTAACAGTGATTTTGATAATAGATTCATGAAATAGGATGAACAGTAAATTTTCTCGATGAACAGTTATATCACAAAAAAAATTGATTCTTTAGGCTCTGATACCAATTGTTATCCCAGATTAATTATAGTTGGTAAACAATCAATCAAGTAATCAAGCAACACAATAATAATCAAGAGATATAAAGATTAATAATAGCGTACCAATCCCTTGAATAAACAATGAAACCCTTGAGTGTTCTTGATACCCTTTGAATACAGAGAAAACGTATAGCGACTATTTAGAAAATTATCAGAGTTCTTTCAAGGTTAACCTAAAACTAATCTAAACAAAACTTTAAATACCTAAGTCATATGGGCTTTAATCTTAATGGGCTTTCTAATGGGCTTGGGCCCAATAGCTTAATAACTATTAACTTATTACATAATAAACCCTCTAATTAACTTTAGCACAATTGCAGTTTAAACCCTTAACTTTAACTTTAATCTTGAATACAATTTATGATCCAACAGTAATAGGTTGTATTAATGCAAACCTAGTATACATTTAAGTTTCTGGTTGATGTTATTTTGGGCCGTTTTTGGCGAAGTTTATTAATTAATAGACTGCTTTATTGTTAAGTTTTGGGTTGGTATACTTATAAGCTAGTTTTATCAAACATAATTTTTTATCAGCTAGCTTATCACCTACCAACTAACTTGTTACTCATCAACTTACTTTTTATCAACTAATTTATAGAACATAGCCAAACTAAAAACAAAATGCCGTAATTTTAATTTTGATCAAGTGTTTTGTGGGAATTTCATTATTTTAGAAAATATGAGTTATGATTTTTTTTCCATATATAAGTTTCTTTAATTGGGATAGTATTTATCTCCTTAAATTTTTTATTTGATTTTGACTTGTCACATTACCTTATGAATATGGCAAGGATCAAAAATCTTATCCGATAAGAGCTAAAGCAAGAACCAAAAGTCTTATCCGATAAGTGATACTATGATAGCAAAAACTCTTACCATGGTTAGACTTACCGAAAAAATTGTTGCATATGATACCGTTTTAGTGGACTAAAATATTACCGATAAGTAAGTGATATTTTTGAATTTAACGGTAAGCGCTTACCTAGGTAAACGTTTGGTAAACGACCCCTAAGTCTGATAATGTTTTTGGAATTAAACT
The DNA here is from genome assembly GCA_023525745.1 of Arctium lappa. Classification (NCBI taxonomy): domain Eukaryota; kingdom Viridiplantae; phylum Streptophyta; class Magnoliopsida; order Asterales; family Asteraceae; genus Arctium; species Arctium lappa. The sequence goes on from CM042051.1 coordinate 35,807,947, forward strand.
TGATATTTATGGGCTTGGTTTCATCTTGAACAGAATGAAGGGCATTAAGAAGATGAACCGAAAAATAACTGATGTGACTAGCACATGAGGGTACTTTACGAACATTAAAGAGATGGACGATCTATGCAAGCAAATTCGAATTATATATGGGTGGTTTGGTGTAATTTATGAACACGGAGGATTGTTTTAAATGATTATTAAAATTTGATTATTTTGATCACAAACAATCAAAAACTCGTAATTATAACCAGTTTATCTAAACGTTCATGATCATGTAGTAGGGGTGTTCAAAAAAACTAGAAAACCGAGTTAAACCGTTTGATTCGAAACCGAAAATGCCGATAACCGAAAAATCTGAATATCAAAAAATCGAAAACTAAAAAACCCGGGTATTCACGGGTCATTTCGGTTTTGAATTTTAGGTACTTCACTGTTGGTCCTTAAGGTTTCGTATTTTCTTTCAAAGGAGGACCTATACTTCCGTATCTCAAATAGTGGTCCCTGAGGTTTGGTATTTGCTCTGAAAAAAGGACCTCCTCACTAACCTCGTTAAAAAACTCAGTTAGTAGGAGGGGTATTTTGGTCAAATCACTTTTTTCCATATCAAATCAACCAAATAAGGATGTTTGACCAAATAAAGTCAAAATCATAATTTGCTATGAACAGAGGCAATCGCCATTATCATCCCTTTTGAAATTGCCTCATGTTCTATGAGTGGAGTTGATTACATTACAAAATCAAAATAAACTAAAATATTTTCCATTTGGTTTCATCTTTCTGCCTGTTCTTCAAGGGGGTGTGGAAGGGAAAAAAATAGGGGAGAGTGGGGAGGGAGGTCTCACCGGTCATCTTCTCCGGAGAGAAGGTTTGGATATATATATATATATATATATATTGATTTCTAACGTCAACCCTTCCCAAATGCAAACTTGGCATGGACTTTGCTGCAAAATCTCTTCAACGATTCTATCCATACTAAGAAACTTGAGAATTATATATATATATATATATATATAACAGTACACACATGACCTATATATATATATATACAACACATAGGGACATATATATATATACAACACACAGACCTGTATGTATATATATATATATATATACATATGTATACACACAACTCACGGGACCTTTTACCCATATACAGGGATGGGAACGAAAGTTTGGCACAACGATCACCACATCGTCCCTGTAAAATTGAGAACTCAAATAATTCCATCAAACTTCTTGATCAAGAACCAACAACGACATCCTTTTAATGCATCACCATCGTGACCGACCATCTTCCTTATGGCATCGTCCCTGTCCTATCGTCCGCATGGTTTCGATGATACATCCTTGTGACGATTCATTAGATGGGTTGGGGTTGTTTGTGACAAAGAGATCGACATTCAACACCACCCTTCATCTCCGGTGGTGGGTTATTATGGTTACGAGATTCTCCGATGGTGGGTTATGATGGTGGTGGGGGAAGGGTGTTGCCGGAGATGAGTTGTGGAGGTGTGGAGAGGACGATGATCATGGCCGGAGATTGAAGTGTGGAGGGGACGATGGTCGGCCGGAGATAGAAGTGTGTAGGGGACAGTGGTCATGGTCCCTGTGACATGTATATACATTTATTTGTAAGGAAAAACAAAAATAATTACAAAATTAGATAAGAACTTGATTGGACAAAATTGCCCCTGACTCTAACCGAGTTTTTCAACGAAGTTAGTGGTCAGGTCCCATTTTCAGAGCAAAATTCAAACCTTAGGTACCACTAATTGAGATATTGAAGTATAGGTCCTCCTTTCAAAGAAAATACGAAACTTTAAGGACCAACAGTGAAGTTTACTCTATATTTAATTTATATTATTATTTATTAACCTAAAGTTAAATAAGTAAAATTCTTTTACGTTTTGCCGTCAAACATTACGGTGGATGATTAAATTTGGCGTTATGAAGTCGTGTAAGAATTGACATTAATTAAAAAAATGGATGTTTTTAAACAATAAAACTTATTTAATTTGTAGCGTTTTTGATTATTTTTATTTGTTTGTTGTGTAATTGTTTTAAATGTTATATTTTGGTACCATGTTAATATTGTAAATGATATTTTTATAAATGTGAGTAACCGTGAACCGAGCCGTTACGTAACTGCCTTATTTTGTTTCGGGCATGGCTCTAAATAACTCATTATGGTCTCGTTATGGCACGTTATGGCTTCAATACTTGGGTTCGTCGTCACGTTAACCCATGTGACTCCACTCTAAGGTTGGACTTGCATTGTAACGCGTTATGACACGTTACGGCGCGTTATTTTGTAAGGTGTAGAGTTATTTTTAATATATAACTTGAGAAATAAATGATAATTTTTTACTGGACCTAAGACTTAAATCTATCTTTATATATATAAAAGGAAAACCCAAGAGTGATGAGGTGGCACCCTGAGAGACCTTCATTTCTATTTATCTAAATTCTCATAATTTTGAATTTTTTTACTTAAAAGGGTTGGTCTTGGTGAAGAGATGAAACATTATGTTGTTAACGTTGTCCCACATTGGTTGAAAGATAGAAAATTGAAAGATAAAGATGTGTATATAAGGGGTAGATTAATGTTGAAATAATGTGAAATGGTGTTCAGCTAAATCTAAACCCAAGTTTAATGATTAAGTTAAGTTCTATTGAAAAAGTTCTATTGATTCATGTCATGAATTTGGATTTTTCCTTCACATTTGGTTTGCTTTGAGTTTTTTTTCCAAGCTAATGGATGAAGTTGAGAACAGAATATGGTGTTTACCCTTCAAACTGTTGTTGACAAGTTTGGAGAGGATATGGCACCATAGTGTGGTGAAAATTTAATTATAAAAAGGTGTATATTGTTACTACTTTTTTCTCCTATTCTAACTTTCTGTGTTGATATGATATGAATTGTTGCAGTTTGGAGGTGTATCAATACGTTTAAAGCTTATGACGAAACAGACAATCCTGGTATGAAAATTTACGTTTTATTTTGAATGTGGAACTTTTAGTAATTCTTCATAGTTGGCTTAACCTCCAACTTATCCATCTTCTATAGGTATGCCTTATCGAATTCTCTCTCTCTCTCTCTCTTAATTCTTACATCTCTATTCCGGGGGGGGGGGGGGGGGGGGGGGGGGGTTTCGAGGTGGAATTTGGATGATTGAGGCGTTACTGAAGACTAATCTTTGTACAACCTTTTACTTCCTCTTAATCTCTCAATTTGTAGTTCATAAATATTTTATACTTTGTTCACTAATGATCAGTGACAAGACACTATTGTTTGATTCTCTTAAATCTCAATTAAGGCATTAATTTTTTTTAGAATTTTAGAATTATTTATAAATTAAAATATAAATTAAATTAATATTTTTATTACTTTTTTGAGTTGGTGCTTCATGTATTGTAACTTCTCATTCGATGGTTTAATGTTTTTTTTCCTCCTAACATAGATTGCATTATTGGTTATATGTCTTACATCATAATTTTTTTTAATGTTTAATGGATATTGACATTCGTTACTCTCATTCCATATTCATACCGTTTAGTTTTTTTTATATTCAGTGCACATCTTATCGCGATCTTATTGTACGGAATTTTATTTTAAAATTTGTCTATATTTTTTTCTATTCACTTAACTAACTTTCATATGGTGTTGACTATCATTTTCATTGGATGTTTAGAATTGTTTTAATTGATTAGGACGCAAACCAAGTTTTATAATTAATTGTATTACATATTGTCAATTAATAAATTACAATTGATCTCAAGTTAGTTATATATTTCCTAAAAAAATATTTTTGTCATCGCGCAACACACAGTGTCAGACACTAGTACATATATAAAAGCAAAATGTGGACTTGCTTAGGTGGTACAATGAGAAACCTTTATTCACATTTTTTTAATTTCTCATGATTTTGAATTTCTTTTAAATTAAACGTTTCTCATTAAATGAGTTTTAACCTTTCATTTTCTTTAGAGTAAACTTCACTTTTGGTCCCTAACGTTTTTCAATTTTAACGGACATCCTCCCTAAACTATCGAAACTCGGATTTGGTCCCTCACGTTTGTCATTTCCCTTTGGTTTTGGTCCCTCCCACTAACGACCGTAAAATTTTTCGGTTGACCAAGTGAACAAATCCGTATCCCACCACGGCACAACGCCACCATCGGATTTGCATCGAACTCCTACTCCATCACGAGGCCAACACCACCAGATCTACAATCAGACTCCCACCATCACTAGCAATTATTTTAGTACCTCCGTCTTGGATTTGTGGTGCTGCCACACATTGGTCTTCGGCTCCCCTTCAACCTCGATCTTTTTCCCTTATCTCTGACGTGAACGAACCAGATATGTGATGTAATCACATCCATGAATAGCTTGAACCCAAATTTGTGTCGAACTATATTTTTTATTTTAAGGGTTATTATTCAGGTTATGATCTTACGGTTTGATTTATGTTATATATATGGTTTGTATACATCTCATTTTCATCTCCATCTCCATCTCCATCTCCATTTTCATTTGATTTAGTTTTTGTTTGATTGATGGTTTTGGTTTTTGATTTGGGATCAATTTAGGTTTAGGGTTTTATGGTATTGATTTAATTTATATTTTGTATCTCTTTGAAGGAACTATTTTAGGTTTTATTAAGATTTTTGAGTTTGGACATATGTTTCAATTACGACTTTGAAACCTTATTTTTTATGATTGGATTTGTGATTGTGGTAGATGGTGGTCCACGGCGGTGGACGGTTGTCAATGTTGGTCAACGGTGGTGAATGGTGGTCAATGGTGATGATTGGTGGTGATTTTGGATTTATATTATATAATATATTTTAAACTTTAATAGGAATCTAAAAAATATGGAAAATGACTATAATACCCCTTATTTATTTGGAGTTAACGGAAATAATTAACAGCCGTTAGTGGGAGGGACCAAAACCAAAGTGAAATGACAAACGTGAGGACCAAATCCAAGTTTCAATAGTTTATGGACGATATCCGTTAAAATTGACAAACGTTAAGGACCAAAAGTGAAGTTTACTCTTTTCTTTATTATTTTATATATTATTTTTATTTGAATAACATAAATACATCAACAATTAGTTTATATTATTTTTTATCGGGTTAGCCATATACTTCACATATTTCTAGCGATTCACGTGTCATCATCAAATGATACAAATATTCGAAAGATGTAGTTAGTATATGAAATGAGGGGGTATACTTTGAAAATTAAAAAAGGTTGGTTGGCTAAAAATGTGACACACTTGTCATTTGGATTAAATGACAATTTTGAAGTCATGTGATAAAAATATTTTATTTAAAAAATAACAACTTTCACTTCTAATTTCATTAAATATAAAATGTTCATTAGAATCGAATTGGGTTGGGCCCTTCCCCATAAGGCCCCACCATCGGTACATAAGCGCCCTCTTGCTACCCATATGTGAGGCGTCGTCTTAGCCTTCCCTGACCAGGATCGCTCCCACACCTATAATGTTCGTGATCGACCTCCTCAACTGTGTATCGATCGAAAGGCGGGGCGGCACAACCCCCAACCAAGGGAGTGGTTACATCCAGTATGTCCCCCCATATTCCGGACATGCTATGGTTCCCCGAGGTGGGTAGGAGTGGGTCGAGTCCGTATCGCCTCGGAGCAACATCTGAATATAAATATAAATATAATAAATATCAATATGAAAGAAATGTTGGCTATAAAGTATTGACATGATACAATAAGAATTTTGTATGTTCTCAAAATAATTAATTGTAGTTGAGTTTTGTTTATCCCACGTTGATAAATTTATAAAAGGAGGAGAGATGTCTTGATATATTAGAAGGATATTGACAAATGTACGACGAGAATTTAGTATTCTCAAGTTTTGGTTGATGTAGCATCATAACTTATTTATATCTTATTTGACATGTGTTTTGGTGCGCGTTGTTGATTGTTGAAGACTAGTAAACATAAAAAGGAAATTTAAAAGCTAAAAACTCTATCTAGGTAAATACTTGCTTTTATTCAGAGTCGCGTGAATTCTTTGAAAATTGAAAAAAGTAGTAGGTAGAGAATCAAAAGATTTATTCTCGATTTTACACTTTTGAGATCAATTTCTATAAGTTCTATATATTTTTGATCAATAATCTTTTTTTTATTTACTACTTTATATTAATTTAATTAGTTCTATGGTATTATTCAAAACATTAATACACAAGTGTGTATGTATCTGTATATATGTATGTGTATATATATATATATAACGTACAGTGGCGGATCCATAATTTGTTCTTGGTGATGGCACCTTTAAAATAGATTAAAGGCCTGCAAAGTCGTCCGAAATATTTTTAGCCTAATTCCGCCGTTTCTAACGATTTTTAAAGTATTATTGGTTGATTTCTAGGGATTTCTAAGTTTTTTGGTGATTTTGAAGGAACCTTTTTGGTTTTTTTGTTGATTTCGAGATTTTTTTTTTTTTTTGATTTCGAAATATTTTTTTTAGTCAATGGGTTCTCATACAAAAAATCCCTGTGGGTAACTATGGTAAAAATTAAAAAAAAAAAAAGAAAAGTGTTTTTAACCTTAAAATAACATATTTTTTTATTTTCTAACGGATCCCCCCCTAATTTATTAGTGAAACCACCCATGTATACGTATATATATGTCGCCTAAGGGAATGTCTTGAAAAACATTATGGTCTCGTCGTAACTCGTAAGGCTTGAGACTTAACCTTGTCGGCTCGCCGCCACATCACGTATCACGTCATTTAGATACTTAGTTTTGGTTCAACTTAGGTTTGTTTTTTGTTCAAGTAACCAAATATCCGTCTCATACAGTTCGGTTCACATTTTCTTCAATAATCGAAATGAACCCAACCATGAACCTCCATATGATATAGTATGATTACAAATTTCAATAACCAATAGAACATGCATACAAACACCATATAAATGATGATGAATAGGATTTTTTGAAAAAACTTTTGCATGAGAATATTAAACTTTAGGGTATATTACATTACCAAAAAGACAAAGAAAACTTTGTGGTGCTGGAATTTTACTCACAATCTCACATGTTATGAAATATCCATGTCAGCATGAATAGGTTTGTATGTATTTCTTTCTTTCTTTTTTCCAAAAGAAAAAAAGTCGGGATTTTATGGCAATAATAAAAACCCAATAAAGTAAATTTGCAATGTAAGAATATTTGAGGAGGAACTGGTTTAAATAAAAATGTTAAATATCGTAAGAATACAAGAATAAAAGGTTTATATGTAAATCATTGAAAAAATGGGGAAAAAATAATCTATTTAAAGATGCATATATGGATCAAAGTTTTTTTCAAAAAAAAAAAATATATATATATATATATATATAGGTGGTCATTCAAGGGAGAACTGTATATTTTGTGATAACCGTGAGATTCAATCTCATCCACACATCAAAGAATAAATTAGAAAATTAATATGTTGGGTAATTTGACTTTAAATTTTAATTAAAGGGCATTTTAAGTAATATGATTTTTTTTTCTCTCTCTCTCTCTCAAATCTGACCTCCGATACCCACATACAAACATTCATCAGTGTGATACCCAAAGTAAATATAAGACGCACTGTGATACAACTATAATGTTACAGTGATACAACTATAATACACAATGTGATACCTAAAAACATCGACAATGTTTAAAAAATATACATTCAAACAATCATGAGCGTGATACTCAAAATACATACAAGATGCACTGTGATACTACACGCGATACTCATTGTGATACGTTGTAACACCATTGTGATACATTGTAATACCATTATGGAGAAGCGTGTGTTATCATCCGTTTCAAAATGATAAGTAGGGTAAATTGTGATCAATTAGGTAATTATGGATTGAGTAATTAATGATTTTATTTATAGTAAAAAAATAAAAAATTGTTAAATTATCAAATTATCCTTTTACTTTATTTTAAAAATAACATTAATTATATGGAATGAGTGACTCATATTGGATCTTACGGTTACCACAGACTACCTAGTTCTCATTTGATTAGACCCCTATATATATATATAGATAGATAGATAGATAGAGAGAGAGAGAGAGAGAGAGAGGAAAGTTCAAATGAAAACTCAATTTTCATTGTGCACGTGGGGACAAATCTCAGTCACTCTATCTCTATTGATCCAACAACTCATATTAAATAGAGTTTTTAATTTTAAGATGCTTAGGGGTAAAAATGGAAGATAATTTAAACTCAGGTCTTCCCTATTTGACTTTTTATTTTCTTTTCTAATTAAAAACTTTTATCCAATTAAAGTTTAAAATAAAATATCTTAAAAATTACCAATATTTTAATCAAACAAATTAAATCAAAAAAACGATAATTTCGTACTCTTCGATATGATATCCATCTCGATATAGTTTTTTTTTGTTTTAACCGTTTTTTACACGAAATGCTATATATGTGTTATATTCATTATGAATATTTATGTACGTTCAAGTCTGTACACACCTGGACACCGTAAGTATGTAACTCGACATCACCTTCTTCAACACTTTCTTCAACGTCGTAAGGCATCGCGTTTCTTCAGCACCGTAACCCAACACCGATCAAGACGAATCAAGAACCTATCGAGTAATTCTATTGTGAACCCGGGAACAAAAGAGAGTGTGTCACGTCTCCACATCTTCACATTTCATTTATGCATTATTCATCATGAATAATGTATCATTTAGGATGAATAATACAACATTCAGGGTGAATAATTCACGATTCATGAATTCGTGTATTATTCATCATGAATGTTGTGTAATTCATTCTGAATATTGTATTATTCATCATGAGTAATGAATGAACATTCACATTTGTTATTTATACTGAATGTGGGACATCCGGGGATGCGCATACATATTCATAATGAATTTAACCAAATTTCGGTTGTGAATTGGGAAACAAAATAGAATGTATCATGTGTCTACACCTTCATGGGTCATTCATATATTATTCATCATGAATAGTGTATCATTCAGGATGAATAATACAACATTCAGGGTGAATAATACACGATTCATGATAAATAATACATGAATCATGAATTTGTGTATTATTCATCTTGAATGTTGTATTATTCATCATGAATAGTGAATGAACGTTCACATTTGTTATTCATTTTGAATGTGGACACCTGAGGACGTACATTTATATTCATAATGAATATAACACATATATAGAATTTCACGTAAAAAACGGTTAAAACGAAAATAAAAAAAAAACTATATCGAGATGGATGTCACATCGAAGAGCACGAAATTCTCGTTTTTTTGTGTGTAATTTGTTTGATTAAAATATTATAATTTTTAAGATAATTTATTTTAAAGTTTAAGAGGGTAAAATTTTTTTAATTAAAAAATAAAGTAAAAAGTCAAACAATGTAGGCACTGATTCAAATTTCTAATTATGTTCTTAATCACTTCTCAATTAACCTTATTATGTATTAATCATTGATTAGTTTTCTAAGTTTTGATCAATGGTTAAGATTTGTCCTCATATGCACAATGAAATATGAGTTTTCACTTGAACTCACCCCTATATATATATGTAGTTATTTAATTTACAACCCATGAAAATCTTACAACCTATGCAACCCACATCTTAACCGTTGGATTAATGATTGACGGTTACAATACATGTGGGTCCAATATTTTTAATTAAAAAATCAAAAAAAATAAAAACAAAATAACCGTTTATCATGAATCTAACGGTTAAGATGATGTGGGTTGTATTGATTGTAAGATTTACATGGGTTGTAAATTATCATTGGCTTTTATATATATATGAACCAAAGTTACATATTAATCATATAGGTTGACCGTTAACATATGCATCTTCAAATGAATTTTTTCAATAATTCACATATAAACTTCATCTTCTTACCTTTTCACGAAACTTAGTCGTCTTATTTGAACCTCTCACTAGATATGTATGTACGTATAATCAATCATATCATCGTAAATTTCGCAAGAACATTCGGAATCGATATTTTCATAAACCACGATGGGACCCACATAAGAATAATAACTCCACAAAAAACCCCACTTCATTCCAAGTCGCCTTTCAAATTCCACAAAGACTTCAAGTCAATTGTACCACTTTTTTCCCTTCACATAAACTCTTTATAATATTTATTTAAGAAAGATGAATATCATGTTCGTAAACAAAATTCCTCCATGGATATAGAACAAGTAGATGAGACTAGGCTCGAGCTCCAATTACCCGGCTTTCGATTTCACCCAACCGAAGAAGAACTGCTCGATTTTTATCTCAAAAAGATGGTTTTGGGGAAGAATACATGTTTTCAAATCATCGGCCTTCTCAACATTTATCTTTACGATCCTTGGGTTTTGCCAGGTATCTCGAAGCTTAATTAATTTTTGCAAGCTTTTATTACGAACCGAATTATTGAAAAAAAGTTTGAATCTTTTTTTGGTATTGTAACTGTAGAATTGTCCAAGGTTGGGGAAAGAGAATGGTATTTCTTTGTCCCTAGGAATAGAAAGCATGGTAATGGTGGTAGGCCGAACCGAACCACCAAAAATGGGTTCTGGAAGGCAACGGGCTCGGATCGTAAAATATACGCTTTATCCGACACAAAAAAGCATCTTGGGTTGAAGAAGACTTTGGTGTTCTACAAGGGTCGAGCACCCGGAGGGAGCAAAACCGATTGGGTCATGAGCGAGTATCGGCTACCGGATTCTTTCCCATTACCAAAGGTACTGTTGATCCTTTTTTACATACATCAATTTGAAGCTGACCATAAACCAAACCAATCCAAATAAAAAAGTATGTCTCATACAAATATATGATACTCAAAAGGGATAAAATGTAAACATGCCTTACCTCTATTTTAAGAGAGAGATTTTGTTTCCGAAAAGACCCCCACTTGTGAAAATTTGAAGTTGACCCTATAGAGTTGGAATCAAGGTTCTAAATGGCATGAGGTGTGGCGTGAGGGCGAGACCAAACCTCAAGTCTTAGGAGTCACGACGAAGCCATGACGTTTTCAAAACGTGGCTTATGGCGAAATTTTTCTAATTCATATATAATATTATATATAAAAACATATATTTGTAGTGTTACTCAATGAGTCATTAGTTAAATTATGGTATATGTTAAAAAACTTGCAAATAAGACATTAAAAACGTAAAAAAAAAAAAAAATCAAATATTGCACTACGAAATTGTCATTAGGCCATGACGTGCCACGGGTTTAACATGGCGTGAGACACAAGCCTTGGTGCCATGGCGCGCCATAACGGCTATGCGGCGAGTTTTTTTAGAACAGTGGTTGGAATCATGTGAAAACAAATGAGCTTGCTGAGAACAGTGATAACACTTCTGAGCCTTTCGCTTAGTTCCTTTATCTGAAGGCTCACAAAAAACACGCACATTCATCTTACCTTCACCTTCGGTCACTTTCACACAAGGGGAGGGCCCACATAGCAGAATAATAGCGGAATACGGTGGCACAGGCCACTGCTTAATGGGAAAAAAATTACGTTTCTGAAGGTGTCATCCTATTGTTTCGTTGGACGCTCTTATATTTCTTGAAACTAAACTAATTGTACAACTTATAATACATATAAATAGTATTCTAAATATTGATTGGTGATTGATAGCAGGACATAGTGTTGTGCAAAATATACAGAAAGGCAACTTCCATGAAGGTATTGGAGCAAAGGGCAGCCATGGAAGAAGAAGCACACCCTCCGCCATCTCCAACCTCCGCCACTAGTCAACGTCTTGACTTTTCGACACCACCACTGACGGAACCAACCCATGTGGCATCAACCGACGACGACGACTTCGACTTGGAGGAGGAAAACGCCGATCGGAAACTGATGCTAAAATTACCGGAAGGGGCAGATAACTTATCGGAGCTCCGGTTGCCGAGAAGTAACACCGATTGGAACCCAGATTCACAGTTACGTAGCCCATGGCTACACAATCTCATCTTCACCCCTCCTCCCTATGCCAATATACTTAGTTTCTTCGATTGATATTTATGTTCTTAACATCTGTTTATGATATTTACACGTATTGTTTTACAATTACAACGTTTGAAACCGAATAATGGTATAAACTTACGCTAAATTGTTGGATATAAGTTTTTTTTGGAAGGGTGTTCTAGGCTATGCCTAGACTAATACCTTGGCAAAGTATGACCGTAAGACATGGCTGTAACTTACAACCCTTATTAAACCTCAGTGGCCACAATTGTTGTGTACGCCTGGATTCGAACCCTGGGCAGATGGAATATTCCACCACATCCCCCCGGGCCTTAACCAATACGCCAAATTGCTAGATATAAGTTGATGTTTAGTAAGTTAACGATGATAATGGCTCAAAGACTAGACGAAAAAACAAGATAGGTATTTACACGAACGATGTTAATTGACGGAAAACTAAGCGAAAAATCGCATTCTATTATCTGCTGTATCTATGTTTAAAACTTAACAGGAAGAAAAACAAACTACACCCACTTACAAAATTGAGGCCTTCTGAAGGCTGTTTAGCTTTCAATGGAAGGGTGAGTCCCATTTCAAAATGTTGTACACTCACGGACGTCCCTTGGTGCACCCACGGACGTCCCCTGGTGCACCCTCCGGTTGATGTCTTGTGGCTTCTGGAGATCTTGGTTCGATTTATATACCGCTGTGGTAGAAACCTGAAGAAATACGTATAAGAGAACGAATAAAACTTGTAGAAAAACGGCATAGACGTAGAAACTCGAGAAATGAAAGCTACCCGATTCGAGATGTAACTCTTGAACGGAAGGGATTCATAAGGATCAATGGGAGAACAGAACCGGGGGCGGTGTGTCATGTGTCCGATTTACACAAACCGGACACCCGATGCACTCGATCCAACCAGATTGACTTGAGCTCGTTTAGATGGTCTAGTTGACCCTTGCCGAACTTCTGGTTCGGCTCTACGGATTTTACTCGTTTCTATTCACGGTTCTTCACGAAACATTCTCTTGCTCTCGAGAAACCTTATCTTCTTCTATTCGCTGCAAAAGCTCCTCACAAGCTTTCAACGATGCAGCTGTAAATCTTTCCATAGCTTCGAAAACAAGCCGTAGATTGGTTTGAGCGCTAACGCTTTTACTGGTCTCGCTCTGATACACAGCCGAGAGACCGTTATCTTCTCCGGAAGGAAGAACGATCCGTTTATCGAGCACCTGCAACTCTTTATGAATCTTTTGATCCTCTCTCTCCAAATTCTTAACTTTTCTCTCCATGTTCTTATGCATCACCAACCTCCTTCGCATTTCCATCTTATCCCGTTCCCATAACTGAAGAACGATTTTCACAAAATCCCGCATGCATTCCACCACTTCCTTATCGGAGATTCGGTCTATGGCTTGAGCCCACTGGTTACAGATTATGAACACGGTTGGTGCACCGATTCGGCTGGGAGAGAAGGGAACAGGTCCATCGGCGGTCTCTTCGGGGATGTACAAAAGACATTTTAGAAGCCAGTTGTTCAATGATGTCACAAAACCCTTTTGTGCTCCAAACCAACACGAGAATCGGAGAGTCCAGTTAAGAAGTTCGTGTTCGAGTTGTAATGTGGCTTCGAGACTGTCATCACTAAAGTGTTTGTGAGAAGCAATGGCGTCTAAACGTTTAGCGGCTCCAATGGCTCGACATTGACTATGATGGCACTCGAGCATCGATCTCCACATCCTTGTTAACCTGGAGACAGATTACCCACAAATCAAATCCTAATCTCCAACTTTTTGGCCCATAAAAACACGGTTTTCATTAACCTCTACCCAACCAAAAAATTCAAAAAAAAAAAAACCGTTGCAAGCTAAAAGGATCGAGAATATCCACTACAACAAAATCAGCTTTATATGACGTCAAATATGTCTAAGTGTCTTAATAGACCGCTTTATATGACTTAAGTTTATAGAATAAAACAATTGTGCGTCTCATGTAAAAGTGTTACAATATGTTGATAGGACAAAAAAAAAAATTTGACACCTTTGGTTAGCATTTTTATAGCACACTTTTGGAAAATGTCCTATGAACACATTTTTATAGGATACTTGTTTATACAAGACATTTTTTCAAATAATGTCATATAAAGGACTAATAGGACGATTTATTTCAAAAGTATCCAAAAAAAAATGTTAGAATGTCCATATAAGCTTCCCATCAACTTATTGTAACACCTTTACATAGAACACATAATTGTTGGGTCCTATAAACTTAAGATCTATTATGCAGTCTATTAGAGATTTAGACATATTTGACGTCCTATAAAGCCGAATTCGTTGTAGTGATCAGAATTTGATCAAAACCATCTCTAGATTCATCTGAATTTAGAGATAAAATCAGCAAGCACACAGTTAAGGAAGTTAGCATGAATAAAAAGAGCAAGAAAAAAGTACACATACCCTTGAATGAAGTGATTTAGCTGCGGCCACAACTCTTCGTCTCTTAATTTGTTTATTTGCACGGAGATCTTATCAACCACCTGAATTGCGATTCTAATTTTGGTCGAGAGACTTCTAACTAAAGTCCTTGTTGCATCAACTTTATGTGGTTCGGCACCCTTCTCATCCAAGCGTTTCAGTCTTCTGTTTTTCTCTTCATGGAGTAATCTCATTTTCTCCTCAATCTATGGCATACATGTTACTTCCTATATTATCTTCCATCTTTAAAATAATAACAAGTAAATAAAAAACACAGTTTATATTTCCATGCAACCAAACTAAGGGGGCGTTTGGTTGGGGGCATTGACGGGTAAGGAATGTGAATGTAACACCCATAATTTTCGGTGAATAAATGTCATCCGGACGTTTATGTGACTTGTAAACAGTGGAGTTTTGTTGAGAAAGGCATTGGTTAAAGTTCCTAAGAGTATCGAGGGCCTTGGAGTTGAAAGAGTCGAGTTTTGGGGCTCGGTACAAGCCCGGCGACTATGCCAAGCGATTATGACAGTGTCACTGTCGCCTGGCAATGTCGCATGGCAATGTCGCAGGTGAGAGAGCACCTATGGTACAGCCCAAGCGACTATGCCCTGCGACATTGACATGGTCATAGTCGCATGGGCAATGTCGCCCACGGGTACCAGAGCCTTAAATGTGCGATCATTCAGCCAATCTTCTCATTTAGCCAATCTTCTCATTTTCCCATTTCTACCCTATTCCATTTCTCTCCCAAAACGTTTCCCTTTCTCCCCACATAAACCCTAATTTCTCCCCACATAAACCCTAATCGATTTTGGAAGCTTTTCCATGAAGTTTAGAGTGTTCCTTCCCTACCTCATGCTAGTGATTTCACCTTTTGTTGGAAGATGGAGTTCTCATCTCCAAACCTAGAGATTTTTGGGTTTTCTAGGTTTTCACCAAAACCTAAGTGGTAAGTCCATCCTCTCCATCTCTAAACCATATTAGGGGATATAAATGCTCCATTGATGATTTCCTAAGTATTATGTTTCTCCATTTTCGATTTGAAAGATTTTGGAGGAGTTAGGTCAAAATTAGGGTTTTGGGTATAAGTTGAGGTTTTGATGTAAATGTTTGGGGAATGTTTCTATATGGTTGAATATGGTTATTTACGGTTGAAAATGTTTGGATCTAGGTTTTGGAGGTTTTGCCTTGGAGGATTCAAGTTTCGTCAAGGAAGCTCAAAGTGGGGTAAAATCTAGATTAAGCCTAAATCTAGCAAGGTGAGTTCAAGTTGATTTGTGAAAACGGTGTACATGCCAAAATGTTTATTTTAAAGTGTTTTGCGTCTTCCATGAAACTGTTAACTGCTGATAAGTTTGGTTATTTTGAAAGTGTTTAACTTTATAAACTTATGTAGCACGCATCTTTGTGATTTTTGGGTATTTTGATAAATATGTCATAAATGAATGGGTTTTGATAAATTATTGCATAAATAGGTATTGGTCAAAAATGCACTTTTAAGTGTTTGTCGGGTTTTATGCATCATTCATGAAATGAGAGGTTTTGAAAAATACGAATGTGTGAGTCCTTTGGTTTTGGGTCATTCCCGACTCTGGGGAGCATTTTAGAAATGGGAAACCTTTTGAGTTTTGGGCTGAAGGCCAATTGTAATTTGAGAATCAAAGATTTTGGGAAAATGTGTATTTTGGTTTATGTAACCATATTGGCTCTCGTGTTTTAGCCAAACGTCTATTAAGCCTCTTGGGGCTTGATTTGTACTCGGTGGAGTCTTTGGAACACTTGTTCGGTTTTGGTAGCTCGTTGAGGAGTCTTGGACGTATGGTGTACTTAGTTGCATCTTAAATGAGAGTTACATGTTTTGAATGCGTTAGTTCATTCGTTTGTGTCATGCAACATTTTTTAGACTGTAATGCATTGGATCCATAGCCATAAGAGTCAGTCAGCTGATTTATTGAGAATTCTTCTTAGACCATTGGGAGCTCGAGGTATAGATCGTTGGTGGTTGAACTCGATAACCTTGGTGTTGTGATAGAAGAAGTGAATCCTTCTTAGACCATTGGGAGCTCGAGATATAGATCGTGGGTGGTTGAACTCGATAACTTTGGTGCTATGATAGAAGCAGTGAGTCCTTCTTAGACCATTGGGAGCTCGAGGTATAGATCGTGAGTGGTTGAACTCGATAACCTTGGTGTTGTGATAGAAGCTCCATAACATTAGATGTGACTTACTTTGTGTTTCGCCACATTATATGGAACCGGGTCTCCCCCATCACCGAAAGGTGTTGTTTTGGGCATTGTATTTTAGTATCCGTGTTTTCGATGACGTTTTATATATATATATATATATATAGGGGTAGGATATTTTGCAACCCTTGAAAAGGTTGCAACCCTTGCAACCCACATCTTAACCGTCGGATTCATGATCGACGGTTACAACACAACAGATATGAGACCCAATATTTTTAATTAAAAAAAAAGAAAAATAAAGATAAAATAACCGTCGATCATGAATCCGACGGTTAAGATGTGGGTTGCAAGGGTTGCAACATTTTCAAGAGTTGCAAAATATCCTTCCACTATATATATATATATATATATATATTTATATATATGGATTTTATCCATGATTTCTGGGTTGAGTATTATACCCCACCCGTGTTTTGGGTGTTTCGGGATATAAAGTTTTATCCACGTTTCATAAATTGGGGGTCCGCTTTTCTATTCTCCTTTTGAGTGAGTTCATTGTTGAAATTAATTTACGAAAGAACGTTGTTATTTTGGGGTCTTAGTCCTTAAAACAGTTTGGTTTGGAAAACGTTTATTATGGTGCCTCATTCGTCTAAAATGCATATTAAACGAGTCATTTTCACATTTGAAGCATATCATTTTGAAAGATTATGATTTCAATTGTATTCTTCTTCTTTTTAAACGATTAATTTATATATGTTGAAAACTCTTGAGCTCACTAGGCATTAAGCCTAACCTTTTTATTTGTCGGCATGTGCATCAGGTTCTAGATGGGGGTTTGGTTCTAGCAGTACTATGAAGAGATGTGCTTAGTTTTTCACAGGTGTAAGTATTTGGTGAAGTCTTCCACAACTTGGAGATAGTGACTATTATTGGGTTTTAGTAGCACCCGTCCTTGTTATAGATTGTATGTAGAGAATAAATTGGGTGTGTTGAGGTTAAACCATGAATTATGTTTGTGTATGAATCATTTATTGGTGTATTTAGAAAATTTTAAATTAGTTGCTATTTCCATATTTGAGGGTGTTACAGTGAATAATAATGAAAATTGTGATTTGGTTTGATATAATATAATGGCCACATTACCCCAGACCCATTAATTTCCATACCTAATCAAATTGGGGGAATGGAAATTTTATTCTTATTCTCATTCCTTAAAATGAACCAAACGCCTTAACTTAGGTTTTGTGCTAACAGCCTAACATTCTGCAAAAAGGGTATGACACCACCATCTGAAAGTATGGTCCGCAACCAACATGGGAAGATAAATCCCATGGGCAGGTGGGTGGTGCGCGGAGTAAAACCTGAGACCACCCACTCATTTTGCAAGAATTGCTAGGCTAAAAGCCATTGTGCTAACATTTAATACATGAGCACAAAAAAAAGGTGCATTTGGTAGGCAGACCGGACTAGACGGGATTGAACGTGTGAGAGTGAGGTAGGTAGACAGGTAAAAGAATTGCGGAAGGTTTTAGGGTTTTAACTTTTAAGACATTGGCATTGTGATTAAGACATTGGCATTGTGACAGGTAAAAGAATTGCGGATAAATTAAGACATTGGCAAGTAATTATTTTGTAGGGACAAAAAAATGCATTTGTGCCCCCACATAGGTCATGTCCCAGTCTAATGTCATGCTACACATGGGACGATAAGTTTTTATACTGTCATATCATCATATCATGCCCTGTCCTATCCGGCGCGCAAAACGCATCCAAGGGTACATTTGTTACGTGGATAGGACTGGATGGGTGAGAGTGCGGTAGGCGGCTGAAATAATTGTGGAAGGTTTAGGGTTTAATTTGACATGGGTGGATCAGTTTTCTATCACTCAGCAGTCCAGTCTAAGTCTAATGTCATGCCAAACGTGGGACAACAAGATTTGTTCTGTCCCATCCTGTTCTGCATACCAAACGCAATAAAGAGCAAGAATCAAGATGCCAGATTGCCGTGAAGCTATAAAAGACATTGTGATTACAGTCACTCCATTTTGAAACGGAGTCGAGAACCATATCCATGAAAGAAGAAAGCTAAAACATACCTTAACTTCCTCAAACAATTTTTTCTCCCAGAGATAGAGTTTATGCAAAGTAGACGAAAGATTGTTAGACCTCGTCCTTAAATCTACATTGGTCTCTAAGGCAGCAGGATCACCCATTTCCGTAGCAGAGCTTTTAGAAGCTGCCACCACCAAGGATGGTGTAAACGCATGCAACATCTTTGAAGGAACTGATTCACAGATATTCACAGCAATAAAAGTCAGCAATATGAACCGATTCATAGATATTCACAGTAAACAAAACAACCAATTTCACAATGTGAATGTGTAAAAATCAAACCTTGATAAGCAGCATGTTTTCGGTTGTGTGGAACCTTTCCAACTTCAAGAATCTTCGCTAGCTCGTTTCCGGATTCTGATGCACGATCGAATTGGACTTGAATTTCTCTCACAACTTCAGAATCATTCTGAAACTCAGCAAGAGGTTTTTCCCCTCGAGACGTCTCTTCTTTATCCACCACATGAACATCAAATTCCACTGGTTCATCTTCAGGAACACTTGGTCCACTTCTATAATGCAGCTCAGCCACCGAGCTTTTCTCACTATCCTCATCAACCACCGGCGCCTTCTTCGAACCAACATTACCACCACCACCACCACCACCGCCACCACCACCATCGTCAACGAACTTCTCCTTCGAAGAATGTATTTCTTTAACAACTTCACCCTGAAATGAATCCTCATCTTCCAAATCAGGAATACCCTCTTCCTCCCTCACTTCTCTCGAATCAAGACTTGGTGTATAAGGAGGATAGTACGTCTCAAATGTCTGAAACGGATTCAAGAAATCCCACGATGAGCTCGCTGGCGGCGGAGGCGGAGGAGGCGAAGGGGGTTTCGAATTAGAAGATGACGCCTCCGTCTGTAACATCGGTGGAGGCGACGAAACACCGCCGTAAGGAGGTTGTCGAGAAGTCGACCCGAAAAACTCACCGTAGTTAGAGTAATTATTGTTATACGAGTAAGAATTAACATTTTGATAATTAGAATTGTTGTAATAATACGATGACGATGAAGAAGCTTCACCGTAACGTATAGCCTCCGGACTCATCGGCCGTTGCTGGTACACGACGGACGGCGTCGGTTGCTTTCTCATAAAATTCATCGTGTAACGACCAGGTGGATAACCCGCCGGAGCATAACCCGTCGGAGGATAATCCACCGGCGGATAACCGGACGGGTTATAACCTGATGGAGGATAACCTAACGGTGGATAACCGGCAGGGGGGTAATCCGGCGGAGGATAACCGGACGGTGGATAATCCGGCGGAGGATAACCGGAAGGGGGAAAATCAGGCGGAGGATAACCGGCGGGGGGATAAGAAGAACCTGCAGTTTCATGTGGATCAGTGTAGGGTAAATTACCGTACGGTCGGTGTTGATGCAATGGTGAAGAACCGCCATTAACAGAGTGTAAATGAATAGAACCGTCACCGGAATCTTCATCGGAATCGGAGTGAAAATGAAGATGAGAAGAGCCGGAATTCGAATGCGAATGATCATGAACAACCGCAGTAGCCGGAGCCTTAGAAGACTCCCCCTTCCGTTGAGGCGGAAGGTTAAGCACCGGAGACGGAGGACTATCTCCGCCGTGGACGGCGGCGGCGGAATGAATATCAAAAAAACGATGAAGCGAAACGCCGACGTTTCTAAGAGAATGAAAATAAGCTAAATGAGCTTCAGCAAGGACATACCGTTGGTGGATCGCTTCATCGAGGAAAGTGCATCGCTGCCGGCACAGCGCCACCGCCGGCGACTCCTCCGCCTTGGAACCCACACAGCCCATAACACAGAGACTCAATTTGGGGATAAAAATCGGATCTTTTTTACCAAATAGAAGTGAAGAAAAGGGTGGATTTCAGATTGGAATTGAAATTTTAGGGATTCGAAGAGAAAGGGGGAAAGGGGGCCGGTGGAGGAATCTTTGACAGCGGGGAATATCTCGTCGGTTTGTAGAAGTAGCGGACAGAGAGAGAGAATGCATCGTCGGTGTGTTTGTGTTTGCGTGTGTGTGAGAGAGAAAGAAAGAAATCAGTGTACTTTTTGAGACTCAAAGTGTGTGTATGGCGACGCTGGTACAATTATATTTTCATTTTTCGTCCCTGTGTTATCATGTATTGGCAAATTCAGTCCCTTGAATTGAATGACTTGGCAAAGTAAAGTTATCTTGATATTTTTTCTTATTGGAAACAAATTATTGTTGTTAATAAGATGTACAAAATCCATTGTTGTTTTTTGGAAATGAACTATTTTTGACAAAAGATAATAATAAGGAAAATAGGGTTTTATGTTTTTTTTTGGCTCAATGACATCATCAAAAGCATCAAAGTGACATTTTGAAACCGACGGTTGTGTATAAAATGGTTTTGGCATGGTCGTACCAAATGTATTGGCAAAAAGAGTTATCAACTGAAATAATAAAATAAAATGGTTATTTGACTGAATGGTGTGTTAATATGATTTATACACGATCGTTAACATGCTGGATTCAAATAGTGTGTAAAACGTGTGCAATTTCATGTGCGAGTGTTTCTTGACCAAGAGACATGAAACTACCTTGAAGAGAACAATTTATGCAAATTGAACACTCGTGTATGAATCGATGTTGAAAGTGTTTGTTATTAATTGTAATCAAGATGGTTTAAACGAAAGTTTGTAATTTTGTGTGGTGACTATAGTGCTCGATAAGCTTTGATTTGATCTTCTTTCTTATTTATGTCTTTGATGTGGAGATAAATTGAAACAATTAATCGTTGTATAATTCGTTGCAGAACGGTTACGAAGGTATGTGCAAAAGTGTACACGTTGTTGGGATTGAGCTCTTTAAACTTGGACTCAATCGCCAACATTTTCTCTCTTGAACAACATTCGATGTTTCTCCTTCTTCAAAAAGAGCATGACATACGATATTATGGACTCTATGTGCATGATTTGGGGTTATCGTATATCAGACCCCTCCATAATCAGATATTGCTTTCTATATTCAAGTTTTTATCGTACTGGTGGTTGCGATATCAGGCAAAAGATTTCAATTTGTCTTTGACAGAATGGTGATGTAATCCAGGTGGCTGCCCATGAACAATTCGATCAGAATTTTTGGGGTTTGGGTGGACATAATTGGTTGCATATCTAGGATGGAGTTTGTTTTTTTTGGAAAGGGTGTCCTGGGCCTTGGTCCAGACTAATCCCTTGACAATGAAACCGAGTGTTAAAGCATGCAGCCCTGAGGTTATACCCAGTGGCCACAAAGTTACGAATGCAGGGAATCGAACCCGGGTTAAGCGCTATGGAGTTCAAGTGCTCTCTTTGTGCTTTGTGGATTTGTTGTTAGGATCTTTGGTCTACATTGTTTTAGTTTTTCTCCCTTGCTACATATAGTCTTGTGACTTTTTTGGTTTTTGCATCTTGCAAAAAGGGCGTCTCTTGTTTTGTTTTAGTGACTTTTTTTTTGTTGTTTGATAAAGTTTGTGGCCTTTCAAAGAAATTGCAATAAGACGATTGACAAATTATCTTTGACGATTAAGATATTATAGAACTTTTAAAAAGACAGAAAAACATAACAATAATATATCAATAAAATCAAAAAACTGGAAAAGAAATTATATTTTGAAATACTTTCACACATATAATTGTCTTAGATTGACCAAAAAGGCCAAAATATATTTTACTTGGTGACCTTCTTTGAAGAGTTTGAGAATTTTCAAATTTCTAGAAGAAATTATTGTAAGTATTGCTTTTCTGAACCGTTTAATTTACTGTTATGTATTTTTGGCATAAATGTTATTAAAATCATGCAATAGCTTATAGAAAGTGGGAATTTTTAGGTAAGATATGTTAAAGATAAATGCAAGTTTTTTAATACTCCCTCTCTTCTCAAAATAAATGTCTACATTTTTATTTATGTTTGTCCCAAAATAAGTGTCCACTTTCAAAAAGTAGATAGCTAAATTCTCACATTTACCCTTAATTAATGCACAAATACATAAGAGTTGTGAAGAAAAAGAAACATTAAATAAGGGTAAAGATGTCATTTGATACCAAAAAAGGGTAATAATTATGCATGTCTAAAACTGTGTGCCAAGTCAATTGTGGACACTTATTTTGGGACGAAGGGAGTATATTATAATAACTAGAATTCGCATGAGGAACGGAATAAATAGATTCGTTGACAAAATATCATTTTGTAAATAATTAATGTAGTAAATATAATTTTCAATATCATTTCATTAAAATAATAATCTTAGGGAGTGTTTGGGATTGCTTATTTGAGGTGTTTTTTAACTTATTGCGATTTGTAACCGGAGATAAGCACTTTTGAGTGTTTGGATGAGGAAAAATTAAAGTTGCTTATAGCGGTGTCAAACCGCTGAAAAACACTTTTTGATAAGTCATTTGGTTTTAACTTATCAACTTATTTGAAAAGTGTTTATGATTTTTTTGGTTATTTTATATGTATAAGCAATCTCAAACACCTTTAAATAACAATTTATTAACTTATTACGTTTTCGTACCACAATAAGTTAATCTAAACACTTTTTTAAAAACTCCGATTTAACACTGCATAAGTTGATAAACACATTTTAAAATAAGCATAAATTGTTTTAAATAAGCAATCCCAAACACCCCTTTATTAATGTAATAGCCATCTCAATAGGTTTTTGGTTATTTTGGATGTTTGATTTGTTTCCTCTATTTTTTTCTTTCTCTTATTTGAATCACTAGAGATATAAATAATCAAATCAGTCAATTCCGGTAAATATTGTTGCCAAATCAGTTAATATTGTCGCGTTAAACTGTCAATAGTTTTAAGTTCAAATTCCGTTGGCAACATTTTAGGATTATAACATTTGTTAGAGAATCTCCAACAGCATTCCTAATTTTTTTTCTAAAATAGAGAATGGAAAGTTAAAATCTCTAAAAACATTTCTTCTAACTCCAACAGTTTTTCTATTTTAGAGAATCAATCATTATTTATATTATTATAATATTTCATAATTTATCATCCCAAATTCCCAATACACTTTTTAAAAAAATTTAAAATAAAATGTTAAAAATTAAATCTTATTGGTTGGATTGAATAAAATAATATATTCTCTCTCCAATTTAGAGATTATAGAGAATTCTCTATATTTAGAGATTTTTTTATCTTTCTTCATTTTAGCAAACCATTTAGCAAAGCTGCTGGAGAAAAATAAAAAAGAAAAAGCCAAAATTTTCTATTTTAACAATGTTGTTGGAGATGCTCTTAGTTAAAAGAAAAACATAAAACCTATCACAGTTTTCTATCAAACTGTTGATTTATTTCCAGCACTTAACT
Source organism: Arctium lappa (assembly GCA_023525745.1). NCBI lineage: Eukaryota > Viridiplantae > Streptophyta > Magnoliopsida > Asterales > Asteraceae > Arctium > Arctium lappa. The sequence goes on from CM042051.1 coordinate 35,832,063, forward strand.
TTGTTTTTTTATGATAAAAATGCATTTTCTTTATCTAAAAACTTTGTTTTTTATTTTATAAATTACACATTTTTATGTTATACTTTAATGATTTGAAATACAAAAAATTTAAAAATTATATATAAAACATGAGCACATAAAAAAAAACACAACCATAAGGGTTGTGGCGTACTGGTTAAGGCAATGAGGGATGTGGTGGAGTGGAATATCTTATCTACCCAGGGTTCGAATCCAGACGTACATAACAGTTATGGCCACTGAGGTTTAATCAGAGCAGATGTCTTACAATCATAATTTACCAAGTGATTAGTCTAGGGATAGCTTAGAACACCCTTCCAAAAAAAATGGCTTTCGATTCTTCAACTTCAACGGGTTAAATTTTGCATTTCGATTCTTACAATTTTAGATTTTGCATTTTTATATTTACAATAAAAGGTCAATTTTATTACAATTTCTTATATGACTTTTAAAAATCAAATTTTGGTCCTAACAAATTTGAAAATTATAATCATTATTTAATTTGTTAAACGCTAATCTATACTATATTATAAAGATGACATAAAAAACTCTTAATTACAATTCACCAAGCTTTATGTACTATCATTTAAAGCTATCTACTTAAAATCTCTTAAAAATAACTACTAAAGCCTAATGTACTACCCGTAAAGCTTTTAACCTTAATTAATATATTTCATCCTTATCCCCCAAAATCATTATCTCTAATCCCCAAACCCAAAAATTATGAAATTTGAATTCTGATAAACATAATCAAAACAGGATAAACATCTCAATTTAAATATAAAAAATTTAAAATATATAAGATAATTAATGAATTTTAACAAACTACTTAATTTTTTTTATATAAAAAACATTATATTGTTAAGCTAAATTAAACAAATTTATATATAAAAAATCATTATCACTGAATAAAAACCATCAAAAATCGTACTGTAAATCAATAAATAACAAAAAATAAAAATAAACATTAAAATCGTGATATATCTTTGCACAATAATTAAATTTTCTCAAGCTTCTATAAACTTTTACCATTTGGATAGCCAAAAAATTATAGAAATTAAAAACATATTTAAAATTTTTGGGGTCAAAAATATTAAATTGTAAGAAGGAAAAAGGCGGCCAAAGTTTGACCAAAATGGTCAATTCATAATTTGACTATTTTTTACTATAATTGGTTGAATTGAATTGACCCGGTCGTTTTTTTTCCCATTTTAGAATTTTATAAACAAGACTAGGCATATATCCGCGCATAATGCGTCGGGAAAAATCGTGAAATCGAAGGAATAATTGACAAAGGTATGTATCCGTTCGCGAAACATCTCAAAATTAATATGACAACAACATTTTCATTTTAAGTTTGTATTATTCGTTCTTATCGATATTTTAGTCTATGAAAAGATGGTGTTTGAGTCGTTTGGTGCACTTATATGTGAATCATTGGCTAAAGTATCGATAAGGACGAAGAAATACAAATTTAAAATGAAGCGTTGTTGTCATTTTGATTTCGAGATGTTTCGCGAGCGGATACATACATTTGTCAATTGTTCCTTCAATTTCACGATTTTTCGCGCCACATCGTGCGCGGATATATGTCTAGTTTATAATAATAATGAAATGTATTTTTAATATATTTTAGTTGATCTGCGATTATGTATTTTTAATATGCTAAAGGTGAAAAAAAATAAAACGTATGGATAAAAAACAAATTAATTCATAGATATTCATGATATTTAATAGTACGGTTAAATTAAAAAATATTCAATATCGGACTCGTTTTGAAGATATTGACGAGACGATTATAATGTTATAATTTGTAAAAAAAAGAAACATATTTTTTCATTGAATTGTGTTCATATACCATTATTTGTGTTAATATAACAAATGTGTAAAATGAAAAATGAAAAAATTAAGGGATATAAAGTAAATTAAATAACTAATTGTAAATATGTTAAATGTAACATTGAATTTTGAAAATAACCGTTTTACAATTTTAATATAACTAGAAGCGTACTCGCACAATGCAGCGAGATATATCACGATTTTAATGTTTCATTTTATTTTTTGTTTTTTTGTCGATTTATAGTACGATTTTGGATTGTTTTGAGAAAGTGATATTGTTTTTTTTATATAAATTTGTTTAATTTAGGCTTACTAATATAATGTTGTTTATATAAAAAAATTAAGTATTTTGTTATAATTCAATGATTATCTTATATATTTTAATGGCATCTAGAAAAAATAACCAATTACATATTTAATAATATAATTAAAATAAATTTATAATAATATAATATATTAATTAATAGTGTTACATGGAAGGGTATGCATAAAAGGAATACTCTGTACATACCAAATTGGTGGGTGCTAGAAACCTGCAATAGTAATATGTATCTTGTGCTTTGATACTTGTAAATTAAGAGATTTTTAAAATCTTGCATAAAATGATGGTACCCTGTGCCTAATAATTTGTATTTAAGAGTTTTTTATCCGTGCTTTATAATATATCTTGTGCTTTGATACTTGTAAATTAAGATATTTTTAAAATTGTGCATAAAATGATGGCACTCTGTGCCTAATAATTTGTATTTAAGAGTTTTTTATCCGTGCTTTATAATATAGTATAGATATAGATATAGATAGTGTATATATAATGTTACACATTTATGTTAGCCATAAAAATATTCAATAATTAGTTTATATTAAAATTGTTGACGAAAAAATTATAATATTAGAATTTATAATAATAATGAAACATATTTTTAATATATTTTAGTTGATCTACAATTATGTATTTCTAATATGCTAACGGTGAAAAAAAAATAAATAAAACGTATGGATAGAAAACAAACTAAATCATAAATATTCATGATTTTTAATAGTGCGGTTAAATTAAAAAATATTCAATATTGTGCTCGTTTTGAATGTATTGACAAGACGATTATAATGATATAATTTGTGAAAAAGAAGCGTATTTTTTTATTGCATTTTTGTTCATATTAGATTATTTGTGTTAACATGATAAGTGTGTAAAATGAAAAATGAAAAAACAAGGGATATAAAATAAATTAAATAATTAATTGTAAGAGTGGTAAATATAACATTTAATTTTAATGTAATTAACATGGGAGAACATGGGGTGGCTTTCCAAAAACCGTTTAACTATATTAGAATTTTAATATAATAATATATATAATGGTTAAATATGATTTTAAAATAAAAATATCTAAACCTTTACCTGATAAACGTTTAATAATAAGAGACAACTTTAACTTATTTTACTGGACAACAATTTAATCAGTAAGCATTTACTTGGGTCGTCACTCTCATTTACTGGGTAAGATTTTTCATCCCTATAATCGCTCTTACCGGGTAAGATTTTTGGCCTTTGACATATTCATCCGGAGTAAGCTAAAGAACGACAAATGTTTACCGAGTAAGCATTTAGTAAACGACCTCTTAGAAAAAGAATATATGTTTAAGCAACTAAAAAGGGACATTTTTTACCGTGTTTTTTACTTATTTAGTAAATGGGAAAAAGACTAAAACATCAATATCATAGAAAATGGAATATAAAAACATACAAGGTGAACAAATAATAAAAGGGAAGCTTGCCTAATCAGATCAATCAATTATCGGTTTACAAAATAAAGTGATAAGCAGAGTCAAGATATACCAATAATCATGTTAATCTCCATGCCAAACCCCAATTATTTAGCACAAACCACGCAAATTAATCGACAATTGACTCTCCACTTAATTTGATCGATTATTTAGTATTTGTTCCATTTTGTGCAATCGAAACAAGATTTAATTTTCAGTATGGATCTATAATTTCTCTTGTTACTCGGTCCATTTAGGTCTATCTATACTATATTATAAAGATGACATAAAAAACTTTTAAAAACAAGTCTTAAAGCTTAATGTACCGCTATTTAATGTTAATTACTTAAAAAACAACCATAAAAGTTGTATGTACTATATTTAATGTTATTCATTAATTTTCAATCATTATCTCTAACCATTTTAACTCCTCTAAAATCATTTCCCACTTTAACTCCCCTAAAATAACTCTCAACATATTTTAGATATAAAAAATCTAAAATATAATTAAAAAATCTTACATAATATTTTATAAAAAAAATTATACTATTAAACCAAAATAAATTACATTATATTATTAAGTCTAAATTAAACAAATTTATATATAAAATTCATTATCATTCTCTCACAACCATCCAAAATCGTAATGTAAATCGACAAAAAACAGAAAATAAAATGAAACATTAAAATCGTGATGTATCTAGCTGCATTGCACGAATACATTTATAGTATTAAACAATAATCATTCAAAGTATTCGATTAGTCATGATCAATATACTTATCAATCTCGAATAAAAGATTTATACTAACTTGTTTTCTAAAATTAAAATGATACTGATCAACAAAGAATAATGTATTTACAAAATTTTAATATCAACAATAAAAACCATATTTATTTATACCCATCACCCACAACTATTTTGACCATCTCACAAATCACAATATCATAATCTTAAAATCATATTAGAAAACAATGGATAAATAAAGGTCACATTCAACATTTGGAGTCACGTGGATATACATAAAAAACAATAAATCTTGAATTTGAATTTAATACTCAATTAATTAATAATTTTAATATATAATGGAGATTCAAATGTCTTTTTTTTGTCTTTAAAGTTTTTATTATTATTATTAAGGGTTTGAAGTTAATAATATAAAATTGACTTTTGAGAAAATTTGTTCACTTTATGTAAAATGTATACTTTAAATAAAACGATGCAAATTAGAAAAATTTTAATAGATAAATATTAGTTGTAATCAATGTTTTGAAAACTGGGTCGACCCGGCCACTTGAACCAGGACCCGGGTAAGAGGTCGGGTCAATTGTGACGGGGTTTATGTCAATTTATGGCTCGGATTGAACCGATCATTTTTATCAAAAAACCGGTAAAAAAACCGGTTGAACCGGTGAAAAAAAAACAATTGTTTTTTTAGTGTTTTTGAATTGATGTAAAACTTGTTGTTATGTGTGTTTTTAATGTTTTAACTTATGGACATCAAATTCTTGGTTATATATATATATATATATATATATATATATATATGCAGGAAAATGAAAAATATACAGAAGTTCTTGAAACCGAGTTGATCCGGTGGTTGAACCGGTTGAACTGTGACCCGGTCACCACACCGGGTCAACCAAAAAATCAGTTTTTAAAACATTGGTTGTAATATGGTAGGGTAACCAAAAGTCTTGATAACTAGACCAAAAGGTCTTGTCCCAAAGAAGTTTGCGAGGACGACTTGAACACATAGGCCAACAAACAAAATTATTATCGTACAAATGGGCAAAAAAACCCGAACCCCGGTCTAAACCGGACCCGACTCGACCATAAAGTTAGTAGGTCGGGCCACATTAGACTGTCGGTTCTAAATTAGTTCAAACTTTTTTGAGACGAACCGAACCATGATTGGTCCAGACCGTCGGTCATTAATCGGTCCTTACCCTACCAGAGTTGGTTGGTCCTCGCTTTTTTTGACCGGTTTGACCAAATCGTTCACTAGATCAAATGTTTTATGATTGGTATGCACCCATATCTAAAAGGTGTGCCATGGCGTGAGACATGCTTCTAATGCCATGTTCGCTCCCATAGCGGTTGTGTAAGGCGGATGTATGTGCCATGGCCCTATGGCATCTTGAGGCGTGTTGTTGCGCGAGGTGTTTTGAAGGCATTGTTTGATTTTGTTTTGACTTTTCAATTTTTTGATTTTTTTAAAAAAAGAAGTTTGTCTATTATTTATTTTATCATGTTGTGACCTATAACGATAACTTTATAAGTTATATATGTTTGTGTACGTATGATATCAGGGGGTGTTTGGGATTGCTTATTAAAAACAACTTATACTTATTTGTAAAAGTGTTTATTAACATATGTTTATTTGTAAAGTGCTTATTACCTTATAGAAAGAAAGGGTATGTAGTTTGGTTAAATAATTAATAAGGAGTTTCAAATAAGTCAGTTGGGAATGACTTATCAAAAACTGCTTATTAACGGGGTGGAAAAATCACAAGTCTTTTTTTCTTTTTTCCAATCCAAACACTCAAAACAACTTATTTGCTGTTTGAAAACGCAATAAGTTAATAAGCAATCCCAAACACCCCCTCAATATTTGATTTTTTTTATGAATTTAATTTGTTCACTATAAATAGCTAATTTCTTATACATTGGATGTTGGTAGAGACACATTGGCTCCCTTATTCGTATTTTGGCCAATTTCAGAAGGGACCTCCAATCAATTTCTTAGAGAAGATGCTAGTGAATTGCTCCACTGGTCCAAAAAGGTATGGTGGTTGAGAAGTCATCTTTCTCATGGGCAGGTCGTTGTAATTTTGCAGTTGGTGTACCTATATTACTGAATCCAAAGGAAACCAGAGAAGATGATCATAGGTGATTAAATTTTGTCTGATGAACTAGGTATAAGGACCATATTTTATTACCCGAGAAGATGACGGACAAGGGTGTAACCACCGGAGTGAGTTTGGTGTGAGGAAAGGGGGTAGCGGGTTTTGTTAATGTAATTTATTATAAATATGTAATCTTAAAGGGTCCGATTCAGGGGAAAACTTCAAAAAAAACAAAAACTGAGGAACACCCTGGTAGCCCTTCATCTGGACGGTATGCACTTTTGCATACAGGTAATTTGTACATATGCACAAGTGCATAATGCACTTGTGCATAAAAATCAAAAAACAACATAATTTACCTGTATGCACAAGTAGGGGTGTACATAAAACCGTCAACCCGTGAAACCCGACCAACCCAACCCGCGAAACCGCTAATTAGAAGGGTTGAAATTGGGTTAGGAAAACTCAACCCAACCCAAACCGTCAACCCGTCGCTATTTTTTAATAAAATTATATTATATATATATATATGCAGTTTATTCACAACCCAAATTAACTTTTAAGACTTATGGATTATAATTTATATTTGGATGATTGTAATTAGAGCTGTAAACGAACCGAACGTTCAGTGAACCGTTTGGTGGGAAGTTCGTTTATGTTCGTTCATTTAATAAATGAACGAACATGAACAATGGTCTCATTCGTTTATTTATGTTTGTGAACGTTCGTTCATTTATGTTCGTTAATGTTCGTTCGTTTGCATTCGTTTATGTTTGTTTACGTTTGTTTATTATATAAATATATTTATATATTGTGACATTAATATGTAAAATCATTAAGTAAATTGCATTTTTAGAATTCTTTTTTTATCGCTCATAAGTTTACACAGTTTTTCATTTTGTTATGTTAGTTTTTAGGAACGAAATGATGAGTAATGGTGATTGTTTTTTGTTCATTTATGTTTGTTCATTTATGTTCATTTAAATTTATTTATTTATGTTCGTTTAAGTATATTTGTGTTCGTTTGTTTATGTCTGTTTAAGTCCATTTATGTTCGTTTAGCATCTTAACGAACGAACATAAACGAACACGAACAAACACATTTTCTTAATAAATGAACATGAACACAAAAAAAAAATCATTTTTTAAGTATATAATATTTATCGGCAAATGCAACAAATAAACTCACACACCCTCCTCACATTTGGTGAGGTTCGAACCTCCTAGGAAGTCAAAGACTCTTTTATCGCTAGGTCAAATGCCTTTTGGTCTAAAAAAATTTCATTCGTTTACCGTTCGTGTTCGTTCGTTTGTTCGGTTAAGTTAAACGAACAAACACGAACAAACCCTAATTGTAATAACTAATAACTTCGTTGAGAATACTTTTAGTATTATTTATCGTATTTCAATCGGCAAATTTATGTATATTACTAACCCGCCAACCCAACCCGCCATAACCCGCAAGGGTTGGGTTGGGTTATATTTTTGAATGAGTTGGGTTGGGTTGAGATTTTCCAAACCACCATAATTGAGTTGGGTTGTAAAAACGTCCCAACTCGCCCAATCCAACTCGCGTACACCCCTATGCACAAGTGCATACCATCCAGATGAAAAACTACCAAAATGTTCTTCAGTTTTCCGTTTTTTTTTAGGTTTTCCCCTGAACCTCCGTCTAATCCTAAAATATGGTATATTATTAATTCTTAATAAAACTAGTTGAAATGTAAGAACACCGAAATCTCCTTGAATTACGACTGAAATTCAATGAAGTTAGTACCAGGGATGAAAAAAACAAATTGCAAACCATAAGGATGAAAACCGTAAATTTAAAAAATCAAGGACTAAAATAGCAACTTTCACCAAACCACGGAGATGGAAAACGTAGTTACTCAAACATTAAGGGGGTGTTGTTCACATAATGAAATTTAATGGAATTAAAATCTATCGAAGAAATTTGACTTTGAAGGAATTGGAATAAAATTTAATGGAATTTGACCATGGGTTTGGTTAGTAGGAATTCAATTCCTTCAATAAAGCCAAGGAATGATGAATTATTTAAATTGTAGAATTCAATAGAATTAGAAGGATTTCATCTCTTTCATTCTGTGAACCAAACATGTGCTTGAAATTTGGTCAATGGAATTGGTCATTCCAATTCCTTCAAATTCCTTCCAATTCCATAAACCAAACAACCTCTAATTTGATCATAGTCTACTCAGGTAACTGGTGGTGTGGGATTGGTTTAAGGGTGTTTAAAAAAACCGTTGGATCGCTCAACCCGGTCGAACCAAATCAAACCTGACCGTTTTTGGTGGTTTGAGCATCTTGGTGGTCCGGTCCGGTCTGAAAAATAGCCAAACCGCTCGGTCAGTTATGGTCTGCGATTTGAACATTTTTATGAGCAGTCTGGACCGAACCAACCGCCAAAAATATGAATGTATTAATTATATTTAGTTTTCATGTTGTAGACTCAATCTTTATGGGCCAATTAAAATAAATCCGTCTAAAACATTATGTTTTTAGTTTTCATTTCTCAAATGATCTAAATTGGCAAAATTCTGAAATCGTTCAAAGATCAAATTCAAAATTTCAAACCGTCTTTCGAGTTGCTCAATATTTGTCCAAAATTCAACTATTTCATGGTAGACTTGTTTAACTGTTTTTCAACTCGCTCAATGTTTTTTTTTTCATTTTAAAGATAGGCGTTCTTTCATAATTCATTATATTATTTTTTTAATAATGTTATATCGGTAGAAGTTTTATTTGGATATAGATGTTATGTTTTCTTTAGTTTAAAACCCACAAGAGACTCAAACCGCCTAAACCGGTCAAACCAAACCGCCACTTTGTGGTTCGGTTTGACTGGTTTGGTCACTTGTTTTTAAACCGCTTGGTTTGGAAATTTACTAAACCGCCATTTGCGATTTGGTTTTTGGTTTGAGGGGTTAAACTGTCCAAACCAGACCGTGAACACTCCTAGCTTGGTTTGAGAAAATAACATCCGATTTGAGCTCGATGTTCGTTTCGTAATTTTTAGTTACACATTATAACATAAAATTCAAATTATATATTTATGGATCCAGACGAGTCAATCGTTTGTTGATTCGATCTGGACCGTTTAAATTCATCTAACTTTCAATCTCAGTCGTTTAAATTCATTCATTTACGGTTATAATAACTCTTAAGATCCATCCCACTCTCCCAAACTCACACATCCAGCCCACTCCCCATTTGTTTCCCACACGATCCACCCCTTTCCTATCCGCTTCTCACCCCACTTCCCCCACATTTCTCTCCCCCTCTTCTCCTCAAACCTCTAAATACGTAGGCTTCTCAGGAATCATTTGGGCTTTCGCTTTTCAACTGCAAGTCTTCACTGCACGACATTGGCAAGTACGCTGTAACATCCTGAAATTTTCCCAACGGAATTATGTGAGTAATTTCTTTCGTATAGAATTTTCTACTTAGTCGTATGCCCCCCCCCCCCCCCGGTTATTGAAGGTATGTATAGTGTCCTTGTGACGTCAGAATATATATATATATATATATATATATATATATGTGTGTGTGTGTGTGTGTGTATGTGTATAATGATAATCGCATATGTACGTACTTATGTATGTAGATATAAATAAGTTGTCATGTTTATGCGAATGTCTTTGTCGATGGGTGTGTATGCGTGATCTCATGAGGATGTCGGGTTCAAACTCTCTTGTTGTATGCGTGTTAGTTCGCTTTAAGATCCATCCTCGAACTCCCAAACTCGTCCTTAAGAGTATCACCGTATAGTGTTTTAGACCGTATGAGGAACTCGAGGGAAAGCCGGGAAGAGGTCGGGCGCCTATGCAGACAGGTATGTCGTTACTTAGCCGTCAGGGGTCCTTGTCAAAGTCATGACAAAAGTTGTGAGAGGGAGGGCGACTATGCCCGGAGAGAATGTTGTGGCATAGCCGTCAATGAGCTTTGTCGCTGCATCAAAACAGAAGGGAGGGGGAGTCGGGCGACTATGCCCGGTGACATTGCCTGGGGCATAGTCGCCGGTGGGCAAAGTCGCACAAAGAGGGGACGGGGCTGCCTTCATAAGCCGATGGATAGACCCAAATCCATATTTCTCTTTCTCACTCTAAATCTGCAGGTCACTCTTTATTTCTCTCTCTCTAAACGTATTATCTCTATCTTATTCTCTCTCATCTCATTTATTGTTCTAAGGGGCCATATCATTGAAGAGATCATAAGTTAGGTCATTGAGAGGTGGTAAAGTCTACTTGTTCCATTTAAAGCCTCAAGAAAAGAAGATCAAGTCTCCTAGATCTATCTATTTTAGAGTTTTCACTTCACAATAGTTGGTGAGTCTCTACTCCTTAAATGCTCTTCTACCTATTTATTACTTGCAATAACCCTACACTTTACATATGTGATGTCCACTTAGGATTTGTGACATAACTTGTAGGATTTTCATCTTATAAACCCTAAATGGTGGGTATGATTCATAAACCCTAAATAGCTCGTATTATGGTATCTATTTGTCTATGGAACATTGATTTCATGATTGTGTGAATAACATATGAGGAAACTCTTATTTCTATAACTTTGACTTAACTGTTGATAACTTTTCTGATAGTATGGTAAGAGTAACTTAATCATTTATGACTAAATAAATGGGAACATGGAGAATGTACTACTTTGAATAGTAAAGTTGAGTTATTGCCTTAGAGAAAATATTGAGCTCATGGGCTAGAATCTCATGGGGTGATTATGTTGTTTATATGTAGAAAAGAGGAATGTCATGACTATAAATGCTTATTCAAAATTGAATGCTTGATAAGAATGTGAACACTACTCCTTGTGCACGAGGATGTAGCTATATGGGTGTTTTGGACCTATCGTGTTGGTCGTTGTGTGTAACACTCTAAAAATTTGCGGAATAAAAATTCGAAATTTCTGCAATATGACGGCTATAAATAGATAAAAACCTGGTTATAAAACCTGCTATAATCAATCCCAAAGTATTATCCCGATAGAACGGGGAAAACGAGGTTGTAGACATTACAATCAAACAGATGAAGAATATTCTAACAACCTAATAATCTAACTTAAATAAGAAAGATTAGTATTGGGTGTTGCTATCCTTCCAAAAGGTATGTTCACTATACAATCACGCTGGTCTATACATCTCCCAAAAAGACCGCTCTTGACCCCAAAGCTATCCGCTCAGTCCCGACGAACCCCACCGGAGACCTGACCTGTTATACATGTCATTTTAGGAAAAAGTGTTAGACTAAAGCCTAGTGAGCTCAAACATTTGCAGTTTAAATAATAAAACATACAATGAGTAACGGAAATCATTTTTATACAGTAGCAATAAAGGTAATAATGATAATAATGTTCTTTGAAATTTAGCAATTACCTCTTGGGTTAACGGGGGAGACCCGCTTACTAACCCGAATGACGGAACACAAAAGTAAGCCATTCGATGGGTCAGTAAAACCAATAACATATAAAGTACACGCAAGGGATGTCAGGCTTGGTGGCTTTAAACGTATACCCACGGAAACTCGAGTTCAACCCCGTCGGGTTCCTATGTCGAGCTCCTCATCCAATATCGTAATACTTGAGCACGAAGGACTTATACCTCAATCCGGTACCTAGCTTGAGCACGAAGGACTTATACCTCAATCCGGTACTTAACGTGTCTCGACGTGGAAAACTAGTCGCCCCAACGCCGGAACAGTAATAAACCAAACACGGGGTCATGACTCCCAAATGCATCACTTAAATCAAATAATGCCCGCATTGTCCAACGAATACTTCAACAAGTGTTTATATGCATAAAGGACATAAATAGCGGTTTTTCCCAAATATAGTTCCCATTCTCTACCAAATGATCATTGGTTGAAAACATAAACATCTATCACAAATACTACTTTTAAAACATTGTAGATTCTCGAATACAAACTTATCAGTAGTTAACCACAAGAGTACCATTATAAAATCCATGAGTGATACATACACAAAGCCATTCTTTAAAATACATTTTCCCAAGCAAGGTAGATTTCTAATAGCATCAACAAGTTCATAAGATCATATTTCATGAAACTTACCATAAACCCTAAAATCTCCAAAAGTTGGTTTTGGTACAAGACCCAAAATTTAAATATAAGAAAAAGGAGATACTTAGGCATTTAAAACTCACATTTGACATGTATAAGGTTTAGTAAAAGTGGATGAACTCACCTTAGTAGTTTCCTTAGGAAGGAAACCAAACCCTAGAAATGGAGGATGGAGAGTTGAAGACTTGAGATGACAACACAAGCTAGATTCACCAAAAGTTCACCCTAACCAAGCATTTACTCCTCATTAATGATTGTTGGAGATCAATAAATGAAGAGATGAAATTTAGGGTTTGGAACTTACCAAAATTGCTGAGGAAGAGCTCCCAAATCAGTTCCCAAACTCAAATAATCAGAAAATCCCAAAATCTGATTTTTATACACAAATAGCCTGCCGGCGACTATGACACGGCGACTATGCCAATGTCATAGTCGTGGGGCAATGTCGCCCGCGTTGGAGTCCTCTAGATACGCCCCTCGTGACAATGACCAAGCGATAGTGACCCTGCATAGTCGTTGGGCACTATCGCCGAACCTGTACCGCGAGCCCGTTCTCCTCCGCGATTATGCCCTGCGACCTTGACACATGTCATAATCGCCGGGCACAATCGCCTGGTGTGTGTGAACTGCTCGAAGATTCTTTTTTTCCATTCCAAACTGATCAGATAACAATGCACGAAGCTGACCACTAGCCCCGAACTCAATAACGTACACATGCACTATGTTCCAAAGTTAATTTATATAACGATACGTGAGAGTGATATTCCACACCAAAACTTGGGGTGTTACATTGTGGTTAATAGCGAGTAGGCAATAGGGGGTTGTGAACCCTTGAGGTGTAACTCGTCTAGAATTGGATAGGCAATAATGTCTCGTAAGACCTTGAGGTGTAACTCGACGAAGTAGGCAATAAAAATAATGGATATGGTTTGAGGTTGTGATGTTTCGATGGCATGGGAACTAGGACCAAGACATGAGGTGTAATCCAATAACATCATGGGTGACTCCACTCTCGTGTATATGTCACCCCGATGGAAACGGATCTCCCTCGTATTTTCAAGGGTTATCTATTGTATGTTTATGTTCAGGTTCGAGAACATGATTTGCGGGATATTGATTATTTGTGAGGCAAAGGAGTTCGGTAACACGATTATTGTTTTATAATATCTTACTTGTGATTTATATAGCTTATGAGTTCTCACTAGGCTTTGTCCTAACACTTGTTGTGGTTGTTGTTTCCTCACAGATCTTACTCGTGGTGGGAATTAGGTTATCGGGCTTGTCAACCGGGCACATAGGAGTTCTCGAGGTGCCGGTCTTTTGGGGATTTTTGTGAAGAGATATTATAGCAAATTCGCGACACCCATTTTAATCTAGTTTGGAATTGATTCTAGATTAAGTAGGTTGTTGTAACATTATTGTCCCATTATTTTGCAAACTTGTTATTGCAACCCAACCCATCTTTATGGGGGTCTTTAGTTGTTTATCCATTTGGGTTTATCTTGTTGGAAGTTTATAACTGCAGGGTAATTGGACCTACGTATTTTAGACGTTATAATGTCGAATTTTTGAGTTTTATTTCACCTAATTTTTAGGGTGTTACATACGCGGTGAAGATGAAACAACGACCACCTATGATACGAGAAGATAAGCAAGCGAGAGATGGTGAGTTCCAACCCACTTTGCCCAAAAACACATAAATCAACCCCTTCATCTTCATCTATATCTAAACCCCTATGCCCACCGCCATCCCCATTTTCCCCACAAATTCCTCCCCTGTTGCAGCGCTCCTTCCAAAAACATCAAGTTCACGCCATTGCTAACAAACCCTAAGCTCGTCAACATCCCGCCCACTGTTTTTGCACTACGCTTTCATGGAGATTATGATCTCAAAAAAAGTGAATTAAAAGAGAGCAAAGAACAAGCGAAAAGCACTTTCAAGATCTTTTATTGGGTTGGTGGATCGAGATTGAACCGAAATCTAATTATCTAGAGTTGTGGAACCATTTTGGGGAATTTTACTTCAGAATTGTTGTTGATGTAAATCGATTTTATCTATTTTTCCAACTTCATTTGTACTGGTTTTTGTATCTGGAAATCGGATTGTGATCGTTAATTAATGGTGTATGTAGAAGATATTGTAGTTGACAATCTGTTTTACCAATTTCATAGTGTTCCGGAGAGGGTTGTGTTCATAATGTTATTGTTTATGCATAATATATCGTTTGTTTTAATCTGTTACTCTAATTTCACAATACTGGTTTTTGTTCCTGAGATCGAATTGCAATCGTTAGTTACTGGTATTTTTATTGTTGTTTTTCATTGAATTTTGCATTTGGTTTTGTTATTTTGTGGATCATTGTTGTTTCTGGACTATCATTCTAAACCAGTACTGGTTTTTTGTTCCGGAGATCGAATTGCAATAGTTAGTTACTGGTATTTGTGATTGTTGTTTTTAATTGAATTTTGCATTTGGTTTTGTTATTTTATGGATTATTGTTGTTTGTGGACTATCATAATAAATGTGATTTACTGTTATTTAGATTGATTACTGTAGATTTGATGATAGATACAACTTATTATGTTTTTTTGCAGAGAATCATTCAAAGATATTATTCCTAACATGGAGCGGAGAATCCGTGTTCTAAATCAGCTGGTTATTTTTATCTTCTACATTTTCCACTTAGATCCTAAGAGAAGCTTACATCTTATGCTACTTAGATCAATTCTATTCTTAATTCCCAATTTGGATAATCTTACTTCTGTTCCGATACTGTTATAGGTCTCTTCAAAAAGAAAATGTTTTAGAAACCAAGTTAAGAATTTATAGTGGAGAGAAAAGGCAAAGAAGACATTCATGAGAATCAAAGTGTTAACATGTATGTTTTGCGTGCATGTTTTATCTTTAACATGATGGAGCTTCAGATTTTGGAAGGCCTACGATGGAGGGTACGACCACTGACTGCCCTAACCTTAGCGTATTTCCTCCTTCCTCCGGTTAAGTCAGAAGATCAACCTGAATGGCTACTAACCGACCCTGTTTCTCAGACAATTGTTGCAATTCAAAGGTAGTCTGTGCAAATGAAAATTTTGTTTCAAAGGAATATGATTCTCGCTGTACCTCAAAACAGGTTTGGTCCAGTTTATCGTGATATGCTTTTTCTACTGGATTTACATGACATGATTTAGATATAAAGAGACTGTTAGATGTAATTTTTGATTTAAACAGATGTAATGCAATAACTGGATTATTTAGAGGGATCTACATGCACGTTTACTAAGGCTATACTATGCAATTGTGGCTTTTGAATTGGGCTCTTTACATCTCCTCACCTTATTGATGTTCAAGAAACATTTCGTTTGGATTGGTGAGTTTTCGAAGGTCTGTAGTTGTCATCACACACAGAGATATAAACAGATGTGTGAACTTTTTTCTTCTAGGTATGTTTATTTCTCGAGATGAAAGGTGATTAACTAGTGGTGTAATAAACTTGAACGAGATTTATCAGGTGTTTTTGAAGTAATCGTTAAACATATCTTAGATCAAATTGGACTACCTTTTCCCTTCACATAAATCATCAACTTGCTAAGATGGGTTATTGTATATTAGATGAGTCCTGGTGAAAGAACAGTTGGACCTAATAGATTTCCCAAGATATACTCATACAAATAGGCAAACTTGATAATGTAAATTTCAAGTAAAAAGTTATACCAATAAGAAAGATAACACACTATTCATTTGGCATTCTTCATGGGTTTGATTCTCCTACTTTGTAGGGATTATGTGTGTTGATTCGATCTGGACCGTTTAAATTCATCCAACTTTTGAAATGATAATATCCAATAATTGAATCTAGATTAAAGTCATGCGTGTACCCCGACCAACGGACGGGTATAACACTAGTTTAATAAGCTCATCTATTATCTCAAACTCGAAATTGATTAGCTTGTCAAAGATTTATAAAATTCAAAATGTTATAAGAACATTTATAGTTTGATTGTATAATTTATGAACATATGAAAATATTTGGTTTATAAAGTGTACGTTTAGAGCATCCACAGTGTACGAGTTTTTCACCGAGTTTTTTCATAGTTTTTTTCTTACACATTATTGTCACATCAACAACTTAAAAACCTTTATATACCTCCACTATGTGAAAAATCCCACCCAAGCTTTTTCATTACTTTTTTAAACTATTCAGGGTCCTACTCTTTTAACTTTATATCATTTTTATTCTTATTTATAAAAATAAATACATTAAAATTCATACAAATTAATAAAAATTAGGTTATTAAGAAATATATAAAAGTTGTATAAAAAGTTTGTAAAATAAAAATTAAAAAATGTTAAATTTAAAAGTATGTATAACCGAAAATAAAAAGTGGGTCATTAAGAAATTTGTTAAAATTGTATAAATATGTCAAATTTGAGATATTATTTTAAAAATATAAAATATAATTACTTTCATTATGTATTTATTTATATTATTTATTTAATAATTATATTTAAATAGGATTACTTTAAATATATTAATAAATAAAACTGGTTAATAAATAAAACTGATTAAATACGAAACTTTTATAAAATTCTATAAAGTTAAAACTGATTAAATGCGAAAAAGCTATGAAAAAGCAGGTCGTGCAGTTACGAGCTATGACGAAAAACCTCGCGAAAAACCTCAAGTGAAAAAGCTCTCCACTATGTGAAAAACCTCCCAAAAAGCTTTGAAAAAGCACATTGTGGATGCTCTTAGGGACGTTCAAATATTTTGAGAGGCCCTGTTACACTCAAAACTTTTAATTACACTACAAAATGAGATAACAAATATACATATATGTTAAACACATAAACAAGCTAAATAACAATCTTAATTTAAACCTAAACAACTAAAAATCTAAACCTAACAATTTGAACAAAGGTTAGGTTTTTACACAGGTTTGATGAAAGCCTAAAACACATATAAAATTGGGCCCCAGAATTTTGGAGATCGTGTTCAAAATCTACATTTAAAATGCTAAATAACGGTTTGTTCGTGTGACTTGGCTCAATAAATTTTTATACTTTCATAAGAACCGAATCAAACATATGTGTTATGGATTTCAAGTCGTAAAATTGAACAAGGTTTATTTTATATTCGAGATCAACTCAAACTCGAATAACTCGTTAAGCACTTGAACCATTTACACTCTTAACCAAATCTCCTAAATGATAAATTTTGAAGGACATTTTTATAAACAAAATATTTGATTCATGATTTCTCGTAAATTTGGTTCCGTTGTAATTGTATTTACTGTTTTGTTTTGTGCTCTTTTTGTTTTTGGCGGTTTGGGAAACCAGTACTGTACCACACCCACTTGCACGTTACCAAACTCCTTTTCTTTGTACAAATCAATATGGCATGTGACTCGATTCTCACTCTTACACACATGCAAATATATATATATATATATATATATATATATATATATATATATATATACTAGGCATATACCCGCGCGATGCAACGGAATGTAAGTAAAGAACGAACAATTAATGCTATTTCCTTATATACATTTCATCAATAATCAACCATGACCTAAAAATCACAACTTATGAAACCTAAAGCCATAAAGATATTCAATAATTAGTTTATATTACAATTATTGACGAAAAAAGTTATAATGATATTATTTATAATAAGAATGAAACGTATTTTACGATTATGTATTTTTAACGTGCTAACGGTGGAAAAAAAAATAAAACGTATGGACAGAAAAACAAATTATTTCGTAGATATTCATGATATTTAATAGTACGGTTAAATTAAAAAAATATTCAATATTTGGCTCGTTTTGAAGATATTGAGGAGACGCTTATAATGATATAATTTGTAGAAAAATGAACGTCATTGCATTTTTGTTAATATATAATTATTTGTGTTAATATGTGTAAAATGAAAAAAATAAGGGATATAAAGTAAATTAAATAAGTAATTATAAGGGTGATAAATGTAACAATGTAAGGGTGGTAAATGTAATTGTACAAAAGTTTGTACAATAACCGTTTTAGTAGTATAGATAATTCGTATATATTCTGATATTTAATAGTATGGTTAAATTAAAAAATATTCAATATTGGGCTCGTTTTGAAGGTATTGACGAGACGATTATAATGGTATAATTTGTAAAAAAATGAACGTATTTTTTCATTGCATTTTTGTTCATATACGATTATTTGTGTTAATATGATAACGGTGTAAAATGTAAAATGAAAAAGTAAGGGATACAAAATAAATTAAATAAGTAATTGTAAGGGTGATAAATGTAACATTATAAGGGTAGTAAATGTTATTGTATAAAAGATTAAGGGTGGTAAATGTAATTGTACAATAGTTTGTACAATAACCGTTTTAGAATTTTCATTATATAGTATAGATATATATATAGTGTTTGGTTCATTTGAGAAATGATAAATATATGAGAAATAAAGAAGTAATCCTAGTCATTCATATGGTCAAGATCGGATTTGACTAGTCAAATATTGCGGCTTTGACCGGTCAAAAGTTGCGGCTTTGACTGGTCAAAAGTTGCGACTATCCCAAAAATAGAAGGACAAATTTATAAATTTTACAAAACACACGGGTTGTGTTCATATATGAATATGTATAATTCACATATGAACTATATGTTCATATATGAACCAGTGCAATTCACAACTGAACTCTTTTAACTGATTCATATATGAATCTTTGTGATTCATATATGAATCAGTTGAACTAACTAACAAATTCATATATGAACCTTTGTGATTCATATATGAATCTGTATGAATCACAAAGATTCATATATGAATCAGTTGAACTAATTAACAGATTCATATATGAATCTTTGTGATTCATACAGATTCATATATGAACTCATCCCTTGTATTTTACGAAATTACCCATCCACCTTCTATAGACCACACAAGGAATTATCCGGTGCTTCGCGGTCAAAGCCGCAAATGTTGACCAGATGAATGGCTAAGATTACTTCTCTATTTCTCATATATTTATCATTTCTCAAATGAACCTCTCCCTATATATATATATATATATATATATATATATATATATAGCCTTAGGTTCATTTGAGAAATGGTAAATATATGAGAAATAGAGAAATAATCATAATAATTCATACGGTCAAGATTGGATTTGACTGGTCAAATATTCCGGCTTTGACTGGTCAAAAGTTGCGACTTTAACTAGTCAAAAGTTACGGCTATTCCAAAAATAGAATAATGACACTTTCGTAATTTTTATAAAATACACGGTCTGTTTTCATATATGAACATGTATAATTCACATATGAACTATATGCTCATATGTGAACCAGTGTAATTCAAATCTGAACTCTTTTAACTGATTCATATATGAACCTTTGTGATTCATATATGAACTAATTAACTTATTCACATATGAACTAATTAACTGTAGGTTCATATATGAATCAGTTGAATTAATTAACAAATTCATATATGAACCTTTGTGATTCATATATGAACTAATTAACCGATTCTCATATGAACTAATTAACTGATTCACATATGAACGTATGGTTCATAGTTCATATGTGAATCATACAGGTTCATATATGAAATCATCCCGCGTATTTTACAAAACTACTTCTCTACCTTATATATGAACCTCTCCCTATATATATATATATATATATTAGGGGTGAGTTCAAATGAAAACTAATATTTCATTGTGCACATGAAAACAAATCTTAGCCATTGATCAAAACTTAGAAAATTAATTAATGGTTAATACATAATAAGATTAATTGGGAAATGATTAAGGACAAAATTGTAATTTTGAATTAACGTCTACCTTCTTTACTTTTTTTAATTTTATTTTTAATTTAAAAAAAATTACCCCCTTAAACTTTAAAATAATTTATCTTAAAAATTAATAATATTTTAATCAAACAAATTACATCAAAAAAACGAGAATTTCGTGCTCTTCGATATGACATCTATCTCGATATAGTTTTTTTTTCTTCGTTTTAACCGTATTTTACGTGAAATTTTATATACGTGTTATATTCATTATGAATATGCATGCACATCTTCGGGTGTCCACATTCAGTATGAATAACAAAGGTGAACGTTCATTCACTATTCGTGATGAATAATACAGTATGCATGATGAATAATACAATATTTAGGATTTTTTTTGTTTTAATCGTTTTTTACGTGAAATTCTATATATGTGTTATATTCATTATGAATATGCATGCACGTCCTCGGGTGTCCACATTCAGTATGAATAACAAAGATGAACGTTCATTCACAATTCATGATGAATAATACAGTATTCAGGATGAATAGTACACGAATCCATGATTCATGTATTATTTATCAGGAATCGTGTATTATTCACCCTGAATGTTGTATTATTCATTCTGAATGATAAATTATTCATCCTGAATGATACATTATTAATGATGAATAATATATGAATGATCCGTGAAGGTGTAGACACATGTCGCACTCGCTTTTGTTTTCCAATTCACAACCGAAATTTGGTTTAATTCATTATGAATATGTATGTGCATCCCCGGATGTCCCACATTCAGTATGAATAACACATGTGAACATTCATTCATTATTCATGATGAATAATATAGTATTCAGGATGAATTACACAACATTAATGACGAATAATACACGAATTCATAATCGTGAATTATTCACCCTGAATGTTGTATTATTCATCCTGAATGATGCATTATTCATGATGAATAACACATGAATGGCCTGTGAAGATGTGGAGACGTGACACACTCTCTTTTATTCCCCGATTCACAACAGAATTACTCGATATGTTTTCGATTCGTCTTGATGGGTGTTGGGTTACGGCGTTGAAGAAACGTGATGCCTTACGACGTTGAAGAAAGTGTTGAAGAAGGTGATATCGAGTTACATACTTACGGTATCGAGGTGTTGTACAAATTGAACGTACATAAATATTCATAATGAATATAACACATATATAGCATTTCATGTAAAAAACAGTTATAACGACAAAAAAACTATATCGAGATGGATGTCATATCGAAGAGCACGAAATTCTCGTTTTTTGATATAATTTGTTTGATTAAAATATTAGTAATTTTTAAGATAATTTATTTTAAACTTTAATTGAATAAAAAGTTTTTAATTAAAAAATAAAATAAAAAGTCAAATATGGTAGGCATAACTTTAAATTTTTTTCCATTTTTACCCCTAAACATTTTAAAATTAAAAACTCTATTTAATATGAGTTGTTGGATCAAAAGAGATCGAGTGATTGAGATTTGTCTTCACGTGCACAATGAAAAATGAGTTTTTATTTGAACTTTTTTCTTTCTCTCTCTCTCTCTCTCTATATATATATATATATACATATATATATATATATATATCTACTATATTTATTAAAATTCTAATAGGGTTTTTCAGTTTTCTTTGAAGTCATTTTTTCTTCACCACGTTCCATTTACAATGTTACATATATCACCCTTACAATTAGTTATTTATCTTAGTTTATATTCCTTGTTTTTTTCTTTTTCATTTTGCACCTTTATCATGTTAACACAAATAATCGTATATGAACAAAAATGCAATGAAAAAATACGTTTCTTTTTTTACAAATTATATCATTATAATCATCTCGTTAATACCTTCAAAACGAGCCCAATATTGAATATTTTTTAATTTTACCGTACTATTAAATATCATGAATATATACGAATTAGATTGTTTTATACCTTACGCTTTATTTTTTTAACCTTTAGCATATTAGCTACGGAAGTCACTAGATAATTGACTCGTTCATATTTGCAGCATTGAACCTATCATGGTTGGAGATAAGAAAATAGGGATCAAGATGTTTCGCGCCGCATGGCGCGCGGGTATGTAGCTAGTATATAGATAGATAGATAGATATAAGGACGTTCAAATACAACCCTTTTACATGATACAACCCATACAACTCCTTTATCCATCACTCATTTTATTTTCACTTTTGTAATTAAGAAAAAGGAAAAAAAACTGAAAATAAAATGAGTGGTGGATAGAGGGGTTGCATAATAACCTACCTCTCTCTCTCTCTCTCTCTCTCTATATATATATATATATATATATAGTGTTTTTATTTGCAAACCACCCTAATTTGAGTAAACCGTGCAAATTCAAGTCAACTAATCATAATTTTTTTTTAATTTTTTCTTAATTATGAGGATTTATTAATCAAGAATATATGAGAGTTGATTAGTCAAAAATATATATGAAAAAATTTCATCATAAAGTAAAAATACATGAAATTTTTTCATCAAAATGAAAAACTGCATGAAACAATTTCATCAAAATGAAAAAAAACACATGAAACAATTTCATTTTTACATAAAAAAGAAAAATATATGAAACAATTTCATCAAGAAAAGAATTATATGAAACAATTTCATCAAATTAAACAATTTCATTAAATTAACCAATGAAATCGACGGTTTGCACAAATTAGGGTGGTTTGTGTTTGATCCCTCCCTCTCTCTCTCTCTCTCTCTCTCTATATATATATATATATATAGGGGCATGTTCAAACGAGAAGGTAGTCAATTTGCGAGAAGGCGAGAAGGAATATGAGCCACATAATTTATTAATTAAAAAATAACATAAATAATTTTTTTTACAATTTTTAGGATAATTACAATTTGAATTTGATAAATCCTTAAAAATCTCATAATATCTTTTAAATTTATTTATTTTTTAATTTTAATAAATTCATAATTTTATTATCAAATTTATATTATTATTTTCTAGATAAAATCATAATTGTCATCAAATATCACATGTGATATCCATAACTAATTCATTATTTATTTCACCATTTTTTTCTCTATTTTTTAGATTTACGTTTTGAATCACATGCGATTAACTTCGTTTAACATGTGATATATTATTATGTATCACATATGATCCCAATATGTGGATTTTTGTAAATATCACATATGATAATATATGTCTGAATATAAATAACGCATAATCACATGTGATAATATTTACATCACAAAAATATTTATAAATATAAATATACATAATCACATATGATTAACTAAAATATATACAATTATCATATGTGTTAATATTTATTTCACAAAAAAATCTATAAATAGAAGTATACATATATCACATATGATTAACTAAAATATATATAATTATCACATGTGATAATATGATATGTGATATGCATAAATATTCATATAATGATATCACATGTGATATTTGGTTAAAATTGTGATTTTTTTTTATTAAAAGTATATTTAGAAAAAAAATTAAAAAATAATTGAAATTAAAAAAATAAACAAATCTAAAAGATATAATGAGAATTTTAAGGATTTATCCAATTTAAAATAATAATTATCCTAATTTTTAAAACTATTTTTTATTTTTTATTTTTTATTTTTTATTTATGGCTTTTTTTAATTAATAAATTATGTGGCCCACATTCCTTCTCGTAAATTAGTTTACTTCTCGCATGATCCTCCATCTCTCTCTCTCTCTATATATATAGGGGACCATTTAAGGGAGAACTCGGTTATCTGTGGTAACCGTGAGATCCAATCTTAACCACAAATGAGAGAATAAATTTGGAAAATAATAATTTAAGTAATTGTAATTAAAATTTTAATTAAAGGGTATATTAGGTATTTTAAAATTTTCCTCTCTCCTCTCTCTAGAGAACATTATTCCGGTGACCATATAATGCACATTGTGATACCTTTTGTAAACATCAAAAATAAGGAAAATAAATAAGAAATATTGTGATATCCTTTGTAAAACAACGATGACACACATTTTATCACATGTACCACAGTTTATCACCTGTAACACACTGTGATGCCATTGTTTATCATATGTACCATAGTTTAAAACAACGAAGACACACAGTTTATCACATGTACCACAGTTTATCACATGTAACACACTGTGATCCCATTGTTTATCATATGTACCATAGTTTAAAACAACGAAGACACACAGTTTATCATATGTACCACAATTTATCACATGTAACACACTGTGATCCCATTGTTTATCCTATGTACCATAGTTTAAAACAACGAAGACACACAGTTTATCATATGTACCACAATTTATCACATGTAACACACTATGATCACATTGTGATACTAGTTTGTGATATCACTGTGATATCAACCATGACACCACCGAGAGAAGGATAAGAGAGAGGTGCAAATCGTAGCCTCTCATGAGTATCACCGCCTCTGTATACCATTTGGGTTTGCAACTGCTTCAACCATCGCTGATCTGTATACCATTTGGGTCTGCAACTATATACCATCTTCTTTTGCAACTGCTTCAAATCTTGTTTTGCAAATGCTTAAACCATATGGTTCTTCGTCTAGAAGCAAAAAAAAGTAGAGGAAACAAAGAAGGGGTGGAACCACAGGCACCAAATCGGCAGGACATCCCATCTCCCTCCCGCCGGCAAGAACCAAACAGTCGGAGAAGATGGACGCCGCAGATCCGGTGGACCAAACCGTCTGCAAGGACGACACAAATCGCTGACAAGGACGCCATAGATCCGATGAACCAATGTGATACTGATTTTTCTTGTACGTCGGTGTTTGTTGGAGTTTGATGGCAATGATGATGGTTGATCGAGAACTCGAAATTGAAGGGGAAAAGCATATAGGATCCGGACTCTTATATAAATCGGTGTTCGTCGGAGTTTGAGGGCGGTGAGAATGGTTGAGAGAAAGAGATGTTAAAAGTTGTCACAATTTTTTCTAAATTTTAGTTTAAACTTTAAACAAGCTAGTATTTTTGTTAATTACTATTAGGAAATAAATTAAAAAATTTGTAATTAATGACTTTCGTATTATAATGGATAAATGAGTTGTTAAAAACAAATTACCAAATTACCCCTTTATATTTAATTAAAAGATAAAGTAAATTAAATCAAATGAGTGGTTCATATTGGATCTCACAGTTATCACAAATTACGAAGTTCTCATTTGATTAAGCCCCTATATATATATATATATAGGGGTGGGTTCAAATGAAAACTCATCTTTCATTGTGCACATGAGGACAAATCTTAACCATTGATTAAAACATAGAAAACTAATCAATGGTTAATACATAATAAGGTTAATTGGGAAGTGATTAAGAACAAAATTGTAATTTTGAATCAACGCCTACCTTCTTTGACTTTTTATTTTTATTTTTAGTTAAAAAAATTTACCACCTTAAACTTTAAAATAATTTATCTTAAAAATTACTAATATTTTAATCAAACAAATTACATAAAAAAAACGAAAATTTCGTGCTCTTCGATATGACATCTATCTCGATATAGTTTTTTTTTCTTCGTTTTAACGGGTTTTTACTTGAAATTCTATATACGTGTTATATTTATTATGAATATGCATGCACGTCTTCGGGTGTCCACATTCAGTATGAATAACAAAGGTGAACGTTCATTCACTATTCATGATGAATAATACAGTATGCAAGATGAATAATACAATATTCAGGATTTTTTCGTTTTAACCTTTTTTACGTGAAATTCTATATATGTGTTATATTCATTATGAATATGCATGCACGTCCTCGGGTATCCACATTCAGTATGAATAACAAATGTGAACGTTCATTCACTATTCATGATGAATAATACAGTATTCAGGATGAATAATACACGAATACATGATTTATGTATTATTTATCATGAATCATGTATTATTCACCTTGAATGTTGTATTATTCATCTTGAATGATACATTATTCATGATGAATAATATATGAATGACCCGTGAAGGTGTAGACACATGGCGCACTCTCTTTTGTTTCTCAATTCACAACCGAAATTTGGTTTAATTCATTATGAATATGTATGTGCATCCCCGGATGTCCCACATTCAGTATGAATAACAAATGTGAACGTTCATTCATTATTCATGATGAATAATATAGTATTCAGGATGAATTACACAACATTCATGACGAATAATACACGAATTCATTAATCGCGAATTATTCACCCTGAATGTTGTATTATTCATCATGAATGATACATTATTCATGATGAATAACACATGAATGACCTGTGGAGATGTGGAGACGTGACACACTCTCTTTTGTTCCCCGATTCACAACAGAATTACTCGATAGGTTCTCAATTCGTCTTGATGGGTGTTGGGTTACGGTGCTGAAGAAACGTGATGCCTTACGACGTTGAAGAAAGTGATGCCGAGTTACATACTTACGGTGTCGAGCTGTTGTACAAACTTGAACGTACATAAATATTCATAATGAATATATGTAACACCCTAAAAAATGAATAGAGCAACTAATTTAAAACTTCCAAATTATACAACAAAAGAATATAATCTATTTTACAATCATC
Source organism: Arctium lappa (assembly GCA_023525745.1). NCBI lineage: Eukaryota > Viridiplantae > Streptophyta > Magnoliopsida > Asterales > Asteraceae > Arctium > Arctium lappa. Next base: position 35,859,077 of record CM042051.1, read on the forward strand.
ACTTGAGACACCTCAAAAGAATATTGGATTTAACTTTAACAACTAAAGGTCAACTCTCGCATAAAGACTAATCAAAGTCGGGTGTTACTAAAACCCAAAAGAAACAGTTGCTCTTATCAACGACTAACGCGGAAGACTTCATCAAGCTACTCACCTTTGCACAAACTCTTAGCACTCAACACTTCACCAAAAACGCTAGAACCTCTTCCCCCATCCGGAACCTGATGCACATGCCGACAAATAAAAGCTTAGGCTAACGCCTAGTGAGTTCAAGAGTTTACAACATGAAATAAATATATTTGTTAAAGGGAAAGAAAGTAATTTAAATCACAGACCTTCTGAAAGATTTACTTTAAATATCAAACAACGCCATTTTCCAAAAGTACATCTTTAGAATAAGGAACCCAACATGAATCTTCTTTCGTAAAAACCACTTTAAACCCAAACTCAACCAAAACGTGAATAGTAAGCAAAGCTCTCAATTTATAAGAATATGAAATAAAACTTTACTTCTTGAAATCCTTCAAACGTGAACGGGGCATAAACACAACCCATAAATCTTGAGTAAACAATTCCCCATAAGTAAAACGCCACCAAAAACATGGATAATAAAAGGACACAATTAAATACCCAATTAACACCTTTCGGTGACGGGGGATACCCGATTCCATTGTATGTAGCGGAACACAAAGTTAAGCCACATAACTATGTTGTCAAACTATACTTCAGATCATGACCGTATTGCCTGCTCTGCCGAGCTACACCTCCAGTCATGACTATATTTCAAGTCTCCACCACACCGTATCCCTTATTGCCTGCTCTATCGAGCTACACCTCAAGGATACGCGATCTTATTGCCTGTTCGGTCTCTAGGGAGTTTCATCCTCAGGGTGCCCACTTGACCCTTAGTGCCTACTCCCTATCAGGCAAGATAGGAACCTCAACTCCTTACTTGATAACACTCGATGTCTAACCCTCGTGCACAAGAATTAGACATCTAAACACCAGACCCAAGGTCTCGAAGTACAACCCATGACAGTTCCTCTTCGCAAAACAACCGGGACAACACCAATGCCAACACGACATTATTTCCCAAGGTGAGAATCCCAAGAGCTCACCATTAAACACGACTGACTTACATGCCTATGGATCCAATGCAATACGGTCTAAAATACATGACTCCAAATGAATGACTCACGTACCCAAAACATGTATTCTCCAAAATAAAATGCAATAAATGCAACTCACACCCCAAAGCTCCACTTAGGTTATAAAACCGAACAAAAGTCCCCGAGGCCCGACAAAGCCAAAAACCGAACTAAAGACCCAACAATTTTCGTAAATATCCAATGAAAGCCAGTATAAACATCGAAACACGTTTGACCGACAATTATGTAAACATCACAACCCAAGAGTAATTAATCCAAAACTTCTCATTGGTTGAGACAAAGCGTTTTCCAAATGGACTCGTTCCCTTTATGTTTCCAAAATGACTCTTGACACACTGACATGCATTTTTCAATGGTTTATAAAATTGTATGCACCAAATGGACAATTATACAAAATGACCTTCATTTATATACTATCATCAAAGGAACGTATCAAAATGATTTATTTAACAACATACCCAAAAATCCCAAAGATAGAGGTTACATAAGTTTATAAAGTTAAACATTTCCAAATAACAAAAACTTATCAGCAGTTAACAATTTAGTGTAAAACACAAACACTTTAAAATAAGCATTTTGGCATGTACATCGTTTTCACATGTAACACCCCAAATTTCGTTATGTAACCTTGGTATTCTAGTGTTAATCTTTTGTCGTTAGCACCGCGTTTGGTTCCAAGTTTGAGTTTGGCTTTTGGTGGTTTTGGACAAACCACAGTGAACTACGCGAGTTGCACCGCGACTTGAGGTCACGGCACAACCTGCGAAACCCTCTGGATGGGTTTGGTTTTATGTAAGCGGGCGAGTTATGCCACGGGTTGAGGTCGCGGCATAACCCGCGAGATTGCCTGGCTGACTTATACCCTTTTCAGCCTAAATATCTCATTCTCTCTAATCTTTCTCTCTCTCTCTCTCTCTCTCTCTTCAAATCTCTCTCTCTCTCTAGTTGATTTTCTTTGGATCTTCGAGCTTCCGTTAATCGCTAGTATTAAGTGCATTGCTCGGGGTTTCGGTGTAGAAAGCTTCGTCTTCGCAAGGGGGTCGATATCTGGTTCTTCGGGTTTTCGTATAAACCTATTGGGTGAGTTCCTACTACTTTTCTAAAACTTTATACATGTCAAAATGGTTACATTTTGAACTCCTATGTATCTCCATGATTTCAGATTTAAGTTTTCTACATATTTGATATAACTTGAGTTTTGGGAGATTTTAGGGTTCCGATCATTTTATGATGGATTCTATCTTATTTGAAGTAAAATATGTTTTACTTGCATACTATGTGGATATGTGAAAAGAATGTTTAAAAACTCATTTTTAATGATTTTCATTCTTACCAGAAGTTGAACTGGAAATGACATTTTGTTTATAAAATGTGTTTATACCATATGTTTATTTATGGTTGGTCACATATGTTGTTGTGACGAGTCTGTACCATTACTAGCGGATCCCTAGGTTTTGAGTCGACTGATATTATTTGGTGGTTACCAAGTAAAGAAAATATAGAGCTACATGTGCATTAAATTGTGAGGCTCTGGCCGTTAACAAATAAGAACTACATGTGCATTAAATTGTGAGGTTCTGGCCGTTAACAACTTATTTTTGGGATGTCACATTCCCCATTTGTAGCTATGGATGCATATGATCCTCGGGGGAAACTTGGTACGGTTATGTGAGGCCGGATACTAACCATGGTTCATAGTGATCCTAGTGAAGGAGTATACATTGGTTTTGCTTGGGGCTAGATCTCACGTTGTAGCACGGACTTATGTGTTTGTATCATCGGATTCCAATTGTTTAGCTCATAACTCGGATTTGTGGTCTACTTTGTGTTACACCACAATCCTTGGTGAAATGGTTCTTTTGTCATCGTATGATGAGTTTTAGACCGAAAAGGCCCGGTTGTAGCGACATGTTATCTTTTATAAAATAAACCTTTATGAAAAGATTTCCTTATGATACTGATGTTTATATCTCTGATTTTGAATAAACTGTATGTTCTCACTAGGCTTTAAGCCTAACACTTTTTCTCAAATGATGTGTATAATAGGTTTCCCTTAGCGGTGGGTTGCTCAGGGTCTTTGAGAGTCGAGCGTGGACTCAAGGCATATTTTGAGATGTCTATTATTTTGGTGTTGGGCATTGTTTAAGTCCCATCTTTTAGTGAATTTTGGTTCGTCAAGTGTTGTAGTCTAGACGGTTATGTTTAGATTAGTATTGTTGATAAATTCTATATCCGTATGAGTCTTGTATAGTCTTAAGGACTGATCCCCTTTATGGGAAGTTTATATCATTACGGATGTCTTGTTGTCATATTTTCAGGTTTTAATTTACTCTGAATTTTAGAGTGTTACATCACAAATCAACTTGAACTCACCTCGCTAGTGTAACACCCCAGATTTCCGTTGTGTAATCTTGTTATTCTTGTGTTAAGCTTTTGTCGTTAGCTCCGTGTTTGGTTTGATGTTGTTTGGAGTTTTGAGAATTTTGGGGGAGAAACAGTGAATTACGCGAGTTACACCGCGACTAGAGGTCGCGGCACAACCCGCGTAACCCTCTGTTGGATATGGGATTTTGAGAACTACGCGAGTTATACCGCGACTAGAGGTCGCGGCATAACCCGCGAAACCCACTGGATGATTAGGGTTTTTGGGACACGGGCGAGTTATGCCGCGGGTTGAAGTCGCGGCATAACCCGCGAGGTTGCATAGACCGTCTTAAAGAGGTTCAGTTTCCCAAATTCACTTTATCACAAAATCTAAATATCCTTCTCTCTCTATTTTCTCTCTCTTTTCATCTTTCGATCTTCGAAGTCTCGTTTGGTTGCTAGTTTTCGGTGTTTCTAGCAAAGGGTCGGTGTTTTGAGCTTCACCTCTTCGTCGTGATCGCTATCTGGTTTTCTGGGTTTTATTCCAAAAACCTATCGGTGAGTTCCTACAACCATTTTACAAACTTTATACATGTCAAAACTCTTATTTGCGAAATCCGAAGTATTTCTACGGTATGATTCCATGTTCTCTACATTTTGATATAAATGAAGTTTTTAGTGATTTTCGGGGTTCCCGATCAGTTTCGACTAAAATGACTAGTTCCGCCTTATTAAAGTAAAATGATGTTTTACTTACACATTATGTGGATATGTGAAAATAATGTTTATGAACTCATTTTAATGATTTTCATTCTTACCAGAAGTTGAACTGGGAATAGCATTTTGTTTATAAAATGTACTTATACCATATTTTTATTTATGGTTGGTCACATATGTTGTTGTGACGAGTCCTTACCATTACTAGTGGATCCCTAGGTTTTGGAGTAGACTGTTTTGTTGGGAGGTTATATTCCCCAAATTGTAGCTATGGATCACATGTTCCTCGGGGGCAACTTGGTACGGTTATGTGAGGCCGGATACTAGCCATGGTTCATGGTGATCCTAGTGAAGGAGTATACATTGGTTTCCCTTGGGAGCGCGATCTCACCTCGTAGCACGGACTCTGGGTTCATTGCTGAGGACTCCAAGTGTTTAGCTCATAACTCGGAATTGTGGTCTACTTTGTGTTACACCACTATCCTTGGTAAAATGGTTCTTTTGTCATCATATGATGAGTTTTGGACCGAAAAGGCCCGGTTGTGGCGAAATGTTATCTTTATGAATTAAACCTTATGAAAAGTTTTCCTTATTATATTGATGTTTATATCTTTTGAGCTTTATAACTGTATGTTCTCACCAGGCTTTAAGTCTGACACTTTTTCTCAAATGATATGTATAACAGGTTTCCCTTAGCGATGGGATGCACTGGGTTTTGAGAGACTAGTTAGGTCTCGGGGCTTTTGAGTTGATTAAAGTGTTGATAGTTGGGCATTGTTAAGTCCCATTCTTTTGATGATTAATGGATGTCAACTGATGTAATCTAGATAGTTATGTTTAGATCAGTCTGTTGATGAATTCTAAATCCGTACAGGTTTTTGTAAAGTCTTAAGGACTGGCACACCTTTTCGAGAGGTTTATATCAATGCAGATGTCTTATTGCCTTATTTATGAAGTTTTAATTTACTCTGATTTTTAGGGTGTTACAGCTAGATTTAGGCTAAATCTAGATTTTACCCCAATGGAGCTTCCTTGAAGAAATCTGCATCTTCCAAGCCAAAACTTCCAAGACCTAGATCCATAAATTTCCAACCGTAAACATAGATATTCAACCGCATAAAACCATTCCCAAACATACTACATGAAGATCTCATCAATACCCAAAACCCTAATTTCCAAAGATGAAGAAATAGAAGTTGGCCTTAGCCCATAGCTTGAATCCACCATTAATACACCCCTAGAGCACCAAACTAAACCACAAACTCCAAATCTTCAAATTATGGAATGATTGGATGAACCCCATGAACTTGGTGAGGAAGATGAAGTTGGAAGGGTTATGGTTCAAGCTTCCAAATCTTGCTAGATGAAGAATAATCACTTGATTTTAGGAGAAAAACTCCCAAAACTAGTTAGGGTTTGATTGGGGAGGTTGGGGGTCGATTTGGGAGAGAAAGGGGAAGGGATTTGAGGGTTTTGTGAGAAATGAGGGTTTTCAAGGCCGATTCTCCTTTTATCAGCTCACTGCGAGTCCGCACGGGTGGTGGCGCGACCTGACCCGCGCGGAGAGTCGCGCGGACCGCTGGAGCTGCGAGGAAATAGAGCCTCGCGCGGTTCGTGGCGCGGCTCAACTCGCGTGGAGAGCCGTGCGGGACACTGTGGGTGTCTTCTTTCGCCTTCTCTTCGGCCAACGATTCTGGGGTGTTACAATATAACACATATATAACATTTCACATAAAAAACGGTTAAAACGACAAAAAACTATATCGAGATGGATGTCATATCGAAGATCACGAAATTCTTGTTTTTTTTGATGTAATTTGTTTGATTAAAATATTTGTAATTTTTAAAATAATTTATTTTAAACTTTAATTGGGTAAAAAATTTTTAATTAAAAAAGAAAATAAAAAGTCAAATATGGTAGACGTGACTTTAACTTTTCTTCCATTTTTACCCCTAAGCATTTTAAAATTAAAAACTCTTTTTAATATGAGTTGTTGGATCAAAATAGATCGAGTGACTAAGATTTGTCCTCACGTGTACAATGAAAAATGAGTTTTCATTTGAAATTTCCTCTCTCTATATATAGTCAACTTATTTTGTAAACCCATTTTATCATGTGAACTTGTAACTTTTAGGTCTTTTTTCTCAAATTCATAAATTTAGGAATAATTCATATTTTTAGAAACAACCAACTTCCTTAATTTTCTCAATTATCTCTCTCTCATGATCCACCGCCACCATCCCACTCCGGGTCAATTCCGGCGAGTTTCATAAATTGTTTGAGTTTCATAAAATGTTTTTTCATAAGCTTTTTGTTTTTCGAAAAATTCAAGTTTTTTAACTTTCATAACTGTTTTTTCGAAATTTTTACGTTTCATAATCTGATTATTCATATTGAAAAAATATATGAAACTTAAAAATCTGATTATTCATATGAGAAAAAAATAAATGAAACTTCGAAAACACATTCTTATTTCGAAATTTTCTAATTATTCATATGGGATAAAATATATGAAACTTAAAAATCCAACAAACATAATATGAAACTGTTTATGAAATTTGAAAATTTCGAAAAAACAGTTTATAAAACTAAAAAACTTGAAAAATTCGAAAAAACGGTTTATGAAACTGTTCGAAAAAACAGTTATGAAACTTAAAAAACTTGAAAATTTTCAAACAACGGTTTATGAAACTTAAAAAATTTTAAAATTTCCAAAACACGGGTTATGAAACTTGCTGGAATTGGGAGAGGTCGCCGCCAGTGGGAGGATGTCGCCGCCAATAGGAGGAGGTCGTAGCCAGTGGAGGAGGTAGCCGGAGTGGGAGGAGGGCAGCGGAATTGGAGATAATTGAGATAATTAAGGAGATGATATAACCAAAATTAGATAAATTCAAATTAATTATTAAATTTAAAATTTAAATTGTTTAAAACCTATTCCCAAAGTACCCTTTCCATATTTTTTTAAATAAATTTAAATCCGAAAAATTTTCAACCGTCGATCAAGATAATGGATGACCTAGATTGGTTTACATAGTTTATAAGATAAATTGGGTTTACAAAAGAAGCTCTCTCTCTCTCTCTCTCTCTCTATATATATATATATATATATATATATACTCTAACAACTATACAAACCAATCTTAGTCGTTCATCTACTCTAATAAATATTTGTTTTTATTTTGTTTCCTATTCTAAAGTCATGATCATAATGAATGAACCTTATCATCTTCCATATATATCTTATTCATAATTAATGAATCATGATAATTGTCCATAAATATTTCTAGTGTAACATAATATAACAATTTGTATAGTTTGTTAGAATTAGATGGTTTCTAAATGAAACGGATCACACACACACACACACACACACATATATATATATATATGTTCCCTTCTTTTGTTAACCAACCCATTAGTGTTAGGCATGTTAACCAATGACAATCGTAGATGAATTAGATCAATGACTAGGATTTTTTAATGTTTTTCATTTTCACAATTAAATTCACCCACACGCTGAATAGGATGTGCATACGTGCAACGGGGTAAACTGGTGAAAACATTAAATGTTTAAGAAATGAAAGAGGTTCTAACCATGGTAACCAGTACCTTACTTCAAACAACACCGATATTTAGGGGGAGTTGGTCCTTCCTAATTTGTAAAAGAGTTGTTTTTGTAAAGTAATTTTAAATGGTAAAAAAATATGCACGCTTTCATCTCGGTAAAAAAAAATAAGTGCATATATGCACCATATGTGTGTAATGAACAATGGCATAGACAGACATGACATATTTTTATAGTTCACAATGCACATTTACAAGCACATGTTTACCGGTTTATAAAGCATATATGCACCATATGTGTGTAATGAACAATGTGCATAAATGCATATTGAAACACTCTATAGGATTAATATGTTCAATGATCCATGTGCATAAGTGCACATAACCACATTATAGGTTTATTGATCAATTTTTACACAGATCATATGTGCACATATTTTTATGCATATGTGCACAGATTATTATGTAAATAAAACATTTAAAACTCAACTTCTCATCAATTCTAGTCAATCTTAAATAATGATCTTGAATATAAACGCATATGAATAAAGGACAACATTATGTTCTTCACGTTCAGTAAACAAATGGAAAGACATGTTTGTTCTTAATCCATTAATATATTATTAATAAATGATAATTACAAAAAAATAGATTTAGATAACTACCAAAAATAAAAAGGAGAAAAATATGGAAATGATATAAGCATTAAATTATGCAATTTAAATACCAACTTTGCCCCTCAAATAAAAACAAGGAGTGTACTTTAACAAAAAGAATTGGTGGATTTTTTTTTTGTAACCGTGGGTTTCCGGGCCAGCTTACGTGCACCGACTAATCCCCGGGCGACCACGAATGGTCTGGAGTCATCGCAGGTGAACCTCCATAGCCACAAGAGCTTTGGCAGTGCCTGGATTTAAACTCTGGGTAGATGAGATCTTTCACTACATCCCCCAAAGGTTTTACCAGTGCACCACAACCCAAGTGGTTGAATTGGTGGATTCTGATTGGTTCATATTTGGTTAAGACGGTTAACACTAATGTGGTTAACAAAAGAATGTGACTCTCTCTCTCTCTTTCTCTTTATCTCTCTCTCTCTCTTTCTCTCTCTCTATATATATATATAGAGAGAGAGAGAGAGAGAGGAGGAGGAGGACAATCTTTTTCAAACTCTTAAAAGGTTGCAACCCTTACAAACTAATCATAGCCCTTGATCTTATTTTGTTTTATTTTTTTGTTTTTTTGTTTTTTTTATTTAGGAAGGGTATAGAGGTCTTTTTGGTTTTATTATATTTTTCTAATCGTGTTCCATTATTATAGGTTGGCGGTTATTTGTGGTTTGATTATCATTTAATGTTTTTAAATTTAGTAATAATTGGGTTATGATATTGTTGACATTTTTCTTTGTCATTATCCAATATTCATAACGATTTTGTTTCTGAAAGTTACTGTGAATATTAGTAGTAGAATTTGGTTTTCAATGGAGGACGAAGTCATGATTTCTGGTATGGATAATGACCCTTTTGTATGCGAGATTTTATCTGAATTAATTCCTATTGATGGTGACAACACCGAAATCCTGTTGGATGGTGATTCGTTTGATAAAACTGTTGGATTTGGAGATGGTGGAGCCCCTACAAATGATTCAATACAATTTGGTGAAGTTCCTGGTTAGTGTTATAATTATTTATCATTTGTAGTATTGTACCCATATTTCTATGTTGTTCGTTTTTATGAATCTTGAGATTCATGGTCTCTATGTTGTGAAGTATGATGGTATGAAGTTTGTATTTGATTTTTTATATAGGATGTTTTACATCATAGTATTCATGTTTTTTGGTGTAGGTCGTTTTGTTAGTTTGGTTTATATGATCGGTTTTATATGTCTGGATGATGAGATGTATGAAAGATACAAACTTATTGGGTTTTGAATCAAGTTATTTCCTTTATGTTCAATACGTTGGGTTTTATATTTTTGATCTGTGGTTTCTTCATGTATGAAGCCCAGAAAAAAAAACCCCATGTTTTTGTTGTTTGTGAAACCCTCATGAAATGTTTGAGATTTGAAAGATGGGTTGTTATTGTTATGAAATTGTGTTTGTTAACATGCATGGGCTTCCTATTATATGCATGGGATGGGTAATTTTTGTTTTATGTAAATATTTATTATGTTGATTTCTTATGTAGATTGCAATGATGAAATGATTGAGACCCCGGGAGGATCGAAATATTAGATTCCTCGGGTTGACGAAGTTCTTAAAATCGAGGTGGGGTCAGTTTATCCGACCATTGAAATTGCAGAAGTTGCATACATGAAATATACAGTAGCTGTTGGGTTTGACGTTAGGCGATCGAATAAGAAGAAGAATAGGTTAGGTGACGTTCATAATATGTATCTTTTATGTAGTAAAGAAGGGGTTCCTTGCAATAAAATTTTTGATTCGTTATGCCTGAATAGTGGTGATCGTAAATTTCGTAATTCAATGTGAAGAGATCTGGTTGCAAGGCGTGTGTCAAGTTTCGATTAATGAAAGAGAGTAAGCAGTATGTTGTGTATAAGTTTGAGGAAAAACATAACCATTTTTTGTTTAACTATCAAGATAAGAGTCTTTCTCGTTCTAGGAGGCAATTGCAATATACTGATTATGGGATTGTGTATAATACATCGTCGGCTAGTATGGTGCTTCGAAGTCGCATATGATTCAAGCGACTATGAAGGGTGGATATGAATATATGGGAGCCACTTCAGTTGACTACCAAAACGCTAGAAGGGACATGGTCACATTTGTTAGGAACAAAGATGCGCAAATACTTGTGAATTTGTTAGCGAAGAGAAGAAGAACAGTTCCGAATTTTTTCTTGAATACATGTGTTGGGACCAAGAGTTGCATGCTGATTTTTGGTCCAATGAGATTGTAAGGTTGAACTTTAAGAAGTTTGGTGATACTGTTTCTTTTGATACCACCTTTCGTACGAATAGGTATGCCAATGCTTTCTTTAAACTCTTATTGCAATTTTAGTTTCATGTGGGTGAGTTTTTTTGTATCATTGTATTAGACATGTTATGATATTCATCACGTTCATAGCCGTTGAAAATCACAAAAAACATTTCAAACCTTACCGGTCCATACCGGTCGTCACTCTAGTGCAAATCTGAACTGTTTCTCGTCGCATCCATGGCTGCCATTCTCAGTCACTCAAATCCCAAGTCCAAAGGTAAATGGACCAACAGTAACCATTCCAAATCTGAAGGTAAATGGAGTGTTATAATATGATGATGATTGAAAGAGACGATGAATATGCTGAAGGTTTGAAACTTCGATATATTGATTGAGAGAATAAACTTACAATACGACTGAATGATAATAAGAAAAACTAACCTAGACTATAAGATACAAGGTATTTATACAGAGACTATATGGGCCTGGGCCTTATACGAACATGGGCCTGGGCCCCTCAAACTCAATCGGGAGAAGAATGAGCCAGATGGAGTTTGGAAACTAGATCACGAAACCGTCCTGGTAGATGAGCTTTAGTGAAAATGTCGGCCGGTTGATCAAGAGTTGAAATAGGAAGAAGCTGGATAGTCTTACGAGTCACGTGTTGACGAACAAAGTGACAGTCAATTTCAATATGCTTCGTTCACTCGTGAAAGACATCATTATGAGCAATTTGAATCGCACTGTTGTTGTCACACCACAATGGAGTTGGAGACTGTTGAGGAGCCCCCATGTCAGAGAGTAGCCAACGTAGCTACACAAGTTCTTGAGTCGTGTCAGCTAGTGCTCGATACTCAGCTTCAGTACTGGATTGAGCTGTGAGAGATTGTTTCTTGCTCCGCCAAGATATAAGAGAGTCTCCAAGAAAGAAACAGTAGCTAGTAGTGGAGTGACGATCAGTCATGTCACTGTCCCAATCAGCATCAGAAAAACCTCGCAAAGTCAATGATGATGTGGATGGAAAATGAAGACCATGAAACATGGTCCCTTTTAAATATCGAAGGATGTGCAGGACAGCAACATAGTGATCAGAACATGGTGCAGACATGAACTGACTGACGGTATGAACAACATAGGCAATGTCAGGTCGAGTCACTGTCAAGTAGACAAGTGACCCCACTAACTGTCGATATAAAGTAGGATCACGCAGAGGAGGTCCAACATTCGAAGCCAAATGAAGGTTGTGCTCAAGAGGAGTGGATGCAGTTTTGTTGTCAGTAATCCCAGCTTTTGACAAGAGATCTGAGGTGTATTTGGCTTGACAAAGGTAAATTCCCAATAGATCTGAGAGCACCTCAAGACCAAGAAAATAGTGTAAAGATCCAAGATCCTTCATCTCAAAACAGGAGCTAAGAGATGTCTTGAGATTAGCTATGCCTGTAGAGTCACTGCCAGTAATGATCATATCATCCACATACAGGAGAAGAAAGATTGTGCCAGCCTCAGTGGTCCGAGTAAACAGTCCTGAATCATAGTTGCTGGGTGAGAAACCCAGAGAGGTGACTGTGGAACTGAACTTCTCAAACCAAGCTCACGGAGCTTGCTTGAGTCCATAAAGAGCCTTCCGAAGACGACAAACATGACCTTGTGGAAGTCGAACGCTTGGAGGAGGTGTCATGTAGACTTCCTTAGATAAGTCACCGTTCAAGAAGGCATTCTTAACATCCATCTGAAAGAGAGGCCATTGTTTTGTAGCTGCGATGGCTAGGAGACTGCGAACAGAAGTGACTCGAGCAACATGTGCAAATGTCTCCTCATAATCAATGTCGTACTCTTGATTTAATCCCTTTGCCACCAGGTGAGCTTTGTACCTATCAATAGAGCCATCGGATTTTGTCTTGATTTTGAACACCCATTTGGAACCAATGGGTGACTTACCCGGTGGAAGAGGAACAAAGTCCCATGTCCGAGCTTTGTCAAGAGCCTGAAGTTCCTCATCCATAGCTTTCTGCCAATCAAGATTAGAGGAGGCTTCCTTGTAGGAAGTAGGTTCGTGATTGGACAACAGAGTAGCATAAACATGATAATCACGGAGATGAGAAGGAACTTGTCTTACCCTTTCTGATCGTCTAACATTCGGAGATTGAGACGTTCCAGGAGCCAAAGACTCAGCAGGCAGCTCAGATGTTGGCGGTGCGGATGGAGCAGATGATTGATGATGATCAGGAAAACTCTGAGATGCAGGTGGTGGAGGGGCAGGAGACTCTGAAGGTGAGGCAGAGTCAGAAGATGTTGGAACAATAGATGGAGAGGATATGAAGTCAGATTGGAGTGAGTCCAATGAGACGGAAGCATCAGTAAAGAACGGAGCGGTGAAGGTAGGGGACTCACGAAACTTGGATATAGAAGAAAAATGAACATGTTCCCAGAAGGTAACGTGACGAGATATACGAAGACGCTGGGAGATAGGATCCCAGCAGCGATAACCCTTGTGCTCAATACCATATCCAAGGAAGCAACAAAGTCTGGAACGAGGTTCAAGTTTGGTATGTTCATGAGGTTGTAACTGAACAAAACAAGCACTACCCCAAACTTTTAGAAGTTCATAGGAAGGGGTGATCTCATGATGAGCCTCATAAGGAGACTTATTATTAAGGATGGGAGTAGGATGACGATTGATAGTATAAACTGCAGTGAAAGCAGCTTCACCCCAAAAACGTTCTGGACATTTTGCAGAAATGAGAAGAGTGCGAACCGTATCAAGAATATGACGGTGTTTGCGTTCGGCACGACCATTTTGAGGAGATGTGCCGGGACAGGAGTACTGAGAGAGAGTCCCCTGAGATTGAAGAAAGGAGAGAAGAGAAGACTCTTTGTATTCCATAGCATTGTCAGCCCTAAGAATCTTTATAGATTTTGAAAATTGGGTGTGAATCATCCGAGCAAACATAATATAAATTTTAGGTAGCTCCGAACGATGTTTCATGAGATATATCCGTATGAAACGTGTATGATCATCAATAAAAATAACAAAACAACGAGCACCCCCATGGATGGATGTGATGCTGGTCCCCATACATCAAAATGAATAAGATCAAAAGAAGAAGGAGAATTAAACTCATTTGTTTCAAAAGATAAGGCATGATGTTTGCCAAGTTTGCATGATAAACAAGAAATATTGTCAGTTGACACACAATTTCCTAACACCCCTAAATTAGCTAATGATTTTATTCTGGCTAGAGATAAGTGACCTAGACGGGCATGCCACAAGTCAAAGGAAGAAGTGTTGGAAACTGAGGCAACAAGACTTGAAGAGGGTAAAGGAAGACGAAGGTAGACCACTTCAATCATCCGTCCAACTTTACGGCCGAGTCCAAGGATCTGCTTGGTCTTTGGATCCTGTACAACACAACCAGAAGAATGAAATAAAATGATCAGATTAGATTCTAGAAGCTGCGTAATCGAAACTAAGCTTCGATCCAGTACTGAAGCTGAGTATCGAGCACTAGCTGACACGGCTCAAGAACTTGTGTGGCTACGCTTGCTACTCTCTGACATGGGGGCTCCTCAACAGTCTCCAACTCATTGTGGTGTGACAACAACAGTGTGATTCAGATTGCTCACAATGATTTGCACTAGAGTGACGACCGGTATGGACCGATAAGGTGTTGCGACCGGTATGGACCGGTAGGGGTGAACGACCGGTATGGACCGGTAAGGTGTTGCGACCAGTATGGACCGGTAAGGTGTCGTGACCGGTATTGACCGGTATGGAGTAGGCCGGGCAAGTGTAACGATCGGTATTAGCGACCAGTATGGTGTAATGACTGGTATGATGTTTGCGACCGGAGTTCTTCCGGTCTGCGGCTAGGGTTTCGAAGGCGACTTGATTCGAAGGCGACAAGAGACAGAGAGGGCGGCGATGGCGAAGGTCGACTGCGATGAACAGTACCGATGAATAGTACCGATGAACAATACCGATGAATAGTAACCGATGAACAGTACCGATGAATAATATCGATGAACACTAACCGATGAATAGTACCGATGAATAGTGAAATCGATGAACAGTGCCGATGAATAGTGAAATCGATGAACAGTAAAATCGATGAACAGTGAAATCGATGAATAAACCTACAGCTCTGATACCATGTTATAATATGATGATGATTGAAAGAGACGATGAATATGCTGAAGGTTTGAAACTTCGATATATTGATTGAGAGAATAAACTTACAATACGACTGAATGATAATAAAACTAACCTAGACTATAAGATACAAGGTATTTATACAGAGACTATATGGGCCTAGGCCTTATACGAACATGGGCCTGGGCCTTGTACACATATATACTTTAACAACGTTTATAGCCGTTGACAATCACAAAAAATATTTCATTGTTGGTTCAACCTTGGTTAGTCATGAGACAGTTGACAATTTTAAGTGGGTGTTGGAGGCTTTTGTAAAAGCTCATGGTAAGAAACCGATTTTCGTTATAACGGATCAATGTGCTTCTATGAAACAAGCCATTCGGGCAGTTTTTACACAGGAAAAACACAAACTTTGTATATGGCATATCATGGGTGAGTCTTGTTGTTTGTTTATTTTGCATATAAGAAATCACTGATAACATTGATTTTATACGAATTTGTTTCATACAGACATAAATGCCTGTATTTTTGCAGATTAGTGTTGACCTTGATGCGAACGCGACTTTTAAGAGAAGGATTAACAAGTTGGTTTGGAATACCCATATAGAGTCGGAAGCGTTTGAACAAGAGTGGCATGCGATAATTGATGAATATTAATTGCACAGTAATGATTGGCTGAGAGATATGTTTGATGGCAGTCGTGGTTTCCCGCTTTCTATAAGGACATCCCCATATCGGGTTTAATAAGGACGACGTCGAGGTCTGAAAGTGTGAATGCTTTCTTTAGGATATATGCGTCATAATGTAATGATTTGGTTAAATTTTTACATGCATTCGACGGGGTAATAGAGAAACAAAGGAATAAGCACCAAATTTTGGAGTATGTAACGCGTAACATTTTCCTGCGTTGTGCTACTCCATTACTTATTAAAAGGCATGCGTCTGAGATTTACACGGGCATTGTCTTTTTTGTGGTGCGAAAGGAGATTAGGAAGGCAGTGTGGTATTGTGGGTTGACTTCTCTTCCAAACGTTGGTGATATGAAGCATTATCGTGTGACTCACAAGAACAGAAAGTTTGTTACCAAAGTGTCATACATTGTAAGCCATTTATGTTTTTAATTATTTTGATTTTAACTTGTTTTTTTATGTTCACTATATAATATTTCATATATGGTTTTGTCTTATCTATTTCATGTGTAGGTTGTTGAAAATCCAGTTGAGGAAACATTTCAACGTGATTGAAATTTTTATTTGAGGAATGACATTTTATGTCGACACATTTTCAAGGTTTTGTTAAATGATGATATTGATTCGATACCTAGGAAGTTTGTAAAGTGTGGTTGGACTCGTGCATTGATGCCGGTAGAAATTAAGGCAGCTCGTGTCAGGTACGGTGAGGTTGATGCAGAAAAGGAGAGGTTAATTAATGATATTTATATGAAGGTTGACCTATTGGTTAGTCGACTTAGGAATGACAAGCATAAGCGAAAAATGTTGGTTGTAACTATTGACAAGTTGAAGAGTGATTTTGATGTGGACGATTATGTGAGTTGTCAGACAAAGGACAAAGCAGAGGCCCTTAGAGAGTGTTATGGTGTTGATGCTCCGGAAACTGTAGAAATGTTTCCACCGACGGCTATTCAGAACAAAGGATGTGGGATGGGGAAGAGACTTATTGGTGCCTTGGAGAAAGCGACCATGAAAAGCAAAAGGCCGAAACGGATGTGCAAACGGTGTAATAATTTGGCAAACCATGATTCCTATAACTGTCCGTCGAGACTTAGGGGGCGTTTGGTTCGCAGAATGATTTCTGATGGAATGAAATCTGTCAATGGAATTGGAATCTGGAAGGAATTGGAATGGAATGTTTTCAGGTTTGACCAACTGTTTGGTTGGCAGGAATGGAATGTAATCAATCAAATGAATTGGAATATGTCTGTTTGGTTTACAAAGGAATTGAAATGGAATTCTGAAAAATGACAAAAATACCCTTTCTTTTATTTTTTTTATTTATTTTTTAAATGTCGAGAGAGAGAGAGAGAGGAGAGAGAGGAGAGAGAGAGAGAGGTGAGAGAGAGGAGAGGAGAGGAGAGAGAGAGGAGAGAGAGGAGAGGAGAGAGAGAGGAGAGAGAAGAGAGAGAGGAGAGGAGAAAGGAAAGGAGAGAGAGGAGAGGAGAGAGAGAGGAGAGAGATAGGAGAGGAGAGAGAGAGGAGAGAGAGGAGAGAGGAGAGGAGAGGGAGAGGAGAGAGAGAGGAGAGAGGAGAGAGAGAGGAGAGAGAGAATGAAATTCTTGTTAGAAAAGGTTTGGAGGGTATTTTTGTCTTTTTGAAAAACCATGATGGAATGGAATTCAATTCCATCCATTTTCAAATGGAATGACCAATTCCTTAATCTAAGGATTTCATGGAATTTAATTCCATTCCCTTGGCAACCAAACAACACGACGAAATTCGGTCAATGGAATTGACCATTCCAATTCCACCAGATTTCGGCGGAATCCAGCGAACCAAACGCCCCCGTGGTTAGAAATGCTTTATTTCATTGTTTAATTTCGATTTCGTAGAACTTGGATGTTTTTTTTGGGTATGTTGCTATATTTGTTAGTACGTATATTTCCATGTTGAAGACACTGTTATGACGCTTTTCTCTTAAACAATATGTGCTAATACTGGTGCTTTTTTTAATGTGGCATTTCATCTGATTTTTGTGTTATGATTTTTTTAGTATTATGAAATTTGATAGGATTTTTCTTAGATCCAGTGAATATCGTATTATGATATTTTGGTTCATATTCAAATGACGGTTTTTTGGGACGCGGATCTAACTATTACTAGATGGGTTCTGTCAATTCCAAGGTAATTACCCCCCTTTCATCTTCCACCCTTTTTATTATAAACTTGCCTTCCCTTCCTCCCCCTTTATTATAAACTCGTCTTCCCCGCCCCTTCTAATCCCATTTGCTTTCCATCCTAACCCTAAAATGGTGGACCAATTGTCATCAGCTAATAGTCTGCCCCCACTTCCAGAGGATACCGTTCCGCAGGCGATGTTGAGAGCCATTGTAAACCAAAACCAATGTCTTCTTGAGGAGGATCATGATCTCGTTTCATGTCTGGAGGTGTACGAGAAGAAAATAGGTCAAAAGAAAGCTAAGATTTTGAACGAAAGGAAGATATCTCATATGAGAAAGGCTGATTACGAAGATACCTCGAGGAAGCTGTGGGAGAAAACCATTGCTATGGACAAACTTCTTGCCAAGATCAACAACGTCAAGAGTAGGTGCAGATGCTTTGCATTTAGTTGGGTGGAGGGTATCTAAATTTTAGGGGTTTCTCTTTTGTTTTGTGAATATTTACCCCATATTTTTGTTAATACACTTCATGTATTTGGGGTCATGAATCGTTGTTTGGAAATTGGGGCCTTTTGTGGTGGTGTTTTGATTTTAATATGAGTTTATATAATTTAGTTTCGTATTATTCCTTCTTTTTGTGTAATTTGGTTTCATTTTGTGTTTATCAGTATGGGTTTATGTTTCCATTGTTTGGCATTATCATGTGTCATATGAAAACCATATTATGAAATAGTAATTAATGGTTATTTCATATGAATGTTGTTTTTCGTAGTTAGTATGTGCTTTTAGGGTTTTCCATATCAACCTTTATGTGGGACTATTTTATGGAAAAAGGGTTTTTCATTATAAAACCTAACATTTTCTAGTAATAAATTTCACTAAAAGTCATGTGTGTGTTGTTCATGTTTTCTATGGGTATGAATGCTTCAAAGTAGGAACCATCAGAAGACGATTATGCAGCTTCATTTAGTCTCATGTTTTGAAAGTTATGAAAATTTAACATTTTTTTTCCAGTTATGAAGGTATGCAAGTATCTTATGAATTTTTAATACCAATTGAATATTATTTCATAATATGGCTATTATGAATTTATTTTGATCTATGCAGATTTAAAATTATTTTATGAACACTTAATACCTAGGGAATGTTATAAATCTTATTTTCATACTCAAGAAGTCATACCTTTTTTCACATCTTGAACAAGTGTGTCAACATCCAAACACACTGGATCATCCATTGTTGTAAGAGGTTGAAAACGATGTCTTCAACATTATTCTTTGGCTAGGTTTCCTAACTGTTTCGAATTGTACTTTCTTAGAATCCTTGATCGCTATTATATAGTAGTTATGGAAAAAACTGAAACCCAAGAAACTTTGAAAGTCACACCTCTTCGTAGTTGGGTTTCAGCCTTAATTTCAACCCTTCTTTTCTCAGAAGCTGATTTCATTGTTGAAATTGTATGAAACATAATTGCGTAGTTGATTAGAGAATACTGTAACGCCCGTATTTTTCCTAGTAAGGTAAGTCACGCTTAATGAATCTGGAGTGATCTAATATTCATAATTTTCAATTTATCGTTTTATACTTGAACCATGATTGTATCACCCTGATTCTTGGACCAAGAAGAAGAGGTCTATGCCAGTAGTGTTTCGCGTGGCTCTCCGCGCGAGACTATGCCCTTTTATGATTCCAGTGGCCGACAGAGCTCTCCGTGAGGGGTGATCCGCGCCACCATTCGCGCGCGACATTTGATGCACTGATAAAAAATATTCAGCCCCCCCATTTCATTTACTTCACTTATCTCATCCTAACTACTCTCCCTTCTCCATTATTCCTTAAAAACGATTTTTGGAGCATTCAAGGCACCACCCTCTTCATTTATTACAAGAATCAAGTCTCTCCAACCAAGGATCCTAACCAACATTTCCAAATCTCAAGAGCATCTTCCTCCTCCATCATTTTTCTAGGGTTTTGGTCATTTTCTAGGTTTTGGGGTAAAAACCTAGATAGTGAGTTCCTAAACCTTTGTTAAACTAATATACATATCATTCTATGCTATTATTGTTATTTATTGCTTTCTCTTGAACTATCTACCCTATGTGTCATGAAGCTTAGATGTTATAATGCTATAAGGTTATGAAATATGGAGATGACAATAATGTTAGTGATGGTGTGCAAATCACAGAGTATGTCACGTTATGTAGTTCTATTTATATTAGTTATTTTGAAGAAATAACCTACAAGTTGAGTGTTGACCTAATGTGACAAAATGGCACTATAGGACACATGAGTACTTGAATGTTGTCTTGATATTCATTATGGCAAAATCATGCTTATGAACTAGGCTAATTAGGTTTGTACACACCTAATGGGGAATTTTGCATATTGTGGACTTGGACCATTTGGAAGTCCCCAAATGAGCCCATACATGTTATATGAAGTATTAGACCATGTTGGTCACTCATAGTTGGGACTGGTATTATAGGTTGTGGAACTAAAGTGCCTTATGGCTCTTAATGATATTATTGGACAAACCAAGTCAATAGACCTAGGAGGATATAGTCTTGGGTGCCACCGTGATGGTATGTACCTAGATCTCCGTCATTCGAGGTAATTCCATGGTTGTAGTCCTCGGATGTGCCGGGCCTTTTGGATGTCACTCATGGTAGTTGACATCAATGTGTATCGTCTCTTTAGGTGAAACTTGATTGGTGCTATGGGTCTCCCCCATTGACTCCACATATAGGTATTTACTTGAGAAATGTTATTTGCATATTTCATTGATGAATTCACATTATTGTTCAAACTCACTAGGCTTTTTGGCCTAACATTTGTTTGGTGTCGATGTGTATCTCAGGTTCAAGCGGGGTCGGTATTAAGATGGTTTAGCCAGGGTTTAGAGTGAGCTTGGGGAGGAATTCTTTTGGGACGACAACATATAGAAGACTTTAATTCTTTTGATAGTTATTGGGTGACACCCGAGTTGTAATCTCATTTCATATGAAATTTGATTAGTAGGTTGTCATTTCCATTACTTCAAATTTTAACTTGTTTAAACAAGTGATTATTCATTCCCCTTTATGGGAGGCTCGATGCTTTGGCAATTTTTATATACCACATTTCCATTTTTCCGGAAATTTTGTTATTCTCAATTTTTTGGATGTTACAAGTTGGTATCAGAGCTTTAGTTTAAGTGAACTAGGTATTGACCTTAGCATATCTAGACTTAATTTGTAAGCGTTGATAATAAGTTATCCAACTTGGGGTAAGAGTCATAGGTGGGGAGAGCGTTAGGACTTACGGAATTACGTATAGTTGTAAATTCTTGTGTATAATCCTTTCATAATTTCACTTAGCTAATGCTATTATGAATGCATTGTTACGTAAGCGTTCTTGAATTACTATTGTCATGATGTTTGATATGTGTATTAGTACGGACCTTGAGTTTAACTCACTTAGTTTTTCTCTCCACATCATTCTCGTGCGTGTGTGGCAGATAATCATGGTAAACACACGAAGCAGACTACCAACCCCGCGAGAAGGCAACATGGAAGACGATTCTATCGTCGATCAACCCAATGTGGTCACGAACACCATGGGTCCTCCTATACCCTCCATCTTCGGCGGAGGGGTCAAGCGCATCCCGCATGTTAACATTGTCTCTCCAAACCCGATCATTGAGGAGGTGGCCCTTGAAACTCAAATCAGAGACAGTATGATGCAAGCCATGAACTCGGCCATGACTCAACAACAAGAGTTCTTCATTAAGCTACTAGAAGACCGCGACGCCAGTCACCGACGACCCGAAACAGTGGCGGAGAATGTCGTGATTTGGTCGAGAGGTGGAGTGAATGTCATTGGTACTGAGGAACAGGTTGTAGCCCGAAGCGAGGAAAGAAATGTGGGATGCACATAAAAGGTTTTTCTGGGTTGAATTCGCTGGTACCACCGATCCCGTCAGTTGCATGTACTGGATCCATGAGATGGAGATGGCCTTCGAGGCTAGAGAGTGTGATGACTCTCAAAGAGTCAAGTTTGCCTCTCACCTACTTAAGGGTGAGGCCCTAACTTGGTGGAATCTCATCCGATCCTTCCTTACTCCGGAAGTGTTGGCCAAACTCTCGTGGCCAACATTTAAGAAGAAGATCCTTGACAAGTTTTACATCGTGAGAGCTTTGGACAAGATTGAGCTTGAGTTCCAGAATCTGAAGAAGGGTAGCATGCCGGTGTCTGACTACTCGAAGCACTTTTTGGAGAAGTTGAGCTTGGTGGAGCATCTGGCTCCCGATGAAGATCAAGGCCTACCAGTTGGGATTACTGGCCGAGATGAAGACGGCGGTGAGGAATGCCAATGTATCGACACTAGAGGAGGCGATTGAAGATTCATTCTTCGTAGAGGATGACATTGCTCAAAGAAAGGAAGAGAGGGGTCAGATCGGAGAGAAAAGAAAGTGGGAAGGGCCATCTGAGCCAGTTCGTCAGTCAAGGCCGTTTGTGGGAGGGAGGTTTGGAGACTCTCGACGTGAAGCAAGGTGGTGCCATAAATGCAAGACCAAACATTATAGCCCATGCAACCCGAGACCTCAATCGGGTCCCATCGAGTGTGCGAAGTGTGGAAAGAAAGGCCATGTGATTCGAGATTGCCCTATCCGGGGGCCGATATGCTTCGAATGCCGAGAACCAGGACACATGAAGAGGGAGTGACCGAAGCTTGTGGGTGGTGGACGCGGAAGTTCCTTCGGATCGGCAACAAGGACATAACAACCTCCAAGGGCGCTGAGCCGAGCATTCCAGATGACCACCGAAGAGGCAAAGGAGACCGTCGATGTTGTATCGGGTACGTTTCTAGTAAACTCCTTGCCCGCTCGTGTGTTATTTTTTTCGGGTACGACAAGCACTTTTGTGTCAAGTACCTTTTGTAAGCAATTCGTCACTCCTATTAGCCCCCTTCCCGATGCATTGATTTTTGAAGTAGCTAATGGAGATCAAATGGTAATTCGAGAGTGTTTTAATGATTGCACGCTATAGATCAATGGGAACTCCTTTGGGGTAAATTTGTTACCTATGACTATAGATGGTTTTGATGTAGTTGTAGGAATGGATTGGTTGGTTAGGCATAAGGTCGACATCCTTTGTTCCAAGAAGATTATCCAAGTGCCCTTACCGGAAGGTGGTGTGGTCACTATCTTTGGAGAGAAAAGGAAGAGGTGTAACCCCATCGTCTCATCTCTTAAAGTTCGTAAGCTCCTAGCGAAAGGATACTCCTCATTCCTAGCGTATGTGGTTGATGCAAAGTCGGATAAGAAATCGGTGGAAGACGTAGAGATTGTGTGAGACTACCTAGATGTCTTTTCGGAGGACCTACCTGGATTGCCGCCGGAATGCCAAGTGGAGTTTCATATCGACCTTACTCCAAGAGCGACCCCAATAGCCCATGCTCCTTACCGTTTGGTGCCGACGAAAATACAAGAGACGATGACGCAACTCCAAGAGTTTCTAGAGAAGGGATTCATTCGACCGAGCTCATCACCTTGGGGAGCTCCAGTTTTGTTCATGAAGAAAAAGGACGGATCGATGCGGATGTGCATAGATTACCGAAAGTTGAATAAAGTTACGGTGAAGAACAAGTATCCACTCCCACGAATCGACGACCTCTTCGACCAACTTCAAGGCGCGAGATGCTTTTCAAAGATCGATCTTCAGTCCGGATACCATCAAGTGAGAGTGAAGAAGGACGACATTCTGAAGACGACCTTTCGAACGAGATACGACCACTATGAATTCTTGGTGATGCCCTTTGGTTTGACTAACGCTCTGTCCGTATTCATGGACTTGATGAACCGCGTGTGCCACCCCTTCTTGGACAAATCCGTGATCGTCTTTATTGATGATATCCTAATTTACTCGAAGATGAGGCCGAGCATGGGAAACATTTGCGGGAAGTGTTGGAAGTTCTTCGAAAGGAAAGGTTGTTCGCAAAATTTTCGAAATGCAAATTCTGGCTACAAGAAGTTCAATTCTTGGGCCATGTGGTGTCTAAAGACGGAGTGAAAGTGGACCCGACAAAGATCGAGGCGATGATGAGTTGGGCGCCACCAACTAGTCCGATGAAAATCAGATGCTTTTTTGGGGTTGGCGGGATACTACAGACGATTCATCCAGAATTTCTCCAGGATCGCCTCACCACTCACCTCCTTGATGAAGAAAAATGTTAATTTCCTTTGGACCTAAGCACAAGATCAGGCCTTCCAGGCCCTCAAAAAGAAATTGTGTGAAACACCAATCCTATCTCTAACCGAAGGATCGGACGACTTTATGGTATACAACGACGCTTTCAAGATGGGTCTCGGGTGGGTGCTAATGCAACGGGGCAAGGTGATAGCTTATTCGTCGCGACAACTAAAGGACCATGAAAAGAACTACCCGACTCATGACTTGGAATTGGCGGCGGTGGTGTTTGCATTTAAGTTGTGGTGACACTATTTGTACGGGACGAAGTGTACCTTCTTTACTGATCACAAAATTCTGAAGTACATTTTCGACCAAAAGGAGCTCAATATGCGGCAACGGCGATGGCTCGAGTTGTTGAAGGACTATGATTGCGATTTGCTCTATCATCCCGGTAAGGCCAACGTGGTGGTGGATGCCTTGAGCCGGAAAATCCATGAAGGCGGTGTCAAATTTATCCCTCCCTAGGATCGACGTGGTGTCAAGTCTATTGGAGAACATGAAGACATGTCAAGTCGAGGCTCTTAGAGAAGAAAACCTCAAGACCGAAGTGATGGTGAAGCAAAGTGAATTTTTGACAGAAGATGGTCGTGGACTCAAGCTATTCCAGGGTCGAATTTGGGTGTCAAAGCTTGGAGGGAACCGTGAACTACTTCTAGCGAAAGCTCATAAGTCCAAGTATTCTATTCATCCTGGTAGCACAAAAATGTATAGAGATTTGAAATTGAATTATTGATGGCCGGTGATGAAACTTGACGTGGCCAACTACATGGAGAGGTGCGCCACATGTCTCTAAGTCAAGGCGGAACATCAAAAGTTGCACGGAAGTTTGCAACCTTTGTCCATCCCCGAGTGGAAGTGGGACAATATCACGATGGATTTTGTGACAAAACTTCCGAAGACCTTGCGAGGCCATGATACCATTTGGGTGATTGTGGACCGTCTAACCAAGAGTGTGCATTTCCTTGCAATGCGAGACCTTGCCGATGGAAAAGCTAGCCAAACTTTACATCGACGAGGTGGTGTCGAGGCACAGGGTGCCACAATCTATTGTGTCCGATAGAGACAGTCGATTTACGTTGAACTTTTAGGCCAGTCTACAAAAAGTGTTGGGCACGAGAGTCAATCTGAGCACGAATTACCATCCTCAAACGGACGAGCAAAGCGAGAGGACAATCCAAACTCTCGAGGACATGTTGAGGTCGTGTGTTATTGATTTTGGAGGAAGTTGGGACTCACATCTACCCTTGGTAGAATTCTCTTACAATAATAGTTACCATTCCAGTATCGGGATGGCGCCATTCGAGGCTTTGTACGGCCGAAAGTGTAGGACCCCAGTTTGTTTGCTCGAAGCGGGCGAGAAATAATTCGTCGGACCGAAAATCGTTCAAGAAACGGCGGACAAGGTAAAAGAAATCCGAGAGAGGTTGAGAGTGGCTCAAGACCGGCAAAAGAGCTACGTGGACAAGAGGAGGAGGTCGACCGAATTTCAGGTAGATGATCGCTTCATGTTGAAAGTATCCCCATGGAAAGGAATTATCCGATTCGGGAAGCGTGGAAAGCTTAACCCCCGTTTCCTTGGACCTTTTATTATTTTAGAAAGGATTGAACTCTAAGCTTATCGGTTAGATCTACCATTGGAAATGGATGGAATACACCCTACCTTTCACGTATGTTACCTCCGCAAATGCTTAGCCGAATTAGAAAGCGTCATTTCTTTGACAGAAATCCGGGTAGACAACGGTAACCGTTGTATTGAAGAACCGGAAACCATTTTGGAGAGCAAGGTGAAAAAGCTCCGGCATAAGGAAGTTACCATGGTCAAGGTCCAATGGAAGCATCACCGTGGTGCTAATGTCACTTGGGAGTCAGAAGAAGACATGAAGAAGAGGTATCCTCATTTATTTACTTAGAGCTTGATTTCGGGGACGAAATTCTTATTAGGTGGGGAGGATTGTAACGCCCGTATTTTTCCTAGTAAGGTAAGTCACGTTTAATGTATCTGGAGTGATATAATATTCATAATTTTCAGTTTATCGTTTTATACTTGAACCATGAATTGTATCACCCTGATTCTTGGGACCATGAAGAAGTGGTCTATGCCAGCAGTGTTCCGTGCGGCTCTCCGTGCAATTGGAACCGTGCGATGAACCACGCGAGACTCTGCTCTTTTACGAGTCCATTGGCTGACGCGTCTCTCCGCGTGAGGCGACCCGTGCCATCATTCACGCACGACATTTGATGCGCTGATAAAAGAAGATTCACCCACCCCCAATTTCATTTACTTCACTTATCTCCTGCCAACTACTCTCCCTTCTCCATTACTCCTTGAAAACGATTTTTGGAGTATTCAAGGCACCACCCTGTTCTTTTATTACAAGAATCAAGTCTCTCCAACCAAGGATCCTAACCAAGATTTCCAAACCTCAAGAACATCTTCCTCCTCCATCATTTTTCTAGGGTTTTGGTCATTTTCTAGGTTTGGGGGTAAAAACCTAGATAGTGAGTTCCTAAACCTTTATTAAACTAAGATACATATTATTCTATGCTATTATTGTTATTTATTGCTTTCTCTTGAAATATCTACCCTATGTGTCATGAACCTTAGATGTTACAATGCTATGAGGTTATGAAATATGGAGATGACAATAATGTTAGTGATGGTGTGCAAATCACAGAGTATGTCATGTTATGTGGTTCTATATATTAGTTATTTTGAAGAAATAACCTACAAGTTAAGTGTTGACCTAATGTGACAAAATGGCACTATAGGACATATGAGTACTTGAATGTTGTCTTGATATTCATTATGGCAAAATCATGCTTATGAACTAGGCTAATAAGGTTTGTACACACCTAATGAGGAATTTTGCATATTGTGGATTTCGACCATTTGGAAGTCCCCAAATGAGCCCATACTTGTTATATGAAGTATTAGACCATGTTGGTCACCCATAGTTGGGATTGGTATTATGGGTTGTGGAACCAAAGTGCCTTATGGCTCTTAATAATATTGTTGGACGAACCAAGTCAGTAGACACTAGGAGGATATAGTCTTGGGTGCCACCGTGATGGTATGTATCTAGATCTCCGCCATTTGAGGTAATGACATGGTTGTAGTCCTCGGATGTGTCGGGTCTTTTGGATGTCGCTCATGGTAGTTGACATCAAGGTGTATCGACTCTTTGGGTGGAACTTGATTGGTGATATAGGTCTCCCGCATTGACTCCACATATGGGTATTTACTTGAGAAATGTTATTTGCATATTTCATTGATGAATCCACATTATTGTTCAAACTCACTAGGATTTTCGGCTTAACACTTGTTTGGTGTCGATGTGTATCTCAGGTTCAAGCGGGGCCGACATTAAGAAGGTTTAGCCGGGGTTTAGAGTGAGCTTGGGGATGAATTCTTTTGGGACGCCAACATATAGAAGACTTTACTTCTTTTGAAAGTTATTGGGTGATACCCGAGTTGTAATCTCATTTCATATGAAATTAGATTAGTAGGTTGTTATTTCCATTACTGCGAGTTTTAACTTGTTTAAACAGGTGATTATTCATTCCCCTTTATGGGAGGCTCGATGCTTTGGCAAATTTTATATACCACATTTCCATTTTTCCGAAATTTTTGTTATTCTTAATTTTTGGGAAGCTACAAATACTGTCGTGCGTATGTTGCTTCTCCGTCAAATCCGCATCTACTTTCAATTTTGATTTCGTATGATCCCGTTAATTTTGTCCGAAGAATCTCTCAATTAAGAACCTCCCTCTTCCAATTCCCACTATGCCCCCAGTCCCTTTTTTATGCTTCATAGCGTGCCCCTAAATTTCCTAAATATTACGGTTATGCCACCGCTAGATTTATAGTCGTTGATCAATTGTATAGACACCACTGTTCTAAAAAACTCGCCGCACAGCCGCAATGACGCGCCATGGCACCAAGGCTTGTGTCTCACGCTACGTTAAGGTCATGGCACGCCATGGCCTAATGCGCAGTTTTTGTAATGCAATATTTGGTATTTTGTATGTTTTTAATATCTTAGTTATGGGGTTTTAATATATATAACCTAATTTAACTTGTTTATTACTATTGACTAATTGAATAACACGCCAAAACATATGTTTTTATATATAATATTATACATAAATTAGAAATTTGACGCCATAAGTCACGCCTTGAAAACGCCAAGGCTTCGCCATGGCTCCTAAGGCTTGAGGCTTGGCCTCGCCGCCACGCCACGCCACGTCTCACGCCATTTAGAACCTTGATAGACACACATGATTAGTTTGCATAGATTGCATTATTTCATCAGTTTGCAATTGAAGGAGTCTCTCTCTCTCTCTGTATATATATATATATATATATATATATATATATATATATATATATATATATATATATGGGTGAGTTCAGACGAGAACGCTAACTATTTAAGAAAGCACAAGAACGACCATTAATGTACAAAATCATACATGATTCATTTCACGTACAAAAATCATTAATCATATATGTTTTACACGACTTAAGTCGCGGCCCAAGTCGCCCGTGTCCATTTTTTGCCGTTAATGTAAAATTACATGTGATTTTATACATGATTTATTATTTTCTTGTTTTTTTTAAATAGTTACATTACAAAACAGAGGGCTATTACCGATGGACATATCCATCGGTGAAAGTCCGATCCGTCGGAAATGAGCCCTCGGAAATCCTTCGGAAATAGAGGGTTATTACCGACGGAATTCAATATTTAAAAAAATAAAAAATAAAATAATTTTTGGTTTGTCGGTGATCCGACTGAAATGTTTATAGTTACCGACGGATATGTCATTCGTCGCAAATAGCATCATTTCGTCGAAAATTGGTCGGTGATCCGTCGGTGATTACCGACGGATTTCGGCCGTCGGTAATAGGTGGTCGGTATTAAGATTTTTTCTAGTAGTGTTAGCATTATTGTTTAGACCTTCTTCTATATAAACACACACACACACACACACACATATATATATATATATATATATATTGTAACACCCTGAAATCTGGAAATAGCAACTAATTTAAAATTTTCTAAATACATCGATAATTGGTTCATCTACAAACACAAATTAAGGTTTAACCTCAACACACATAAATTTATTTTCTACATACAGTCTATAACAAGAACGGGTGCTACTAAAACCCAATAATAGTCACTATCTCCAAACTGCGGAAGACTTCACCAACCACTTACACTTGCACAAAGCTAAGGCTCAACTTTTCATAGCTGCTAGAACCAAACCCCAACAGGAACCTGATGCACATGCCGGCAAATAAAAAGGTTAGGCTAACGCCTAGTGAGTCCAAGAGTTTCACATGAGTAAATATATATTTAAAAGAATGAACCTCAGTTGAAACCATGACCAGTCAATTGATGTCCTTTAAAACGTGGAACGACTCTTTTCCAATATCATGCACTTTCAAAGATGAACACCTCATTTCACACATGCTTTATAAATTGATGCAACTTAAACTAGCTCGAAACATGAATCATCATCAAAACCATGTATACTCACGCGACCGAAAACGAACAGACTTTAATTACCAAAACACGGGTTGACATAAATCATTCAAACCTTAATATACGAGGAGGATGGTCCAATATTAAGGTCATCATTCACTGTCGACCATATAGACCCAATGACAATAAAGTAAAGCATTCTTATATTTAAAAATACTGATAGCTGATAACGGGGGAAACCCGTATCCGTTGAGGGTGGAGGAAACACAAAAGTATGTCACCCAAGCAACGTTAATCGCATGACACCTCCCAACATCACAGCCAGGTGTCCCTACGACTTCTTTACAAGTGTCACCCCAAGTCAGTTGACCTTGATGGCATTTTCCTAAAAACTCCACCCAAAGGCCCGACACACTTAAAGACTACCTCCCAGGCATTACTTCAAGCGGCGGAGGTCCTAGTGCCTACTTCCCCGGTAGCACTAACAGACTCAACCCTCCTAGCGATCACTTGTAAAGTTTCCGGTCATAAAACATGGATACCGGAGTGTAACCCCGCAATACCCAATTGACCATCCCAAAACAGACTGACTTACGTGCCTATGGATCCAATGCAACTTAGTCTAACATTACATGTCTAACCCGAAATGACCGACGCACTCGAACATGTAACCAACACCAGAATACAACAAGGTATATAAGTACGTACGTCATGATGAGGCTACTCGAGCCATTCAAAACCGAACAAGTGTCCTCAAGACTCTTTTAAGACGCCACCGAGCCAAAAAGCTCAAAACTCCCTTTGTGACCAACGATTAACGACTCCCCAAAATAATAACACGATTGACTCGCTTCATGCAGACACATTCCCGAAATACGTATGCAGACTCCAATGCAGTTTAAATTGGGACAAATTACTTTCCAAATGATTTTAAGCCATTTACTTCTTCAAAACGACTCATGACACGAAATTACGCATTCTCCAAAACAAACACTAAAATGCCTTTTTAAACAAATAATCTCACTTGGGCAATAAATCACCAAACTCACCCATTTATGACTCATTTATCAAAATGCCTAAAAATCACAAAGATGTGTGCTATATAAGTTTATAAAGTTAAACACTTTCAAAATAATCAAACTTATCAGCAGTTAACAATTTCATGTAAGACGCAAAACACTTTAAAATAAACATTTTGGCATGTACACTGTTTTCACAAATTAACTTGAACTTACCTTGCTAGATTTAGGCTACATCTAGATTTTACCCCGCTTAGAGCTCCTTTGAAGCAACTTGAATATTCAAGGTTAAAACTTCCATAAACCTAGATACATAAATTTTCCACCATAAATATACATCCAAAACCATAAAGAATCGATCCCTAAACACTTTACATCAAAACTTTTATATTGGGCAAAACCCTAGTTTTGACCCAATTCTTCCAAGAATCTTACAAACCGACATTAGAGAAATCAAACACTAGGAAACCATCAATGGAGCATTTATAACTTATTTTAAGGTTTAGAAAAGGAAGAAATACACTTACCACTTAGGTTTGACGAAAACCTAGAAAACCCAACAATGATCTTGAGGTTGAAGAAGAAAATGGAGATGGTGAATCATTGTCCAAAGCTTTCCAACATTACTACTTGATGGTGTTTCATCTTCATAAAATGCAAGGATTTGAGCCAAAGGTAAGTTAGGGTTTGAAGGGGAAAGAGGGAAAACGATTTGGGAGATAATAGAAGTTTGGATGAGAGGAAAATGAGAAAAAGGCTGAAAGTTCGACTTAACAGCAGACTGCCACACATGTGCGACATTGACCAGCGACAATGCCCAGGGCATTGTCATATGGCAATGTCGCCAACATTGCCAGCCTTTAAACAATGCATTACCCAACAAAACCCCACTGTTTACAAGTCAAAGAAATGTCCGGGTGACATTCACTTACCGAAAATTACGGGTGTTATATATATATATATATATATATATATATTCTATATTATAAAACATTTATAAAAAAACTCTTAAAAACAATTGCTAAAGCTTAATGTACCGCTATTTAATGTTAATTACTTAAAATCTTTTAAAACCAACCATTAAAGTTTTATGTACTATATTTAATGATATTTATTAACTTTCAATCCTTATCTCTAACCACTTCAACTTCCCTAAAATTACTCTTATTTCAACTCCACTAAAATCACTCTCCGTATAACTAAATACATGATAAAAATCAAATTTTAAATATAGAAAATCTAAAATATAATTAAAAATTCTAACTGAATATTTAATGTTTATTTTATTAAAAAACATTATATTATTAATCCTAAAATAAATTACATTATTATTAAACTATCGAATAAACTCTTAAAAACAAGCTTTTATGCATTAAGTACTGTTTATTGATACACATTACTTAAAATTCATGATTACAAGTCATGATGCATGAGTACAAATTTCTAAAGTTATATGTTTGAATTCATAACTAACTGATAAACATAATCAAAACATGATAAACATCTCAATTTAAATATAGAGAATTTAAAATATATAAGATAATCATTGAATTCTAACAAAATACTTACTTTTTTTATATAAAAATAATTATATTATTAAGTCTAAATTTTAAACAAATTTATAAAAAACCATTATCACTCTCTCAAAACCTTCCAAAATCATACTGTAAATTGATAACAAAACAAAAAATAAAAGGAAACAATAAAATCGTGATGTATCTCGCTGCATTGCGCAAATAAGCTTCTAGTATATGTTTATATAGACATATTAAAAAATCAAATTAGTAAATTAATTTTTGTTTAATGTAAAAGTAGGATATATGGATAGAAATGTCAAATAAATATTGTGAGAAAACATATCTAGTTACCCACTTAAATGCATGATTTTGAATTCATATTCACAAACTTGTGGTCATTATTTTTTAGAATAACGTGGAGTAATCTAAAACCTTTTACATTTATGAATTTATATATATAGTTCATTGCATTATGTTTCCAAGATTGAATT
Organism: Arctium lappa; assembly: GCA_023525745.1. Taxonomy (NCBI): domain Eukaryota; kingdom Viridiplantae; phylum Streptophyta; class Magnoliopsida; order Asterales; family Asteraceae; genus Arctium; species Arctium lappa. The sequence goes on from CM042051.1 coordinate 35,891,588, forward strand.
TCGTATAAAGCATATATATGATTATTACGTGCCTAACACATAAATCTCATCATATCTATTTATCGACATTAAATGGTCCACACGAAAGAGACTTCCATTATGAGAAAAAAAAATCAAAGACGCATATGATCATGATTTGAGTTTCAATGAGGGGTGTTCAAATGCAACTCAACCCAATCAAGTGACTGGATTTTTTTTATTAATTAACATAGTTATTACAATATTTTTTCTAGAAAAATTAATTTCTTTACAACATATATTAATTTGTAAATATTATTAAAATAAAGAATTTTGGTTTTGAATTTATATAATTGAAAAAAAAAACCTTGAGGATGTACACATGTAATGATTATGAATCGTGTTTTTTTTTAGATAAAAAGGCTTATAAAATAGATATATATTTTGACGGGAAAATAACATGGTTTAAGAGCATCTATAATAGGAAATTTTTTCATCCAATTTTTTCGTGCTAAATCACCATCAACTTACCACCTGAAAACATTAATATACAAATAATCTAACAAAAAAAAAAAAAAAAAAGAAAGAAAATCAAAATATCTTTAAGTTAAAAGTGAATTGTGGATTTGGTCCCTACGTTTTGATAATATTTTGACTATGGTCCCTATGATATGCTTGTTGTGGATTTAATTCTTGTGGTATTCAATTCGTCTTGGCAATGGTCCCTGTGACTAACGCATTAATTAACTCGGTTAGATTAAGGGTCATTTTAGCCTTTTTTTCTATTCTTTTGTTTTTATCTTATAAAATTGTAAAAACAATATTTTTAAACACACACACACACACACACACACACACACACACACACACACATATATATATATATATATATATATATAGGGAGAGGTTCATTTGAGAAATGATAAATATATGAGAAATAGAGAAGTAATCTTAGCCATTCATCTGGTCAACATTTGCGGCTTTGACCGCGAAGCACCGGATAATTCCTTGTGTGGTCTATAGAAGGTAGAGGGGTAATTTCGAAAAATACACGGGATGAGTTCATATATGAATCTGTATGAATCACAAAGATTCATATATGAATCTGTTAATTAGTTCAACTGATTCATATATGAATCTTTGTGATTCACAAAGGTTCATATATGAATCTTTGTGATTCATACAGATTCATATATGAATCACAAAGGTTCATATATGAATCTGTTAGTTAGTTCAACTGATTCATATATGAACCATAAAGGTTCATATATAAATCAGTTAAAAGAGTTCAGTTGTGAATTGCACTGGTTCATATATGAACATATAGTTCATATGTGAATTATACATGTTCATATATGAACACAGCCCGTGTGTTTTATAAAATTTACGAAATTGTCCTTCTATTTTTGGGATAGCCGCAACGTTTGACTAGTCAAAGCCACAACTTTTGACCGGTCAAAGCCGCAATATTTGACTAGTCAAATCCGATCTTGACCATATGAATGGCTAGGATTAATTCTCTATTTCTCATATATTTACCATTTCTCAAATGAACCAAACACTATATATATATAATGGTATCTAAATAAATAAAATAAGATATCATTTTATGATTTTATTTTTTAAATTAAATTAATTATATTAAATACAATTTAATTTATTGTTTTAGTATTTTTGCTTTTTCGGGTATGAAAACGTCGTTAAAATTTGTATAAGGATTTGTTCAATTGTAAGTTACAAAGATGATATGTATGAATCTTTTCTTCGGTTAATTCTGAATAGTTGATTTTAAGTTTTTGAATGAAAATATGAAAAGTGGAAACCCTAATTTTAGAATGATAAAATTGGAGTTCATTTCTTAGTGTTTTTCAATGATTTTGGTATTAAATATCGATAATAAACTTGTTTATTGCAATTATAAAAAAAGAACAATAAAATTAAATCATCTTTAACATAATTAATTTTTTAGTTTAAATACATCAAAGCATAAAACCATATGGTTTTATGATTTGATTTGTTTAAATTAAAAGTTTAGTTACATTAAAACAATATAATCATATATTTTCCACCATGGTATAAAATAATAAAATTAAATCATATTTAATATAATTAATTTTTAAAAAAAAATTAAACAAATCAAATCATACAATAATATCTTTATTTATTTATTTTGATATCGTTATACACACACACATATATCTATATATATCTATATATATATATGGTGCGTTTCATTTGTAAACCAAACAATTTGTACAAACTGTACAAACCAATCTTAGCCGTTCATCAAGTCTAATAAATATATAATTTTATTTTGTTTCCTAATATAAAATCATGATCATAGTGAATGAACCTTATCAGTTTCCATATATATCACAATCATTATTAATGAATCATATTAATTATCCATAACTATATCTATTGTTTCCTAACATAGTGGTTTGCAATAGAGAAGTAATTCTAGCCATTAATACGGTCAAGACTGGATTTGTCTGGTCAAAAATTACGGCTATTCCAAAAATAGAAGGACTGTTTCGTAACTTTTACAAATATACGAGACAGGCTCATTTGTGATTCACATATGAATCATATGTTCACATGTGAACACGTGTAATTCACATATGAACCTTTGTGATTCATATATGAACTAATTAATTGTAGGTTCATATGTGAATCAGTTGCACTAATTAACAAATTCACAAAGATTAGTGATTCACATATGAACTAATTAAGTGACTCTCATATCAACTAATTAAATGGTTTACATATCACACTGGTCTATTTGTAAAAGTTGCAAACCTACCCCTTTATTTTCTGCAGACCATGTGATGATTATCCGGTGTTTCACAATCAAAGCCGCAAATATTGACTAGATGAAGGGCTAAAATCATTTCTCTATTTCTCACACAGTTAACATTTCTCATTTGAACATCTCCCTATATATATATATATATATATATATATATAGAGAGAGAGAGAGAGAGAGAGAGAGATCCATTCATTTGTTAACCATGACAACGGTATTAACCGTGTTAACTCATCTCAACTTTAGATTGCTGAGATCAGCGGTTCACGATTAATTGATTTTTCATTTAAATATAATATTCCCAAATGGTTGATAATAAACATTGTATATATGAACTAGGGTATTTTAGTAAAAATACCATCCCATTTATTTAGGGGAACACATGCTTACCAAAACAAAACCCATTTAATTAGGGATTTCTTCCCCCAAGATAGATTTAGCCAAACCAAAACTCACGAACACACCATATTCACGAAATCGCAACCAAGATTACTTCCCCCCACGTCGAATCAGGAGTAAACACGAGGAAAATCTTTGCGATATTCACGTTCATCGTTGAAGTCAGAATCAATATCTCAATTGTGGGTGAAAGGCGCAAAAATGAATGGATTTGATGGCGGGAATCGATTAAGAAGAGTAAAAAAGTTGAAAATCTAGGGTTTATAGAAGGGGATAAGTACATTAAAACGTTGCGCCCTATGAAGTATGAACAAATTGCCGATCTGCTCAATGCTATTTATGAGAGATTTGACTGGGAGAAAACCATGGAAGGTGACAATATAATTGGACTTAAACAGGTATTCTGCATATAATTGTAATTCATTTCAATGGAATGCTTTTTTGGAAGTTAAGTCCCCGTTTGGCAAATATGTTTTTTCCTCCTTTTTTTCACACTTGCATTTTCAACAAAGTGAAAACGAGACAGAATATAGTGTTTGGCAAACATCTATTTTTCAGAGAACCAAAACCTATTTAGAAAATTTTGTAAATGGTAGTCAATAATTGTAAATTTGATTTGGATGTTTTCACGGTTTAGAAAAGCACATGCATTGACTTTTTGATCTTAAAGAAGTTGAGTTAAACAAAGTTTTTGTTTTTGACTTCAAATCTTCATCTTGTTTTTTTTTTGAAAAAGATAATAGTATTGTCAAATGCATTCTCAATCAAATCACTACTTTGTTTAGATTACAGAAAACACAAGTATTTATCAAATAAGACGTATGTTGTTCCATTTCTAATTCTAAACAATTTTGCACTTTTTGCGGCTGTTCGATTTGGTGCACAGGGCGCATGAATTCCTGTCATTAATATGCAATGAACTAATGATATATTTGATAGTGCATATGTGCACACTTGCATACAGTGCATATATGCATATGTTTGCTGAAATATTATATGTATATGTGCACACTGGTATCTAATATGCATATGTGTACACTGGTATCTAATATGCATATGTGTACCTTGAGTATTGTAAATATGTACATGTTGTATATGTGCATATGTGCATATCATCTGATCTATTCGATGCATTGGTTGAGATACACACTGCCTTATTGAAATCTGCTGAAAATATGGAAAAAGATAACTGCCAAATTATAGATAAGCTACATTTTCAATTAAATAAATAAAGATAATAATAGCAAGTTAGATACTTCCTTAAATAAGGAAAGATACTTATTAGGCGTGAAAAGGAGAATTCCAATATTACCCCTCCCTTTTTGATTAGGCGTCTACACTAACATGCAATTTCTAATGAATCTGATTGGTTGAAAATCGGTTAACACGGTTAATACCAATGTCATGGTTAACAAAAGAAGGGGACCCTATATATATATATTGTAACACCCCGAATTTCGTTGTTTTGCGAAGATGTTGGAGGAAAATGAGGTTTCTGTTTCTGTCTACAGGGCGCACGGGTCGTGCGCCCTCCTTCAGAGAAAACGGACGGGTCGTGCGCTTGAATCAGTGTGCGAGGCAGTGGCTTGCGCACGGGCCGTGCACATTTCCTTCTTTGAGGGCGCACGGGCCGTGCGCCCTGTCAGGCCACTTTTAGGAGTTGTCTTAAATATCTCTTTTGAGAGATATTTCTTAAAAATATCTCTAAATCTCAGATTTCTCTCTCTCTCTCTCTCTCTTCCTTTTCTCTCCTTTTCTCTTTCGATCTTCAAAGGCTAGTTTAGTTGCTAGTTTTCGGTGTTTCAAGCAAGGGGTCGGTGTTTTAAGCTTCACCTCTACGTCGTGATCGTTATCTGGTTTTTCGGGTTTTATTCTGAAAACCTACCGGTGAGTTCCTACTACCATTTTACAAACTTTATACATGTCAAAACTCTTATTTGCGAAATCCGAAGTATTTCTACGGTATGATTTCATGTTCTCTACATTTTGATATAAATGAAGTTTTTGGTGATTTTCGGGGTTCCCGATCAGTTTTGACTAAAATGACTGGTTCCGCCTTATTAAAGTAAAATGATGTTTCATTTGCACATTATGTGAATATGTGAAAAGAATGTTTTAGAACTCATTTAATGATTTTCATTCTTACCAGAAGTTGAACTGGAAATGATATCTTGTTTATAAAATGTGTTTATACCATATGTTTATTTATGGTTGGTCACATATGTTGTTGTGACGAGTCTGTACCATTACTAGTGGATCCCTAGGTTTTGAGTCGACTGTATTATTGGGAGGTCATATTCCCCATTTTGTAACTATGGATGCATATGTTCCTAGAGGGCAACTTGGTACGGTTATGTGAGGCCGAATACTAGCCATGGTTTATAGTGATCCTAGTGAAGGAGTATACATTGGTTTTGCTTGGGGCTAGATCTCACATTTTAGCACGGACTTATGTGTTCGTATCCTCGGATTCCAATTGTTTAACTCATAACTCGGATTTTGGCCTACTTAGTGTTACGCCACCATCCTTGGTAAAAAGGTCCATTTGTCATCGTTTAATGAGTTTTGGACCGAAAAGGCCCGGTTGTGGCGAAATGTTATCTTTATGAACTAAGCCTTTATGAAAAGATTTCCTTATGCTACTGATGTTTTTATCTTTTGAGCTTTATAAACTGTATGTTCTCACCAGACTTTAAGTCTGACACTTTTTCTCAAATGATGTGTATAACAGGTTTCCCTTAGCGGTGGGTTGCCGGGGTTTTGAGAGACGGGTTTGGTCTCGAGGCATTTTGAGATGACTAGTATTGTTTCAGGGCATTTGTTAAGTCCCATTCTTTTGGTACATTATGGATTGTCAACTGATGTAATCTTGATATAGGTGTCTAGATTAGTTTGTTGACAAACTCTATATCGGTACAGGTTTTTGTAAAGTCTTAAGGACTGATCCCCTTCTTGGGAGGTTATTATCAATACGAATGTCATGTTGCCAAGTTTTTCAGGTTTTAATTTACTCTGATTTTTAGGGTGTTACAGGTTGGTATCAGAGCTCTAGTTTAAGCGAACTAGGCATGAATGTAAGATGTCTAGACTTAGACTGAGTATGCTAAGAATTGATCTGCGAGATTTGGGTTGAGCTTCTAAGATGGGTTAGTCTTAGAGTCAACGGAAAGTACGTTTATCAGGCGTTGTGGTGATCGTGACGAGAACTTTTATGTGTTATATGTTCATAATCTCACTTAGCTAATGTTATTATGAGGATATTGTACGTAAGCGTGTTTGAATTTCTATTGCTATAACGATTGGTAATGTGGTAGTACGTTTCCTTTGTGTTTATTCAATCTCTCTCTTATCTCTTTCTCTGTTCTGTGAAGCAGTTCAGTATGGTGAATACGCGTGGTAGACCGCGTACACGTGTTGATGGTCTAGAAGCGACAGCCTCCACCGCTGACCAGCCAGAAGGGGTTGAGGTTGTGGTGCATCCACCTATTCCACAAATACTGGGTGGGGGGACAGAGGTCATTCCGCGTATGGACGTGGCTTCGTCCCACCCAGTCATCAGGGATGCTAGTTCCCCATCTGAGTTGATGGCCAACATGATGTTGGCAATGAGGGAAGAGATGGCAAAGCAACAAGAGTTTCTGCTGAAAGTGATTGAGGACCGCGATGTGAACAATCGTAGAAGTGAGACGGTTGTGGAAAATATCGTAGCAGGTGTAACACCCCGAATTTCGTTGTTTTGCGAAGATGTAAAGAAAAAGGAAGTTTATGGAGCTGTCTACAGGACGCACGGGTCGTGCGTCCTCCTTCAGAGAAAACGCACGGGTCGTGCGTAGGATCCAGAGCCGAGGCATAGTGCTAGCGTACGAGTCGTGCGCATTTCCTTCTTTGAGGGCGCACGGGTCGTGCGCCCTGTCAGAATGCTTTTTGAAGTTACCTTAATATCTTGATTCAGGAGATATTTCTCAAAAAAATATCAATCTCTGTTCTCTCTCTCTCTCTCTCCTTTTCTCCTTTTATTCTTTTGATCTTCAAGGCTAGTTAAGTTGCTAGTTTCCGGTGTTTCTAGCAAGGGGTCGGTGTTTTAAGCTTCACCTCTACGTCGTGGTCATTATCTGGTTTTCCGGGTTTTATTTTGAAAACCTACCGGTGAGTTCCTACTATCATTTTACAAACTTTATACATGTCAAAACTCTTATTTGCGAAATCTGAAGTATTTCTACGGTATGATTTTATGATCTCTACATTTTGTTATAAATGAAGTTTATGGTGAATCTCGGGGTTCCCGGTCAGTTTTGACCAAAATGACGGGTTCCGCCCTATTGAAGTAAAATGATGTTTTACTTACACATTACATGATTATGTAAAAAGAATGTTTATGAACTCATTTTAATGATTTTCATTCTTACCAGAAGTTGAACTGGAAGTATCATTTTGTTTATAAAATGTATTTGTAACCATATGTTTATTTATGGTTGGTCACATATGTTGTTGTGACGAGTCCTTACCATTTCTAGTGGATCCCTAGGTTTTGGAGTAGACTGTTTTGTTGGGAGGCTATATTCCCCAAATTGTAGCTATGGGTCACATGTTCCATGATGAGTTTATGGTACGGTTATGTGAGGCCGGTTACTAGCCATGGTTCATGGTGATCCTAGTGAAGGAGTATACACTGGTTTCCCTTGGGAGCGCGATCTCACCTCGTAGCACGGACTCTGGGTTCATTGCTGAGGACTCTAAGTGTTTAGCTCATAACTCGGATTTGTGGTCTACTTTGTGTTACACCACTCTCCTTGGTAAAATGGTCCTTTTATCGCCGTTTAAGAGTTTTGGACCGAAGAGGCCCGGTTGTGGCGAAATGTTATCTTTACGAACTAAACCTTTATGAAAAGATTTCTTTATGATATTGATGTTTATATCTTTTGAGCTTTATAAACTGTATGTTCTCACCAGGCTTTATAGTCTGACACTTTTTCTCAAATGATGTGTATAACAGGTTTCCATTAGCGATGGGTGCCGGGGTTTTTGGGAGAGACGAGTTTTGAGTCTCGAGGTTTTTGGAGATGTTTTAGTATTGGTTCTGGGCATTGTTAAGTCCCATTCTTTTGATGAAATCCTTGTACTGAATTGTATAGTCTTAAGGACTGACCCCATTTAAGGGAAGTTAATGGATTTACCTTTGTCATTTGTCAGGTTTTAAATGTTTTAATTTACTCTGAAATTTAGAGTGTTACAAGTTGGTATCAGAGCTCTAGTTTAAGCGAACTAGGCATGAATGTAAGATGTCTAGACTTAGACTGCGTATGCTAAGAATTGATCCGCGAGAATTGGGTAGAACTCTTAAGATGGGTTAGTCTTAGAGTTGACGGAAAGTACATTTATCTGGCGTTGTAATAGTGGTGACAAGAACCGATATGTGTTGTATGTTCATAATTTCACTTAGCTAATGTTATTATGAGGATATTGTACGTAAGGGTCCTTGATTTGCTGTTGATATAACAATTGGTAATGTGGTAGTACGTTTTCCTTTGTGTTTATCCAATCGCTCTCTTATCTTTGTCTCTGTTCTGTGAAACAGTTCAGTATGGTGAATACGCGTGGTAGACCGCGTACTCGTGTTGACGGACTGGAAGCGACAGCCTCCACAGCTGATCAGCCGAAAGGAGTTGAGGTTGTCGTGCGTCCGCCAGTTCAGCAAATACTAGGTGGGGGGCCAGAGGTCATTCCGCGTGTGGACCTGGCTTCGTCCCACCCAGTAATCAGGGATGCTAGTTCCCCTTCTGAGATGATGGCCAGCATGATGTTGGCAATGAGGGAAGAGATGGCAAAACAGCAAGAGTTTCTGCTAAAAGTGATTGAGGACCGTGATGTGAACAATCGTAGAAGTGAGACGGTTGTGGAAAACATCGTAGCAGGTTCTGGAGGCGTTGGTACAGGGGTCAGGGCTGAGGAGAACAGGATTATTGGTGCTCCGAGAGATAGGAAAAGTTGTTCCTACAAATCCTTTTTGGGTTGCGGACCGCCAGAGTTCTCTGGTTCTGACGACCCGGTCTTGTGTGTGAAATGGATCCGAGCGGTTGAGCAAGCTTTTGGCTCTTCCGAATGTGGTGATGATCAGAGGGTGCGGTTCGGTACCCAATTGCTGAGGGACACTGCACTCATCTGGTGGAATATCATCCAATCCACTCTATCTCCTGAAGTGTTGGCCCAGTTGTCTTGGGCCGAGTTCAAGAAAAAGCTGCTAGAAGAGTTTTGCAACGAAAGAACGATGGACCGAATTGAGAAAGAGTTCCGGTCCTTGGTGAAGGGAAGCCTGACGGTGAGGGAGTACACCCGTCAGTTCATGGAGAAGCTTGGTCTGGTGGGGCACGCTGCCCCAACAGAGAAGGATAATATGAAGGCCTATCTGAATGGCCTACCTGCGGACATGCAATCGATGGTCCATAATTCCAAAGCTTCTAACCTCCGAGAGATGGTGTAGGAAGCTCAATTCATGGAAGAGATGTTCGCGAAGAGCAAATCTGAGAATTCTGTGATAGTGTCTGATAAGAGAAAGTGGGAGAGCAGTTCAGTACCTCCCAAGCGGACCCGACCTTTTGTTGGGAACCGCAACTTCGGTAGTTATCAGGAAGCAAGATGGTGCCCGAGGTGTCGAACCAAGCATCACGGTAACTGTTACAACAATTCTCAAACTTGCTTCAAGTGTGGGAAGCCTGGTCATACTGTCAAAGATTGCCCGGTCAGGGGGATCATCTGTTTTGAGTGCAAGACACCGGGACACTCGAGGAAGGATTGCCCGAAGCTCGTGTCGGGTAGCGCGCCAGCAAGGAAGGAGAACCCTCCTAAGGTTCAGAGTCGAGCATTTCAGATGACGGCCGAAGAGGCTAGAGCATCCGCTGATGTGGTATCGGGTACTTTTCTTATAAACTCTGTACCTGCTCGTATTTTGTTCGATACGGGTGCTAGTTTCTCTTTCGTATCTGAATTGTTCCGTCAGAAAATTTCTATGCCCACTACTAGTCTTGAGGATGCATTAGTGGTAGAAATAGCCGATGGTAGTCAAATTCTGATCCGCGAAGTTATGAGGCAGTGTACTCTTTGTATCGAAGGGAAAGAATTCTCGATCGATCTATTACCGATGTTAATCGGGGGTTTTGACGTGGTAATCGGTATGGATTGGTTGTCAGACAATCAGGCCGAGTTCGTGTGCTCCAAGAAGATGATTCGACTTCCCAACCTCTCTGGAGAGGTCGTGGTCATCTATGGTGAAAAGAGGAAGGGTGAAGTGGCAATTATCATAATGGCAAGAGCACACAAGTGTTTAATAAAGGGATGTTCGTCTTTCCTAGCCTATGTGATCGATGCTAAGTCGGAGAAATCAAAGCTGGAAGATGTGAAGATCGTGCGTGAGTTTCCAGATATCTTTCCGGACGACTTGCCCGGGTTGCCACCCGATCGTCAGGTAGAGTTTCGAATTGATCTTGTGCCTGGCGCTGCACCGATCGCTAAAGCACCTTATCGATAGCGCCATCGGAGATGCAAGAGATGGTAGCACAACTCCAGGAGCTATTTGAGAAGGGATTCATAAGACCGAGTTCGTCACCTTGGGGAGCTTCGGTCTTATTTGTCAAGAAGAAGGATGGCACAATGAGAATGTGCATTGACTATCGTGAGTTGAACAAAGCTACAGTGAAGAACAGGTATCCGCTTCCGAGAATAGACGACTTGTTCGATCAACTTCAAGGAGCGGGTTGTTTCTCCAAAATCGACTTACGATCAGGTTATCACCAAGTGAAGGTAAGAGAAGAAGATGTTCCGAAGACGGCTTTCAGAACGCGTTACGGCCATTACGAGTTCCTTGTAATGTCTTTTGGCCTGACGAACGCACCAGCAGTGTTTATGGACTTGATGAATAGAGTGTGCCGACCTTTCCTCGACAAGTCGGTCATTGTATTCATCGATGACATACTAGTGTACTCCAAGAGTGAGTCGGAACACGAACAGCATCTATGTGAGGTTCTGGAAGTATTGAGAAGAGAAAGATTGTACGCCAAATTTTCCAAGTGCGACTTTTGGCTTAAAGAAGTACAATTTCTGGGGCACGTAGTCACTCGAGAAGGAGTGAAAGTAGATCCCTCCAAGATTGAAGCTATGATGAATTGGGAGCCTCCTAAGAGTCCGTCCGAGATCCGAAGTTTCTTGGGTCTGGCAGGATACTACAGGAGATTCATTTAAGACTTTTCCAAGATCGCTTCTTCCTTGACAGTTCTGACTCGGAAGAATGTGAAGTTCGAATGGACCGAAACCCAAGAGAAAGCGTTCCAGATCCTTCAAAAGAAGTTGTGTGAAGCTCCGATCTTGACACTACCTGAAGGGTCGGAAGATTTCGTGGTTTACAGCGACGCTTCAAAGATGGGATTGGGTTGTGTGTTGATGCAACGAGGCAAGGTGATCGCTTATGCCTCGAGACAGCTTAAGATACACGAGCAGAATTATCCAACTCATGATCTGGAGTTAGCAGCGGTGGTGTTCGCCTTGAAGCTTTGGCGACATTACCTTTACGGCACGAAGTGCACTCTGTATACGGATCACAAGAGCCTGAAGTATGTCTTTGATCAGAAAGAGCTGAATATGAGGCAAAGGAGGTGGCTCGAGTTGCTGAAAGATTACGACTGTGAATTGCTTTACCATCCCGGTAACGCGAACGTGGTGGCCGATGCGCTAAGTCGGAAGGACTATAGTGGAAGCATTCGAGCTACCCATTCAAGAATCGAACTTGTGTCTAGTCTTGTTGAGAAGATCAAGGCATCACAGGTGGAAGCACTGTTAGAGGAGAATCTCAAAGAAGAAGTCATGACAAAACAGCGTTTACTCTTAATGGAAGATAGCCGTGGAGTGAAACTGTTCAGCGGTCGTGTGTGGGTGCCCAAGATAGGGGGTAACCGTGAGCTGTTACTAGAAGATGCACACAAGTCCAGGTATTCCATACATCCGGGAAGCACAAAGATGTACAGGGACTTGAAGTTGCATTATTGGTGGCCGGTAATGAAGCTTGATGTGGCACGTTACGTTGAGCGTTGTGTGACGTGTTCGCAAGTTAAGGCCGAACATCAGAGACCGTACGGGAGTCTTCAGTCTTTAGAGATTCCCGAATGGAAATGGGAGCATATCACCATGGACTTCGTGACGAAGTTGCCTAAAACTCTTCGAGGTCACGATACCATTTGGGTGATAGTTGACAGATTAACGAAGAGCGCTCATTTCTTGGCCATGCGCGAGACTCTACCGATGGATAAGTTAGCAAAGCTTTATATCGATGAGGTAGTCTCGAGACACGGCATACCATTGTCGATCGTGTCGGATCGCGACAGTCGGTTCACTTCGAACTTCTGGGATGGATTTCAGAAAGAGCTAGGTACTCGAGTGAAGTTGAGTACGGCTTACCATCCGCAAACCGACGGGCAGAGCGAACGAACGATCCAAACTTTGGAAGACATGTTGAGGTCTTGTGTCATCGATTTCGGGGGTAGCTGGGACACTCACCTGCCTTTGGTAGAATTTGCCTACAACAACAGCTACCACTCGAGTATCGGCATGGCACCCTTTGAGGCTTTGTATGGGCGAAAGTGCCGGACACCCGTGTGTTGGCTTGAAGCAAGAGAAAAGCAGTTTGCCGGACCTGAAATCGTGCAAGAGACTGACGACAAGGTCAAGTGCATTCGTGAAAGAATGAAAGCGGCTCAAGATCGTCAGAAGAGTTATGCCGATAAGAAGAGGCGACCGATGGAATTCCAAGTGGGCGACCGCGTTATGCTTAAAGTGTCGCCGTGGAAAGGCATTATACGGTTCGGAAAACGTGGGAAGTTGAGTCCCCGTTTCCTCGGACCTTTCAAAGTACTTAAACGGGTGGGTTTGCAGGCCTACAAGTTGGAACTTCCACCGGAGTTGAGTAGGATACACAACACGTTTCATGTTTGGTACCTCCGGAAGTATTTGGCGGTGGAAGACAACGTCATTCTCCTTTCAGAGTTAAGGGTTGACGAAGGTAACCGTTGTGTGGAAGAACCCGACGCCATCTTAGAGAGAAAGTCTAAGAAGTTGCGTCATAAAGAAGTCACCTTCGTCAAGGTGCAGTGGAAGCATCACCGGGGAGCAAATGTGACGTGGGAAGCCGAGGAGGATATGAAGCGAAGATATCCTCACCTTTTTGTGTAGTTGGGATTTCGGGGACGAAATCATTCCCAAGTTGGGGAGGATTGTAACACCCCGAATTTTGTTGTTTTGCGAAGATGTAAAGAAAAAGGAAGTTTATGGAGCTGTCTACAGGACGCACGGGTCGTGCGTCCTCCTTCAGAGAAAACGCACGGGTCGTGCGTAGGATCCAGGGCCGAGGCATAGTGCTAGCGCACGGGTCGTGCGCATTTCCTTCTTTGAGGTCAGAATGCTTTTTGAAGTTACCTTAATATCTTGATTCAGGAGATATTTCTCAAAAAAATATCAATCTCTGTTCTATCTCTCTCTCTCCTTTTCTCCTTTTATTCTTTTGATCTTCAAGGCTAGTTAAGTTGCTAGTTTCCGGTGTTTCTAGCAAGGGGTCGGTGTTTTAAGCTTCACCTCTACGTCGTGGTCATTATCTGGTTTTCCGGGTTTTATTATGAAAACCTACCGGTGAGTTCCTACTATCATTTTACAAACTTTATACATGTCAAAACTCTTATTTGCGAAATCTGAAGTATTTCTACGGTATGATTTTATGATCTCTACATTTTGTTATAAATGAAGTTTATGGTGAATCTCGGGGTTCCCGGTCAGTTTTGACCAAAATGACGGGTTCCGCCCTATTAAAGTAAAATGATGTTTTACTTACACATTACATGATTATGTAAAAAGAATGTTTATGAACTCATTTTAATGATTTTCATTCTTACCAGAAGTTGAATTAGAAGTAGCATTTTGTTTATAAAATGTATTTGTAACCATATGTTTATTTGTGGTTGGTCACATATGTTGTTGTGACGAGTCCTTACCATTTCTAGTGGATCCCTAGGTTTTGGAGTAGACTGTTTTGTTGGGAGGATATATTCCCCAAATTGTAGCTATGGGTCACATGTTCCATGATGAGTTTATGGTACGGTTATGTGAGGCCGGTTACTAGCCATGGTTCATGGTGATCCTAGTGAAGGAGTATACACTGGTTTCCCTTGGGAGCGCGATCTCACCTCGTAGCACGGACTCTGGGTTCATAGCTGAGGACTCTAAGTGTTTAGCTCATAACTCGGATTTGTGGTCTACTTTGTGTTACACCACTCTCCTTGGTAAAATGGTCCTTTTATCGCCGTTTAAGAGTTTTGGACCGAAGAGGCCTGGTTGTGGCGAAATGTTATCTTTACGAACTAAACCTTTATGAAAAGATTTCTTTATGATATTGATGTTTATATCTTTTGAGCTTTATAAACTGTATGTTCTCACCAGGCTTTATAGTCTGACACTTTTTCTCAAATGATGTGTATAACAGGTTTCCATTAGCGATGGGTGCCGGGGTTTTTGGGAGAGACGAGTTTTGAGTCTCGAGGTTTTTGGAGATGTTTTAGTATTGGTGCTGGGCATTGTTAAGGCCCATTCTTTTGATGAAATCCTTGTATTGAATTGTATAGTCTTAAGGACTGACCCCATTTAAGGGAAGTTAATGGATTTACCTTTGTCATTTGTCAGGTTTTAAATGTTTTAATTTACTCTGAAATTTAGAGTGTTACAGCAGGTTCTGGGGGCGCTGGTACATGGGTCAGGGCTGAGGAAAACATGATTGTTGGTGCTCCGGGAAATAGGAAAAGTTGTTCCTACAAGTCCTTTCTGGGTTGCGGACCACCAGAATTCTCTGGTTCCGACGACCCAATCTTGTGTGTGAAGTGGATCCGAGCGGTTGAGCAAGCTTTTGGCTCTTCCGAGTGTGGAGATGATCAAAGGGTGCGGTTCAGTACCCAACTGCTGAGGGATACTGCACTCATTTGGTGGAATGTCATCCAATCCACCCTAACTCCTGCTGTGTTGGCTCAGTTGTCTTGGGCCGAATTCAAGAAAAAGCTGTTAGAAGAATTCTGCAATGAAAGAACAATGGACTGAATCGAGAAAGAATTTCGGTCTCTGGTAAAAGGAAGCCTAACGGTGAAGAAGTACACCCGTCAGTTCATGGAGAAGCTTGATCTGGTGGGGCACGCTGCCCCAACAGAGAAGGATAAGATGAAGGCCTATCTGAATGGCCTACCTGCGGACATGCAACCTATGGTCCACAATTCTAAAGCTTCTAACCTCCGTGAGATGATTGAAGAAGCTCAGTACATGGAAGAGATGTTCACAAGGAACAAAGTTGAGAAAGCCGTAGTGGTGACTAATAAGAGAAAGTGGGAGAGCAATTCTGCTCACCCCAAGAGATCACGACCTTTTGGCGGAAACCGAAACTTCAACAATCAACAGGAAGCTAGGTGGTGCCACAAGTGTCGAACTAAACACCACGGTGACTGTATTACCACTTCTCAAACTTGTTATAAGTGTGGGAAGCCTGGTCACACTTTCAAAGATTGCCCAGGCAGAGGACTCGTCTGTTATGAGTGCAAGTCACCGGGGCATGTGAGAAGAGATTGCCTGAAGCTTGTGTCGGGTAGCAAGCCAGCAAGGAAGAAGAACCTTCCGAAGGTTCCGGGTCGAGCTTTTTAGATGACGGCCGAAGAGGCCAGGGCATCCGCTGACGTGGTATCGGGTACTTTCCTTATAAACTCTGTACCTGCTCGTATTTTGTTCGATACGGGTGCTAGTTTCTCTTTCGTATCTGAATTATTCCGTCAAAAAATTTCTATGCCCACTACTAGTCTTGAGGATGCATTAGTGGTAGAAATAGCCGATGGTAGTCAAGTTCTGATCCACGAGGTCCTGAAGCAGTGTACACTTAGTATCGAGGGAAGAGAATTCTCAATCGATCTATTGTCGATGTTAATCGGGGGTTTTGATGTTGTGGTCGGCATGGATTGGTTGTCGAACAATCATGTCGAGATCATATGTTCCAAGAAGTTGATTCGACTTCCCAACCCCTCTGGTGAAGTCGTTGTCATATATGGTGAAAAGAGAAAGGGTGAAGTGGCAATAATCACAATGGCAAAGGCACGCAAGTGCTTGGTAAAAGGATGTTCGTCTTTCCTAGCCTATGTGATCGATGTCAAGTTAAAGAAATCAAAGCTGGAAGATGTGAAGATCGTGCGTGAGTTTCCAGACGTCTTTCCAGACGACTTGCCCGGGTTACCACCCGATCGCCAGGTAGAGTTTCGGATTGATCTTGTTCCTGGAGCCGCACCAATTGCTAAAGCTCCTTACCGTTTAGCGCCGTCAGAGATGCAAGAAATGATGGAACAACTCCAAGAGGTTTTGGAGAAGGGCTTTATAAGACCGAGTTCGTCACCCTGGGGAGCTCCGGTCTTGTTTGTAAAGAAGAAAGATGGCACAATGAGAATGTGCATCGACTATCGTGAGTTGAACAAAGCTACAGTAAAGAACAGATATCCGCTTCCGAGAATAGACGACTTGTTCGATCAACTTCAAGGAGCCGGTTGTTTTTCAAAAATCGACTTACGTTCGGGTTATCACCAAGTGAAGGTAAGAGAAGATGATGTTCCGAAGACAGCTTTCAGAACGCGTTACGACCATTACGAATTCCTTGTAATGCCTTTTGGTCTAATGAACGCACCAGCTGTGTTTATGGATTTAATGAATAGAGTATGCCGACCATTCCTCGACAAGTCGGTCATTGTATTCATTGATGACATACTCGTGTACTCTAACAGTTAGTCAGAGCACGAGCAACATTTACGTGAAGTTCTAGAGGTATTGAGAAAAGAAAGGCTGTACGTCAAGTTTTCCAAGTGCGACTTTTGGCTTAAAGAAGTACAGTTTATGGGTCACATAGTCACTCGGGTCGGAGTGAAGGTTGACCCCTCCAAGATTGAAGCTATGATGAATTGGGAGCCTCCTAAGAGTCCGTCCGAGATCCGAAGTTTCTTGGGTCTGGCGGGATACTACAGGAGATTTATCCAAGAGTTTTCAAAGATCGCTTCCTCCTTGACAGTTCTGACTCGGAAGAATGTGAAGTTTGAATGGACTGAAACCCAAGAGAAGGCGTTCCGGATCCTCCAAAAGAAGTTGTGTGAAGCTCCGATCTTGACATTACCTGAAGGGTCGGAAGATTTCGTGGTGTACAGCGACGCTTCAAAGATGGGACTGGGATGTGTGTTGATGCAACGAGGCAAGATGATCGTCTATGCCTCGAGACAACTTAAGATACACGAGCAGAATTACCCAACTCATGATTTGGAGTTAGCGGCGGTGGTATTCGTTTTGAAGATTTGGCGACATTACCTCTACGGCACGAAATGCACTCTATACACGGATCACAAGAGCCTGAAGTATGTCTTTGATCAGAAAGAACTGAATATGAGGCAAAGGCGGTGGCTCGAGTTGCTCAAAGATTACGACTGTGAATTGTTTTACCATCCCGGTAAGGCGAACGTGGTGGCCGATGCGTTAAGTCGAAAGGACTATAGCGGAAGTATTCGAGCTACCCATTCGAGGATCGAGCTAGTGTCTAGTCTGGTTGAGAAGATCAAGACATCACAGGTGGAAGCACTGTCAGAAGAGAATCTAAAAGATGAAGTCATGACGAAGCAGCGGTTACTCTTAACGGAAGATAGTCGTGGAGTAAAATTGTTCAGCGGTCGTGTGTGGGTACCCAAGTTTGGGGGTAACCGTGATCTGTTGCTAGAGGATAATCATAAGTCCAAGTATTCTATTCATCCGGGGAGTACAAAGATGTACAGGGACTTGAAGCTTCACTATTGGTGGCCGGTAATGAAACTTGATGTGGCGCGTTACGTTAAGCGTTATGTGACGTGTTCGCAAGTTAAGGCCGAACATCAACGACCATATGGGAGTCTACAGTCTTTAGAGATTCCCGAATGGAAGTGGGAGTATATCACCATGGACTTCGTGACGAAGTTGCCTAAAACTCTTCGAGGTCACGATACCGTTTGGGTGATAGTTGACAGATTGACAAAGAGCGCTCACTTTTTGCCTATGCGCGAGACTTTACCGATGGATAAGTTGGCGAAGCTTTATATCGATGAGGTGGTCTCGAGGCATGGGATACCATTGTCGATCGTGTCAGATCGCGACAGTCGGTTCACTTCAAACTGCTGGGATGGGTTTCAGAAAGAACTTGGTACTCGAGTGAAGTTGAGTACGGCTTACCATCCGCAAACCGACAGGCAGAGCGAGCGAACGATCCAAACCTTGGAAGACATGTTGAGGTCTTGTGTCATCGATTTCGGGGTAGTTGGGACTCTCACCTGCCTTTGGTGGAGTTTGCTTATAACAATAGCTACCACTCGAGTATTGGAATGGCACCTTTTGAGGCATTGTATGGGCGAAAGTGTCGGACTCCCGTGTGCTGGCTTGAAGCGGAAGAAAAGTAGTTCGCCGGACCTGAAATCGTGCAAGATACTGTCGATAAGGTCAAGTGCATTCGCGAAAGAATGAAAGCAGCTCAGGATCGTCAGAAAAGTTATGCAGACAAGAAGAAACGACCGATGGAATTCCAAGTGGGCGACCGCGTTATGCTTAAGGTGTCGCCGTGGAAAGGCATTATACGGTTCGAAAAACGTGGGAAGTTGAGTCCCCGTTTCCTCGGACCTTTCAAAGTGCTTAAACGGGTGGGTTTGCAAGCCTACCAGTTGGAACTGCCACCGGAGTTGAGCAGAATACTAACACGTTTCATGTTTGCTACCTCCGGAAATGTTTGGCAGTTGAAAACAGCGTCATTCCCCTTTCAGAGTTAAGGGTAGACGAAGGTAACCGTTGTGTGGAGGAACCCGACGCCATCTTAGAGAGAAAGTCTAAGAAGTTGCGTCATAAAGAAGTCACTTTGGTCAAGGTGTAGTGGAAGCATCACCGGGGAGCAAATGTGACGTGGAAAGCCGAGGAGGATATGAAGCGAAGATATCCTCAACTTTTTGAGTAGTTAGGATTTCGGGGACGAAATCATTCCCAAGTTGGGGAGGATTGTAACACCCCGAATTTCGTTGTTTTGCGAAGATGTTGGAGGAAAATGAGGTTTCTGTTTCTGTCTACAGGGCGCACGGGTCGTGCGCCCTCCTTTCAGAGAAAACGCACGGGTCGTGCGCTTGAATCAGTGTGCGAGGCAGTGACTTGAGCACAGGCCGTGCGCATTTCCTTCTTTGAGGGAGCACGGGCCGTGCGCCCTGTCAGGCCACTTTTTGGAGTTGTCTTAAATATCTCTTTTGAGAGATATTTCTTAAAAATATCTCTAAATCTCAGATTTCTCTCTCTCTTCCTTTTCTGTCTTTTTCTCTTTCGATCTTCAAAGGCTAGTTTAGTTGATAGTTTTCGGTGTTTCAAGCAAGGGGTCAGTGTTTCAAGCTTCACCTCTACGTCGTGATCATTATCTACTTTTCCGGGTTTTATTCTGAAAACCTACCGGTGAGTTCCTACTACCATTTTACAAACTTTATACATGTCAAAACTCTTATTTGCGAAATCCAAAGTATTTCTACGGTATGATTTCATGTTCTCTACATTTTGATATAAATGAAGTTTTTGGTGATTTTCGGGGTTCCCGATCAGTTTTGACTAAAATGATTGGTTCCGCCTTATTAAAGTAAAATGATGTTTCACTTGCATATTATGTGAATATGTGAAAAGAATGTTTTAGAA
The DNA here is from genome assembly GCA_023525745.1 of Arctium lappa. Classification (NCBI taxonomy): domain Eukaryota; kingdom Viridiplantae; phylum Streptophyta; class Magnoliopsida; order Asterales; family Asteraceae; genus Arctium; species Arctium lappa. Next base: position 35,911,518 of record CM042051.1, read on the forward strand.
CTCATTTAATGATTTTCATTCTTACCAGAAGTTGAACTGGAAATGATGTCTTGTTTATAAAATGTGTTTATACCATATGTTTATTTATGGTTGGTCACATATGTTGTTGTGACGAGTCTGTACCATTACTAGTGGATCCCTAGTTTTTGAGTCGACTGTATTATTGGGAGGTCATATTCCCTATTTTGTAACTATGGATGCATATGTTCCTAGAGGGCAACTTGGTACGGTTATGTGAGGCCGGATACTAGCCATGGTTCATAGTGATCCTAGTGAAGGAGTATACATTGGTTTTGCTTGGGGCTAGATCTCACATTTTAGCACGGACTTATGTATTCGTATCCTCGGATTCCAATTGTTTAGCTCATAACTCGGATTTTGGCCTACTTAGTGTTACGCCACCATCCTTGGTAAAATGGTCCTTTTGTCATCGGTTAATGAGTTTTGGATCGAAAAGACCCGGTTGTGGCGAAATGTTATCTTTATGAATTAAACCTTATGAAAAGATTTCCTTATGCTACTGATGTTTTTATCTATTGAGCTTTATAAACTGTATGTTCTCACCAGGCTTTAAGTCTGACACTTTTTTCAAATGATGTGTATAACATGTTTCCCTTAGCGGTAGGTTGTTGGGGTTTTGAGAGACGGGTTTGGTCTCGAGGCATTTTGAGATGACTAGTATTGTTTCAGGGCATTTGTTAAGTCCCATTCTTTTGGTACATTATGGATTGTCAACTGATGTAATCTTGATATAGTTGTCTAGATTAGTTTGTTGACAAACTCTATATCGGTACAGGTTTTTGTAAAGTCTTAAGGACTGATCCCCTTCTTGGGAGGTTATTATCAATATGAATGTCATGTTGCCAAGTTTTTCAGGTTTTAATTTACTCTGATTTTTAGGTTGTTACATACATATATATATATATATATATATATATATAGGGAGGATCAAACGAGAATAATAACTATTTAAAAGAACACGAGAACTAACAAAATTATTAGTGATTTTACATTAACGTGCAAAAAATTCACGCAAAGCCGAAGCCGCGGCAAAAGTCCTTTTTTCGTGTGTTAATGTAAAATCACTAATGATTTTGTTAGTTCTCGTGTTCTTTTAAATAGGTATTGTTCTCGTTTGAACCCGACTCTATATATATATTTATATATATAGGGGAGGGATCATATGAAAACCCTCCATATATTACAAACCATACAAACTCATTTCCACCAATCAGAGATTTTCTTTTTCTTTTTTGATTTTTATTAATGAAGGGGCATAATTGACATTTTCTTTAGACGTTCTATATTAGGCAATTATCTTTTTGTAATTTTTCTAATTTCTAGATTTCATAATCACCTAATTAGGGATTTTTTTTGGAAAATTAATCATCTCCACCATTAACTCCTTCTCCTTCTCTTTTGCAACTTGCAGGATCTCATCTCGATCTATCCAACCATCATCACCATCTTCTAATGCAGCAGCAAACCCACCACCAACATTTCCGGCGACAGAGACCATACTCCATCGTTCAACTGCAACCGCAACCGATTCATCTCCGTTTTCATAAAAATTAAACAGGTTCATCTCCGGTTTACATCTGTTTCATCTCCGGTTCATATCTGTTTCATCTCCGGTTCATATTTGCTCACTTCCGTTCCATCTCCGGTTCATATACGTTCACTTGTTTCATCTCCGGTTCATCTCTGTTTCATCTTCGGTTCATATTCGTTCACTTCCGTTTCATCTCCGGTTCATATTCGTTCACTTCCGTTTCATCTCCGGTTCAGATCCGTTCACTTTCATTTCATGTTCGATTCATATCCGTTCATCTACGTTTCATCTCCGGTTCATTTCCATTCATCTCCGGGACATATCCGTTCATCTCCGGTTCACTTTCGTTTCATCAGAAGATTCGATTTGTTTCATATTACACACACAAAAAAAAGTATATTCATGATGGATGAAATCGAATCATTGTTTTTAGTTAGAATATTAAATTATAATTAATATTACAATTAAAGGAATCATATGTTTTTAGTTAGAATATTAAATTATAACTAATATTATGTAACACCCGTATTTTTGTTTTGTAATAATCTAGATTACCAACTTGTCTGGTTGCGACTTTTCGGGTTATTTCAATTCTTTCCGTAGAATCTTTTCCAGCGTTGTAGGCTCGTGAGTCGCGGATTCGAAATTTGGAGTTTTGGGGCTTTGTACCTTCTGCGCGATCATGCCCGCGATAGTGACAGTGTCACTATCGTCGGGGGCACAATCGCGGCCGGCCTATGGGTCACGGTACATTCGGCGCGAGTATGCCCCGCGATAGTGACAGTGGCACTATCGCCTGTCACTATCGCCAGCGGGGGCGGACCTATAAATCGGACAACTCCGAATTTATTTCATTTATCTGATTTTTGGGAAAGGTCTAGGTCGTTTTGCTCTGCTGTTCTTGGTAAGTTTCCAGCCCTAAAACTTCCTCTTCATTTATTATTTCATCCAACCTTCTCCCTCCTCATTAATGGTGGTGGTTAGGTGTTTATACGCTTTGGTAAAGATCTTCAACTAGAAGTTTCTAGAGTTTTGGTGTTTAACCCCAAGGGGAGTTCATATTTCCTTTTTGCTAAACTTTATACACATCAAAATGCATATTTTGACTACTAAACATCTCCTTGTTTACATTATTAATGTTGATGAGTTTTGACCTAACTTGACAACTTTAGGAGATTTTTAGGGTTTCTCACCCCTTTTGTGAAAAGATGGTTAAATACATGTCTTAGTACCACAAACGTGTTGTTGTTATCTTATGTTGAATAAATGTTTAACTTTTGGCTTCTAGCCAAGTTTACGATTAAACATTTTAAGAAGGTTTTAGTAAAAAAGGTTATTTTGTGGAAAGGAAACAAATGGTTACTATATAAAGAAATTCATGTTTTTATAAAATGGTTTCCATTATGGAAAGGTTTATTTGGTAAAGAAACATTTTGGGATTGAGATGTTAGCCTTATGATGATTATATATGGGCTTGTGATTCTTATCAGCAGTTAACCATTAAATGGTGATTTGGAAATTAAATGGTTTTACGAACTATATGTTTGATTATAGTTGGTCACATGTGTGATTGTGACGAGTCTAGACTATTACTAATGGATCAGAGAGTGCGGTTTGGCACCCAACTGCTGAGAGACTCGGTGCTCACCTGGTGGAATGTTACACAATCCACTCTCTCTCCTACTGTATTAGCTCAGTTGTCTTGGGCCGAGTTTAAAAGAAAACTGATGGAAGAGTTCTGTAGCGAGAGGTCTATGGACCGCATCGAAAAAGAGTTTCGATCTCTGGTAAAAGGGAACTTGACAGTGAGGGAGTACACTCGTCAATTCTTGGAGAAACTCGATTTGGTGGGGCACGTAGCCCCAACAGAGAAAGAAAGGATTAAGGCCTACCTCAACGGCCTACCGGCGGACATGTTGTCCATGGTCCACAACTCCAAGGATTCCAATCTTCGTGAAACGATTGAAGAAGCTCAATTCATGGAAGAAATTTTTGCGAGAAGTAAGGCGGAGAAACCGGTATTTGTTGGTGACAAGAGAAGATGGGAGGGCAACTCCGCACCTCCAAGGAGGAATCAACCTTTTGTCGGGAATAGGAGTTTCAACAACCGGCAAGAAGCACGATGGTGCCAAAGATGTAGGAGCAAGCATTACGGCAACTGTAATTCTAGTTCCATGGCTTGTGCCAAATGTGGTAAGATCGGTCACCAGGTCAAAGACTGCCCGATCAAAGGAATTTTTTGCTTCGAGTGCAAGACGCCGGGACATTTTCGAAAGGATTGCCCAAAGTGGAGAACGGGGAGCGCCCCGGAGAAGAAAGAGAACCCTCCTAGAGTTCCCGACCGAGCTTTCCAGATGACGGCCGATGAGGCCAAGGCATCCGCTGACGTGGTATCGGGTACGTTTCTTCTAAACTCCGTGCCTGCTCGTGTACTATTTGATTCGGGTTCCAGCTTCTCTTTCATATCGGTTGTGTTTCGTGAAAAACTTGCCAAGTCCACTAATAGTCTAGAGAATGCTTTAGTGGTAGAGATCGCTAATGGGGAGCAAGTGTTAATCCGTGATGTCTTGAAAGATTGTACCCTTAGCATCGAAGGAAAGAAATTCCTAATCAACTTGATGCCAATGGTCATTGGTGGATTCGACGTGGTGGTCGATATGGATTGGTTGGCGGACAATCATGCTGAAATCCTTTGCTCCAAAAAGCTAATCCGACTTCCTACGTCGGATGGTGACATGGTGGTAGTTTTTGGCGAAAGAAGGAAGGGAGATGTAGCAGTCATCACCATGGCTAAAGTGAGGAAGTGCTTGGTGAAAGGATGTCCGTCCTTTCTAGCTTATGTGATAAACGCTAAGCTCGAGAAGAAGAAACTCGAGGACGTGAAAGTGGTACGCGAATTTCCCGAGGTCTTTCCGGACAATTTGCTTGGTTTGCCACCCGATCGTCAAGTGGAGTTCCGGATTGATCTTATACCGGGGGCGGCTCCAATTGCAAGAGCTCCTTACCGGTTAGCGCCGTCGAAGATGCAAGAGATGATGGCTCAACTCCAAGAGCTCCTAGAAAAGGGATTCATAAGACCGAGCTCGTCACCTTGGGGAGCTCCGGTCTTGTTCGTCAAGAAGAAGGATGGCACCATGAGAATGCGCATCGATTATCGCGAACTGAATAAGGCTACGGTGAAGAATAAGTACCCACTCCCGAGGATCGACGATTTATTCGACCAACTCCAAGGAGCAGGTTGTTTCTCGAAGATCTATTTGCGCTCGGGATATCACCAAGTGAAGGTGAGAGAGGAAGACGTTCCGAAAACGGCTTTTAGAACACGTTACGGCCATTACGAGTTCCTTGTGATGTCGTTTGGTCTAACTAACGCACCAACGGTGTTTATGGATTTGATGAATAGGGTGTGCCGACCGTTCCTCGACAAGTCGGTCATTGTATTCATTGATGACATACTCGTGTATTCCAAGAGCAAGACAGAACACGAGCAACATCTGCGCGAAGTCCTAGAGGTATTGAGGAAAGAAAGTTTGTTTGCCAAGTTTTCCAAGTGCGACTTTTGGCTTGAAGAAGTTCAATTCTTGGGTCACGTTGTCACTCGAGACGGAGTGAAAGTAGATCCCTCCAAGATCGAAGCGATGATGAACTGGGAGCCTCCAAAGAGTCCTTCAGAAATCCGAAGTTTCTTGGGTTTGGCGGGCTACTATCGTAGATTCATACAAGACTTCTCCAAGATCGCTTCTTCCTTGACGGCTTTGACTAGGAAGAATGTGAAGTTTGTCTGGACCGAAACGCAAGAGAAGGCGTTCCGGACATTGCAAAAGAAGTTGTGTGAAGCTCCAATTTTGTCACTACCCGAAGGGTCGGAGGACTTCGTAGTCTATAGTGACGCCTCAAAGATGGGTTTGGGTTGTGTGTTGATGCAAAGAGGCAAGGTAATCTCTTACGCGTCGAGGAAACTCAAGATTCACGAAAAGAATTACCCTACCCATGATCTGGAGTTAGCGGCGGTGGTGTTCGCTTTGAAGCTTTGGCGACACTACCTCTACAGCACGAAGTGTACTTTATACACAGATCATAAGAGTTTGAAGTATGTCTTTGATCAGAAAGAGCTGAATATGAGGCAAAGGCGGTGGCTTGAGTTACTTAAGGACTATGATTGTGAGTTGCTTTAGCATCCCGGTAAGGCGAACGTAGTGGCTGATGCGTTGAGTCGGAAGGATTATAGCGGGAGCATTCGGGCCACCCTCTCAAGAATCGAACTCGTGTCGAGTCTCATTGAAAAGATCAAATCATCTCAAAGGGAAGCATTGTTGGAAGAGAATCTCAAGGATGAAGTCATGACAAAACAACAGTTGCTCTTAACGGAGGATGGTCGTGGAGTGAAGTTGTTCAATGGTCGTGTGTGGGTACCCAAGGTTGGGGGCAATCGGGAACTTCTCCTTGAAGATGCACACAAGTCCAAGTATTCCATTCATCCGGGAAGTACAAAGATGTACCGAGACTTGAGGCTACATTATTGGTGGCCGGTGATGAAGCTTGACGTGGCCCGTTACGTAGAGCGTTGTGTGACATGTTTGCAAGTAAAGGCCGAGCATCAGCGTCCGTATGGGAGTCTTCAGTCATTGGAAATCCCCGAGTGGAAATGGGAGCATATTACCATGGATTTTGTGACTAAGTTGCCCAAGACTCTTCGAGGTCACGATACCATATGGGTAATAGTCGACCGGTTGACCAAGAGCGCTCATTTCTTGGCCATGCGGGAGACGCTACCGATGGACAAGTTGGCGAAACTTTACATCGATGAAGTGGTATCGAGGCATGGAGTGCCATTGTCTATTGTATCCGATCGCGACAGTCGGTTCACTTCAAATTTTTGGGATGGCTTGCAGAAAGAGCTTGGTACGCGCGTGAAGTTGAGTACGGCTTACCACCCTCAAACCGACGGTCAGAGCGAGAGAACAATTCAAACGCTAGAAGACATGTTAAGATCTTGCGTCATCGACTTCGGGGGTAGTTGGGACTCTCACCTACCTTTGGTGGAGTTTGCGTATAACAATAGCTACCACTCGAGTATCGGTATGGCTCCGTTCGAAGCCTTGTACGGGCGGAAGTGTAGAACTCCCGTATGTTGGCTTGAGGCGGGAGAGAAGCAGTTCGCCGGACCTGAAATCGTGCAAGAGACGTCCGATAAGGTCAAAGGCATTCGGGAAAGGTTGAAAGCGGCTCAAGATCGGCAAAAGAGCTATGCCGATAAGAAGAGGCGACCGATGGAATTCCAAGTGGGCGACCTTGTGATGTTGAAAGTGTCACCATGGAAAGGCATCATCCGGTTCGGAAAGCGCGGGAAGTTGAGTCCCCGTTTCCTTGGACCGTTTAAAGTTCTTAAGCGTGTGGGCTTGCAAGCATACCAGTTGGAACTTCCTTCAGAATTGAACGGGATTCACAACACCTTTCACGTTTGCTACCTTCGGAAATGCTTGGCGGAAGAGGAGAGTGTTATCCCTCTTTCCGAGATTAGAGTGGACGAGGGTAACCGTTGTGTTGAAGAGCCCGAGGCTATTTGGGAGAAGAAGTCAAGGAAGCTTCGCCACAAAGAAGTCACTATGGTCAAAGTTCAATGGAAGCATCATCGAGGTGCCAATGTGACGTGGGAAGCCGAAGAGGATATGAAGCGAAGATATCCTCACTTGTTCGAGTAGTTAGGATTTCGGGGACGAAATCGATTTCAAGTTGGGGAGGATTGTAACACCCGTATTTTTGTTTTGTAATAATCTAGCTTACCAACTTGTCTGGTTGCGACTTTTCGGGTTATTTCAATTCTTTCCGTAGAATCTTTTCCAGCGTTGTAGGCTCGTGAGTCGCGGATTCAAAATCTGGAGTTTTGAGGCCTTGTACCTTCTGCGCGATCATGCCCGCGATAGTGACAGTGTCACTATCGCCGGGGGCACAATCGCGGCCGGCCTATGGGTCACGGTACATTCGGCACGAGTATGCCCCACGATAGTGACAGTGGCACTATCGCCTGTCACTATCGCCAGCGGGGGCGGACCTATAAATCGGACAGCTCCAAATTTATTTCATTTATCTGATTTTTGGGAAAGGTCTAGGTCGTTTTGCTCTGCTGTTCTTGGTAAGTTTCCAGCCCTAAAACTTCCTCTTCATTTATTATTTCATCCAACCTTCTCCCTCCTCATTAATGGTGGTGGTTAGGTGTTTATACGCTTTGGTAAAGATCTTCAACTAGAAGTTTCTAGAGTTTTGGTGTTTAACCCCAAGGTGAGTTCATATTTCCTTTTTGCTAAACTTTATACACATCAAAATGCATATTTTGACTACTAAACATCTCCTTGTTTACATTATTAATGTTGATGAGTTTTGACCTAACTTGACAACTTTAGGAGATTTTTAGGGTTTCTCACCCCTTTTGTGAAAAGATGGTTAAATACATGTCTTAGTACCACAAACGTGTTGTTGTTATCTTATGTTGAATAAATGTTTAACTTTTGGCTTCTAGCCAAGTTTACGATTAAACATTTTAAGAAGGTTTTAGTGAAAAAGGTTATTTTGTGGAAAGGAAACAAATGGTTAATATATAAAGAAATTCATGTTTTTATAAAATGGTTTCCATTATGGAAAGGTTTATTTGGTAAAGAAACATTTTGGGATTGAGATGTTAGCCTTATGATGATTATATATGGGCTTGTGATTCTTATCAGCAGTTAACCATTAAATGGTGATTTGGAAATTAAATGGTTTTACGAACTATATGTTTGATTATAGTTGGTCACATGTGTGATTGTGACGAGTCTAGACTATTACTAATGGATCCATAGGTATTTAGTTGGCTTATTATTTGGGGGTAACTCCCGTATGTAGCTAGTTGAGACATTGGACCCTAGAGGGCAACTTAGTACGGTTATGTGGGACCGGATACTAGCCGTGGGTCGTAAATGTAAATCCTAGTGAATGAGCATGACTTGGATCATCGGGTGCCACCCTCCCACATCGTTATTTGGACCGGCAGGTTCACGGCCTTGATCCTAGTACGGTGAGCTCAAAACTTGGAAGGTGGCTTACTGAGTGTTCTGCCACAATCCTTGGATTCGGGTTTATACCCGTCGTCGCAAGATGAGGTCTGGACCGGAAGGTCACTATATGTTTACCAAACCTTTTACAAGAATGTTGAAGAAAACAATATTTACGTTGCAACTAATTCTTTTCTATATTCATATAAATTGTATGTTCTCACTAGGCTTTAAGCCTAACGCTTTTTCTCAAACGATGTGTATAACAGGTTCCCTTAGCGGCGGGTCGTCAAGGGGTTGAGCGAAGAGCGTAGTCTCTTGAGGGCATTTTTGGATGATAGTTATTTTGGAAGCTGTAACATTTAAACAATTATTCTTTTGGTATTGGGTTGACAACCAATGTAATCTGGCTAGTTGTAGTTTAGATTAGTTTGTTGTCGTTTCCCTATTTATTGTTACAGGTTTCGTAAACGCTCACACTTGCCATTATGGATGGTTTGCCCTATTTATAAATGTTATGTTGTCGAATTTTCGATTTTTAAAATTACCCCAAATTTTAGAGTGTTACAAGTTGGTATCAGAGCTCTAGTTTAAGTGAACTAGGCATGAATGTAAGATGTCTAGAGTTAGACTGAGTATTGTTAGGCAATGATCGTGAGTTGGGTAGAACTTCTAAGATGGGATAGCCTTAGAGTCGACGGAAGTTATATTCACCAAACGTTGTGATAATGATAACGAGGACCCTTATGTGTTATATGTTCATAATCTCACTTAGCTAATGTTATTATGAGTATATTTTACGTAAGTGTACTTAGTTTGCTAATGTTATGACAATTGGTTGGATTAGTAGTACGTTTCTTCCGTATTTGTTTCGGTTAACCTCTTTCTTACTTTTTCTCGTGCTTGTGTGGCAGCCATTGTTCTAGCATGGTGAACACTCGTAGTCGACCGTTAGTCGATGGGGATTTGCGTGATGACAGCTCGCCTGAACGGAATCCCGTAGTTCGGACAACGATTGTCGTTCCTCCGGGTATGCCACCCATATTCACGGGAGAGGTGGAGCAAGTGCCAAGAGTGGAGTTGGCATCCACGAATCCGGTGGTTCAGGAGGTAAACCCTCAAGCCGACATGATGGCCAACATCATGCAAATGGTGTCGACGGCAATGGAGAAGCAGCAAGAAGCATTCATGAAGATGTTGGAGGATCGTGATGCCAGCCTCAAGAGAAACGAGGCGGTTGCCGAGAACGTTGTGATTGGTTCTGGTGGCACCGATCCGGGTATCAGGACGGAAGAGCACAAAGTCGTGGGTGCTCAGAAAAATGGGAGAAGTTGCTCTTACAAATCCTTTCTGGGATGCGGGCCGCCAGAGTTCTCTGGTTCTGACGACCCAATCCTATGCGTGAAGTGGATTAGAGCTGTTGAGCAAGCTTTTGGCTCCTCAGAATGTGGAGACGATCAGAGAGTGCGGTTTGGCACCCAACTGCTGAGAGACTCGGTGCTCACCTGGTGGAATGTTACACAATCCACTCTCTCTCCTACTGTATTAGCTCAGTTGTCTTGGGCCGAGTTTAAAAGAAAACTGATGGAAGAGTTCTGTAGCGAGAGGTCTATGGACCGCATCGAAAAAGAGTTTCGATCTCTGGTAAAAGGGAACTTGACAGTGAGGGAGTACACTAGTCAATTCTTGGAGAAACTCGATTTGGTGGGGCACGTAGCCCCAACAGAGAAAGAAAGGATTAAGGCCTACCTCAACGACCTACCGGCGGACATGTTGTCCATGGTCCACAACTCCAAGGCTTCCAATCTTCGTGAAACGATTGAAGAAGCTCAATTCATGGAAGAAATTTTTGCGAGAAGTAAGGCGGAGAAACCGGTATTTGTTGGTGACAAGAGAAGATGGGAGGGCAACTCCGCACCTCCAAGGAGGAATCAACCTTTTGTCGGGAATAGGAGTTTCAACAACCGGCAAGAAGCACGATGGTGCCAAAGATGTAGGAGCAAGCATTACGGCAACTGTAATTCTAGTTCCATGGCTTGTGCCAAATGTGGTAAGATCGGTCACCAGGTCAAAGACTGCCCGATCAAAGGAGTTGTTTGCTTCGAGTGCAAGACACCGGGACATTTTCGAAAGGATTTCCCAAAGTGGAGAACGGGGAGCGCCCCGGAGAAGAAAGAGAACCCTCCTAGAGTTCCCGACCGAGCTTTCCAGATGACGGCCGATGAGGCCAAGGCATCCGCTGACGTGGTATCGGGTACGTTTCTTCTAAACTCCGTGCCTGCTCGTGTACTATTTGATTCGGGTGCCAGCTTCTCTTTCATATCGGTTGTGTTTCGTGAAAAACTTGCCAAGTCCACTAATAGTCTAGAGAATGCTTTAGTGGTAGAGATCGCTAATGGGGAGCAAGTGTTAATCCGTGATGTCTTGAAAGATTGTACCCTTAGCATCGAAGGAAAGAAATTCCTAATCAACTTGATGCCAATGGTCATTGGTGGATTCGACGTGGTGGTCGGTATGGATTGGTTGGCGGACAATCATGCTGAAATCCTTTGCTCCAAAAAGCTAATCCGACTTCCTACGTCGGATGGTGACATGGTGGTAGTTTTTGGCGAAAGAAGGAAGGGAGATGTAGCGGTCATCACCATGGCTAAAGTGAGGAAGTGCTTGGTGAAAGGATGTCCGTCCTTTCTAGCTTATGTGATAAACGCTAAGCTCGAGAAGAAGAAACTCGAGGACGTGAAAGTGGTACGCGAATTTCCCGAGGTCTTTCCGGACAATTTGCTTGGTTTGCCACCCGATCGTCAAGTGGAGTTCCGGATTGATCTTATACCGGGGGCGGCTCCAATTGCAAGAGCTCCTTACCGGTTAGCGCCGTCGAAGATGCAAGAGATGATGGCTCAACTCCAAGAGCTCCTAGAAAAGGGATTCATAAGACCGATCTCGTCACCTTGGGGAGCTCCGGTCTTGTTCGTCAAGAAGAAGGATGGCACCATGAGAATGTGCATCGATTATCGCGAACTGAATAAGGCTACGGTGAAGAATAAGTACCCACTCCCGAGGATCGACGATTTATTCCACCAACTCCAAGGAGCAGGTTGTTTCTCGAAGATCTATTTGCGCTCGGGATATCACCAAGTGAAGGTGAGAGAGGAAGACGTTCCGAAAACGGCTTTTAGAACACGTAACGGCCATTACGAGTTCCTTGTGATGTCGTTTGGTCTAACTAACGCACCAACGGTATTTATGGATTTGATGAATAGGGTGTGCCGACCGTTCCTCGACAAGTCGGTCATTGTATTCATTGATGACATACTCGTGTATTCCAAGAGCAAGACAGAACACGAGCAACATCTGCGCGAAGTCCTAGAGGTATTGAGGAAAGAAAGTTTGTTTGCCAAGTTTTCCAAGTGCGACTTTTGGCTTGAAGAAGTTCAATTCTTGGGTCACGTTGTCACTCGAGACGGAGTGAAAGTAGATCCCTCCAAGATCGAAGCGATGATGAACTGGGAGCCTCCAAAGAGTCCTTCAGAAATCCGAAGTTTCTTGGGTTTGGCGGGCTACTATCGTAGATTCATACAAGACTTCTCCAAGATCGCTTCTTCCTTGACGGCTTTGACTAGGAAGAATGTGAAGTTTGTCTGGACCGAAACGCAAGAGAAGGCGTTCCGGACATTGCAAAAGAAGTTGTGTGAAGCTCCAATTTTGTCACTACCCGAAGGGTCGGAGGACTTCGTAGTCTATAGTGACGCCTCAAAGATGGGTTTGGGTTGTGTGTTGATGCAAAGAGGCAAGGTAATCTCTTACGCGTCGAGGAAACTCAAGATTCACGAAAAGAATTACCCTACCCATGATCTGGAGTTAGCGGCGGTGGTGTTCGCTTTGAAGCTTTGGCGACACTACCTCTACAGCACGAAGTGTACTTTATACACAGATCATAAGAGTTTGAAGTATGTCTTTGATCAGAAAGAGCTGAATATGAGGCAAAGGCGGTGGCTTGAGTTACTTAAGGACTATGATTGTGAGTTGCTTTAGCATCCCGGTAAGGCGAACGTAGTGGCTGATGCGTTGAGTCGGAAGGATTATAGCGGGAGCATTCGGGCCACCCTCTCAAGAATCGAACTCGTGTCGAGTCTCATTGAAAAGATCAAATCATCTCAAAGGGAAGCATTGTTGGAAGAGAATCTCAAGGATGAAGTCATGACAAAACAACAGTTGCTCTTAACGGAGGATGGTCGTGGAGTGAAGTTGTTCAATGGTCGTGTGTGGGTACCCAAGGTTGGGGGCAATCGGGAACTTCTCCTTGAAGATGCACACAAGTCCAAGTATTCCATTCATCCAGGAAGTACAAAGATGTACCGAGACTTGAGGCTACATTATTGGTGGCCGGTGATGAAGCTTGACGTGGCCCGTTACGTAGAGCGTTGTGTGACATGTTTGCAAGTAAAGGCCGAGCATCAGCGTCCGTATGGGAGTCTTCAGTCATTGGAAATCCCCGAGTGGAAATGGGAGCATATTACCATGGATTTTGTGACTAAGTTGCCCAAGACTCTTCGAGGTCACGATACCATATGGGTAATAGTCGACCGGTTGACCAAGAGCGCTCATTTCTTGGCCATGCGGGAGACGCTACCGATGGACAAGTTGGCGAAACTTTACATCGATGAAGTGGTATCGAGGCATGGAGTGCCATTGTCTATTGTATCCGATCGCGACAGTCGGTTCACTTCAAATTTTTGGTATGGCTTGCAGAAAGAGCTTGGTACGCGCGTGAAGTTGAGTACGGCTTACCACCCTCAAACCGACGGTCAGAGCGAGAGAACAATTCAAACGCTAGAAGACATGTTAAGATCTTGCGTCATCGACTTCGGGGGTAGTTGGGACTCTCACCTACCTTTGGTGGAGTTTGCGTATAACAATAGCTACCACTCGAGTATCGGTATGGCTCCGTTCGAAGCCTTGTACGGGCGGAAGTGTAGAACTCCCGTATGTTGGCTTGAGGCGGGAGAGAAGCAGTTCGCCGGACCTGAAATCGTGCAAGAGACGTCCGATAAGGTCAAAGGCATTCGGGAAAGGTTGAAAGCGGCTCAAGATCGGCAAAAGAGCTATGCCGATAAGAAGAGGCGACCGATGGAATTCCAAGTGGGCGACCTTGTGATGTTGAAAGTGTCACCATGGAAAGGCATCATCCGGTTCGGAAAGCGCGGGAAGTTGAGTCCCCGTTTCCTTGGACCGTTTAAAGTGCTTAAGCGTGTGGGCTTGCAAGCATACCAGTTGGAACTTCCTTCAGAATTGAACGGGATTCACAACACCTTTCACGTTTGCTACCTTCGGAAATGCTTGGCGGAAGAGGAGAGTGTTATCCCTCTTTCCGAGATTAGAGTGGACGAGGGTAACCGTTGTGTTGAAGAGCCCGAGGCTATTTGGGAGAAGAAGTCAAGGAAGCTTCGCCACAAAGAAGTCACTATGGTCAAAGTTCAATGGAAGCATCATCGAGGTGCCAATGTGACGTGGGAAGCCGAAGAGGATATGAAGCGAAGATATCCTCACTTGTTCGAGTAGTTAGGATTTCGGGGACGAAATCGATTTCAAGTTGGGGAGGATTGTAACACCCGTATTTTTGTTTTGTAATAATCTAGATTACCAACTTGTCTGGTTGCGACTTTTCGGGTTATTTCAATTCTTTCCGTAGAATCTTTTCCAGCGTTGTAGGCTCGTGAGTCGCGGATTCGAAATCTGGAGTTTTGAGGCCTTGTACCTTCTGCGCGATCATGCCCGCGATAGTGACAGTGTCACTATCGCCGGGGGCACAATCGCGGCCGGCCTATGGGTCACGGTACATTCGGCACGAGTATGCCCCGCAATAGTGACAGTGGCACTATCGCCTGTCACTATCGCCAGCGGGGGCGGACCTATAAATCGGACAGCTCCGAATTTATTTCATTTATCTGATTTTTGGGAAAGGTCTAGGTCGTTTTGCTCTGCTGTTCTTGGTAAGTTTCCAGCCCTAAAACTTCCTCTTCATTTATTATTTCATCCAACCTTCTCCCTCCTCATTAATGGTGGTGGTTAGGTGTTTATACGCTTTGGTAAAGATCTTCAACTAGAAGTTTCTAGAGTTTTGGTGTTTAACCCCAAGGTGAGTTCATATTTCCTTTTTGCTAAACTTTATACACATCAAAATGCATATTTTGACTACTAAACATCTCCTTGTTTACATTATTAATGTTGATGAGTTTTGACCTAACTTGACAACTTTAGGAGATTTTTAGGGTTTCTCACCCCTTTTGTGAAAAGATGGTTAAATACATGTCTTAGTACCACAAACGTGTTGTTGTTATCTTATGTTGAATAAATGTTTAACTTTTGGCTTCTAGCCAAGTTTACGATTAAACATTTTAAGAAGGTTTTAGTGAAAAAGGTTATTTTGTGGAAAGGAAACAAATGGTTACTATATAAAGAAATTCATGTTTTTATAAAATGGTTTCCATTATGGAAAGGTTTATTTGGTAAAGAAACATTTTGGGATTGAGATGTTAGCCTTATGATGATTATATATGGGCTTGTGATTCTTATTAGCAGTTAACCATTAAATGGTGATTTGGAAATTAAATGGTTTTACGAACTATATGTTTGATTATAGTTGGTCACATGTGTGATTGTGACGAGTCTAGACTATTACTAATGGATCCATAGGTATTTAGTTGGCTTATTATTTGGGGGTAACTCCCGTATGTAGCTAGTTGAGACATTGGACCCTAGAGGGCAACTTAGTACGGTTATGTGGGACCGGATACTAGCCGTGGGTCGTAAATGTAAATCCTAGTGAATGAGCATGACTTGGATCATCGGGTGCCACCCTCCCACATCGTTATTTGGACCGGCAGGTTCACGGCCTTGATCCTAGTACGGTGAGCTCAAAACTTGGAAGGTGGCTTACTGAGTGTTCTGCCACAATCCTTGGATTCGGGTTTATACCCGTCGTCGCAAGATGAGGTCTGGACCGGAAGGTCACTATATGTTTACCAAACCTTTTACAAGAATGTTGAAGAAAACAATATTTACGTTGCAACTAATTCTTTTCTATATTCATATAAATTGTATGTTCTCACTAGGCTTTAAGCCTAACGCTTTTTCTCAAACGATGTGTATAACAGGTTCCCTTAGCGGCGGGTCGTCAAGGGGTTGAGCGAAGAGCGTAGTCTCTTGAGGGCATTTTTGGATGATAGTTATTTTGGAAGCTGTAACATTTAAACAATTATTCTTTTGGTATTGGGTTGACAACCAATGTAATCTGGCCAATTGTAGTTTAGATTAGTTTGTTGTCGTTTCCCTATTTATTGTTACAGGTTTCGTAAACGCTCACACTTGCCATTATGGATGGTTTGCCCTATTTATAAATGTTATGTTGTCGAATTTTCGATTTTTAAAATTACCCCAAATTTTAGAGTGTTACATATTACAATTAAAATGAATGGATCATGTTACCTAATTAACGGGATTAATCCGGTTTCCATTTTGAAAATAGGGGTGAAATGTACTATTATGCCCTTCCTACATATTTTAATTAGAATATAAAATTAATATAAAATTTTAATTACCAAAATTAGCCTAAAATTATCTAGACCCTTGATTATTGTAATCTATGGTTAAGAGCTAGGTTGCAAAGTTTGTATTATAAGTGTGGTTTGCAAATGAAACCACCTCTCTCTCTCTCTCTCTCTATATATATATATATATATATATATATATATATATATATATGTATGTATATGTGTGGTGGTGGGGGGTTGGGTTCCGATGAGAGGTTGAGTTAATGGTGAGAAGCGTGAGAAGTGGTTATCAACCATTGGATGAGAAATGAACGCACATTAGAATGAGATGCACCGAGATGCACCAAATCAATTCCCTTCTAAGTCGTAATTCATGGGAGGACTTGAGATTAAAAGAGATCAGGGGTTCAGATTCACTTCTCACGATTTTCACGATTAACTCAACTTTTCACGCGATATTTCGCCTGTGTGTGTATAAAAATGTTGTTTTTATTTTTATTTTTTATAAAAAGGGAGAAAAATAGGCAAAAAGACTAAAATGATCCTTGATTTAAAGAGTTAACGGAAACGTTAGTCAAATAGAACATGACCAAGACAAATTAAATACTATAAGGACCAAATCCACAATAAACATGTCAAAGAAAATATCAACACACACCGACCAATTCCACAATTAACTCTCAAGTTAATTAACTTTTTTAACTAGAGTTAATCAGAGGGACCTAAAGTAAAACAAATTGACAACTACAATAACCAAAATTGTAATTAATTTTAAAGAAGACCAAACTTAATAATTAGCGACAACCACAAGGATAAAAAAGTATAATTTAGTTTTCAAATTATTCTTTGTAAAAATCAATATATTAATATTGAGAAAAATTACTTTAATCATATATTTATTATTAATTATTTAAATATATTAATACGATGGTTTAGTTATATATTTATATTATGTTGATTGTATATTTATTATATTAAAAAAACAAGTATATATATATATTAATAAAGTTTAAAATGTTAAGGATTATGTGCTATCATCAAAATGAAGTGATTGACAAAATATTTTCCTATTATTAGAATTTACCATAATAAAAGTTTCATTTTTTTTGTAAATTTCTCTCTATTTAAAGGGCTTATGATTACTGAGAATTAGAGACTTCTTCTTTCTGTCATATTGTTATTCTCTCTATATTGATTGTTCTACAACACGTTATCAGCACGTTGCTCGACTAAGATAATTTTACAAAGTAAAGTTAGGGTTTCTACGGTATTGCTACCGATTTGAGGTACGTTTTTTATTTTAAACTTTCAATTGGTTGTTCATTAATAGTTATATCACACAATAAAATTGTTTAGTAATAATCTTATAATTTGAAATCCCAAGATGAAAAGGTTTGATATTGATTGAATATTATATTTTCGTTATATAATTTTTTGTGTTATATTTTCGTTAATCATGAAAAGGAAAGTTTTGAATATGAAATCCCAAGATGAAAAAGTTTTCTCACAATCAAGACAAATATCTTTAATTAATTAACTAATCAATTCTTAAAAGGAATAAAATTTATATTCATAGGTTCAGTTATCTTTAAGTAAGTTTTATAAAAGTAAAACAAATAATTTGATTTTTGAAAAAAGAAAATAATAATAAAAAAGAAAAAAAATAAAGGCAAGAGAAGAGAAGAGATGTTGAAAAAATGATTATTTAAATTCATATGTATTTTCCTTGTAATTTCAATATAATTATAAATTAAACATATGAATTTTTTATATTTGGTCGTATAGAAAAAAAAAATCAACTTTAAGTTCTTCGCATGATTATTTCAATTACTTTTTGAGTTTTTGGTATGTATGTAGTTGCTATCAATTTTAGACATTGTTACCTAATTTTAATTAAGGCAATTATTTTTTTTAAATTAGACCAATTAAATTTTTGAACATAATAAAAAAAATGTATATGTATGTTCATTATCTGTTTTTGTAACACCCCGAGTTTCGTTTGACCAGTTTGGGAGAAGAAGCAAAAGCAGTGGCCGGCACGAGTTGCCGCGCGACTTAGCCCGCGCCATAACCCGCGCGGTACACTGCTTGTTTGGGGATTGTCCAGTGAGCGGCGCGAGTGTACCCGTGCCATAACCCGCACGGTGCACTGATTGGTTGCGAGTTCCAGAGTTCGGCGCGAGTCACAGCGCGACTTAGCCCGCGCCATAACCCGCGCGGTGGCCTGAGCAGTTTAAAGAGATTTTCCTGGGAAAATATCTCACTTTTTCAAAAATATCTCAATCTCAAGTCTCTCTCTCTCTCTCTCTCTCTCTCTCTCTCTTTCTTCATTTGTTTGTTTGGTTAACTTCAAACTACCATTTATTGCTAGTATTAAGTGTATCTAGCAAGGGTTCGATATAAAAAGTTTCGTCTTCTCTCGGTGGTCGATATCTGGTTTTTCGGGTTTTCGTCTAAAACCTATTTGGTGAGTTCCTACTACTTTTTTATAAACTTTATACATATCAAAAGTTACATTTTGAACTCCTATATATCTCCATGGTTTTGGATCTAAGTTTCTACATTTTTTATATAACTTGAGTTTTGGAAGATTTTAGGGTTCCCGATCATTTTCGACTAAAATGATGGGTTCCATCTTTTTTGAAGTAAAAGGAGGTTTTACTTGCACATTTATGTGGATTATTTGAAAGAATGTATATAAACTCATTTTATGATTTTCATTCTTACCAACAGTTAAACTTGAAGGAAATCATTTTGTTTATAAAATATTTTTATACCATATGACTATCTATGGTGGGTCACATATGTTATTGTGGCAAGTCTGTACCATTACTAGTGGATCCCTAGGTATTGAGTCGACTTATATTTGGGATGTCTTTTCCCCTCTTTGTAAAAATGGATGTATATGATCATCGGGGGCCATTTGGTACGGTTATGCAAGACCGGTTACTAGCCATGGATCATATCTTCCCTTATTTGTAGCTATGGATGCCTATGATCCTCGGGGGCCATTTGGTACGGTTATGTGAGACCGATTACTAGCCATCGGTCATAGAGGAGTCCTAGTGAACGAGTTTTGAATTGGTTTCCTCGGGGGCCTCCCTCACATCGTAGTACGAACCTTTGTAGTTCGTGGCCATGGATTCCAAGTGATTCGACTCATAACTCGGATTTGTGGCCTACTTTGTGTTACGCTACAATTCTTGGTAAAATTGGTTATCTTTTGTTATCACATGATGAGTTTACATCGGAAAAGCCCGGTTGGGGCAAAAGCTTCAATTGAAAACTAAACCTTATTGAAAAGATTTCCATATGATGCATTTGTTTATATCTCTTGTAATTTATAAATTGTATGTTCTCACTAGGCTTTAAGCCAAACACTTTTTCTCAAATGATATGTATAACAGGTTCCCATTAGCGGTGGGTTGCCAAGGGCTTGAGTGACGAGCTTGGTCTCGGGGGCTTTTGAGATGACTAGTATTTGATGTTGGGCAATTGTTTAAGTCATATTCTTTTGGTGATATTGGATTAACAACCGATGTAATCTAGATAGTTTATGTTTAGATTAGTTTGTTGTTGAATTCCATATCCGTATACAGATTTTGTAAAGGTTAATTACATTCCCCTTTTTGGGAGATTTATACCAAGTGATGATGTCTAATTGTCCAGTTTCCGCATTTTTAAATTCACTCTGGTTTTTAGGGTGTTACAAGTTGGTATCAGAGCTCTAGTTTAAGTGATCTAGGCATGAATGCAAGATGTCTAGACTTAGACTGAGTATGTTAAGCATGGATTCGTGAGTTTGGGTAGAACTTCTAAGATGGGTTGGTCTTAGAGTCGACGGAAATTATAGTTATCAAACGTTGTGGCGACGGTATTAAGAACCTTTATGTATTGTATATTCATAATCTCACTTAGCTAATGTTATTATGAGAATATTTATACGTGATTGTGCTTGAAGTTCCGTTACTGTGACAATTGGTGATGTAGTAGTACGTTCCTTATGTTATTCTGTTGATCTGCCTCTCATTTTTTTCGTGCTTGTATGGCAACCATTATTTTAGGTATGGTGAACACACGTGGTCGTCCGTCGGGTGGCGGAGATATTTGCGATGTTAGTTCGCGTGAGCTGAATCTTGTGGTTAGGGTGTCAGCAGTCGTTCCTCCGGGCATGCCACCGATATTTACTGGGGAAGTAGAGCTGGGGCCAAGAGTAGATTTGGCACCCACCAGCCCCGTTGTTCATGTGGCAAACCCTCAAGCTGATATGATGGCCAACGTCATGCAAATGGTGACATCGGCCATGGAGAAACAGCAAGAGGTTTTTCAGAAAATGTTGGAGGACCGGGACACGAGCCTCAAGAGGCATGAAGCAGTGGAGGAGAATGTGTTGGTTGGCTCTGGGGGCACCGGGAACAGGATCAGATCTGAGGAGCAAAGGGTTGTAGGTGCTCCGAGAAGTGGGAAGAGTTGTTCCTACAAATCTTTTCTGGGTTGTGGACCACCAGAGTTCTCTGGTTCCGAAGACCCAGTTCCGTGTGTTAAGTGGATCTGAGCTATCGAACAGGCCTTCGGTTCATCCGAGTGTGGTGATGACCAAAGGGTAAGATTTGGTACTCAGCTACTCAGGGATACGACGCTGACGTGGTGGAATGTTATTCAGTCCACCCTCTCTCCTACTGTCTTAGCCCAACTGACTTGGGGCGAATTCAAGGTAAAACTGTTGGAAGAATACTGCAACGAGAGGGCTATGGATCGGATCGAGGCAGAGTTCCGAGTGCTGGAGAAAGGGAATTTGATGGTGAGAGAGTATACCCGTCAATTCATGGAAAAGTTGGGGTTAGTTGGTCATGTGGCCTCAGCTGAGAAAGAGAAGATTAAGACCTATCTGAAGGGTCTACCGTCGGACATGATGACTATGGTCCGAAATTCGAAGGCTTCCAACCTTCGTGAGACTATTGAAGAGGCACAGTTTATGGAAGAGGTTTACGCGAGAGGTAAACTGGAGAAGGCTGTGGCAGTTGTTGAAAATAGGAAATGGGAGAGCAATTCAGTACCTCCCAAGAGAACCCGACCTTCTATCGGAAACCGGAGTTTCAGCAGTTATCAAGAAGCTAGGTGGTGCCAGAATTGCAGAACCAAGCACCACGGTAACTGTAACACCACTTCTCAATCTTGTTTCAAGTGTGGGAAAGTTGATCACGTCGCCAAGGATTGCCCGATCAGAGGGCTTGTATGTTATGAGTGCAAGACACCGGGGCACATGAAGAGAGAATGCCCGAAGCTTATGTCGGGTAGCGCGCCAGTGAAGAAAGAGAATACATCTAGGGTTCCGGGTCGAACTTTTTAGATGACGGCTGATGAGGCCAAGGCATCCGCTGATGTGGTATCGGGTACATTTCTTCTAAACTCCGTACCTGCACATGTTTTATTTGACACGGGTGCTAGTTTCTCTTTTATATCTGAGTTGTTCCGTCAAAAGATTGCTATGCCCACTACTAGTCTTGAGGATACGTTAGTGGTTGAGATAGCAAATGGTAGTCAAGTTCTGATCCGATATGTTCTGAAAAAGTGTACTCTTGGAATCGAAGGGAGAGATTTCCCTATCGATTTGTTGTCGTTGTTAATCGGGGTTTTGATGTTGTGGTCGGCATGGATTGGTTAGAGAACAATCATGCCGAGTTCGTATGTTCCAAGAAACTAATTCGACTTCCCAATCCCATTGGCGAAGTTATTGTGATCTATGGTGAGAAGAGGAAGGGTGAGGTGGCAATAATCACCATGACTAAAGCACGCAAGTGTTTGGTGAAAGGATGCTCGTCTTTCCTAGCCTACGTGATCGACGCCAAGCTAGAGAAGTTAAAGTTTGAAGATGTGAAGATTATGCGTGAGTTTCCAGACGTCTTTCCGGATGACTTGCCCGGGTTACCACCCGATCATCAAGTGGAGTTTCGGATTGATCTCGTACCGGGAGCGACTCTTATTGCTAGAGCCCCTTACCGGTTAGCGCCAACGGAGATGCAGGAGATGATGGCATAACTCCAAGAGATTTTGGAGAAATGTTTCGTAAGACCGAGCTCGTCGCCTTGGGGAGCTCCGGTCTTGTTTGTTAAAAAGAAGGATGGCACAATGAGAATGTGCATCGATTATCGAGAGCTGAACAAAGCAACAGTGAAGAACAAGTATCCGCTTCCCAGGATAGACGACTTGTTCGATCAACTCCAAGGAGCGGGGTGTTTTTCCAAGATCGACTTACGTTCGGGTTACCACCAAGTGAAGGTGAGAGAAGAAGACGTTCCGAAGACAGCTTTCAGAACGCGTTACGGCCATTATGAGTTTCTTGTAATGCCTTTTGGCCTAACAAACGCACCAGCGGTATTTATGGATTTGATGAATAGGGTGTGCCGACCATTCCTCGACAAGTCGGTCATCGTATTCATTGATGATATACTCGTGTACTCTAAGAGCGAGTTAGAGCACGAGCAACACCTACGCGAAGTTCTCGATGTGTTGAGAAAAGAAAGATTGTACGCCAAGTTTTCCAAGTGCGACTTTTGGCTTGAAGAAGTGCAATTCTTGGGTCACGTTGTCACTCGAGACGGAGTGAAAGTGGACCCCTCCAAGATTGAAGTTATGTTAAATTGGGAGCCTCCCAAGAGTCCGTCCAAGATCCGCAGTTTCTTGGGTCTGGCGGGGTACTACCGGAGATTTATTCAAGACTTTTCGAAGATCGCTTCTTCCTTGACAGTTTTAACTAGGAAGAATGTGAAGTTCGATTGGACCGAAACGCAAGAGAAGGCGTTCCGGATTCTACAAAAGAAGTTGTGCGAAGCTCCAATCTTATCGTTGCCTGAAGGGTCGGAAGACTTTGTGGACATGAGGCAAAGGTGGTGGCTCGAGTTGCTAAAGGATTACGATTGTGAATTGCTTTACCATCCCGGTAAGGCTAACGTTGTAGCCGATGCGTTAAGTCGGAAGGACTATAGCGGAAGTATTTGGGCTACCCATTCGAGAATCGAGTTAGTGTCTAGTCTTGTTGAAGAGATCAAGACATCGCAGGTTGAAGCTTTGTTGGAAGAAAATCTCAAGGAGGAAGTCATGACGAAGCAGCGTTTGCTCTTAACGGAAGATAGTCGTGGGGTAAAACTGTTTAGCGGTCGTGTGTGGGTGCCCAAAGTTGGGGGTAACCGTGATCTGTTGCTTGAGGATGCTCACAAGTCCAAGTATTCTATTCATCCGGGAAGTACAAATATGTACAGGGACTTGAAGTTACATTATTGGTGGCCAGTAATGAAGCTTGATGTGGCGCGTTATGTGGAGCATTGTGTGACGTGCTCGTAAGTTAAGGCCGAACATCAACGTCCGTATGGGAGTCTACAGTCCTTAGAGATTCCCGAGTGGAAGTGGGAACATATTACCATGGACTTCGTGATGAAGTTGCCTAAAACTCTTCGAGGTCACGATACCATCTGGGTAATAGTCGATAGATTGACGAAAAGCGCTCACTTCCTGGCTATACGCGAGACTTTACCGATGGACAAGTTAGCAAAGCTTTACATCGATGAAGTGATCTCGAGGCATGGAATACCCTTATTTGATCGTGTCGGATCGCGACAGTCGGTTTACTTCGAACTTTTGGGATGGGTTTCAGAAAGAGCTTGATACGCGAGTGAAGTTGAGTACGGCTTACCATCCACAAACCGACGGGAAAAGAGAGAGAATGATCCAAACGCTGGAAGACATGTTGAGGTCTTATGTCATCGATTTCAGGGCTAGTTGGGACTCTCACCTACCTTTGGTGGAGTTTGCTTACAACAATAGCTACCACTCGAGTATTGGGATGGCACCATTTGAGGCATTGTATGGGCGGAAGTGTCGAACTCCCGTGTGTTGGCTTGAAGCGGTAGAGAAGCAATTTGCCGGACCTGAGATCGTGCAAGAGACGGCCGATAAGGTCAAGTGCATTCGTGAAAGATTAAAAGCGGCTCATGATCGGCAGAAGAGCTATGCCGATAAGAAGAGGCGACCGATGGAGTTTCAAGTGGGCGACTGTGTGTTGCTTAAGGTGTTGCCATGGAAGGGCATTATCAGTTTCGGAAAACGTGGGAAGCTGAGTCCCCGTTTCCTTGGACCTTTCAAAGTGCTTAAGCGGGTGGGTTTGCAAGCCTACCAATTGGAACTGCCGCCAGAGTTGAGCAGAATCCACAACACGTTCCATATTTGTTACCTTCGGAAGTGTTTGGCAAAGGAAGAAAGCTCCATTCCCTACTCAGAGTTAAGAGTGGATGAGGGTAACCGTTGTGTAGAAGAGCCTGACGCTATCTTAGAGAGAAAGTCTAAGAAGTTGCGTCACAAAGAGGTCACTATGGTCAAGGTGCATTGGAAGCATCATCGGGGAGCCAACGTGACGTAGGAAGTTGAAGAGGATATGAAGCGAAGATATCCTCACCTTTTTGGATAGTTGGGATTTCGGGGACAAAATCATCTCCAAGTTGGGGAGGATTGTAACACCCCGAGTTTCGTTTGACCAGTTTGCGAGAAGAAGCAAAGACAGTGGCCGGCACGAGTTGTCGCGCGACTTAGCCCGCACTATAACCCACGCGGTGCACTACTTGTTTGGGGTTTGTCCAGTGAGTGGCGCGAGTCGCGATGCGAGTGTACCCGCGCCATAACCGGCACGGTGCACTGATTGGTTGCGAGTTCCAGAGGCCGGCGCGAGTCACGGCGCGACTTAGCCCGCGCGGTGGCCTGAGCGGTTTAAAGAGATTTTCCTGGGAAAATATCTCACTTTTTCAAAAATATCTCAATCTCAAGTCTCTCTCTCTCTATCTCTCTCTCTCTTTCTTCATTTGTTTGTTTGGTTAACTTCAAACTACCATTTATTGCTAGTATTAAGTGTATCTAGCAAGGGTTCGATATAAAAAGTTTCGTCTTCTCTCGGTGGTCGATATCTGGTTTTTCGGGTTTTCGTCTAAAACCTATTTGGTGAGTTCCTACTACTTTTTTATAAACTTTATACATATCAAAAGTTACATTTTGAACTCCTATATATCTCCATGGTTTTGGATCTAAGTTTCTACATTTTTTATATAACTTGAGTTTTGGGAGATTTTAGGGTTCCCGATCATTTTCGACTAAAATGATGGGTTCCATCTTTTTTGAAGTAAAAGGAGGTTTTACTTGCACATTTATGTGGATTATTTGAAAGAATGTATATAAACTCATTTTATGATTTTCATTCTTACCAGCAGTTAAACTTGAAGGAAATCATTTTGTTTATAAAATATTTTTATACCATATGACTATCTATGGTGGGTCACATATGTTATTGTGGCAAGTCTGTACCATTACTAGTGGATCCCTAGGTATTGAGTCGACTTATATTTGGGATGTCTTTTCCCCTCTTTGTAAAAATGGATGTATATGATCATCGGGGGCCATTTGGTACGGTTATGCAAGACCGGTTACTAGCCATGGATCATATCTTCCCTTATTTGTAGCTATGGATGCCTATGATCCTCGGGGGCCATTTGGTACGGTTATGTGAGACCGATTACTAGCCATCGGTCATAGAGGAGTCCTAGTGAACGAGTTTTGAATTGGTTTCCTCGGGGGCCTCCCTCACATCGTAGTACGAACCTTTGTAGTTCGTGGCCATGGATTCCAAGTGATTCGACTCATAACTCGGATTTGTGGCCTACTTTGTGTTACGCTACAATTCTTGGTAAAATTGGTTATCTTTTGTTATCACATGATGAGTTTACATCGGAAAAGCCCGGTTGGGGCAAAAGCTTCAATTGAAAACTAAACCTTATTGAAAAGATTTCCATATGATGCATTTGTTTATATCTCTTGTAATTTATAAATTGTATGTTCTCACTAGGCTTTAAGCCAAACACTTTTTCTCAAATGATATGTATAACAGGTTCCCATTAGCGGTGGGTTGCCAAGGGCTTGAGTGACGAGCTTGGTCTCGGGGGCTTTTGAGATGACTAGTATTTGATGTTGGGCAATTGTTTAAGTCATATTCTTTTGGTGATATTGGATTAACAACCGATGTAATCTAGATAGTTTATGTTTAGATTAGTTTGTTGTTGAATTCCATATCCGTATACAGATTTTGTAAAGGTTAATTACATTCCCCTTTTTGGGAGATTTATACCAAGTGATGATGTCTAATTGTCCAGTTTCCGCATTTTTAAATTCACTCTGGTTTTTAGGGTGTTACAAGTTGGTATCAGAGCTCTAGTTTAAGTGATCTAGGCATGAATGTAAGATGTCTAGACTTAGACTGAGTATGTTAAGCATGGATTCGTGAGTTTGGGTAGAACTTCTAAGATGGGTTGGTCTTAGAGTCGACGGAAATTATAGTTATCAAACGTTGTGGCGACGGTATTAAGAACCTTTATGTATTGTATATTCATAATCTCACTTAGCTAATGTTATTATGAGAATATTTATACGTGATTGTGCTTGAAGTTCCGTTACTGTGACAATTGGTGATGTAGTAGTACGTTCCTTATGTTATTCTGTTGATCTGCCTCTCATTTTTTTCGTGCTTGTATGGCAACCATTATTTTAGGTATGGTGAACACACGTGGTCGTCCGTCGGGTGGCGGAGATATTTGCGATGTTAGTTCGCGTGAGCTGAATCTTGTGGTTAGGGTGTCAGCAGTCGTTCCTCCGGGCATGCCACCGATATTTACTGGGGAAGTAGAGCTGGGGCCAAGAGTAGATTTGGCACCCACCAACCCCGTTGTTCATGTGGCAAACCCTCAAGCTGATATGATGGCCAACGTCATGCAAATGGTGACATCGGCCATGGAGAAACAGCAAGAGGTTTTTCAGAAAATGTTGGAGGACCGGGACACGAGCCTCAAGAGGCATGAAGCAGTGGAGGAGAATGTGTTGGTTGGCTCTGGGGGCACCGGGAACAGGATCAGATCTGAGGAGCAAAGGGTTGTAGGTGCTCCGAGAAGTGGGAAGAGTTGTTCCTACAAATCTTTTCTGGGTTGTGGACCACCAGAGTTCTCTGGTTCCGAAGACCCAGTTCCGTGTGTTAAGTGGATCTGAGCTATCGAACAGGCCTTCGGTTCATCCGAGTGTGGTGATGACCAAAGGGTAAGATTTGGTACTCAGCTACTCAGGGATACGACGCTGACGTGGTGGAATGTTATTCAGTCCACCCTCTCTCCTACTGTCTTAGCCCAACTGACTTGGGGCGAATTCAAGGTAAAACTGTTGGAAGAATACTGCAACGAGAGGGCTATGGATCGGATCGAGGCAGAGTTCCGAGTGCTGGAGAAAGGGAATTTGATGGTGAGAGAGTATACCCGTCAATTCATGGAAAAGTTGGGGTTAGTTGGTCATGTGGCCTCAGCTGAGAAAGAGAAGATTAAGACCTATCTGAAGGGTCTACCGTCGGACATGATGACTATGGTCCGAAATTCGAAGGCTTCCAACCTTCGTGAGACTATTGAAGAGGCACAGTTTATGGAAGAGGTTTACGCGAGAGGTAAACTGGAGAAGGCTGTGGCAGTTGTTGAAAATAGGAAATGGGAGAGCAATTCAGTACCTCCCAAGAGAACCCGACCTTCTATCGGAAACCGGAGTTTCAGCAGTTATCAAGAAGCTAGGTGGTGCCAGAATTGCAGAACCAAGCACCACGGTAACTGTAACACCACTTCTCAATCTTGTTTCAAGTGTGGGAAAGTTGATCACGTCGCCAAGGATTGCCCGATCAGAGGGCTTGTATGTTATGAGTGCAAGACACCGGGGCACATGAAGAGAGATTGCCCGAAGCTTATGTCGGGTAGCGCGCCAGTGAAGAAAGAGAATACATCTAGGGTTCCGGTCAAAAGAGAATACACCGGGGCACATGAAGAGAGATTGCCCGAAGCTTACGTCGCCAAGGATTGCCCGAAGCTAATGTGTCAAACTAGTGGATTATCTAGGTCACTGAATCATATGTTGTCACTAATAATGAACTTTGGGATATGACATAATGACCATGTGTTGAAAAATACACATAGAAACATTTTCTCGAGTGAAATAAATGATCCAAAATTGCAATTGTTGACTTCTGCAGCATAAGAAGCAACACCACCATCGCAATATGCACTCTTAAATACCTAGAACTTTTGCAAACCTTACTCCTTAAACCACAATAGGAACAAGGTCATCCTAAGCTAAGGACATAATACAAAATATTCCATTCTTACAATGAATACAAAGTAATATTTGTGGACCTATACATCCAGAATGCGGGCCATTCAAATACTTTATGGTTCTGGTTGAAGTTTCGACATACTGAACATACGTCGTATTAATGTCCACACAAAACGCTGCACTTCTAGGACCAACTATACAACTAAGGGCTCACCACCCTAATCATATCATAAAGTCTATATGGCTTGGTAATACTAGAGAATTTACATAATAAGGATTTGATGATCTTTGCATTTGTATTAGGATCAATGTAGAGCATCCTATACCCCCATGTGTATACATAAAAGTGGTCTCACAAAAGATGTCATCAAAAGGACATAGATGGTAACTAAGGCATTGGTTATGCATACCAATTTACCCATATCTACTTGGGGTTATGCAAATTTTCATGCAGTTTTACTTATTTGTTTTTAGACCCAATACTAGTCAACCAATATCATGTATACCAATTGGTAACTGGATATAAGTCTGATCTTTTAAATTTATTGTTGGGTCATCTGAAGATTTGAAGATGACCTCCTAATCTTCCATCTTATATCATCCTACTTAGAATATGTTTAAGGTTCTTTTAGCAGCTTGGTTTCTATACAAATGTTCGGTGAAGTCAAAGATCAGCCGAAGAAGACAAAGAAGGAGTACATCTCTCAAAGCGGATTGAAGATAGTCTCCTCAGCCTAAAGCCAAGCATGCCCAAGTGATCAACACCATCAGCCAGGATGGTGTCAATCACATGTCTCTCAGGAGTGGAAGACCTCTCAGGTCTTCGACAGCCGATGATCTCATCTCTCCTTAGGGTATGAAGGTGTTCTCACATCTTCAAGGAGCAGCCGAAGATTTCTCAAGTCTTCGGTAGCCAATCATCTCTCCTTAGAGTATGAAGGTGTTCTCACATCTTCAGGAGCCGAAGATCTTTCAAGTCTTCGGCAGTCTATGCTTAAGGATTTCTTTCAAACACATTATACTTTTCTGACAAAGTATATTGTGATTTCTTGCATTGACGTGGACCTCATCTGGATATCAGATCAAGTAAGTTTTGTCTACTACACCATCTTAAGGAAAGGTCTCTACCATCCTTCTGCAGGTCAACACTTCAAGCCAAAACATCTCAAGACAAAAGGTACATCTTGTACCTTGTACTTTGCTGAAGACCTGTGTCCATCCTTTGTTCAACAGGTGTCACATGCATTTAATGCATGAGGCACTATAAATATGGAGGATGGTTCAACATGCAAGATCACCAGCTCTCAAGCTTTCAAGCTCTCTAAGTGTACTGGCATTCTCTCTAAGAAGTTCTTATTGTTTTCTAAGTGTTTTACAATTGTTCTTCATTTCTCTTAGTGTAAGATTGTTTGAATAGATTTCATCTATTCTCTTCCGCAACAATCAAAAGTTCTCTTTGTGTAATTCTTGATTTAAAATCAATAAGAATTAAAGTAAGTAAAAATCTGTGTGTATTGTATTCAACCCCCCTTCTACAATACTTTTCTTCTTTACTATTTGCTATTTGGGACCAACAAGTGGTATCAGAGCGGTTTAGTTTAACTCAATAAACTAGATCCGTGATGGCAGCCTCTTCTTCTTCTTTAAAAAATGATTCTTCTCAAAACTTCAATGCTGTTTCATACGACAATGGCTCTATAGCCAAACCACCAAGGTTTAACCCCAATAACTTTTTCTTGTGGAAAAGTCGTATGATACTCTTCCTAGAAGGAGTTGACAGCAGATATCCAACTATTTTACATGAAGGTCCCTTTATGCCTAGAGTTTGGGACCGATATAATGCAGACAAGGGAAAAGCTGATGAGGACTCTTCTGAAGAAGAAAGGACTCCAGCTACTGGGAGATACATTCTAAAGGACCCCAGTAAATACAATGATGAAGACAGACGTCTTATAGCTCTTGATACTAAAGTCAGAGCCATCATTGCCCTCTCTCTGCCTGATGAGGTCTATCATTCTCTCATTAACCTTTCTACTGCAAAAGAAATGTGGTCCACTCTGTGTGTTCTTTATGAAGGTACGTCTGAGGTGAAAAAGAGCAAAAAAGATTGCTCTTGTAAGAAAGTATGAACTCTTCTCTCATGAGAAGGGTGAGTCTCTCTCAGACTACTACAACTGCTTTAACAGTCTTCTCAATGATCTTAAACTTGTGGGTCGCATATATGACAATGAGGAAGTCTTGTGCAAGTTCATGGACTGTCTTCCTGAGTTTTGGGAAAACATTTGTACTTGTATCAAGTCTACCAAGGATCTTGACTCTATGCCTCTCACTGCCTTGTATGGCACCCTCTTCAACTATGAGCAGTCTAAACTGCTTAGGAAGTCATTCACAAAAGACATCAAAGGCTCTTCTCTAGCCCTTGTCGGTGAATCTTCCAAAAGTACTGTGTGTGTCCCTAGGATCACCTATCCTTCTGACTCTGACAACGACAGTCAAGAGGACCCCAATGACCCTTCAGAAGCCTATCTCAGTGAGGCTGATGATGAAGGAGAGGAGACCTCTGTGGCTCAGCTGTCAGATGGTGTTACCATGCTGGCTGGCTTTTCTAAAAGCAAACCTCACTTCCCTTCTAGAAAACCCAGGTTTTCTAGAAAACCCTCCTCTACTTTTTCAAAAAATGTTTCCTCTGACAAATCAAATGAGGAATGTTACAGGTGTGGGAGGAAGGGACACTTTGCCTCTGAATGCAGAAGCAGGTCCTCTGATAAGTCTAGACTGCCCTCCTCCAACCGTACATCCTCTAGGTTTGTCAGAACCAAGTCTGATTCTCTTCAACCCTCTTTTCAAAAATCAAAAACTTCTGCTCCTTCAAACTCTGACCGTGCTGAAAAGTACAAGGCCAAATACAAGAGAGAGAAGGAAAGGAATGCTCTTCTAGTCAACAAAGGAAAAGGTCTTCTTGCCGAATCTCATGATTGGGCAGATGAACCAACTTCCGAAAGTGATAAGGAAATGGCCAATCTCTGCTTTATGGCTAAAATAAATGATGTTGATGATGGTGAAACTTCTTCCACCTCCATGGCTCTTGTGTCTGCTGAGTGCTCTACCTCATCCACTCAGGTACATCCATTTTTCTCTCTCTCTGATGCTGAGAAAATTGAAGCCTTTGACTCTTTGACCATTGACTTCTATGAAGCCAAGGATGCAAAGAAAAAGGCAAATGCTCAGATAAAATCTCTTTCTTCTCAACTGCAAATCTGTCTTTCTCAACTAAAACACTTTGATATAATCAAGGTTGAGCTTGATGATTTGAAAACTATAAACTTTACTCTTGCTAAAGAGAAAAATAAACTTCTTAAAAAGTTTAAAAAGGAGCAAGAAACTGTGAAAAAGTGGACAAGCTCGTCCAAAAATTTAGAAAGGATTTTTCAGGATCAAATATCTTGTGATGACAAGTCTGGACTAGGCTTCGGGAAATATGACCTTGAACCTCCTTCTAACACTCATGCTCCTTTCTCTCTTCCCTCATTCTATGAATCCTCTGAAGAGAACTATGACAACTCTGAACCTTTGGACTCTTCTGATCGCTCTAAAGATCTCAAGTTTGGAATGTTTATCAAAGCTAAGAGCATTGATTCACCCAATGAGAGTGAGGAAACTCAAGACTCAAATGACCCTTCTAAACCTATTACTGAATCTATGTGTTCCTTAAAAATAAATGAGCCTTCCTCTTCTGAACCCAAACCTTCCTCTTCTAAGCCTTCTTCAAACAAAGTCTCCTTCTCCAAAAAGGGAAAACCTGTTGCCAATCTTCCTCCCCAAAAGAAACTTCCCAATAAAAACTCAAAGAAACCATCTTCTCTTCCAATCCCCAGAGCTGTGATGTTAAATAAGCTAAACTCCAAGACACCCTTTTCTATTCCTTCAACTGACTCTGGCAAAGGTATCTTGGGTCCTAAGCCTCTTGACTTTCCTCTAACCTCCAAGGCCATGAAAGTCAATGTGACCAGTCATCACAAGGAATCTGGTCAAAGCTCCAAAAAGGTTTTTACATATAGAAAATGTTATAACTGTGGTAATACCTCTCACCTTGCTAAGAATTGTCCTCTGGAGAGAATTGATAAAAATGCTTCCAAGGATACTTCTTCTCCTTCTAACTCAAAAGGACCCATTTCCAAATGGGTACCAAAGAACTGATTTTCTTGTGATTGCAGGGTCTAGGGCACCAACAAATCTGGTATCTCGACAGCGGGTGCTCAAGACATATGACCGGCAACAAATCTCTCCTTGTTGACTTCGTGCCTACCAAAGGTCCTTCTGTCACCTTTGGTGATAACTCTAAAGGAAGGACTAAAGGTTATGGAACACTCTCAAATGGTTCCATCACCTTTAATAAAGTAGCTTATGTTGAAGGCTTGATGCACAATCTCCTAAGCATAAGCCAACTGTGTGATCTGGGGTACAAGGTGATGTTTGAATTATCTTCATGCATCATTTTCAACGAAAAGATGGAAACTGTACTCTCTGGCTACCGCAAAGAAAATGTCTATGTCATAGACATGGGACATAGCTCATCCTTCGGAACAAACATCTGTTTTGTCTCTGAAAACTCTGCCAAAAGATGTTGGCTTTGGCACAAGCGTCTCTCTCACCTAAACTTCAAGACTTTAAATGTCCTCTCAAACCAGGAGCTCGTTACGGGCATGCCAAAGTTATCCTTTGTGAAAGAAAAGCTGTGTGCTGCATGTGAGAAAGGGAAACTCACAAAATATTCTTTCAAGTCCAAGCAATGCTTCTCCATCACTCAGCCTCTTCAGATGCTCCACATGGATCTGTGTGGACCAGTCAGTACTCCAAGCCTTGGTGGTAGAAGGTACATCCTGGTTATTATTGATGAATTCACTCGTTACACTTGGGTATTTTTTCTCAGGTATAAAAGTGACACTACTGAAGAAATCATAAAGTTCATCAAAAAATCTGAAGTGTTGAATGGGCAGCTGGTAAGATCTGTAAGAAGTGACAACGGAACAGAATTCAAGAACAGTATGTTGGATGACTTTTTCAATGAAAAAGGCATCTCTCAGAACTTCTCTGCCGTCAGAACTCCACAACAGAACGGTGTAGTGGAGAGAAAGAACAGAACGCTATGTGAAGCTGCCCGATCCATGTTGAGTGAATCTCACCTTCCTACCTACTTTTGGGCCGAAGCAATCAACACTGCATGCTTCACCCAAAATAGGTCTATCATTGTAAAAAGACATAATAAGACTCCTTATGAAGTCTTTTATGGTAGAAAACCCAACATTGGTTTTCTTCATGTCTTTGGGTGTGTCTGCTACATTCTCAATGATAGAGAAAATTTGGGAAAATTTGATCCCAAAGCTGACGAAGGAATCTTCGTGGGATATTCTCTCACTTCCAAAGCTTTCAGAGTCTACAACCTCCGAAGGAAGTGCATTGATGAATCCATCCATGTCAAATTTGATGACCTCAAGATATCATCCCTCTCTTGTGATGATGAAGAATTGAACAGATGGATGTCCTCCTGTGTTGATGATGGTCCTCTTCCAACATCATCAGACATTCCCTACACAGTTCCCACTTCTCTCTACCAAAACAATGAACCCTCTACTTCTCACAACCCTTCTTCTCATCCAGAGGATGATCCTCAGCCTACCCAACCTCAACATACAATCATCCCAGTCTCCCCATCTGACATCCACTCCTCACCTATACAAGCAGATCTTCCATCCATCTCTCCTCAACATTGCCCTTCCAATTCTCCTCTACAAATCTCTTACCCTCCTTCTTTACCTCCTGCCCTAAAATGGACAAAAGATCACCCCATTGATCAAATCATTGGTGATCAACAAGCTGGTGTACAGACTCGAAGAGGTGTCGGTAACATTTGTCTCTATGTGAACCTCCTTTCTCTCTTTGAACCAAAGAAAGTTGACGAAGCTCTAGCTGATCCATGTTGGATCACTGCCATGCAAGAAGAACTTTCTCAGTTCGAAAGAAACAAAGTCTGGAGATTGGTTCCTCGTCCTTCCAGAAAAACCATCATAGGAACCAAGTGGGTCTTTCGAAACAAAATGGATGAAGAAGGCACCGTGATCAGAAACAAGGCCCGACTGGTTGCACAAGGATATAGGCAAGAGGAAGGAATTGACTATGATGAAACATTTGCTCCAGTTGCCAGACTTGAAGCCATCAGAATCTTCCTTGCTCATGCTGCCTACAAGAACTTCAGAGTCTTCCAGATGGATGTCAAGAGTGCCTTTCTGAATGGGGAGCTAGCTGAAGAAGTCTATGTGAAACAGCCCCCTGGCTTTGAAGATCCAGTCCATCCTGACTATGTGTACAGGTTAGACAAAGCTCTCTATGGTCTAAAGCAGGCTCCCCGTGCCTGGTATGACACTCTTGCTGACTTTCTCCTGAAAAACAAGTATACAAGAGGTACAATTGACAACACTTTGTTCATCAAGCAAACCTCAGGTAATCTTATTCTTGTTCAAATCTATGTGGATGATATCATTTTTGGTGCCACTGATGAGTCACTGTGTGATGAGTTTGCCTCTCTCATGAAAAGCCAATATGAGATGAGTATGATGGGGGAGCTCACCTTTTTCTTAGGACTTCAAGTTAAACAATCTTCAGAAGGAATCTTTATAAATCAAAGTAAATACATTCGTGATCTTCTGAAGAAGTTCAATTTTGAAAACTCCTCCCCCATGAAAACTCCCATGGCACCACCTTTGAAACTCCATGCTGATCCGGATGGTGTATCTGTGGATATCACCAACTACCGAGGCATGATCGGCTCTCTTCTTTATCTTACTGCGAGTAGACCAGACATTATGTTTGCTACTTGCCTGTGTGCGCGTTACCAAGCCAATCCGAAGGAATCTCACTTGGCTGCGGTTAAACGCATTTTTCGGTATCTCAAAGGTACCATGAATCTGGGTCTTTGGTATCCCAAAGACTCAGGTTTTGATCTAATGGGATATTCAGATTCTGACTTTGCAGGCTCTAAGATTGATAGGAAGAGCACCACTGGCAGCTGTCAACTCCTTGGTGGCAAGCTTGTTAGTTGGTCTAGCAAGAAGCAGAACTCAGTCTCAACCTCTACCGCTGAGGCTGAGTACGTAGCTGCTGGAAGTTGCTGTGCTCAAATCCTTTGGATGAAGAACCAACTGAGAGACTACAATCAACTGTACTCTCATATCCCGATTCTGTGTGACAACTCAAGTGCGATCGCAATCGCAAACAATCCGGTGCTGCACTCTCGTTCCAAGCACATCGACATCCGGTATCATTTCATCCGGGATCACATTTCCAGAGGTGATGTCGAACTCCATTTCATCCCTACCGACCTCCAACTGGCGGATCTCTTCACCAAGCCTCTTGACGAAGCTCGGTTCAAGTTCTTAATCGGCGAACTCGGTATGTTAAATGCCGATGTTTAGTTTTCTTCAAAAAAAAAAAAAAAAAACGGTCGAAGTACTGTTCATCGGCCGAAGTTTCAAAAAAAAAAAAAATTTAAAAAAAACTTTCGGTAGTACTGTTCATCGGCTACCGAAATAAAAAAAAAAAAAAAACTTTCGGTAATACTGTTCATCGGCTGCCGAAACTTAAAAAAAAAAAAAAAAAAAACGGCCGAAGTACTGTTCATCGGCCGAAGTTTCAAAAAAAAAAAAAATTAAAAAAACTTTCGGTAGTACTGTTCATCGGCTACCGAAATTAAAAAAAAAAAAAAATTTTTGCTACCGAACTTAAAAAAAAAAAAAAATTTGAGAGTTAGAAAAGAAAAGAAATTCAAAAAAAAAAAAATAAATAAATAAAAAAAAAATTTTGAGAGTTAGAAAAGAAAAGAAATTAAAAAAAAATCAAAAAAAAAAAAGTATTTTTTTCGGCTCTCTCTCTCTCTAAACCCTCCCTCTCGGCTCTCTTCTCTCCCTCTCCCCTCTCCCTAGCCGAACCCCCCTCCCCTCCCCTCCCTCTCCCTCTTCGGCTCCCCTCTCCCTAGCCGAACCCACCCCCTCCTCCCCCCCCTCTCCCTTCGGCTCTCTCCTCTCCCTCCTCTCTCCCTAGCCGAAACCCACCCCCCTCCCTCCCCTCCCCCTTCGGCTCTCCCCTCTCCCTTAGCCGAACCCACCCCCTCTCCCTCCCCTCTCCCTTCGGCTCTCCCCTCTCCCTTAGCCGAACCCACCCCCTCCCTTCCCTCTTCGCCCCTCCCTCTCCCTAGCCGACCCCTTCCCCTCTCCCTCTCCCTCTTCGGCCCTCCCTCACCCTAACCGAACCCCATCAAAAAAATTTTCGGTTCCCATACACATCCTCCCCTTTAAAAAAAATATATATAAAAAAAAAAAAAAAAAAATTCCAACCCTCCCCTCCCCTCACCCTCTAGCCGAAACCCACCCACCCTCACCCCATTTTTCGGCCGAACCCCATCCCCAACCCACCTCCCTTTTGCTTTGACTTTTTCCTACCCCCTAACCTACTCCCTTTTTATCCTTTCCTTTTTCTTTCCCTTTTCCAAGACTCCCCTCCCATCCCATCCCTCCTTACACCACCTACTATCTCCTATCCCTCCCCTTCTTCCTTCCATACCTCCTTTTTTTTTTCTTACACTTCTCTCCTTTCCCAATACTTCTTCACTCCATACTCATTTTTTATTTTTTTATCTTTTTATTTTTTTTTCTCAAGACTTTACCCTAACCATCCCATCCCTTCTTTTCCCAACACCCTACCTTTCCCCTTTTTCCTTCCATATCTCCCTTTTTCTTACAATCCTCTCCTTTCCCCATTCATCTCCTCCTACTCTCTATCACCTATTCCATCCTTACCATCCTTACACATCTCTCCCTACTTAGCCTACCCATTTCAAATCCTTTCATTTCTATTTCCCTCCTATTTT
Organism: Arctium lappa; assembly: GCA_023525745.1. Lineage (NCBI taxonomy): Eukaryota > Viridiplantae > Streptophyta > Magnoliopsida > Asterales > Asteraceae > Arctium > Arctium lappa. The sequence goes on from CM042051.1 coordinate 35,948,736, forward strand.
CACTATAAATACCACCCTTCCTCCTTCATTTTTTTTTCACCACCACCACAACAAACACCCATCTCCTCTTTCTTTCTCTCATCATCTTTCTTTCTCCTTCTATCTTTTTCATGGCTTCCTCCTCCTCCCCCAACCTTGTCAAGAAAACTGTGTTCACTTCCCCCACCTCTCATTCGGATCTAATTTTTAACCCATGCAATCATGTTGCACGGTTGGAAAGTGATCCCAAGCATAGTGAGTTTGACCCGATTGCTTCCTTCCTCATGAAGTCTCCTCTTCACTATGCCTTGACATACAATCCATCAAAAATAAGCAAATTGCTCATTGGCAATTTTTGGCTTACTTGTATTTATGACGCTACATCCGAGAAAGTGTCGGCTTCCATCCTCTCCGATCCCGCCTCGCCGGATCTCTCTTTCGGGGTTGAGGATGTTCGTTCGGCACTTCATCTTCCTACCTACTCCCCTTATGAGAAATTCCCTCTTGGAAATGAGCATGAGGAAGTTGTTGCGGCTCTGAACTACATCCGTGGTGAACATGACAGAAGTCCAGGCACACTGCTTCGCAAAAACATGGGAGGTATCTGGCATTTCTTCTTCTCTCATGTTATTTTATGTCTTAGCAAGAAAACATCTGGACATGATCAATCACCTTCTTCCATCACCCAACTGGCACATGCTCTTATCTTTCAAAGAAATATTGATTTTGCACGGTATTTCTTCCGTGAATTAGTCAGTGTCATCACCCCTCATAAGCGGCCTCATGTCGCTTTTCCTCGGTTTATATGGCTCATCATTTATCATAAATTTGCTACTGCCATTGATGCCTCTCATAGCATCACTTTTGACTACAAGGCGCCGATTATGACCAAACCCCTTCTTCATAAGGGGCCTTTGGCAACTGACAACCCTCTGCTCCCAGGTATGGTCTCTTTCCTTACTTCTCCCAATCTACAGTGGGGAGATGCCAAGGACACTCCAGTGTCCAAAGGTCCCTCCTCTGTAGTGGACCCTTCCCCCTCACCTCTTGTGATGTCGGCTAGCACTATCTCATCATCAGCTACCGACACCGCCGCACCTGTCCCAAGGGCCATACCACTGAAAGGACCTTCGGTGGTTACCCAGGCCTCTCCCACCACCTCAAAGCGGCGGCACTCTACCTCTTCCCCTCCCTCTTCTCCCAAAAGAACGAGGAAGGTTTCTAGGGCCATCCCACATACTCCATCCTCCGATTCTTCACAATCGATGGATGTTGATATTTTCCCATCCGGGCCCGGGGATTCCGACATACCCACTGCCACCACCTTTGCATCCTCTCAAAAGGATGCAACTGTAATATTTGGGGACCCTCAACTACCCTCTTCCACTCTCTCCTTGGTGGATGAGGATGACTTGGTCTTCTCCCCGGACCAAGGGTCTGCCTTCTCACTGCACGGCCTGTCACCCGACCAATTTCTGGTCGATGCTTATGCACCGCCCGGTGAAACACGGGTCTTACCAAAGGCCAGTGTGGAGGGTATTTCACATTTTTTTGGCTTATTTGCAACAGGGAAACGAGCAGATGTCACCTTCCCCACTTCCTTCTATATCTACTGTGCGGGACACTCCTACCTCTGCTCCCATCATTCCCCCAGAAGTTCTGGCTGATATTCAGGAAGCCAACCGACAGCACCGCCTCATTGGTGCTCAGTTTCGTGAACATCAGACCATTCTGGGCTCTCTTGTCAAAGTCATTTGTGACAAACTGTTATCTCTTGAGACCTCCAATCAGCACCTCACTGCCTTGGTCACTGCTCTTCAAGCAGCCTCTAGTGCTCGTGATGAGGAGGTTCGTCGGCTTCAAGCGGCTTCAGAATCTCATCAGGCCATCACTACTCAAATTCTTGAGTCCTTCCAGTCTCTTCATCAAAAGGTTGATTCTGTGCTGGTAGCTCCCCCGTCAGCCGCTGAGGGGGAGAAAGAGACGGTTCCCACTCCTTCAGACAGCGGCTGTCCGGGTCCCACTCCCATCACCAATGCTCCAACTGAGGGGGAGCATTCTAGACAAAGCAGAGACAAAGGAAAGAGCAAGCTATCTCTAGATGAAGAGGCCCTTTTATCTCAGCAACAAAAGTCTGCTTCTCTAAAAGCTTTTGTTTCTGAAGCTGATAGGCTCAAACTTCAACCACCAAACAAAGTCACCTCTGACTTTGGCCTTTCTAAAGCTAAGCTTGATTCTCATGACATCCCTTGGTACCGAAAGACTTTAATGGAAAGAAAGTTGAAGTCTAAAATTGTTGAAATAAAGCTTGGCACCACCAAATGCTCAGATGAGGTTCGGATGTTAATCATTAGAGAAGACAAAAGTCATCACTCCACCAAATTCAGCGATCTTGAAGACTATGGACTCTCTGAATGGTACGAACTCTCTGAACTCTTATCCAAATCTCTTAGTAGGCACAAAGTTTTGGCCAAGAAGACCATCAATCGTCTTCTTGAAAAAATGAAAGACATTGCAAAAGATTATAAGCATTCTCCTGAAGAAGAAGCTCAGGTTCAATGTCTCAAAAAGATGTGTCTCTTCTCCTCTCCACAACTCTCCTCTTCTGTCACACAAAACCTCTTCAAGGACATGGTTGCCAAGGGAATGATTCCTGATATAAAGAATCTAAACCTGAAGACTCCAAGGTGGTCCGTGTCCGACCCATATTTCTGACACTACTGGTACTGTAGTGTTTAGGCCAACCAAAGGAGTCTTTTTCCTTAATGAAAAGGAAACTCCCATGTTCTTCAGACATAAGGAGATCCCCATTGCTGACACCAAATTTCTGGTTGCTATCCTATCTCTTATCCCCATAAGTTCTGAAGGTTCTCTCTTCCGTCGGGATATTCTTGCTGAGCTCCACAAAAGACAGAAGAAAGAATGAGGTTCTTCTCTAAATCCTTTTATCTTTCTAATGTACTTGTAACCGTTGTTTTGCTAAGTGATATTTAATACAAATGCATTTCCTTTATTTAGTTTGTACAAATATACTTCATTCTTTTATTTCGTTTGTAAGTGTCGGATATACTTTATAAATCCTTATACAAAAAAAAAAAAAACTATGTGAAAAGAACCCAAAAAGAGTAAAGATGGGTCAAAATGAATTTATTCAGTACACTCTTTGTTCTATTCTTTAGTATGGATGTCATCCTCAAATAGGGGGAGATTGTTGGGTCATCTGAAGATTTGAAGATGACCTCCTAATCTTCCATCTTATATCATCCTACTTAGAATATGTTTAAGGTTCTTTTAGCAGCTTGGTTTCTATACAAATGTTCGGTGAAGTCAAAGATCAGCCGAAGAAGACAAAGAAGGAGTACATCTCTCAAAGCGGATTGAAGATAGTCTCCTCAGCCTAAAGCCAAGCATGCCCAAGTGATCAACACCATCAGCCAGGATGGTGTCAATCACATGTCTCTCAGGAGTGGAAGACCTCTCAGGTCTTCGGCAGCCGATGATCTCATCTCTCCTTAGGGTATGAAGGTGTTCTCACATCTTCAAGGAGCAGCCGAAGATTTCTCAAGTCTTCGGTAGCCAATCATCTCTCCTTAGAGTATGAAGGTGTTCTCACATCTTCCGGAGCCGAAGATCTTTCAAGTCTTCGGCAGTCTATGCTTAAGGATTTCTTTCAAACACATTATACTTTTCTGACAAAGTATATTGTGATTTCTTGCATTGACGTGGACCTCATCTGGATATCAGATCAAGTAAGTTTTGTCTACTACACCATCTTAAGGAAAGGTCTCTACCATCCTTCTGCAGGTCAACACTTCAAGCCAAAACATCTCAAGACAAAAGGTACATCTTGTACCTTGTACTTTGCTGAAGACCTGTGTCCATCCTTGCTGAAGACCTGTGTCCATCCTTTGTTCAACAGGTGTCACATGCATTTAATGCATGAGGCACTATAAATATGGAGGATGGTTCAACATGCAAGATCACCAGCTCTCAAGCTTTCAAGCTCTCTAAGTGTACTGGCATTCTCTCTAAGAAGTTCTTATTGTTTTCTAAGTGTTTTACAATTGTTCTTCATTTCTCTTAGTGTAAGATTGTTTGAATAGATTTCATCTATTCTCTTCCGCAACAATCAAAAGTTCTCTTTGTGTAATTCTTGATTTAAAATCAATAAGAATTAAAGTAAGTAAAAATCTGTGTGTATTGTATTCAACCCCCCTTCTACAATACTTTTCTTCTTTACTATTTGCTATTTGGGACCAACATTTATGCATGTTTGTTTGTATAGTATATGTGTCAATTGTGCCCCCACAACGCACTAAAATGGGTCATTAAAAACTATTAAGTATATATGTTGGATATGAATCTCCAACAATTATCCGCTATTTAGAACCTTTTACGGGTGATCCTTATATTGCATGATTTGCGAATTGTCACTTTGATGACAGTCTTCCCGTCGTTAGGGGGAGATAGGAAAAAATATTTTCCAAGGGAACGACATAAACTGTCATGTAATGTTCCAACTCTGTCTCATTTTGAGCCCTAACCTTCACAACGTAAAGATAAAGTCAAATGAATCAGACTCGATACTTGATACATTAAAATTATTTTAAAAGTGACAAGATCACTGTTAGAGTAGAAATATGTTGGATACAAGATCATGAAGACTAGAGGTCAAAGATACGAGAAGTCAAACCTGGAAAGTCAACTCTCATGTAAAGTCAAAGTCTTGTGTTAATAAAGTCAAAGTCGATTGTATTGTTTTGTTTAGCTTTGTTTTAGTTGAGAGGTATAAATAGTCTTTGTTTTTGGTTAATAGATAGATGACTTGTTATTGAGTTTACACTTGAGAGAGAAAATTTGTAGAGAGAGAAAGAGACGTCTAGAGAGAGAAAGTTGTAATCTTTGAAATTGAAATTGAAATCAAACAGGTAATTAATTCATCTTGTTTAATTTGTTTGATTGTGATAAGAATATTGATTTAGGGACACACAATTGGTATCAGAGCAGATCCAGATTGAAATCATTTCAAGAAAAAGTTTGTCGACACTGTTATATCAACTTTCAGATTCAATTCTGAAATTGTGTTGTTTTTCAATGTTGTAATTGATTGTACTGTGGTCGAATCATGTTTTAGAATGAGTTTGTATAGATAAAATCTTGAATTGCACTGTAATTTTTCATTAATTTGAGAATTTGTTGGTTTTGGTTTTCCACAAGTTTATACAATTTGTTCAGAATCGATGTCGATGATTAAGTGAATTTTGATGTAATTTGTTGATAGAAATAGATTATAGAAGTGTTGTTGAATGAATTGTCAAAGTTTCAGTTTGTAATTCCATGTCTAGATAAGTTTGTGGTGAATCAGATTGGTTTTTTCTTCGAAAAGTTGAAGAACACGCAAGATCTACAAAACGCGCAAGCATCATCAGAAGAACGCCCAAACTTAAAGATTTTTTATTTTTGCTAGAAACGCGCAAAGTGTTATTTGCGAGTTCTAGAAACACGCAAATCGAAGTTTGCGTGTTTGGTATTCAGTCTGCGAGTTTGGTCATTTTCGAGTTTTGCGAGTTTAGCTTGCGAGTTTGATAAAACACGCAAGTAGGCATCTGCGAGTTATCCAAACGCGCACGACTCATCTTGAGAGTTTCTCAGTGAACAGTGATCTGGGAGTTTATCTGTCTGCGAGTTTCAAGTAGTTTTAGTGATCTGCGAGTTTCTCAGTGAACAGTTATCTGCGAGTTTTGGCGTCTGCGAGTTTCAAGCCTTCTTAGTGATTTGCGAGTTTCTGTACTTAGTCAAAATTTTCAAAACTGTAATATGGCTTTTAAATGTGAAGGGGGACAAAGTTTCTGTACTTAGACTTAGCGGGACCCCCGTGCTAAGTCTGCGGAGGGGGACAAAGTTCTTTTTGTGATCAAAATTTCTGAATTTTATTTCAAAATTTTCTATTTTTGTGTGATTTCATTTGGACTAACGGTCAATTTCAAGTTTCTTACTGCATATTTTTTCAAACAGGATGACTTCAAAAGATGTTCTTTCTATCGGTACGGACGTAAAGCCTCCTGTTCTATTCAAGGGGGAATACGAACAATGGAAAGACAGATCTCTGGATTTTGTTGATCGATATGCAAATGTGGAAAACATTTTGCTTTCAATTACAGAAGGTCCCATGATTCCACCTACTGTCCAAATACCTGATGATGAATCCTCAGACAGTGAGGATGGAGACGAGGACATAGTGCAAAGGATGAGAACTGTTCCAATGGATTTTGCACAATATTCTGAGGAGCAGAAAAGCCGTTTTAAAGCATACAAGCTAGCAAGATCTCTTCTACTCCAGAGTATCCCGAATGAGATATACATCAAGATAGATAGCTACAAGGCGAATGCAAAGAAAATGTGGGATAAGTTACAAAAGATGATGATGGGATCCAAGGTCAGGAATCAAATGAAAGTGGCTAACTACATTAACTGCTATGAGGAATTCAAGGCAAAAGAAAACGAGAGCCTTGAAGACACTTATGAGAGATTTGTATTGCTTCTTAATGAACTTTCAAAGAATAAGGTCAAGAAGAAGCAGATTGAAAATAATGTGAAATTTCTCAGCATTGTCCAACCCGAATAGAAGAAACATACACGGAGAATGAAACAGATGAAAGATCTGAGTGACATCCCACTTCATGAGGTTTATGAAACATTGCGGCAGAACGAAGAAGTGGAAGAGAAAAGAGCTGAAAAGAAGAAAGCTGAGAAAGTTTCTGATCCAATAGCCTTAGTAGATGGAGAGAAGGAGAAAGAAAAGAAAGAGAAGAAAAAGAAGAAGAAAGTTGTGATTCCCAATTCTGATTTTGATTTAGATTCAGATAGTGATGATGGAGAAAATCTCAAACAAGTTATGCTTCTACTGACCCGAGCATTCCAGAAGAAATTCTACAAGAAACCGGGTTCAAACACACAGAGGTATTCTTCATCAAGTTCGAAGAATCATGAACATCAGGAAAGAGTTGAAGGAAAGAGGTATGAAGAGAACCGGTATGTGGAGAGAAAGCCGGAAGAGAAAAAGAAATATCTGAATGACTATGCTGGTGCTGAAAAGAAGACAGATGATCTGATAAAGTGCTACAACTATGGCAAAATTAGTCATTATGGCAAAGATTGTCGGAAGCCGAAGGTTCGGAACTCGGAATATTACAAGAACAAGATACTATTGGACAAACAACAGGAAACTGGCAAGGCATTGATGGCGGAAGACGAATATTGGTTAGATCATTCGGATGTTGAGGAAGAGAAAGATGAAGAAGCTCACATGTGTTTGATGGGCAACACTGTGAAGTATGATGATTCTGATGAAGAAACTGCTGATGAGGTAAATAATATTTCCAAATCTGGTTTTATGGTTAAAATGGAAGCTATGATGGTCGAACTTCAAGATCTTCAAAAGAAACTGAAAAAGGAAAAGAACAGAGTTGAAAAGAAAAATCAAAAGATCTTTGATCTTAACAAGCAAGTTGTTGGGAACAAAGATTTGATTGATTCTCTTCGCAAATCTGTTTCTGATTTTAAACTGGAAAAAGATTGTTTTGAAAATAAGATTTCTGATTTTGAATCTAAATTGTCTAAGTCTGTTTTTGAAAAGCAAGAATATGTTCTAAATGCTTATAAATTGCAGGTTGAAAACAAGAACTTAGCAAAGAAGGTAAATGGTTTGGAAGCCAAACTTTATACTCGAGGTCAAACAGATCAAACCATTTTTCTTAACACCCCAAATGAGGAAGCTGATGTTAGAGAGAAGTGGGGTCTCGGTTACGAAAACCCACACTATCTAAAGAAAGCTATCAGAAAACAACCAGTTTTGTATAATTTTGATTATCTTTTTGTGGCTGGAAAATATCCTCATTTGAAACCCAAATTTATTACCAAATCATCAGAAGAGGTAGAGGCTAAAGAGGATGAGAATAGAAAGAACTTAAAGAAAATGCAACTACCATTCTGCTATCAAAAGCTGAATGATAGTTATATTTCAGATCAGCCAAAATGTCTTTCAAATTATTATTTTGAAAGTTATTCATCAAAGGAGTTGGAGGCAAAACCTGTTGAAGCTAAAATTTATGTTCCTCCACTCATTTTATAAAGCAAAATAATCGAGCTTAAACATATTTTATCTAATGAAAGAATATTGGCTGACATTGAAAAAGTTGTATTTTCAACAGTTATAAAGAACACAGTTTTTAAAGTTGAATCTAAAGAGTGTTCTACATCCTCTAAAGCACCTCATGCTTCTGAATATGATTTTGATGATTTATTTGAGTATGCAAATGATTTATTAAATTCTGATGAAGGGTGTGTGAATGAGATTGATATGTTTGATTTCAATGCTAATCTTCCAAATCATTCTACTTTTGTTGTTAATGATCAAGTTTTACCTAGTATGCATGAAAAAGGTGAATCATCAACTAAGGTTGGTGAATTAGTTTATGTGAATGCTGATTACTATGCTAAGGGTAAGAAACATAAGAAACAATGTTTATAGAAATGGATTAACACTGGTAAACACAAGAAAAATCAATCTCGAAAATCTGATTTTCCTGATAAATCTAAATTCTTTGTTTCAGATATAAGAAAGAAAAGGTCTGAAGAGAAAACTGAATGGCGACCTAAAAAGAAGACTGATGAGAAGGCGGAATCAATTCCTGATATAGTTACTGATAGATCTGATAGTAGTGTTAATGATGTAGTTGGTAAAGTTGCTTTTAATAAACAAAACCTTGTAATTCCTTACAAGCGATACTCAATAAAGCAATTGTTCCAATTATCTCATCCTACTATTCAATCTTATACTTATCAGTGGAATGATTTTGCTTGTCATCATAATTCTAATGATTGGTTTGGATCTTATCATGTTTATTCTTCTAAATCAAATGTTTTCAAAAGTTTTTAAAGAAAAAGAGGATCCATATTCAAATGGATACCAAAATCATGTGCTAATCTGTTAGGACCCGTTTTAAAATGGGTACCTAAATCTGTTGTTTCCTGATTTCTCTTGCAGACCCGACATATGTGGTACTTGGATAGCGGCTGTTCCAAGCATATGACCAGGCAGAAAGATTTATTGTCTAATTATACAGAGAAATTCAGTGGCAATGTTCGTTTTGGCAACGACCAATTCTCACCAATTCTAGGCTATGGTGATGTGGTACATGACAAATTAACGATAACGAAGGTGAGCTATGTCGAAGGTCTAGGGCACAACCTATTCAGTATTAGTCAGTTCTGCGACAAAGGGTTAGAGGTAAATTTCAAGGCTAAGAGTTGCTCAGTGTGTACTGAAGACGGCAAAGAACTCTTAGTTGGTACTCGCAAGTCAAACCTCTACACCATCAATCTTTCAAAGGTACAGACTGACAATCAGGTTTGCTTACTGACAAAAGTTTTGATGCAACAAAGTTAGCTTTGGCATCGACGGCTGTCACACCTGAATTTTCGTTATATCAACAAATTGGTCAAAGGTAGATTAGTGAATGGTCTTCTTGAATTGAGATACAAGAAAGAACACTTGTGTGCAGCATGTGAAAAAGGGAAGATGAAGAGAGCTCCACATAAACCAAAGTTTGAACCTAGTACAAGTTCTCCATTAGAGTTGTTGCATATGGATCTTTGTGGTCCGATGCGAATGTAAAGCTTAGGCGGAAAGAAATATGTTCTAGTTATCGTGAACGACTATTCGCGATACACGTAGGTCAAATTTCTACGATCAAAAGATGAGACACCTGAAGTACTCATTACATTTCCGAAGACGACCCAGGTGAATTTGCATAAACCAGTCAAGCTTCTCAGAACTGATAACGGCACAGAGTTTAAGAACAAGATTGTTGAAGAATATCTCGAATTGGTCGGGATATCACATCAATACTCTGCTGCTCGTACGCCTGAACAGAATGGAGTAGTCGAAAGGCGAAATTGAACGCTAGTCGAGGCCGCTCGCACTATGCTCAGCCAATCAGACTTACCTCTAAATCTATGGGCAGAAGCTATTTCGACTGCGTGCTACACTCAAAACCATTCCATGATACACCGTAGATTTCAAAAGACTCTGTATGCTTTGATCAACAACCGAACACCAACCATCAAATATTTTCATATTTTTGGTTGTAAGTGTTTTGTGCTAAACGACAGAGAGAATCTCAACAAGTTCAGTGCTAAGGAAGATGAGGGCATCTTCATTGGATATTCTTCTACATCTGTTGCATATCGAGTATACTTAAAGAAGTCAAAGACTGTTATCGAGAGCGTAAACGTCACATTCGATGAGGAAATGGCTTCTGAACAAGCCTGTTCAGAACCCGTGATAACTGGAGTGTTAGCTTCTGGACAACTCAGTTCAGAACCTATATCTGCAAAGAACAAATCAGATGAAGCATCAACATCTACTAATAATTTATCTGATTTAGATCTTTTATTTGAACTGTTTTATGATTAATATCTTGGATCTAATATGTATAAACCTGTTGTGGTTGACAGGATGGACGATTCAACGGCTAATCATCCAACCACTTTAGAAGTTTCCACTGAATCTAATTCCCCGATTTAGCAAGATATTCTAGTTCAAACGCCTACTCTGATAGTTGAAGTTGTATCTACTAATGATGAGCCAGAAGTTTCTGAATCAGTAGAGTGTGTTGTAAGGACAGATCAACAGACTGAACAAACTGTACCTACTGAAACTTCTGCACCAATTACTTCAACTGAATCCCTCTCTCATGATGTACAAACTAAAGAATATGATATTGGATTTTTGGATGAAAATCATGATCAATCTTCATCTAATCCACTCCCTCATGAACATCGTTGGACCAAAGAGCACCCTTTACACCAGGTCATTGGAGATCTCAACAAACCGGTGCAAACTAGGTCAGCAACTTTAAACTAGTGTCTGCATGACTCATTCCTCAGCAAGATAGAGCCTACTCGAGTTTCAGAATCTCTAGCTGATTCGGATTGGGTGTCTGCTATGCAAGAAGAGTTAAATCAGTTCGAAGCCCTGAAGGTTTGGAGATTAGTGCCAAAACCAGAAGGAAAGACCGTGATAGGCACCAAATGGGTATTCAAAAACAAAAAGGATGAAGATGGTATTGTCATTCGAAATAAAGCAAGACATGTTGCCAAAGGTTACCGGCAAGAGGAAGGCATAGATTATGACGAGACTTATGCTCCAGTAGCGCGTATAGAGGCAATCCGTGTGTTTCTAGCGTACGCTGCTCATAAAAACTTCACTGTCTATCAAATGGATGTGAAGACTGCTTTTCTGAATGGAATTCCTAAGGAAGAAGTCTAGAAATTGCCTTTGTGGTGTTTCGATGATTGGATGGAAGCCCTGGGGGAGTGAACATCATAAAAGCTCCTTTCCTATGTGTATTCGTTACACACAGTAACTTCGTGTTACTGACAGACATGTTAACTGATTCATTTGTTGATTCAGGTGTTACACGATTATTTTTGTCTAGATTTGAAAATATCTAGATAAATACATGGCTACGGATCAACGAATCATAGGATCTTGGACAGATCAGAATGGTTCAAGACATTTCTTGGAGAAAAGTTTTGATGTTATAGATGCTCTATTCATCAAAAAGGGGAAGATGATTTAAAGAAATGTCAGCGTCAGAAATTTTCAAAGTTAAAGATTTGAAGAAGATAAAGTTTAAAGATTGAGAGTTTGGAAGTTTGTACAAAGAAATTCTAAAGATGTGCTGATTTCACTGAAATTTTCGTTGAAGATTATTTGCTGAAGCAATCCAAGCTAAACCTGAAGATAATTTCTTTCTGAAGACTGAAAGAGGTTTGAGACAATTTTGAGAAGATTATTAAAGAATGTTTCTACCATCTTTGGGAGATATTGTTGGTATTTCTTAAAGATATACTTTGGGGAGATTAAAGTTAAAGATCAACCAAAAGAGGAAGATTGTACTCAGATTGAGCTTAAAGGGGAGATTTAAAGTTCTTCAATGCAACTAAAAGGGGGAGATTGATTTGCTAAATCTTTCAAAGATGATCTTGAATCTAAAGGGGGAGATTGTTTGAGCAGAAATATGTTGGATACAAAATCATGAAGACTAGAGGTCAAAGATACGAGAAGTCAAACCTGGAAAGTCACTCTCATGTAAAGTCAAAGTCTTGTGTTAATAAAGTCAAAGTCAAGTGTATTGTTTTGTTTAGCTTTGTTTTAGTTGATAGGTATAAATAGTCTTTGTTTTTGGTTAATAGATAGATGACTTGTTATTGAGTTTACACTTGAGAGAGAAAATTTGTAGAGAGAGAAAGAGACGTCTAGAGAGAGAAAGTTGTAATCTTTGAAATTGAAATTGAAATCAAACAGGTAGTTAATTCATCTTGTTTAATTTGTTTGATTGTGATAAGAATATTGATTTAGGGACACACAATCACACATACGAGCTGCTAATATACCCGTAAGGTTAAAATTCCCCAACAGGGGCACAACGCTATTGGAAAGTGTGTTGCAGTCACACATAGTGGAGGTGTGGTTGAGGTCGTAGCTACCAACTGAAAGTGGTGGAAGCTACTTGGTTCGATAGATACTATTCTAAAGGAAGAGAATAGTGAGGCACATCTATTTATCATCAATACATAAAACTCTTATGAGATTATCTCTAATTATAATTATGTCCATGAATCATCACTGGAGGACGCTCCGAAGTTAATATGATTCTAGAGATGAAAGAAAATATCAAATGAACTATGAGAGTACATATGAGTCGATGGACAGTTCATATATACTAATTGATGAGTTATTCGCATATATTATTGCTCATAAGATGATAGAGCACAACGACATCGAAACACGCGTCATCTCAGGGAGCAGTCGACTGTCATACATATTTCAAAGGACAGTCAAGGACAGCAATGGAATGCCAATCCCCGGGTTTTATTTGTAAAGTCTCTATTCCTTGGTAATCAAAGCCCAAAGAAAATGCTCTTGCAATAAAAGTGAAACACTCATTTTATATAGTGAAGCAATCTATACGAATGTTGTATAACCACCTAAGTGGATACTTGATTGGGAAAGTATATAATAACGATGAATTGTGCCCTTGCGTATTTATTTAGGAAAACAAGTTCTAAATTTTCAGTGTAGATCTATATGTCGATTTTATGAACATAATAGGCACTCTTGATGAAATAAGAGAAACAACAAACTACTTAAAATCTGAATTTGAGATGAAAGATCTTTGGAAAACTTGGTTTTGTCTAACTATTTGAGCTAGAACATCAAGTTTATGGAATATTAATCCACCGATCCACATGTGTCCAGAAAATGATCAGGTGACTTAATATGTACAAAGCGCATCTGGTTAGCACTCCCATGATCGGTTGAAGTATTGGATATAAAAAGATTTATTTTGTCTAAAGGATGATGACGAAGAGGTTTTGGGAGCTGGAATTCTCTTTTTAAGTTCAATAGGCGCATTATTGTTTTTAACACCATACATTTGACCGTATATTGTATTTCTTAGTGAACTTGTTTACTAAATTTATCTCAGCACCAACGCAACGTCATTAGAATGATATCAAATTAACCTTTTGGAACCATTGACATAGGCTTATACTTTCCCTATAGAAAGAAAAATGGGATTGATAATGAAACCTCAATACCTACTTAGAATATAAGCAGCAAAAATACTAGCTCTTAAAGAAAAACACCAAACAATGTCTTGGTATGTCTTTGCTAATATTAGGTATGTGTCTGATCCATACAAGGGTTGTTCCCAAACTGGATAATGAATTACCACAGGGAACACTCCGATTGCTTGGAAGTAAGCTAAGCTAACCATTGTAACTACCTCCTTGAACGATTCCAAGAATATTACTCTCCACGAGATTGTTCAAGAGATATATATATGATTAAGAACTGTCATTACACATATTAGAGGAGCTAGTGATTTTGAGTTCAACCACTATCCTACTTGCATATATGGAAATAATGCATCATGTATCAAATAAATGAAAGTAAGATACATCAAGGGTGATAACACAAATCATATTTTGCTTAAGTTTCTATGCAATCAGCAATAACAAACTATCCTCTAGATTCAAGTGAATCAAGTAAGATGTCAAGAGAAAATGATACATTTACCAAATCATATATTGGGAAGCATGTAGAAAGTAAATGCAAATGTTTTCCAAATTCTTTGATTAATTCACGAATCAGGAGGAGTAGTAGACAAAAGGAGAAGCCTACTATACATGTGATGTTGGTATGTTGTACTCTTTCCTTCAACCAAGGTTTTATTTTTCCCATTGGGTTTTGTTCCTTAGTGTAATGTTTTAGTGAGGCAACAATCTATATACCATCATGCTTTCCTAACTCTCATGATTGATGTACGAATCTAAGAGAAAACTAGACTAAAGGAAAAGTCTATGTATTGCAAAGAAACTGATGCATTGTACTCTTTCCTTCGTCAAACTTTAATTTTTTTTCCACTGGGTTTTTATTTTGGCGTAAGGTTTTAACAAGGCAACAATTGTGCACCATCACTTCATTCAATTGACTCGGCACAAGGGGAGTGTTGAAGGATTATGTGCCATCATCAAAAGAAAGTAATTGACATAATATTTTCCTACTATTAGAATTTACCATAATAAAGGTTTCATTTTCTTTGTAAAATTCTCTCTATTTAAATGACTTATGATTAATGAGAATTAGAGACTTTTTCTCTCTGTCATATTGTATATGCGCATATCAGCTGATCTATTCGATGCATTGGTTGAGATACACACTGCCTTATTGAAATCTGCTGAAAATATGGAAAAAGGTAACTGCCAAATTATAGATAAGTTACAATTTCAAATTTTAAATTATTCAATTAAATAAATAAAGATATCAATAGCAAGTTAGAGGCTTCCTTAAAATAAGGAAAGATACTTATTAGGCGTGAAAAGGAGAATTCCAATTTTACCCCTTCCTTTTTGATTAGGCGTGTACACTAACATGCAATTTCTAATGAATCTGATTGGTTGAAAATCGGTTAACATGGTTAATACCAATGTCATGGTTAACAAAAGAAGGGGACCCTATATATATATATATATATATATATATATATATATATATGTGTGTGTGTGTGTGTGTGTGTGTGTGTGTGTGTGTGTGTGTGTGTGTGTGTGTGTGGTTATCAATTATTGGATGAGAAATGGACTCACATTAGAATGAGATGCACCGAGATGCACCAAATCAATTCCCTTTTAAGCCGCAATTGGGAGGGCTTGAGATTAAAAGAGATCAGCGGTTCAGATCCACTTCTCACGATTCTCACCGTTAACTCAACTTTTCACGCGATCTTTCGTCTGTGTGTGTGTATAAAAATGTTGTTTTTATTTTTATTTTTTATAAAAAGGAAGAAAAATAGGCAAAAAGACTAAAATGATCCTTGATTTAAAGAGTTAACGGAAATGTTAGTCAAATAGACCATGACCAAGACAAATTAAATACCACAAGGACCAAATCCACAATAAACATGTCAAAGAAAATATCAAAACACACCGACCAATTCCACAATTAACTCTCAAGTTAATTAACTTTTTTAACTACAGTTAATCAGAGGGACCTAAAGTAAAACAAATTGACAACTACAATACCCAAAATTGTAATTAATTTTAAAGAAGACCAAACTTAATAATTAGCGACAACCACAAGGATCAAAAATATAATTTAGTTTTCAAATTATTCTTTGTAAAAATCAATGTATGGGAATTGTATAAATACACATCTATTTATATTGAGAAAAATTACTTTAATCATATATTTATTATTAATTATTTAAATATATTAATACGATGGTTTAGTTATATATTTATATTATGTTGATTGTATATTTATTATATTAAAAAAAACAAGTATATATATATTAATAAAGTTTAAAACAAATATTAGATTAATCAAATAGTACTAATTTTACAAATTTGTGTTTTAATTTCAGTATGAAACAAATTAATTTAATTTTTGTAAATTGACCAGTTAAGCCAAAAATAAATTCAAACTCCTTAGCAATTAATTATACTATATAATATTTACCAGGAAAGTGAAATTACAAAAATACCCCTTCAAATCAATTGAGAAAGAAAAAAAAAGCGGCTGACAATTTGGTATACCATTATACATTAATTTACAGCTTTGGTCCTTCAAGTTTTTAGTAACTTACAGATTTGGTCCTTGAGCTTTTAATTTTTTTTCTATGTTTGTAGAGTTACAGATTTGGTCCCTATAGTTTTATTTTCCTCTTGGATTTAGTCCCCATAATTTGTTGATTCCAAAATAGACTTTCGATTTTGCATTTGCGTAACGTTTTGGTCATCGAAACTAAAAGTTGTTAGCTCCTGACCGTTAAGTAAATGACATTTCGATCATTTATAACTTTTTCATTTTCTAATTTAAATAAATAAAAGTTATATTATAAATATTATTTTTATTATATAAGTATAAAATAAAGATCCCTTAACATGCATCGCATCTCAATCACTGTGTCTTCTCCAACCCAAAACCTATGTAAAATTTGTTTAATTCATATTTTTATTATAATTTAATTTAGGTTTAATAACAATGTAACTTTTTTTTAAGTTTAATGATGTAATGTACCATTTGCCAATTTATTTTCGCTTCCTATCATACACACACATCATCCTCATAGGGCATTTTGTAAATTATAGTGATGCTGCTAACAGACACAAAATGTTTTGTTCTCATAATTGGCGATGCTCAAATTTATGGTCTTAATATTTCTTTCCATCCGCAGCAACGCGCGGGCATTAATCCCACCTCGTTTATATGAAAAGGCAGGTGGCCTATGAGTATGTATGAATATGTTCACCTTTACGATGATAAGGTGGCCGTTTACAAAATGCTTATCCGGTAAGTGTTTACCAGGTAATTTACCATAGCAGATGAACATGACAAGCGGATAAGATCTTACCCAGTAAGAGCGAGGATAAGGATGAAGAGTCTTACCCGGTAAGAGAAAGTGACAACTCTTACCCGGGTAAGCGCTTACCGGGTAAATTGTTGTATAAGATACCATCATAACGATTAAAATCTTACCCGATAAAGCAAGTTAGTGCGTTGAGTTTTATTGGTAAACGCTTACCGGGTAAGCACTTAGGTAAACGACCCCTAAATCCAACGATGATAACATAATTGAATCGAATGAAGACAAATAAAACGTTAAGTATAACAAAATAATTTATTGCAACTGGATCAAATATAACATTTGATATAACCACAATCGATAACAATTAACTAGATAGAATTTATTGGGATACAGTAGTTTAACAAAATAGATGGACCATGGGCATGGCTCATTGGCTCATCTATTTGGCATAGTCCATGGGACCATAAGGCTCAAAAAGGTTAGCCAAGGGTCCCTTTTTTCTCAAACGATTCATGCCCATGTCTTTGCACAATTGATCATTGTACCATATTTCTAAAACACCAATTGACGACCGATGATGGTATTCCCCGCTTGTTTGCTTCATGTATTCGTCCCATCTCGATATATCTTTCTGCATCTCGTTAATGCTCGGTAGCTTGAACGCACCTTCGAGAAGTGCTGTCACCCATCTAGACCTCATTTCTGAGGTGTAAAGGTTCGAAAAACTCTCGGAAAATCCAATTATCGCTAGTTGTGGTATCCGTGGATGGATGCATTCCCTGACAACAACAACAACAACAATTGATCGGTAATGTAAGATCTAATTTTAAAACCAAAAACCAAACTGTAATAACGTATCCCATTAGCGTTGACCTGTACAAAGGGACTCGTGGTGAACTCGTGATGAGGTGACCAAATGTTGATGACTCGAAGATATTTTTGAGCTTTTCTACACCTTTGAATCCAGTAGCGTATATGACAATGTCCGCTTCTATCGTGGTGTTGTCCTCATCGGTCAAAATACCGTTGTCGTGGAAGCAAAAACTTGGAGATTTTTTCAACTTGATGCTTCCTTTATTGACTTTATCAACAAAGTCCTCTGGATCTGGCATATAACAAATCAAACACGAGTGGGCGTCTTTCGAGAAACTTTGTTGTGGCACCATGTCGAACTTGGCGAGCGGAAGCTTCTTTTTGATGTAGCTTTCGACAAATTTTGAGGTTACCCAGCGCTGTTACATTTGGTGATCATAAAAGGACGAAAAATAGGCATATGGCTTTTAGTTATGAGCATTAGAGGAATGCACCCCCTTGTCCCCAACCCTATTCAATATAAATACACCCATCTTCTGCCCTGTTTAATACCCGACGGGTTTGGGGAAAGAATCCAAGCAAGGTATGCAACACCCATTTAGTAAATAATAATAATAAAATTATATATATATATATATATATATATATATATATAGTTTTCTTCTTTTTAAGTTTCATACGAGAATAGTAACAAAATAAAATGATAAGAAAACGGGTGAATCACATGTGACTTTACACTAAAATCACATGTGATTCACGCGACCCTGGCTGCGACCCAAGGTCTCGGGCCACGTCACTCACACACTCTCGCATTGACTGTGAATGTAAATCACACGTGATTTTGACACATGATTTGACTGTTTTCTTATTCTTTTATTTTGTTACTTTTTTTCTCGTATGGGTCCCTCTCTCTTTATATATATGGGGTCGAGTCACGGGCGGATAATATTATCTGCGAACGAACCCGCTTCAGGTAAAGAAAATTTGAAATCAACCCCAACCCTGTCAAAACATCTCCAATGGGTAGCTAAGAATAAAAATCAAAATCCAAATAAAAATAAAAATTACATCCCACTTCAACATCTTAATTTTCAAAATCAAACATTAATTATATTATTAAAATATAATACATTTCTTAACAAACTTATAATCACAGGGAACAAAAGGATAAATAATCATATGCCCCAAAATTATATATCACATTACCCTCCCAAGTCCCATGAATGAAACTTTTAAATTTATTTAATTCATGTTGCTATGTGTATTCATACGTGATTATGTTCATATGTATGTGATTATGTGTAGTAGAGACTTACTAGAGGTGAAAGTAAAGTGGCTATGAGACGAAGCAGAAAACCCTCCCCGGGCTTATGAACCTGAAGCTCCGAGAACCGATTTTGGTAAAGATACGATAACGGGATGCCCCATGGAGACCAGTTTGGGAGCTTCCAATGATCACGCCGGTAAACTATCGTACACGGATGTTCTGTGCCTGAGAATCAACATCATATATATATATATATATATATATATATATATATATATATATATATCGTAAAGTTACCAAACATATATCACCGGCCGGAGAAGCTTTATGGGGCCGTTTATCTAGATGCTTACCTGGTAAACGATTACCGGTAGCAGTCAACACTATAATTTATTTTATTGGGTAAGATTTTGGTACATCAAAACAATATTGTATGCAACAATTTACCTTGTCCGGGTAAAGAGTCATCACCCTCACTTATCAGGTAAGACTCTCCTCCGTACTTAATATTGCTTATCGGGTAAGATTGTTGGCCCTTGCCATGTTCATCCGATGAGGAAAATTACCAGGTAAGCGTTTAGTAAACGGCCCTTAAACTGCTACAATGATCATCAAAACTGCAAACTAACCATTGATCGATGAGCATTCCCTTGCAATGTCGAGTCCACTTTTCCCAAACCCCACCACCACCACCTTCTTCCCTATCACAAATTCTGCAGCTGCGTCATTATCCATGGCAGCGTATTCCATCGAGTGTATCACCTGTCCCCGGAATATTTCAGCCCCTTTTCCGGCCGGGAATTCCGGAACGTTTGGAACATCTTTGAATCTTCCCAAACAAAGAATCACAAAATCCACGCTGTAAACCTGGTTTTCCGACATGATCATCAAACTTCTGTTTTCGTTAAGTGAATCATTTTAATAACAACGAACATCCGTATTATTTAGCATGTTAAATCACTGGGAGCCCACTTTTATGTTGTTGTTTAGTGACTTTAATCAACGAATGTAAAACTATATAGACCACCTTAGTGCATATCTAATTTCTATAAGAAGACAAAAATAATAAGCCGCAAAAACGCCTCTATAATACATATATATTGTTATCTTATTTTGTATTGTAATCAAAAGTTTTAGGTGTAATAGGGCCTCCAAAAAAGATTGAAACGTCCCTGTACCTGAGTTGTGGCGGTTCTAGTGTCCTCCACCGTGAGATTCCATTTGCCTTTGGGTGGAAAGGGTTCGCCGGTGCCGTTCCACAGCGACCATGTCTCCGATGATGGTCCGTCGTAGCTGATTCTTTTCACAAGGGAATTGAATTTGATGTAGGGTATGAGGTGAAAGTGGGTGGCGTAGGATCGGAAGTAGTGTAGGATCTGTTGTTGAGTAGGGAAGTCGTCGGTGACGGAGGATGGCCATGGGAAGTCGGAAAACTGATACACAGATTTGGGAGTCTGGAGCCTGGTGGTTTTGATGGTTTTAGACCATTGACCACCAATGTCGGATTCGGCATCGAAGACTATGGGATGGAAACCGGTGGAGAGACAGTATTTACAGGCCAGAAGGCCGCTGATTCCTGCACCGATGATGGCCACTTGTTTTTTATCCATTATCTCAGGCGATGCAATCTCAGCTTGGATATTTGTGTACTACACTACTTTTTTTTTTCTTTAAATGGAAATCAAATCATCTCTATGTAAAGGCTAACACATGGTGTTAATTATTCGGGTCAACCCATTAACCCAACTGATTTTGATGAACATAGAGTTTGGTTTGAGAAAATGAGATGTATAGAGAGTTGTCATTTATTCCAAAAAGTAAATGGTTATTTTTGTGAAAATCTCTTATTCTCTTAACATACACATTTATATATAGAGAGAGAGAGGGGTGTGAATTTTATCCATACCCCTTATAGAGGGGTATGTGAGTGAGGTAGGAGGGGGTATAGAGGGTTTTTGGGAGTAAGAAGTGGGTAGGGTACGTAGGGATAGCAACACCCATATATATATATATATATATATATATATATATATATATATATATATATATGAAGGATCGTGTGAAAAGAAGAGTTAAGATGAGAAGGTAAGAATGGATCTAGACCTTTAATCATTTTTAATCTCGAATCTACCCATCCATGGCGTTTGATACGGAAATTGATTTGGTGCATCTCATCCTAATGTACATCCAAGGATGAAGATCCCTTCTTACCCTTCTCCTATAACTTTCATTCTCATCGAAACTCAATACTATATATATATAGCCTTACGTTCATTTGAGAAATGGTAAATGTATGAGAAATAGAAAAGTAATCATAGCCTTTCATATGGTCAAATATTGCATCTTTGAGTGGTCAACAATTGCGGCTTTGACTGGTCAAAAGTTGCAGCTATTCTAAAAATAGAAAGACAGTTTCAAAAGTTTTACCAATACACGGTACGAATTCATATATGAACCTGTATGATTCACATATGAACTATATGTTCATATATGAACCAGTGTAATACACATATTGTAACACCCGTGATTTCCTAATGTCGGGCGACGATCGGTGAAGGAAACGATCACCGGACGGTCGAGAGAAACGGTCGGGGGATGGCTCGGCACCAGGCACGGGGAGCGTGGTCTGCAGCACGCACGGCTTGGCCTGCGGCCTCAAGCCGCGGCTAAGGCCGCGTAAGTCTCTGTAGTGTGCCGACCAGTGGCACGCGCGGCTTGGCCCGTGGCCTCAAAGTCGCGGCCAAGGTCGCAGGATTAGTTTGATCGTTTTAAAACCCAAATTTCTAGGGTTTTCTCTCATTTACCTCCCACACCTTTCATTTCTCTCCATTGGTGCGACTTTTTGAAGCTCACGTCTCATATTTGGAGCACCCATGGTGGATTTATCCTAAGAAAGTATGAAGGTTTGGTATTTGGAAGCTTGGATTGAAGAGACAATGGATTCCTTTGGTTGGTTTTGGGTGGAGAGCCTAAACATCCTAAAGTGGTAAGTTTATTTGAATACTTCAAGTTTTGATATAAGGATCTTTATAGATCTAAAGGTTTTACCTGTTGATGGTTTATGCTAGACATGAAGAAGTTGGTTATTTGGAAACCCTAACTATTGTTGAAGAGAGCTTGGAAATGGTGAAGTCTACACCATTGGAGACTAAGGATTTGGGTTTGAAATTTATGTTTAACTTAACCTAGCAAGGTGAGTTCAAGTTGATTTGTGAAAACATTGTACATGACAAAATGTCCATTTTAAAGTGTTTATGTGTTTTACATGAAATTATCAACTGTTGAGTTATTTGGTAATCTTTGATTATTTGAAGTATTTAACTTTATAGACTTTGTAAAACACCCACATTAGGGATTTTTGGGCATTTGGTTAAATGAGTCATAGATGAATGTGTTTTGATGATTTATTTCATAAAAGGATATTGGTCAAAATGCATTTTTAGTATTTGTTGGGTTTTATGCATCATTCATGTAATGGGATGTTTTGAAAGTACGAATGTGTGAGTCCGTTGGTTTTAGATGCCTATACTCGAACTAGCGTTATTTTAAGTGATTGAGTGTGAAGTTGCACTAATAGGCACTTTAAGATTGGATTATTCGAGGTGGTTGGAGTCACTAGGAAAGGGAAACACGCCGAAGGTGGCAAGGATGGACATATACAGTACGTTCATAATAGCACATGACCAGTGTTATGGTGAACCTACGAGTTACATTTGTATGCTTGAACTGCCTTGGTATGATGACCGTTGGGGTAGTGAAGAAGTTCCTAAATGGGTAGCCATTAGAATGAGTTGATGAATTTAGTATTCGTCACTTGGAGTGACGGTAAGCATGGTGATTGCATTAAGTGGACCGCTTCGGGTCGGATTGATTGAGTGGATTAAAACCATAGACTTTTGGAACCGATGTTATTTCGAGGAGAAATTGTGAGGTGAACCTATGAAGTCCTTGATCTTTGCCTTAAGATGTTGAGCACCTTGTGACGCCCCATTTTTTTTTCTTTACATCATAACATTTACATCTGCGGAAGCGTTCGGAAATCATTTCCATAAGTATTATAAGAACGATAACTCGCCATGCGATCCCTTCATGTTTTATCCTGATCTTACCTGAGATACATATATGGAATACGTAAGCTTTTAACTTAGTGGGCAGTTATGATTTCATGAAGAAATCATCTTTCATAAAATATATCATTTTAGTGCATGAACGATAATTCCATACACTTCTCATAATTATGCAATATAACATTGATGCATAAACCATTTCAGTAAAAACATCATCTTCCTTTAGTGCGAGATCTCATATGTGTAAGTATGCCAAACATTCTCAATAGGATCCTAGATCCCTGGGGTTCCGCGCAGGATCTTCCCCCTGAGGTACGTTTGCAAGACGTCCTCCATTCTTATAACCCGTCGGGTACTTAACATGACCATACTTTCAAATGCACAAAACATTTAATATACCACATGTAAAATACATGTCTTTCTCATAAAATGCATTATAAACATAACATTATCTCGTACAAAGCAAACATGCCAAAACATTATTTCAAATATTCATCATGCATAAAAACATTTATAGAACATATACGTATCCCAGTAAGTCTCATAACGTACTCACCTTAAACCTTGATATTTTTTTAACTCTCAATCTCAACACTTGTGTTTCAAACTTGTGGGATATTTAGAAATAAGGATATGACCATATATTTATATGCATTTAAAGTCGGCTAATCAAGCAAAACTTGAAGGCCAAGACTTTCATTTTTGGATAACCATATCCGTTTTTAATTCTTAATCCATAAGGTTTTGTAACAATAAGGGTGAGTCATAAACTTCGCCGGTAAGCATGTATTTTCAAAGTGAGATTGCCACCACCCTAAATTTAAATGCCATGTATATCATTAAGTTTTTTATTAATAATAAAAATATATATTTATATATATATTCTTTCCTTTATTGAATATATTTATATATTTAATCTCCAATCATAGTATAAAGACATATTTAAGATCTATTTACAATATATATTTGTAATTATGCTATCGTTATATCTTTTTCTGAGATGTATAAATTTCCGTAATCATATATCGATCTTTTTGACATTTACGATATCAAAACTTTTCAACGTATATAAATGTGAAATTCGGTATTAACCCGATATTTCTATAATCCATAAATGACACATTTCTATCGTCCTGTTCAAATTATTCTAAAATAAAAACTTTATTCTTTTTCGAATCTAAAAGCGTCAATATGATCTATGTAAATCGCTGAGTCCGAATATATATGCATTGTGTAACTTATAAATCCATTTGAGTACTGAAACTAATAAAAACGATATATTTAATACCGAATCAGTCCTATAAATAAAACTTTGTCGGTTTTCAAATCTGAAAGTTTCATTGTGATCGTCATAAATCGCTGGTCACAAAAATATATTAGTCGCATTTCATAAAAATCCATACGACTGGCTAATTTGAGTAAAACGGCAAAACCTTTTAAATAGAAATAATATTAAAATATTATTTAATCATATATATATATATATATATATATATATATATATATATATATAGTGTTTGGTTCATTTGAGAAATGGTAAATATATGAGAAATAGAGAAGTGATCTTAGCCATTCATATGGTCAAGATCGGATTTAATTGGTCAAAAGTTGCGGCTTTGACTGGTCAAAAATTGCGGCTTTGACTGGTCAAAAATTACTGCTCTTCCAAAAATATAAGGGTATTTACGTAACTTTGACAAAAACACGCGCGTGTTCATATATATGAAGGCATGCAGTCATATATGAATGCATGCGTTCATATATGAATGTTCGTAATTTTTACATAAACACTGACTGCATGCCTTCATATATGAATGCATGTGTTCATATATGAATGCATGCAAAAAAAAGTGACATTCATATATGAATGCATGCAAAAAAAAAGTGACATTCATATATGAATGCCTGTTTTTTGCATGTCTTCATATATGAATGCATGCGTTCATATATGAATGTTCATAATGTTTACATAAACACTGACTGCATGCCTTCATATATGAATGCATGCGTTCATATATGAATGCATGCGTTCATATATGAATGCATGCAAAAAAAAAGAGTGACATTCATATATGAACGCCTGTTTTTTGCATGCGTTCATATATGAATACGTGCAAAAAAAATAGTGACATTCTACTAACATTCATTTATGAACGTCTACTAACATTCATATATGAACTCTTGTTTTTTGCATGCATTCATATATGAACACACACGGCTAAAAAAAAAGAAAAAAAAGTGATATTCATATCTGAACGCATGCGTTCATATATGAATGTGTTTGGATAATTTACAAAAATACCCTTCGAATAATAAACAATGTGAGGAACACGGGAGTGGACCATGAGAGCAATTATCCCCTAATTCTCGGTCAAAGCCGCCGATCTTGACCGAATTAATGGTTTAAGATCACTTCTCTATTTCTCATATATTTAGTGTTTCTCAAATAAACCTTTCCATATATATATATATATATATATATATATATATATATATATATATATATATATATATATATATACACGTTTCACATATATATACATATATATCTCTTATATAAATTTATATACAATTCAATATATATTGAATTACATCACATATTTTCATCTCCGTAACTATTAATCAGATATATTTCACTCTTCTTTGTTTTCAACAAAGATATTTTTAAAATCTTCGAATTATAGTCTTTTCAATAACATCAATATTTTGATATTAACATATTAACTTTAGATTTGTATCCGACGTAAACATCTCCTTATCGAAACATAATTTAAATTATCCATTATATATCATCATATTTAACATTTATCCTAAAGATTTAAGATACTTAAATGAACATAATTTTTTCATTATTATAATAGTGAAAATGGGGTGTTACACATCTGGATGACGATAGTGTAAATAAGAAATCGAGGAGCGTGGTTTCGAGGTGTTGAGTGCCGATCAAATTCATGCACGAAATTATTTCTAAAATAAATTGTATCGATTATCTCTCATGTTTCCAAATCACTATGTGGATTATATTACGAAATCTTGAAATATTTAGAGCACACAAGTTTTTGGACCATGATCTTAAGCATGCATAAAATTATTTTATTGCATGTGGTTGCAAGATTTGTTGAGGTTTTGCTTATTCTCATTGCTGCCTAACGCTATTTTCGAATATTGTGATGTTTGTATTTTGACGTTGCGTAGAGTCTTGGACAAGTAACTACGGCTTATGACCTTAACATTGGATCTCCTTCACATATGTTAAGGCCTTAGACGAAGAGTTGTCTTCCACTATTTTAGTGTTTGAGTTTTCTTGGGAATTATATTCCGTGTGAGTTTGTTAAGTTTTATGGAATATAGTTTTACGACGTTCGCGACGCATGGGTGAACCTTGAAATGCATAGTCTAGGTTCTTTGCGTGCGTTGTTTTATGGGTTGTTGAGAAATTTATTTCATGAGAGTTTTGTTGGTGGATGTCACCCCATGTGTTATTTTGGGAGTTTCAATGTCGTATGGGTTCACTTTTGAGTTTTATGCAAGCTTATTTCGTTGTATACAACCAAGTGGGTGAGTTGATTTAAACTGTTAGTGTGAGTAAACTTATGAAAAACCTAGGATGGTTCGTGTTTTACTGATGCTTTGGGTATTTTTTGATTCTCGGATTTATCGTTATTGTTTCGGGCAATACATTATACTCATTTGTTAATATGCATGGCTTTGTAGCCACTATCTTTAGCCAAGAACATTTTATTCGCACAACCTAGAGTATGAAATTGATTTAAAATTCATCCATGTTTGATAAATCGCATGTACCTATCACTTCACACAATTCTAAAAATAAAATGACGTATGAGAGCTTTGTTAGAAATTTCATTTCATGTAATTATATGGTTAAATGAGAAATTTTTGGAACTTGATACGTGAATCTTCCCTTTGGGGGTTTTGTACAAACGCCTTGTTATAATCTGTTTTTGTACGTAAAATTGTTTCCCCATTTATGGCGTATATTGATGTAAGCTAGGACCATAGTGGTTCATTTGAAAAGGTTGTTGTATATCCTTATTTATTGTCATTATTAGCGTGAGTAATGATTTAAGGCTTTTTAAAATGGTTTTATATGTGTGGTGGTTGTTGCACTTTGCACACCTACCAAGTAAACGGTAGTGGATTTTTATACGTACGATTGTTTACTATAAAATCATTGCATTTGAAAGTTTTATAAAATTTCAAACTGGCATGGTAGTTGAAAAACCTTGAACTCATTAGGGTTATAGATTTAAAACCCTATCGTGAAAGGAGTTGTAATTAAGGATTAGAGGAATCCTTGGGAATTGAAGCGTCGGATGACGCGACTGGTGGTAGGTTCTAATTTTTGGGTCCAACTTATGAACCGATGCGTGTGTGAATGATTCAGGTATTGGATTTAAGTACTCTCCCAGTTATTAAGAGATGATCTTTGGTTTTGGTGATTTCAGTGTGTTAAGCTTTAGGTGGCTGTTTGCTTTTGATTGGTTTTGAAGTTGGAGGTTGATGGTACGACAACATGATATGTGCCTGTGGTGTACCACCTTAATGGTATTTGTGAATAATGATGATGTTATGTTTGGCGAATAGGGATGTATGATTTGGGTGATTATCTCATAAAGTAGTTGTTAATTGGAGTCAACGTTGCTATTTGGAAATGAATGTTTGGTAGCATATCCACCTTGTCGGTAGTTGTTTTAAGGATAGGAGTCGACATTTGATTTTGAGGATAGTGACAGTGTGAGTGCTTCAGTGCGCTTTCGTTGAAATTGGTGTGTTTGCAAGTAAGTGATAACCTTAAGGATTTTAGATGTTGGAAAATTAGGGATCGATCATTGGTAATCCTGTAATCATTGGGGGTTTCGCTGAAGCAACAATCGATGCTTGTATGCATTTCGGGAGATGTATAACTGTAGGATTTGGGGTAACTCTCTGTCTACAGATGTTAATTATCGTAGATTGGATCAGATCAGCTAGTGAATTTTCCGTCAAGAGAAAGACGATGAACCTTTGGGAGTATTGGTTATTGGAGGACTTAGAGAGAATGTCGGGGCAGACCTTAAGTGAAAATCGATTATTGAGGAGACCTTGATTTGTCACGACTAGAAATATCGCTTTTATAACAGCAACGGGCGATCGACTCAACAATTCAAAAATACGGATTCCTTACCACTCGGGTGAAGTCAACTTGGTTGCGAATACTCGGAAACGAAAGGAGTTTAGTCAACCATAATTAGTTTGTTGATGTGAAGGTTGTGAGGGTTTCGCAGGCAAGCAAGGGTGTAGCGCGGTTCACTGAGAGTTGATTGGAAGTATTTAAAGGTAAAGTTCGTTTTGGGAACCCTTAGTGGAAATTGTTGGTTAAGGTCATAAGCTACTCATGAGGTATTATGAACAACCTAAGGTTGGGAGGCAACCGAGGTCTTAATGATAGGAAATGATTTAATAAGGACGCGGTGTTCATTTCGTCCTCGGTAAGGTAAATCGAACATTGAGATCGGGGGCGTGGCGGCTTATTTTGAGGAATACAGTGACAATCTTAAAAGGAACGTAATCGGTTTCGTATATGAGGAAAAGCTTCGTGAAGGTATTCAATTTGGATAAGGAATCAATTGACATCGCTAAGTACGATGTTTCCGTGTTTGGTCGGTGCCAGATTTCGAGGACGAAATCTCTGTAAGGTTGGGAGGATTGTAAATTTCAGGCGACGATCAGTCAAGGAAACGATCACCAGACGGTCGAGAGAAACGGTCGGGGGATGGCTCAGCACCAGGCACGGGGAGTGTGGCCTGCAGCACGCGCGACTTGGCCTGTAGCACGTGCGGCTTGGCCTGCGGCCTCAAGCCGCGGCTAAGGCCACGTAAGTCTCTGTAGTGTGCCGACCAGTGGCACGCGCGACTTGGCCCGCAGCCTCAAATCCGCGGCCAAGGCCGCGGGATTAGTCTGATCGTTTTAAAACCCAAATTTCTAGGGTTTTCTCTCATTTACCTCCCACACCTTTCATTTCTCTCCATTGGTGCGACTTTTGGAAGCTCACGTCTCAGATTTGGAGCACCCATGGTGGATTTATCCTAAGGAAGTATGAAGGTTTGGTATTTGGAAGCTTGGATTGAAGAGACAATGGATTCCTTTGGTTGGTTTTGGGTGGAGAGCCTAAACATCCTAAAGTGGTAAGTTTATTTGAATACTTCAAGTTTTGATATAAGGATCTTTATAGATCTAAAGGTATTACCTGTTGATGGTTTATGCTAGACATGAAGAAGTGGGTTATTTGGAAACCCTAGCTATTGTTGAAGAGAGCTTGGAAATGGTGAAGTCTACACCATTGGAGACTAATGGCGCGTTTTGTTTGTGGGATTGGAATGAAATGGATTGGATTTCAAGGAGGGATTTGGATTTGGGGGGATTTGAAATCCCTTCATGTGTTTGGTTTGTAGGATTTGGAATGGATTTCAAATCCATTACTTTACAAGTCTTGTTTGGTTTGTAGGATTTGGATTTGAATTGAGTTTTTTTTTAATTATTTTTTTGATTTATAAAGAATTTATTTTTATTGGTAAACGTCGGATTTGGGTCGATATAATTTGACGTTTGGATCAATGTTTTAAAAATCGGGTCGACCCGACCGGTTGAACCGGTTAAGAGACCTGGTTTATGCCATTTTATGACCCGGATTGAACCGGTCGGTTCTATTAAAATACCGGTTGAACCGGTCATAACGAACCAGTTGACCCGGTAACAAAAGTTAAAAACGAATAGTCCAATAGGCAATATGTATTAGCGTTAAAAACCAACACTCCAATGTCTCAAGATCCATGATTATGTTTGATCGTTATATTTCGTTTGGATGTATTTGAATTGATGAAAAACTTATGCTTATGTGTGTTTATTTAATGTTTTTGGATTGATGTAAAACTTGTTGTTATGTGTTTTTTTTAATGTTTTAACTTGTGGACATAAATATTTTGGTTATATATATATATATATATATATATATGCATGAAAATGAAAATGAAAATGAAAAATACA
The DNA here is from genome assembly GCA_023525745.1 of Arctium lappa. Classification (NCBI taxonomy): domain Eukaryota; kingdom Viridiplantae; phylum Streptophyta; class Magnoliopsida; order Asterales; family Asteraceae; genus Arctium; species Arctium lappa. The sequence continues at coordinate 35,978,843 of CM042051.1, forward strand.
AATAAATTCTTGAAACCGGGTTGAACCGTGACCCGGTTACCACACCGGGTCAATCAAAAAACCGGTGTTTAAAACATTGGTCTGGATCACGCTTTAGAATCCATCGGATTTGGATTTCAAATCCAGGCCCAAAGCCAAGGATTTCCAAATCCATCATGTGAACACAAGATCTTAAGATTCTAGAGAGAGAAAGCTAGAGAGAGAGAGTGAATGTGGAGCCAAAAGTAGTTATGTATTCAAGATATGAAAATGTAATCCGTTGTTCTCAAAAACAACTAAGACAAGGGTTTATATACCCTCAAAGTAAAATAAATACAAAGGTTACAACTAAAAATAATCTAACAATCTCCCCCTTTGTAACCTTTGGCACCGAGCTTTAAAATCAAGAAAATCTTCTGATATCTACTTGAGCTTCAAGGCGACGTAAAGCATTTCGAAAGTTGATTCGGTCTTGAATTACATCAATTGCCTTCTCCAATCTCAGTAACTCTTTGTTTCCTTCCTTTTGTGGATAAAAATTGAATCTCTGTCTGTTTGCCACATTCTGCTTTTCATAATTCAACTTCTGAATTAGATGCATCTTGATAAGCTTCAAAGTTCCATCAGAATACTTGCAGACTTCTTCAAATCTCATAAAACAATGACGACCCTTCAAGTTTCTGTACACCACACCATACGGTTCATCAACAACAGTAAATAATAAGAAACTTTCAATGTTGTCGAGCTTCTGTTTTGGCTTGTGCAAGTTGACCGTAGGTTGATGATTTTCAACACCCAACTGAAAGTCAAATAAGCTATAAAAACGAATTGTTCTGATAATATGTCTTCTGACAGTGTTGAAGGCTCTATTCATATCATCTGATCGTTCATTGAGAGAGCTGAAGAAATTGAATAGAAACTCAATATCATCCACATGAACTTCATTAAAATCTGCTTCTGTGAATGTATAGTCTTTGCAGTCTCTTCGTTGAACAGTGAAATTAGAAACCCAGATGTTGAATATGTTGAACATTGAAACACATTTAACTTGTACAATCCCCTTCTCATAATATACTGTTTCTTTCCCTTGTCTCAAATACCTCATGGCCATCAAATAGTTCTGTTTAACAAGATCAGACTCTTTTTCAATGCCCAAGAAAAACTCAAAACTTAAAGCAGTCTTGTGTTTCACAAAAATACTTCTGTGAGTATCTTCAAGGTATACATTTCGAAACACCTGTCTCATATCTCTAGCCTCAAACCTTTGTCGTCTATGCTCCCTTGAAATAAGAATTCCTGAAGATCTAAGATTTTCTGGAATAAAATCAGGAGCCATAAAATTAGGATCCACTGACTTACCAGATTTACTTGTTGGAGCACGAGGAATCTTGGTAGGTGGAATCAAAACTGGAATAGACACATTAGAAACAATTGCTAGAGGCTCAGAGACAACTGATGTAGAAGATATAAGAGTTGTAGAGACAATCAGAGGATTTGAAACAGCTTCAGACTGAATCTGAGAAGAATCATCTTGTGGAGAATTCTGTTCATCTTGAAAAGTAAATCTAACTTCTTGAGATGAAAGATCTGAATACAATACATCTGTATCACTATCATCATCATCTTCTTCTTCTTCTTCTTTGACTTTCCAAAAGTTTTCAAACTTGGCATCAATTTCATTTTCAGAATCCACATCAATAACATTTTCGTAAGATGCTCTGAAATTCTCAAACGCTTCAGCCTCAGTCATATTCACAGATTTTGGTATAACAGAAGAAACTGGCTCAGAATCTGGATCAACATAAAGTACCAGTTGTAAATTGTTTTCTGTAGAAATGTCAGTCTTTGGAAGATTTACTTTGCTCAACATGTCTTCAAACATAGACTGCATTTCTGTTTCTGCTTCTTTAGGCTTTTCTTTATCAGCAGAGCATGTTTCACTTGGAGCAGTTTCTGCTTTATTTTCTTTAGAAAGATCAGCTGCAGACTCATCCAAGCGTCTCTTTTTCTCCCCCTCATGATCAGGTTGAGAATCATCATGATCATGTGAACGCTTGTTAGATGGTCCAGCTTCAGCACGACACGAGACATTTGGAACCTGCAAGTGTTGAGCAATTGCAAAAACAGTGGATTGCAACTGACCCAAACCTAACTGTACCTCATCTCTAAATTTCTCAAAATCTGATCTTAAAGCAGAAAGAGAATCTTCAGTTGTAGGTGGTCGAAATGATGGCTGAAAAGATTTGAGAAGAGACAAAAGATCGATGGACTGTTGATTTGCTGGAGCCATAGATGCAAGTCGAGCTCTTAAGTGCTCAGCTACTTCCTGAACAGAAAGATCATCAATACGAGGGCCTGCAGGAGTAGAAGAAGAAGATGCACCCGCAAAAGTTGATGACATAGTAGCACATGAAGCCATTTGAGCAGAAGAAGATTGAAGACCCAATGACATAGTAGAAGACGAAAAAATCGGTGCAGATAGTGAAGGTGCAGAACCCAGAGCTGCTGAATGAGAAAGATGAAGTTCTATGGGTTTACCGGTCAACAACTGTGGAGGGATAATAGAAGGATCAATATTTGACAGATTTCCTTGCAGAAACGCCTCCATCCTGGCTAATTGAGTATCCCTTTCTGCATCCATAGAAGCCTTTGTTGTCCGTAGAAGATTATGAACAACGTCTAATTTTGAAGAAGATTGCAAACCAGAAGAAGTGAACCCCATAGCCAATGCTGAATCAGTTGTAGATACAACAACAGTAGAAGATTCATGAGCAGCAGAAAATTTCTTCAGTGAAAGATCAAGCTCGTCTACAGCAAGATGGCCAACACTTGAATTTATTGGAACAGACTCATCATCAGAACCTTCTTGATTGGATTGAAAATCAACAAACTCTTGATTATCATCATCAGCATGTAATTCCTCAAGTTCATCTTCAATGACAAAGTGAATATCTGAACCTGATTCAGGGATTGCCTGAACCAAACGAGAACCAACAGGGAATGCCTGTTGTTGTTTCTGAATTTGCTCTGCAACTTCTTGAACTTCATCAATATGTTCCTCTGCAACCTGGTCTTGAACTTGTTGTTGTAATTGAGCAACTTGAACATCTGTATCAGCATTCTCTGACTGTGGAATCTCGTAATCATGATCTAGCATGTATTCGACCACAGCTTCATTTGTCAGATCTGCATAATTCACGATAAGAATTGCTGGAATGGGCATCCATTGATCTTCATTCGTAAACGTATGCTTTTGAATCTGGAAGTATTTACACTGATAATCAGCAATGCGAGGCCACTGTGTGCGAGCAGGAAAATTCTCGGTGCTATCCATAATGCTTCGAACAAAGATCTTCAAAAATCGCAAAAACGGCACAAACTTTCTCCTATTGTTTGTCGCCTTAGCATATACAACTTCTAAAAGACCAGTCCAAATGGCCAAAGTATAATCGATATGAAGATCGTGAATAACACAGTAGAATAGCTTCAGAATCGACATGCTTGTGCTATCTGTACCAGTAGCCTTTGAAGTTAAGCACCGATTGAATATAGAGAAGAAATCATACCAGAGAGGTGGAAGCTTAGCCTTGTGAAACTGAGTCACTTTCCTGAGTTCACCATTATAACCGAGTGCAATAATGCCATCAAGAACAGTTTGATCAGAAGGGAACGGATCATAAGCAACTTTGCCTGGTCTGGAATCAGGGCCTGGAAATTATAGAAGCACACGTAACCTTCTGAAAGTAAGCCGAGATTCAAACTGATCGACATTTATCAGAAAATGTGGAGGATTTACTTTATCATTCTTTGAAATATAGTGCCAGGCTTGCTGCACATATACCTCAGGAACATCAACTGTTTTTGTTAACGCATAAGCAAGGGGATGTCCTCTTAAAATTTCTTTCACCACTCCACGTATGTTCAGATGTCCAAAATCAGCATAATGATTATTGCCCTTGTAAGGAAGGAAGTGAGAATGATGCATAAAATCATCCGGAACTAGTCCTTGAGCAGATTGATCAGCAGTTGTTGAAGGCTGAGAAGGCATAGGACGAAGCCTAGAAATCTGTTCTTGATCATTAAGATGATCCAAGAGATCATTCTCATCTTGTTGTACTTGAACATCAGCCATTAAGTCTGAAAAGTAAGCATAGTTAAAAAGTTAGGACATAATCAATCTGAAAGAACCAAGTGAGGTTTTCGGTTGTAGAACAAACCGAAAAGGGTAAAATTCGGTTGAAACAAGAACCGAAAATCAAGGTTCTCGGTTGCACTAAGAACCGAGAAGAGAGGTTCTCGGTTATAACATAGACCGAGAAATGAGCTTCTCGGGTATGTAATGAACCGAGAAGCAAAGATGGCAAAACATAGAGTGAACCAAGGTGAAGTACTCGGTTGAATGGATGGAACCGAGAAATGAAGTTTTCGGTTAGTGAGAGAACCGAGAATTGAAGTTCTCGGTTGATGAGAGAACCGAGAAGTGAAGTTCTCGGTTGATGAAAGAACCGAGAAGTGAAGTTCTCGGTTGATGAAAGGACCGAGAAGTGAAATTCTCGGTTGATGAAAGAACCGAGAAGTGAAGTTCTCGGTTATGAGAGAACCGAGAAGTGAATTTCTCGGTTATGAGTGAACCGAGAAGTGAAGTACTCATTCCAGATTAAAATCGAAATAACTTCCTTTGCTCCCCCTACAAAAATGCATACATAAAACCTTTCAATCGAAGCAAAAGAGTAGAAAAATTACAAAATTGACAAATTCGATTACAAAATGATCAAATCTTTGCACGAATCAAGAACAAAACATGTTCTAAACTGAATTCCGAAGCAATAGAATTCAAATTCACTGAAAAACGCTCAGAAAGTCAACATAGATCTAGAGAAATGTCCAGAAAACGATTTTCTTGAAAAAAAAAATTCTGACGAATTAGAAAATCGATTGATCTGATTAACACGAACTCTACTCTCAAATCTCTCAAAATCTAACCTGCTCTGATACCAATTGTGAACACAAGATCTTAAGATTCTAGAGAGAGAAAGCTAGAGAGAGAGAGTGAATGTGGAGCCAAAAGTAGTTATGTATTCAAGATATGAAAATGTAATCCGTTGTTCTCAAAAACAACTAAGACAAGGGTTTATATACCCTCAAAGTAAAATAAATACAAAGGTTACAACTAAAAATGATCTAACACATCATATGAGGGATTTTAAAATGGTCAACGGATTTGAAATCCGGTCAACGAAATCCTTTCCTGCAAACCAAACGTAGAATTGGAATGGATTTCAAATCCCTCCAAATCCATTCCAATCCCGCAAACCAAACACGCCCTAAGGATTTGGGTTTGAAATCTAGGTTTAACTTAACCTAGCAAGGTGAGTTCAAGTTGATTTGTGAAAACGTTGTACATACCAAAATATCCATTTTAAAGTGTTTATGTGTTTTACATGAAATTATCAACTGTTGAGTTATTTGGTAATCTTTGATTATTTGAAGTATTTAACTTTATAGACTTTGTAAAACACCCACATTAGGGATTTTTGGGCATTTGGTTAAATGGGTCATAGATGAATGTGTTTTGATGATTTATTTCATAAAAGGATATTGGTCAAAATGCATTTTTAGTGTTTGTTGGGTTTTATGCATCATTCATGTAATGGGATGTTTTAAAAGTATGAATGTGTGAGTCCGTTGGTTTTGGTCATTCCCGACCTTGGGAACATTTCAGAAATAATAATATTTTTGGGTTTTGGGCCGAAGGCCAATGGTGATTTGAGAAACAAAGGTTTTGGGGAAAGATGTAATTTGATTTATGTAACATCCTCGAATTTGGTAAGAGCAACTAGTTAAAATTTTTAAACATAACATCAAGGGACAAAACTTTCTCTTACGAATCAAAACTCTATATGCCTTAACTGCGAATTCTATAATTAATCTTGACAATTATAAAACTCCAATAATATGCACAACTAAATTGAAGTCGGGTGTCACTTAACCCAATTACAAGATGCTCTTCATAACCTAGTGCGGAAGGCTTCAACAAGCTACTCACTCCTCGAGCGCACAAAATGGTACTCCTCCCTTTACTGAGATACTAGAACTATTCTCAACCGGGACCTGTTGCACATGCCGACAAATAAAAAGGTTAGGCTAACGCTTAGTAAGCTCAAGAGTTTTACATGAGTAAATATCTTTAAAAGTAATGAACGTCGCTTAAGATCATAACCTTTCAATTGATGTACTTTAAACATAGAGCAACTCTATTCCAATGTCGTGCACTTTCAAAGATAGACACCTCATTTCAAACATGCTTTATAAATTGATGCAACTTAAACTAAATCGAAACATGAATATGAAATGACTCCCATTTAAGAAACGTGGATAAAACGTTATATCCCAAAACACCCAAACACGGGTGAGGCAAAATATTCGACCCATGATTCATCATCAAAACCACATATACCGTACGTCCGAAGACATGGACACTAGGTCCAATACTCACGCGACCTTAAATGAGAGGAATCTAACTACCAAAACAAGGGGTTGACATAATTCATTCAAACCTTAATATACGAGGAGGGAGGTCCAATATTAAGGCCCTCATTCATTGTCGACCATAAAGAACCAATGACAATAAAATATGACATCCTTTTATTTGAAATACTGATAGCCGATAACGGGGGAGACCCGTATTCGTTGAGAGTGGAGGAAACACAAAAGTATACCACCCAAGCAACGCTAATCGCATGACACCTCCCGACATTACATCCAGGTGTCCCTACGACTCCTTTAACAAGCGTCACCCCAAGTCAGTTGACCTTGATGAATCATTCCGAAGAACTCCATCACGAAGGCCCGACACACTTAAAGACTACCTCACAGGCATTACTTCAAGCGGCGGAGATCCTAGCGCCTACTTCCCCGGTAGTACTAGCAGACTCAACCCTCCTAGCGATCGCTTGTAAAGTTTTCGGTCATAAAACATGGGTACCGGAGTTTAACCCCGCAGCACCCAATTGACCATCCCAAAACAGAATTACTTACGTGCCTATGGATCCAATGCAACACAGTCTAACCTTACCGGACTACACATGAATGGCCAAAGCACTCGAGCCCGTAACCAACCTCAATACGCAACACAACGCATTAGTACGTACGTCATAACTGGATTCTACATTAAGCCATATAAAACCGGACAAGTGTCCTCAAGACTCTTTTAGAACGACATCGAGCCAAAATACTCAAAACTTCTTTTTGACCAATGATTAACGTTTTTCAAATAATAAACGTACTCGACCCACACCCCGAAATCACACGCTCCAAAATACTTGAATGGACTCCAACACAGTTTAAGTCGGGACAAAGGTTTTCCAATTAGATTTATACTCTTTATCCTTTCAAAACGTCCCATAACACAAAATTAAACCTTTTACCCAAACAAACACTAAAAATGTCTTTTAACCAAATAATCTCATTTATGCATTAGATTACCAAACACACCAATTTATGACTCATTTATCAAAATGCCCAAAATTCCCCAATACGGGTGTTTTACAAGGTTTATAAAACTAAACTTCTCAAATAACCCAAAACCCATCAAGTAACTCCACAAATGATAATTTCATGTTAAACACATAAATACTTTAAAATAAACATTTTGGCATGTACAACGTTTTCGCAAATCAACTTGAACTCACCTTGCTAGATTTAGGCAAAATTTAGGTTTTACCCCACTTTGAGCTTTCTTGAAGAAACTTGGATCTTCAAGCCAAAATCCTCCAAAAACCTAGATCCATAAATTTCAACCATAAATAAAATATCCAACCATATAGAAACATTCCCCAAACATTTTACATCAAAACCTCAAATTATACACAAAACCCTAATTTTGACCTAACTCCTCCAAAATCTTCCAAAACGAAAATGGAGAAACATAATACTTAGGAAATCATCAATGGAGCATTTATATCTTATATTAGGGTTTAGAAATGGAAGAGATACACTTACCACTTAGGTTTTGATGAAAACTTAGAAAACTTAGAAATCTTCAAGAAATGGTGGAAGAACACATGAACTAGCACATGAGGTTGAGATCACAAGCTTGATGGTGAAGAAACACATTGAAATCCATGGAAATGGCCTTAAAATGAGTTAGAGTTTGTGGGTAATGAATAAGAAGCGATTTGAGAGAGAATGGGGAAGTTTTGGAGAAGAGAATGAGAAAGAAAGCTGAGAATTCGCATTTAACAGCAGCCTGGTGCCCAGGTGCGACATTGACCATGCGAAATTGCCTTGGGCAATGTGGCTGGTCATAGTCGCTGGTGTGTACCAGCTCACAGTACACTCCATGCGATTGTGACAATCTCGTCATAGTCGTCGGGCAATGTCGCGGGACCTTTCCGGAGCCCCGAAACTCGACTTTTTCACTGCTAATACTCCCGATACTCCAAGGGACTTTAAACAAAACGTTTCCCAACAAAACCCCACTATTTACAAGTCACAGAAACGTTCGGGTGACAATTACTTACCAAAAATTACGGGTGTTACAGTTTATGTAACCCTATTGGCTCTCGTGTTTTAACCAAACGTCTATTAAGCCTTTTGGGGCTTGATTTGTACTTAGTTGAGTCTTTGGAAACATTTGTTCAGTTTTGGTAGCTCGTTAAGGAGCCTTTGACGTATGGTGTACTTAGTTGCACCTTATTTGAGAGTTACATGTTTTGAATGCGTTAGTTCATTCGTTTTAATCATGTAACGTTTTAGACTGTAATGCATTGGATCCATAGGCATATGAGTCAGTCAGTTGGCTTAGTTGGGGACTTTATCCCCGTTTTGGGACTGGATATTGTTTATGGCTAGCGGGAGCTCAAGGTATAGATCGTGGGTGGTTGAACTCGATAACCGTGTAACCTTTATTGAAGGGCTCGAGGTATAGATCGTGGGTGGTTGAACTCGATGCCCGTTTGTAATCCAGTCTGGTTACTCATCGTGGAATTTAGACTTCGCGTTTGAAGTCTAGTGAGTGGTCCCCAAGTCATGTTTTTATGGAAGCTTGCGGTGGTGCTCTGCAGAGCCATATACGGAGCTAAGTCTTGCGGTGGTACCCATGGTGACCCGGATACGGGGACTTGTGGCTTTTGTGGTGACGCTCATTTAGAGGCCGAGTAGACACTAGAGACATTTGGGTATTTTGCGGTGGTTGCTCGGTTGGGAGCCGTATACGGGGATCCATGGCTCTATGTGAAGCTCGAGAACATTGATAAGTGGCCTAACTTTGTGTGCCCGCCACATTCGATGGAATTCGGGTCTCCCTCGTCACCGAAAGGTGTTGTTTTTGGGTATTGAGTTTTATTATCCAAGTTTTCGGTGACGTTTTGTATATATGGATCTTATCCATGATTTCTGGGTTGAGTATTATGCTCCACCCGAATTTTGGGTGTTTCGGGATGTGATGTTTTATCCGCATTTCATAAATTGGGAATTTAATTTCTATTCACATTTTGAGTGAGTTTTGGGTTGCATTTAATTTACGAAAGAACGTTTTATATTGGGATCTTGTCCTTGTAGTAGTTGGGATTTGAAAACGTTTATATTGATGTTTCTTTGCCCAAAATGCATATTATTGGAAAACGAGTCGTTTTCATATTTGAGACATATCAAATTGAAAGAGTATGATTTAAACTGCATTACTTCTTTTCAACGATATCTTTATCCATATTGAAAACTCTTGAACTCACTAGGCGTTAGCCTAACCTTTTTATTTGTCGGTATGTGCAACAGGTTTCGGTTGGGAATAGTCCTAGTGACACTATGAAGCGAAGAGTGCTAGTTGTGTGTTCGAGGAGTGGATATCTTAGTGAAGTCTTCCGTATTTAGAGCAACTTGCGTGTGGGGATTTAGTAGCACCCGACTGTGGTTTAGTCTTTGTGTATTAATGGAGTTTGTATTTGCTAAGGTTATTTACCGAATTTCTTAATTGGAGTGTAATGAGTTTTGATTTGTAGGATGATGTGTTGATGTATTTGATGTTATATCGAAATTTTTCATTAGTTGTTCTTACCAAATTTGAGGGTGTTACACATATGAACTCTTTTAACTGATTTATATATGAACTAATTAACTGATTCACATATGAACTAATTAACTGTAGGTTCATATGTGAATCGGTTGAATTAATTAACAGATTCACATATGAACTAATTAATTGATTCACATATGAACGTATAGTTCATATATGAATCACATAGGTTCACATATGAACTCGTCCCGCGTATTTTACGGGAACTACCCCTCTATCTTCTACAGACCACACCAGGAATTATCCGGAGCTTCACGGTTAAAACCACAAATATTGACTAGATAAAGGGCCAGGATCATTTCTCTATTTCTCATACATTTAGCATTTTTCAAATGAACATCTCCCTATATATATATATATATATATATATATATATATATATATATATATATATATATATATATATATAGGGGGCCATTCATGGGAGAACTGGCTATTTTGTGGTAACCGTGAGATCCAATCTCAACCACAAATCATATGATAAATTTGGAAATTAATAAATTTGGTAATTTGGTAATTTTTGATTTAAAGTTTTAATTAAAGGGTATTTTAGGTATTTAAAAAATCTTCTCTCCTCTCTCTCTCTCTCTCTCTCTCTCTCTCTCTGACGTCCGGTGAACGTTATTCCGGCAAAATACAATATGTTACACATTGTGATACAAAATACATTGTGATGTCCACTGTGATACAAAATACAATATGATAATTACCGTGATACAAAATAAACTGTGATACCCATTGTGATAAAAATATACTATGATATCCATCATGATACAAAATACAATACATAAAGACCCACTGTGATACCCAAAATAAATGCAATAACCATTGTGATATTGTGATACATAATATGATACAGCTTTGTGATACCCAATATGATACTAGTGTGATACAAACTGTGATACCATTGTCATTTAAACTGTGATATCATTGTGATACCAACTGTACCGTGATACCACCGGTGATACCACCGATGATGCCACCGTGATACCACCCCGTGATAATGTGATATCACCGTGATACAACCTATGACACCACCGTGATACAACCTATGATACCACCGAGAGATGGATACAAGAGAGGTTCAAATCGCCGGAGAAAGATGGAAGCCACCAAATCGCCAGAGAAGATGGACCAAATCGACGGCCATGGACGGCCATGGAAGCCACCAAATCGCTGGAAAAAAAAAGAGTAAAAAAAACCTTCTGCAGCCATGGACGTCGACGCGGTAGGCGACCACCATCTTCTTCGCAGATCTGTGAACCATCGATTGGACACTGAGATCTGTGAACCATCGGCGACCGTGAACACCCAGATCTTGATTTGACCGTGAACCATCGGCGACCGTGAACCATCGGCCGGAGTTGAGGGATAATGAAGGTATAGTGGCGGCCATTCAAAAGGATTAGAAATTTTTTTAGGGTTATCATGGAGAGGGTAAGATATAGAGAGAGAGAAATTCAACACAATTTACTAATTAGAGAGACGTGTTAAAATGGGTATGTATTTGAGAGAGAGAATTAAATTTGAATATTAAATTAGAAATTCAACACAATTTACTAATTTACCCTTTAACTTTATTTTAAGTAATAATATTAATTATCTAAAATGATTGGCTCACATTGGATCTCACGGTTACCACAAAATAGTCAGTTCTCATTTGATTACGCCCCTATATATATATATATATATATATATATATATATAAGCTTAATCATTTGAAAACTCTAAAATTTGTAAGATTCGTGAGGTCCATCTCCGGTCCCGGTCAGGATGGGTGAACCGGATTCCCCAACGGGTCGGATACAATTATCATGCCTACTCACATGTGATAAATTTAATTGTATTGATATAGTTGGTGTTCACAATATGTTCACAAGTTATACCAAAATATAGATTAATAGTTTTAAGAAAGTGTTCGCAGCGTATTCACTAATTATATAGAGGAGAGAAGATATGAGAGTTAAGAGAAAAAATGGAGATATGAGAGAGAAAGATATATATATATATATATTATTTTTTCGTAGTCTAAATTGGATCTCAAAATAAGCCCACATATATATAAGGGCTAAAAGTGTAAAATATTTCTTATGAGCTTGTAAATGTAAAGGTTTTTCATGAAGGTATGGGCTATTTCAGTAAGAGTAAAGAGAAGATGGCTATGAGGTTAAACCATCAACCTAAAACAATTACTTTTCCTACATTTTATCGTCTATATATTTTTTTATTATAGTTTTATCTATTGACTTTCTCATTAAATTATTTGATAACTTTTTGTTTATAAAATATGTTTTAAAATTAATATAATATTGCATTTTAAAATATTTATAAAACACAAAATATTAGTATATATATATATATTATTTAACATGTCTATATTATATTATAAAGCATTTGAGAAAAAATTCTTCAAAACAAAATGTCATGCATAAAATATTCTTTATTGATGCACATTACTTATAGATTCAAGATTACAAGTACATAATGCATGAGTTTAACTTTTAAAGCTACATTTTTTAATTCACAACTAATTGATAAACATAATCAAATATAGGATAAATATCTCATTTTAAATATAATTAGAATTACATTATTAAATCTAACAAAATACTTAATTATTATTTTATAAAAAATATTACATTATTAAATCTAAAATAAATTACATCATTATTACATCTAAATTAAACAATTTTATAACAAAAAACATTATCGTTTTCTCAAAACCACAAAAACCGTATTATAAAATCGACAAACACAAAAGGTAAAACGAAACATTAAAATCAAGTGTATCGCACGCGCTGTATTATGCGAGTACGCTCATAGTTAATATTAAAGATTGAACATAATAATATTAAAGTTAAAACATAGTTATATCATGATTAATGAAGTGTAGGGTAGGGGTAAGGTTAGGGTTAGGGGGGTTGGGGGGGAGTAAGGGGTGAGGTGGGATGTATTTAAGAAAAAAAAGGTGCATTTAACAAAAACCATGCAAAAAGTTAGCACATTCCTTATATTTTATAGGCCTTAGACGAGATGTAAAAAGAGACCCTCGATAATACGATTTTTTAATATACTATTTTTATAATCAGAATTAACATTGAATTCAAGAAAATACTAATAATTCATATAAAACTGTGTTTTCCAAGAAGTCCTAGACGCAAAATGAATCAATAATTATTTCTAAATTAATATTATCTACCACATCATTTTTACATAGCATTTGTAAATTCGTTCCACCATCAAACATATCATATGATATACCTTTATATATAGATTGACATTATTTTAAGTCACAATGTTGACTATTCATAGTAATATGTAAATCAATATAAATTGGTTGGTTTCCAGTCACCTCATGTTAATGTTTTCATCACCATTTTAAACTTTTAGGGTTAACACAAACTTTTTAGAAACCATCAAGCATATAATCAAAAGTGCATGTTGGTTATAGCTTGAAATCTTATTCTTATTTTAGAGATAGGAGTGTACTACTTAAATTTATGCATCCAATATTAGGTAATAAGGAGTCAATAATGTATGAAAAATGAAGGGTGGTTTTAGAATTCTAAATATTGATATAAGGGGGTGTTTGGGATTGCTTATTTGAGGTGTTTATTAACTTATTGCGTTTTCAAACAGCAAATAAGTTGTTTTGAGTGTTTAGATTGAAAACTGCTTATGACTTCTCCACTCCGCTAATAAGCAGTTTTTCATAAGCCATTCTCAACTGACTTATTTGAAACTCCTTATTAACTTATTTAACCAAATTACATATTTGCCCCTTCTTCCTATAAGTTAATAAGCACTTTTGCAAATAAGCATAAGTTGTTTTAAATAAGCAATCCCAAACAACCCCTAAGTTGGATAATCTCGTATGGTTGGTAATACTTTTTAGAGTAAATTATGTTTTTGGTCCTTGTGATTTGTTGAAAATTTCTATTTTCGTCCCTGTGGTTTTAAAATTACAGTTTTTGTCCCTATGGTTTACTATTTATTGTTGTTTTCGTCCTAAAACTAATTCTGTTAAATCATCCCATTAAAGCAGGGACATTATGGTATTTTCTCCCGATAGTATATTTATTTTATATTTTATATTAGATAATTAACAAGCCCAAGCCACCAAACTTTCACGTCCAACCTTTGACTTCATGATCCCTACAAGCAACCGTCTTTGACGAAATGACGCCCACCCCCTTTCTTCTCCGCCGAACTGTCACCGGCCACCGTCTCCAGCACCACCATTCTCGGAGCCCACCACCACCACCACCACCATCAATTCCTCTGCCCCACTCTGTTTCCATTTCCGACAACTCGAAAACAAAACCAAGGATGAACATAACCATTCCAGCATATGCACCTCCAACCCATCTCTAGCAACGTGAAAACAAAACCCATGATGAACAGCCCCCATCTTCGACCGACCTGCATATGCACCGTTTCTGGCAACCTGAAAACGAGACAGAGGATGAACAAAACTGTTTTCTATCGTGGAATAATATGGATTTTTTTGGCTTCCGGGTTTTTACTTTGTTTAGGTTCAAAACCTTCAACGGGTTTTTTACTTTGTTATGGTTATGGGTTTTATTTTAGGAGATGGAGGTGGTGTTTCTCATCTTAAGAAAGATTCTATTGGACAAAAAGGACATTGCGTAAAGGAAAGTGCGAGATTTTTTAATTCCTTCCTTTGATTTCAAGATTGTTGTCGAGATGCAAATTTCTCCAATCCATGAAAAGCATTTTGACAACATTAAAAGGGTGTTCTTCGACTTCCGCTAGAATCCCATAAGCCACTTGGAACCTGACAGACTGTCGCCAAAAAGTTGTTATTCGACTTCCGCAAACTTGTCCCGATAGACCGTGCCAACAACCACTTCCACCACCAGACTTCTAGAGGATCATACATAGGAAGATCTAAATCAAGATATTATCTTTTACTTTCCAAAACAAGTTCTAAAAGAGCATGACTGTTGGCTTTAACGTAACCTCAATGACCCAATTTCAATTGGGATTTCTTAGGGCCAAATCCAATATCCTGAATTTGAGACTTAAGATAAACTTAAAGGGATCACATTTACTTCACTTCTTTGGAGAAAATAAGAGGTGATCGTTGTGGTTGGGTACTGCAATGGTGAGGGGAAGGGGGGGATGGGGAGTGTTTTGGTTGGATTATGGTGGGGTCCATCAAAAACACTAAAAGACTGAAACACCCTTAACTTAACATATATATTTTAACAGAGTTAGTTATAAGGCTGAAAACAGAAATAAATTGCAAACCATAGGGACAAAAACCGCAATTTTATAACCATAGGGACGAAATGAGCAATTATTAACAAACCACGGGGACGAAAATCGTAATTTACTCTACTTTTTAAAATGTAGGAACTAAGCAAACTAATCTATATCTATATCTATATATATCTATAAAGGAGAATCATTGGGAGATGATGTGGCATTACCAAATCATGAGAATGACTCCTTCCTTTTTTCTCAATTTTTGCCCCATTTCCTTTTTTTTTCCAAAACTATTTTTCTTAATTTATTGATTACCCATTAATAATTGTCTTGATCTATTAATTAAGACAATAATTGTTTTAAGTTATTATTGCCTAATACGTTTATACCATTTTTCATCTTCTTGGGAAACCAATTGTCTTAATTTATTAATCACCCATTAATTGTCTTAATTTTATTAATTAAGACAAGACAATAAATGTCTTAACTTATTATTACCCTAACACTGTTACCATTGTCTTTACTTACAACAGATGATTTAGTTCTTTTTGTAACTTGATTCTCTGCCCAAGTCTGTCGGAGAAATCACATATAACGGAATCATGTAAGGGTTTATTTCCCCACTTTTCGCTCAAAGGTGTTTCTCATTTCCCTCTGCACATCAAACCCACACTCAAAAACACATGAATCATAATTCTATAATTGTGATTACTAATTTATGTCTTTATTCGATTTGTTGTGAAAATATTTCAGGATTTCTTTTTTGGTTTTTGTCGGCTTAGTTTATACAATATTCGAGGATTGGTGATGGAGGAGAACACGTGTTTGATTATGCCTTACCACCGTTAAGTCAACTTAACCTTTTATCTTGAATTAATTTCTTCATTTTCTTATTTGTTCCCTCTTTACCTCTGTTTTTCTGTATATAAAGATTTTAAGAGTTGTTATGAATTTTACTTAGGTTAGAGAATAATATTTACCACAAACAAACAGATATATCAAAATAGTCTTCTTTGATTATGATTTTGTGTTTTAATTGGGTGTAATAGCACAAACAATAATTAATTGATTTTTTTGGCACATAAGGTACAGTAAAACGAAATATACTCAAATATTGCATATAAGACCATCCACATCCCTGCAATTCATTTACACTTTCAATTGTGCCACATCAGCTTTTGCAATTAGCACCCACAACCCTGCAATTCATTTACACTTTCAATTGTGTCACATCAGCTTTTATAATTACCTTTTTTAATTCTTTGTTTTAATTTAATGTAAATATAAATTTTAATATTTAAATTTATTTTACTATATTTTATTTAAAAATAACATATATATATATATATATATATACATAGATTATCTTTTTAAAAAAGAATAATTTAGTTAATTAAAAAATAAATTAGTATTATTAATTTATAAAATTCATTACTTTGTATAATAGTTAGTTTATGTAAATAATTAAAAAAAAAAGGGAATAAGAAATATGGGTTAGTGGCCAGGTGGCTTGCAAAAGGAATTGCAAGTTTTGTAATTCATTTTCCTATGTGGCACTATGATTTCTGACAACTCAGCTTTGCAATTGAAATTGCAATCCCTTAGTGGATGGCCTAACAAACAAAAATTAACCAGTCAACTGATTTTGATTTTGTATTTTTTGTTGGGTTTAATAGCACAAATTATCAGTGTACGTAAAGAAATAAACATTGTTTTTGAAGTTTGAGCAAAGTTCTACCATATTGCTTTTCTGCTAGCGAGATTTTTTTTTCAACTTTTTGTCGTCTTTTTGGTTCATCTAGGAAAATAGTTGCATGGTTAAAAAGTTTTCTTCAAAGATTAAAATATCCCATGTGCATGTATAATAGCTTTTTCCCCTCTATATGACATGTGGGAGTATTTGTAGCCTACATCTTTTTTCAGACAGACATATTGTCTATATTGTTTTTGGATTTCACAAATTGGGTTTTGTTCGTTTGAAAAGTTATAAAGTGTAGTTTGTTCTTTTGACAAATCATGATCTTGGGTGTGTTTTACTTGATGAAATTTGAAATGTTTTTCTATTGATTTTTGTGTTGTTAGTTGGATCATGTGTATTATGATTTTTGATAATATGATGAGTTAAGTGTGTTTGTTTGTTCGAAATTAGCAACTAAAATATTTGCATAGTAAAGGCTTTAAAGACCTTCAAGAATATACGTTAGGGCTTCAACAACATTCTTCAACAACAAAGATACCGAATATATTTTTATTTCCTATACATATTTTTGATTTCCTGTATATTTTTTGATTTCCTATGTATTTTTTGATTTCACAAATTTGGTTTTGTTCATTTGATAGATTTTAAATTGTAGTTTGTGTTTTTGATGAATCATGGTGTAAGGTTCGTTTCATTTTATGAATGTTGAAATGTTTTTTTCTGTTGATTTTTGTTTTAGTTGCATCATGAACCATATATTATGATTTTATCATTGATGAGTTGGGTGCTTTTTGTTTGTTTGAAGTTAACAACTAAAACTTTTGTGTATTAAAGGTTTTGTCAACCATATTGCTCGATAGGATGCCTGATATAGACCCATACCAAGATAAGTGGGAGTACATGACCTCCGTGGACAGACGCGTAAGAGACCTCGAGGCCCTCGATATGGCCAGACGCATAAGAGAGCTCGAGGCCCTCACCGCACACCTTCGCCACACTCACGTTAGTGTTTAACTTAATTTGGGGATATTACGCCCAATACTTTAATATTGGTTTGTGTATTGATATTACGTTCCATGATTGTATTAGGTGTCGACGAACATGGCGCCCACTTACACGTCGCCTGGGCAAATGCATGGGTACACGGGTGCGGCATATGCGACCACATCATCCCAGCGAAATGTAGGTTATTTTTTTATTACGTTTGAAAGTAATTATTAAGAGTGCTCATTATAATCCATGTCACCAGGTTGGGATGACAAGTATGACGCCATCCTACACGTCACCGGGGTACACACAGGCGGCAGCAGGAGGACACTACCCTTTTTCGACCCCATCATCCCAACAAAATGTAAGTTACGACGAGTGCTCATTGTTGTTCTTTTTTTGTTATTACGTTTGAAGATTCTTATTAAGAGTGCTCATTATAATCCATGTCACCAGTTTGGGATGACAAGTACGACGCCAGCCTACACGTCGCCAGGGTACACACAGGCGGCAACCGGAGGAAACTACCCTTTCTCGACCCCATCATTCCAGCAAAATGTAAGTTACGACGAGTGCTCATTGTTGTTCTTTTTTTGTTATTACGTTTGAAGATTCTTATAATGACCTACGTCACCAGTTTGGGATGCAGGCGGGGGACTATTACAGACCCCAGATGATGGATCCGGGGTCGGGGCTGTCCGTCCTAAGCGGGTTGGTGGAAGATTTTTTGGGAACTTCCATCCCTTATTCGATGGGGTCGGAGTCGGGGGTTGACACCACCCAGGCGCGGGTGAGTACTCCGATGGCTGATAATATCATCGATGACCACTTCGATGATGATGACATGGCCATACATGAGCCAGATCAGGCAGCACATGAGAGGGCGAGACGGGTCGCTGTTGTGGGGCCAGCCCTTTGTTCCCCATATGTCCAACAAGCTTCGACCACAACAGTACCTAAGAAAAAAACCAAGGCAAGGGTGAAGGCAAGGGTGAAGGCAAAGGGCAAGGGAAAGGTTGGGGGAGACACTACGATGACTGACGCGGGGCAATCGATGTTTGTTTCGGCGGCACAGATCAGGGAATTATGTATCAGTGATCAGCTCCCCCACCTGATGTGTCCATTTTACGGCGGCCTTCAAATGAATGTCGGTTTTTTCATGCTACTGTTAGGTGTAGGTGGTAGTGGGGATTTCGAGGATCTGGTAAGTATTTAAATATAGTCATATAAACAACTACATTTCTAATGACAGGTCTAACAATCTATGTTTTGTGTATAGCAAATCGACGCTTGGGTTAGAATGATCCAAGAATCCCGCTCTCCACATGCCAGGTGGACGGTCATGGACTCCAACTTCTTTGAGTGGCTTACACGGCCGGGCCAAGGATACAGGTCTGTGTTCGAAACATGCAATGGACTGGGCCATAGAAATCATCCAGCTTGGATGGACATCGACGAGGTATGGAAATCGATTTACATAATTTTTGTTCAACTTGTTTGTTACTAACTATTATTGTGTTATTGTAAAATCTCAGGTATACATCCCCATATGCGTCGTGGACAAACATTGGGTGCTCGGTGTTCTGTACCTCCGTGAAATGAGGCTGGTCTTATTTGACAGTTTACGAGCAAGAAGGTACACTTTGCCCTTGGAAGAACGCCTTGGGATCTTCAAAAAACAATTGTCGATGAATCGTTTAGTGGTGTAACGCGGGGTTAGTCCGCGTTTCAGGCTTTGCAGAGGAATCGTTTGACCATGGCACAAAAAACAAATCATTTCAGGCTTTGCAGAGGAATCGTTTGACCATGCCTTTGAAACTATCATGAACCGATCTTCGCATGGACTATAAGTAGATGCTCCGGTGAAATAGTATTTCACAACTTCATATCTATCCTTTCTACCCTCACTTTCATTTACAAATATTATCTACATTCTATACATTATCTACATTTTCATTACTTGATGGCTGGAGGTTCACGCGGTAGGGGGAAAAGGTCAGCGAATGGGGATGGCACTTCACGCTCCGTGGACATCGACCAATTAAATGATGGAGCTTCAAGGATTGACTGGAATGCACCAGATACAATGGAGGATTGGGCGCAGTTTGGGTTAACTGCTTACGATGAACCGATAACGCCTCAGGAGTGGGAGCAGTTTAACAATGCCCAAGCCGCATACTACGCTGCTCATGGAGGAATGCCCCCTCCTACGTATCAATCCAACCAGGGGCCAGGTCTAACAATGTCTCAGGTACTGCCTACCAGGTTGAAAAGGTCCTGTGATGAGGCAAATGAAGAGATACGAAATACAGGCAGGACGTGGCTACAAAACATGGAACTTCAGAAGGAGAAAGAAGCAACTATTGCGGAGCAGAAGGAGCTCCTGGAGAATATTAAGCGCGATGTCAGGGAGAAACAAAAGGTGATTAGAAAGTTAGAAGATGAACTGGTAGACATAAAAGAAAACTACACCGTCATGGAGGAGCATATGAAGGCAAAGGCTGGCTGGGTTACGAAGTGCCGGGAAATCTACCCGTAGTAGGTTTCTCAAAGGGTGGTTGTTGTATGGATGCACTTTAACGTTTAACCTAAGTTTTATTTTATGCATTAATTTTTACTTTATCGATGCTTGAATGTTGTACGGATGCACCATTTCGTTTTCTTTAATTTCAATAAAACGATGCTTTTATGTTTTATCTTTTATTTACACATAATATAATTTCACAATCACGATAAGCTAGATAAAATCAACAATTAACATAATAACAATATCACTTAGCATAGAAGATGAGGTGGTTACAATCAAGGGAAGTCAATGTTAAGGTCAATGCTATCATGCCTTAAAGTTCCATGTGGTTCTAGGTCCGATGACCCTTGAGAGCGAAATCTTTGGCTAGTAGAAGCTCTCCTGGGCACGGTTGAAGGGGCAGGAGTTGGACATTCACCACGAGTATGTCCTACTGCTCCACACCTAGTACACGTTCTCTGTATCGGATCCTCACCACGAGATGGACGTCGATCGTTCTTTCTTGGTCTCCCCGCACGTCTCTTGGTTATTAACGGTGGATAGCATGGCGGAAGGGGGACGTGTGGCAAAACCCATGATTGAGGGGGTCCAACAGGATAGATCAACTCATGATATGTTGACCGGTAAGTACTGGACGTGTAGTAAGATATAGCCAGATCGTTGCAATCTCTACGATTCATTGACCTTGCAGCAGCGGTGGCATGACCGCACGGTAAACCAGAATATTGCCATTGGTTACATTCACAAACACCGTTGACCATATCGACAGTCGCGTGATAACGGATATCCCGAACGTTGAACTTACCATGTCCAATCTGACTTACCCTCCATGTCGTAGACTTTCCCGACCTTCTGCTAATTATCTCCTCCGCCATTGGTGTGAGATGATTACGCATTTCATCTACAAATATGTGTTAATTGTGTTACGATTTATACGGAAGACGAAAAATGCAACAAACATATAAGTTAAAGATTTTAGAGTTTATCAACCTCCCTTTCGTCGTCGAAGTTGGTACCACTCTTGTTGAAAATCTCGGAAGTACTCTATAAGGCTGACAATGGATAACCTGCGTGCAAAACGGGACAGTGCATTCACCGACTCTACACTATTAGAGGTCATTATGTTATACCATTGTGCAGGGAAATGGGCCCTTGACCACCTCTCTTTACCAGCCTCGTCCATAACTTGTGCTCCACGAGGTACTTCATATCGTAGTGCATTCATGTAGGTCTCGAACTCCCTAATAGTATATGCTTTGCACGCCTTCCAATTCGTGGTCTTGTTTGTTGTGATACGTTTGTCCGCGCTTTTCACGTTCATCTCCAAATGTCGACAACATAGGGCGTGAGGGGTGGAGGGGTACACGGCAGAAATTGTCGCGCTTATGGAAGGAGCCCTGTCGGACATAAACACCAACCCTTCCGGGGCTCCGATACATTCCCGCAACATGTTCAGAAACCAACCCCACTCCTCCCCCGTCTCGGACTTTCCTACTCCGAAAGCCAAGGGCACAATGTTGTTATTTCCGTCCATGACAACCGCTAAGAACATCATACCCAGGTAATGCCCCTTTAAATGGGCAGCGTCTATTACAAGGACAGGACGCAGATTTGTCAAAAACGTCCGGATCTGCAATAAACGTATGTGGTTATTATTTGTAAATGTTAAAATTCATAATATGTAAAGCTACGACGATTTAATATACTTACCGCACATCCAAGTGCAGCGAAACACAATTCAAAACGTCCGTTTGAATCCGTCCTTATTCTGGTGCGTGTACCCGGATTCTTCAGCTCCAAGTTATATAAATACGCAGGGAGTCGTTCGTACGACTCCTCGGGAGTGCCTCTCACCATTAGTAGTGCCTTGCATCGCGCACGCCATCCTTGGTGGTAACCAATGTTGATCCCGCACTGCTGATTTATATCGTTGACGATGTCCTTCGGCCGAAATGACCTGCTAGCGTCAAGAAACTTGTCTTTTAGTATGTGGCCCAAAGTCCTTTTGTTGGCCTGCCGGTGGCTGGCATTTAGTTGTGTCCTCGAACATGTGTGTACGTCGTTCAGCTTTCTAACGACAAACAGCCCTCCTTTAGGGCCCACGGACTTCGCGGACATACTCCATTCACAATTTTGTTGGTCACAGACAGCCTTGTATCTGCGTTTGTTGGATTTCTTCGCTCTAAACACGAAACCCTCTCGCAAGAACTTCATTCCCAACTGTACGGTCATTTCCTCCTTCGTATGAAATATTTGACCTTCATGTATAGTTGTACTACGATTGTAAGGTGCGGGTTGGTAGGCTGGTATATGGGTCTCCGGGTTAGGAAGAGAAGGGGGCATATCAAAATAATCGTTTAACGCACCAAATGATTTATTGCTAGGGGTATATGTTTCTTCGTCCTCGTCATTATCGGTATCTGATCTGTCCATATCAGATACACCAGTTGTGAAAACATGTGTTTCGTCATCAACAACTCCAACAAACCGTCTTTTTGGGTCTTCTGTTTCTTCTTCTTCTTCTTCTTCTTCTTCTTCTTCTTCTTCTTCTTCTTCTTCTTCTTCTTCTTCTTCTTCTTCTTCTTCTAGTTGCGTCTCTGGAACAACTTTGCGATAAGATTCGTTAGGACGATATGCATGATCAGAATAAAGTGTGGTGTCGTAGGATGCCTGAAATTGAGAGTCAGGCTCCAGTTGACTACCACCGACATGGATTTCGTCATCATCTTCGTCATCATCTTCGTCATCGCCCACCAATGGTGCGACATACACAAAAAGTTGTGGAGGTATTTCTGAATCGGCTGCAAGTAGCATAAAACCAAGGATTTCGTCATCGTTGGTTATCTCCATCAGTGAGCTATCTGCACGTCTGAACACCAACTTGCAAGCAGCAGAATCTCCGATTCCACACTTTCCCACGACGTAATCGATAAACGTCTTATACGAAACCATTATTGGAATATATACACCACGCTTTGTGTAGCCAATATAATCTCACCCATTGTTGTTTTGCACCCATTGACCATCGAAACATAATAAGACTCTAGTTTTTTGAACAGATGAACTCATTTTTTCAGTAGTATGAAAAATGAAGCAATTCAAGTGGATGTGATGAACGATTTTGCATCTAATCTTACTAATCTTTATAGGAAAAATTGAATGGAGAAAATGAATATGAACCACATATTCAATGACAATGGTACACTTATTGTATGAGAATCAGACTAAAATGTGGAAAAAAAACAGTAAAATCATTCAAAAAATACGTCACAAACAGTTGACCACACATGAAATCATAGGCCTGAAACCCTAATACGGTTTACACTATTAAACGCGGACCTAACCCTCGTTTTTAACAAAAAAACGCGGCCCAGATACGCGTTTCACAGTGGAAAACGCGGACCAAACGCGGACCAAATGCGCATCGAAGCCAAACGCGTACCAGGTCCGCGTGTAGGGGGAAACGCGGCCAAAACGCGGCCCAATGCCGCGTGTAACAGTGAACGCGGACAAAACGCGGACCAGGTCCGCGTGTAACAGTGAAAAACGCGGACCTAGGGGGTATTTTGGCAAAAATAACAAGATTTGGGGCATATTGGGTACTGATTTTTCAACTTAGGGCATTTTAATTAAATTCCCTATAATATAAACACTTTAAATATAATTTTTATCGCCAAAGTATACGTCCTGCAAAATTTTGGATTAGACCGTAAAAATAGTACCACTAAACGTCAAAAATTAGACTATAAAATTCTAAAGTCCAAATATATTTTGTTAGAGCATTTCCAACAGCATCCCTAAAATTTCTTTAAAATGGAGAACTAAAAGTCAAAATCTCCAAAAAAAATTACAACCATTTCCAAGAGCTTTCCCATTTTAGAGATAAATCATTGATTATATTATTAAAATATTATATATATTTAATAAAATATTATTTCTCTTACCTAAACAATTCATTTCATAAAATTTCATTAGTGGAATGTAATAAAAAAT
Source organism: Arctium lappa (assembly GCA_023525745.1). Classification (NCBI taxonomy): domain Eukaryota; kingdom Viridiplantae; phylum Streptophyta; class Magnoliopsida; order Asterales; family Asteraceae; genus Arctium; species Arctium lappa. The sequence continues at coordinate 36,003,332 of CM042051.1, forward strand.
AATTTCTCTCTCTTGGTAATCATTTTTGGGGATATCTCCAAATTTGGAGAAAAATGTATTATTTCTCCTACTTTCTCCATTTTGAAGAAAGTTTTGGGGAGATTGTTGGAGCTCATTTTACACCCAAAATCTCCATTTTCTTCATTTTTTCCAAAATGGAGAAGTTGTTGGAGATGCTTTTACGGAGTAATTTTCATGGAATAAAATTTACCCAAATGTGCCAAGGGCGCGTTTAGTTTGTGGGATTGAAATGGATTTAGAGAGATTACCAAGAGAGAGAAATTACTTGAAATCCAATTCATTCCATTTCAATCCCGCAAACCAAACGCGCCCTAAGAGTGTGTTTGGTTTGCCGGAATGGATTGGAATTGGAGGGATTTAGATTTCAAATCCATTCCAATATCATGTTTGGTTTGCAGGATTGTTCGGATTTGAAATCCTATGATTTCTTTGAAATCTCTCCAACATATGATTTTGAAATCCCAAGAAAATGGTTAGGATTTCAAGGGATTTCGTAGATTTGTATATAATAGTGTTTAAAAATATGTGAAAACACTTGTTTTCTAATAATCAGTTAAATAAAAGGTAATTTAATTACTTTTTGTTGTAGAACAATCAATATAGAGATGATCAAAAGTCGTAAATTCTCATTAACAATAAACCCTTTAAATAGGGATGAATTTACAATGAAAAGGAAATATACAATATGGTAACTCCTAACTTTAATAAATTATTTTCTCAATTATTTTCTAAACTATTTCCTCAATCAATTCCTTTTTGATGAAGGCACAATATTTTTCAACACTCCCCCTTTGTGCCGAGTCAAAGGGATGATGGTGCATAGTTCTTGCCTCATTAAAACCTTACGTCGGGAAAACAAAACCCATTGGGAAAAATGAAAACCTTAGACGAAGGAAAGAGTACAAGGCACCACTAAACAAATTCTTTAGTTTAGTATCATCCTTGATTCATACATCAATCAATGAGGTTTAAAAAACGGGATGGTTTAAGACTGTTGCCTCACTAAAACCTTATACCAAGGAACAAAACCCAGTGGGAAAAATAAAACCTTGGGCAAAGGAAAGAGCACAACCCATCAATCGTACATGTGTAATAGACACCTTCTTTAGTCCATTACTCCCCCTGATTCATACATTAATCAAGCGAGTTTGGAAAGTCTCCGCAATCCAATGCTTTCTACATGTTTCTCAAATGTGGCCTTAGGCAGTGATTTGGTGAACAAATCAGACACATTCTCCTCAGATCTTACTTAATTCACTTGTATCTTAAGGAGAGTCTGTTGTTGATTATAGAAAAACTTTGGCGATATATGCTTTGTATTATCTCCCTTAATATATCCTACTTTCATTTGTTCGATACAAGTTGCATTATCTTCATAAATGCATGTAGGAATTCCAGTGGTAGAATTTAACCACTAACCCCTCTGATATGTGTAATGATAGACCTTAGCCATATACATTCTCTAACCGCCTCATGTAGTGCAATAATCTCATAATGGTTCGATGAGGTAGCTACAAGGGTTTGCTTGGTTGATTTCCAAGAAATCGTCGTGTTCCCAATTGTAAAAACGTATCCTGTTTGGGAACGGCCTTTGTGTGGGTCAGAGAGATATCTAGTATCGGCAAAACCTACTAATATACCATTTAGGGTTTCACTATACGGGATAATGTTTTCTTTGTTAATATCTTGAACATGTATTGTAACCCCAATTTTCTCTCTGTAAGGAAAGAATAAACCCATGTCAATGGTTCCTTTTAGATATCGAAATATATTCTTGATACCATTCCAATGACGTTGCGTTGGCACCGAGCTAAATCTAGCTAACAAGTTCACTGAGAATGAAATATTTGGTCGAGTATATTGTGCTAAGTACAATAATGCGTCTATTGCACTTAGATAGGGAATTTCAGCTCCCAATATCTCCTCGTCATCATCCTTTGGACGAAATGGATTTTTCCTTGTATCCAAGCTTCGACCGATCATGGGAGTGCTAGCCGGGTGTGCTTTATCCATATTAAATCGCCTGAGCACTTTATGGATATAAGAAGATTGGTGGATAAGGATTCCACAAGCTCGATGTTCTAGTTCTGTACCTAGACAAAATCGAGTTTTCCCAAGATCTTTCATCTCAAATTCAGATTTCAAATAGCTTGCAGTATCTCTTATTTCATCAAGAGTACCTATTATGTTCATATCATCAACATACACAGCTATGATTGAAAATTCAGAACTCGTCTTCTTTATAAAAACGCAAGGGCACAGTTCATCGTTCTTATATCCCTTTCCAATCAAATATTCACTCAAACGGGTATACCACATCCGTCCAGATTGTTTTAATCCGTAGAGTGAACGTTTTAGTCTAATTGCAAACGCACTTTCGTGGTTTACTTGAATCGGGAAGTGGAAGGCCATTGGGCACTTTCATATATATATATATATATATATATATATATATATATATATATATATATCTGAATCTAGATCCCCATAGAGATATGTAGTAACCACATCCATAAGTTGTATTTTCAGTCCTTCGAAAACTACTAGACTAATTAGATAGTGGAACATTATTACGTCCATTACTGGGGAGTATGTCTCCTCATAGTCAATCTCAGGGCGTTGTGAGAAACCTTGCGCCACAAGGCCAGCTTTATATCTTATGACTTCATTATTCTCATTACGCTTTCTGACAAAGACCCATTTATGTCCTACAGGCTTTACACTTGGTGGGGTTAGCACTACCGGACCAAATACATGTCTCTTTGCCAAAGAATCTAGTTCTACCTGGATTGCTTCTTTCCATTTAGGCAAGTCTGCTCTTTGTTGACATTCTTCAACTGAGCATGGTTCGATGTCATTGTGCTCTATGATCTCATGAGCAACAATATATGCAAATATGTCATCAATGAGTATAGATGATATTTCCATTAACTCGTATGCATTCTCATAATTCATAGAGATTTATTTGTTCTCTGGAATCAATATTGACTTCGGAGCGTCCTCTAGTAATGATTTATGGACATAACTATAATCAGAGACAATCTCATGAGAAGGGTTTTCGGTATTGATGACAAATGGATCAGATTGTGCCTTACTCTCCCTTTTCTTCCTGGGATGAGTATTTATCGAACCAAGTGGACTCCCCCTTTTCCTTTTGGGAGCCATGACCTCAACCACACTTCCACTATGTGTGGTTGCAACACTCTTTCCAGCGGTGTTGTGCCCCTGTTTGGGGACTTCTAACCTTGCGGGTACATTTGCAGCTGGTATATGTGATCTTGTCACTTTTGCAATATCAGTGAACGCATCAGGTATCGAGTCTGCTACGTTTTGAAGATTTAGTATTCGTTTCACTTCACTTTCACATTGTGAAGTGTGGGGATCGAAATGAGACTGACTGAGAACATTCCATGACAATTCATGTCGTTCCCTTGGAAAATCATTTTTCCTATCTCCCCCTAACGACGGGAAGACTGTCTCATCAAAGTGACAATCCGTAAGTCTTGCGGTAAATAGATCACCTGTCAAGGGTTCTAAATAGTGGATAATTGTTGGAGATTCATATCCAACATATATACTTAATCGTCTTTGAGGACCCATTTTGGTGCACTGTGGGGGCGCAATTGGCACATATACTGCATAACCAAATATGCGTAAATGTGAAATATCAGGCCCATATCCAGTTACCAACTGGTACGCAGAAAATGGTTGGCTAGCAGTGGGTGTAAAGCGAATAAGTAAAGTTGCATCTAATATTGCATAACCCCAGGCAGGAGTGGGTAAATTGGTGCGCATAACCAATGTCCTAGCTATCATTTGTATCCTTTTGATGGTAGCTTCTGCGAGACCATTTTGTGTATGCACATGGGGTACAGGATGCTCTACATCGATCCCAATAAACATGCAATAATCATCAAATGCTTGTGATGTAAATTCTCCAGCATTATCAAGTCGTATAGACTTGATAGGGTAATCAGGGTGGTGATCCCTTAAACGTATAATTTGTGCTAGAAGTTTTGCAAATGCAGTGTTTCGTGTGGATAATAGTGCGACATGCGTCCATCTTGTCGAAGCGTCAACCAGAACCATAAAATACTTAAACGACCCGCATTCTGGATGTATAGGTCCACAAATATCACCTTGTATACGTTGTAAGAATGGAATGTTTTTCTTTGTGTCTTTAGCATAGGATGTTCTCGATCCTGTTTTAGCTAAGGAACATGCTTTGCAAAAATTTGGGGCTTTCAATGAGGCATATTGTGATGATGACATTGATTCTTTTTCTTTAGAAGTCAATGGTTGAAATTTGGTAGTTTCATGTAATCGCCCCATCTTACCTTTCATTCGAAAGAAAGGGTGTCCGTGTGTATTCTTCAGCACACGTATCATCATGTCACGACCAGGGTGTCCCAGGTGGTCATGCCAAAGCCTATATATGTCATTGTCCCAAATTTCATTATTGGTGACAGAATATGATTCAATAACTCGAATCGTGGTAAGATATAACCAACTAGTTTGACATGTTAATTTCTCTAATATACGTTTCCTTCCGTATTCATTAGAGGTGATATACATATATTCATTTCCATTCTCACAATGTGTTTCAATATAATAGCAGTTGCAGCGTATATCTTTGAAACATAACAAGGTTCGGTTAGCTTTTGGAGCATATAGTGCTTCTGTGACCGTTATTTTTGTGCCATTAGGCAACAAAAAAGTGGCAATTCCTCGTCCAAGTATTAAATTGGATGATCCAATCATTGTGGTCATTGAGGATTTATAAGCGGTTATTCCAGTAATAATAGTCTATTTCTTAATATTGTGTGGGTGGTTCCACAGTCAACTAAGCACTCAAGTTCTCCTCGATACATTCCTACAAGGAACAGAGATTTTTTTTTAATAATATAGTTGTTTTGACGTGTTTCTTTACATCATTGTTTTGTGTAATGTATATATGAAACTCAAAGATTATTAGTAAATTTCAAAATTAAATCTATAATCCACTAAGTCAAACAGTAAATTAATAACCACCAATCCAAATAGTAATCAATAATCCAAACAATAAATTAAGTTCACCAAACTACCGGGGAAAAAAATAACTAGGATAGCAGATTAATATTGGATACAAACAAAAGAATCACAATCATGCTTTTATAATGCATACTTAAATAGGCATATTACACAGAATTGAGACGACTACTGCACGTGCACACATGGTTTGTTCATATTTTTTTTTTTTGCAATGGACATTATTATCACTACAAGCAATGATGAAGATGATATCTACAATAAATATAAAATAAAACCACAAGTGCTTACTTGATTCGTGATATCTGAAAACAAAAAGTTTCCGCACCAACAAACGGATTCAATTGACTGAGCAACGTGCTGATAACGTGTTATAGAACAATCAATATAGAGATGATCAAAAGTCGTAAATTCTCATTAACAATAAACCCTTTAAATAGGGATGAATTTACAATGAAAAGAAAATATACAATATGGTAACTTCTAACTTTAATAAATTATTTCCTAAACTATTTCCTCAATCAATTTCTTTTTTATGAAGGCACAATATTCTTCAACACTTTTATATTTTTCATAATTTTTTTAATGATTTCTTTTATATAAATAATGGAATTCAAATTCATTCCAATCCTACAAACCAAACACACAAAATGATTTCAAATCCTCTCAAATCCAAATCTCTTCGGATCTAAATCCCTACATGATATCCAATCCATTCAATTCCATTTCATTCCTACAAAACAATAGGACCCTAAAGTATCAAACATTTTTGTAAGAGTAAATTACGTTTTTAGTTCCTATGGTTTGTTGAAAATTTATAGTTTCGTCCTTATGGTTTTAAAATTACGATTTTCATCTTTATGGTTTATAATTTTTACCTCTTTCGTCCTTATGATTTAAATTTTATTGCTTTTCTCATCTCTATGGTTTACAATTCATTTCCATTTTAGTCCTTCATACTTAAAACTAGTATTTTGGCCTCAGGGACGAAAATAGAAATGAATTACAAACCATAGGGACGAAAACCGAAATTTAAAACCACAGGGACGAAATCCAAATTTTTTTAACAAACCACAGGGACGAAAAACGTAATTTACTCTTTCAGTAATTTACAAAAGAAAAGTTGATACTCTAAAAGCATCTTCAACAACTTTTCCAAAAAAAAATTAAAATGAAGAAACAAAAGTTAAAATTAAAAAAAAAATTAAATCGCGTGTTTGGTTTGCGGGATTGGAATGGATTTGGAGGGATTTGGATTTCAAATCCATTCCAATCCTGCCTTTGGTTTGCAGGAAATGATTTAGTTGACCGGATTTCAAATCCGTTGACCATTTTAAAATCCCTCATATGATGGATTTGGAAATCCTTGACTTTGGGCCTGGATTTGAAATCCAAATCCGACGGATTCTAAAGCGTGATCCAGTCCAATGTATTAAAAACCGGTTTTTTGATTGAACCGGTGTGGTAACCGGGTCACGGTTCAACCGGTTCCAAGAATTTATTTGTATTTTTCATTTTCATGCACATATATATATATATATATATATATATATATATATATATATATAACCAAAATATTGATGTCCACAAGTTAAAACATTAAAAAAACACATAACAACAAGTTTTACATCAATCCAAAAACATTAAATAAACACACATAAGCATAAGTTTTTCATCAATTCAAATACATCCAAACGAAATATAACGATCAAACCTAATCATGGATCTTGAGACATTGGAGTGTTGGTTTTTAACGCCAATATGTATTGCCTATTGGACTATTCGTTTTTAACTTTTGTTACTGGGTCAACCGGTTCGATACCGGTTCGTTATGACCGGTTCAGCCGGTTTTTTAATAGAACCGACCGGTTCAATCCGGGTCATAAAATGGCATAAACCCGGTCTCTTCACCGGTTCGACCCGGTTTTTAAAACATTGATCCAGACGTCAAATTGAATCGATCCAAATCTGACGTTTACCAATAAAAATAAACTATTTATAAAACAAAAAAATAATTAAAAAAAACTCAATCCAAATCCAAATCCTACAAACCAAACAAGACTTGTAAAGGAATGGATTTGAAATCCATTCCAAATCCTACAAACCAAACACATGAAGGGATTTCAAATCCCCCCAAATCCAAATCCCTCCAAATCCAAATCCCTCATTGAAATCCAATCCATTCCATTCTAATCCCGCAAACCAAACGTGCGATTCCCATTTTGAAGATAAATCATTGATTATGTTATTAAAATATTCTATGTATTTAATAAAATATTATTTCTCTCACATAAACATTTCATTTCAAAGTTTGTCATTGATGAGATATAATAAAAATTAATTTCTCTCTCTTGGTAATCATTTTTTGTGTTATCTCCAAATTTGGAGAAAATTACTCTCTATCCTATTTTTTCTCCATTTTGGAGGAACCGGTGGAGCAAAAAGTTGCTCAAAATCTCCATTTTCTCCATTTAATTTTTTTTAGAGATGCTCTATTTTGGGGGGTGTTCAAAAAACTGTTGGACCACTCAAACTAGTTGGACCATTTTTGGCAGTTTGAGCGGCCTGGTGGTCCGGTCTGAAAAATAGACAAACCACTCGGTCCGGTCTGCGGTTTAACCCTTTTTTTAGTGGTCTGGACCGAACCGACCGCCAAAAATACGCATGTTTTAATCATATTTAGTTTTTATGATGTAGACTCAACTTTTATGGCTCAATTAAAAAAAATTCGTCAAGAATTATGTTTTTAGTTTTCATTTTCTCAATTGATTGTGTTATCTAAATTGACAAAGTTTTAAGATTCGTTAAAAATTTAAGTCTAATTCCAAATCGTCCTTCGACTTTTTCAATATTTGTCCAAAATTCAACCATTGTTGATGAATTTGTTTAAATTTTTTTCAACTTGCTCAATGCTTTTTTTTAATTTAATATATAAACGTTCTTTTATAATTTGGTATACTATTTTTTAATAATGTTATATTGGTAGAAAATTTATTTTGGATATATAGTTTATGTTTTTTTAGTTTAAAGCTCATAAGAGGCCTAAACCGGTCAGATCAGACCGTCTTTTTGTGGTTCGATTTAACTGCTTTGGTCGCTTGCTACCAAACCGCTTGGTCTGAAAATTTTCTAAACCGCTGTTTGTGGTTTGGTTTATGGTTTGGGGGGTTAAACCGCCCAAACCGAACCGCAAACACCCCTACAGTCTAAATGAAACATCGAATTGAAGGGGTTAAATTGGAATTTTAGAAAAATATACATCAGTTAACTACAGTTTTTACCTTGTAGTTTGTTGAAAACTCCATTTTTTGTCCCTTGGGTTTGTTTATTTATTTCCTTATTATTTCGATTTTATTTTGATCATCCTTCTTTTTGACAATCATTATCTTCATATATCCTTTATATGAGGGTAGTTTGGTCATTTTCATATTCATATATTTTTTATTCTACAAATGTGTAAAATACATATACAATCAATAGAAGGTATGTGATATGACATTTCACACACACACACACACACAAACTATACGCTATATTAGGCCGTTAGTAAAAATCAACACAACCTCCTTCTGATTTTTTTTTTCATGGTGTTTTTTCATTTGATTCGGTGGTGGCAAAGGCGATCAAATAGGAGAAGATGGTGATAGTTGTAAGTTCTTTCAAGTGTGATAATGTGTTTTGGTCGGCACATGTGAGCTCATCAACTCTCTAGTGGTGGGTGGTTTTAGGGTCTATATCCCAAATTATTGGAATGAATTTGTATAACCTTTTGAAATGAATTTGCACAAAATTGCTATATATGTTTAAAGTATTTGTTCTTAATGTTGTTGTATGTTAACAATTTTTATAGTCGAAGATGTCACGTCATATTTTTGACACCCCAAAATGAGATTAATAAATAAATATGAAAAGAAAAAGATAAAGATAAAGAAAATAAAATAAAATAAAATAAAACGAGTTTTTATTTTATTATATCAAAAATGCAAAGAATGGAGTTTTCAGGTGTCAATTCTACCATCTCAAGAAAATGTTAATCGAATAAAAGGGTTGCTATTCAGTTGGATCGAAAATGTTAAGATTTTATGTCAACAAGGGTTATAGTGTGAATTCCTGAAAGTTGAGAGGGGTAAAATAGCAAATCATCGAAACTTTGTAAGGAAAATCAGAAAATCTGATTTGGCAATGGCCTTTTGGTTGGCAGGGTATGGGGCGGCATGGCTTTCATTTGGTAGGATTGCATTATATATTTGTTTTTGTGTAAATAAATTGCCATATAATACAATCAACAAGTAGGTGGCGATAAATTATTTAAAAATTATTGAAATTAAATAGGTTGGTGATTCCATATCAGATATTAAATAATAAAAATTAATATTACATTTGTGTGCCGTTTGTTTTTTAAGACGTCTGAAGTCTTAATTTAGTTATGATTAATAAGAGGTGATGTGTAAAAAGGTATGAACGATTCAGACTTAAGAGTCACTAAGAGATTTCTTTTAAAAAACAAACAACCCCCAAAATGATAAAAAGAAATGTGTGAGACGATTGACGATAATAATGAATATATATATATATATATATATATATATATATATATACATATATATATAGGGGTGAGTTATTATGCAACATTTGCAACCTCTTTATCCACCACATATTTTACTTTTATCTATTTCCCTTTTTTTAAATTACATAAAATACGTGGTGGATAGAGGGGTTGCACCATGTAAATGAGTTGCATTTGAACGCCCCTCTCCCTCTCTCTCTCTCTCTCTATATATATATATATACATATATATATATATATATATAATTGTTTTGTCATAATATATCGATTTTATCCCCTACATATACTCTCATAAAATATTTATATTAACCACGTGAACGCGGTATCTTTACCTAATCTATACTATATTATAAAGATGACATAAAAAAACTCTTAAAAACAAGTCTTAAAGTTTAATGTACAGCTATTTAATGTTAATTACTTAAAAACAATCATTAAAGTTGTATTTATTACACTTAATGTTATTTATTAATTTTCAATTATTATCTCTAACCATTTCAACTTTCCTAAAATCATTTCCCACTTTAACTCCCCTAAAATAACTCTCAGCATAATTAAATATAGAATAAAAATCAAATTTTAAATATAAAAATATAAAATATAATTAAAAAAATCTAACATAATATTTTATAAGAAAAATTATATTATTAAACCAAAATAAATTACATTATATTATTAAGTCTAAATTAAACAAATTTATATAAAAAAAGCATTATCAATCTTTCACAACCAACCAAAATCGTAATGTAAATCGACAAAAAATAGAAAATAAAATGAAACATTAAAATTGTGATGTATCTAGCGGGATTGCGCGAGTACAATTCTAGTTTGTTTCATAATGTGAACATATTTTTATGTGATTGTGAAATAAAAAATACAACTAAAAAGTTTCACATTGTGACCGAATATATATAAAACAAACCCATTGTGAAACATATATATGTTAAGCAATATATTAAACCATCGTTGCTCATCGCACGTTGTGCAGCGATGATAATTGTTTTTAAGGAAATGCGATTTTAAACAATAAAGTATATTCATAAATGGCTAATTTATATATTATTGATAATATTTTTTGTTAATAAGAGTTTTAAAATGTCTAAAGAGCCTTTGACCCAGTGGTATCGGAGCCTTTGGCCTCCTAAAAGGTCAAGAGTTCAAACATCACCAAAGATAAGAAGAGTGTGTGAGTTTATTTGTTGTATTTGGCGTATATAAATATTATATTTTTTTTTAAAAAGAGTTTTAAAGTGCACCGGTAATAGTTTTGATTTTTATGTTATTAGAAACTAATGATATTACTTTATTGCAATTAGATTTATCGAAAACTACTTATTTTATTCTTATTGATGAATCCAGAATCCAAAAATCATATCATCTTCAAGAGTAATGTTATAGATTAAAATTTGATGCCCTCGGTCTAAACAAATTTTAGGCAAATGTGTGCGACAACTATTCAATAAGAAATAAACTTTTTAAGATAAATTGACAACAACTCTATATTATATGCCAATTTATGTCCTTTAACTATGTTTCGTAACGGTCATGCAAATTACTCTACAAATGTTTAACTAATGTTAATTGTTTGTTTAATTATAAGTCATAATTGTAATTGAAATCTCATTTAAGGTGACAAAGTCACATATTAATTTTGTAACAATCTTAATTAAAGTCTTGTTTGAAGTTATGAAGAAAAAAAAATCTATAATATTCAAGTGAAAATTAGAGAGGTGTGTAAGTTGTAACCGTAGTAATTAAGACGGTGCATGGAGAGCCACATCACCAAATTAGGATGATGAATATTCCCCTATAAAAAATAAAATAAATATTAGTGGGTCGAGGACCCACATATCAAATATTATACTGATAAAAACAAATATTACATTTGATTTTAACCAATAGGCTCAGATTCAAGAAACATATGTTTGTTTCACTGTTGGCCCATTTTTATTTCATCATCCGATATGGGGATGCAAATAATAAATTGACAAAAAAGTTGGCCCCTTTCTTTTTGTACCCACATATCTTTTGTCTCTTTCATTCTCTCGTCCGATGTGACATGGAAACAATAATATGAGAGAAAAGAAAATATAAAAAATCTTTCAAAACTAAAGTTTATCTTTTATAACAACTTGAAGTTACTAAAACATCCTATAATATTTGAATTGTCAATTAGAGAGGTACGTTAAACCTTGATAGTAGTGTAACATCAAGACGATGCTAAAAAACTACATCACCAAGTAGTATAATGGGCATTCACATATAAAATAAATAAAATACTAAGTAGGTTGATGACTCAAATATTATATATCAAACTAAGAATAACATATAAAAGAGAGGTTCAAGGGAAAATCTCAAAAAAATGGAAAACTGAGGAACACCTTGATACCCATTGATCTGGATTGTATGCACTTGTTGGAGGGTTTCGACGGGATCGCAACGGAAATAAACATACAATAACAACAAAAACAAACCGCGAAACCCCACTAGCCCGGATCCGTAACTAACAAAAATGGGGATAAAAATCAACCATAGAGGTTTAGAAACTACCTCAAGTGATTGTATCAGAATGAAATCAAAGCACGAGAAACCAACGTAGGCCTCCTCTAGAAGTATCCACACGTGAGTACAATACGTCGCCCGAACGGTTGCTAGCCCATGAGAACCAAATCGACACACACACAAAAACGATTTTGTGTGCGTGTGAGTTCGACACCAAGAACAAGGAGAGGGAGATGCGAAGTTTTTTAATCTTGTTTCCCAAGTTTCTCTTAGCCTAAACCTAATTAAGGTTAGGTTTAAATACTCCCATTATTCCTTAATTTGGACTGGACCCTTAGACTAAACCTCGTTTGATTATGCCTCATTTTGGTAATTTGTTTACAGTTGTTCTAATATACTTATTTGCAAAATTGGCCAAAAACCCTCCACAAACTCCCCCTCTGCCCCCCCCCCTTCCCCACAAAAAAAATTCCCAACCCACGATTGCATGAAGGGTAACAAACTAACAATAATCGCAAGTATTCTAACCATTTCGGCTATAGGGCAGTTTGATTGAATTGTTTTCATTTGACATGTTTGAGTTTTTTCGATCTGCTTAAGATTGTTTTTTCATAATTAGGTTTCTCGGTAAGTTATCTTGAAAAAAAAGTTTGTAATTATTTTATGTAAAATAAAGGTGTATATCAATTCTAATTTCATCTATATATATTTTGATTTTTATTTAAATTAAAAAAATGAATTTTTTATATATTAATGATTGTAATAAGTTATTCTTTCTAATTATATATATAAACATATATATATAGAGAGAGAGGTAGGTTATTATGCAACCCCTCTACATGGTGCAACCCATGCAACCTCTTTATCCACCACACATTTTACTTTTAGTTTTTTTTTCCTTTTTTTTAATTACATAAAATGTGTGATGGATAGAGGGGTTGCATGGGGTTGCACCATGTAAATGGGTTGCATTTGAACCACACCCTATATATATATATATATATATATATATATATATATATATATAGTGTTTGGTTCATTTGAGAAATTGTAAATATATGAGAAATGGAGAAGTAATCCTAGCCATTCACATGGTCAAGATCGGATTTGACTAGTCAAATATTGCGTCTTTGACCGGTCAAAAGTTGCGGCTATCCCAAAAATAGAAGGACAATTTCGTAAATTTTATAAAACACACGGGCTGTGTTCATATATGAACATGTATAATTCACATATGAACTATATGTTCATATATGAACCAGTGCAATTCACAACTGAACTCTTTTAACTGATTCATATATGAACATTTGTGATTCATATATGAATCAGTTGAACTAACTAACAGATTCATATATGAACCTTTGTGATTCATATATGAATCTGTATGAATCACAAAGATTCATATATGAATCAGTTGAACTAATTAACAGATTTAGATATGGATCTTTGTGATTCATACAGATTCATATATGAACTCATCCCGTGTATTTTACGAAATTACCCCTCTACTTTCTATAGACCACACAAGGAATTATCCGGTGCTTCGCGGTCAAAGCCGCAAATGTTGACCAGATGAATGGCTAAGATTACTTCTCTATTTCTCATATATTTACCATTTCTCAAATGAACTTCTCTCTCTCTCTATATATATATATATAATGAGTCTTGAGTAAGTAATAATTAGTAACAATGGTTATTCACTTATATAAAAATAATAATAAATATCAGGTAATAATAATTATGATATCGGTCATTTAATTATATTATATTTGGTTATCATAAGTATTTCATTTTTATATTTATATTGATTGCAATAAGGTTTTTTTACATGTAAACTTAAATGTATTATATTGACGTGATTAATCATCATCTTCATTTTGTTTATTTATATCAAGTATAATTAGTTTATTACAAATATATATATATATATATATAGATATATATATATAGGACGGTAATCAAATGAGAACTATAAAATGGTTGAGGACCGTAAGGACTAATCTCGATCATTCAAGGGTTTTAATTAAAGGTCATTAACAACAATGGAAATTTTTGTAATATTAGTGAAAATTTTGGAGGTTTGAGGGTAAATTTGTAATTTGAGATCTCAAAAGTCAAAATTGCCTCCTCCCCCATATGATTAACAAGAACCCATTCCATTAAATCTCTAGAAAGTCTCAATTCTTCCCCTTCACTCAAGAACGATCAAGAAAAGTTCAAGAAGTTCTTAGTTAAGAGAACGAGATTCTGCAGCGAAATAGAGAAAGAAAAGGAGCAAAAATGTTGATTTAAGGATTAAAAGGAATCTACGACACCAGATAATAGACGTAAATCAGTCGGGTCGGCATCGACAACAGAGGTAATGAAGGATTTATTGCCTTGCTGGAAGGATTTGATGCCTGAGTTCAACTTGTGGACGTTGACGACAACAACCCCAATGATCATCCAAACACTGTTTAGGTAACTAATGTTTGTTGATATCTTCTATTTAGAAATATCTTTTGGATTTTGTTGAAATAGAGGAAGGGTGAAAGGTTTTTTTTAAATAGAAGGGGAGGTAATATGGTGTTTTTTTTTCTTTTTTGAAATAAAGGAAGCCTAAGTTTTCTGATTTCAATCTAGTGCCGGAGGATTAGGGAGTTGATGTTGACCATGGCTGAGTGTTTTCGCGACAACGTATCCGTTTCTGGAGGAGCTGCATCTAAAGAGGATGGTGGATCTCTGATGAGCTTTTGGAGTTTAGCTATGAATTTTGAAGGTTTTAAAGATTTTTCGTTATTGAGATGTGATAATGAATCTGTGTGCCATTTCAAGAAATTTACATCTATTGTTTGATTTCATTAGGTGAAAAGAGATTATAGATGAAATTATTGTTTGATTTTATGTGGTGAATTAAGATATACATGAACTTATGTTTGGATTTCATCACGTGAAATAGCATATTTATGAACGCCTTCTTTTGGTCGGCAACATTGGAGGACTTTGAAGGAGAAACACCTGAGAATGACAAAACGATTACACAAGACAAAACGAGAAAGAAAAATCGCGAAGAAAGGAAAAAAGGTTAAACACAACACCTGACATCTCCCTTCTCCCTTCTTTTTCTTCTTCTCTTTCCTCTTTCTCCATTACAGGAGATGCAGTAGACGATCCAACAAATTGCAAGTCGTCGTCGTCCAAATCCCAGTCGATAGTTGGACGAACGGTAAAAAAAGAGCCTTCCTCGATTCTAAGCTCGAGGAATCGCTCGACCTTGTCAGTTGAATCGTCAGAAGGCTCGGCAACAGTAAAATCGATCGCTGGCAAAAATAATGAGACCAAATGTCAGTAAGATCGAGCAATCAAATGGGAAAAACAAAGTAAGATTCTAGAATCTTACCCTCGGTGTTCCATCCTGAGGTGAGCCACTGGATATCACCGTCGACCGAAGCTAATCGACCAAAGACATAGTTGGTCTTCCAGTTTCGATCGTTAACTGCGGTCTTGTGAAGTAGAACGCGAGACCCCTTAAACCTAGAGGACAGGCTGTAACGATGGTTCAACTCCGACTTGACAGAGTAGGCCAAAAGCAAGTCATAGACAGTGAATGGCGATTCCCATTCAATTACTTGAACAACCATCCAAAACTGAGGCATCATCTGCCCTGGAGACAGGTCGAAAAGCATAAGAAATGACCTTGCTAAGGGAGAATAGGGCCATGAAAACCCTATCTCGAAGGGATACTCGTACATCATGAAATATCCCTCCGGACACTGCTCAAGACGAAGCAACACCGATGTAGTAATGGTTATCGCTTCTGGAATCTTAACTAAACGTCTAAACGATTCGAGGTCCTCATCCTCACAAATCAAACTAATCGGATATAGAGACATGGCGAAATCGGGATCCTGGACAGTTGCGACGTAAAAACCAAAGGCATCCCAACCCTTCCTAGGATTTTGAGCTAAAGTCTTAAGTCGCATGGGTTAAAAAGGCAAAAGATATCGTACCTTATATAGTCACCCTAAGACCTCAAACTTTGGTAACGACAGTATTTTTGGCAAAGATCTGCTCAACGAAATCTCTCTCTGAAAATATTTTGGAAGCGTAAATGGAAATGATCTTAAATATCTTCCATTTTATACACAAAATGTCGAATCAGACATATTCGCCCAATGATCGACACGTGTTGATCGACTCTTCAGGAACTCGCCTAGATGATCGACACCTGTCACGCATGGTTGTCATGCGTATTCCCTAGGTACTCATGAAATCACACATGTTAGAGCCTTCGGCTAGAGTCGAACCGATTCAACTCTGAAGCGACGAAAACCTTTCCCTAAGCGACACGTGATACTCGACAAAAATTCCCGTCAATAAATTTTTAAATTTTGGGGGCAAACTGTTTGGGTAAAAATACACGAACACGACGACGGAACATTTCACTCATATTTCACACGATCAATCTTATATCAAGATAAGGTCTTGTCGACCGAGCATAACCTTGACTTCCGTCGAGTATAATTCGAAGATCGGTCGAACGGCGTACGACCATCACTCGACCTCGACCATACTAACGTATAAACCAACGTTCCTCTGTTGTTTCTTTAATGCAGGTTTAATACTCATAAATGTCAACGGTCAGCACCATCAATGACATTTATGGAGCACTACAGTTACAAAAGAACACATTTATGGAGGATCAAGACTATAAATACTCAAGATCAACACCTCATTCGGACAATCTGAATTGAGATATTTACAACGCATACAGCTGAAGCATACAACTTACAAGATCTTCGAATACATTCATGGTTCCGTTCATCAACAGCGATTTACACATGACAAGATAGTTTTTACACACGACATACACTTGTTTCACAATTGTACATCTATTTCTAGTATAGATCGTGTCATACGCTGTAACAACGAAGGATATCACCCCTGTTTGGTGATCATAGTGCACAATGACATCTTCCCTATCGTCCGCGATTTTTTCCTCGTTGAGGTTTTTCTGCGTCACCAAATCTCTTGTCTCTTTATCTTTCTGTTTATCGTGCATATTGTCAAACGACTACTTTCTTTAGTTGAATAAAGCTCCACTCGACCTTAAGTTATTCATTGAGTAATTTTTGGCATTAATAATAATCATGCATGTATTACTTGTACATCAACCTCACTAGGCTTTCTGGCCTAACACTTGCTTGTTGCTTACGTGTATCTCAGGTTCTAGTGGCGTCGCACCTAAGAAGGTCTAGGCGGACTTGGTGAGAGCTTGGGGATAGTGCATTTGGGTGCACTTTTTGTGAAGACTTTATGGGTTTATAGGTGACACCCTTTTTATAATCTTATTTCTATTGTAGAAATTAGATTAGTTGGTTGTTGCTTATTACCGTTAAATTACAAAGTGTAATTAAACAGGTTTACACATTTCCCCATTTTTGGGAAGGCTCATGCCATGGCATTTTAAATACCACATTTCCATTTTTCGGAAATTTTTGTTAGCCCATTTTTGGGGTGTTACAAACACATGTTACTAAACCTAAATACAAGTTACTGTTCCCAAGATAATTACGGAAGACTTCACCAAGCTACTCACCCTCGTGCATAAATCTAGTACTCATCTATTCACAGTGTCGCTAGTACTATACCCCAACCGGACCTGATGCACATGCCGACAAATAAAAAAGGTTAGGCTAAGTGAGTTCAAGAGTTTTCAACATAAATAATATATCTTTAAAAGAAAAGAATGCAATTTAAATCGTAAATTTTCAAGACGATTTACTTTAAATATGAAAACGATCTTTTTCCAATAACACGCATTTTAAAGATGAATGTCCCAATACAAGACATTCCTTCAAGAAGTGACGCAACCCAAAACTCACCCAAAACGTGAAAGCGTATCAAACTTTCAAATAATGTAAACGGCAATAAAACTCTATCATGCAAGACATCCAAACACGGATGAGTCATAAAACGCAATCCATGAATCATAGGAAAATATTTCATATAAATATAATATGCCACAGAAGACATGTAACCAAAACCCAATACTCATGTGACCATAAAATGGGATGAAACCCAGTACCAAAACATGGATTTTATAATATCCAAGGTGTCGATGGCCAACAATGGGGGAGATCCATATCCATTGAGAGTGGAGGAATACAAAAGTATGTCACTCATACAACGTTGATCGTATGACACTTCACGACATAAAAGCCCAAGTGCCCCTACGACTCCTTTCAAGCTACACCCCGAAGAGACAACTGGCCTTGGTGAATATTACCATGAATACCACCCCAAAGGCCTGGCACACTTAAGGACAACCTCCAAGGCACTACCTTCAAGCGGCGGAGACCCAAACGCCCTTCAACACAATGGCACAACTGGACTCAGCCTTCCTAGTGTACACTTGAAAGGTTCAG
The DNA here is from genome assembly GCA_023525745.1 of Arctium lappa. Lineage (NCBI taxonomy): Eukaryota > Viridiplantae > Streptophyta > Magnoliopsida > Asterales > Asteraceae > Arctium > Arctium lappa. The sequence continues at coordinate 36,021,857 of CM042051.1, forward strand.
GTCATAAAACATGGGTCCCGGAGTCCAACCCCGCAATACCCAATTGACCATCAAATAAAGACTGACTTACGTGCCTATGGATCCAATGCAACACAGTCTAACATTACATGACTACACAGGAATGACCAACACACTCGAAGGCATGTAATTATCATTGATATGCAACAAGATGCATTAAGATGTAAATTATAAATGGGGCTCTACATTGAGCCATTAAAACCGGACAAATGTCATCAAGACTCTTTTAAGTCAAAACCAAGCGGCATTTATGCAATACATTCTTCAAATACAATATCAACTTAAAACATGAATTGGTTGGGACAAATTATTTTCCAAATTAAAAATCCTCATTATATTCCCAAAGTATTCCATGACATGATGACGTGTAATTTCCAAACGGTTTATAACCCAAATACACCAAAATCACGTTAACGTCAAATAACTTTCATTTGTGCAATAATTAATCACCAAAAGAATATATGCATGAGGTTTACACATCAAAATATCCGAAAACCAACGATGGACATTTTATAAGATTTAACAACCCAAATTTACCAATTATGAAAACCTTGTCAAATACTCAACACATTTGATAAATGTAAAGTAAACACATTATTACTTCAAAATACATATTTTGGTATGTACATAGTTTTCACAAAGCAACTTGAACTCACCTTGTTAGATTTAGGCTAAATCTAGATTCTTCCCCCCAACTTGAGCCTTTGAAGAACTTTGAATCCTCAAGCCAAAACTTCCAAAAACTAGATCCACAAATTTCCAACCATAAATATTCATATTCAACCATATAGAGTCGATCCTCAAACATTTTACATGAAGATCTCAACTCATCCCGAAACCCTAATTTCCATAGATGAAGAAAAGAGAAGATTACCTTAACCATAACTTGAATCCATTAACAATACACTATTAGGTCACCAATATGACCTCAACTTCCAACTTACCAAAATAATGGAAAAAAGTGGTTTGGTGGAACCCTAGAAGATTTGGAGAAGGAGGGATGAGTGCTTGATCCTTAGCTTGGAAACCTCCTTCAATGCACCTACAAGATGCCTTAAATGCTTACTAAAAGTTCCCACCAAACCCTAGCTCTTGAGTAAATGAAGAGAGGGTTTTGAGGGGTTTCTAAAATGTTTTCTTCTCTCAAAATCGACCAACCAAATGGCTCTCCTTTCCTCCAAATGAAATAACCCTGACAGCACCCCATTTAAGTAGTCAGGCACGCCCGGACGACAGTGTTCGGCGACTTTGCCCAAGGCCATTGTCTCTTGGCACAGTCGCGACTCTAGACCCACCTTCGATATAATACCGGCGATAATGACAAGCGATTGTGCCAAGGGCACTCTCCCTGTCATAGTCGCCCGATATGTACCAAGCCTACTCCACGCTTGGCGACTTTGACATGGCGACAGTGCCAAATGTCAAGGTTGCGGTCATAGTCGCATGGGGTCCCGACGATGGAATTCACGCAATAAAGACTAAGGTTTAACGAGTCAATTCAAGCACCCGATGGTTTCCACCCTAGGATTTAAATCCTTCGTCAAACTTGGTCAAACAAAAGAGTTACAAGGCACGTGGAAAGGAAATTGGGTCGATGAACTTACTTGAATTTTACAGGCGTTACAGATTAGCCCGATATAACTTGGGAAAATGTAAAGACTTGAAATGTAGATGCTCGAAGATTGAAAATGCATGAAATAAAGAGCAAGAACTGGAATTTAGGAAAGGAAACTTGTTGTGCAAGTAACGATGTAAATAAACGACAAAAAGTAAAAAGCATGAATTATAAAGGACAATAATTAAATGGCAAGAAAATAAATTGCGGAAAGTAAATGACGAGAAATTAAATTGCGGAATTTAAAGTGCAAGAAAGTAAATGACGAGAAATTAAATTGCAGAATGTAAAATACGAGAATGTAAATTACATAATTTAAATGACTAAAAAGTAAATGCGAGAAGGGGATTGGTAACTTGCACATTAAGGACCAATTCGGAAATTAAAGACTTGTTCATTGCACTTAGGAAAAATCATACTTCGGCCTTTCAGGTAATAGTGACGAGCCACAATTGGATTTGTAAAAATCCCACGTAAAACCACAATCAAAACGTTCCCCAAGAAGTAAAACCGAAATATAAAATTCCAAGCCCAAAGAAGATTTTAGAGATGAAAGATTTGAATCACACAATAATCATAAAGTTAGTACAAAAATAATTTATAAGAAGTTGAAATTGTAAAAGCCTTGGAATTGAAAAATAGATGAGTTTGAGAAACTTGCACAACAATTAAACACTTACTAAAATTACTTGTATTTCCTTACACCACAACTTTCAGCCCTTTGATGATGAAACCACAAGAAACCGAAAATGATAAAAGATAACTTTCTCACCAAGTTTCCTTCCCAAAATGAGAAGGAAACCAAAAATGAGGAAGATCCAAATTACATACAGTAGCAACCTATTTATACAAAACTAAATGGGCTAATTAATCAAAAAAGCTTTTTAACTAGCCCAAACATTAAATTAAAATTTAGCCCAAATATTAAACTAAGACTAACCCAAAAATCCATATTTGTTTGGCCCAACAATTAAACAACAATAATTTGTCCAAATTGTTTGCATAAACCGGCCCATGTGGTTTTTGGCCCAATCGAAACTTCACCATTTCTTCCAGAAACCGGTACATTTTTCTTTTTCAATATTTCTTCAAAAAGTCGGCTTTCGTTAAGATCAACCCAAAAATCTTCCAAAAATCCGTTTAGCACGAAAATGAACATTTTGATATAAATTAAGCACATTTTTTCATTCCAAATTCATCTCTCATAACAAATCATAAAAACTAGCTAAAATGCAAAGAATTAAATAAAAGGCTCAATTGACTAGCCTAATTAACATTAAAATATAACAAAAAGTGATATAAATGAGGTTAATAAATTAACGTCATCACCAGTATTCTTGAATATATCTTTCAGGCACATCAGGATTAGATAAGGTTAGAACAGGGTTGAGGAAGTGGTTTTGAAGCATGTTGATGAGGGGTGCATAGACTGAGTCAAATTTGGTGATGTCCAGAATCACCTTATGATTGTTCGATTTCTGGGGGAGGGGTACGTAAGCAACACTTGTACCTTTGGTGGATTGAATGAGAGGTGTGGTTGTTTGAAGAATCTGAGTCGGATTCGGCTCTTTGGTTGACAACTGGGGACGCCATTGTTGCAGGGATTGCTAAGAAGATGAATACACGAAAGTTTAAATGAGAGTAATGAGAGGGAAATTTGATAGTAGTAAATGAAATTAGGATAAGAATTTGGGTTTTATCAGGTTGGGGTGAAATCACTCGAGTATAAACGTTTGAAAAATGACGTTTTGGTAGTACACAACCTGTAGGAAGAAGACACGTGGTTGTGGCGGTTTAAGAATATGGGATGTGTGTATACGTCACAGACTATGTGAATATAGAAAGTGAATATAACATGACTGTCACTTAAGAAATAACCCATATCTCAATCCAGAGCAAAATACACACAAGTGTAGTTCGACCAAAGGAGGCTCTATACGAATAGAACCTCTGGATTTAGAATACAGAGATGGGTTCCTCTAGTCTTCCGAGCTTACACCTTTTTACCTTAAAACAATTGAAAATCCTTGGCCAGGTTAAGTGAAATGGTTCCAAAATTTGTTATTTTAGAACCAGAGGCTATGGTCTATACAACTAGAGGCTTTGAGCACAAACATTTCCAAATTAAGGAACTTTTTCAAAGTATTTTAAACCATGCAAGGTTTCCTTCTTTTAAGAATCAATTGAGATGCTCTATGGATAGAAAACATACCTGAAATGAGTTGAGGTTTTGGAAAGTAAATACAAAAGTCCTGAGCATCAATTTTTAGTAACTCGATAGGGCAGAGTCTTTGCACTATACAACCTGAAGCTCTATACATGAAAACTTTAGCTCCCCATCGGATTTATAACTCATATGATCCCCCTTGAACTATTTTTGAATAAAATAAGGATATGATTTGCACGAAACATTATCCTAGGACTAATAGAGGCTCTGGACTATACAACTAGAGGCTCTGGACTATACAACTAGAGGCTCTGGTTCGTGACTGTAACACTCTAAAAATTTAACATATAAAATATGTTTGTAAATTCGGCAATATGACATCTAGAATATGAAGGGTCCAAACACCTGCTTAAAAGATATAACCAAAGGATGTTCACCTAATAATCAATACAACTAAAACCCTATAAAACCGGGTTAGTTTGCATCATAAGGTTGCAACAAAATAATGGGACGACAATACTACAATGACCTACTTAATCTAAGATTGATTTAAATCTAGATTAATTACAAGCGTTGCTAAGTCAATAAGAACTCTCTTCACAAAATTCCCCCAAAAGTCCGCCACTTCAAGATCTCCTATGTGCCCGGTAGCCAAGCCGACATCCTAAATTCCTCCACGGTTAGGATCTGTGAGGAAACAACAATCACAATAAGTGTTAGGACGAAGCCTAGTAAGATCCCATAAATATGCAGATAATAGACATGGCATTATAAAACCATAACCATGTTACCGAACTCCTCTGCCTCGCGCGGAACAAATCTCTGCCATCAGTTCCTCAAACCTGAATATAAACATACAAGAAATACCTCTTGTTTTACGGGGGAGACACGCTTCCATCGGGGCGATATTTACTCGAAAGTGGGAACGCCTGCGATGGTAATGAATTATACCTCATGCCCAGATCTTAGTTCCCATGCCATAACGACATCACAACCTCAGACCGTATTTACTGCCCTTATTGCCTACTCCGTAGAGTTACACCTCAAGGTCTTACGGACAATGGTAATGGATTACACCTCATGCCCCGATCTTAGTTCCCATGCCATAACGACATCACAACCTCAGACCGTATTTACTGCCCTTATTGCCTACTCCGTAGAGTTACACCTCAAGGTCTTACGGACAATGGTAATGGATTACACCTCATGCCCCGATCTTAGTTCTCATGCCATAACGACATCACAACCTCAGACCGTATTTACTGCCCTTATTGCCTACTCCGTAGAGTTACACCTCAAGGTCTTACGGACATTATTGCCTATCCATATTCTAGACGAGTTACACCTCAAGGATACGAGATCCCTTATTGCCTACTCGCTAGTAACACACCGTGGTTAATGCAAAATTCATACATTAAGCTACTACCTGCTCGTGCACAAGGAGTAGTGCCACATACTCATCAGGTGATCCACATTTGTTAAATAAATAACACATTATATACACCTCTCTTCCACATATAAAATATTTACTTCCATATTCCTCATAAATCATGGTCCTCATAATTTCATGCATGTAATTATATCCACCCATTATCATTACCTCATTCCTTCATAAAGTTATCAGCAGTTGAATTAAATCATGACATTAGTAGTTTCCTCATGAACTCAACATATAAGCATGAAATCTAGAACATATGATCCACATAGTTACTACCAAAGAGATTATCAAGATCTACTAAACATACTTGCCCCCATTGGGTTCATAAAGTCAAGAATACCAACTATTAGGTTATAAAACTCAACCAAGTAGCACATAGAAGTAGTGTGAGATAAAGCCATGGAAATAATCAAATACTAAAGCATTTAAGAAGGAATAACTCACCAAGTGGGTTTTTGGAGGAAACCCAAACCCTAGATCTGAACTTGAAGAGGATAACAATGGTGGTTAAATGCTCAACTTGAAATCTGGATCAAAGACCCCAACTACTAGCAATAAATGGGATAGATTGTGGTGGTTGAAGCCCTAAAATCGGATGGGAGAATTTATGAGGGTTGAGAGAGAGAAATGAGGTTAGATTGAAGTAAAAATGAGGAGAAATGAAGGAGAAGTCGTATAAGATCGGCCAGGGGACTCCCGCGGGTTATGCCGCGGCTTCAACCCGCGGTATAAGTCACCCGTGTCCCTGAATTCAAAACCCAACAGTGGGTTACGCGGTTTATGCCGCGGCTACAAGCCGCGTGTAACTCGCGGGATCCACTGTAATAAGCCCAACATCAACAAAACCCAAATTCTCACCAGATACCAAACGGGGTACTAACGACGAATGTTACACACAAGTACACCAAGACTTACGGCACTTTTAAGGTTAGAAGTCTTAACGCTATCAATACATAAATAAGATTCAGGGTGTTACAATCCTCCCAACCTTAAAAGAGATTTCGTCCTCGAAATCCGATGTTAGACCACAGTCTCATTGGATTCAAGATCATCCAATCTGAAGATCGTAATCTGAAGCTAAAGCCGGAACGTCGACTCTCGATATAAAAGTCTATGTCTATTTGTAATAAATGTCAATGTAATTGTTTTAGTTTACTTAGATTTAATATCTAAGTTATAATATTGTAATAGTTAGATAAAGTTATTAGTTAGCTTTATTAGTTATTAGTTTGTTTCTAGTTTATATTAGATTTAATATCTAGATCAAATATCTAGATATTAACTTAGATTGTGTGTTCAACACACTTGGTAGATTAAGTGTATCTCTAGTCTCTAAAGATCAGATGAAAAAGAATCACTAATACAAACACACACATCAAGGTGAAAAAGAGAGAAAACATAGAGAACACAAAGCAAAGCTTAATCGATCAACCTTGTAATCGTTATTTTATATATCAAACAGGTTGGTAATCTTATTGTGTTGTTTCTAAGAACTTGTTATAAAGTATTGTTGGACCGACATCCGACACTACCAAACACCCAACATCGCACTTGGAAGGATCGATTGATTTCCTATCCAAAGGAATGTTTTCACTAAACTTCACCTCATATTCGATCCCAATCACATCCCGTTGACGTTGCCACTAAATTCCACATAACAAGTCGCCATGAACTCAAAACATAAGGTTCGATGCACCTTTCCGATGACGTAAAGAGCATCGAGCCCTTATCAACTCATTTTCCCCATCAATAAATTTTCGGTTGCCTTCCAATCTTAGATCGAACATAACACCTCAAGATACCTTACGACTCTAAGCTAACCACTCTCACCAATGGTACCCCATAGTGAAATTGACCTTACACACATCTAATGGCTCTTAATTGAATCACATTACACTCTTTTCTTGCTTTTTACTAACACAAGAATTTCTGTAGAAACGATCCAACTATTGATTAATCATTTTCTTAATCGTGAGATCTCGGTTGTCTCCCAACCTTAGATTGCTCATAATATCCCGAAAGCAATTTACGACCTTATCTAGTCCTTTCCACCGAAAATACTCCAAGGCAAACAATTCCCTTCAATACCTCTACATACGACGCATCAAGGTCTCTTCAATAATTGATTTATACTTTAAAGTCTACTTCGACATTCTTACCAAATGTCGCCAATAAACATTACTACCAAATAGTTATTGTCCTTTGACGAAATTTCCTAACGAATAGTTTGGTCCGCACCATCGCAACCTCTAAATTCGTTCCTTAAAGTTGACCCAGACACAATGTCTGCAAGAGCTCCCACACTTCCATAGACCCAACCATTGTATTTCCACCAGAAATATACCATTACGCTCTACTAATAGCCGCTTAACCCCCAAACTCCAAGGTTACACAACTCCCGCCATGCGCTCAAGCATCGATTGCCAAATCAGCGAAAGTCTTGACAATTATCAACACACTAATGATTGATTCTTAATCAACAACATCTAATTTCCTTAATGCTACCGCTTGACCTGCAGACACACTATATCTAACGGAAGTACACTGAAGCACACCAACATTTGTTGTCCTTGAAATCGAGTGTTGACACCTAACCTCGGAATGGCCATTCTGCCAACATGGGTATACTACCAAACATTTCCTTCCCGATTAGTAATGTTGTATCAAAGTTGACACCTACTCTTGGAAATGATCACCCAAGTCAAACATCCTTACTAGCCCACATAACATCATCAATGTTCACATATACCCATTAAGGTGACACACCATAGTCACATAGCATGTCGACGTACCATAAATCCACAATTTCAACACCGACCATACCCAATCAACCGTACATGGTTTTAACCCGCAATTTTAACAAAGCATAAATATCATTACTTAACTAACTGGAAGAAAGTATAAGTCTAACGCCTCAAATTCTTTTGCGCGACTAGATTACCAAGATGAGATTTATAGTCCCAAAACTGACCGTAAGTCAGGTCCTCCAACACTTCAAGCTCTAAGGACTCATTCAGTCCTTAAGCATCACCTCTAACAAGGGCTTACATCTATAGCTTTAATAAGTTCAAGGTTTTTAAACTACTATGCCAGTTTAACTTTTATAAAACCTCTACATGTAAAATCTTTATAAAGATTAATTATACAATAAAGTCTGCTACCTTTTACTCGGTAGGTGTACAAATTGGTCACAACCGTTACACGCGTAAAACCGTTCCAGAAAAATATTTGATCAATGAACAAGGTGATACTGACACCAACGAAAGATATCTTTAACAGTATTTTCTAAAGGAACCGATGTGGTCCCAATATATATAAAGTTGTGTCACGCATGACAAATAGTTTTGTGTACAGAAACAGTGTATAACAAAACGTTTGTGCAAAACTGCATACGGGGATATTTACTAAATTAAATCCCAAGAATTCACATTTACCCATGCGATGTCATGAAATAAAATTTCTCAACAAGACTCGCATACAATGGTTTATTCCCCAAAATTTTAGTAAAGACATATGCATGCGATTTGAGTAATTGTAAGAGTAATTTATAAATAAAATGTTTGCAAAACCCAAAACAACATGTTCATAATATCAGACTCTTAAAGTTTTCTCTCTTTTAGTCCTAATGCGGCACGAAATAAGATTTCACAACAAAACTTGCATGTGACCGTTTATTGCACAAAACTAGTAGATTGGTATGCGCATGCACCCGGTTAAAACATGAAATAATTTATGTCATTTTCGAGTTCAAAACCAAATATAACCATGCTCTCATCGTTCTAAAACATTGGCTGAAATACCATGACGGAAATTTCCAATAAAATATGCATACATGATATGTGCAACTGAACTGCTCCCACTAACTCAAAAGGGGAAACAATACCACTGGACGCTAATAAAATTTCCACCACAAATTTTTTTTTTACACCGGACAAATTTCCTCAAGACCCCATTTAGTTAAACCCGAGCCAATGACCCAACATTTTACATAAATACCCAATAAAAGCCAGTAGAGGCATCGAAATACGTTTGACCAACAATTATGCAACTACCACGGCCCAAAAGGTAATCAACCAAAAACTTCTCATTGGTTGAAACAAAATGTTTTCCAAATGAACACTTTCTCTTCATATTTCCAAAACGACTCATAGTTCAATGACATGCATTTTCCAACGGTTTATAAAATCGTATGCACCAAATGGACAATTATATAAATGACCTCCATTTATGTATTACATTGACAAAGAAATATATCAAAATGATTTATTTAACAAAATAAGAGAACAACCCATTTACTAATAATATACATTTTATAAATGGGTGCCTCAACGCCAAAATATTCTTTCATAGAATAATGAAATCCCACACTTATTCAAAATGAGCATACTGGTAATGCTCGAATAATGAAATTCGAGTAAGCTTTATAAAATAAACACCAAAATATGAGTAAACTCAAGTTTTTAAGATTATAGCATAAGAGAAGTAACTCAGACTCAAAACGAATGAACTAACCCATTCCAAAACATGAAATTCCCAAATAAGATGCAATAAATACAAATCATAACCAAGCGCTTTACAATGAGCTATCAAAACAGGACAAGTGTCTCCAAGACCCAACAAAATCCAAAGACCCAATGTTGAAAATCATACACTTAATTCATATGTAAATGACCCGAAATAATGAAACCCATGCTTCAACACACACGAATAATTCCCACATGATTTAGATTGGAACAAAACATTTTCTGAGTGGGTTTATACCATTTATCTTTTCAAATCGTCCCATGACACTCAATAAAATGCATTTATACTCAAAATATGCTCCATGCAATAAATCGTTTAAATACCCAAATTATATGATTTATTTATCAAAATGCTCAAAATCCTAAATGTGGGTGTTTTATAAGTTTATAAAACTGAATACTTCCAATTAACCAAAACTTATCAGATGATTAGCAGTTAACAATTTCCATATAAAATATGTAAACACTTTAAAATAGACATTTTGGCATGTACACTGTTTTCACAAATCAACTTGAACTCACGCCCCTTGATTTCTCTAGATAAACTATCGTCATCCAGATGCTCAACATCTTAAGGCAAAGATCACGGACTTCATAGGCTCACTTCACAATTTCTCCTCGAATACATCGATTCAAAAAGTCTATGGTTCTAATCTGACTCGAAACCGTCCACTTAATGCAACTATCATACTTACCATCACTCCAAGTAACGAATAATAAAATCATTACCTTTTTCTAATAGTTACCCATTCAGAAACTTTCATACCTCCCCAACGGTCAACATACCAAGGCAGTTCACGTAAGCACGAGAATGAATAAATAGGAGGTTAACAGAATTGAACACGAAGGATACGTACTACTACATCTACCAAATATCATAACATTAGTAAACCAAGCACGAGAGAACGTACTACTACATTACCAATTGTCACAGTAATGACACTTCAAGCACCATCACGTATAAATATCCTCATAATAACATTAGCTAGGTGAGATTATAAACATATAATACATAAAAATTCTCGTTACCATCGCCACAACGCTTGATAACCATAGTCCCCCTCGACTCTAAGACTAACCCATCTTAGGAATTCTACCCATCTCACAATCATTGCCTAACATACTCAGTCTAAGTCTAGACATCTTGCATTCATGCCAATTTCACTTAAACTAGAGCTCTGATACCAACTTGTAACACACTAAAAATTAAACATATAAAATATGTTTGTAAATTCGGCAATATGACATCTAGAATATGAAGGGTCCAAACACCTGCTTAAAAGATATAACCAAAGGATGTTCACCCAATAATCAATACAACTAAAACCCTATAAAACCGGGTTAGTTTGCATCATAAGGTTGCAACAAAATAACGGGACGTCAATATTACAACGACCTACTAAATCTAAGATTGATTTAAATCTAGATTAATTACGAGCATTGCTAAGTCAATAAGAACTCTCTTCACAAAATTCCCCCAAAAGTCCGGCACTTCAAGATCTCCTATGTGCCCGATAGCCAAGCCGACATCCTAAATTCCTCCACGGTTAGGATCTGTGAGGAAACAACAATCACAACAAGTGTTAGGACGAAGCCTAGTGAGATCCCATAAATATGCAGATAATAGACATGGCATTATAAAACCATAACCATGTTACGGAACAAATCTCTGCCTCGCGCGGAACAAATCTCTGCCTCGTGCGGAACAAATCTCTGCCATCAGTTCCTCAAACCTGAATATAAACATACAAGAAATACCTCTTGTTTTATGGGGGAGACCCGCTTCCATCGGGGCGATATTTACTCGAAAGTGGGAACGCCCGCGATGGTAATGGATTATACCATATGCCCCGATCTTAGATCCCATGCCATAACGACATCACAACCTCAGACCGTATTTACTGCCCTTATTGCCTACTCCGTAGAGTTACACCTCAAGGTCTTACGGACAATGGTAATGGATTACACCTCATGCCCCGATCTTAGTTCCCATGCCATAACGACATCACAACCTCAGACCGTATTTACTGCCCTTATTGCCTACTCCGTAGAGTTACACCTCAAGGTCTTACGGACAATGGTAATGGATTACACCTCATGCCCCGATCTTAGTTCTCATGCCATAACGACATCACAACCTCAGACCGTATTTACTGCCCTTATTGCCTACTCCGTAGAGTTACACCTCAAGGTCTTACGGACATTAGTGCCTATCCATATTCTAGACGAGTTACACCTCAAGGATACGAGATCCCTTATTGCCTACTCGCTAGTAACACACCGTGGTTAATGCAAAATTCATACATTAAGCTACTACCTCCTCGTGCACAAGGAGTAGTGCCACATACTCATCAGGTGATCCACATTTGTTAAATAAATAACACATTATATACACCTCTCTTCCACATATAAAATATTTACTTCCATATTCCTCATAAATCATGGTCCTCATAATTTCATGCATGTAATTATATCCACCCATTATCATTACCTCATTCCTTCATAAAGTTATCAGCAGTTGGATTAAATCATGACATTAGTAGTTTCCTCATGAACTCAACATATAAGCATGAAATCTAGAACATATGATCCACATAGTTACTACCAAAGAGATTATCAAGGTCTACTAAACATACTTGCCTCCATTGGGTTCATAAAGTCAAGAATACCAACTATTAGGTTATAAAACTCAACCAAGTAGCACATAGAAGTAGTGTGAGATAAAGCCATGGAAATAATCAAATACTAGAGCATTTAAGAAGGAATAACTCACTAAGTGGGTTTTTGGAGGAAACGCAAACCCTAGATCTGAACTTGAAGAGGATGACAATGGTGGTTAAATGCTCAACTTGAAATCTGGATCAAAGACCCCAACTACTAGCAATAAATGGGATAGCTTGTGGTGGTTGAAGCCCTAAAATCGGATGGGAGAATTTATGAGGGTTGAGAGAGAGAAATGAGGTTAGATTGAAGTAAAAATGAGGAGAAATGAAGGAGAAGTCGTATGAGATCGGCCAGGGGACTCCCGCGGGTTATGCCGCGGCTTCAACCCGCGACATAAGTCGCCCGTGTCCCTAAATTCAAAACCCAACAGTAGGTTACGCGGTTTGTGCCGCGGCTACAAGCCGCGTGTAACTCGCGGGATCCACTGTAATAAGCCCAACATCAACAAAACCCAAATTCTCACCAGATACCAAACGGGGTACTAACGACGAATGTTACACATAAGTACACCAAGACTTACGGCACTTTTAAGGTTAGAAGTCTTAACGCTATAAATACATAAATAAGATTCGGGGTGTTACAATCCTCCCAACCTTAAAAGAGATTTCGTCCACGAAATCCGACACTACCAAACACCCAACATCGCACTTGGAAGGATCGATTGATTTCCTATCCAAAGGAATGCTTTCACTAAACTTCACCTCATATTCGATCCCAATCACATCCCGTTGACGTTGCCACTAAATTCCACATAACAGGTCGCCATGAACTCAAAACATAAGGTTCAATGCACCTTTCCGATGACGTAAAGAGCATCGAGCCCTTATCAACTCATTTTCCCCATCAATAAATTTTCGGTTGCCTTCCAATCTTAGATCGAACATAACACATCAAGATACCTTACGACTCTGAGCTAACCACTCTCACCAATGGTACCCCATAGTGAAATTGACCTTACACACATCTAATGGCTCTTCATTGAATCACATTACACTCTTTTCTTGCTTTTTACTAACACAAGAATTTCTGTAGAAACGATCCAACTATTGATTAATCATTTTCTTAATCGTTAGATCTCGGTTGTCTCCCAACCTTAGATTGCTCATAATATCCCGAAAGCAATTTACGACCTTATCTAGTCCTTTCCACCGAAAATACTCCAAGGCAAACAATTCCCTTCGATACCTCTACATACGACGCATCAAGGTCTCTTCAATAATTGATTTATACTTTAAAGTCTACTTCGACATTCTTACCAAATTTCGCCAATAAACATTACTACCAAATAGTTATTGTCCTTTGACGAAATTTCCTAACGAATAGTTTGGTCCGCACCATCGCAACCTCTAAATTCGTTCCTCAAAGCTGACCCAAACACAATGTCTGCAAGAGCTCCCACACTTCCATAGACCCAACCATTGTATTTCCAACATAAACATACCATTACGCTCTACTGATAGCCGCTTAACCCCCAAACTCCAAGGTTACACAACTCCCGCCATGCGCTCAAGCATCGATTGCCAAATCAGCGAAAGTCTTGACAATTATCAACACACTAATGATTGATTCTTAATCAACAACATCTAATTTCCTTAATGTTATCGCTTGACCTGCAGACACACTATATCTAACGGAAGTACACTGAAGCACACCAACATTTGTTGTCCTCGAAATCGAGTGTTAACACCTAACCTCAGAATGGCCATTCTGCCAACATGGGTATACTACCAAACATTTCCTTCCCGATTAGTAATGTTGATTCAAAGTTGACACCTACTCTTGGAAATGATCACCCAAGTCAAACATCCTTAATAGCCCACATAACATCATCAATGTTCACAGATACCCATTAAGGTGACACACCATAGATACATAGCATGTCGACGTACCATAATACAACATTCAGAATGAATAATAGATGATTCATGATGAATAATACATGGATCATGAATGTTGTATTATTCATCTTGAATAGTGCATGAACACCTTTTTTATTCATACTGAATGTGGACACCTAGAGACACGTATCACGCTCTCTTTTGTCCCCTGGTTCACAGGCGTAAACCGGGTTCGCAATTGAACTTTCCCCCATATCTATATTATATTATAAAACACGGATAAAAAACTATTAAATACAAATTATTAGGCATAAGGTACTATCATTTTATGCAAGATATTAAAAATCTCTTAATTTACAAATATCAAAGCACAAGATACATATTACTACTGCAGGTTTTTAACACCCACCAATTTGGTATGTGCAGAGTCTTCCTTTTATGCAGACATTTCCATGTATCACTATTAATTAATATATTATATATTACTATAATTTTTTTAATTATATCATTAAATATGTAATTGGTTATTTTTTCTAGATGTCATTAAAATATATAAGATAATCATTGAATTCTAACAAAATACTTATATTTTTTTTATATAAAAAACATTATATTATTAAGCCTAAATTAAACAAATTTATATAAAAAAAAACATTATCACTTTTTCAAAACCATCCAAAATCGTACTGTAAATCGACAAAAAAACAAAAAATAAAATGAAACATTAAAATCGTGATGTATCTCGCTGCATTGCGCGAGTACGCTTCTAGTCTATATATATATATATATATATATATATATATATATATAGGTGTAAGGGAAAACTCTAAATAAATAGAAAACCGAAAAACCACGAAAAAACAGATGAAAAAATATATAAATATTGATGTCAAATTAACGAGAAAAATATGATCGATTTTTTGGTGTAATTTGTTTCGTTCAAATTTTGATCATATTTCGTATTTTTTTTGATTTAAAAAATAGGTGATAGGAGATTTCTTAATTTAAAAATAAAGTTGTGAACGTCTTTTTAATCACAATCATTAGATCAATTAATCTAATGGTTGATGAAATGTTTTTTGGTTTTTCACCTATTTAAGTCTTCCCCCCTGACCCCTCTTTACACACACACACACACACATATATATAGAGAGAGAGAGGGAAGATCATACGAGAATGATATCTATTTAAAAGAATAAGAGAATAATTCTAGACCAATCATTTCATTAAATAATACCTTAAATAATTAATTCTAAAAATAAATAAATAAGGGTATAAAAGTAATTTAGTTATATAAAAGTTATTTTAGGTATTTATTAAAAATTCTACTTTTACCATATTTATGAAATTAATATAATATAATTTTCTATTTACTAATTTTTTTATTTAATTCATTTAAATTAACGTATTTAATTTCATTTAAATAATTCATTTTTTTTTATTTAAAGTAATATTTAAAAAAAATACAACTTTCATCAAAATCACTTGTGATTCAGAATTAATTAATTTTTTTAAAAATGTTTTTCTAATCATATGTGATTTAAAATTTGAAAAATAATAATTTAAATTAAACATTGTAAAAGAAAAATAATGAAAACATAATGTAATTTATACAAAACACATTTTAAAATGTATAGGATTACATGTAGTTCAAAACGTAATTCATAATTTGTCATCAAAATCACATGTGATTCATAATTAATTAACCTTTTTTTTCAAAATGTTTTCCTAATCATATTTGATTCATAACGAATTAACTTTTTTCAAAATGTTTTTCTAATCATATGTGATTTAAAATTTGAAAAACAATTATTCAAATTAAAAATTAAAAAAGAAAAATAATAAAAACATAATCATATGTGATGTGTAGTAAAATGCATTTAAAATGTATAAGATCACATGTACTTCAAAAAAATTCATAATTTACACATATAATTTGTAATATTAACCTTTTTGTTATCAAAATCACATGTGATTCATAATGAATTAACTTTTTTTTTCAAAATGTTTTCCTAATCATATGTGATTCATAATGAATTAACGTTTTTCAAAATGTTTTTCTAATCATATGTGATTTAAAATTTGAAAAATAATTATTTAAATTAAAATTTTAAAAAGAAAAATAATAAAAACATAATCATATGTGATATGTAGCAAAATATATTTAAAATGTATAAGATCACATGTATTTCAAAACGTAATTCATAATTTAACATATCATTTGTAATGTTGCAAATAACTTACATTTATTTCCTACTATGATCAATATCAATTATGATACATTGATGAAAATTAACGAATCCTTTTTATGAAAAAAAAAATGTCGATTAATTGTGGATATCACATGTGATTTTTGACGAAAATTGAAAAAAAAAATTACTAAATAAACTTATTCTATAAAAATGAATATTTAGAATGAAAAACTAAATCACACTTATTTTAATATTGTAAAAAATAATAAGTAAATAAATAAAAAATTAATAATGCTTAAATCATAAAATAAATACTTTAATTAAATTTATTATTACTTAATCTATATTTAAATAAATGAGTTTCCATTTATATTATGTATAAAACAAATGACATATATGCCCTTTTGGGTGATTTTTTAGAAAGTTTTATTTAAGGTATTATTTAATAAAATGATTGGTCCATAATTATTCTCGTATTCTTTTAAATAGGTATCGTTCTCGTTTGAACCCACCTCTCTCTATATATATATTGCATACAATGATGACAAAAAACATAATTTTGAAACCACAAAGGCAACAAAACAATTTTCAACAAGTCGTATAGACAAATAAACTATGTTCTTTTGTCTTTGTGAAATGTTCTAATTTTTTTACTGACATATGATATGTGTTCATGTAAGTAGGATTTTTTTTTAATTAAATTGTACACCTTGTGTTATTTTTTTTTTATAATAATAAATAAATCTGATATATTTTTATATTGAGTAAATTACACTGTTGGTCCCTATGGTTTGCTCAAAGTCTGGATACGATCCCTATTTGGAAATAAGTACACTGGGGTCCCTATGGTTTGCATTTTGTTGCACTCTTGATCCTTATCGCTAACACCGTTAAAAGACATCCGTTAACTCAAGGGTAAATAGGTCATTTTATTTAATAATTAAAAACCCTTTCTAAAACACCAATCATATGGTGATACATGTCTCCACTCTTTTCTCCCTATGACTTGCTACCTACCCCTCCCACCCCTTCCCTCCTTGTCTCTTGACTTGCAACTTAAATGTAACACCCCTAAAAATATGTGTAAATTTAAACCTGGAAATAATGAACGAAGGACTACTATATAAAATGAAATCACCCAAAATGGGGAAATAGTAATAGCGTTTACGTTTCAAAGAGTGGAAATTAACAATGACAACTCACTAATCTAGACTACTACTATCTAGATTAAAACAATTGTCACCGACATTTCCCAAAAGGAGTCTATCCCAAACTATACGCCATACTTCCAAAAGTCTACTTCCAAAAATCGCCACCAATGGCTCAAACCCTCATCTCTCAAACCTTGCAATCCCCGCCACCAAAGGAATCTGTTATACATGTCATTTAAGAAAACAAGTGTTAGGCTTACGCCTAGTGAGGACAAACATTTTGTAAATAAACAACCATAAAGTAGCATAAACATTTTTCACAAAAGAAGGTAGAGAATTCATCTTTTCAATTATGTGGAGAACATAAAGTTGAAGGAAATATCTTGCGATGACGGGGGAGACCCGATTTCCAAGAGAGGTAGCGGAACACAAAAGTAGGCTACCATTCAAGTTAGTGAGCTCATACTAGGATCAATGCCCACAAGCTTGTCGACTCGCACTTTAGATGTGGATATGGGCCCCCGATGATCCTAATCATACTCATCCATTAGATGTATATTCACGGCCAATGGCTAATAACCGGCTTCACATAGCCGTACCAAGTTGCCTTCAATGACCCAATACACCAACTAGTTACAACCGAAATCATCCCACCAAATAAGCCGACTCTAATACTTATGGATCTATTTGTAATAGTCTAAGGCTTGTCACGTTCACATAGTGACAACCTATAATCAAACATGTAGCTTCAATACCAACACATCCATAAAATATGCTTCTTGTAAAATCAACATTTTAGAATTATCGTTTCCATAAAGAGGACTCCAAAATGACCATCCCCAAAACCCACATTTGACATGCAGATCCTTAAAGGGAGAAAATACTACAAATATACTCAAAATGGATGAATCAAGTTCCAAAATACAAATATGTATCTAAAATCATCTTTTATAACACATACTATAAAACCCCTTTTATTTTATAAAGAATGATAAAAACCCTAAAACCTCTCAAATATGAAGGCTAGGTCAAAACCCACCAAAATCAAGAACAATGTTAAAGAAGTTCAAGTAGCTAAAATAATAGGATTTTGACATGTATAAAGTTTTTAAAGAAGTAGGATGAATTCACAATGCTTGGTTTAGGAAAAACCGTAGAAACCAATAAATCTTCTAAAAATGGTAGCAACTCTTGACCTTGAACCCTAGGTTAACAATTTTGATGAAGATGATGGAGTAGCTTCTTGGAATCCATGTATTTAATTCCTAAAAGAGGTCCAAGGTTTGGAATTTAATGAGAGAATTCGTATGGGAAAAAGATGAGAAAAGTGGGTGTGAATGACAAATGAGAGGGATTAGATTAAATGAGCATTTAAGGCTCTGCTGCCCGACGACGATTGTGCCAATGGCACTATCACGAGGCACTCTCGCCTAAATGGTATCGCAGGCTCAAGCCCCGCTGCGGTTATGCCTCGACGATAATGACCTTGGCATTCTCATCGGGCACTATCGGCCCATGTGTACCGCGAGTGGTCTCCCCACCGCGATTGTGACACGACGATAGTGAACCTGTCAATCTCGTCGGGCACTATCGCCTCAGGTTCCCCGGGATCCAAATTTTGACTTTTTAGGTGCGAGAGCTTCCGGTTCGTCTTGAGGTCAAACTTGGACTTCTCTAACGAGATAATCCCATACATTAATAGTAAGGAAAACACATAAAGCTTCTTACATAAAATCCGGGTGTTACAATCCTCCCCACCTTGGAATTGATTTTGTCCTCGAAATCTTCACTACTGGAACAAATTGGGGTATCTTCTCTTCATGTCTTCCTCAGCTTCACACGCCACATTGGCTCGTCCACTGCACCTTGACCATCATGACCTCTTTGTTACGGAGTTTCTTTCACTTCCTCTCCAGAATTGCCTCGGGTTCCTCAATACATCGGTTACCCTCGTCCACTCTTATCTCTGATAGTGGGATGACGCTCTCTTCCTCCGCCAAACATTTATGAAGGTAACATATATGGAATGTGTTATGAATCCCATGCATTTTCAGTGGAAATTCAAGCCGGTAGGCCTGAAGTCCTACACGCTTGATCACGATGAACGGTCCAAGGAATCAGGGACTCAACTTCCTGCGCTTTCCGAACCAGATAATACCCTTCCAAGGTGAAATCTTCAACATTAATCGACCCCCTACTTGGAATTCCATTGGTCACCTTTTCTTATTAGCGTAACTCTTCTGACGATCTTGAGCCGCCTTCAAACGCTCTCGGATACCTTTAACCTTGTCGTTCATCTCTTGCACTATTTCGGGACTGGCAAACTGCTTCTCTCTCGCTTCTAGACAACACACGGGTGTTCTACACTTCCTCCCATATAATGCTTCAAAAGGTGTCATCCCAATGATGGAGTGGTAGCTATTATTGTAGGCAAACTCCACCAATGGTAGGTGAGAGTCCCAACTACCACCAAAATCGATCACACACAATCTTAACATGTCCTCCAAGGTTTGAATTGTTCTTTCTCTTTGTCCATCGGTTTGAGGGTGATAAGTCCTACTCAACTTCACTCTCATGCCCAACTCTTTCTGTAAGTCGTCCCAAAAGTTCGACATGAAACGACTATCACGATCCGAGACGATCGATAGGGGCACTTGGTGCCTAAAAATCACCTTATCGATGTACAATTTCGCCAACTTGTCCATGGGTAAGGTTTCACGCATGGCCAAGAAATGAGCACTCTTGGTCAAACGATCTACAATTACCCAAATGGTATCGTGGCCTCTTAGGGTCTTTGGTATCTTAGTCACAAAGTCCATGGTGATGTGCTCTCACTTCCACTCGGGAATCTCTAGAGATTGAAGGTTGCCATATGGTCGTCGGTGTTCGGCCTTTACTTGCAAGCAGGTTACGCAACGTTTCACATAACTAACTTCATGACCGACCACCAATAGTTTAACTTCAAGTCTCTATACATCTTCGTACTCCCCGAGTGGATGGAGTACTTGGACTTGTGAGCCTCTTCTAGGAGTAAGGCTCGGTTACCTCCAATCTTAGGTACCTAAATGCGCTCTTTGAATAACTTGATCTCACGGCTATCCTATGATAGGAGTAGATGTTGTTTTATCATCACCTATTCCTTAAGATTCTCTTCCAATAAGGCTTCGACTGGTGATGCCTTGATATTTTCGATGAGGCTCGACACTAGCTCTATTCTCAAAAAGGTGGTGCGGATGCTTCTGCTATAGTCTTTACGACTCAAGGCGTCAGCCACCACATTTGCTTTACCGGGGTGGTAGAGCAATTCACAGTCGTAATCCTTGAGCAATTTGAGCCATCGCCTTTGCCTCATGTTCAACTCCTTCTGATCGAAGACATACTTCAAACTCTTATGATCAGTATAAAGAGTACACTTCGTGACATAAAGATAATGTCTCCATAGCTTCAAAGCGAACGCTACCGCCGTTAGCTCCAAGTCATGGGTGGGATAGTTCTTCTCGTGAATTTTGAGTTGTCTTGACGTGTAGGCGATCACCTTCCCCTTTGCATCAAAACGCAACCCAAGTCCATTTTAGAAGCGTCGCTATAGACCACGAAGTCTTCGGATCACTCAGGTAGGGACAATATTGGCGCTTCATAAAGTTTCTTTTATAGTGTCCAGAATGCTTTCTCTTGCGCATCCGTCCACACGAACTTTACATTCTTCCTTGTCAAGGACGTCAAGGAGGAAGCGGTCTTGGAGAAGTCTTGTATGAATCTTCGGTAATAACCCGCCAAGCCTAAAAACTTTAGATTTCTGAAGGACTCTTGGGAGGTTCCCAATTCATCATGGCCTCGATCTTGGAGGGGTCCATCTTCACCCCGTCTCGAGTCACCACATGACCCAAGAATTGGACCTCTTCCAACCAAAAGTCACATTTTGAGAACTTTGCATACAACTTCTCCTTACTTAGCACTTCTAGGACTTCCCGTAGGTGTTGCTCGTGATCTGACTCGCTCCTGGAGTAAACGAGTATGTCGCCAATGAACACGATTAGCGACTTATCAAGAAACGGTTGGCACACCCAGTTCATCAAGTCCATAAACATCGTCGGTGCGTTGGTCAAGCCAAATGACATTACTAGGAACTCGTAATGGTCGTAATGCGTCCTAAAAGCTGTTTTGGGAATATCATCCTTCTTCACTCTCACTTGATGATATCCCGAGCGAAGATCTATCTTCGAAAAGCACCATGCGCCTTGCAGTTGGTCGAACAAGTCGTCGATCCTCGGAAGTGGATATTTGTTCTTCACAGTTGCCTTATTCAATTCTCGGTAATCGATGCACATTCTCATTGTGTCATCCTTTTTCTTAACGAATAAGACCGGATCTCCCCAAGGTGACAATCTCGATCTCAAAAATTCTTTCTCGAGAAGGTCTTGCAATTGCGCCATCATTTCCTTCATTTCGGATGGAGCTAATCGATAAGGAGCCCTAACTATGGGTGCCACTCCCGGAACTAGATCAATCCGAAACTCCACTTGCCGGTCAGGCGGTAGACCAGACAAGTCATCCGTAAAAACATCAGGAAAACTCGTAAACCACCTTCACGTCTTCTAGCTTCTTCTTCTCGATCTTGGTATCTATCACATACGCCAAAAAGGATGAGCATCCTTTTACCATGCACTTGTGTGCCTTGGCCATGGTGATGATTGCGACATCTCCTCTCCTCTTCTCCCCATAAATAAAGACAACATCACCTTCCAATATTGGGATTCGAATCAACTTCTTCGAGCACAAGATTTCGGCTTGGTTTTCTGCCAACCAATCCATCCCGATCACAATATCGAACCCACCAATCTGCATTGGTAACAAATTGACCGGAAATTTCTTTCCCTCGATCACTATGGTGCAACCTTTCAGAATATCACGGACCAATACTTGACCACCATCAACTATCTCTACCACTAAGGCCTCCTCTAACCTGCTAGTGGGCACAGAAAGCTTGTTGCTAAAGGAATCGGATACAAAAGAGAAACTTGCGCCCAAAATCAAATAACATACGAACAGGTACGAAGTTTATAAGAAACTTACCTGAAACCACATAGTTGACGCTTTAGCCTCCTCGGTAGTCATTTGGAAGGCTCGACCGGGCACCTTGGGAGGGTTCTCCCTCTTGTCCTGACCACCACCCGACTTCAACTTCAGGCAATCCTTTCTAAAATGCCCCGGTGCCTTGCACTCGAAGCATACACCCCCTTACCGGGCAATCTTTGGTTGGGTGGTCTGACTTCCCATACTTGAAGAATTAAGTTGGTTGGTATTGCATGGCTCATTATGTTTTCTCCTACACTTAGGACACCACCTTGCCTCTCAGCGATTATCAAAGTTTCTCCCCGGAGTGAATGGTCGCGATATCTTGATAGGGCCCAGATGGCTCTCCCACCTCTTCTTCTGTAACATCCCGCCTACCTCGACAACAATATTGTCCGCTTTGCCCCTGGATTTAACCAACGTGTAGTGCACGGATTTGTTTCTGGCGACCTGGTGAGAAACTTCCCAGGGGGTCACCCATCCTGGGACTACTCCCACCCAAGTACGCTTAACCTCAAAGTTCCCAGAACCTGACGTGCTTGTGGCCCCAAAACGCGTTGTTGTTAGGAAGACCAAGATATTACTTATAACACCCAGCATCACTCCTGTCCACAGCCGATATGGGATATGCCTAAGGTGTTACAAACACCCCCCCTTGGGAC
Organism: Arctium lappa; assembly: GCA_023525745.1. Classification (NCBI taxonomy): domain Eukaryota; kingdom Viridiplantae; phylum Streptophyta; class Magnoliopsida; order Asterales; family Asteraceae; genus Arctium; species Arctium lappa. Next base: position 36,045,258 of record CM042051.1, read on the forward strand.
TCATCGTCCTCGATGAGGTTTGCCCCATATCCCGAACGGCACAGGAGTGGCTCTGATACCATCTGTAACATCCCGCCTACCTCGACAACAATATTGTCCGCTTTGCCTCTGGATTTAACCAACGTGTAGCGCACAGATTTGTTTCTGGCGACCTAGTGAGAAACTTCCCAGGGGGTCACCCATCCTGGGACTACTCCCACCCAAGTACGCTTAACCTCAGAGTTCCCAGAACCTGACGTGCTTGTGGCCCCAAAACGCGTTGTTGTTAGGAAGACCAAGATATTACTTATAACACCCAGCATCACTCCTGTCCACGACCGATATGGGATATGACTAAGGTGTTACATCTTCTCCCCCACTACAACCTTTTCTTCCTTGCCCCGCGCATAAACGTTTCCATGATCTGAGATTCTTCGATGGTTTCGCGAAGGGTAATGACTTTGGAATTTCTCACCATCACCATCATGTCGGCCGGAAGGCCCTTGAGATAGGCCTTGACCTTCTCCTTCTCTATCGGGGACACATGCCCCACTAAGCCCAACTTTTCCATGAAACGACGAGTATAGTCTCTCACCGACATGTTCCCCCTTTTTAAGAGCTTGGAACTCTTCTTCGATGCGATCCATAGCTCGCTCGTTGCATTACTCCTCCATAACCTTTTTCTTGAAAGAGGCCCAAGTCAACTGAGCCAAAATAGTGGTCGAGAGAGTGGATTTGGTGACATTCCACCAGATAAGAGCGGGTCCCCGAAGCATCTGGGAACCGAAACGAACTTTCTGGCCTTCTTCACGTTCGCTGGCATCGAAGACTTGCTCTATTTCATGGATCCAGTTCATGTAATCCACTGGGTCGTCTGATCTGGAAAACTCAGGCGGCTTGCTACACAAGAAGGACCTGTAGGAGCAAGCCCTCCTACCTTGCCCTACATCCACCGATGTAGGCTCCTCGATGGGAATCACATTTCCGGTACCCTCAGATCTAGCCACCACCACATTCTCCGTAACCGTTTCATTCCTGCGGTTTCTCACATCACGATCTTCAATTACCTTCAGCAGAAATTCCTGTTGTTTGGCTATAGCTTCGTGTTCATCAACAACATTAAGCCGACCATCATCTCCGATTGAGGGGTCACCTCATGGATAATCGGTGATGCCAAGTCAACCCTGGGAATTATCTCGGGCCCTCGGCCCAATAATGGCGGTATAGGTAGGCGTGCAACGACCTCAACCTTCTCCAGTTGATCAGCCGTTGAAGCGGTTGCCTCTCCTTTATCAACACGCGTATGTGGTCTACCATGTGTACTTACCATTATTAATCTGCCACACACATACAAGAACGGGGATAAGAATATATTACAAGAGTTAAACATGTAGAGCGTACTACTACATTCATCAATTGTCATAACAATAGCAAATCAAGCACGCTCACGTAAAATATCTTCATAATAACGTTAGCTAAGTAAAATTATAAACATATTATACATAAGAATTATCGTTACCATTACCACAACTCTCAATTAGTGTAATTTACGTCGACTCTAAAACCATCTTATCTTAGGAGTTCTACCCAAATCTCACAAATCATCGCTTATTATCTCAGCTTAAGTCTAGACATCTTACATTCATTCCTAGATCACTTAAACTAGAGCTCTGATACCAACTTGTAACACCCCTAAAAATAGGTGTAAATTTAAACCTAGAAATAATGAACGAAGGACTACTATTTAAAATGGAATCACCCAAAATAGGGAAATAGTAATAATGTTTACATTTCAAAGAATGGAAATTAACAATGACAACTCACTAATCCAGACTACTACTATCTAGATTAAAACAATTGTCACCGACATTTCCCAAAAGGAGTCTATCTCAAACTATACGCCATACTTCCAAAAATCGCCACCAATGGCTCAAACCCTTATCTCTCAAACCTTGCGATCCTCGCCACTAAAGGTACCTGTTATACATGTCATTTAAGAAAACAAGTGTTATGCTTTCGCCTAGTGAGGACAAACATTTTGTAAATAAACAACCATAAAGTAGCATAAACATTTTTCATAAAAGAAGGTAGAGAATTCATCTTTTAAATTATGTGGAGAACATAAAGTTGAAGGAAACCTCTTGCAATGACGGGGGAGACCCGATTTCCAAGAGAGGTAGCGGAACACAAAAGTAGGCTACCGTTAAAGTTAGTGAGCTCATACTAGGATCAATGGCCACGAGCTCGTCGACTCGCACTTTAGATGTGGATATGGGCCCCCGATGATCCTAATCATACTCAATCACTAGATGTATATTCACCGCCAATGGCTAGTAACCGGCTCCACATAACCGTACCAAGTTGCCCTCAATGACCCAATACACCAACTAGTTACAATTGGAATCATCCCACCAAATAAGCCGACTCTAATACTTATGGATCTATTTGTAATAGTATAAGGCTTGTCACGTTCACATAGTGACAAACTATAATCAAACATATAGCTTCAATACCAACACATCCATAAAATATGCTTCTTGCAAAATCAACATTTTAGAATTATCGTTTCCACAAAGAGGACTCCAAAATGACCATCCCCAAAACCGACATTTGACATGTAGATCCTCAAAGGGAGAAAATACTACAAATATACTCAAAATTATGAATCAAGTTCCCAAATACAAATATGTATTTAAAATCATCTTTTATAACACATACAATAAAAACCTCTTTTATTTTATAAAGAATGATAAAAACCCTAAAACCTCTCAAATATGAAGGTTAGGTCAAAACCCACAAAAATCAAGAACAATGTTAGGAGAAGTTCAAGTAGCTAAAATAATAGGATTTTGACATGTATAAAGTTTTTAAAGAAGTAGGATGAATTCACAATGCTTGGTTTAAGAAAAACCATAGAAACCAATAAATCTTCTAAAAATGGTAGCAACTCTTGACCTTGAACCCTAGGTTAACAATCTTGATGAAGATGGAGTAGCTTCTTGGAATCCAAGTATTTAATGCCTAAAAGAGGTCTAGGGTTTGGAATTTAATGAGAGCATTCGTTTGGGAGAAAGATGAAAAAGTGGGTATAAATGATAAATGAGAGTGATTGGATTAAATGAGCATTTAAGGCTCTGCTGCCCGACGACGATTGTGCCAATGACACTCTCACCTAAATGGTACCGTGAGCTCAATACCCGCTGCGATTATGCCGCGGGGATAGTGATCCTGACATTTTCGTTGGGCACTATCGCCCCATGTGTACCGCAGGCGGTCTCCCCACCGCGATTGTGACACGGCGATAGTGACCCTGTCACTCTCGTCGGGTACTATCGCCCTAGGTCTCCTGAGCTCCAAATTTTGACTTTTCACATGTGAGAGCTTCCGGTTCGTCTTAGGGTGAAAATTGGACTTCTCTAACGAGCTAATCCTAGACATTAATGGTAAGGAAAACATATAAAGCTTCTTATCGAAAATTCAGGTGTTATATTAAACTCCTTATCTCCTACCATTTTAAAAGCCCATAAGAGTTTGTATATATATATATACACACACACACACACAACACTTATATATAGATATCTCAAGCTCATCTATAGGGAACTCTCCGATCACACCCACACAACACACACAAAAAACACACACCACCATTTTTCACAAACACACTTACAAACTTGAAGGACTCTCTCTCTCTCTCTCTCTAAACTCTCTCACTTGGTTTGAAATTCTTATGTTATTGTGATTACACAGATCTAGAAAGTCACCAAACAATTGTAGTATCATATTCATGAAATGGCCACATTTTAACATCAGACAGCAGCAAAGCCATTTTGAATCATGATGGTATGATTTCCTTACCATTTTTCTGATTTCGTGCCTCATTTGAATCCATAATATGAGAATGCTAATTGTGTTTTGGTTCATAGTGAGGGTCAAAAACAGTTTGCTATCGCATGTAAAGGCACACCTGAGGCGAGTTTGTGGCTTGAAATGGTCGATGACCGACAACTTACTGACTAGTGATGGTGATGATAATGTTGTATAAATTTGTGAAACATCGAGGATGAACTCGACATTGTTCATGCACCGGTTCACGAACCATGAGGCTACAGTCAAGACACTAGCTTGGTGACCTTATCACTTTCAAGTGTTGGCATCTTGGTAGTGGCACAAATGATGATGGTGGGTGCATTAAGTGACGGAATACTCAACAAAGGACTTGTCACTTGTATCACTAGTGTCAACACAGAAGCAAAAGCAAATGTTTCTTGATTTTCAATGCTTTATGTAGTTGTACACTGTGCATGAATAGGTACGGATGTAGGCTCAAAAATGGAGCAAGCATTATAAGAAGATAGTAAGTGAGCATGGGTATAGCACAAATGATGAACGAAAGAATATGTTGTCGCTATGGAGGTATCCTTAGGTGGTTAAAGTGGTCGAGTTAATGAGCTACTCATCGAGAAGTTTATTATAAAACACATACCACCATTTTTTTTCACACACACATACACAAGGATGGAAATGGGGGCTGGAGATGGTGTTTAGAGAAGGGAGGGGATGTCGTCGGTGAAGGAGGGGGACGTCTTTTGTGGGTTTGTATGTGTGTTGCAGGTGGGTTTTTTTTATGTCGCGGGTGAGGGAGGTGAACGGATCGGGGAGGTCGGAGGTGGGGAGGTGAATGGAGGAGGCTGCCGATCGGGAGGTCAACGGAGTTTTCAAGGGTCATCGGCAACTCAACATCTTTGGGCGAGCATCAGTTGTGTGCATATATATACACATAGTTACTAATCTATATCTATACTATATTATAAAGATGACATAAAAAACTCTTGAAAACAAGTCTTAAAGCTTAATGTACAACTATTTAATGTTAATTACTTAAAAAACAACCATTAAAGTTGTATGTATTACACTTAATGCTATTTATTAATTTTCAATCATTATCTCTAACCATTTTAACACTCCTAAAATCATTTCCCACTTTAACTCCCCTAAAATAACTCTCAGCATAATTAAATATAGAATAAAAATCAAATTTTAAATATAAAAATATAAAATATAATTAAAAAAATCTAACAGAATATTTTATAAAAAAAAATTATATTATTAAACCAAAATAAATTACATTATATTATTAAGTCTAAATTAAACAAATTTATATAAAAAATCATTATCAATCTCTCACAACCAACCAAAATCGTAATGTAAATCGACAAAAAATAGAAAATAAAATGAAACGTTAAAATCGTGATATATCTAGCGGCATTGTGCGAGTACACTTCTAGTAAATATATTAATATAATGTATGTTCTTCATCATTTTTATTATAAAATAGACAACGAGGTAAATTGACCTATTTGTCCTTGACTTAACAGATTTCTTTTAACGATGTTAGTGGTAGGGACCCAACGTGCAACAAAATACAAATCACAGGGACTCTCAATGTACTTATTTCAATGTAGGGAACATATCCAAAATTTGAGCAAACCATAAGGACCAACGGTGTAATTTACTCTTTTATATTTGTATTTTGAATGCATACAATATTATTCTTATACATGTGAAAAGGCCGGATCTGCGGAAAATAGAAAATGTCTCGATATGCATGCCCCGAACAAATTATTCATGAAAAACATATCAACACAACCTTTTTTGAACATTATCTTCAAGTTAAGTTTAAAACGTACGTCTATCTATTTGAATATTTATAAAAATATTGGTTTTAAAATATTAAAAATTATTATTACTGTGAGAACAAAATAATCTAGCCTTATGAAATGATAGTTTATAAAAACTTGCAATTTCAGTATCACATTAGTTTTTTATAATTGGAATGCTTTACTTTCTTACACATTTAACTTTCATCTTTAAGAAAAATGTGATGTTTTACAGTTTTACTTAACTAGCAAAGAAAATATTATCTATACTATATTACTATAAACCACAGATAAAAAAACTCTTAAATACAAATTATTAGGCACAAAGTACCATCATTTTATGCAAGATTTTAAAAATCTCTTAATTTACAAGTATCAAAGCACAAGATACATATTACTACTGCAGACTTCTAACACCCACCAATTTGGTATGTGCAAGGTTTCCTTTTATGCAAACTTTTTCATGTATCACTATTAATTAATATATTATATTATATTACTATAATTTTGTTTTAATTATATTATTAAATATGTAATTGGTTATTTTTTCTATATGTCATTAAAATATATAAGATAATCATTGAATTCTATCAAAATGTTTAACTTTTTTATATAAAAAACATTATTTAAGCCTAAAGTAAACATATTTATAAAAAATCATTTATCACTTTTTCAACGTACTGTAAATCGACAAAAAAATAAAATGAAACATTAAAATCGTGATGTATCTCGCTGCATTGCACGAGTACGTTTCTAGTAATTTAATAACATATGAAACAACATATCTTATTTACAACTGAACGAAAATTATATGACATGCTTAAATAACTTACAAGCTCTACTTATCCAAATTAATGTTATTCATACAAGCAACATAACCATATAAATGACTGCTATCATCTTCACTAGGCTAGACCTATCTTTGCCCTTATTGGCTTATTTCTTCATTACTTCAAAGATTCACATCATTAATTAGCTTAAGAGCTCAATAGATTCATGATTTTTTTAAATATTTTAGATTTAAAATAGTGTTTATCATATATTTGATTTACATTAAATGTTTTATAATACAACTAGAAGTGCATCATTGCAATGCAGCGGGGTTCTAAAATCTAGAACTCGAACCCTTGATTATGATTCATACTTTGTTTTGTTATTAGTCTTTCTCGATTTTATTTTACCATTTTGAAAAAACTAGATTTAAAACAAAAATAAAATTTAATTATAATTTTTTTCATAAAAATAATAATAAAGTAATGATAACTATATTTAAGATATTTTAAATTAAAAATTAAAAAGATAACTAGCAGTGTACCCGTGCAATGCACCGGGGTCGAGCAGGGTGTGACATTTTATTGTGGTAAACGATTTTAAAACTTTTGTGGTTTTGTCAAACGAGTATTTTAGGCGCGATCTTGTCCGGTTATAAAGCATCTTTCATCCATTTTGATTGTAAAATTTGAATTTGAGGCCTTGGGAATTAAACCTGATGCAATAGTGATACATGAAAAGGGCTGCATAAAAGGAAAGCCCTGTACATGCCAAATTGGTGGGTGTTAGAAGTCTGCAGTAATAATATGTACATTGTGCTTTGATACTTGTAATTAAGATATTTTTAAAATCTTGCATAAAATGATGATATCTTTTGCCTAATAATTTGTACTTAAGAGTTTTTTTATCCATACTTTATAATATAGTATATAGGGGTGTTCGCGGTGCGGTTTAGGGAAAAACCGCAAACCGCACCGCATATGCGGTTTGAGCATTTTTCCAAACCGCAAACCGCACCGCATATACCTCAAACCGCATGCGGTGCGGTTTATACGGTTTGTACCTTACGCTTTTTACACATGCGGTGCGGTTTGGTGCAGTTTGTACCTTACGCATTTTACACCTACAATTCAATAATTATAAGATCAAAACTTCACTTTAAAATCAACGATAACGTGATCGTAGTCCCTAAAAATAAAAAATATTAAATACGTCTGATTCTAAAATACATATTATATAATTATTGCAACTATTTTATATATACATATATGTGTTTTTAATATATAAAATTAAAAATATATACATATATATAATGTGCGGTGCGGTTTGAACCGCGGTTTGATAACTCAAAAGCGCAAACCGCACCGCATAGTGCGGTTTGGTAAAAATGCAAACCGAAAATCGCACTGCAAACGTTATAAACCGCGCTTTGCGGTGCAGTGCGGGCGATTTGTGCGGTTTAAATGAACATCCCTAACAGTATAGATATAGATATAGATATACTTTAATAAAAAAATAAAAAATGAGGTGTTTCATCTTAAAATTTTCTTGTTTTTATCGGTTAGTTGTATGAATTGTTCAAAATATAGATATTTTAGAAAATTAAAATAATTGTTTATCTGCAGTTAGTTACATGAATTTAAACATAAAACTTTTATAAGTAATGTTTAAACAACTTGTAATCTTAAAATTTAAATAACATGCACCAATGAACGATACTTAATGCTTAAAAATTAGTAGTTTTTAAAAGTTTAAACTAACTTGATAACTTTATATCTAATTATTTGATGATTTATTTTTATCAAACAAAATAAATGTTGAAGGTGCGCTCACACATTTTGACCCCTTTTCCTTTTATTCTTTAATTTAATTTAATCATATATATATATATATATATATATCTTCTCAATCCCAATTTTGTAAATCTAAACTAGTTCGATACAATTTGTGTTTGTGTTTGTGTATGTGTAATTGTGGATTCTGTGTCTAGTATTAGGGTTTTTCTCTGATGGGTGTCGAGGGAGAGTCAACTCAAAAAGGTGTCGCCTCCGTTGACGGTGGCGATGCAGATATCGCCCTCAACATCCGATGCTCTAACGGCAATAAGTTCTCGGTGCGAGCGTCCCTCCGATCAACGGTTGTCGCTTTCAAAGATCTTTTGGCTCAGAACTGTGATGTTCCGGCCAATCAACAGAGGTTGATTTATAAAGGAAGAATCTTGAAGGACGATCAAACCCTAGATAGTTATGGTAAAACACTTCTATTGATTTCGATATTCTATTTCCAAAATTTTGACACAATTAAATTGTTTAATTTTGCTTCATGATTCTTATATTGTGATGATGATTAAGTGTTGGTATCGGGAAAAAGTTTCGTGACTGAAAATTTTCTATGATGCTTTGTGGACTTGTGCATTGCAAACCGACGAAAAGCAGCAACCTTGATCTAACATGGGCTGTTGTAATTGTTAATTTTCCTTGTATTGTTCAGTATTTTAATGCCTTAAAGTACTTTTATATGATGTAGTATGGGATGTAACCCTTGAGTAAAATTTGTGTATATTATGATAGCATTGGTGTTACTAAGAAATAACACAAGTGAAACCGATTAGTGTGAGGTTAATATGATCAACATACTGGATCATTTGCAAGTGTTCTTTAAACAATCGCTTGCATATGAAGAAATAGAAATTTGTGTTCTGTCTTCTTTCTAGCAACTGTTGCTGATTCGGCAATAGTATATGCTGGACGAGGCTTATTAAACTAGGCTTAACGGTAAGATTTGTATAAACGGTGTCTTGGTAAAAAAGGAAAAAAAAAAGATGAAAGATTTCTAGGGGAAGGTGATGCAGGAAAGGTGTTAGAAACAGAAGGATTTCGTTTTCCTCTCTTTTCTAGTACCTGTTGATGATTTTGACAATATTATATGCTGGATCAGGCTTATTAAACTAGGTTTAACCGTAATATCTGTATAAATGGTGCTTTTGGTAATAAAGGAAGAAAATAGATGGAAGATTTCTTGGGGAAGGTGATGCAGTCATGATGATGTTAGAAAAAAGAAGGATTTTTCGTTAATCCATTAAAGGAACTAGGTTTCACCGGGGCTCTGAACTGTGAAGAACACAAGGTGCATTTTAGCACTGCACTCGGGATAGCCTAAGTATCAAACTCTTGGTTCTTGTGTTCAGCATCTGATTATCAATGTAAAGGTTCCGGATCAATATATGATAAAGCTAATAACGACGACCTCAATAATAAATGCGGCATTTACCCTAAGATTAAAATGATATTGATCCTAACGACAATAAGAATACACGTAGATAGATAGTAACTATAGTCCTAATGGTTATCCTAATATACCTTTCTTTTGCCCTATTCCTAGTATCTTACTATCCTAATGGGAAGAACTGAAGTGATTTTATACAAAATTATGAGCATTACCTTCTGAGCGCATAGAGAGAATATAAGAAGAAAAGAGAAGGAAACAACTATGCATAAGAGTGATATGGCTATGAGGTTAGGCGAGCTACTTGATGGATCGAATTCAACTCGAAAATTACCCGCTAGATATGAGTTCAAAGAACATCTGAGGAATATAATGCTGTTATTGTGGAGCTCAAATGCACAGTTTAGATGAACTTGTATTTTGCTTGATTCGACTTGGGCTCTCAAGCTTAGGGGGTGTTTGGTTTGAAGGAATTGGAATGGATAATTCCTTTGACCAAATTCCAATTCCTTTGTTTGGTTCACATATTGATCATGATGGAATCCTTTGAATTCCATTGAATTCCACAAATCAAGGAATTCATCATTCATCAGCTAAAGTGAAAGAATTGAATTCCATTCAATTCCTACCAACCAAACGCGTGGTCAAATTCCATTCCAGTTCCTTCAAAGTCAAATTCCTTCCACGGATTCCAATTCCATCAAATTCCATTATGCGAACCAAACGCCCCCTTAGTGTCTTTCTGAATAATGCTCAACATATATTTGACCCGATAAATCCCACCCGAAGGTAGCGTCGCCCTTGCGCCGCCCGGGGGGGGGTACGGACCTTACCTTGTAGAGAGGCTGTTTCTGAGAAGATCCCTGGCTTGCGTAAACAAAAAAACATAAGGAAAAAAGCACAATGACCAGCCACATATAAGCAACAAAGTTATAAAAAGTAAAGAGCATAGTGAAAATTGAGTCTAAATCCTGACTTTCTCTTAGATATACCTATTTGAAATATGTGATTTCCTAGGTGTACCTTTGGAGCTACGTACCTCAAATCATCCCTCTATGTCTACTTTTACCTTGTTTCATCTTTCATTTCAGGCTTGTTCTTCTATCTATCACATATATTCAGTCTGTTGAAATAAGATAAACAAAGAAAGATTGCCTTAATAGAGGTCCCATATATTCTTGTCATTTACTTGCATAGGATGAACCCCGTTTGTTACATACATGGGCCAACCTATAGAGGAACATACAGTGGCCTGTGCCACCACTTCATGGTCACGTCATAATGAGAAAAAAAAACGTTCTTGTTTTTTATTTTGGGTTTTCTTATAGCTTTTGTTTTTTATTTTTATTTTTTGGAATAACCAACAGACCTGTAATTTTTTGTGAAAATCTTTATAGCTTTATTCCTTGCAGGCAAATGGTGCAGCCACTTGAAAAAAATTATTGGCTCCGCCTTTGGTTACATATATGCTCAAATCTTTGTAAATCATTAACGACTATTTTCTGTATTTCAGAACAGCTTTAGGTGATCCATTTATCACATGCTAATACATATTCTTAATACTAAAAGGAGAAGTGCTTTGGACAAATACACAGCTCACCTGGTTAAATTAATAGCGGAGCTTTTACCATTTTTCCTGTTCAAAGCACTACTAATCTCTATGTATCTAGTTCTTTCTTTTGATTACCAGGAACTCGCCTGACCAATATTCTGTGTCGGTAGTTTAGTATTTTATTGTGTCGCGTCATTTGCTAATTGTTTCTGTTTGCAAATTACGAGCACAATCAATGGCATCTTACCATGCAGGCTTCATGTTCAGTTATTATCCGTCATTCTCCTTGATGTCAACAACATCCAAGAATCTGACAGTTTAACCATCAAAGCATATAATAAGGGTTTATTGATGATCTCAATATCTCATTATGCTTTCTTCTGTTGTATTCTTTCATGCAGCTTCCTATCTAGTCTTTTGTCATTGCTCTTTTATTTTTAGTAGAAATCATTCTGTCTATATCTCAACTCTTGTTGCTGGTAAGACGGTGGCTTATTTCTCTGATATGCTGTAGGCCTGCAGGCAGATCACACGATTCACATGGTGCGTGGTTCTGCTCCAGCTGCTTCTGCACCAACTACTGGCGGTCCTGTTGCTGGAAATGTCAATACTCCCTCGGCTGTTTCTCAAGGTGGTGCTGTTGCCAATGAAGGGCTCGGCTTTGGAGGTGCTGGCTCTGGTGCACCCCTATTTCCTGGACTTGGTTTGGATGGACTTGGGGGCGCTGGTGCATTTGGGTCAGGACTTCCTGAATTTGAACAAGTCCAACAGCAATTAACTCAGAATCCCAATATGATGAGAGACATGATGAACATGCCTGCAATTCAAAACATACTGAATAACCCCGAGGTCATGCGTGGGATGATTATGAGCAACCCCCAGATGCGTGAAATCATTGACCGTAACCCTGAGCTTGCTCATATTCTTAACGACCCTGCAATTCTTAGGCAGACGCTGGAAGCAGCAAGGAATCCTGAGCTTATGCGTGAAATGATGCGGAACACTGATAGGGCAATGAGCAACATTGAATCATCTCCAGAGGGATTCAACATGCTTAGACGTATGTATGAAAACGTTCAAGAACCTTTTCTGAATGCTACAACGACCGGTGGGACTGCTGCAAATGATTCAGGATCTAACCCGTTTGCGGCTTTATTGGGAAATCAGGGTGCTGCTACTCAAACTAGAGGCGTATCTAACAATCCTTCAGCAACAGGCACTGAAACAACTCCAGTGGCTGCAGCTCCTAATTCTAACCCACTTCCCAATCCTTGGGGTGCTACCGGTGGTAAAGACCTGATTTTTTTTACTTATAAGTGGTTCTTTTGTTATATTTTCTTTCTATTTCGTTCAATACGTGCTTGTTTTCTTTTAAAATCCGGTTTGCATCCTCACGAGTGTAGGAGTTGTGTAATAGAATCACAAAATATGTATCTTGGTGTTCAGCCAAAACAAACAAAACCAAAATGTTCAACCTCTACCAAATGGAAGTTTGGGGAGGTTCCGAGGTGGCCAAATTGAGCCTTACTTGACTATAGCATGGTAAGTATGAGAGTTTCTTTTCGAAGTTGCGGGCAAGGTAATAGCTGACTGATATGAACTAACATTTTTGGGGATGAATATTCTAGAAGATACGTAATTCTCGCATCAAAGCATTTTATATATAGGGGGCGATTCAAATGGAAATAACCTGAAAGATGGAAACGTGAAAATACGAAAAAACAAATAAAAAAGTATAACAATGTTATTGTCAAACTGAAGGAACTAAAAAGCTTGTTTTTTGGTGTTTATCTAACATCTTTTGGATCAAATCCATCTAACGGTTGGGATCTGTTTCCATGTTTCCATTTGAACCCAATGTGGAAACACCAAAAACAAAAGAATAAGTATAGCAATATGAATGTCAACTTAAAGAGAATAAAATGATCGGGTTTTTTTTTGGTATAATTTGTTTGACTCCAATTTTGATTATATTTTGCCTTTCGATTAAAAAAATTAGGGGGGATCCTTTTGTTTTAAAAACAAAGTTGTAAATACTTTTTAATTTCATCCCTTGGGTCAAATCCATCGAACAGCTGAGATATGTATCCATGTTTCCAATCTTTTCGCTCTTTCTATTTGAACCTCCCTGTACACGCACGCGTGCACACACACACACACACACATATATAATATATCAAGTATGTCTGTATTATTAGAAGTGGTATTGTGTGTTGAAGTATGTATGTTGAAAATTATTAGGTGGTGCCCAGACAAATACTGGTACTAGATCAAATCTTGGAGATGCAAGGGCGCCACCCATATCGGGGTTAGGTGGTCTTGGTCTGCCAGGGTTAGACCGCACGACCGGCATGCCAGACCTGAATCAGCTAATGCAAAACCCAGCCGTTTCTCAGATGATGCAAAGCCTGCTTTCCAATCCCCAGTATATGGAGCAGGTATGCTATAGAGGCTACACTATACTCGACATATCTTAACTGGTTTCCGCCATCGTTTTAATACTCTCGAGTAATATGAAATTTTAGGTTGTGAGCCAAAACCCTCAACTTCGCAGTATGTTTGATTCAAACCCTCAGTTGAGAGAGATGATGCAAAATCCAGAAGTGCTTCGCCAGCTAACTTCACCTCAGATGATGCAGGTATACAACTTGTGGAGTGATTTTGGGTTGCTTTTATTATGCTCGTGGCTCTTGCAAATATCTTTGATTTATGCGTGATTTCTAAGTTTTGCGAATGTTTTTATACTAAAAAATAAATTATTTTGATCATATGCGTATATTCAATACTAAATTACTAATAGTCCGTGCGTAACTTGATTTAGATTGGGATTTTATGTTCGTTTTAGATTTGTTTTAAAGGTTTTACTAAGATTTGCTATGCATTGGCTTAATTATGTTGTTTATTGCCACTTTTCACTTTGTACTGTATGGACTATAAAATTTTGTATTGTATATGGAGACTATAAATCTCACCGCACTGCATTTTGTGGTGCGATATTTACGGTTTGGTTTGTGGTTGGAAAAGTATCATTTTGATCAATGACCTTAAATGAGAATTTTATTAAAAGCATAACCTTCTGACAAGTTTAGTCACATTCTTGCATATGGAAGTGAAATTCTAAAACCTGTCGGAAGGATTAGAAGAAAATTTGGGAGAAAGTCATTTAACCGATGGACATGTTTGAAAATAGCTCAAACCGCATGTGCGTTTTGGTCAACAGTTTTGGCTAATCTGCACCACACTGCAAACACCCCTTTCAATCCTCAAGCACTTATAGTTTGTCTAACAAAGTTGGAGTAGGTAGTTGGAAAATTACCTTCAAATATATGAATATTTGTTAGATGCAGCGGATGTTTACAACAAGATCTATGTGTTTTTAACTGAGTTCGATTGACGGAAGTTTCTAATTTGATCATAACTTGTGCCATTATTTCCATTTCACTTTCTACAGCAAATGATGTCTCTACAGCAGCTTCTACCTCAGCTTAACCAGCAGCAATCATCTTTGTAAGTGGAAATGAATTTATTGCTACCCACTTTAATTTGGTTATTTAAGAAAATTTTCACGATTGTAGCATTTTAATATGTTCAACGGGAAAATAATTCCTTTCAGCCAATGGAATTGAAAATGCAATTTAGGGATATCGGCAACTTTAACTGCCGACTATAATCGGTCCATTTGTTATTGCTAAAGCGACCACTTCTCTGTTTCAGGGATCCTACCCAGACCAATGCTGCTGCAGGTACGAACCTCCCGTTATCGATATTTTATCCCCACCCACCCAATCATACATATAATATGTTTATATTATTTCGAGTTTGTAATCTACAGGAACACAAAACAATATGGGGTTGGACTTGTTGATGAGTATGTTTGGTGGACTTGGAGCTCCTGGTATGGCTGCTCCAAATGTGCCTGATGGTAATGCTTCAATTTTGATTGAAATATACTTCCCTTTTTATCTTGAATACTAGGGAATACATCTACCACTTGTAGACAACTTTAAGGCCATGTTTGGCACGCTAGCTTATTGAAAAAGTCCTGTTTGGTAAGTTGTAAGCTAGCTTTTTGAAAAGATACTTCATATTACTTATTCGGGGTTCTTTTTTTATTCTAATTATAGCCATTATATTTTACATAAATGCCCCTTATGTTTTCCTTTTAGGTCATTTTACATTATCATCTAGTTTATTAGCTAGTTTCCCAAACGTAGCCAAAAGCCCAAAATATGCCATTAAGTAGTTGTCAAGAAATTAAGTGTTAATTTTATGATTGAGGTGGTGTTAAATATTTGTTTTGTCCCATCAAAACTTCAACAATTTTCCTTCCGGAAGTCCCATTAAAATGACAACTTCTCGTTTTCAGCAAATTTTCTTGTTACCGGCTTGCCCATCATCTTGATAACAAATCAATAGATTCAAACCACTTGGGTTGTGGCGCAACGGTTAAGCCTTAGGGGGGATATAGTGGAAATCTCATCTTCCCTGGGTTCGAAACCATGCACCACCAAAGCCCATGTGGCTATGGAGGTTCACCTACGATGACCTCAAACCATTTATGATCGTCCGGGGGATTAGTAGGTGCGCTTAAGCGGCCCCAGATACCCACTGTCACCCATAAAAATCAATAGATTCAAGATTATATTACTTTGAGTCTACAAGATTCCTTTTGGCCTTTGTTATATGATGCTCAAGATATTTGATGAGTGATGAGTAAATGTTGTAATTTTCAAAAGACTTGGGAGTAAACGACATTTCAGTTACGTTGATTGTTGTTTTTTTTATTATCTTTTTTTTGCATGTAGTGCCACCGGAACAACTTTATGCGACTCAACTCTCACAGCTTCAAGAGATGGGGTTCTTTGATACCCAAGAGAATATCAGGGCGTTACGTGCTACTTCAGGCAATGTTCATGCCGCAGTGGAGAGACTGTTGGGAAACTTTGGTCCGTGATGTCGTTTTGTTTCTATTTAAAAGACAACGGTCGGTGGGTCGGTTTGAAAGTATTCTTTGTAGACGAAGGGAGGCATGTCGATTTTATTTCGAGGGAGTGTGAATAATGGACTAGAAAGAAAATATTACAACAGTTGCTGGACAACCAGCCTCCCTCCCTTAAGCAAACCTTTTGTTGTTTTATTGTACAAACAGATTTCATAGTTTTCATTGCTGTTTTATTTATTATCTTTCTATTAATCAGTTATGCATGCATTGCTGCTTCAAAAGTTGGGAGCATAGATATTGATCAACTTGAATTTATTTCAAGTTTTTGTGTCATACGTCGCTTAATTGTTTATCGGTCTTCACATATTGTATGCACAATGAGGGATTTGGGATTTGGTTGTCACATAACAATTTTGTTGGTACTAAACTCTTTTTTGCAAACATGAATAGAATTTTTTTAACAGTTTAGTTCTCTTCTTTTTATGTTTATCTATTTATACTATACCGGATTAATCATTTGCTTCTGGAAGAAATCGAAGAATTTCTTGGAAATCCTATAAGATCCGTTCGTTCTTTTTTATCTGACAGATGGTCAGAACTTCATCTGGGTTTGAATCCTACCGAGAGGTCCACTAGAGATCGGAAATTGTTGAAGAAACAAGATCTTTTTTTTCTCAGGCGATCGAAAAATAAAGAAATGGTTAATCTATTCAAGATAATTACGTATTTACAAAATACCGTCTCAATTCATCCTATTTCATGAGATTCAGGATGCGATATGGTTCCGAAGGATGAACCGGATATGGACAGTTCCAACAAGATTTCATTCTTGAACAAAAATCCATTTTTTGATTTATTTCATCTATTCCATGACCGGAACAGGGAAGGATACACGTTACACCACGATTTTGTATCAGAAGAGAGATTTCAAGAAATGGCAGATTTATTCACTCTATCAAAAACCGAGCGGGATCTGGTGTATCATAAGAGATTTGCCTTTTCTATTGATTCCTATGGATTGGATCCAAAACAATTCTTGAATGGGGTATTCAACTTCAGGTATGAATGGAAAACGACATTTTTATTGGTTTTATTGGTTCTACTTCCTATTTTTTATGAAGAGAATGAATCTTTTTATCGAATGATCAGAAAGAAAAGGGTCCAGATCTCCTGCGGGAAAGATTTGGAAGAGCCAAAACCAAAAATAGTGGTATTTGCTAGCAACAACATAATAGAGGCTTTTCGAACTCTGTATGTAACTCACTAGAGGCCCCGAAAACAAAGAGAAGATGTGTACAAACGAGATATGCAACAATAAGAAGAAGGAAAAGGATTGCATAGAGGAACTCCCGAACATTTGTCAGATGTGTCGATATCAATGGTGACTCATTATTTCTATTAATCATTTCTTCGGACATAAGAAGATTATGGAAACACTTACTCGAAATCTCACTTATCAGATTCCTTTGTGGAAGACAGAATTTTTTCTGAAGAATTCGCCATGATATATCTGATCCATGCATAATATCATGAAAAATGGATACAAATTTTTGACTGCTACTTAGTAATATGTCTAAAAAAGTATCTAAAAACAAAACTTTAGATATTTGTACCTTGTCGAAGTAAAGAACCATGGCATATATGTTTGGAATAGATTCCATTTTGAGAGAGTTGAATAAGCACTATCTCGTTGAAAAGTTCTATACATCTGCCCTTTCTCAACGCATTTCTTTAGACAAAGACTCCGTTTTTTCCTCTTTTCGGATGGTAAATATTTCTTAGAACATGGAGTGTGAATCAAACCCATGTTTGAATTGAAATTGAGATATTGATACAAGTTCTTCCCTTCTGAATTAGATAGATTCATATCTGAAAGAGGTTGACAATAAGTTCTTTCAAAATTGACTATTTGTCCCTCTGTTAGAGGTGTTCCAGAAAGGTTTGCGATCGAGTAAATAGCTCTACGGTTGTGGGCGAGGAGGGATTCGAACCCCCGGCACCGTGGTTCGTAGCCATGTGCTCTAATCCGCTGAGCTACAGGCCCACTCCGTCTTCACTGGATCTGTTCCCGGGAGTACCCTAAAAAAAGGAACCTTTGCTCTCCCCAGCCATTTCGGGTTAAGAAGATGTCAAAGCGCCTTTATCTCTATAAGAACGGCGCGTCCGAGGTGTGAAGTGGGAGAGAAGGGATATCATAATTGGGGTTTTGAATAAGACGACCTTTTTATTTTTCATTTTTTTTCATATTGAAAAAGTATGAAGAACGGGAGGTGTGAAGTTTTTTATCATCCTGGCGTCGAGCTATTTTTCTGCAGGACCTCCCCTACAGTATCGTCACCGCAGTAGAGTTTAACCACCAAGTTCGGGATGGATTGGTGTGGTTCCTCTACGCCTAGGACACCAGTATATCGAACCATGAACAAAGAAATACATGAGATAAAATAGTGATTGCGAGGTGATAAGAATTAGGAAAATCACAAGGAGTATGGTAGAGTTCGGCTAAACGTTGGGCCGAGCCATAACAAATGTGAAGTTATCCGACTTAACTCCAACATAATGACTCTGTTCTTGATCGGAGGGATCGCCCCCCTCTGTATAAAAAAAAACATAATGACTCTGATATAACTAGCCCTTTTAAGCACTTGAATATTACCTAATTGCTTTGGCGCATTTACAGTTATTGCTTCTGTGAACATAGTAGCTAAATAATCCCAACGCGTTACATAAGGCAAATATTGTATAATTGTTCGATTTTCCGCAATTTTTTTCCATACCTCTGTGTAAATAAGCCAATATTGGTTCACAGTCAATAACATCTTCGCCATCTAGAGTAACAATGAGTCGAAGAACACCATGCATTGATGGGTGGTGAGGTCCCATATTGACTATCATAAGTCTTTTCTTGTAGATGGTACAGTCATAGGTTTTTCCTGATTCATTCTTCCATGAATTGCTGAAAGCTAAAAGAAGTTCATCAAAGTTTAAGCGAATAATTCAAACTAATTCTTCGAATTAACGAGTTTTTCTCTCTCGAATATCCAACTGTCCAATTAATTCTTTATAACGCGCTCTATTTTTTTGATAAATAAGCCAACAACCGTTGACGTTTTCCCAGAATTTTCCGCAGACCTCTCTGAGATAAATAGTCTTTTTTGTGCAATTCCAAATGTGAAGTAAGTCTCCGTATCTTATTGGTGAAACTAACTACTTGAAATTCAACAGATCCTCTGTTTTCTTTATTTTCTTCTTGTTCTTGCAAAATAATTGAAATAAATGATTTTTTTTTACCATAAAAGAATTTCACACTCCCCTTTTTACAGATATTTATTTTATTGATCAGTAATAATAATGTCAGAAATTTTAATGTAGTATACACAATAATCATAATTTATTTATAGACTCCGGATTTTATCAATTAAGATTAATCAATCCGATTTTGGAGTTAATTTGGATAGTGATAGAAAAAGACGCTACCAAATAGTTTACTACAAAGATTTTGTTGATTAATTTATAGCTTTAATGAATACACCATTTCCTACGTCATTTGCTTAGTATTGCAGTATACTAGACTGGGATGTAAGACAACGCATATGTCCATCTGGTTGCACGGTTTT